>CM066033.1:1139546285-1140886328 GCA_033557465.1 Ichthyophis bannanicus | reverse complement strand
GGACAGCAACCTTGGGCCGGAAGGACGGGGGTTTCTAGTCCCACAGATGCTCCTTGTGGTCTTGGGCAAGCCACTTAACCTCCATTGCCCATGTTCCCTGTAAGTATTAGTGTATGTGTCTCATATCCCGCGTGTTAAGTATCCCCCAATTGTGCTGTGACCGCTTTGATTGAGGATAAGGTGGTATACAAAACTGTCTAAATAAAATAAATAAATAAATGTTGATAAGAGAGTAGAGCAAAGACAAACAAAAAAGTTGAGGCCAGCTATTTTCATAAATTACAGTAAGCTAAGAAAAGTCCTCTTTTTTCCTTACCTTATCAATATTTGCAACAGGGGGGATGCCAGATGAAATAGAAAAAAATGAAGAATCATTTATGAAGGCTCAAGAAATGAAAAGTGCTGAGGAGCAAAATTCAATGTATTAGTGTAGAAATCCAAGGGAGCAAAACACAAACTGGGGGTAAGATGCTGATGTACACCAAACAAGAAGGAGACTGGAGAGGATCATAGCTGCAGATTCCAATTATGCAAATCAGTGGGATAAAGAAACAGCAGAGAAGGGTAGTCTGCACAGGGATAAGTGGCAGAAAGGTACATCCCATTGTATTGGGTGACACAGGCTTAATTAAGAGGAATTTCCAAGCACACCTTGATAAATTACCCATACATGTAACATCTTATGAACTCCAGAGAGAGGCTCCTTTGCAATGATGCAAGTACTACGGGCATTAGTAGTAAATTTGAGAGACTGAGATCATTCTCCACATATCCTGGGCTTAGAAGTGAGGTTCGTGACTGTCATGGCATGCACAAACTAAGAGGCTGTTGAAGGTGCCGTTGAAAAAAAGTTGGGAGCGGCGCTGGAGCCTGGAAAATAAGGTAGAATTTGGCTTTATGGCTCTTATAACAGACGGCCTAAAATCTTTTTTGTGTGGAATGGCCAAATAAGTAGAAAGGGAAAACCCTTCTACCGCCCGTCGGCACCGTCCTTTTTAATACATGTTATTAACTTTAAAAACAGCTCTTCAAAATTGGCTGGTACTTAGCTTTCACAGTAGAGGCTGTATACAGCAGGTGATGAATTTGAGACGTGTCACGTTTCGCGGGGGTGTATCCTTAAACCACGGCTTCAGGTCAAACCGCTCTTTGTTTGTTTGCCGCAGAAGGAACCAGAGGAAAAGAAACATTAGCGGGTTTTTGACCTGAAGCATGCGTGGTCCCCTTCCCGCCCAAAGGTGCAATCTTGGCCAGTTCTGATGACCCACCATCAAAGCGAAAAGACAGCAACAAAATTTGCAAAAAAACTAAATCATATGGACTGCAATTTCCACGGGGAGGAGGGAGGGTTGTGAGGACTGATTACTGCTGCTCCTGGAGAACACCTGTTATAGGAGGAGTAACTACGCTTTCTCCAGGAACAAGCAGGAAAGCAGTCCTCACATATGGGACTCCCAAGCTTAAGGCTACCGGAGACCCTAAGCACAAAAAGGAGCTCCCTCTAGTATCAGCAGCACAAGAAGGAAGAAATCTTCTCTGTCTAAGCTCCAACCGGTAGGCCCAACATCCGGGATGGAGCGGTTAGGCGTTGCTTAAACCTCGAAGAGATTACGGAGGACTGCCTGTCCGAAAGCACTGTACTGCGGGACTCCCTCTCGAGGCAGTAATGAGGTGCAAAAGTTCTGGCTCGAAGACCAAGTAGCGGCCCGGCAGGATGTCTGCCAATGGAACAGAGCGGAGGTAAGCCATCCGACGCAGCCTTCGCCTTAACTCGATGAGCCGTGACTCGACTTTCCAACGAGAGGCCTGCCGCCCCCCCATATAAAGGTCCAAGCGATACAGTCAAGCTACCCAGTCATGGGGACAGCGTACAGTTGGAGACAGGGAGCCCTAATTTATTAAGGTCGTAGGACGGAAAGAGCTGAACAAGTCTTACGGTGCTCACGCGTTACGAACAAGGTAGGAAGTTAAGCGCCCTTCTACAGGCCCGGGTATGCAAGACCATCTCAGCTCGGATGGAGTGTGGCCTAGGAACGAAGGTCGGAACGCACCACCTCCTGATTGATGTTAAAAGGGGAGACCACTTTTGGAAGAAACTTAGGGTGAGTAGCAGGGACTACACGTTCTTGTAGCACCTAGTGTAAGGGGGATCAGACACTAGGGCCTGCAGTTCACTAACGCGTCTAGCGGAAGTGAGGGCTACCAGGAATAAGGGTTCCAAGAAAGAAAACGGAGAGGACAGGTAGCCATAGGTTCAAAAGGCGCGACAGCGTGATTCCGCTGCAAAACCACGTTCAGGTCCCAGTGTGGGGGCTGGGGGGCGCAAAGGGGGGTTTAAGGAGTAAGGAGACCTCGGGGTGAGAACCGTGCCACGGAGAGGATTGGCGGGAAAGAGGCCTGCCTTCGACCGGCACATGAGTGCCGAAATAGCACTGAGGTGAAACTTTGACCGAGTTGCGACCTTTTAGCCAAGATTGGAGAGGGAATAGCAAGTACGTGCAAGACCACCCTGACACTGGCGAGCAGGAGAAGGGGTCTTTGAGACTGTTGAGTACACCAGGTTGGAGAAGCGACGCCATTTAAGGGCCTTAGGAATTTTTCCGGGTTTTGTTAGAGGGTCGGCCCTGGAAGCTAGTACACGACCTCCTTCCACCTCTGGAGTCAGGCAGGAGGGGAGCAAGGACTACCCTTTCAGCAGGCCAGGCCATCAGATGAAGAGGGACCGTTGAGGTTGGGGTGTAGGATGAGTACTCCTGATCCTAGGTGTTCAAGGGATCTGGGTGTGAAACCCCAAGAGGCAGACGGAGTATCTACCGCCAGTTGCTCAGAATGCGGGACACAACGGTTGCCTGGGCCACCGGGGAGCTATTAGGGGGGATCAGCGAAGTCCTTGTCCGGGAGAACCTTGAAAATGGTGTTCCGAGACCACCACGGCGGCATGGGAGGAAAAGGCATGTACAGAAGGCCCGTGGACCATGAGAGCAGAAAAGCATCCTGCCGCTACTCGGTGAACAAAGGGGATGCGTGATTACCGAGAGGCAGAACCGAGGAAGTTGCACTTGTTTCAGCAGGACTGGAGAGGAGAAAGGAGATCCAGCGTGGGGTAGGCCCCTACTGGAGACAAAGATCCTTTTGAACCACCAACGGGTCCAATCTCACCACTCGTGTGGTTGGAGGGAATTACTGCTCAGTTTGTCAGCCAGGGTGTAGTTTTCTTGACCTGGGAGATAGACAGCTTTGGAGGTAGGATTCCTCGGCTGGACGGCCCAAGCGGCAGAGCTTTTTGGTGCCTTCCCGACATTGAGAAGGGAAGGAGCCCGTGCCCCACCTGTTTTGTTCACGTAAAACATGGCCACTTGATTGTCCGTCTGGACGAGGTACGGACTGGCGAGCGGTAAGGTGGGAGAAGGCCCGGAGAGCCAGGCGGATCGCTCTGAGCTCCAGGAAGTTGATCTGTTGGGCAGATTCCCACGGGGTCCAGAGAACCCTGAGTACATGTCTCTTGGCAATGTGCTCCCCAACCCAGGAGAGAGAAGCGTCGGTCGTCAGTACCTGCACAGGCGGAGGACACTGAAAGGGCATGGCCGAGCACTAGATTGGGCAGATGAAGCCACCACCGTAGAGAAGAGACCAGCGGGCTGGAGATTCGTACGGAGTCCGCCAGTCCCCCTGAGGCCTGACGCCATTGTGAGCGAAGGCACCATTGAGCAGGCCGCATATTCAGGCGGGCATTGGGGGTCAACATGGACCGTGGAAGCCATATCGCCGAGCAGTTTCAGAAAGTGCCTGGCCGAGACCCGGGAATGGCTGCGGAAGCGGCTGGCTAGAGCCATGAGCCGTTGTGCTCTGTCGAGCGGCAGAAAGGCGCGCGCTTGAAGCGTGTTTAACCTAGCGCCGATGAACTCGAGATCCTGAGAGGGGAGCAAAGTGGACTTTGCAAAGTTTATGACAAAGCCCAGGTACTGGAGCAGAGTCACAGTACGTTGCGTGGCGTGAGTGGCCTCCGTGGAGGACGGAGCTCTGATGAGCCAGTCGTCTAGGTAAGGGAAGACAAAGAGGCCTTGAAGCCGGAGATAAGCCGCCACCACTGCAAGACATTTTGTGAAGACTCGTGGTGCGGAGGATAGGCCAAAGGGCAGTACTCTGTACTGGTAATGATTGCCTGCCACCACAAACCTGAGGTTGTCGGTGGCTTGGGTGGATGAGGATGTGAGTATAGGCATCCTTTAGATCCAAGGAGCATAGCCAATCTCCCTGCTGGAGGTAGGGCAGCAGTATGCCAAGGGTAAGCATCGTGAACTTTTCCCTTGCCAGGAACTTGTTGAGGTCCGCAAGTCCAGGATGGGTCTGAGGCCTCCAGTATGCTTTGGTATCAGGAAGTACCTGGAATAGAAGCCTTGACCTCTCAGGTGGTGGGGCACCGGCTCCACCGCCTGTTCCTGAAGAAGACTTGCCAACTCTTGAAGGAGTAAGTCCCGGTGAAGAGGGGGTCGCAAAGAGGCTCCCCTGGAAAGTAGGGGGGAGGTACCTGGTGGAAGTGTAGAAGATAGCCCTCTCGGACTATGTGGAGCACCCAGGTATCTGACGTGATGTTGGACCACCTGTGGGCAAAGTGGACCAGCCGGCCTCCGTGCTGAGAGACACCAGCGGAGGGGGAGAGGCTATGCTGAAAGAGTCAAGTAAACCCCCACCCTGCGGAGCAGGGGCCGGTGGCGCAGGCTTGGGGGCTTGCCGCCTACGGGACCCGTTACCCCGTCCCTTGGCCTGCTGAACCCTGTTGGGGAGCTGCTGAGGCCTGATAATGAGGGTAGTGTTTATAGGCAGCCGCCTTCCTCGGGTAAAAGGGCTTTTTCCCCGAGCCCTTCTTCTTCTAGGAAGGGGCAGAGGTTTTCCTGGAGAGCCGAGTCCTGGTGAGAGTCTCTGTCTCGAGTTGTGCAGCCTTCTCGTCCATAGGTTTGCCAAAGAGGTTTTCACCTCTGCAGGGGACATCGACCAACTTGTCCTGCACCCAGGGCTCGAGGTCGGAGGACTGAAGCCAAGCCTGTCGGCGGGCCCCGATGCCGGCTGCGGCTACCCGAGCCGATGCCTCAAAGCCATCGTAGGCTGCTCGAGAGATAAACTTTGAGCACTCCCGAATACCGGTGGACAGGGCCAGGAACCTCCGCAAAGGTTCCTCGGAGAGACCAGCAGAGAATCCGGCTATTTCTTTAGCCAGGTCCCTGAGATACATGCCCATGTAGAGCTGGTAAGTCTGGACCCGACAAGCAAGCATAGAGCCCTGGAAACACTTCTTACCGATGCCATCCAGGCTGCGGGCTTCCCTGCCGGGAGGCACCGAGGAGTACATCTTCTGGCTCTTGAGCCTATGCATGGCCCGATTCCACCACCATGGAATGGTGCGGCAGCTGTGCTTGTTGGAAGCCATGGCTCTTGCGGACTCGATATATGGAATAGAACCGCTTGCTAAATACCGGCGACGACGCCGCGCTCACCCACATGCTGAAGAGAAGAAGTTCCAGCATCGGAGGACCTGGAACAGTAAAATGCTCCTTTGCAGGAGAGTCATACTGGAGGGCATCGAGCTCTTCGGCTCGAGGGTTCTTCCTCGGGGATCCGCAGGGAAGGCCAAGGCCTTGGCCATATCCCTCACGAAGTCCGAGAACCGTGCATCCTCCGGGGGGGACTGTCTCCGAGGTTCGGACTCCGGTGAGTCCGAGGGTAACCACCGAGTCCGAAACGAATCAGGTGACTCTTCCACCTCGGATTCCGAGGCAGACTCCTCGGAGGAGGAGTCGAGCGGCTCAGGCCAGGCGGGCACAGACGCCGTCCGCCCCGACGCCGACGGAGTCGGCGTCCTCGGCCCCGAACGGGAGGCCGAAGGGGACCTCGACCGAGGATCGACTCGAGCCCGCATGGACTCGAGGATCGGCTCGGTCCTCCGGGGTCGACTTAGACGTCGACGTCCCGGCGGTCAGGGCAGAAGCGCCAGCGAGGCCAGCGATCAATGCCTGCTGCTGGTCCATGAAGGCAGCCAGGCTGCTCTCCAAGGCCGTTCAACCTGAGTCCGAACTCAGGAGGACCCAGCAGCCCCCGACTCGGGCCCCGACGGCGTCGGGCCCAACGTCGGACCCCTCGGAGGCGAGTCCACGAGGACAACAGACTTACAGAGCAGACGAGTCATCTCCAGACGAGGCTGTTTTGGACGGCCGCTCCAGCTCCAAAGACCCGGGACGGCTATCGGGGCTATGCGACCTGGCCCTCGCGGAGCCAGGAGCGTCCACCGACGCCGTCCTCGCGGGTTTCTTCCTCCGATGATGCTCCCGGGTAGGAGACCCCCTCTCAGAGGAGCTCCGACGGTGTTCAGAGCCAGATTCCCTGGACACCGACGCCTCTGACGAGGTCCGGGTACGGCTGTGGTCAGAGAAGATTCTCTCCCTCTGATGCTGCCGACTCCGCAAGGATTTGGCGGACATCTTGCCACAGGCTCCACAGATCATTTCTTCATGATCTGGGCCCAGGCAACGGAGGCAGCAATCATGTGTGTCAGTAAGAGACATAAGTTTCTTACACTTAACACACTTTTTAAAGCCACTGGCGGCCATCGGGGGAAAAAGGGCCCCTGCGACGAACGTTCGTGCCGCCAGGGAAAAGTGAAAAAAGGCGAATTTGTCACTAAGGACAGAAAAAACCGAAAAGAAGGGGAGGCCTCGCAACCGGCGTCGCGAGGCCGGACGGAAAAAGGGACCGGCGTCGAACCGAAGAAAATAATAAAATATAAAGAAAATCAACTTTTCAGCGGTGACTTGTAGACAGCGTCTGTAGGGCTCCGCGGAAAAAAGAAGACTGGCCAAGATGGCACCTTTGGGCGGGAAGGGGACCGCGCATACGCGCGTGCAATTCCCAAAGGCTTTCTTTGAAAGCTGGGGAAAATTGCTCCGCGAGGGCTCCGTCGGCGCCCGACGTCACCCATCTGTGAGGACTGACTTCCTGCTTGGTCCTGGAGAAACACCCATTTCTATTATGGAAATTCTGCAAAGTCTGTGGAATGCGCCTACTTTTCGTGAATGCGGGCAGTTATAAAATTATATGCCCAGTTGTTTTCAGTACTTGTCTGTTGCCAGTATTAGGTGCTTTGCCTTCATGGAATTTAAATGGTAATGGTTTAAATTGGTCCAGCCTTTCCATCACCAAAGTAAAGCATAGTTACTCACCTGTAAACAGGTGATCTCCGGGAACAGCAGGAATTTAGTCCTCACAAATGTGTATCGTCGGTACCGACGGAGCCTGCGCGGGAAAGCTCCCCAGCGACCAAGTAGAAATCATTTGGGAGAATACCACAGCGCCTGCGTGCTGCCTTCCCGCCTTTCCCAACTGCCTCTCTCCAGTTGAGTTTTAAAGCTGAGACAAAGAGAGAGAGAGGGAAAGGAAAGAGACAGATAGAGAGATACAACTCCTAAGGGAGGTAGGTGGGTTGTGAGGACTAAATTCCTGCTGTTCCCGGAGATCACCTATTACAGGTGAGTAACTATGCTATCTCCAGGAACAAGCAGGAATGTAGTCATCACATATGGGGACTCCCTAGCTTTAGGTGCCAGGAGAAACCCCAGAAGTTGTGTGTCCCCGAACAGGGCACCACTTCCCCTATGCAACTCTGGCATCCCACCACGGATGGTGGGTAGGTATTGATTAGGTCTGCAACAGGTCTTTGAGAACAGCCTGACCAAACAAGGCATCCCGGCGGGAGTCCTTGTCCAAGCAGTAATGGGCGGTAAAGGTATGAACCGAGGCCCAAGTGGCTGCTCGACAGATGTCGTCGATAGACACAGAGTGCAGATGAGCCATTGAGGCTGCCATGGCTCTCACATTGTGAGCTGTGACATGGCCCTCCAGAGAAAGCTTCTTACTCCGATAGGCGAAAGAAATACACTGAGCAATCCAGTTAGGACAGTGTTCTCTTGGAGACTGCAAGTCCCAAATGAGAAGGATTAAAAGCAACAAAGAGTTGGGAGGACTTTCTATGTTGCTGTTGTCACCAGCAGTGGCTAGACTGGGCGTAGACAGCCAGACACACTGCTGGGCCTGACCCTTCTATATAAAAGGAGTAGTTGAGACTGAGTGGTCAGGTTGAAAAAGGATTTTTATTCCCCTCCCGGGGTTTTGGATATTCAAAACAGTACAAACACAAGAACTTAAGAGGTAGCCATACTTCTGGTAAAACTGAGGGTGAAAAGAAACACAGCTTCTTGCTTGAACAAAAAACAGGGATTATAACAAACAGAAACCAGGTAAAAATGCTGACAGTTTCCTCTGTGCACATTCAGCTCTCTACAAGGCACTCTTGTCTTCAGCTAGCGCAGAGAACTTACATCAGTCATTACCAGAGAGCAGTCCATGTCCTCAATATAAGGAGTGAAATTACTTGGCTCCGTAATCATGGGCTCTTCAACCACCTTACTGTCTTTAGGGCAGAGAGTTTGGAACTTCCTTATATCAGTCCCTGAATTTTCTTCACAGCTCTCTCCACAATATGGCAGTAGTTACCAGATAGCTTATAAAACTGCCCTGTTCTGTTCCTAACAGACTTCTTTCTTTGCAGTTTTCTGCAGGGCTTTAAAGACACACATTCATCTTCTTCACTCATACAAATATCTTCAAATGCATTACTTTCCTTTCCCAAGGTTGCAAGTATTTCAGGCAGTTCTGCCTTCACTTCATACATGGTTCCTTACCAGCTGCCTTCCGTCCCTGCCACTGAGCTCTGTGTCTGGGAAAATCTTCCTGCGTCAGAGGTGAGGGTTTCCTGTAGTTAATACTCTGCTGGCAGATAGCTTTCTTTCCCCTTTTCAAATCCCTCCTGGGCTTTCTGCTCCAAGGCTCAAACAAAACAAAGTCAGCATGGGAGTATTCTGAACCTCCTTCTGAGACCTGCAGGTCTTCCCTTACTTGCCAAGCTTCCTGTTCCTCGTGAACTTCCTGCTTGCCTCGGTCTCTCTGATCGCTCCAACTCTTCAAAACCCTCCAAACCTTCAGAACCTAAACCCCGTTTGCTTCACACGTTTTTTATACAGGTTTAGGGGCGTTTTCCTACCCATATGCAACTGTTCTCCTGATTACTTGGGGAGGGTTTGTTAGCTAGGCGTGCCTCAGACCTCGTGTCTCAGCCTGCTTTGGTTGCCCATGGTAACTGGGAAGCTTTTGATCTCCCTGCCTGTCAGAATCTGTGCTAAACTCAGCAGATTTCTGTGTTTTAAAGGCACAGGGCAGATCTTCGGTGTCACACTGTGTCCTTTGTAAGTAAAAGGCCAGAGCCCTTTTATAGTCCAAAGTATGAAGATTCCTTTCTATATTTGAGGCATGAGACCCTGGGAAGAATACAGGAAAGTAAACCGCTTGGTTTAAATGAAAAGGTAACACCACCTTTGGCATAAAATGTGGATGAGTCCTAAGGACTACCTTATCATGATGGAACCTTATATAAGGAGGATCAGCCACCAAGGCTTGCAATTCACTGATTCGATGTGCTGATGTGATTGCAATAAGAAAGATGACATTCCAGGAAAGGAATTTCAAGGAGATAGGGGCTAATGGTTCAAAAGGCAGTTTCATAAGCTGCCCAAGAACCGAATTTAAGTCCCATGAAACCGGCGGTGGCTTAATGGGAGGCTTAGTTAAAAGAAGGCCTCTCATAAATCTCGCTATGAGAGGATGAGAGGAAATAGGTTGCCCATTTAGAGGCTTGAAAGAAGCTGCAATAGCACTCAAATGAACTCTCACTGAATTGGTCTTAAGCCCTGCATTAGACAAATGAAGGAGATACTCCAGTAATGATTCCAGTGGTATCGCAAGAGGGTCAAGACCCTTCTGCGAACACCATATGGTAAACCTTTTCCACTTGAAAGCATAACAGCATCTTGTGGAATGCTTCCTGGAAGCATAAAGGATATCCTTTAACTGATGAGAAAGGTTAAGACTTTGAAGTTCTAGGCTTTCAGCAACCAGGCCCTGAGATGCAGAGTCTGGGGATTGGGATGCCACAGCATCCCGTCCTCCTGAGAAAAGAGACCTGGAGCAGATCCTAACTCCAGAGGCGAAGCTTGAGAGAGATGTAGGAGCAGAGGGTACCACCACACTTGCCGTGGCCAATGTGGAGCTATGAGAATCATATGACCTCTGTCCCTCTGAAGCTTGAACAGGGTTTTGAGAATTAGGGGAATGGATGGAAACGCATACAGGAAGTCCTGGCCCCAATGGAGGAGGAAAGCATCCCTGGCCTGACAACCCTGGGCTGGAATTCTGGAATAGAACCGGGGAAGTATGGCATTCAGCGGACTTGCGAAGAGGTCTATGTCCGGGGTTTCCCAAATTTGGAAAATTTTGGCCACCTGGTCTGCATGGAGAGACCATTCGTGTGAAAGCAGAACTTGACTGAGTCTGTCTGCCCAAGAGTTTTGAATGCCTGGAAGATACACCGCAAAGAGATGAATCTGATTCTCTCTGGCGAGGGCCCATAGTCGCAAAGCTTCGTTGCATAGCGACAGAGAGCCTGTTCGGCCCTGCTTGTTCATAGAGAACATGGCTACTTGATTGTCCATTTGAACTAGGACTGTCTTGTAGCTGAGCTGGGTGTGGAATACTCAACGAGCAAGGAAGATTGTTCTGAGTTCCAGGAGACTGATATGTAGATAGGTCTCCTGTGGAGTCCAGGTACAGAGGCCTTGCAGGTGGGCTCCCCAACCCACCTATGAGGCATCTGTTGTTAGAGTGGCTTGAGGTGGAGGTTGCTGAAAAGTGGACCCCACCAAAAGGTTTTGGAGTGATTGCCACCATTGGAGGGACACAATAAGGCGATCTGAGTTTGCTATTTTGTCTGACAGGCAACCTGACGCCTGAGTCCACTGAGTGGATAAAGTCCACTAGGCTGCCCTCATATGGAGGCGAGCATAAGGAACCACATGTACCGTGGATGCCATGTGGCCTAGCAATTGTAACATTTCCCGAGCAGTGAGGTGAGGTTTTAGCACTGCTTGGGAAGCTAACTGCACAATGTGAAGGCAGCGGGGCTGTGGAAGGTAGGCCCTTGTCTGTCTGGTATCTAGCAGAGCTCCTATAAACTCTAGAGATTGAGTGGGAGCAAGGTTGGATTTTGGGACGTTTATGACAATTCCCAAATACTGAAGGATGCGCATTGTGCGAGAGAGAGCAACCCTGGCCTCTGGCTCTGAAGAGGCTCGAATGAGCCAGTCGTCTAAGTAAGGGAAGATGAATATTCCTAGGGTGCGAAGAAATGCTGCCACCACAGCCATGCATTTTGTGAACACCCTTGGTGCCGAAGCCAGGCCAAAAGGAAGAAGCCTGTATTGGTAGTGCTTCCCCTGAAATAGGAAGCGAAGGAACTTTCGATGAGTTGGATGGATGAGAACATGAGTGTACGCATCCTTGAGATCTAGAGAACAAAGCCAATCCTGACTCTGAAGGTATGGCAGCAGAGTTCCTAGAGAAATCATTTTGAACTTCTCTTTGAACAGAAATTTGTTTAATTCTCTGAGGTCTAAAATGGGTCCGTGTCCTCCTGTTTTCTTTGGAATAAGGAAATAGGGGGAGTAGAACCCTGTACCCTCTTATAAAATGGGTAACTCTTCTATTGCCCCTTGGGCAAGAAGCACAGTGACCTCTTGACCTGATTGTTGAGAGAGGTCTGAGAATTGAACTGCCTTACCATTGTAGGAGGGGGCATGCTGAGGAAATGAAGCTTGTACCCCTCTCTTACAATAGACAGAGTCCAATTTTCTGCTGTTATCTGACCCCATCTGGGGGCAAAATGACATAACCTTCCTGGAATGGTAGAGGGTTCTAGACCGTTCAGGGCCAGGAAGACAAAGTTCTCTAGATAGGAGTCAAAGCCCCTGTGGAGGATGAGTCTGCTGAGCCGGTTGAGGCTTAGCAGCTTTTGTTTTTCTTTGCTTAGGTTGTTGCTGCTGTCCCTTTTGGGCAGATTGACCCAAACAATGCCCCTGCTGGGTATAGAAGGGATAAAACTTCTTCTTACTGAAGAATGGTTTCTTGTAGGATTTATTCCTTGCAGGATCAGCTGTAGATTTAGACTATCTATCCAAGGTGATATTGTCAGCATCTATCTCATTAGCTTTTTCCTGCCAATTCTTGCCAAAGAGATTCTCTCCTGTGCAACAAATATTTCCTAGTTTATCCTGTACCCAAAGTTCTAAGTCAGAAGCCTGGAGCCAGGCAATCCTACATGCACCTATGGCAATAGCAGAGGTTCTGCTTATGCACTCAAAGCAGTCAAAGGCTGCACAATTGACAAACTTGGAAACATCCTGAGCATGTTTGACAAGGGCGAGGTAATCCTGCCTCTTATCATCAGGAAGGAGAGGGCTCATAAGCTCTAAATCTCCTGTGACCTCCTTAAGGAACATTCCCATATATAATATATAGGAACTGATCCTAGCAGAATGCATGGAAGCCTGGAAGGTTCGACGTCCAAAGGCGCCAAGAGTCCTACACTCACGTCCTGGAGGATTAGATGCATGCCTTTTTGCACTCTTGATCCTTCTCATAGCTGATTCCACCACCATGGAATGGTGTGGTAGCTGAGTCTTCTGAAAGCCAGGACAAGGAGGAACTTGATACATGGTGTTGAGTATTCGAGAGTGAGGAGATGTGGTTAGAGGTGTTTCCCACATCCTTTACATGAGATCATGCAAGATCTCATGAATAGGCAAGGTAGCTGCCTCCTTGGGAGCTTTAGGGTATTGTAGGATTTCTAATTCCTTTGCCCTAGGCTCTTTTTCAGGAGCCACTGTGATGGAAAGACCTCGAGCCACATCTCGGATAAAATCCTGAAAGGACATATCCTCTGGTGGAGACATCGTACACTGAGGAGAAAAGGAATCCTCAGGAAGAAGTACTCTGGTATTGGCAGAGCTTTCAAAGTCTTCAGACTCATCCGAGGATTCTAAGTACCTCCTATCCGGGTGATCGTGCAAGGCACGCTACCAGTACCGATCGAAGTCGGCATCGGAGGGGTCCAGTACCGACTTGTCGATACCGGATGGATAAGCATGACTTGGTCCTGGCAGAATACCTGCCGATGTCGATGCAGTCGGTACCGGTACCGGAGTTGGTGCCGGTACCGGTTGAATTGTCTGAAGCGGTTTCAAAGGCATCGAGGCCGTGAGAAGAGCAGCCAGACTGTGTTCAATAGCCAAGAATCTCTGGTCTATCAACACTGCCAATGCTTGGGTATCGGTACCTTATGAAGCAGCCGGTACCCCAGAGCATGGCACCAGTAGTTCTGCCGAGGTTGAGGCCTCGAGAACATCCTGGAGCCCCGTTAGTGCTTTGGAAACTGAAGCCTCCCGCCGGGGCAATTTTGCCGGTGAAAGTCCCTCAAGGGCAACGCCAGAGGCATCTCGATGCTTAGAGGGAGATCTACCCTTTGAGGACCGGCTAGATTTACATTTAGTTACCTGAGATCCATGGGAGGAAGACGAAGCCCTGGAAGACGTCAATGCCACAGAGGCTGCATTGGAGGGAAAAAGGGTGCTAAGTTTAGCAGCTCGGTTCTGCCGGCCCCTCTTTGACATCATCCCACAGGCAACACATTCCGAAATAGAGTGGTCAGGACCTAAACATTTGAGGCACCACTCATGGGTGTCGGTGACGGAAATGGTACAGACACACTTGGAACACTTTTTAAAACCCGAAGCGGGTTTTTCCATTTGAAAGGAAAATGTTGGGCCTAGTGCCCAAAACGGCGCATGGCACCTGAGGAGAAAATACCTGGAAAAGACTCCAGAAGAAAGGTTGTTTTGTTTGTTTGGGGGTTTTTTTTGGAAAATAGAAAGAAGAACCAGCGGTACCGGTGTAGCGTCAAAGGAAGGTAGACGCGACTACAGAAAAGAAGAATAAAAGGGAATTATTTTCTGCGGTGACAGGATGTGCGACCTGTCGTCTCCCTGGAAAACGAAGAACTGGAGAGGGACAGCTGGGAAAGGCAGGAAGGCAGCACGCAGGCACTGTGGGATGCTCCCAAAAGCTTTCCTGTTGGACACTGGGGAGCGTTACCGTGCAGGCTCCGTCGGTACCGACGATACCCATATGTGAAGACTACATTTCTGCTTGTTCCTGGAGATGAAAAAAACTCCATGGGGAATAAGGAGGGTTGTGAGGACCGATTCCTGCTGTCCCCAAAGAACATCTGTTACAGGTGAATAACTACGCTTTCTCCGGAAACAAGCAGGAAGTCAGTCCTCACATATAGGACTCCCAAGCCACAGGCTACCGAAAAAACCTGTAGGAGCCACGGGCGACCCAAAAGGAGAACCCTGAAGTCCAGTGATGCAGCCCCAACACCGACGATGGAATCACCTCTCCGGTAGCCTGGACACAAAGGGCCAGAGAGGAGTTGCACTATTCCCCAAAGAGGAGGCAAAGTACTGCCTGGCCGAAGGCGCTATCGTGCCGTGAGCTCTCCTCCAAGCAGTAGTGCGCTGCGAAGGTATGGACCGAAGACCAGTTGGTGGCCCAGCAGATATCCTGCACGGGGACAGAGTACAGGTGAGCCACTGAGACCACCATGGCGCACAAATTATGCGCAGTGACATGATGCTCCAGAGAGAACCTAGCCTGCTCGCAGACAAAAGAGATGCAGTCTGCCACCCAGGTAAACAGGGTATGCTTAGCGACCACAACCCCTAGCCTGTTGATGTCATAGGAGATGAAAAGCTGTGACAAGTGGCAACCTTTATCCTTTCGAGGTAGAAGGCCAGTGCCCTTTTGCAATCCAAGGTGTGAAGCAAAGCCTTCGCCCTGGATGCATGAGGCCTGGGGAAGAAGGTGGGAAGGACCACCTCTTAGTTAATATGAAAAGCGGATACCACCTTAGGCAGGAATTTCTGGTGAGTTCGGAGGACAACTCTGTTTTTGTGGAATCTGGTGTAGGAGGCATGGGCCACCAATGCCTGCAGCTCACTGACCAGTCTGGCCGAAGTGAGTGTGGCTACTAGGAACAATAATTTCCATGACAGGAACTTGAGATGGCATGAAGTCAGCAGCTCAAATGGGAGAGCCATCAGCTTCCGAGGACAGCATTCATGTCCCACGGCACTAGGGGTGGGTGGTCAGGGGACCAAGCGAGGAGAAGCCCCCTCATAAAATGGCCCACAAGGAGGTGCACAGAGATGGGCTGGCTGTCGATGAGGTGGTTATGCACAGTCAGGGCTCCGAGGTGCACCCTGACAGAATTAGATTTTAAACCAGCACGGGAGAGGTGCAGCAAGTACTGGAGTATGCCTTGCACTAAGCAAGAGAAAGGGTTTAGATTCCTGTCTGCACACCAGACCGAGAATCTAAGCCATTTGAAGGCATACGCGTGCTATGTTGAGTCTTTGCACGATGCCAGTAGGACATCCTCCACGTCCCGGGAGAGATGGAAGTGTACTAAGGCTAACCATTCAGCAATCATGCCATCAGGGCAAGGGATAGAGAAGGGTCCCATCTTCCTGTGAGAGCAAGTCTGGGCATGGCCCAGGGGCTGCCCGTGACAGCTGCAGGAGTAGGAAGAACCACGGCTGCCGAGCACATCAAGGAGCAATAAGAATTACCGAGGCCCAGTCAGACACCTTGAGTAAGGTCTTGGGGACCAAGGGAGTAGGCAGGTACACATACAGTAAGCTCCCAGACCAAGACAGGAGGAAGGCATCTGCATCCACCCGGTCTGGAGTCGGCCTCCAGGAGCAGAAGAGCAGCAACTGTGCATTCTCGGGGCCGGTGAAAAGGTCCAAAATCAGGGTCCTCCAACGTCAAAAGATGTAGATGGTTACCGTTGGGTTGAGGCATCACTCGTGGAGCTGAAGGACTCTGCTCAGTCGATCTGCGGAGGATCATGCCCTTCTCCATGGTAAAGGTACAGAGGTGGACCGTCTCCCAACAGAGGAGGTACGAGCCTGTTTCCCCCTGCATGTTGATGTAAAACATCGCTACTTGGTTGTCCGTTTGAACAAGGACTATCTGGTTCACCAAGTGGGCCTGAAACATGTGAAGGGCATTCGTCATGGCTCGGAGTTCCAGGAGGTTGATCTGGAGGGCACGCTTTTCCTGAGTCCAGGCACCCTGCGACCGTCGCAGTGAGCTCCCCAGCTGAGCTTGGAGACGTCCATGGTCAGAATGCGTTGGGTCGACATGTCCTGGAAGTGTAGGCCAGCCATGAGATTCTGCAGGCTCTGCCACCAGGCAAGGGAGGCCACAAGAGGCTGAGTGAATTGGAACTGATCCTTCAGTTGGCCCGTGGCCTGAGTCCATTGAGAGCTGAGGGTCCACTGGTCCTGTCGCATGCACAGACAGGCTTCCGGGTCATGTGAACTGTCAAGGTCATATGCCCCATTAGGCGCAGCTGGAGACAGGCAGATGCCATTGAGTGACTCTGTACCTCTTTTGCTAGGGTCACCAGATGCTGAGCTTGGCCCAAAGGGAGGAATGACCTGGCCTGGGTTGAGCCCAGAAGAGCTCCTATGAACTCCAGGTGCTTGGACAGTTGCAGATTGGACTTTGGGAAGTTGATCATGAACCCCAGATACTGCAGCACCCCAACAGTGCGGCAGGCCGTGTAATGGACCTCCTCTGGCAAGCTGCCCTTCAGAAGCCAGTCATCCAGATAGGGGAAGACAAAGACTCCCAAGCAAGCAGAGGTGAATGGCAACTACCGCCAGGCACTTGGTGAACACCCGGGGGGCCGAGGAGAGGCTGAAGGGGAACACCTTGTACCGGTAATGGCAACCTCCAATGATGAAGCGAGGGTACTTACGATGCCAGGGATGGATCAGGATGTGGGTATAGGCATCTTTGAGATCCAAGGAGCATAGCCAATCTCCCCACTGGAGGTAGGGTAGGAATGTTCCAAGGGATAATATCTTGAACTTCTTCTTGACCAGAAAGCGATTTATGTCCTGCAGATCCAGGATGGGACAAAAGCCCCCTGCCTTTCTGGGACGAGGAAGTACCGGGAGTAGAAACTTGTGCCCTAGAGGGGTCGTGGGACTGGCTCTACCGCCCAATCCTCAAGAAGGGACTCTAGTTCCTTTAGCAGGAAGGTTATAGGAAGTTCCCCTGGGAAGAAGGGAGGCAGCGTTTGGTCGAAGTGCAGAAGGTAACTTTCCCGCACAATCTGCAGCACCCAGGCGTCAGTGGTGATGTCTGGCCATAGGAGAGCAAAGTAAACCAAACATCCTCTCATGTGTCTTGGGCCCTGGACCTCGGAGCGAAAGAAGAGCTATGCCCAAGTAGTCACAAGTCCCCCCAGGCTGCAGCTGGGGTGCTGTTTGGGCCTTGGGAGCTTTCTGCTTACAGGAGCCATGCCCTTGGCTTGCTAAACCTGTTGGGAAGCCTGATAGGCCGGAAATTGGGGGTATTTTCTGTGAGCCTTTTTCGCTTTTGGGTGGAAGGGCTTTTTCCCCGAAGCATTCCAGTAGGAAGGGTCAGTGGTCTTCCAGTAACAGCCGTGTCTTGGTCATAAACTCCGACACTAACTTGGCAGCCTTGTTGGTCATGGGTTTGCCAAGGAGGTTCTCTCTCCAGCAGGGGACATTAGCCAGTTTGTCTTGTATCCACTGCTCCAAGTCAGAGGACTGTAACCAAGCCAGGTGATGGGCACTAATGCCCATCACAGTCACATGAGCCACGGACTCGAAGCCATCATAGGCTGTTCAAGTCTGAAATTTGGAGCATTCCTTGACTGAGAATACGAGGGCCCTGAAGAGATTCACCTGCCAGTCCAGCTGAAAACCCAGAAAGCTCCTTCGCCAGCTCCCTCAGGTACATGCCTATGTGCAGCTGAAAAGCCTGGATGTGGGCCTTATGCTTCGAGCCCTGATAGCACTTTCTGCCAAACCCGTCCATGGTGCAGGACTCCCTACCAGGGGGCACTGAGGAGTGCGTCTTCTGACCTTTTATACAATGCATGGCCAACTCCACCACCACTGAGTTATGAGGCAGCTATGCCTTCGTAAAGCCTGGGCTCTTGCCAATTCGATACTGGGAATTCAGTCGCTGGCTCATATTGGCACCATCACCAGGCTCTCTCACATCCGGAACAGCAAGTGCTCCAGAATGGGAGGTATCAGCACCGTCAGTGTCTTCCTCGGAAGAGTCTCATACTGGAGGATCTCCAAGTTCTCAGAACGAGGCTCGTCCTCCGGTTCCGCCATAAAGGCCAGGGTCTTCAGCATTCCCTAGACAAGGAATGGGTGGAGACCTCCAGCGCTACGGAGGGGGAGACGGGTCAGAGGGAACATCGCTGTGTAACCTGGTGTCAGGTGATTCGTCATCAGTCTCCCAGTCTGACTTGGGACTGGACGAGACCTCGAACCCCCGAATGGTCATCGGGGTAATGAGCAGCCTATGCCGCAGGAAAACAAGGTGCCTGATGACTTGACCCAGAGATGCTCAGGGCGAGTTGTGCCTTGAGCGGGAGGCCAACTGACATTGCTCCAAGCGAGTCACAAACCATTCCAGCACAGACTGGATGTCCTCTGGTGAGGTCCTCGCAATGGAAGTTCCTGATATCAGCACCGATGACATGCAGGCTCCGCTGCACCTTGAAGAAAGCAGCCAGACTGTGCTCCAAGGCTGCCATCCTGGGTTTGATACCAGTAGGCTCCGCTTCAACTGGTTCAGGCCTCGATGGCATCAAGCCTGAAGCCGGTTCTCTCAATGGGGAATCACCAATGGTGAACGTGTCAGAGGACCGAGCCCAATCCCCTGACGGAGTGGTAGTCTCCTCCCACCAGGGCAGCTTAAAAGGCCACTCCCGGCCATCACCCTCGGCATTGGGTCGACGACTCTGAGGCTGGGGACTACAGATCTTACCCCTGGCTCTAGGATCGGACTTAGACTTCAGCTTGGATGATGTCTTAGACCCATGGGGGAGATCCTCTGAGGACAACCCCAAGTCCAAGGCTCTGCACATGCGCATGATGCCAATTTGTTGGACGCAGTCTCTGAGGGCAGCAATTCCAGACTCGATGCTGGAATCGCAGCAGAGGCCTTCAAGCCAAACAGTTCCCGCCGCTACTTTTCACGATTCCTCTGGCTCTTGCTCAACATCTGCAGGCAGAGTAGGCAAGAGGAGTCATCGTAATCTGCACCGAGGCAGTTGATACAGCAACTCTAGTGGTCCGTGAAAGACATAATATGGAGGCATTTGCCACATTGCTTCAATCCGCTGACCGAAGACATAGTAGTGAAGACAGCACCCATGAGGTCAAACTCAGATCTCAGTCAGGCGGGGTGTGAGAAAAGACTCGTGTACCGAAAAAGGATCCGATAAAAATGCAACACTAAGGAGAGGGCGGACTCCGGCGGCGAGAAGATGATCAAGAACAGACCGGCAAAAAGAAGAGTGAAAAAGTGCTGAGAAGGATTAGAAAAATCTACTTTTACTGGGGATGACAGACACGACGTCTGCATGGTTCCAAGGAAAAAAAAGATGACTGAGATAAGATGGCACCTTTGGGCAGCCTAACTCCAAAGGCTTTCTTTGAAAGCTGGGGAGTCATTACTGTGTGGGCTCTATTGATGCAGACATCACCCATATGTGAGGATTTACATCCTGCTTGTTCCCGGAGAAAAGCAGTAGCACACAACACACACGATAACAATGGAAATTGGTGTGTTTTCGTTTTAAATTACGTTTTTTGGCTCTGTACATGCCTAGTATATAAACACCTACAGGGAAAGCACAGTTACTTACCTGTAACAGGTGATCTCTGGGAACAGCAGGAATTAGTCCTCACATATGGGTACGTCGGTACCGACGGAGCCCGAGCGGGAAAGCTCCCCAGCTTCCCAGAAGGAAAGCTTTTGGGGCCTCCCACTGCGCATGCGCGCTGCCTTCCCGCCTTCCTGACTAACTCTCCTCAGTTCGAGTTTATAGCTGAGACAATAGAGAGAGGAAAGGAAGAGAGAGAGAGATACAACTCCTAGGGGAGGTGGGCGGGTTGTGAGGACTAATTCCTGCTGTTCCCAGAGATCACCTGTTACAGGTAAGTAACTGTGCTATCTTCAGGAACAAGCAGGAATAAGTCCTCACATATGGGGACTCCCTAGCTAAGATGCCCGGGAGATCCCCTGAAGGGTATGAGACCCTGAAAGGTTCTTCATCTTCCTATGGATCTCAGGCATCCATTCAGGGAAGGTGGGCTGGAGTTGTTCAAGAATGGAACAGGTGTCTGAGGACAGCCTGACCAAACAAGGCATCCCGGCGGGAGTCCTTGTCCAAACAGTAATGGGCTGTAAAGGTATGAACCGAGGCCCAGGTGGCTGCTCGACAGATCTGGTCAATGGACACAGAGTTTAGATGAGCCATAGAGGTGGCCATGGCCCTCACGCTGTGAGCGGTGACATGGCCCTCCAGAGAAAGGTTCTTACTCTGGTAAGCAAAAGAGATACACTGAGCAATCCAATTGAAGAGTGTTCTTTTGGAGACTGGAAGTCCTAAATGAGAAGGATCAAAAGCAACAAAAAGCTGAGAAGACTTTCGATGTTGCTGTGTCCTGTGGAGGTAGAAGGCAAGAGCTCTTTTACAGTCTAGAGTATGAAGGTTCCTCTCTGCATTGGATGCATGAGGAGCTGGAAAAAAGACAGGTAAATAAACCTCTTGATTAAGATGAAAAGGTGAGACCACTTTAGGCATAAAGTGAGGATTTGTCCTAAGGACTACCTTATCATGATGGAACCTTGTGTAAGGTGGATTAGCCACTAAGGCCTGCAGTTCACTGATGCGGCGAGCTGAAGTGACTGCAATGAGGAAAATAACCTTCCAGGAAAGAAATTTCAAGGAGGTAGTGGCTAAGGGTTCAAAAGGTGGCTTCATAAGCTGACCAAGAACCAAGTTTAAGTCCCATGCCACCGGAGGAGGTCGAATGGGAGGTTTAGTTAAAGTTAAGCCTCTCATGAATCTTGCAATAAGAGGATGAGAGGAAACAGGTTGTCCATTGATGGACTTAAGTGATGCCGCAATAGCACTCAAATGGACTCTTACTGAATTCGTTTTGAGTCCTGCATTGGAAAGATGCAGGAGATATTCCAAAAGAGAATTCAATGGGAGTGCCAGAGGGTTAAGACCCTTTTGAGCACACCAAATGGAAAATCTTTTCCATTTAAAAGCGTAAGAATGCCTAGTGGAAGATTTCCTAGAGGCATGTAGGATATCCTTCACTTGCTGCAAAAGATTGAAGTGTTGAAGGTCTAGGCCTTCAGTAACCAAGCTCTGAGGTGAAGGGACTTGGGGTTTGGGTGCCACAAAGTCCCCTCCTCTTGAGACAGAAGGTCTGGAGCCGCTCCCAAGTCCAGGGAGGGGGCTTGGGAGAGATGCATAAGTAGAGGGTACCACACTTGGCATGGCCAGCGTGGAGCTATGAGGATCATGGACCCTTGATCCATTTGAAGTTTGAACAGAGTCTTGGGAATCAAAGGAATGGGTGGAAAGGCATACAGGAAACCCTGACCCCAATGCAGGAGGAAGGCATCCTTGGTCTGAACTCCCTGACACGGAATTCTGGAACAGAACCGGGGAAGTTTGGCATTCCACGGACTTGCAAAGAGGTCTATGTCCGGGGTTCCCCATTTCTGGAAGATTCTGAGTACCTGATCCATGTGCAGGGACCATTCGTGTGGAAGCAGAACTCGACTGAGTCTGTCTGCCCCAGAGTTTTGGATTCCTGGAAGATATACTGCCAGGAGATGGATTTGATGCTCTCTGGCGAAGGCCCATAATCTTAGAGCTTCGTTGCAAAGCGACAGAGAGCCAGTCCCTCCTTGTTTGTTTATGTAAAACATGGCTACTTGATTGTCCGTGTAGCGTAGTTACTCACCTGTAACAGGTGTTCTCCAGGAGCAGCAGGAATCAGTCCTCACTTATGGGTGACGTCGGCGCCGACTGAGCCCTCGCGGAGCAATTTTCCCCAGCTTTCAAAGAAAGCCTTTGGGAATTGCAGCGCGCATGCGCGGTCGTCTTCCCACCCGAAGGTGCCATCTTAGCCAGTCAGATGACATAGCTAAAAAAGACAGCATAAAAATTAGCAAAAAGAACATAAGCAGACGATTGCAACTCCAAGGGGAGGAGGGAGGGTAGTGAGGACTGATTCCTGCTGCTCCTGGAGAACACCTGTTACAGGTGAGTAACTACGCTTTCTCCAGGATCAAGCAGGAAGTCAGTCCTCACTTATGGGACTCCCAAGCTCAAGGCTACCGGAGACCCTAAGCACAAAAATGAGCTCCCTCTAGCTCAGCAGCACAGAAGGATAGAATCTTCGCTGAATTATCACCCACCGGTAGCCCACATCCGGGATGGAGGGTAGGAGTTGCTCAGACCTCAAAGAGATTACGGAGGACAGCCTGTCCGAAAGCACTGTCCCTACGGGACTCCCTCTCGAGACAGTAATGGACCGCAAAAGTCTGGCTCGAAGACCAAGTAGCGGCCCGGCAGATGTCTGCCAGCGGAACAGAGCGGAGGTAAGCCACTGACGTAGCCTTTGCCCGAACGCAATGAGCCGTGACTCGGCTTTCTAAGGAGAGTCCGGCTGCCCCATAAGCCCAAGAGATACAGTCCGCAACCCAGATGGACAGAGTACGCTTGGAGACCGGGAGCCCCAATTTATTGGGGTCAAAAGACACAAAAAGCTGAGCAGCTTTACGGTGCTCCCGCGTACGGTGAAGGTAGAAGTTCAAAGCCCTTCTACAGTCCAGGGTATGGAGGACCGTTTCAGCTCGGCTGGAGTGTGGTCTGGGAAAGAAGGTTGGAAGTACCACCTCCTGATTGATGTGAAAAGGGGAGACCACTTTAGGCAGAAATTTTGGGTGAGTCCGTAGGACTACCCTATTTTTGTAGAACCTAGTGTAAGGGGGATCAGACACGAGGGCCTGCAATTCACTTACGCGTCTAGCGGAAGTGAGGGCTATCAAGAACAGTGTTTTCCAAGACAGAAAACGGAGAGAACAGGTAGCCATAGGTTCAAAAGGCGGACAGGTGATCCGCTGCAAAACCACATTCAGGTCCCAGTCAGGCGCTGGCGGCCGCAGAGGTGGTTTAAGTAGAAGGAGACCTCGGAGAAACCTCGCTACGAGAGGGTCGCTTGAGAGAGGTCTACGGTCCACCGGCACATGATGTGCCGAAAGAGCACTGAGGTGAACTTTGACGGAGTTGGACTTAAGTCCCAGATTAGAGAGGTGTAGCAAGTACTGCAAGATCACCGACACCGGGCAGGAGAAGGGATCCTGAGACTGTTGGGTACACCAGACTGCAAAGCGACGCCATTTAAGGGCGTAGCATTTGCGGGTAGAAGGCCGTCGCGAAGCTAAGACGACCTCCTCCACTTCCGCCGGCAGGAGAAGGGGAGCAAGGACTACCCTCTCAGCAGCCAGGCCATGAGGTTGAGAGACCTGAGGTTGGGGTGCAGTAGGGACCCCTGATCCTGAGTGAGGAGATCCGGTTGTACCCCCAGAGGGATTGGATCCTCCACCGCCAGTTGCAGTAGGAGCGGAAACCACGGCTGCCTGGGCCAGCGAGGGGCCACCAGGATCATGAAGGCCGTGTCTCGGAGAACCTTGAAAAGAGTCCGAGAGACTAGCGGGATGGGAGGGAAAGCGTACAGAAGGCTCCCCGACCATGAGATCAGAAAAGCGTCCGCCGCAACCCGAAGGGGGTGTGGCTGACGAGAGCAGAAGCGAGGAAGCTGCCGGTTGTGAGGACTGGCAAAGAGATCCACCGTGGGGAGGCCCCACTTGAGGAAGAGCTTCTGAACTACCAAGGGATCCAGACGCCACTCGTGCGGCTGGAGGACCCTGCTGAGTTTGTCCGCAAGGCAATTTTCTTGGCCCGGGAGATAAACTGCCTTGAGGAGAATGCCGTGACTGACGGCCCAAGAGCAGAGCTTCTGTGCCTCCCGGCAGAGGAGGAAGGAGCCCGTGCCCTCCTGCTTGTTCACGTAGAACATGGCAACTTGATTGTCCGTCTGGACGAGGACGGACTGGTGGGAAGTCAGGTGGGAGAAGGCCTTGAGAGCTAGGCGGATCGCCCTGAGCTCCAGGAAGTTGATCTGCTGAGCAGACTCCCACGTAGTCCAGAGGCCCTGAGTACGTGCCTCTTGGCAATGTGCTCCCCAGCCCAGGAGGGATGCATCGGTGGTCAGCACCCGGGTCGGCTGAGGTGACTGGAAAGGCATTCCGAATAGGAGGTTCGGCTGCCGGAGCCACCACCGGAGAGACGAGATCAGCGGCTCGGAGACGCGCACTAGGTCTGCTAGGCCGCCTGTGGCTTGACGCCACTGCTGGCGGAGACACCATTGAGCAGACCGCATATTCAGGCGGGCATTGGGGGTCACATGGACGGTGGAAGCCATATGGCCGAGTAGTCTCAGGAAGCGCCTGGCGGAGACCAGGGGCTGGCTGCGAAAGCGGTCGGCTAGGTCCATGAGCCGTTGAGCCCTGTCGAGCGGTAGGTATGCTCGCGCCTGAGGAGTGTGCAGCCTTGCGCCGATGAACTCGAGATCCTGTGAGGGGAGCAAAGTGGACTTTGCGAAGTTTATAACAAAGCCCAAGTGCTGCAGAAGAGTCACCGTGCGGCGCGTGGCGTTGGTGACCTCCCGAGCGGACGCTGCTCTGATGAGCCAGTCGTCGAGGTACGGAAAGACATAGAGGCCGTGAAGCCGGAGATGGGCTGCCACGACCGCGAGACATTTTGTGAAGACTCGCGGTGCGGAGGACAGGCCAAAGGGCAGTACTCTGTACTGGTAATGATTTCCTGCCACCACAAACCTTAGGTATTGGCGGTGGCTTGGGTGGATGAGGATGTGCGTGTAGGCATCCTTTAGATCCAAGGAGCATAGCCAATCTCCCTGCCGGAGGTAGGGCAGAAGGATTCCAAGGGTAAGCATTTTGAACTTCTCCCGCACAAGGAACTTGTTGAGGTTGCGCAAGTCCAGGATGGGTCTGAGGCCCCCTGTTCTCTTTGGTATCAGAAAATACCTGGAATAAAAGCCTTGACCTCTCAGGTGGTGTGGCACCGGTTCCACCGCCTGTTCCTGCAGAAGACCTGCTAACTCCTGAAGGAGTAATTCCCTGTGCAGAGGGGGTCGCGGAGGTTCTCCCGGAAAATAGGAGGGAGGAACCTGGTGGAAGTGGAGAAGATAGCCTTCTCGCACGACTTGAAGCACCCAGGCATCTGCGGTGACGCTGGACCACCTGTGGGCGAAGTGAACCAGCCGGCCACCGGTGCTGGGAGGAACCAGCGGGGGGGGAAAGGCTATGCTGTGTGAGTCAAAAACCCCCACCCTGCTGAGCAGGGGCTGGTGGTGCAGGCTTGGGGGCTTGCTGCCTACGGGACCTGTTACCCCGTCCCTTGGCCTGCTGGCCCTGTTGGGGAGCTGCAGGGGCCTGATAATGGGGGTATTGTTTGTAGGCAGCCGCCTTCCTCGGGTAAAAGGACTTCTTTCCAGAGCCCTTCTTTTTCTGGGAAGGGGCGGAGGTCTTCCTAGAAAGCCTAGTCCTGGTGAGAGTCTCCGTCTCAATTTGTGCAGCCTTATCAGCCATGGGCTTGCCAAAGAGGTTTTCGCCTCGGCAGGGGACATCGACCAACTTGTCCTGCACCCAGGGCTCAAGGTCAGACGACTGAAGCCAAGCCTGTCGGCGGGCACCGATGCCGGCTGCGGCCACTCGAGCCGATGCTTCAAAGCCATCATAGGCTGCTCGGGACATGAACTTTGAGCATTCCCGAATGCCAGAGGACAAGGCTAGGAACCTCCGCAAGGGTTCCTCGGACAGACCAGCGGAGAATCCGGCTAGCTCTTTAGCCAGATCCCGGAGATACATGCCCATGTATAGCTGGTAAGTCTGGACACGACATGCGAGCATAGAGCCCTGGAAACACTTCTTGCCAAGGCCATCCAGGTTACGGGCTTCCCTTCCAGGAGGCACCGAGGAGTGCATCTTCTGGCTCTTAAGACGATGCATGGCCGATTCCACTACCATGGAATGGTGTGGCAGCTGTGCCTTTTGAAAGCCAGGGCTCTTGCGGACTCGATAGATAGAATCGACCCGCTTGCTCAGGACCGGCGAGGAGGCCGGACTCTCCCACATGCGGAAGAGTAGTCGTTCCAGCATAGGAGGAACCGGTACAGTAAAGTGTTCCCTCGCGGGAGAGTCATACTGGAGGGCGTCGAGCTCTTCGGCTCGAGGCTCCTCCTCGGGATCCGCAGGGAAGGCCAAAGCCTTGGCCATATCCCTAACGAAGTCCGAGAACCGGGCATCCTCCGGGGGGGACTGCTTCCGAGGCTCGGACTCCGGTGAGTCCAATGGGACACACCGAGTCCGGAAAGAATCAGGCGACTCTTCCTCCTCAGACTCCCAGACCGACTCCGACGAGGACTCGGTGGGGTCGGCCCGGGCAGGGTGCGGCGCCAGCCGCCCCGACGCCGAGGGAGTCGGCGTCGGCGACCTCGGTCCCGAACGGGAGGCCGAGGGCGACCTCGACCGAG
Organism: Ichthyophis bannanicus; assembly: GCA_033557465.1. Lineage (NCBI taxonomy): Eukaryota > Metazoa > Chordata > Amphibia > Gymnophiona > Ichthyophiidae > Ichthyophis > Ichthyophis bannanicus. The sequence continues at coordinate 1,140,859,782 of CM066033.1, read as the reverse complement.
GATCGACTCGAGTTCTCATCGACTCGAGGATCGGCTCGGTCTCCGGGGTCGACTTGGACGTCGACGTCCCGGCGGTCGGGGCAGCGGCGCCAGCGAAGCCAGCGAGCAGTGCCCTCTGCTGGTCCATGAAGGCAGACAGTCTGCTCTCCAAGGCCGTCAACCTGAGTCCGAGCTCAGGTGACCCAGCAGCCCCCGACTCGGGCCCCGACGGCGTCGGGCCCGACGTCGGCTGTCGCGGAGGCGAGTCCAGAAGGACCACAGGACTTACCCGGGCAGGCATCTCCGACTCCAGGCGAGGCCGCTTCGGGATGTGTTCCTTCTCCAAGGACCCGGGGCGGCTGTCAGGGCTATGCGACCTGGCCCTCGCGGAACCAGGAGCGTCCACCGACGCCGCCCTCGCGGGTTTCACCTTCCGACGATGGTCCCCGGAGGGAGAACCCCGGTCGGAGGAACTCCGTCGACGGTCCGAGCTGGAGCCTTTCGACGCGGAGGCCTCCGACGAGGTCCGGGTACGGCTGGGGTCAGCGAAGATTCTCTCACGCTGATGCTGCCGACTTCTCAACGCCTTCGAGGACATTTTGCTGCAGGGCCCACAGATCAGTTCCTCATGATCCGGGCCCAGGCAGCGGAGGCAAAAGTCGTGTGTGTCGGTTAGTGACATATTTCGGTCACACCGACCACACCGCTTAAACCCACTGGCAGCCATCGGGGGAAAAAGGGCCCCTGCGAGGTCAAAGGACCGGGCTGCCAGGGAAAAACCGAAAACGAAAGCTGACCAAGTCAGAAAAACCGAAAAAAGTAAGAGGACTCGTGATCGGCGTCGCGAGTCCGGGCGGGAAAAGGATCGGCGTCGAACCGAAGGAAAAAAAGGATAAAATAAAGAAGAAAATCGACTTTTTCGCGGGGACAAGACGGGGACGTCTGTAGGGCTCCGCGGAAAAAAGAAGACTGGCTAAGATGGCACCTTCGGGCGGGAAGACGACCGCGCATGCGCGCTGCAATTCCCAAAGGCTTTCTTTGAAAGCTGGGGAAAATTGCTCCGCGAGGGCTCCGTCGGCGCCGACGTCACCCATAAGTGAGGACTGACTTCCTGCTTGGTCCTGGAGAAGAATAAGGACTGTCATGTTGCTGAGGAGGGTATGGAAAACTTTGAGAGCTAGAAAGATTGCTCGAAGTTCCAAGTGGTTGATATGAAGGGTGGTCTCCTGTGCAGACCAAGTGCCCTGAGTGGAGAGATCTTGGAGATGAGCCCCCCAACCTGTTTGGGAGGCATCTGTTGTGAGGGTTGCTTGGGGCAACAATGGTTGAAAGGGGGCCCCCAACAACAGATTTTGAGTGGATATCCACCATTGGAGAGACCAAAAGAGACGATTGGAGTTTGCTATTTGGTCTGAGAGAGCTCCTGATGCTTGAGTCCACTGGGTGGATAAAGTCCATTGAGCTGCTCTCATATGTAGGCGAGCATAAGGCACCACATGCACTGTGGAGGCCATGTGGCCTAATAGTTGTAGCATCTCTCTGGCAGTCAAGTGGCTTCTGGACTGAGTCTGAGAGGCTAAGTGCACTAGACGTTGGCAACGGGCCTGAGGTAGATAGGCCCTTGCGGTGGTGGTATACAACCAGGCCCCTATGAATTCTAGGGATTGCGTAGGGGTGAATTGGGACTTTGGCAGATTGATCACAAGTCCCAGATACTGTAGAATTCGCCTGGTGCAATCCAAGGAAGTCTGAGCCTCGGACTGAGACGGAGCTCGGATGAGCCAGTCGTCCAGGTATGGGAAGACAAAAATTCCCAGGGTGCGTAGGAATGCAGCTACTATTGCCATGCATTTGGTAAATACCCTTGGAGCAGAGGCTAGACCGAAGGGAAGTACTCTGTATTGGAAATGTTTTCCATGGAACAGAAACCGTAGGAATTTTCTGTGGGATGGATGGATGAGTATATGTGTGTATGCATCCTTGAGATCTAGAGAACAAAGCCAGTCCTGACTCTGTAGGTATGGAAGGAGAGTGCCTAGAAAAAGCATCTTGAATTTCTCCCTGTATAGAAATTTGTTCAATTCTCTGAGATCCAAAATGGGTCTGTACCCCCCTGTTTTCTTGGGAATGAGAAAATAAGGGGAGTAAAAACCTGACCCTTGTTGAGGAAGAGGAACCTCTTCTATTGCCTTTTGGGCGAGAAGAGTGGTCACCTCCTGACCCAACAGGTCTAGGAGAGAAGGGGGAGAATTGAAACTTCCCACCATGGTATGGGGAGGAAGGTTGGAGAAATGTAGTTTGTAGCCCTTTCTGATGATAGAGAGGGTCCATTGCTCTGATGTGATTTGCTCCCATCTGGGAGCAAAATGAGTTAACCTTCCTGGAATGGTGAGAGGTTCTGGATGTTTTAGAGCCAGAAAGGTTAAGTTCTTTAGTTTTAAGTGAAAAACCCTGAGGGGGTTGGGACTGTTGGGCTGTAGCAGCCCCTGCAGGTTTTGCCCTGGCCTGTTTAGGCTGCTGACGCTTAGGAGCAAAGCGAGCTGCAGAAGATTGTTGGCCAGTATTTGTGGCAAATCTGGCCTTCTTGTAGAAAGGCTTTTTAAAAGATTTCTTCTTGACAGGGGTAGAGGTAGACTTAGAAAGTCTATCTAAAGCAGCATTTTCTGCATCCATTTGAGTGGCTTTGATTTGCCACTCCTTACCAAACAGATTCTCACCCGTACAGGGCAAATTTCCCAACCCATCCTGGACCCAGGGTTCAAGGTTAGAGGCCTGGAGCCAAGCAATTCTGCGAGCCGCTATGGCAATACCTGAGGCTCTGCTAACACCCTCAAAGGAGTCAAAGGCTGCTCTGTTGGAGAACTTTGAAATATCTTGGGTATGCTTCAGCAGAAGAAGGAAGTCCTCTTTTCTATCCTCTGGGATAAAGGGGAGAAAATGGCGTATTTTTAATGCAATTTCCTTCAGAAACATGCCCATATAGAGGCTGTATGAGTTGATTCTGGCAATAAGCATACTTGCTTGGAAGATTTTTCTTCCAAAAGCATCCAGAGTCCTACATTCTCTTCCTGGGGGAGTAGAAGAGTGTCTTTTAGTACTCTTGATCCTTTTCATAGCTGACTGCACCACAATGGAGTGGTGCGGGAGCTGAGTTTTTTGAAACCCAGGAGAAGGGGGGACACGATACATGGTGTCCGGATGATGAGAATGTGGAGATAGGGTGAGAGGAGTCTCCCATAAGTCCATCATGTGATCTTGAAGAATTTCATGGATGGGCAGGGTGACTGCCTCTTTGGGAACCTTAGAGTATCCTAAAATGTCTAACATTTTTGCTCTAAGTTCTTTTTCAGAGGATACAGAAATAGAAGACCTTTAGCTACTTCAATGATGAAGTCTTGAAAGGATAAATCCTCTGGAGGAGACATTCTCCTCTTTGGAGAAGAGGACTCCTCAGGTAGAGTAAGGGATACTTCAGCAGAGTCATCTGATGAATCAGGATCATCAGAAGACTCAAAGTATCGCCTGTTTGCTTCCAGGGATCGATAAGCGTATCGACCGGTATCGACATCGGGGGTACCCGGAACCGGATCGGTATCGGGAAAAACCCCGGAACCGGGAACTGGAATCGGTATCCTGGTCGATGTGGAAGGCATGGGTACCGGTATCAGTTGTGGTACCGGAACCGGATTCGGTACCGCAGGGTGCGGTACCGAGGGCGTCGCAGCCTTAATTAAAGCCAAAATGGCCTGCTGCATGGATTGAACTGTATGATCCATGGACGCCACGACTGTCTGGATGTCGGTACCGGATGATTGAGCCGGTACCCCAGAATAGTCTAACAGGTGATCGGTCGAGGCCGTGCCATCGATGTCAACCTGTAACCCCATAGGAGGAGCTTTGGAAGCCGGAGCTTCCCGCCGGGGTTGTTTGGCTGGGGCAGGGTCCTCAGGGTCAAGCCCAGGGATATCTCGATACTTAGAGGGAGATTTGCCCTTTGAGGACCTGCCAGAGGAATGTTTGGTTACCTGAGATCCATCAGGAGAGGAAGACCTGGAAGATGTCGATGCTGGAGTATCTGTAGAAAACAGCATGTGAAACTTGGCTGCCCGGTTCTGTAAGTCACGTTTAGACATCAAAGAACATCAAAGGATGGGCAATCCGGAATGGAATGGTCAGGCCCCAAACATTTAAGACACCATTCATGGGTGTCTGTGACTGAAATAGTACCGCTGCACTTGGTGCATTTTTTAAACCCAGAGGCTTGTTTCTCCATGAGGGAGAATTAGTGAAGGCCTAAAGGCCTCACAGAACTAACACACCAAGTGAGGGAAAAAAAAGAAGATTTTTTTTTTTTTAAAATAAAGGAAAAAAGACCGGCGGTACCGGTCTGGAATCGGGGAAGGCAGACACGCGGCCAAAGAAATAAATTAAAATAACAACTTCTTCAGCGGTGACAGGAACACGACCTGCTAGCTCCGCGGAAAAAGAAGACTGAGGAGAGTTGGTCAGGAAGGCGGGAAGGCAGCGCGCATGCGCAGTGGGAGGCCCCAAAAGCTTTCCTTCTGGGAAGCTGGGGAGCTTTCCCGCTCGGGCTCTGTCGGTACCGACGTACCCATATGTGAGGACTTATTCCTGCTTGTTCCTGCAGATATTTTATAACAGGTCACCTAGGTAGGAAGAGCAAGCAGGCACCTATTTTGGGCTATTTTATAAAGACAATATAGGTGTCTGTTTTTATGAAATAGCCTCACAAAACCTGAAGGAATTGGTTAAAATGCACCTATGTACATCTACAACTGGCTTTGTCTCTATCTGTGCTCCACCCAAACTACATTTCAGAAATGGCTACCAGGCAGGCTGCATAAAAGTGCGTACCTTCTTCTCAAGCTATGGCCATGTACTTTACATTTATGTGTGTATACCATGGGGTAATTATATAAAAGCCTTTTCCATGCATGAAACAAGTTTACACACACGAAAAAAAAAATGATAAAAATGACCTTCAGAGTACACAGGCATTTATATCTTCTTTGGACCAGGATATAAATTTTGAACTACTGATGGTTATTGCAGGAGTCTATTTTACCGGACACCTAGGTGCCTATGTTGCCTTTACAAAAAAAGCACATTATTGGACCTTTCATATAGATTCCTAGTTAAACAATTAAGTTCACTTTTAAATTCACTATTTTGTAAGTATAATGCAAAAGCAAAACAAAGACTGAAGCAGCGCAACTCTTCATCTTAAAAAAGGCAGGACATAAAAATTGCACTATCCCAGACCTAAATTAAAGGTTCACTCCACCAGTCAAATAGATCATATGGTTTTCCAGGAACCTTTCTAGCTGACCAAATTTAAAAGGGGTAAATCTTGAACTCTGAAACTTACCACACTTAAAATGTATTCTCAACTGAGCTACTCTAAAACATGGAAACAAACCTCTTCCTCTTATCCTGTGCCACCCTACAAAAAAAACAGGAAACACTAATCTTCTGACAAGGGCTGGTGTAAAGATACTGCACCACCCTAGCTGAACCTTCAAGCCTTACAACCCCCCCCCCTCCCCCGCTATAACCTCAAGATGTTGATAATTAAACTCAGAAATCATGATCATCCCAACACCACCCCTTCCACAACAAATCCTGTAAAAAATACATATTTGGACAATATAATTTTAAATCATTAAACTTTATTTTGCATGTATCAGTGTGCCGGCTCTCCCTGCAGGTTAAAGAATGTGCTAATGGCTCCAAGTTATGTGGATGTCAGGATTTATTATTCTGATCTGACTGGAGCTGCCTTTCAAAGCTGCTACTCTAGGCAGATGCCTATGATGCTTAATCTTGCTCAATGGCTGCATTTGCACAGTTTCTTGACAAACATTTTATCTGTTTTGCTATATAAAAAGATCAAGGTTCAAGATGGCCGCAGAGAGTGAGAGCTCCAACTTACTTGAAGTCTTTCCTCCATGCCTAAGCTTGAAGGGAAGGCTAAGCAGCAACTCTCGGGGCCCAAGTCTTCTGTTACTGGGGTCTGATGGATCAGTTTGTTGGGATTTCTGGGGCTGCAATGGCTGGGATGAAGTCCGGCTATGCAGTGACAAGTATGGAGGACTCTTCTCCGCTTTCCGACATCGATCCATCCTTTTTCCCAGTAGCGTGGATGCCACTGCCATGCCAGAGTGGACCCCTCCCAGAACCCTCTGGCCTGGAGCCATACGCGTTGGAAAGCGGTGCATTTGTTGACTCCACCCGAGGGGGGCTAGTGGATGAGCTGCCGAGGGTTGTTCCTGGGACTCTTGCGAGTATTGTTGGAGAGCAATCGGCAGTGGGATACCCTCCACAGCTTGGTCCTGATGTCAGAGAGCAGACAGTTACAACACAGCTGGTGGTTGAATCTACGCCAGTTTCTCTCTCTCTCCCACGAGGTTTACTCCAGAAGTCATATGGGATGCCACTGTTCTTCTTTCAGATATGGTTTTCAAGCAAATTATTGACCTGTCTACAAGGTACAACAGAACTATGAGAAGATATCTACAACTGTAAGTGCTATTGAGACATTAAAACTTACCATTCAAGATCATGCACAGATCATCTCTGTTATTGGATGTTAACGCAGCGCTTATGAAGGATAATACGGGTTTTGAATTTTCTGCAAACTGCTGGCGCTTCACCGTTGGATATGTTCAAGAGGTACTTAGCGGAGGTTCTCTTGGTGCCTAAAGAATTACTAACACCTTTTACCAAAGCATTTTATTTGCCGACATCCAAGAAAGAGCCACCTACCTCGGCCTCTGAACAAGCTATGGATGTTTTAAATGTTACTCAACTTTTGGAATCTTCAACAACAGAGACTTATGTTCCAGCTACTTTGATTGTCTCTTGTGTCTTGGTGACGGATTGGGATTGAATTATATTTCAAAAGAGGACAGTTTCCTTTTGTGTTTTTTTCAGTTTCTATTTTCCCTGATTTAATGAGAGAGACTCAGAAGCAGTGTAAACAGTTTTTATTACTTAAGTCGGGCGAATTACAAATAGGAGCTTTTTTCTATTTAGAATTCCCATGTAATTTTGATTTTGCATAAATCTGTCCGCTATGTCTTCTTTCAACCTACTGACTTGGCCTCCTTTATTAAAGACAAGCTGTTAGAATTATCGGTTATCGCATCTTCTGTGGAAGTTGTTTAACCGTGCTGTATTATTAGATCCCAGTCTGCTCTGGTGGGCCTCTTTTCTTATTTTGTATTTACTTTGGATGAATTTTCCTCCTTAGTTTCTGTATACTCCCCCCACTGTTATTGTGGACTAGTAGGTAATTCTCTTTTTTTCCCCTTTTGTACTTATTTCCTAGTTGTACATGGTACTTTTAAAAGTTTTTCCTTTTTCTGTACGAGAGTTATCTTGATTGTATATGATGAAAAATTTTAAAAAAAAAGAACAAAGTTGAATTTGTCAATTTCTTATGTTCTTATGGACACTATATAACCTCCTTTTTCCTGCTGGCCATTCCTTTCTCTATGCATCTAAGCATCCTTCTGGCTTTTGCTGTTGCTTTTTTTACCTGTTTGACCTCCTTAAGATCATCAGATAAAACCAAACCCTGGCCCCACTGCTCTCTAGTGCGCAGAATTATTTTGCCCCATATACTGTACTGCTCCCTTGGGTTTTTGCAGCCCAAATGCATTATCCCACAGGTATCTGAATGAGGTAGGCCACTGGCTAGACCAAAATATTTTTTTGTCGGTTCCAATTAACATCAGCCCACTTATCCCACCTGACCATCATTACAATTCCCCACAGAGCACTCTTATATGCCTATCACAGATTCCTGGCTGCCAGGCCCTCATCACACACGTTCTACCAGCTGTCAGAGTGCATCATCTCTCTCCCACTTTCCAGCCCCCAGTCTCAGACGCTTGTGAGCTGGTCTGACAGCACTGTGACATAAGGAGAAAGATGTGGTGCACATCAGGTTGATACATTGCTACTGCCTTCACTCACTTCTCCCCTATGAAGTAACATTTTTGGAGGTTGCTGGGAAGTCATCCATCCAATATCACTTCCCTCCTCCAGGGAGATATGGTCTGTGTCACCACCCTATGCAACAGCAGGCTGCTGGCGGCCAGCTCTTCTTTCTCTTGTCACTCCTTACCTAAGGGCAGTCCCTGTCTTTTCATTCTGAGATTTCCAATATGGTTCACCTTTCTTTTGTTAGTCTCAGATTATTGAAAAAAGGTTACAGCTTATTAAGAGCAGAAAGATTTAGCTACCTTGACTCATGCATTTGTAACAACTAAACTTGACTACTCCCATAGTCTTTATTGTGGACTGCCCATATACCAGCTGAAGCGCCTTCAGCTGGTTTAAAGTACTCCCAGTCTAGCTTTTAACTTACAAGTCTTCTGATTTTATTTCCCCTATATTGGAGTTTAAATGGACTTCCCATTGAACACTCTATTCATTTTAAAATGTTATCTTTGATTTTCCATTCTGTTTGATGATGGCCCAGAATATTTGAAAACAGTTCTTCATTTTTATGTTCCTAGTAAAAATCTGAGATCGTCCTAAAAGGACAGAATCACACTACAGCAAAAAATTCAGAGAGCCTTTGCAATTCAAAGCCCACAGTTATGGAACTCATTGCCACTGGAAATTCGATTGGAAAGACTTTCCTTGCTTGTTAGGAGGAAATTAAAGCCTGGTTATTTATTTGAGGGGATTGATTGTTGGGGTGGGATGGGGGTGATGGATAAATTTTACATACCTGATCATTTTTGTTACTTGAATCCTGCTAGACCAGTCCGGGTGAGTGGGTTATGTTCCTTTGCCAACAGGTGGAGGCAGACTTGAGCAACTTTCAGTGATGTCACCACTCAGTATATCCTCTGGTGCAGCACCGAGAAAAGCCAATATGAAATTTCCCAAACAGTAAGCAAAACTGAAAAACTTAGAAAACATTATCAATCACTAACAGCTTTGCCAAACATCGTGGGCAAGTATTTAGCTCTCTTATCATAATGTAATTGGCATCAGATCACAGGACTGACTAGGCTAACAGCAGCCGGATCCCCAAATCTGCAAAAGGTCTTCCAGGATGGGTCCTGGACTGGGACTAGCAAGATTCAAGGAAAGTAAATCATCGGGTATGTAAAATTTATCCTTCCTTACCATACTGCTAGACAAGCCCAGATTACTAAGCAGTGAGGACCCAGGGTGGGAGGAAGACAATGCTCAAGACACTACAATGGCAAAGATGCCCTTTGTACTAACCTCCACGAGCAAACTGTAGGGCTTCATAAAGGCATTCAATGAAGAGCAGGAAGCCGCCTTACTGAAATTATCTGGAGACACCAGAACAGACTCCACCCAGGAGGCTTGCACCCAGAGTTGCGAGCTCTAACCACTCCAGTGCATGCTTACCAGTCAGAATGTACACTGATACAATAGCCCCTTTTAAGGCAGTGGACAATAGATGATTTGCCCTCTGACAGGTCTTTCCTCATAAGAACATAAGATATTCCATAATGGGTCAGACCAAGGTCCATCAAGCCCAGTATCCTGTTTCCAACAGTGGCCAATCTAGGTCATACGTACCTAGCAGTTTCCCCAAAAGACACAGGTTCTGCAATGCTTGACCTAGGTCAAGCATTGATATCCTGGGTCCCTTCTTAATAATGGTTTATGGATCTTTCCTCCAGGAACTTGTCCAAACCTTTTTTAAACCCAGCTACACTAACAGCCTTTACCACATCCACCGGTAACAAATTCCAGAGTTTGATTACACGTTGAGTGAAAAAATATTTTCTTTTATTAGTCTTAAATAGTTTACCCTGTAGCTTCATTGCATGTCCCCTAGTCTTTCTATATTCTGATAAAGTAAACAGTCGATCTACGTTTACCCGTTCCACTCCGTTCATTAATTTATAGACTTCTATCATATCTCCCCTCAGCCGTCTCTTTTCCAGGTTAAGGAGCCCTAACCTTTTTAGCCTTTCTTCATAGGAGTATCCTTCCATCCCCTTTACCATTTTGGTGGCTCTTCTCTGAACCTTTTCTAATAACGCTATATCCTTTTTAAGATATGGTGACCAGAATTGCAACAATATTCAAGGTACGGCCTCACCATGGAACGTATAGAGGCATTATAATATCTTTTGTTTTATTTTCCATTCCTTTCCTTATGATACCTAGCATTCTATTTGCTCTCTTGGCTGCCGCTGCACACTGGGCCGAGGGTTTTAACATGTTATCCACAATGACGCCTAAATCTTTTTCCTGGGTGGTGGTCCCTAATGTGGAACCTTGCATCATGTAACCATAGTTTGGGTTGTTCTTCCCTAGGTGCATAACTTTGCACTTGTCCACATTAAATTTCATCTGCCATTTTGATGCCCAGTCTTCCAATTTATCAAGATCCTCTTGCAATTTTCCACAATCCTCTTGGGTTTTAACAACTTTAAATAGTTTTGTCTCATCTGCAAATTTGATAACCTCACTCGTTATTCCATTTTCCAGGTCATTTATAAATATGTCAAAAAGCAGAGGACCCAGCACAGATCCCTGGGGTACACCACTATTCACCTTTCTCCATTGGGAAAACTGCCCATTTAGCCCAACCCTCTGCTTTCTATCTTTTAACCAGTTCCTGATCCACAGTAGTACACTGCCTCCTATCCCATGACTCTTTAGTTTTGCCAAACGTCTCTGATGAGGGACCTTGTCAAAGGCTTTCTGAAAGTCCAGATACACTATATCAACCGACTAACCTTTGTCCACCTGTTCATTCACACTTTCAAAAAAACATAACAGATTAGTAAGACAAGATCTTCCTTAACTAAAGCCATGTTTGCTGTCTCCCATTAGGCCATGACTATCTACATGCTGAGTAATTTTATTCTTTATGATGGTTTCTACCACTTTTCCCGGTACTGATGTGAGGCTCACCAGTCTGTAGCTTCCCGGATCACCCCTGGAACCCTTTTTAAAAATTGGTGTTACATTGACGATTCGCCAATCTTCAGGTATTAGAGATGATTTTAATGATAGTTCACAGATTACTAATAGCAGGTCTGCAATCTCATATTTCAGTTCTTTCAACACCCTTGGATGTATACCATCCGGCTCAGGTGATTTGCTACTCTTCAGTTTATCTAATAGTTGTAATATATCTTCCCGATGTATCGATATTTCCTTCAATTCTTCCGCACCTTTAAATACCACTTCAGTCTTGGGTAACATCCCTACATCTTTCTCAGTAAAGACCGAAGCAAAGAATTCATTCAGTCTCTCTGCTATCGCCTTGTCGCCTCTTAGTGCCCCTTTAACTCCTCTATCATCTAATGGTCCAACTGACTCTCTCACAGATTTTTTGCTACGAATGTACTTGAAAAAATCTTTATTTCACGTTTTTGGTTCCGCAGCAAGCTTCTCAAATTTTCTCTTTGCCTTCTTTATCAATGCCTTGCATTTGACCTGCCAGTGCTTGTGCTGTTTCCAGGTTACATCGTTTGGCTCTTTTTTCCATTTCCTGAAAGATGCTTTCTTGGCAACAACAGCCTCTCTGACCTAACCTTTAAACCATGCTGGCAATTTTTTGGACTTCCTTCCACTTTTCTTAAAGCGTGGAATACAGCTGGTCTGGGCTTCCAAGATAGTATTTTTCAACAACACCTAAGCTTGATGTAAGTCTTTAACCTTTGCAACTGCTCCTTTTAGTTTTTTCTTAACTATTTTCCGCATTTTATCATAGTCTCCCTTTCGAAAGTTAAAAGGTAGTACTGTGGATTTCCTTACTATCCCTCCTCCACTAATTAAATCAAAGGCAATCATGCTATGATCACTATTGCCATGTGGCCCCAACACCCTTATCTCTTGCACTAGATCTGGTGTTCCACTAAGGACTAGGTCTAATATGGCTTCCCCTCTCGTCGGTTCATGGACCAGCTGCTCCAAGAAGCAGTCATTTATGTCATCTAAGAACTTTATCTCCCTAGCATGTACTGCCGTGACACTGACCCAGTCGATACCAGGGTAATTGAAATCGCCCATTATTATTACCGCTCAGATCACCGAGAAAGCGTAGTTACTCACCTGTAACAGGTGATCTCCGGGAACAAGCAGGAATTTAGTCTTCACATATGGGTATCGTCGGTACCGACGGAGCCTGCGCGGGAACGCTCCCCAGCGTCCAATAGGAATGCTTTTGGGAGCATCCCTCAGCACATGCGCGCTGCCTTCCCGCCTTTCCAACTGTCCCTCTTCAGTTAAGTTTGTAGCTGAGTGAAGGGAGAGAGGAAAGAGACAGAGAGATAGAGAGACAACTCCTAGGGGAAGTGGGTAGGTTTTGAAGACTAATCTCTGCTCCATCAATCTATTATACAGAGCCCCAACATCGTCCTCGGATGACCTAGACACAATAATAGAGCTAGCCTGCAATACACCACACCTGCGCATCCCAAATTGGATACTAGGAGACCTCAATCTAGCAACACTACAAGACTCCCAAGCCTCTGCATTCCTCGAGGCACTCAATGACCTAGGTTATCAGCAATTAATCAATGAACCAACCCACACAAAAGGAAACATATTAGATTTGATCTTTGCCCCACTATCTACCTGCAACACTGCCAACTTCTCACCACCAACCTTCATCGACGTACCGTGGTCTGACCATAAACTAATCCTTTTCCAAATTCCCATTGACAACAAGCCAATAAAGTCACCTGAGAGTAAGACAGCACCGAGACCGCCAGCGCGACGTTTCCAACCATTTAACAAGGAACTCATCATAAATCACACGCAACCCATACTTGCCTTGACAACAACTGACCCGGACAGTCTGGTCTCTAACTGGAACAACAGTCTCAGTACAATAGCGCAACGCTCAGTACATAACAAAACCACAAGGAAAAAACCCACAGCACCCTGGTTCTCCAATGACCTTCGGACCTCGCTTCTCAAACTCAGGAAACTCGAAAGACGATGGAGGCGCTCACGCTCAACCAATGATCTTGACGCCTATAACCTACAGCTCACAACTCACAGATCTGCGATATCTGAGAAAATGAAACAAGCCCACACCAACACGCTAATGCGATCGCTAAATAAGCCACATGACCTCTTTGCCCTTGTCAAGAACCTAACGAAGGAACCAGGACCAGAGCAAACAACAGAGATTCTCGCCCAAGACTATGCAGACTTCCTCCAATCAAAATTACTCCAAACTTCCAAGTCTGATATTACCGACTCCAAGAGTCCAGCATCCACACTGACACTATCAACTTTCGACACCCCCTCCCCTAAGCAAATCGCTGATTTAATCTCTACAATCAACACGACCATGGCCCACACTGACCCCTGTCCAGCTTTTTGGATAAAGGAACTAAAGACAGAGTTTAGCCCCTTTATCGCCAAACTCTTTCACGCATCATTCTCTTCTGGCTTTTTCCCCCTAAGTCTCAAACACACTTCCATTAGACCACTGCTAAAAACCCCAAAACTAGACTCCCAGAAAGTAGAATCCTACAGACCAATTGCCAGCATCCCACTGCTGGCCAAGATAATCGAAAAGGAGGTCCAAATTCAGCTCCAGCAGCACATAGACAACGCTGCACCTCTTGACCACAGCCAACATGGATTTAGGGAGGCTCATGGTGTGGAGACCCTACTTACCACCCTCTTTAACAACATCCTCACCACAATTGATAACATCCATCGCGGAGTGGCCCTTATATTCCTAGACATAGCTGCAGCATTTGACTCAGTTTGTCATCAAACCCTCCTGAAACGGCTTGAAGAGAAAGGCATCTGCGGCTTAGCACTAAATTGGTGCAAGTCATACCTCGCCGATAGATGGCAGCATGTGCGAACCGAATCCTCTACATCTAAACCATTTCACCAGAAACAAGGCGTCCCACAAGGATCCTCCCTTTCAGCTCTTATGTTTAATATCTACATGCAGCCCGTCTGCGACATTATCCGCTCATACAACACTGAATGCATGATATATGCAGATGATGTCCTGCTATACTTGCCGTTCAACACTGACCAAATTGACCTCTCACCCCTTACAGAATGCTTCAGTGCAGTAGAAAGATGGCTCCAGAATCAGAATCTTCGCATACAACATAAAAAGACCGAAGTGCTGTTTATCACCAGAAACTCGAACTTCTCTCCACCTACACATCTAAAAGTCGGCGATGTAGAGCTGCAATCCAAGCCCTCAATCCGTTACCTGGGGGTTACCCTGGACCAGAGCCTCAACATGAAGACACACATTGGAAACACATGGTCAAATCAACATACCACAAAATTAGGACTCTCAAACATCTACGTCCCCTCTTACAACCAGACGACTTCAGAACCATTTTCCAGGCCCTAACCATTCCACATCTGGACTATGCCAATGCGATCCTCCAAGGACTCCCAAAATCCATGATGATCCCTCTCCAGCTCGCCAGGAACGCCGCTGCCAGAGTTCTGAACGGGGCCTCGAGGCGGGACCATATAACACCCATCCTCAAGAGTCTCCACTGGCTCCCTATCCACTATAGGATCATCTTCAAAACAATACTACTAACATTCAAGGCCATAAATGGGCCCTCCCCCATATCCCTTGCCGGTCTCGTACACAAACCCCGCCCCCCCAATAGAGCCATTAGAACTACAGCAGTAAACGCTTTGGCAATCCCCAAAACACTGACCCAATGCACTCAGGCTACAGCAAACAGGGCCTTTAGTATCAATGCCCCCAGACTCTGGAATGCCCTGCCCCCCAACATACGTGCAATCCCAAATCTAATCAACTTTAGAAGGGCATTGAAACACCACCTTTTCTGCGAATGCTACCCAAATAAAGATGCATCATCCCGACCTTCTCAAATTAGCCCTGCGTCCAATATATAATTATGTTCTCTAATGTAATGTATACCATGTAAATAATTCTAGGTTTAAATATGTGTAAATAGTTCATGTAATTTTCTGACCATCCAAGTTGAATTACCTGTTTAACTGTAGTTTTACGGTTAACCCACCGTAAAACATAATTGTTCCATGTAAACCGCACTGATATTGAAGAGCGCGGTATATAAGAGAAATAAATAAATAAATAAATCCCTGCTGTTCCCGGAGATCACCTGTTACAGGTGAGTAACTACGCTATCTCCAGGAACAAGCAGGAATGTAGTCTTCACATAGGGGACTCCCTAGCTGAAGATGCCAGGGAGATAGCCCCAGGAAGGTGCCACCCTGGAAAGGTGGGAATCCTTCCTCCCATAGATCTCTGGCATTCCACCAGGGTTGGTGGGTAGGAGTTGAATTAGGTCTGAAAGAGATGTTGAAGAACAGCCTGGCCAAAGAAGGCATCCCGACAGGAGGCTTTATCTAGGCAGTAGTGGGCTGTGAAGGTGTGCACCGAAGCCCAGGTGGCTGCTCGACAGATGTCATTGATAGACACAGAGTGAAGGTTAACCATAGAGGCTAGATATATAATCCTTACGTGCTCTAACATTAACCGTGAGATTGTGATGTTATATTACTGCAGTTGATCTAAACTGCTGTTCATTAAAAAATCAAATTTGTTGTAAGCGACAAGGTCTCAGACTTACTGTGGGGCTATAATTTAGACTTCAACACATCTGACATTTATGCACCCTTTTGTGCATCAATGACCTTCTAACGTCGCTTAATGTTATTTTATTTTCTTGGATCATGTTATTTTAATGTTATTTTCTTGGATCATGATTATAAAACAGTGCTTAACTTTAGTGTGGTATCCCCAACGCCATACTTTGGCGCCTTTGTGTTTCACCATTATGAAGTTTCTTCAGGGGGGTTTGCTTTTCCAAGTCGCTTTTCTAAGCACTTTGTAACGTGCATTGTTGGTTATCATCTCTAAGCTTTCCAAAGGTCTAACAGCTTCTCAAACCGATGCGCGGCGTCAACTGAAGTAATATAACATCACAATCTCACGGCGCCGAAGCCAGACCAAAAGGAAGAACCCTGTATTGGAAGTGTTTTCCCTTGAAAAGAAATCGTAAGAATTTCCTGTGATCTGGATGGATCAGAATGTGAGTATATTATTTTAGATCTAGAGAGCAAAGCCAATCCTGACTTTGAAGGTATGGCAGAAGAGTTCCCAGAGAAATCATTTTGAACTTTTCTCGGAACAGATATTTGTTTCAATTCTCTGAGGTCTAAAATGGGTCTGTGTCCTCCTGTTTTCTTTGGAATAAGAAAATAGGGGGAGTAGAACCCTGTACCCTGTTGGAGAATGGGTACTTCCTCTATTGCTTCCTGAGCAAGGAGTGTTGAGACCTCTTGATCCAGTAGATTGTCTGCAGAGGTTTGTGAATTGAACTGTCTTACCATTGTAGGAGGGGGGATGCTGTAAAAATGAAGCTTGTACCCCTCTCCTACAATGGACAGAGTCCTATTTTCTGCTGTTATTTGGTGCCATCTGTTTGGCAAAATGACACAACCTGCATGGAATGTTTAGGGGTTCTGGATCCTTCAGAGGCAGGAACGCTAAGCTCTCTAGGAAGGAGTCAAAGCCCTTGAGGGGGCCTATGGAGCTGGTTGAGCTCTCGAGCCTTTTAGCTTCTGTTGTTCTTTGGATTGTTGCTGTTGTCCCTTTTAGGCAACCTGACCCTGAGCTTGCCCTTGCTGGGTATAGGATGGCTAAAACTTCCTCTTTTTGCTGAAAAAGGGTTTTTTATAGGGTTTCTTTCTGGCTGGAGTGGCTGTAGATTTTGACAATCTGTCTAAAGTGAGATTGTCAGAATCTATCTCATTAGCCTTTTCCTGCCAATTCTTGCCAAAGAGGTTCTCTCCTGTGCAAGGGATGTTTCCTAATTTGTCCTGTACCCAAATCTCCAAGTCTGATGCCTGAAGCCAGGCAATCCGACGTGCCCCAATGGCAACAGCAGAAGTTCTGATGATGCATTCAAAGCAGTCAAAGGCTGCACAATTTACAAACTTGGAAACGTCTTGAGCATGCTTGACAAGAGTAAGGAAGTCTTGTCGTTTGTCCACAGGGAGAAGGGGGCAAATAAGCTCCAAGTCTCCTGTGACTTCTTTGAGGAACATTCCCATATATAAAATATAGAGCTGATCCTAGCTGAAAGCATGGAAGCCTGAAATGTTCGACGCCCAAAGGTGTCAAGAGTCCTGCATTCACGACCTGGAGGAATGGATGCATGTCTTTTTGCACTTTTCATCCTACGCATGGCTGATTCCACTACCATTGAATGGTGTGGCAGCTGAGTCTTTAGAAAACAAGGATATGGTGGAACTCGATACATGGTATCGAGTCTCCTAGAATGAGGAGATGTGGTCAGAGGTGTTTCCCACATTCTGAGCATCAAATCATGAAGAATTTCATGAATGGT
This sequence comes from Ichthyophis bannanicus, assembly GCA_033557465.1. Lineage (NCBI taxonomy): Eukaryota > Metazoa > Chordata > Amphibia > Gymnophiona > Ichthyophiidae > Ichthyophis > Ichthyophis bannanicus. Next base: position 1,140,842,416 of record CM066033.1, on the reverse strand, counting down.
CGGGGTAGCTGCCTCTTTGGGAGCCTTAGGGTATTGGAGTATTTCCAATTCCTTTGCTCTAGGTTCTTTTTCGGGAGCTACCGTGATAGATAGGCCTCGGGCCACATCACGAATAAAATTCTGAAAAGACATGTCCTCCGGAGGAGACATTCTGCGTTGAGAAGAAGAGGAGTCTTCTGGAAGAAGTACTCTGGTACCGACCGAGTTATCTGAGTCATTGGAATTGGAAGATTCAAAGCATCTCTGATCCCGATGTTCATGCAAAGCATGGTATCGGTATCGATCGAAGTCAGCACCGAGTTGGTCCGGTACCAATCTGTCGATGCCCGAAAAAGTCGGCATGGGCAGAATTCCCACTGGGGCTGGTACCGTCGGTGCCGGTATTGGTACCGGTGCCCGTTGAACCGTCGGTAGCGGTGTCAACGGTACCGCCGCTATAAGGAGAGCTGCAAGACTGCGTTCGATAGCGAGGAATCTCTGGTCTATCGACATTGCCGATGCCTGGGTGTCAGTACCGGTAGAAGCAGCCGAAACCCCTGAGCATGGCACCAGTAGTTCTGCTGAGGTCAAGGCCTCGCGAACATCCTGGAGCCCCGTTAGTGCTTTGGAAGACGAAGCCTCCCGCCGGGGCTGTTTTGCTGGTATAGTTTCCTCAAGGGCAATGCCAATGGCTTCTCGATGCTTAGAAGGAGATCTACCCTTTGAGGACCGGCTCTTATGTTTAGTTAACTGAGATCCATAGGAGGAAGACGAGGCTCTGGAAGACGTCAATGCAATGGACATCGCATCTGAAGAAAAGAGGGTACCGAGCTTTGCAGCCCGGTTCTGTCTTCCTCTTTTAGTCATCCCCATACAAGAGGAACACTCCGATGGAGAATGGTCAGGGCCTAAACATTTGAGACACCAGTCAAGGGTGTCGGTGACGGAAATGGTATCGCCACATTTAGTACATTTTTTAAAACCACTAGCTGGTTTTTCCATTTTTTCAGGAAAATGGGGCCTAATGCCCAAAATGGCGCCTAGCACCAGAAAGAAAAAGTTTCTGAAGAGAAACACTTCAGAAGTATATATATATATTTTTATTTTTTTTTTGAAAAGAAGAAAAGAGAACCGGCGGTACCGGTAGGTGTCGAGTGGAGGCAGGCTCGACCACAAGAAAAACAAGTTTAAAGAAGAAATTTTCTGTGGTGACAGGGTATGTGACCTGTCGGCTCCGCGGAAAACAAAGAACTGAAGAGGGACAGTTGGGAAGGCGGGAAGGCAGTGCGCATGTGCTGAGGGATGTTCCCAAAAGCGTTCGTATTGGATGCTGGGGAGCGTTCCCGCGCAGGCTCCGTCGGTACCGACGATACCCATATGTGAAGACTACATTCCTGCTTGTTCCTGGAGATAGGAGAAGATCCAATCAGTGGGAGGAAGTAGCAATTGTCAGGTATCTGAGCAACACTCTCCATATATCCAGCAGATGCAACAAGGGATTCTTTGGAAGATCTTTCTCTGAGGAGAAAGGCAGAATAAGCTGGTCAAGATGAAAAATGGGTCAGCACTATTAAAAAGGAAGGATAAAATAGAATAGATTTCAAAGATAAAGTAGCCGTAAAAAAGACCAGGACAGTTCTCTGCAAGCACCTGCAGCACAGACACCACCTGGCAGAACCAAACTACTACGGAAGCCTTATGCATGGGTCCAAGGAATGGTCCTTTCAGTACCTCAGAATGCCACTGAGACACAATAGGACACGCAGGCTGACAGAACTGCTTCCCATCTGAGGAGGCGGACAATGTCAAGGTGTACTGCTAAGGAATTCCATTAGAGGTGACTCCTGTAGCACAAGAGGACCACCAACCATACCTTGAGAGCTCAGGGCCAAGCCCTGGTCCAGGTCAGATTGCCAACTAACATAAGCTAAGAACATAGAGGTCCACTGAGCCATATGCAAGGAGGTCACTACCACTCCCAAGCAGCCCTTAATGGAAGTCTACACCATTAAGGTGATAAGTAAAAAGGGACTAGGAATCATAAATATCAGGAGTTCCTGCCAGGTATTTTTTATAGCAGACCTATCTCTTAAGGTAGCAAGAGAGGCCTCACCCCTTGGATCAAGAATCCATGAATCATGATCTGCTAGGGCAATCCAGGGCCTCTAGAAACATCAGGCCCAAATGGGCCACCAAAGGCCAGAAAGGGACATAAAGCATCCCTCTTCCTGAGACCATTTTTGAAGTAGGACAGCCAAGCCTGCCACCACAGAAACTTCCAGTGTCTGAAATAGCTCCTCACATTGGCACTCTGAGAGGCCATCAAGTGGAACACTGGAAGGCCCCATCTTCACACTATGAGGTTACATGTGGGAAAACCGAGCTCTCACTTCACCAGGATCCAATGAGTTCTGATACAGAAGTTGGCCTGCATGCTGTAGAAGCCTGCAATGTGCAAAACCTACATGGCAATCAGATGCTCCTCCACCCAATAACACAGATCCTCAGCTTGACTCAAATGATTTTTTTTTCTTTTAATGTCAGAGACTGGCTTTGAACCAGTGACATTTGGGACAGAAGAGAGGCATCTTGCAGAAAGAGCTAATATGTTGCCTTGGAGGCTACCTCTCATCCTGACACCAAGATATCTGCTTCATTAGTGGACACGTCACAGCCAGGGCAATGTCTGAGAACACACGGTTCTCTCTAGCCAACAGAAGAGGCCTGAACCTCTACAGAGCCAAATTTATTGATGTGGCCTCCTGAAGAGTCAGAGTCCCTGGGCAAACTGGCTTGAGCATCGCACTGCCAGCACTTCAGGCTGCTATCCAACATGACAAGCTGTGGTGAAGAGCGCCCTCCTGAGGCAATGGAGACCGAGGAAAATCCTGAAGGGCAACAGGATTTACGCCAGATTGACAATACTGGAAGGAAAGAAAAACTCCTTTCTGCTGAGCTAAGAATGGATACCAGCCCAGGGGAGGAGTTGAGGAGTCCTGATTGGGCACACCCAGTGGGTGGAAGGGGCGTGCCTGGAAGAGAACCTCGTTTTAAACCTGAGAATGACCCTGCTAAGGAGAGCAAAGAGTGCGAAGAGAGCAAAGGGAGCAGAGAGTGCAGGAGAGCAAAGAGTGCGAAGAGAGCAAAGGGAGCAGAGAGTGCAGGAGGAGCAAAGAGAGCAGCAAAGGACTGAGCCGAAGTAGGCAGAGCAGTACACAGAGCTGCACAAGGAACTCTGAGCAGAGGACCTCAGAGCAAAGGACCTGTGAGAGGACGAGCTGTGGAAAGACGTTTGGTACGTCAGCTGAGAGTGAGTCAGAGAGTGAATGGAAGACCAGGAAGCAGTGTGGCAGTACATTTGACCCTGGTAATAAAAGAAGACCTGCAAGGATCTTTTCAAAGGCTGTGAATGAAAGTCCTGAGGAAAGTGGACGTAGCCCTGGATTAGACTCCTGGAAGAAGGCAGAGCCCTGGAAGAGGAAGCCTCCACGGCAGGCAAGTGAGAGAGAAAACTCATTCTTTGGAATACAGTTGGGACCAGAGACACACAGGAACCCTCACAGCTGGAAGACGTCTGAGCCACCTAGGACGAGAGGGGCTTGGCAAAAAGTAAGCAGTTTTCCTAAGAGTTACAAGAGTGAAGGTAAACTCAATTCTCCTATGTTTGAAGCCTTACTAAGAGAGCCTAAATGTTACCCTGACTGAGGGGAGAAGGAAAACATTACTGACCAAGAGAGAAGCTTAATAGCTGCTGACAATTGCTTATCTAGCAACCAACAGGCTGAATTGCTTCTCCAAAGCTTTAAAGAGTTTCTAGATCTAAAAGCAGGCAGACAACCAGTACTGAATAAAGATACTAATTCTATACAGTCTGAAGAATTAATGCAAACTGATTCTGACTTACCTGACTGTAACAGTATGGATTGTTCATTGTGTTGTATGGAAATACCAGAGTAAAGAAGCTTGCTGTGCCGTGTATGAGTAAAATACAACGGAGCACAGTTACTTACCTGTAACAGGTGATCTCTGGGAACAGCAGGAATTAGTCATCACATATGGGTACGTCGGTACCGACGGAGCCTGCGCGGGAAAGCTCCCCAGCTTTTCAAATGAAAAGCTTTTGGGGCCTCCCACTGCACATGCGCGCTGCCTTCCCGCCTTCCTGACCAGCTCTCCTCAGTTCGAGTTTAAAGCTGAGACAATAGAGAGAGAGGACAGGAAGATAGAGGAATAGAGAGACAACTCCTAGGGGAGGTGGGTGGGTTGTGATGACTAATTCCTGCTGTTCCCAGAGATCACCTGTTACAGGTAAGTAACTGTGCTATCTCTAGGAACAAGCAGGAATAAGTCATCACATATGGGGACTCCCTAGCTGAGATGCCTGGGAGATCCCCCTCCAAGGGTAACCATCTTCGGATGGATCTCAGGCATCCATTCTGGGAAGGTGGGCAGGAGTTGTTTAAGTATGGAACAGGTATTTGAGGACAGCCTGACCAAACAAGGCATCCCGGCGGGAGTCCTTGTCCAAGCAGTAATGGGCTGTGAAGGTCTGCACCGAGGCCCAAGTGGCTGCTCGACAGATCTGATCTATGGATACAGAGTGGAGATGAGCCATAGAAGTGGCCATGGCTCTCACATTGTGAGCTGTGACATGGCCTTCCAGAGATATGTTCTTACTCTGGTAAGCAAAGGAAATACACTGAGCAATCCAGTTGGAAAGTGTGCGTTTGGTGACTGGAAGTCCCAAATGAGAAGGATCAAAAGCCACGAAAAGCTGAGAAGACTTTCGATGTGGCTGAGTTCTATTGAGGTAAAAGGCGAGAGCTCTTTTACAGTCAAGAGTATGAAGGTTCCTCTCTGCACTGGATGCATGAGGAGCCGGAAAAAAGACAGGTAGATATACCTCTTGATTAAGATGAAAAGGCGAGACCACTTTAGGCATAAAGTGGGGATTCGTCCTAAGGACCACCTTATCATGATGAAATCTGGTATAAGGTGGATTTGCCACCAAAGCCTGCAGTTCACTGATGCGGCGAGCCGAAGTGACTGCAATAAGGAAAAGGACCTTCCAAGAAAGAAATTTCAGGGAGGTAGATACCAACGGTTCAAAAGGTGGCTTCATAAGTTGACCCAGAACTAAATTCAAGTCCCATGCTACCGGAGGAGGCCGGATGGGAGGCTTAGTGAGGGTTAGGCCTCTCATGAATCTTGCAATAAGAGGATGAGAGGAAACAGATTGTCCATTTATAGGATTTAAGGATGCTGTAATAGCACTTAAATGGACTCGTACTGAATTCGTCTTGAGGCCTGCATTGGAGAGATGCAGGAGATAGTCTAGTAGAGAATTCAATGGAAGTGCCAGAGGGTCAAGACCCTGTTGGGCACACCAAATGGAAAAACGTTTCCATTTGAAAGCATAGGAACGCCTGGTAGAGGGTTTCCTAGAGGCATAAAGGATATCTTTCACTGGTTGAGAAAGATTAAACTCTTGAAGGCTTAAGCCTTCAGTAACCAAGCTCGGAGATGTAGGGACTTGGGGTTTGGATGCCACAAAGTCCCCTGCTCCTGAGACAGAAGGTCTGGTGCAGCTCCCAGGTCCAGGGAGGAGCCCTGGGAGAGCTGTAGAAGGAGAGGGAACCACACTTGGCGTGGCCAGCGTGGAGCAATGAGGATCATGGATCCGTGATCCCTCTGAAGTTTGAACAGAGTCTTGGGAATCAAAGGAATGGGTGGAAAAGCGTACAGGAATTCCTGACCCCAATGCAGGAGAAAGGCGTCGTTGGCCTGAGCTCCCTGACACGGAGTCCTGGAACAGAACCGGGGAAGTTTGGCATTCCACGGACTTGCAAAGAGGTCTATGTCCGGGGTCCCCCATTCCTGAAAGATTCTGCATATCTGGTCCATATGAAGGGACCATTCGTGTGGGAGCAGAACTCGACTGAGTCTGTCTGCCCGAGAGTTTTGAACTCCTGGAAGATATACTGCCAGAAGATGAATTTGGTGCTCTCTGGCGAAGGCCCATAATCTGAGAGCTTCGTTGCAAAGCGACAGAGAGCCCGTCCCTCCTTGTTTGTTGATATAAAACATGGCCACCTGATTGTCTGTCTGAACTAGGACAGTCAGGTTGGCAAGGAGGGTATGGAAGACTGTGAGGGCAAGGAAGATTGCTCGCAGTTCCAGAAGATTGATATGAAGGGTGGTCTCTTGAGGAGACCAGATTCCCTGAGTGGAGAGATGTTGAAGATGAGCTCCCCACCCTGTTTGGGAGGCATCTGTTGTGAGGGTTGCTTGGGGCAACGAAGGTTGGAAGGGGGTCCCCAACAACAGATTTTTGGAGGATGTCCACCACTGGAGAGACCAAAACAGACGTTTTGAGGTGAGCACCTGGTCTGACAGCAGTCCCGATGCTTGAGACCACTGGGTGGCCAATGTCCATTGAGCTGCTCTCATATGGAGACGAGCATAGGGTACCACATGAACCGTGGAGGCCATGTGGCCCAGAAGTTGCAGCATTTCTCTGGCTGACAAGTGACTTCTGGACTGAGCTTGGGAGGCCAAGCTTATTAGCCTTTGGCCTCGGACCAGAGGGAGGTAGGCCCTTGCAGTGGTGGAGTCCAATTGGGCCCCTATGAATTCCAGAGACTGAGTAGGGATGAGTTGGGATTTGGGAATGTTTACCACAAGTCCCAGATATTGAAGAATACGCCTTGTGCGGTCCAGAGAAATCTGGGCTTCTGACTGAGATGGAGCTCGGATGAGCCAGTCGTCCAGATATGGGAAGACAAAGATTCCCATGCCTCTGAGAAATGCGGCTACGACTGCCATGCATTTTGTGAAGACTCTTGGAGCAGAGGCCAGACCGAAGGGTAGTACTCTGTACTGGAAATGTTTTCCCTGGAACAGAAATCTTAGATACTTTCTGTGGGATGGATGGATGAGTATATGAGTGTACGCATCCTTGAGATCTAGAGAACAAAGCCAATCTTGACTCTGAAGGTATGGAAGGAGAAGGCCCAGAGAGAGCATTTTGAATTTCTCCTTGAATAGAAACCTGTTCAATTCTCTCAGATCTAGGATAGGTCTGAAGCCCCCTGTCTTCTTTGTTATGAGAAAGTAAGGGGAGTAGAAACCTAACCCCTGTTGTGGAGGAGGAACCTCCTCTATTGCCCTTTGGGCAAGAAGAGAAGAGACTTCCTGACCCAACAGGGTCAGAAGAGATGGGGGAGAACTGAATTGCCTCACCATGGTATGGGGAGGAAGGCTGGAGAAATGAAGTTTGTAGCCTTCTCGGATAATAGAGAGGGTCCATTGCTCTGATGTTATTTGCTCCCATCTGGGAGCAAAGTGAGCTAGCCTTCCAGGAATGGAGAGGGGCTCTGGCTGTGCTAGAGCCAGAAACGGCAAGTTCTCTAGAGGGAAGTCAAAACCCCTGAGGGGGTTGAGCCTGCTGGGATGTAGCAGACACTGCAGGCTTTGACTTTACCTGCTTAGATTGTTGACGCTTAGCCGCAAGGCGAGGCTGAGCAGATTGTTGGCCAGTATTTGTGGGAAATCTGGTCTTTTTATAGTAAGGCCTTTTAAAAGGCTTCTTTTTGGTAGGGGTAGAAGTAGACTTGGAAAGTCTATCTAGAGTGGCATTTTCTGCATCCATTTGAGCAGCTTTAATCTGCCAGTCTTCCCCAAATAAGTTCTCACCGGTACAGGGCAGATTCCTGAGGCCTTCTACAACCCAGGGTTCTAGGTTAGAAGCCTGGAGCCAAGCGAGACGTCGGGCTGCAATAGCAATTCCCGAAGCTCTGCCTGCAACCTCGAAAGAATCAAAGGCTGCCCTGTTGGAGAACTTGGAGACCTCTGAAAGTTGTGTCACCATAGAAAAGAAGTCCGCCCTTTGATCATCAGGGATAAAGGGGGCAAGATTCTGTATTTTTAGGGCAAGTTGCCCAAGATACATGCCCATATAAAGGCTATAAGAGTTGATCCTGGCTATAAGCATACTAGCCTGGAACATCTTTCTTCCAAAAGAGTCTAGGTTCTTACATTCACGCCCTGGAGGGGTAGAAGAATGCCTCTTAGGACTCTTTATTTTCTTCATAGCAGGCTTCACCACAATGGAGTGGTGAGGCAGCTGAGTTTTTTGGAACCCAGGCGAGGGAGGGACCCGATACATGGTGTCCAACCTGCGGGAATGGGGAGACAGTGTTAAAGGAGTCTCCCACAAATCCATCAAGTGTTCTTGAAGGATTTCATGGACAGGCAGAGTGACTGCCTCTTTAGGAGCTTTTGAGTATCCTAAAATGTCCAATTTTTTTGATCTGGGTTCTCTTTCAGAAGATGTAGTAATAGAAAGTGCTTTAGCTACATCAAGAATGAAATCCTGAAAGGATAAATCCTCTGGAGGAGACATCCTCCTCTTGGGAGAAGAGGGCTCCTCAGGAAGAGTAAGCTCAGCAGAGTCATCAGAGGAATTAAATTCATCAGAAGAATCTGAGTACTCTTTCTGTGCTTCCAATGTACGATACGCATACCGATCGGTATCGACATCGGGCGTATCGGGCATGGGATCGGTACCGGGCGAAAGCCGGAATCCGCCATGCGAAACCGATCGACGTTTAGAAGTCGATGGTCTGGGTTCCGGTGTAGATACCGGAACCGGGGTCGGTACCGATGAAATCGGTACCGAGGGCGTCGCAGCCTTAATGAAGGCCAGTACGGCCTGCTGCATGGTCTGGACAGTACTGCCCATAGACGCCACTACTGCCTGGATGTCGGTACCGGTATGGGCCGGTACCCCAGAGCAGTCCAACAGGTGATCTGTCGAGGCCGTGCCATCGATGTCAACCTGTGACCCCATGATTGCTTTGGAGGCCGGAACCTCCCGCCGGGGTTTTTTGGCCTGGGCAGAATCCTCGAACTCAGAACTGAGAGCCTCTCGATCTTTAGAAAGAGATTTGCTTTTAGAGGATTTGCCCACAGAAGTTTTGGTTACCTGAGATCCATCCGGAGAGGAAGACCTGGACGACTGTGATGCTTCTGAAGGAAACAGCACATGGAGCTTGTTAGCCCGGTTCTGCAAACCGCGTTTAGACATCTGGGTGCAGGATGGGCAGTCCGGTATGGAGTGCTCAGGTCCCAAACATTTGAGACACCATTCATGGGTGTCTGTGACAGAAATGACAGCACTGCATTTGGTACATTTTTTGAAACCAGGGACTGGCTTCTCCATGAGGAGAAATTGTGTAGGCCTTAAGGCCTAACGCCGGGTACCAAGCTGTGCTGAAGAAAAAATAAAAAAAGTCTTTTTTTTTTTTTTTTTATATATAGAAAGAAAGAAAGACCGGCGATACCGGTATCGGTATGGGGAAGGCAGGTACGCGGTCTAAAGAAACAAACAAAGTAACAAATTCTTCAGCGGTGACAGGAACACGACCTGCTGGCTCCGCGGAAAAAGAAGAACTGAGGAGAGCTGGTCAGGAAGGCGGGAAGGCAGCGCGCATGTGCAGTGGGAGGCCCCAAAAGCTTTTCATTTGAAAAGCTGGGGAGCTTTCCCGCGCAGGCTCCGTCGGTACCGACGTACCCATATGTGATGACTTATTCCTGCTTGTTCCTAGAGATAGCTGTTTCTATTGCCATGCTTTGGAAACCTTAATTACTTGCACCTGAATTAAGCTCCCACTGTGAACGTAACAGTGCATGTAAAGAGGCTGCATTAAATGGGAATCACCTCTTGGGGCAGAGCTGAGTCAAACTCCCTAGAAGTAAAGCTGAAGTTAAAGCTGAATTCTACTTTAGTTGACTTTATTCTTAAGTTTATTCTGTTCATGTTAAAGCACCAGTTTTTGTTCATGTGTATGAATTTGTGATGCGCTGGAAGAATCTCCCCAACAACAATAAAATACTTGCAAACAAACCTTACCGTCTCTGGCGCACAACTACACTTATTTCGGAGTGAAAGGAGCACAAGAACTACATTACCCAGCATTACCAGGGAACAGTTTTTAACTCCATTCCTCATGAGGCAACAGGCCGCTCCTGTCTTTTAGCCCTAAGGCGGGGCAGGGGCGTCGCAAAGCATTCCATCTACTGCTTCCAAATGATCAAATGGAGGAACTGCAACCCCACCTCCCAACTGATCTCTTAGAGGAGAGGAAGAGCCTGCTCTAACGATGGGAAACATGGCGACAAGAAGGTCAGCAGGTGCCTCTGCAGCAAGAGCATATGCACCTTGGTCCAAGGAACCAGCTCCAAGGACCTGAGGCCCGTGAGGAACTAACTGAGCATCATATTTTCTGAGTTGGCTGAAGCTTGAAAGACCTCTCTGTTGTGAGGAAGTTCAGCTCAGGAGAATGTGGAACTGATCCTGGGAGAGAAGCAGACTGTTTTAAGGACAAGTGATCACTGACCTCAGCCTTCCTAGCCCAGGCTCAACAGGCCTGTGTCGTCTTTGGCTTTCAAAGAGACTGACCAGAACAACCCAACATCCAGGTATGGGCAACTCGTGCTCTCTGCATGCAGGAAAGCACTGCTACCACCACTACTACCTTGGAAAAGGTATGGAAAGTCTCACTGGTGCCAAAGGCAGAGCATGGAACTGGAGAGGTACCTAAGACTCAGAAGCAGAGAAACAGCAAAAACCGTTCCCAACAGAAAAGTGACAAAAACCAAGGCGATGTCTAGATGGTAAGGAGCATCCCTTACCTTGCTGATACCATTACAGACCTGACGGACCTCATACGAAAATAAGAGACTCCAAGTTCAAAAACAACCAGCTCTAAGTCCATCTCCCTTCCTAGGGACCTGCAGACTAGATGGACCATGCTGGTCTTTATCTGCCGTCATTTACTATGTTACTATGTATGTATCAGGGATATGTATCAGGAAAAAATAGCCTGCCATTGCAGGAGGTGATAAAGAGTTTCCTCAACCATCACCCACATGAATGGAGCACCACATGGGGACTCTACCAGGAAGTCCCTAATAAGCACTGCTGTAATGCAAACATTTTGTGCATTATAATTCCTAGGCTGGCCTGAGCCAGAGGCTTTAGGGATAAAAGGCAAGTGACTTGAAGGAACTTGTAGTCAGACCTTGACTACAGTCCAAAGAGAATAGCTTGAGTTACACTCCAACCAGAAAGGAGTACTGGAAACACACTGAAGAGGATTTCAGGCTCCCAATGGAGACATGGAAACAACGAACATGCCAAAAGCTCTGACAAAACTGCCCCTACTCCCCCAAAGGATTCACAGTTGTCCAAAAACATCTCTAAGTTCTACTCATGGCTTTGGACTATATATGCACACATATTTGACACATAAAAGAATCAAATAAAACAAGACCAATTAAGAAAGAAAATAGTAGGAAATAGTATAAAACTGGGACGCTGCCATTGGACATTGCCAGGATATGGTTATTGTCGGAATGTTTATCATGAAGCCATAAAGCTTCACATGATAAACTCTCCTTTTAATATTTTATTAAGTGTACTAGACATTTCTAATATTTTCCAACACAAACATCTGTGAAAACACTTTAAAAACACTTTAAGACATTAGAAAGCAAAAACTTACAATTTGGTTCCATAGAACTCATAACCGCTACACCAGGAGTCCTTTGTCCAGGTTGATTCAAGTTGCAGCTGATTGTTGCTCAAGTATTGTAGCTCATTCCAAGATGCATTACTTAGACAAATGGTGATGGAACTAACCAGGGAAAGCTCAACGCTGGATGCAGTGCTCATCAACGGTGATAGCGTGTCGAATGCCTGCATGAGTGCCCCTGTGAGCAACAGCGATCATCACACAGTGTGGTTTGAGATAAAAGCCATGGTACAGGCCAATCATAGCAAGCTCAAACTCCTAAACTTCAAAAACACTGACTTCAATAAAATGGCCAAGTACTTAAAGGAGGAGATGACGGGGTGGAAGGAGATAAGGGACGTGGAATTGCAATGGGCTAAACTAAAGGTGGCAATAAAAGGGGCAACAGATAAATATGTAAGAAAAGTAAACAAAAACAAGAGGAGAAGGAAACCTATTTGGTTTTCCAAAGAAGTGGCTGCTCAAATAAAGGCAAAAAACACAGCTTTCACAAAATTCAAAAGCTTGCAAACAGATATGAATACAGGATCAAGCTCAAAGAGTCTAAAAGAGAAATAAGGATAGCAAAATCAAAGGCAGAGGAAAAGATGGCTAAAGATGTTAAGGGTGGCGACAAAACTTTCTTCAAGTATATTCGGGAAAGGAAGAAGATCAGAGTTGGAATTGCAGGACTCAGAAGTGCTGGGAAAGGACTCCTGGAAAGTGACACTGAAAAAGCGAAATTGCTAAACAAATACTTTTGCTCTGTGTTACTAAAAAAAATCCTGGAGATGGACCAGCTGTGACTCCCAAATATAAAAATGGGAATGATGTAGATACCACACCATTCACAGAAGATGAGGTGTTGGAACAACTTGCTAAACTGAAAGTGGACAAAGCCATGGGACCGGATGGGATACATCCCAGGATACTGAAAGAGCTCAGAGAGGTTCTTGCAGGACCGTTAAAGGATGTCTTCAACAGATCCTTGGAAACAAGAGAGGTTCCTCAGGACTGGAGAATGGCTGATGTCGTACCTCTACACAAAGTGGTGACAGGGAAGAAGTGTCAAACTACAGGCCCGTGAGCCTTACCTCAGTGGCGGGAAAAGTAATGAAGGCGCACCTGAAAGAGCGAATAGTGAACTTTCTCAAAACCAACAGGTCGGACCGATTTGTGCTCTTAACACAGGCACAGAAGCAGGAGATACGCTCTGCTGCGGTGGCGACGGCTCAGGAGAGAGCTCCCGCTGTGTCCCGCAGTGCTGGCTGAGAGCTTGCAGGCTTCGGTGCCCCCCCCCCCCTTCGGAGGGCAGGGGTGGAGACGCCGTTAGAGGAGAGACAGCCGTGCTCGGAGTCCAGCTCCCTCCCGGTTATATCGGGAGGGTTTCAGGTGCACAGCTTACTATGGAGAACTCGACAATTCCTGCTACATTAGGTGAGGGTTTTGTTCCTCCTTCTACTTCTCTGTTGACTTTGACTCCTGTGTTTCCTATTTTTGAGGCAGAAGGTTTTCACACTTGAGTCTATTTGGGAGGCCATTACTTCTTTATCGTTGGCGGTACAAAGTAAGACTAGAGCTTTATCTCTTCAAATGCATGATAACTCTGAAAAGATTTCAGTCCTGGAGAATGTGAATGTGGCTGTTAAGTCTAAGATAGAAGAACACAGTAGTCAACTGGCAATAATATTCGATTTGACTTCTACTCTGGTTAAAGATAATGTGGCACTTAGGAGCAAGTTGGAAACCTTGGAAAACACTGCTAGAGCTGAAAATTTAAGGATTTTAAATTTTTCCAAAATGAAGGGCATTTCTGCCCTGGACATGTTCAAGCAATATCTACAGGAAATCCTTAAAGTGCAAGTGGAACTAATGCCACCCTTGTCTAGGGTATATTATCTACCTCAGGGGAAGAAAGAACCAGTGGACTCTGAAGAATCTGCAGATATTGACGTTTTAAATGTTTCGGATGTGTTAAAGGATTCTGACTTTGGGACATGTGTTCCAGCTACTTTGTTGGTGACGTGCACTTACAACCGATAAGGAATGGCTGCTAAAAATGTTCTTTAAAAAGAGGTTGGAGACCTTCCTATCCATATCAATATTTCCTGATATTTCTAAGGAAACACAGAAGAGGAGATAGCTTTTTCTTCTTCATAAATCTGGGGAACAGCAGATTGGGGGTTCATTTTTCTTAAGAGTTCCCTGTAAGTGTTTAGTGATTTATAAGTTGGTTAGATATATAGTCCTCCAACCGGCTGATCTTGCATCCTTTATTAATGCTAAATTGCAGGATAAGGTCCTGACCTTGTGGTAATTGACCAATTTCTCTCATGTTAGAGCCTGTGTACTCACGGTTGATCTTGTATTTCCTTTATGCTGAATTGTTAAGAATTTTCCTTTTGGGCTGCCAGAGTTTTTCTCCTGCTCTGGTAACCAATGTTTCTCTCTCTCCTTGTATTATGGGGACTATCAGAGATCTTAGGTTTATATTTCCTGATTTATTTTATATATCTTGTGGTTATTATGCCTTTGTATCACTGTCAATTTTAAGAATTGTTCTTGATGTTTATGTATAATCTAATAAATATAAAATTTAAAAAAAAAAAAAAAAGGTTGCAAGATCTGAGGCAACATGGTTTTACCAAAGGACAGTCTTGCCAAACAAATCTGATTAAGTTCTTTGACTGGGTGACCAAGGAACTAGATCAGGGGCATGCAATGGATGTCATCTACCTGGATGTCAGCAAAGCCTTTGATACTGTTCCTCATAGGAGGCTTGTCAAACTCAGTAGCTTGGGGATGGGTCCCAAGATGGTAAACTGGATTAGAAATTGGTTGACTGACAGACAACAGAAGGTGATGGTACACGGAGCTCACTCGGATGAAAGAAGGTGATTAGCAGGGTGCCCCAGGGTTCGGTCTTGGGCCCGGCACTGTTCAATGTATTTGTGAGTGATATTGCTGAAGGACTGAATGGAAAAGTCTGTCTTTTTGCAGATGACACATAACTTTGCAACAGAGTGGACTCCCCTGAGGGAGTGGTTAACATGAGGAAAGATCTACAAAAGCTGGAAGAATGGTCTAATGCTTGGCAACTACGATTTAATGCGAAAAAGTGCAGTGTCATGCACTTGGGTAGCAGAAATCCAAGGGAAATGCACGCAATAGGGGGCGAGAGGTTGGTATGCACGGTTCAGGAGAAAGACCTTGGTGTGATTATCTCTGATGATCTCAAGGTGGCAAAACAGTGCGACAAGGCGGTGGCAAAAGCCAGGAGGATGTTGGGCTGCATACAAAGAGGGATTCCCAGCAGAAAGGAAGAGGTACTTATGCCACTGTACAAGTCACTGGTGAGGCCTCACTTGGAATACTGTGTTCAGTTTTGGAGACCATATCTTGCAAAAGATGTAAAAAGACTGGAAACTGTTCAGAGGAAGGCGACCAAAATGATTTGGAGCCTGTGTCAGTAGCCTTATGAGAAGAGACGAAGACCTAAATATGTACACTTTGGAGGAGAGGAGGGACAGGGGAGATATGATTCAGAACTTTAAAAACTTAAAAGAGAAATGATGAACAAACAAACCTCTTCCAAAGACGGGGAAGCTGTAAAACTAGAGGGCATAACATGAAGCTGCAAGGTGGTAAATTGAAAGGCAATGTCAGGAAATATTTTTTCACTGAAAGGATGGTGGATACTTGGAATGCCCTCCTGATGGAAGTGGTGGGGGCAAATATGGTGACGGAATTCAAAACGGCATGGGACGAACACAGTGGATCCCTTTACAGCAACAGAATAAAGCACAGTTACTTACCTGTAACAGGTGATCTCTGGGAACAGCAGGAATAAGTCTTCACATATGGGTATCGTCGGTACCGACAGAGCCTGTGCGAGAACGCTCCCCAGCGTCCAGTAAGAAAGCTTTTGGGAGCATCCCACAGCGCCTGCGCGCTGCCTTCCCGCCTTTCCCAACCGCCTCTCTCCAGTTCGAGTTTTAAAGCTGAGACAAAGAGAGAGAGAGGAAAGGAAAGATAGATAGAGAGATACAACTCCTAGGGGAGGTGGGTGGGTTGTGAAGACTTATTCCTGCTGTTCCCAGAGATCACCTGTTACAGGTAAGTAACTGTGCTATCTCCAGGAACAAGCAGGAATGAGTCTTCACATATGGGGACTCCCCAGCTGCAGATGCCAGGGGAAGACCCCAGGTTGTGTGTCCTTGAAAAGGACTCTATCTCCCCCCATGGATCTCTGGCATCCAACCAGGGTAGGTGGGTAGGAGTTGATTAGGAATGGAACAGGTGTTTGAGAACAGCCTGACCAAACAAGGCATCCCGGCGGGAGTCCTTGTCCAAGCAGTAATGGGCTGTGAAGGTATGAACCGAGGCCCAGGTGGCCGCTCGACAGATTTGGTCGATGGACACAGAGTTTAGATGAGCCATTGAGGCTGCCATGGCTTTCACATTGTGAGCTGTGACATGGCCCTCCAGAGAAAGGTTTCTACTCTGGTAGGCGAAAGAAATACACTGAGCAATCCAGTTGGACAGTGTTCTCTTAGAGAATGGAAGTCCTAAATGAGAAGGATCAAAAGCAACAAAGAGTTGAGAAGACTTTCTATGTTGCTGTTTTCTTTGTAAGTAAAAAGCAAGAGCTCTCTTACAATCCAAGGTATGAAGATTCCTCTCTGCATTTGATGCATGAGGTCCTGGAAAAAAGACAGGTAAATATACCTCTTGGTTCAGATGAAAAGGCGAGACCACTTTAGGCATAAAGTGTGGATTGGTCCTGAGGACTACCTTATCATGATGGAACCTTGTATAAACTGGATTAGACACCAAAGCTTGCAACTCACTGATGCGGTGTGCTGAGGTGACTGCAATGAGAAAAATAACCTTCCAAGAAAGAAATTTCGAGGAGGTGGTGGCTAAAGGTTCAAAGGGTGGCTTCATAAGCTGGCCAAGAACCAGGTTTAAGTCCCATGCCACTGGAGGTGGTCTAATGGGAGGTTTAGTTAAAAGAAGGCCTCTCATGAATCTTGCTAAAAGAGGATGAGAGGAAATAGGTTGTCCATTGAGAGGCTTGAGGGACGCTGCAATAGCACTCAAATGGACTCTTACTGAATTCGTTTTCAGACCTGCATGGGATAGATGCAGGAGATACTCTAGTAGAGAATTCAGAGGTATTGCAAGAGGGTTTAGACCCTTCTCTGAACACCAAATGGTAAATCTTTTCCATTTGAAAGCATAGGAACGTCTAGTAAAAGGCTTTCTAGAGGCATGAATAACATCTCTGACTTGCTGAGAGAGATGAAAATCTTGAAGGTCTAGGCCCTCAGCAACCAAGCCCTGAGATGGAGCGACTGGGGGTTTGGATGCCACAATCTTCCCTCTTCCTGGGACAGGAGGTCTGGTGCAGAGCCCAAGTCCAGGGAAGGAGCTTGAGAGAGATGCAGAAGTAGAGGGTACCACACTTGGCGTGGCCAATGTGGTGCTATGAGGATCATGGTCCCTCGATCTCTCTGAAGCTTGAATAGTGTTTTGGGAATTAGGGGAATTGGTGGAAAGGCATAAAGGAAGTCTTGACCCCAGTGAAGGAGGAAGGCATCCTTGGCCTGAACTCCCTGACACGGAATTCTGGAACAGAACCGGGGAAGTTTGGCATTGCACGGACTTGCAAAGAGGTCTATGTCCGGGGTTCCCCAAATTCGAAAAATCCTTGCTACCTGGTCCATGTGGAGGGACCACTCGTGTGGAAGCAGAACTCGACTGAGTCTGTCCGCCCAAGAGTTTTGAACGCCTGGAAGATATACTGCCAGAAGATGGATGTGATGCTCTCTGGCGAAGGCCCACAGTCGCAAAGCTTCGTTGCAAAGCGACAGAGAGCCAGTCCCGCCCTGCTTGTTTACATAGAAACATGGCTACTTGGTTGTCCGTATGGATGAGGACTGTCCTGTAGCTGAGCAGGGAATGGAACACTCTGAGAGCTAAGAATATTGCTCTGAGTTCCAAGAGATTGATATGCAGAGAAGTCTCCTGTGGAGACCAGATGCTCTGGGTGGAGCGATCCTGCAGATGAGCTCCCCAACCCATTGGAGAAGCATCTGTTGTTAGAGTTGCTTGGGGTAGCAACTGCTGAAAAGGGGACCCCAGCAACCGATTTGGAGGGGACTTCCACCACTGGAGAAACCAAAATAGGCGACTGGAGTTTGCTATTTTGTCTGACAGGCAACCTGATGCCTGAGTCCATTGGGTGGACAAAGTCCATTGAGCTGCCCTCATGTGAAGGCGAGCATATGGAACCACATGCACGGTGGATGCCATGTGGCCTAATAGTTGTAGCATTTCTCGAACAGTTAAATGGGACTTTAACTGTATCTGGGAGGCTAACTGCACCAAGCGTAGGCAACGGGCCTGAGGGAGATAGGCCCTTGCAGTTGTGGTATCCAGCAGGGCCCCTATAAACTCCAGAGACTGAGTAGGGGTGAGATGGGATTTTGGGATATTTATTACCAGTCCCAAATACTGAAGGACACGCATTGTGCAAGTTAGACAAATCTGGGCCTCTGACTGGGATGAAGTTCGAATGAGCCAGTCGTCCAGATATGGGAAAACGAATATTCCTAGAGTGCGCAGAAATGCAGCTACTACTGCCATGCATTTTGTGAACACCCTTGGTGCAGAGGCCAGACCGGAAGGAAGCACCCTGTATTGGTAGTGCTTTCCTAGAAAAAGGAACCAAAGGAACCTCCTGTGTGTTGGATGGATGAGGACATGGGTGTACGCATCCTTGAGATCTAGAGAACAAAGACAGTCCTGACTCTGAAGGTATGGCAGCAGAGTACCGAGAGAAATCATCTTGAATTTCTCTTTGAATAGAAACTTGTTCAATTCTCTGAGATCTAATATGGGTCTGTAGCCCCCTGGTTCTTTGGAATAAGAAAATAAGGGGAGTAGAACCCTGAGCCCTGTTGAAGAAGAGGTACTTCTTCTATTGCCCCTTGGGCAAGAAGGGTAGCAATCTCCTGACCCAGAAGGTTGAGGAGAGATGTTGGAGAATTGAACTGTTTCACCATGGTGTGGGGAGGAAGGTTTAAGAAATGAAGCTTGTACCCCTCCCTTATAATGGAGAGGGTCCACTGCTCTGCTGTGATTTGCTCCCATCTGGGAGCAAAGTAAGCCAACCTTCCTGGAATGGTGAGGGGCTCTGGTTCTTCCAGAGCCAGAAAGGCTAAGTTCTCTAGTTGCAAGTCAAAGGTCCTGAGGAGACTGAGGCTGCTGGGCCATGGGAGGCCTGACAGCCTTTGACTTGGCCTGTTTAGGTGGTTGCTGATGCTTTGCAGCAAAACAACCTGCAGAAGATGCCTGCTGACCATAAGCAGGAAAATATCTGCCCTTTTTAGAAAAAGGTGTCTTTTTGAACAATCTTTTCTTAACAGGAGCAGAGGTAGACTTTGAAAGTCGATCCAAAGCAGAGTTCTCAGCATCCATTTGAGTGGCCTTTGCTTGCCAATCCCTGCCAAAAAGGTTTTCACCTGTACAAGGAAGATTTCCCAGTTCATCTTGGACCCAGAGTTCCAAATCAGAGGCTTGTAACCAAGCAATTCTGCGTGCACCTATGGCAATAGCCGAGGCTCTGCTTACACACTCAAAAGAGTCAAAGGCTGCACGGTTGGAAAATTTGGAAACATCTTGGGCATGTTTAAGCCAAGTGAGAAATTCCTGCCTTTTATCTTCTGAAATAAAAGGGGCTAAAGTCTGCAGATGATCTGTGACTTCTTTTAGAAACATCCCCATATAAAGACTATAGGAGTTGATTCTGGCAGCAAGCATATTAGCTTGGAAAACCCTTCGGCCAAAAGCATCAAGGGTCCTGCATTCACGTCCTGGAGGATTAGATGAGTGTCTCTTTGCACCCTTTATTTTCCTCACGGCAGACTCTACCACAATAGAGTGGTGAGGAAGCTGAGACTTATGAAAGCCAGGACAAGGAGGGACACGGTACATGGTGTCTAACCTACGAGAATGAGGAGAGGTGGTAAGAGGAGTCTCCCACATGCTCAACATGAGATCATAAAGAATCTCATGAATAGGTAAGGTAGCTGCTTCTTTAGGAGCCTTAGGATATTGCAAAATATCTAATTGCTTGGCTCTAGGCTCTGACTCAGGGGCCACTGTAATGGAGAGGCCCCTAGCCACTTCCCTAATGAAGTCTTGAAAAGACAAGTCTTCTGGAGGAGACATTCTTCATTTTGGAGAAGCAGGCTCCTGAGGAAGAAGTACTGGTGCCTCAACAGAAGCCTCCGACTCATCAGAGTCTTCGGAGGAATCGAAGTATCGCCTGTCTGGATGCTCCTGTAAAGCCCGATACACGTACCGAGTGGGATCGACATCGGGAGTAAGCAGTACCGGTTCGGTACCGATGGGCATCATAGGACAGGGTACCGTTGCAGTCGACACCGAGGCTGATGTCGATGCAACCGGTACCGGCACCCGGAACGATGCCGGTGCCGGAGTCGGTACCGACAACGGAGATTGTTGCGGTAGCGGAGGCGTCGAAGCCTGCATAAACGCCGTTAGGGTGCGCTGCATGGACAGAATCTTCTGATCCATCGACGCCACCAGAGTCTGGATGTCGGTACCAGTGGAGGCCACCAGTACACCAGAACACGGCAACAGGTGATCGGTCGAGGCCGAGCCATCGATGTCAACCTGTGACCCCATAGACAATGCTTTGGAAGCCGGAACTTCCCGCCGGGGTAATTTTGCCGGTGCGGAATCCTCGAGGACAAGTCCAGAGGCATCTCGATGCTTAGAGGGAGATTTGCCCTTCGAGGACCGGCTAGATTTATGTTTGGTTACCTGAGATCCATGGGAGGAAGAAGCAGCCCTGGAAGACGTCGATGCCACCGAGGCTGCATCAGAGGGAAACAGGGTACTGAGCTTGGCTGCTCGGTTCTGCCGACCTCTTTTAGACATCATGGTACAGGACACACAATCCGTGATGGAATGGTCAGGACCCAAGCATTTTAGACACCAATCATGGGTGTCAGTGACAGAAATAGTACCGCCACATTTCGTGCACTTTTTGAACCCGGAAGCGGGCTTCTCCATGAGGAGAAAAATGTTCAGGCCTAAGGCCCAAACAGAAAATGCACAGTTAAAGGAAGAAAAGGTTTTTTGGGTTTTTTTTTAAAGAAAGAAAAGAAAAGACCGGCGGTACCGGTCTGACATCGAAGAAGGCAGACGCGACACAGAAAAATAAAGAAAAAAATAAAGAACTTCTTCTGCGGTGACAGGAACACCACCTGCTGGCTCCGCGGAAAAGAAGAACTGGAGAGAGGCGGTTGGGAAAGGCGGGAAGGCAGCGCGCAGGTGCTGTGGAATGCCCCCAAAAGCTTTCTTACTGGACGCTGGGGAGCGTTCCCGCGCAGGCTCCGTCGGTACCGACGATACCCATATGTGAAGACTCATTCCTGCTTGTTCCTGGAGATAAACAAAATAAACGGTACCATCTAACTTCCGAACCATCTAACGTTTCAACAAATAGGGGTGTCCTATATGGACATGGGGAGGGGTGGCCTGCACAGAGCAACAGGTGCACCTACTCTTTCCATCTTGCTGGGCAGACTAAATGGACCATGCTGGTCTTTATCTGCCATCATTTACTATGTTGCTATGTATTCCATGTGAAAAGATGTCACTAGACAAACAAAGCTCTGCGTTTAGAGTCTATTAATCCTTAAAGCTCTGTCAATGCTCAAAAGGAAATCAGTTAATCCAAAATGTGTATGACTCTCAAATTCTCCAAGTTTCCATTTAAATTCACGGCGTCATAAGGCCAATAAAAAAAAAAAAACAGAGGTGGGTCTTACATCACATCCAACGTCAAACTAGACTCCACCAATCAAGTTCTTGGTTTAGTCCCTGAGGGGAAACCGTAGATAATTTGAAAATCCAAGATTGCTCCAACACTTGCAATTTATATTCTCTGTTCTCTCCATGGGGCTCCACTGGGACCCAGTCAATTATCCGCCAACGTAAATCCTTAAAAGTTTGGGGTTGTTCAAAATTGAAGTCTAAACTAGATTGAATGGTTCTTTTCCTTTGTTTATTATGTTTGTTTGTATTATTCTCTGTATTCATATTCAGTTGTATTCTGGATTGTATGGAAACTTAATAAAGATTAAAGGAAAAAAAAAAGTTTGTTGGTGCTGTATACAATGGTTAACCATTGGAGTGCTTGTAACTTTCATGTTTAAGCTCGTTGAATGTTCACTTAAACGATGGCGAACTGGTCGAATCATACGACCAATGTATTTCTTAAAACAAGGGCAAAAAATGATATATACTGCAAATGATGTAGTGCAAGTTGTCCTCCAATGAGAATAGTAAATTATGTTCATGGCAGGATCTATCCAGGAAGGGTCAGTAACCGTTGAATCACAAAAGCTTCAGGAATTACAACTAAAGGGTACCAACCCACTCGTAGATGAAATATGCAATACAGGACAAACCGTCAAACAAGTAGTATGTGCTAATTGATCATGCAAATTAGATCCCCTACTAGAGTGGAGGAGTGGAGGAGTAGCCTAGTGGTTGGGTCAAGGTACTTCAGGCCGGAAGGTCGGGGGTTCAAATCCCACTAGAGGACAGCAACCTTGGGCCGGAAGGACTGGGGTTTCTAGTCCCACAGGTGCTCCTTGTGGTCTTGGGCAAGCCACTTAACCCTCCATAGCCCATGTTCCCTGTAAAATAGTTCTCTGTGTGCTGTGCTTTCCTGTCTAATCAATGTGTTTATACCTCAAAAATTTCCTGTCATGATTTGACAATTTCCAATCTGTAATCAAAAACCGCTGCTGATCGCTGGAAGTAGCGGTATACAAATGTATACTAAATAAAATAAATAAATAAATAAATACTATAAGCTACCCTTAAATCACTTTGAAAACAATTATGTAATGATAACATTGGTCAGTGTCGTTTAAGAATCTTGGTGACCTGGTGTCAGCCAGACATATAAGGTAAAGCACCAATAAATTTATCATCATCAGAAGACAGGGCAGTGTTCTCCTTCAGTATTTCAGAGGTAAACCTGGAAGAAAAATTCTGTGAACCACAAACAGAATTAGTGCAGTCCTTGCAAAGCCATTGATGTTATGAAAATCTTGCAACCTTGCAAGCAATTGAAATGATTTTGTTTGGATAACCCCGAGCTACAAGATGGTTACCTAAATCATAAGTATGATTTTTAAACTCCTCCATAGTAGAACATATACACCTAAGGCAGAGGACTTGGCCCAGTGGTAATCCCATTTTCAAGGGGCCAGGGTAAAAACTTTGATATCGAAGTAAACTTTTGCGTTGAACTGACTTCCTATAAAGTGTAGTCCTTAATTGATGATCTTGTTTATATATTAGCACATCCAAGAATTCTATTTTATGTGAATGGCTATGTGCAGTAAATTGAATATTGACCTTAATATCATTGATCCATTTCAAAAATATCCGCAATTTGTCAACCTTTGCCATAAAGCATAGTTACTCACCTGTAACAGGAGATCTCCGGGAATAGCAGGAATTTAGTCCTCACATATGGGTATCGTTGGTACCGACGGAGCCTGCGCAGGAACGCTCCCCAGTGTCCAATTAGAAAGCTTTTGGGAGCATTCCACAGCGCCTGCATGCTGCCTTCCCGCATTTCCCAACTGCCTCTCTCCAGTTGAGTTTTAAAGCTGAGACAAAGAGAGAGAGAGGGAAAAGGAAAGAGATAGATAGAGAGATACAACTCCTAGGGGAGGTGGGTGGGTTGTGAGGACTAAATTCCTGCTGTTCCAGGAGATCACCTGTTACAGGTGAGTAACTATGCTATCTCCAGGAACAAGCAGGAATATAGTCATCACATATGGGGACTCCCTAGCATTAGATGCCAGGGAGAGACCCCAGAAGTTGTGTGTCCCTGAGAAGGGCTCCACTTCCCCCCACGGATCTCTGGCATCCTATCAGGGATGGTGGGTAGGAGTTGATTAGGTATGGAACAGGTGTTGGAGAACAGCCTGACCAAACAAGGCATCCCGGCGGGAGTCCTTGTCAAAGCAGTAATGGGCTGTGAAGGTATGAACTGAGGCCCAGGTGGCTGCTCGACAGATGTCGTTGATAGACAGAGTGCAGATGAGCCATTAAGGCTGCCATGGCTCTCACATTGTGAGCTGTGACATGGCCCTCCAGAGAAAGGTTCTTACTCTGATAGGCGAAGGAAATACACTGAGAAATCCAGTTAGACAGTGTTCTCTTGGAGACTGGAAGTCCCAAATGAGAAGAATCAAAAGCAACAAAAAGTTGAGAGGACCTTCTATGTTGCTGTGTTCTTTGTAAGTAAAAGGCTAAAGCTCTTTTACAGTCCAAGGTATGAAGATTCCTCTCTGCATTTGATACATGAGGCCTTGGAAAAAACACAGGTAGGTAGACCGCTTGGTTCAGATGAAAAGGCGAGACCACCTTTGGCATAAAGTGTGGATGAGTCCTAAGGACTACCTTGTCATGATGGAACCTTGTATAAGGTAGATTAGCTACTAGCGCTTGCAACTCACTAATGCGACGTGCTGATGTGATTGCAATAAGAAAGATAACCTTCCAAGAAAGGAATTTTAAGGAGGTAGTAGCTAAAGGTTAGAAGGGTGGCTTCATGAGCTGCCCAAGAACCAGGATTAAGTCCCATGCCACCGGTGGTGGCCTAATGGGAGGCTTAGTTAGAAGAAGGCCTCTCATAAATCTTGCTATAAGAGGATGAGAGGAAAGAGGCTGTCCATTTAGAGGCTTAAAGGAAGCTGTAATAGCACTCAAATGGACCTTTACTGAGTTAGTCTTAAGTCCTGCATTGGATAAATGAAGGAGATATTCCAGTAATGATTCCAGAGGTATCGCAAGGGGGTTAAGACCCTTTTGCGAACACCATATGGTAAACCTTTTCCACTTGAAAGCCTATGAGCGTCTTGTGGAAGGTTTCCTGGAAGCAAAAATAATATCTTTTACTTGCTGAGGGAGATTAAGATCATGAAGATCTAGGCCTTCAGCAATCAAGCCCTGAGATGCAGAGACTGGGGATTGGGATGCCATAACATTCCGTCCTCCTGAGATAGGAGATCTGGAGCAGACCCTAAGTCCAGGGAGGGAGCTTGAGAGAGATGTAGAAGCAGAGGGTACCACACTTGCTGTGGCCAATGTGGAGCTATGAGAATCATATGGCCTCTGTCTCTCTGAAGCTTGAATAAGGTTTTGGGAATTAGGGGAATGGGTGGAAAGGCATACAGGAAGTCTTGACCCCAGTAAAGGAGGAAAGCATCCCTGGCCTGAGCCCCCTGAGCCGGAATTCTGGAACAGAACCGGGTAAGTTTGGCATTCCACGGACTTGCAAAGAGGTCTATGTCCGCGGATTCCCCAAATTTGAAAAGTCTTGGTCACCTGGTCTGCATGCACAGACCACTCATGGGGAAGCAGAATTTGACTGAGTCTGTCTGCCCAAGAGTTTTGTATGCCTGGAAGATACACTGCCAGGAGATGAATCTGATGCTCTCTGGCGAGGGCCCATAGTCGCAAAGCTTCGTTGCAAAGCGACAGAGAGCCTATTCACCCCTGCTTGTTCACATAGAACATGGCTACTTGATTGTCCGTATGAATAAAGACTGGTCTTGTAGCTGATCAGGGTATGGAACACACGAAGAGCAAGGAAGATTGCTCTGAGTTCCAAAAGATTGATATGTAGATGAGTCTCCTGTGGAGACCAGGTACCTTGGGTGGAGAGGTCTTGTAGATGAGCTCCCCAACCCATCGGAGAAGCATCTGTTGTGAGAGTTGCTTGGGGTAAGGGTTATTGAAAAGGGGACCCCAGCAACAAGTTTTGAGCGGACTTCCACCACTGGAGGGACAAAAAAAGGCGACTTGTGTTTGCTATTTTGTCTGACAGGCATCCTGATGCCTGGGTCCATTGAGTGGATAAAGTCCACTGGGCTGCCCTCATATGGAGGCGAGCATAGGGCACCACATGCACGGTGGATGCCATGTGGCCTAGTAGTTGTAACATTTCTCGAGCAGTGAGATGAGACTTTAGCACTGCTTGAGAAGCTAACTGCACCATGCGAAGACAATGGGCCTGGGGGAGGTAGGCCCTTGCCTTTCTGGTGTCCAGCAAAGCTCCTATGAACTCCAAAGACTGAGTGGGAGTTAGACTGGATTTTGGGATGTTTATGACCATACCCAAATACTGAAGGATACGCATTGTGTAGGCTAGAGAAGTCCTGGCCTCTGACTCTGTTGGGGCTCGAATGAGCCAGTCGTCTAAGTAGGGGAAGACGAATATCCCTAGAGTACGGAGAAATGCTGCTACTACAGCCATGCATTTCGTGAACACCCTTGGTGCTGAGGCCAGGCCAAAAGGAAGCACCCTGTATTGGTAGTGCTTTCCCTGAAAAAGGAACCAAAGGAATTTTCTGTGGGTTGGATGGATGAGAACATAGGTGTACGCATCCTTGAGATCTAGAGAACAAAGCCAATCCTGACTCTGAAGGTATGGCAGCAGAGTTCCGAGAGAAATCATCTTGAATTTCTCTTTGACAAGGAATTTGTTCAATTCTCCGAGGTCCAAAATAGGTCTGTATCCCCCTGTTTTCTTTGGGATAAGGAAATATGGGGAGTAATACGCCGTACCCTATTGAGGAGTGGGTACTTCTTCTATTGCCCCTTGGGCAAGAAGGATAGTGACCTCCTGATCTAGATCTAACAGGTTGATGAGAGGTGTCGGAGAATTGAACTGCCTTATTATTGTGGGAGGGGGGAAGCTTGAAAAATGAATCCTGTACCCCTCCTTTATGATGGAGTGTGTTCAATGCTCTGCTGTTATCTGTCCCCATCTGGGGGCAAAGTGACATAACCTTCCTGGAATGGTGGAAGGCTCTGGTCCCCCGAGAGCCAGAAAGGCTAAGTTCTCCAGCTGCAAGTCAAAGGCCTTGTGGAGGCTGAGACTGCTGGAACGGTTGAGGCTTAGCAGTCTTTGCTTTCTTCTGTTTGGGTGGTTGCTGACCTTTCTTGGCAAGCTGACCTGCAGAACATCCCTGCTGAACATAAGCAGGAAAATCTTTTCTTCTTAGAAAATAATGGTTTCTTGAACAATTTCTTTCTAGCAGGATCAGCTGTGCTGACTTGGATAACCTATCCAAGGTGGAGTTGTCAGCATCCATCTCGTTGGCCTTTTCCTGCCAATCTTTACAAAACAGGTTCTCACCAGTACACGGGATATTTCCCAATATGTCTTGTACCCAGAGCTCCAGATCAGATGCCTGGAACCAAGCAATTCTACGTGCATCTATGGCAATAGCCAAAGAGATTCTCTCCTGTGCAACAAATATTTCCTAGTTTATCCTGTACCCAAAGTTCCAAGTCAGAAGCCTGGAGCCAGGCAATCCTACATGCACCTATGGCAATAGCAGAGGTTCTGCTTATGCACTCAAAGCAGTCAAAGGCTGCACGGTTGGCAAATTTAGAAACATCTTGGGCATGTTTTACCAAAGTGAGAAAATCCGGTTTTCTATCCTCAGGAAGAATAGGACTTAAAGCTTCTAAATCATCTGTGACCTCCTTCAGGAACATTCCCATGTAAAGACTATAGGAACTGATCCTGGCAGAAAGCATGGAAGCTTCGAAAACACGATGTCCAAAAGCATCCAGGGTTCTGCACTCACGTCCTGGAGGATTAGAGGCATGCCTCTTTGCACTCTTGATCCTTCTCATAGCTGATTCCACTACAATAGAGTGGTGAGGAAGCTGAGTCTTTTGGAAACCAGGACAAGGAGGGACTCGATACATAGTATCCAGTCTGCGAGAATGAGGAGAGGTGGTAAGAGGTGTCTCCCACATCCTTAACATGAGATCATATAAAATCTCATGAATGGGCAAGGTAGCTGCCTCCTTAGGAGTTTTGGGATATTGTAGAATTTCCAACTCCTTGGCTCTTGGCTCTGTTTCAGGGGCCACAGTAATGGACAGACCCCGAGCCACCTCCCTGATAAAATCCTGGAAGGAAATATCCTCTGGAGGAGACATCCTGCACTTAGGGGAGGAGGGCTCCTCTGGGAGAAGCATTCCTGCATCGACAGAACTGTCAGAATCCTCAAATTCTTCTGAGGACTCGAAGTACCGTCTGTCCGGATGCTCTTGAAGAGCCCGATACCCGTACCGACCGAAGTCAGTACCGGGAGTAATCGGTACCGGAGGGCATCGGATGACTGGGTACCAGCAAAGCAGACACCGATGCCGATGTCGATGCTATCGGTACCGATACCGATGCCGGTACCAGCCGAATTGTCTGTCGCGGTTCTGAGGGCGTCGATGCCGCAAGGAGAGCCGCCAGACTGCGCTCAATAGCCAGGACTCTCTGGTCTATCGACGCTGCCGATGCCTGGATGTCGGTACCGGAGAAGACCGCCGATACCCCAGAGCATGGCACCAGTAGTTCTGCCGAGGTCGAGGCCTCGAGAACATCCTGGAGTCCCGATAATGCTTTGGAAGCCGAAGCCTGTGATAAGGAAGCTTATCATAGCTCAGGAAGGAGCTATAGAAAAGGTGAAGTGTCTCTGAACAAGCAACCTGTCAGTGCTGGTAGAAATGAGAAAACAGAATTTTGCCATAAAAGACTACCAGTCCCAGAATGCACCAGGTTTCCAACAGCCATGAGAGGAGCTGAAGTGAGAAAACGTGTGTTCAATCAAAAGGGCTATGAGGTAATCCCTAAGCACTCATCTCAAAGGGCAGGGCCTGATTCAGCACAGCTGCGGTGTGTTAGGGAGGAGCACTCATCAAGGCAGAATAAGAGTAGAGTTTATTCTACAGATGACCATCTTCATGATCACCTTGGATATCCAGAAAATTGTCCTCAGTATCCTGAGAATCATCTTGAGTTTGATCATCAGTTTCATCTGAAGGATCATCAGAAGCAGAAGCCAAACCGGACGGACAGAGAGGGAAAGAGACCCTTTGAAAGAAGGAAGAGAAAAGCCTTTGAGAGGTCTAGAAGAGTCCAAAGCAGTACGTATACTGGGAGGTATTCCAAGGGCCAGAATACATCATTGGACTGGGGAAAGCCAGAGGAATGGTGCTGCAGAGCTAGGAATCTCCAGACGCTACCTGTGAGGGAGACGGCTGCACGTGGAAGGGACCCTAAGACCTGTGCCAGAAGGTATGTGAAGAGAGATCCAGTGTCCAGGGATCTGGATTGGAAGGCTGGACATAAGAACTGGACTACATACTGGCCAGGCTATATAGAGAGGAACTCTAACAGCAATGGAAGCTCAGGTATGAACACTGATATATGCCCTAGCTATAATTTTGAAAGACAGCAGGGAAACAAGTATTCTCCTGAAAATGCTCCATTGATTCATCTGTGCCAATCCATGATATTGAACACATGCTTGTTGAACAAGGGGGAATAATAGCAGATGAGGATCCTGTTTATATGGACTGCTCTCTATCTAAACTCCGTTGGTAACTTTCTGTTATAAAGTACAGCAACCATCACAAAGAAATACAAATTTTGTTCTTTAATCTACTCAGAAAAGCTCCTGAAGCAGGATTTGACCCACACAGTGGAAGGCAAGCCAGCTAAGGGGTTTCAGCTGGTAACTGCTAGCAATTAAGCCTTACCTAATTGCTTGTGAGCTAGGAGAGAATCACTTCTGTATCTATGTGGGAAGTAATCAGAAGTTAACCTGAAAAGAACAGTTTGTTTCTTGCTTTGTGGCTTTTCATTTGTTGTTTTCCTGATTTTAACTTTGTTTTTCCAAGTTAACACTGAAAGCAAGTAACCTAATTTATGTGCTACCAAGCATATCTGTGTTGGGAGAAATAACCCCATAAATAAATATCTCATTGGCTTTACCCAAGAGCACAACTAAATTATTGTCAGCAGCTGTGTCTGGTGTGAATGAACTACATTGCCCACAATACCTTGCAAATCATATAGAAATATGCACTTGCCAAGAGTGTGAAGATTCTCACCCAGGCAGCCGTCTGACAAGCCTCCCACCGGGGCAATTTTGCCGGTGCAGAAACCTCAAGGGCAACGCCAGAGGCATCTCGATGTTTAGAAGGAGATCTACCCTTTGAGGACCGGCTGAACTTATGTTTAGTTACCTGAGATCCATGGGAGGAAGAGGAAGCCCTGGAAGACGTCGATGCCACCGAAGCTGCATCAGAGGGAAACAGGGTACTGAGCTTAGCAGCTCGGTTCTGCTGACCTCTTTTAGACATATCCGTGATGGAGTGGTCAGGACCTAAACATTTTAGACACCATTCATGGTGACGGAAATGGTACCGCCCCACTTGGTGCACATTTTGAAACCTGAGGCAGGTTTCTCCATTGTAAGAAAACGTTTTTGGGCCTAAGGCCCAAAAAGGCGCGTGCACCTGAAGAAAAATAGGAAAAATCGTAGGGGTTTTTTTTTGTTTGTTTTTTTAGAACAGAAAATAAGAATGAAAAACCGGCGGTACCGGTAAAGCGTCGAGGAAGGCAGACGCAACCACAAAAAAGAAAGATATAAAGAAGAATTCTTCTGCGGTGACAGGAACAACGACCTGCTGGCTCCGCGGAAAAAGAAGAACTGGAGAGAGGCAGTTGGGAAAGGCGGGAAGGCAGCACTCAGGCGCTGTGGGATGCTCCCAAAAGCTTTCTAATTGGACGCTGGGGAGCGTTCCCGCACAGGCTCTGTCGGTACCGACGATACCCATATGTGATGACTAAATTCCTGCTTGTTCCTGGAGATAAAGAACACATCATCTAGAAACTGAACCCACAAGGGACTATGGGCAAACCACTCAGAAGGATATATATATATATATATATATATATATGGCCTCAAAATGTGCCATGTATAATGTGGCCACAGATAGAACAACCGTGGCTCCCATAGCTATTCCACAAATCTGTAGATAGTACTTGGTATCATACATTAAATAATTTTTTGTAAAAAACCATCTCTAATAGTTGTCAAAAAATTGAATGGTAATCTAGAAGGTAATTCAATAGACAAGTTAGATACCACTGATAGCGCCTCCGCCTGATCAATGTTTGTATATAATGCGTTGACATCCAGGGTCACTAAAATCAGATGATCCACATTTCCAGAAAAAGATTGAAGTTTAGTAATGAAATGTGCTGTGTCTCGTATAAAAGATGGTACCTTATGGGCTGAATGTTGAAGAAAATAATCACAAAATTGTTTTTAACGATTCCAATATGGATCTCCCTACACGAGATGATAGGTCATTCTGGTGGAGTTGTAAGGGATTTATGAATTATTAAGAAGGGACCTAGGATATCAATGCTTGACCCAATACAAGCATTGTGGAATCTGTGTCTTTTGGGGAAACTGCTAGGTACGTATGACCTAGATTGGCCACTGTTGGAAACAGGATACTGGGCTTGATGGACCTTGGTCTGACCCAGTATGGCATATCTTATGTTCTTAATTTTAGGAACAGTATAAATAATTGGAATTTTTGGATGTTTCGTTGTTAAAAAAAAGAAATTCTGACTACAAAAAATGTAAGGTCTGACTACAAGTTCCTTAACATCACTTGCCTTGTTTTCAAAGTGATTTAAGGGTAGCTTATAGTAAGGGATCTAATTTACATGATCAATTAGTATATACTATTTGTTTTACGGATCGTCCTGTATTGCATAATTCATCTACCAGTGGGTTGGGACATTTTAGTTGTGATTCCTGCAGCTTTTGTGATACAACCATTCTTGAACAGATCCTGCCATGTACATAATTTACTATTTTCATTGGAGGACAACTTGCACTACATCATTTGCAGTATGTATGATTTTTTGCCCTTGTTTTAAGAAATACATTGGCCGTATGATTCGACCGGTTCACCATTGTTTAAGTGAACATTCATCACGCTTGAACACAAAGGTTACGAGCGCTCCAATGGTTAACCATTATATACAGCACCAACATACTTTTAAGGATTTACGTTGGCGGATAACTGACTGGGTCCCAATGGACCCCCATGGAGGGGACAGAGAATATAAGTTGCAAGTGTTAGAACAATCTTGGATTTTCAAATTATCTATGGTTACCCCTCAGGGACTAAACTAAGAACTTGATTGGTGGAGTCTACTTTGACATTGGATGTGGTATAAGACCCGCCTCTGTCTGATTTTTATTGACCTTTTGGTCACCATGTGCTTTGGCACGTCTGATACCTTGAATTTACATGGGAGCTTGGAGAATTTGAGAGTCTTACACATTTTGGATTAACGGATGTCCTTTTGAGCGTTGAGACAGAGCTTTAAGGATTAATAGGCTCTAAACTCAGTGCTGTGTTTGTCTAGTGACATCTTTTCATATGGAATGAGCTACAATACTTCAGCAACAATCAGCTGCAACTTGAATAATGGCTGGACAAAGGACTGCTGGTGTAGCGGTTATGAGTTCTATGGAATCAAATTGCAAGTTTTTACTTTCTAATGTCTTCTATAAGTGTTTTAAAGTGTTTTCACAGATGTTTGTGTTGGAACACATTAGAGGTGTCTAATACGCTTGATAAAATATTAAAAGGAGAGTTTGTCATGACAGGCTTTATGGCTTCATGATAAACATTCCAACATAAGAACTTTGTTGTGGAGGGCTCCTTTGTATAGGAAGGTTTACTTTTTTTCATTGATTCTAACTTTGTGGCCTTTTTTGATCTTTTTTGAGAAAGGACATGATTATTGGTATCCTTATAAACAATTCAATCAGTTTGAACAGAAGAACCACGTCACCATTGCAGTAAAATTAGATGCACCTGTGATCAATTGTCACTATTCACATGACTTGAATCAACCAATGAATGATGGCTCTAATGCTTAAAATGGCCACAATCATTCCCTGTTCCATTTTCACAATGGTGAAGACAGAAGAGCTGCCTGAGACTTCAAAAAGCCATCATCACCAAAAATCAAAAGGGTTCAAGGCCAACTTCAAAGACCTTGGGATTCCTGTGTCTGCAGTTCGCAATGTTAAGTTTTCTGCTCATGGAACCATCAAGAACCTCCCAGGACGTGGTGGGAACAGGAAAATTAATCCAAAAGTCTTCAAAGGTTAGTGCAAACTGTTGGAAGAATACCATGTACAACATCCAGAGAGCTTAAGACAGACTTGGAGCAATCTGGAGTGCTAGTTTCAAACTGCACCATATGCCGCACACCAAACAAAGAAGGATTTCATGGGTGAAGGACATTGCTCAAAGTAGACATAAAAAGGCATGCCCAATCTTTGCCCAAACTCACTTTCAGAAACCAAAATCCTTCTGGGAAAATGTTCTGTGGACAGATGAAACCAAACTTGAGCTCTTTGGCAATGTTTACCAGTGATACATTTACAGACAAAGAAATGAGGCTTATAAGGGAAAAAAAAACCTTCTTACAGTTAAATATGGTGGAGGTTCCATAATGTTGTGCGGCTGATTTCTGGAGGCCTGGAATGTATTAAAGGAATCATGAAGTCAGAGGACTAACAAGGTGTTTTGGAGTGAAACGTGCTACGTCAGAAAGCTAGAACTCCGTCGAAGGTCATGGGTCCTCCAGCAGGACAATGACTCATAACATACATCCAAAAGTACAAAAGAATGGTTAAAAAGGAACAAATGGACTATTTTAAAACTGGCCAGCAATAAATCCTGATCTCAATCCAATCGAGAACCTTTTGAAAGATCTTAAATCTGCCACTGGAAAAGGAATCCTGGAAACGTACATAATCTAGAATAAATCGCAGTTGAAGAGTGGGAGAAACTACCAGCAGACAGATGTATAAAACTTATAGATGGCTACAACAAAAACGTTTGGAGGCTGTCATCATTGCTAAGGGTTGGACAACCAAGTATTAGTGAAGAGTGCCATTAATCGTGTCCAGGTCATCTTTTGGGGTTTTTTTTCCCAGAAATTACTATGCCTAAAGTTGCACAGACATCTTTTTTTTGTTGTATACCTTTGAATATACTATTCAAATATTATGATGACATACAGTTGGAATATTTCTAATTGTTTCTCAAGATAGTGTACATAACATACCTAAAATGCAAGGGTGCCAATAATGTTGACCACAACCGTACCTGTACCCTTTGTCGCTTCCCACTCAACCAATTTCTAACCCAGTCAGTCACTTTAGGGTCCATCCCTAGAGTGCACAGTTTGTTTATAAGTCACCTGTGTGGAACGGTGTCAAAGGCTTTACTGAAATCTAAATATACCACATCTAGGGCTCTCCCTCGGTCTAACTCCCTGGTCACCCAGTCAAAGAAATCAATCAGATTTGTCTGACAAGACCTGATGCCTCGGATCCTGCAATTCACTGGACTCCAGAAACCTCACTATTCTCTCTAGCAGCGTTTTCAATAATTTACTCACCACAGAGATTAGACTAACCAGCCTGTAGTTTTCAACCTCATCCTCACTTCCGCTTTGTTTAACCCTTTTCCAGGCCAAGCCCAAAATTCTCGGGATCCAAAATTCTGACTAAATATTCCTATCAAATGGTATATAATACATGACCATAGCAGAAGGAAAATCACTATTAGAACATATTGAATAAGACGGGTACAATTTTCCAGAAATATGCAAAAATTAACCCGGCTGCAGAATGTGGATTAAAATTTTAAAGTAGGCCTTAGGGACTACATGTGACTTTCTCCAGTCCTCTAGATCCACTCCCAACTCCAAAGAAGCACTGAATAGGTCAGTCAATGGAACTGCTAGAACGTCCCCAAGTTCCTTCTGTATTCTCGGATATGTCTCATCCTGTCCCATTGCTTTGTCTACTTTTAGTTTAGCTAGTTCCTCATGAACACAAACTTCTGAAAATCGTTCAGGAACCCCATTACTACCGTTTCTATTTGTGGGTGTTTTCTGAGGTTCTCTCCTGACTCTTCATCTGTGAACACAAAACAGAAATATTTGTTAAACAATTATGCTTTATCCTCATCAGCTTCTACATATTCCTCCCCTTCCCCCTTGAATCTGACAATACCACTTTTGCCCTTCCTCTTCTCACTAACATATCTGAAAAATGTCTTATCCCTCCATTTTATTGCATTGGTTCTTTCTTTTTTTTTTTTTTTTTTGTATCTTTGATCTCCTGATTACTTTGCAAGCTTCTCTAAGTTTTTCCAAGTATAGATGCCAGTCTTCCTCTCTCTTTGATCTATTGTATTTTATGAAGGCCTCCCTCTTTTTCTTCACCTTTTCAGCTACTTTTTTTGAGAACTATAGTGGCCTCCTTTTCCTTTTATCTACCTTTCTAACAAAAAGGTTTGTTGCCCTTAAAATATCTCCTTTCAGTTTTGCCCATTGGTTTTCTAAAACCCCAGCTGCTCCCATCCCGCTAACGACTCCTCGAGGTATTGTCTCATCTTGGCAAAGTTAGTTTTCCTAAAGTTTAAGACCCTCGCTTTTGAATGGATTTGATCAGCCCTAGTCTTAATACTGAACCACACCATCTGGTGATCACTGGATTTGAGATCATCTCCCACTATGACATCAAACACTTTCCCCATTAGTAAATACGAAGTACAGTATGGCTCCTTCACATGTGGCTTCTGTTACCAGTTGCCAGAATAGTTCTCCCTGTAGAGAATCTAGGATCTCCTTACTTCTAGATAACGCAGCAGGCAACATCCGGCATATTGAAATCACCTATCAAAAACACTTCTCCTGTCATGGCAATACTGCATATGTCTTCTATTAAACCTCTGTCAGACTTCCGGCAGCATGGTGGACTAGGGAAGATGTGCCTTCTCTAGCTCTGGAGCTCTCCTCTCTCCCCAGACTCCCAGTGTAAAGCCTCCCAACAGAATCTCCAGGGAAAGGAGTCAGGAGGAAAGGAGTAAACAAGGAGGGTCTGTGGATTGCACGGCACCCACCCATGGCAACAAAACCCCAAGGCATGATAAACCGCATGTGGCTGACCCAAAGATGGTGGAGGGCCAGCCAGATAGCCCAAAGCAGATGTTTCTGGGGCAATGGTTTACCCATTTCTACAGAAGAAATGTCGATTCTGCAGGCTCTGGTGACTCGTGTCCAACTCTATTCTGTTGCCTCCCATCTTCACCTCCCTCGGGGAGCTTGGATGTTTCAAGAAGCTTCTCACCAATGTACTTCTCACTGTCTCAAATGATTCTCAGCCTTGCCACCCTCTTCTCTGAGCTCCTCCACTTGTTTCATGGGAGCTTCAGATTACAATCATCCTGCACATGGAACTAGTCCTTCAACTGGTTATTGGGCTCTCTGTCTGGACAGAGGAAGAAGCTATAATGGGGGTAACAGCTTTGACAATTCAATTTTTCCCAGCCTTTGTTCAACTGGTCAAGCTTTGGTACCTGCTGAAGTAAAAGAGAGAGACCTACCTTTTCCTCAGCTGTCCTTTAAGAGAAAACAGTTAACCTCTTTTAAGTGTGTTCTGACAGTGCTGTTCTATGTCCCTGTGTGTAGCTAATTGGGGAGTTGCCCTATAATGCAAGAATGCTTATATGGGGTGGGTGGGAGCTGGAGTGGGTAGGAAGGGATCTAACACCCAATGAGGTCAGTGGCTTCAAAGAGCTTGCTCTGAATGGGAAGATGGAACAAGAAGCAATGAACTCTAACAGTCAGAGCTTTGCCCAACATCACAAAAAATTCACCTTTTGCAGTACAGAAAAGAATTTGCTTTTAAAAATGAAACCAAAACCCCTTTAAGAGCTCTCAGGACAGAGAGATTGTACTTAAAAACCACACAGTATTACCTTGCTTGCAATGGAGTCCCTCTTAGGAACAGAACTGCAACTTTGGGAATAAAGCAGAGGATGGACCCATAAGAGGGTCAGCCTTCAGGAATTCATGGAGCTGTCTGACAGCCTAAAGGCAACAACTGTCAAGGCTTTCTTAAAGACCCTGGCCCTACAAAACAGACTCTTCACATGCAGCACCTCCTTCCATGGGGAGGGGGGGGGTTGTGTGCTCAGTCCAGCCAAGAACAGGACTTCCACCCTAGGGGGCCCAAAGGGCTGAGAGAACTGCTGAGACAGGACTTTAGGACCCCAAGCGTTCAGTTCGGAGGTTTCCTCCTAAAACCCTAAGCATATACTTAGTCTCCTGCTTAATTTTGTTGCAAGGGTATACATTTTAAGGT
Organism: Ichthyophis bannanicus; assembly: GCA_033557465.1. Lineage (NCBI taxonomy): Eukaryota > Metazoa > Chordata > Amphibia > Gymnophiona > Ichthyophiidae > Ichthyophis > Ichthyophis bannanicus. The sequence continues at coordinate 1,140,805,668 of CM066033.1, read as the reverse complement.
TACAGGGGCCTTTGCATACTGGGGCTGATTCAAAGAAGTAAGATTTCAGTTTGAACTTTTTAGCAGCCATTGTTCTGTTACAAGCTTGTTTCACAGGGTGTGGTTAATTGAATCAACTTTGCAACTTGACCAAATTGACTGATCCAGTTCTGCTCATCACAGCACCGAGGACTACACAAAGATAAGCTTTCAGATTTTACAATTGTCTGTTTTTCTTTTAATATAAATTTCAGCTTGGGCTATAAGTTTAAGATTATTCAGACTGCCAACATTCCTTGCATAGCCTTTAAATCAGATATCCGAGTGTGCCCTCAATTCATATAAGGTCTACTGGTCAGGGTCACTTATGTTCCCGCCCACTGTACCCCTTACCCTACCCACCCCAGAGTTGCATTGCCTATATAGTTTTGACATCTGTCCTTCAATTAGGTATTACACCCACCTTTATTTCCTTTTCTCTTTTTCCTACGACCACTTTATAACAGTCTTATTCAGCATGTCGTGTATGCAATGCAATAAATGTGGTGCTTTCATTCTCAGAAGAATCATTTGGAACCTAAGAGCTTGCACTATATGCCTCAAGTTAGCTGCTATGCATAAAGAATTGACTCTACTAAGGAAGAATTAGCTGCAATTAAACACACCTTCTCAAGGGTACAAACTGAACAAAATCCACCACCACTTCCACAAAGAATTGAACAGCCCAGGAAGAAATGGATCACCGTGGGCTCTGGTAGGTTGCGACCTGTAACACAGAGACACCCTCTACATCAAGAGATATCCTTGCATAATGCCTTCTCTGCCTTGGATAATGAGAGTGCCCAATCCCTGGAAACTGCAGTGTCCTTACATGAGAGAGTCAATGCCCAACCTACTGATAATGCACCAAATATGAAGAAAAAAATCACAAAACAAGAAACTACTACTACTACTACTTGGAGATTCCATCATCAGAGGCACCAACGAGAACAGTTCAAAAGAGAAAAGATGGTCAAGTGCCTCCCAGGCTCTTCAGTCAGCAGGAATACAAACCAAATTGTGGGTATTTTTATTTATTTAAACGGTTTTCGTATACCACCCTTTCCAAAGATCAGGGATGGTTTACATTGAACATTAGACTGTCATTACAGGGAACATTTTGAACTATATTATAATGAAACTGCAACTATATATATACCAGTAATCACATATACAGAAGTATAGGGTTGCTGGTTTTCTTAACTATGTATAACGCCTTGTAAATAGGGGATGAAAAGGGGGGTTATGTTATTGGTGGGGGTGGGTTAGGGGTGGGGCAGGACAAGCCGAGAGTGGAAGAGATATAATATTCAGCGAATAGGTAAGTTTTCAATTCTTTTCTGAAAGTCAGTAGGTTCTTAATTACTCTGATTGAATCAGGGAGAGCATTCCAGAGGGTGGGGTTGTGAATCTGAAAGCCTGATTGCTAGTTATCCGTTTGGTTTTCTGAATTATAGAGAGTATTGTTAGAAGGTTCTGAGTGTTTTTGCACCTGACTCTGGTGCTAGTTTGTGGTTGAACTGCGGTGGAGAGGTAGGAGGGGGAGATACCATCGTGTAGTTTGAAGGTGGTGACTATTATTGTATTTTATTCAGCTGGCTATGGGGAACCAGTGGAGTTTAGAGAGTATTGGTGTGCTGTGGTCAGTTAGGCTAGCTTTAGAGATGATCCTGGCTGTTAATTCTGGGCAAGTTAGAGTGTATGGAGAGTTTTTTTGGGGAGACCATGGAGGAGACCGTTGCAGTAGTCCAAGTGTGGGGTGATTAAAGCTTGGGCTAATGTTCTAAAGTCATGGAGGTCCAGAATAGGTCTTAGGTGTTGTATGATTTTTAGTATAGTTAGTACAGAAAGTGAGCACTCCAAAATTGATGTTGTTATCCGCTAGGGTACAAATGACCTGGCTAGAAACAGTGCCTCGTCAGTTCAAAGGGACTTCCAGACTCTGGGAGACAATCTCAAGCCCATTGTTAACACTTTAGCATTCTCAGAAATTCTACCTGTTCTTGGTAAGGGGGCAGAAAGGCTGCATTGCATAAACAACTTTAATATATGGTGTAAACAAGAAGGATTTGGATACATAGGTGACTGGGGAAACAGATGGACCAACAAGAGACTATACTGTGCTGATGATCTCTCTGTCACAGGGAAAAGGATCCTAAGTGAAAAATTCAGTCAGTATGTGGACAGGCATTTAAACTAGGGAAAGGGGGTGATGGATGGAGAACAATAAGTTCAGGACGTCACTCCCAGCAAAAACATAACATTGGAAACAGCCAAACTTTTTAACCACACATCAATGGCAACTGGGAAGAGGCATGTAGAACGAAATCCATGCAAAATACAGGCAAGCCAGTCAACAAATGCTGGAAAGCAATGAAATGCTAGAAGACTGGCTAACAAAGTTCCTGACCTGGAAGCCCTAATGTTGGAAATGGACTAGGACATTGTGGCCATTACAGAAACAATGGTTTAATGAGTCGTATGAATGTGATTTAACCATAGCTGGCTATATTTTTATTTATTTATTTTTATTTATATATTCTCTTATATACCGCGCTATTCTGCATCAGTGCGGTTTACATTGAACAAACTGAAATTACATTGAACAGGGCATTATAACTTGGAGATAACTATTTTACAGGGAACATGGGCTATGGAGGGTTAAGTGGCTTGCCCAAGACCACAAGGAGCACCTGTGGGACTAGAAACCCCAGTCCTTCCGGCCCAAGGTTGCTGTCCTCTAGTGGGATTTGAACCACCGACCTTCCAGCCTGAAGTACCTTGCCCCAACCACTAGGCTACTCCTCCACTCCAATAATCTATTTAGAAGAGATAGAGAGGGTAGAAAAGAAGGAGAAGTAGCCCTATATGTCAAAAGCAATTTTAAAGCTGCTGAAATGCAGGGGATGTGGGGAAAAGAAGAAGCGCTGTAGATTGTGTTGAAAAGAGGAGATGGCATTGTCATCCATACTGGTGGTAGTCTACAGGCTTCCAACTCAAACTGAAGAAATGGATAGCAAATTGATTATTGATTTTGCAAAGATAGCCATGAAGGGGGATGTGATCACATTGGGTGACTTTAATTTACCCAATGTGGACTGGAGGATTCCTTCCACAAATCTGGAAAGAAGTAAAAAAATTGTGGACGTCTTCCAAGAAGCATTACTTAGACAAATGGTGATGGAACTGATCAGGGAAGGCTCGATGTTGGATTCAGTACTCACCAACGGAGATAGCGTGTCAAATATCTGGGTGGGTGCCTATGTGTGGTTTGAGATTAAAGCCAAGGCGAAGTCCAATCACAGCAAGCTCAAAGTCCTAGACTTCAAAAACACTGACTTCAGTAAAATGGCTAAGTACCTGAAGGAAGAGCTGGCAGGGTGGGAGGAGATAAGGAAAGTGGAATTGCAATGGGCTAAACTAAAGAAGGCAATAAAAGGGGCAACAGATAAATATGTAAGAAAGGTAAATAAAAACAAGAGAAAAAGGAAACCTATTTGTTTCTCCAAAGAAGTGGCTGCACAAAGAAAGGCAAAAAAACACAGCTTTCACAAAATTCAGAAGTTCGCAAACAGAGAAACACAGAAAAGAATATAGGACAAAACTAAAAGAGACAAAAAGAGAAATAAGGACAGCAAAATCAAAGGCAGAAGAAAAGATGGCAAAAAATGTGAAATATGGTGACAAAACGTTTTTCAGGTATATTCGGGAGAGGAGGAAAATCAGAGGTGGAATTACAAGACTCAAAAGTGACAGGAACAGATCTATGGAAAATGACATTGAAAAAGTGAACATGCTAAACAAATACTTCTGCTCTGTTTTTACTAAAGAAAATCCTGGAGAAGGACCACCAGTGATTGATAAATATACAAATGGGAATGGAGTAGATATCACACCATTCACAGAAGATGTTGTGTTAGAACAGCTTGCAAAACTGAATGTGGACAAGGCTATGGGACCGGATGGGATACATCCCAGGATATTGAAAGAGCTCAGAGAGGTTCTTGCAGGGCCATTAAAGAATATTTTTAATAGATCCTTGGAGAAAAAAGACGCTCCATAGGACTGGAGAAGGGCTGATGTGGTACCTCTTCACAAAAGTGGTAATAGGGAAGAGGTGACAAACTACAGGCCAGTAAACCTAACTTTGCTGGCAGGAAAAGCAATGGAGGTGCTCCTGAAAGAGTAAATAATGGACTCTCTTGAAACAAACAGGTTGCATGACTCAAGACAACATGGTTTTACCAAAAGACGTTCTTGCCAAACAAATCCGATTGAGTTTTTTGACTGGGTGACCAGAGAACTAGATCAAGGGCATGCGATGGATGTGATCTACCTAGATTTCAGCAAAGCCTTTGATACTGTTCCTCATAGGAGGCTTATCAATAAACTCAAAAGCTTGAGGATGGATCCCAAGGTGGTGAACTGGATCAGAAATTGGTTGACTGACAGACGACAGAAGGTGATGGTAAATGGAACTCACTCGGATGAAAGGAAGGTTATTAGTGGTGTGCCCCAGGGTTCAGTCCTGGGGTCGGTACTGTTCAATGTATTTGTGAGTGATATTGCTGAAGGACTGAATGGAAAAGTCTGTCTTTTTGCAGATGACACGAAAACTTGCAACGGAGTGGACTCCACTGAGGGAGTAGAGAACATGAGGAAAGATCTACAAAAGCTGGAAGAATGGTCTAATGCTTGGCAGTTAAGATTTAATGTGAAGAAGTGCATGTCATGCACTTGGGAAGCAGAAATCCAAGGGAACTGTATGCAATGGGGGGGGGGGGGGGCGAGAGGTTGGTGTGCAAGGACCAGGAGAAGGACCTTGGCGTGATTGTTTCTGAGGATCTCAAGGTGGCGAAAGAGTGTGACAAGGCGGTAGCAAAAGCCAAAGGGATGCTGGGTTGTATACAAAGAGGTATTACCAGCAGAACGGAAGAGGTACTAATGCCACTGTACAAGTCGCTGGTGAGGCCTCACTTGGAATATTGTGTTCAGTTTTGGAGATCGTATCTCGCAAAAGATATGAACACACTGGAAAGGGTTCAGAGGAAAGCAACCAAAATGATTTGGAGCCTGTGTCAGGAGACGTATGAGAAGAGACTTGAAGACCTAAATATGTACACTCTGGAGGAGAGGAGGGACAGGGGAGATATGATTCAGACCTTTAAATACTTAGAGTATTAATGAACAAACAAACCTCTTCCAAAGATGGGGAAGCTGTAAAACTAGAGGGCATAACATGAAACTGCAAGGAGGTAAACTGAGAGGCAATGTCAGGAAATACTTTTTCACTGAAAGGGTAGTGGATGCTTGGAATGCCCTCCCGATGGAAGTGGTGGGGACAAAGACAGTGACGGAATTCAAAATGGCATGGGACAGACACTGTGGATCCCTTTATAGCAACAGGATAAAATCAAAATAAACATAACTATTTCAACAAATAGGGGTGACCTACATGGAGGGGTTGGTACACTCCTAAACAAAGGTATGCAGAAGGGTGACCTGCACGGAGCGAAAGGTGCACTTGCTCTTGCCACCTTGTTGGACAGACTAGATGGCTCATACTGGTCTTTATCTGCCATCATATACTATGTTACTATGTTACATTAATGCAGAGAGTTAGGGAAACGTATAAATGAAGCAGATCACTGGATATCCGCTCTGCATAAGGACAAGCTACCACATAACTTTGCCTGAAAGCTGGCTCTGCAACCTGTACAGCCACAGTAGACTCCTGCCCCATCAAAGAGATATGCCAACTTAAATCGATTTGGGCTAATTATATGAGCTTATCATTACTGAAAACTAATCATTAAAATGCTCAAACTATAACTTATGGAATTCACCGTGACTACATTAATACCTATCAAGGTACCTGGGTCTCAGTAACAACCATGCAGCTATTTTTAACAACCTGAGATTCACTCAAACAGGCTGAGCTGCTTTTGACATCAATGACCCAATATCTGTGCCTTGATTTTTTTATATATCGAACTATTTTCAATAAATACTAGTGTCCTTATATATCTCCTTCTTATTTTCCGTTTTTTTTTTTCTTTTTTATGGTTATTTTCTTCTTTAATATAAAACACTGTATATATTCATTAATCGTGTAGTTTGCAAACAGCAGCCCTTCTGTTATATATATTTATGCTTATGAGAGCTCCACTTGTCCTTATGGGAACTCCACTTTTCTTGTGATCAGCCAAATAGCATAAGATTACTTAGGGACACTTATCTTTTTCCTTCATTTAAACACTCCTGATCCATTTTTCCAAACATGACAATTGCAAAGTTGGCTGCTGTGACTCGCGACTCTTTCTGAAAATCCCGACGCTTTCTTCTAAGGTACCCAAGCGTTTCACTACATTAGGTTCTTCAGGGAATACACACGTTCATAAACAATTCTCTATAAAAATCCATATCAAAAAGTCAACATTATTTTTCAATTCCATTTATCATCAGTAAATAGATGATTTACTGCTAGAACTTAAACCTTGTCATGCAAATGTTCAGGGATTACCTTTAAAGTTATCACTCCTGTTAATAGAGTCAAGGAGAATTCTTCAACTGCCTCCTGCTCTCTGTTCTGAAAAGACGCCGCGCATGCGGTATAGGGATCTATCACCTTCTTTTTAAACCCGTATTTAGCCCCTCCCACTCATACAAGCTACTTGCCTCTTCATGAAGTTGCTCATTAAAAACATTGCGACCATTCTATGGAAGCGTTCAGCCCCCGAGGACTAACTGTGTCTACTGTGTATATCCACCGTTGTTCTAACTTCAATAGGACACGTTCTCTTGACTGCCCTCCTCTCGGTCTGTCAACTTGATCTATTGCGAAACATTGAAGTTGATCAAAACTATGATTTGCTTGAAGACAATGTGAGACTATCGGTGCCTCCTGTGCTTTCGTATTTAAGCGGCTGCGATGCTCAGCTAACCGTATTCTCAAAGGTCGGATGGTCTTGCCTATATACATCAATTCACAGGGACAGCGTATCCCATAAATTACAAAAGCTGATTGACATGTAGTTGATGTTTTTAGCTTATACTCCACTCCATGGTATTTAAAAGAACTCAATTCTAGAGTTACGGCACATAAACTACATGTGCCGCATTGCCTATGTCCCCCTGTTATGAGACTCTGATTTCCAGCTATTGCATTTTGCAAAGGACGAATCCGTGATGGGCTCAGTTTTTCTTTAAAATTCGAACCCCTACTCCATACACAGCGAATTTGTTTATCCTTTAATCCTGAAGTAGTTTTTAATATTCCACTATGTGTACGAATTATTTTCTGAATGGAATTACTTAAAGGAGAAAACCGAGTGATGAAATTGATCTTATCTCCTTCCTGTGCCATTGCTGAACGTTGTGTTGATTTTGTCGGCAATAACAACAGTTCACGATTATTATATAAAGCTCTCTTATAAGCTTTATGTACTACTGATTCCGGATATCCTCTAGACTGAAAATTCCTCATTAGTTGTTTAGCTTTATGACGAAAGTCTGAAACATCCGAACAATTTCTCCTGTACCTGAGGAACTGAGAAAACGGTAAGCCCTCTTTCAAAGGTCTCGGATGAGCACTAGTGAAATGTAACAAAGTGTTACGGTCTGTAGGTTTTTGATAGACTGTTGTTTTCCAAGAGACTGATGTTCTTGTGATCCTTACATCCAGAAAATTGATAGTATTTTTGTCATATTCAATGGTAAACTTAATGTGTGGATCTCTGCTATTTAACCATTCAAAAAATGAGAGAAGATGTTCTGCAGTTCCCCACCAAACCATAAAAATATCATCTATGAAACGTTTCCAGACTAGGATTTTATCCTCATATTGGGAATTCGCAAGCCAGCGTTTCTCAAAGGTTGCCATATATAAATTAGCTATAGACGGCGCACTAGTAGCGCCCATAGCAACCCCCGCTGTCTGCTGATAAATCACTTCTTGGAATTGGAAAACATTCTGAAAAATGACTAATTGAGATAATTTTAATAAAAATGCTATCTTGGCTTCCGATAAATCTCCTCTCTGGTATAAAGAACCTTTTATTGTTTCATATGCAGCTGCTTGAGGGATACTGGTATAAAGTGACACTACATCTAGTGTCACCAAAAATGTATCAGTATTTATTGCCCAATCATCCAGTTTCATAAGAACATTTAAAAATTGCGTTGTGTCCTTTAAAAAGGATGGTGTTCGTGGTAGAAGCGGACGCAAATAAGAATCTATGAATTGTGAAATGGGTTCCAAAGGGGTTCCCCTCGTTGACACAATTGGTCTTCCTGGTGGGTTCAAGATATTCTTATGAATTTTAGGCACCGTATAAAATTGTGCCACAGAACTCAAATCGTTATTTAAATAACGAAATTCCCTTATTGAAAATAGTTCGATATATAAAAAAATCAAGGCACAGATATTGGGTCATTGATGTCAAAAGCTGCTCAGCCTGTTTGAGTGAATCTCAGGTTGTTAAAAATAGCTGCATGGTTGTTACTGAGACCCAGGTACCTTGATAGGTATTAATGTAGTCACGGTGAATTCCATAAGTTATAGTTTGACCATCAAAGAGATAGGCAGATCACAGAGATCCTAACCTTCCCTTGGGGGTTGGGGGGACTACCAACCCTGTCCTCCTCAAACTTACCTTTCAGCAACAGGGAATTTTACTTGAGTCTTTCAACCAATCCTTGTAAGAGATAACGTTGGGCTCCTGGAGGAATTTAGCAGCACAAGGGTAAAGCGGGGCTGTGACCTTCCTAGCTGCCTGGGACAGGAGCACCTGCAGGTTCCAAATCGCCAGAGGGGCTGCCAGACAGCTAGCCAGACCTGAATACAGCTCATGAGCTGTTTCAGGCGCTGCAGTAAAAGCCAGTTGAAAAGGAGAGCCCTAGGGACACAATAAATAAAATAAATAAAGGGCCCCGGGGCAAATGAGCTTGCAGCTAAGGCCTCCCTGCCAAGCTCCACCTCCGCTGGGCAAAAAGGCAGAAAAAAAGGCAGGAGAGTTAGGGGCCACAGAAATGGCACTGTGTCCCGAAATGCTGAAAAAAGAATGCCCAAGGCCATGCAGCCATAACAAAGGCAAAAATAACCAGCCATGGTTAAAAAAAAACAACAAAGGGGGAGGGGCAAAAGGTTGTCACTGGCTGCATCAGGCCGTGCGGCTGAACACTGCAACAGCAAAGTTTAAAAAAGATCGCAAAAGAAATATAAATAAAGTGCCAAAATAAAGAAGCAGAGACATGATGAAAAGGAAGTCCCAAGGGAAACAGAGTAGGGAAGCCTCAGAGAGCCACGCAAGCCTGGGAGACTCAGCTGCTGATCAAGCCTTGCTTTTTTAATTTTAATTTGAAGCTGCTTAATGAAAAGCAGCAGAGAGCCAAATATCTCCCACTGAAACTAAAGGAGAAAAAAAAAAACGCTTAGAAAAAAGAAATCTGAAAAAAAATACACGGCATGCAGGTGAAGACAGCAAGAGGGAAAGGCTCAACTTACCAACCAACCCTCAGAGGGCCTTGTGGGGTTTTCCTGCTCCTCTTTGGATCCACCTAACACTAGTAATCTGTGGGAAACAGCGTGGTCATAGGGTGGCTGTTCACTCCAGGAGACATGGGCATACCCCATGCTCCAAGCAACCTTAGAACTCACCAGACTCTTACTTAATCTCAACAACCACTGCACTGGAGCATGGGCTGGGAGAATCAGGCCTATCTGCACTGCTGCACCAGTCCATACACTTTGCCACCTGTTGAAGCTAGAAAAAGCACAGTTACTTACCTGTAACAGGTGATCTCTGGGAACAGCAGGAATTAGTCCTCACATATGGGTACGTCGGTACCGACGGAGCCCGCGCGGGAAAGCTCCCCAGCTTCCCAGAAGGAAAGCTTTTGGGGCCTCCCACTGCGCATGCGTGCTGCCTTCCCGCCTTCCTGACCAACTCTCCTCAGTTCGAGTTTTAAAGCTGAGACAATAGAGAGAGGAAAGGAAAGAGAGAGATAGATACAACTCCTAGGGGAGGTGGGTGGGTTGTGAGGACTAATTCCTGCTGTTCCCAGAGATCACCTGTTACAGGTAAGTAACTGTGCTATCTCCAGGAACAAGCAGGAATAAGTCCTCACATATGGGGACTCCCTAGCTAAGATGCCGGGGAGATCCCCTGAAGGGTATGAGACCCTGAAAGGTTCCTCATCTTCCTATGGATCTCAGGCATCCATTCAGGGAAGGTGGGCTGGAGTTGTTCAAGAATGGAACAGGTGTCTGAGGACAGCCTGACCAAACAAGGCATCCCGGCGGGAGTCCTTGTCCAAACAGTAATGGGCTGAACCGAGGCCCAGGTGGCTGCTCGACAGATCTGGTCAATGGATACAGAGTTTAGATGAGCCATAGAGGTGGCCATGGCCCTCACATTGTGAGCGGTGACATGGCCCTCCAGAGAAAGCGTAGTTACTCACCTGTAACAGGTGTTCTCCAGGACCAAGCAGGAATCAGTCCTCACTTATGGGTGACGTCGGCGCCGACGGAGCCCTCGCGGAGCAATTTTCCCCAGCTTTCAAAGAAAGCCTTTGGGAATTGCAGCGCGCATGCGCGGTCGTCTTCCCGCCCGAAGGTGCCATCTTAGCCAGTCAGATGACATAGCTAAAAAAGACAGCATAAAAATTTGCAAAAAGAACATAAGCAGACGATTGCAACTCCAAGGGGAGGAGGGAGGGTAGTGAGGACTGATTCCTGCTGCTCCTGGAGAACACCTGTTACAGGTGAGTAACTACGCTTTCTCCAGGACCAAGCAGGAAGTCAGTCCTCACTTATGGGACTCCCAAGCTCAAGGCTACCGGAGACCCTAAGCACAAAAATGAGCTCCCTCTAGCTCAGCAGAACAGAAGGAAAGAATCTTCGCTGAATTATCACCCACCGGTAGCCCACATCCGGGATGGAGGGTAGGAGTTGCTCAGACCTCAAAGAGATTACGGAGGACTGCCTGTCCGAAAGCACTGTCCCTACGGGACTCCCTCTCGAGACAGTAATGGACCGCAAAAGTCTGGCTCGAAGACCAAGTAGCGGCCCGGCAGATGTCTGCCAGCGGAACAGAGCGGAGGTAAGCCACTGACGTGGCCTTTGCCCGAACACAATGAGCCGTGACTCGACTTTCTAAGGCGAGTCCGGCTGCCCCATAAGCCCAAGAGATACAGTCCGCAACCCAGATGGACAGAGTACGCTTGGAGACCGGGAGTCCCAATTTATTGGGGTCAAAAGACACAAAAAGCTGAGCAGCTTTACGGTGCTCCCGCGTACGGTCAAGGTAGAAGTTCAATGCCCTTCTACAGTCCAGGGTATGGAGGACCGTCTCAGCTCGGCTGGAGTGTGGTCTGGGAAAGAAGGTTGGAAGTACCACCTCCTGATTGATGTGAAAAGGGGAGACCACTTTAGGCAGAAACTTAGGGTGAGTCCGTAGGACTACCCTATTCTTGTAGAACCTAGTGTAGGGGGGATCAGACACGAGGGCCTGCAACTCACTTACGCGCCTAGCGGAAGTGAGGGCTACCAAGAACAGTGTTTTCCAAGACAGAAAACGGAGAGAACATGTAGCCATGGGTTCAAAAGGCGGACAGGTGATCCGCTGCAAAACCACATTCAGGTCCCAGTTCGGCGCTGGCGGGCGCAGAGGTGGTTTAAGTAGAAGGAGACCTCGGAGAAACCTCGCTACGAGAGGGTCGCTGGAGAGAGGTCTACCGTCCACCGGCACACGATGTGCCGAAAGAGCACTGAGGTGAACTTTGACGGAGTTGGACTTAAGTCCTAGATTAGAGAGGTGTAGCAAGTACTGCAAGATCACCGACACCGGGCAGGAGAAGGGATCCTGAGACTGTTCGGTACACCAGACTGCAAAGCGACGCCATTTAAGGGCGTAGCATTTGCGGGTAGAAGGCCGTCGCGAAGCCAAGACGACCTCCTCCACCTCCGCCGGCAGGAGAAGGGGAGCAAGGACTACCCTCTCAGCAGCCAGGCCATGAGGTTGAGAGACCTGAGGTTGGGGTGCAGTAGGGACCCCTGATCCTGGGTGAGGAGATCCGGTTGCGCCCCCAGAGGGATTGGATCCTCCACCGCCAGTTGCAGCAGGAGCGGAAACCACGGCTGCCTGGGCCAGCGAGGGGCCACCAGGATCATGAAGGCTTTGTCTCGGAGAACCTTGAAAAGAGTCCGAGAGACTAACGGAATGGGAGGGAAAGCGTACAGAAGGCTCCCCGACCATGAGATCAGAAAGGCGTCCGCCGCAACCCGAAGGGGGTGAGGCTGGCGAGAGCAGAAGCGAGGAAGTTGCCGGTTGCGAGGACTGGCAAAGAGATCCACCGTGGGGAGGCCCCACCTGAGGAAGAGCTTCTGAACGATCAAGGGATCCAGACGCCACTCGTGCGGCTGGAGGACCCTGCTGAGTTTGTCCGCCAGGCAATTTTCTGGGCCCGGGAGATAAACTGCCTTGAGGAGAATGCCGTGACTGACGGCCCAAGAGCAGAGCTTCTGTGCCTCCCGGCAGAGGAGGAAGGAGCCCGTGCCCCCCTGCTTGTTCACGTAGAACATGGCAACTTGATTGTCCGTCTGGACAAGGACGGACTGTTGGGAGGTCAGGTGGGAGAAGGCCTTGAGAGCTAGGCGGATCGCCCTGAGCTCCAGGAAGTTGATCTGCTGAGCAGACTCCCACTTGGTCCAGAGGCCCTGAGTACGTGCCTCTTGGCAATGGGCTCCCCAGCCCAGGAGGGATGCATCGGTGGTCAGCACCCGGGTCGGCTGAGGTGACTGGAAAGGCATTCCTAATACCAGGTTCGGCTGCCGGAGCCACCACCGGATAGACGAGACCAGCGGCTCGGAGACGCGCACCAGGTCTGCTAGGCCGCCTGTGGCTTGTCGCCACTGCCGGCGGAGACACCATTGAGCAGACCGCATATTCAGGCGGGCATTGGGGGTCACATGGACAGTGGAAGCCATATGGCCGAGCAGTCTCAGGAAGCGCCTGGCGGAGACCAGGGGCTGGCTGCGAAAGCGGTCGGCTAGGTCCATGAGCCGCTGAGCCCTGTCGAGCGGTAGGTACGCTCGCGCCTGAGGGGTGTGCAGCCTTGCGCCGATGAACTCGAGATCCTGTGAGGGGAGCAAAGTGGACTTTGCGAAGTTTATGACAAAGCCCAAGTGCTGCAGCAGAGTCACCGTGCGGCACGTGGCGTGGGTGACCTCCTGAGCGGACGCTGCTCTGATGAGCCAGTCGTCGAGGTACGGAAAGACAAAGAGGCCGCGAAGCCGGAGATGGGCCGCCACGACCGCGAGACATTTTGTGAAGACTCGCGGTGCGGAGGACAGGCCAAAGGGCAGTACTCTGTACTGGTAATGATTTCCTGCCACCACAAACCTTAGGTATTGGCGGTGGCTTGGGTGGATGAGGATGTGCGTGTAGGCATCCTTTAGATCCAAGGAGCATAACCAATCTCCCTGCTGGAGGTAGGGCAGAAGGATTCCAAGGGTAAGCATTTTGAACTCCTCCCGCACAAGGAACTTGTTGAGGTTGCGCAAGTCCAGGATGGGTCTGAGGCCTCCTGTTCTCTTTGGTATCAGAAAATACCTTGAATAGAAGCCTTGACCTCTCAGGCGGTGTGGCACCGGTTCCACCGCCTGTTCCTGCAGAAGACCTGCTAACTCCTGAAGGAGCAACTCCCTGTGCAGAGGGGGCGCGGAGGTTCTCCCGGAAAATAGGAGGGAGGGACCTGATGGAAGTGGAGAAGGTAGCCTTCTCGCACGACCTGAAGCACCCAGGCATCTGCGGTGATGCTGGACCACCTGTGGGCGAAGTGAACCAGCCGGCCTCCGGTGCTGGGGGGAACCAGCGGGGGGGGAGAGGCTATGCTGAGCGAGTCAAAAACCCCCACCCTGCTGAGCAGGGGCTGGTGGTGCAGGCTTGGGGGCTTGCTGCCTACGGGACCCGTTACCCCGTCCCTTGGCCTGCTGGCCCTGTTGGGGAGCTGCAGGGGCCTGATAATGGGGGTATTGTTTGTAGGCAGCTGCCTTCCTCGGGTAAAAGGACTTTTTTCCCGAGCCCTTCTTTTTCTGGGAAGGGGCGGAGGTCTTCCTAGAAAGCCTGGTCCTGGTGAGAGTCACAGTCTCAATTTGTGCAGCCTTTTCCGCCATGGGCTTGCCAAAGAGGTTTTCGCCTCGGCAGGGGACATCGACCAACTTGTCCTGTACCCAGGGCTCAAGGTCGGACGACTGAAGCCAAGCCTGTCGGCGGGCACCGATGCCGGCTGCGGCCACTCGAGCCGAGGCTTCAAAGCCATCATAGGCTGCTCGGGACATGAACTTTGAGCATTCCCGAATACCCGTGGACAAGGCTAGGAACCTCCGCAAGGGCTCCTCGGAGAGACCAGCGGAGAATCCGGCTAGCTCTTTAGCCAGATCCCGGAGATACATGCCCATGTATAGCTGGTAAGTCTGGACACGACAGGCGAGCATAGAGCCCTGGAAGCACTTCTTGCCAAGGCCATCCAGGTTACGGGCCTCCCTTCCAGGAGGCACCGAGGAGTGCATCTTCTGGCTCTTAAGACGATGCATGGCCGATTCCACTACCATGGAATGGTGCGGCAGCTGTGCCTTTTGAAAGCCAGGGCTCTTGCGGACTCGATAGATAGAATCGACCCGCTTGCTCAGGACCGGCGAGGAGGCCGGACTCTCCCACATGCGGAAGAGTAGTCGTTCCAGCATAGGAGGAACCGGCACAGTAAAGTGTTCCCTCGCGGGAGAGTCATACTGGAGGGCGTCGAGCTCCTCGGCTCGAGGCTCCTCCTCGGGATCCGCAGGGAAGGCCAAAGCCTTGGCCATATCCCTAACGAAGTCCGAGAACCGGGCATCCTCCGGGTGGGACTGCTTCCGAGGCTCGGACTCCGGAGAGTCCGATGGGACACACCGAGTCCGGAAAGAATCAGGTGACTCTTCCTCCTCAGACTCCCAGACCGACTCCGACGAGGACTCGGTGGGGTCGGCCCGGGCAGGGTGCGGCGCCAGCCGCCCCGACGCCGAGGGAGTCGGCGTCGGCGACCTCGGTCCCGAACGGGAGGCCGAGGGCGACCTCGACCGAGGATCGACTCGAGTTCTCATCGACTCGAGGATCGGCTCGGTCTCCGGGGTCGACTTGGACGTCGACGTCCCGGCGGTCGGGGCAGCGACGCCAGCGAAGCCAGCGAGCAGTGCCCGCTGCTGGTCCATGAAGGCAGACAGTCTGCTCTCCAAGGCCGTCAACCTGAGTCCGAGCTCAGGTGACCCAGCAGCCCCCGACTCGGGCCCCGACGGCGTCGGGCCCGACGTCGGCTGTCGCGGAGGCGAGTCCAGAAGGACTACAGGACTTACCCGGGCAGGCATCTCCGACTCCAGGCGAGGTCGCTTCGGGAGGTGTTCCTTCTCCAAGGACCCGGGGCGGCTGTCGGGGCTATGCGACCTGGCCCTCGCGGAGCCAGGAGCGTCCACCGACGCCGCCCTCGCGGGTTTTTCCTTCCGACGATGGTCCCCGGAGGGAGAACCCCGGCCGGAGGAGCTCCGGCGACGGTCCGAGCTGGAGCCTTTCGACACGGAGGCCTCCGACGAGGTCCGGGTACGGCTGGGGTCAGCGAAGATTCTCTCGCGCTGATGCCGCCGACTTCTCAACGCCTTCGAGGACAGTTTGCTGCAGGGCCCACAGATCAGTTCCTCATGATCCGGGCCCAGGCAGCGGAGGCAAAAGTCGTGTGTGTCGGTTAGTGACATATTTCGGTCACACCGACCACACCGCTTAAAGCCACTGGCAGCCATCGGGGGAAAAAGGGCCCCTGCGAGGTCAAAGGACCGGGCTGCCAGGGAAAACGAAAACGAAAGCTGACTAAGTCAGAAAAACCGAAAAAACGGAAGAGGACTCGAGACCGGCGTCGCGAGTCCGGGCGGGAAAACGATCGGCGTCGAACAGAAAGAAAAAAGTATAAAATAAAGAGGAAAATCAACTTTTTCGCGGGGACAAGACGGGGACGTCTGTAGGGCTCCTCGGAAAAAAGAAGACTGGCTAAGATGGCACCTTCGGGCGGGAAGACGACCGCGCATGCGCGCTGCAATTCCCAAAGGCTTTCTTTGAAAGCTGGGGAAAATTGCTCCGCGAGGGCTCCGTCGGCGCCGACGTCACCCATAAGTGAGGACTGACTTCCTGCTTGGTCCTGGAGAAAGGTTCTTACTCTGGTAAGCAAAAGAGATACACTGAGCAATCCAATTGGAGAGTGTTCTTTTGGAGACTGGAAGTCCTAAATGAGAAGGATCAAAAGCAACAAAAAGCTGAGAAGACTTTCGATGTTGCTGTGTCCTGTGGAGGTAAAAGGCAAGAGCTCTTTTACAGTCTAGAGTATGAAGGTTCCTCTCTGCACTGGATGCATGAGGAGCTGGAAAAAAGACAGGTAAATATATCTCTTGATTAAGATGAAAAGGGGAGACCACTTTAGGCATAAAGTGGGGATTGCTCCTAAGGACCACCTTATCATGATGGAACCTTGTATAAGGTGGATTAGCCACTAGGGCTTGCAGTTCACTGATACGGCGAGCTGAGGTGACTGCAATAAGAAAAATAACCTTCCAGGAAAGAAATTTCAAGGAGGTAGTGGCTAAGGGTTCAAAGGGTGGCTTCATAAGCTGACCAAGAACCAAATTTAAGTCCCATGCCACCAGAGGAGGTCAAATGGGAGGTTTAGTTAAGGTTAGGCCTCTCATGAATCTTGCAATAAGAGGATGAGAGGAAACAGGTTGTCCATTGATGGGCTTAAGTGATGCCGCAATAGCACTCAAATGGACTCTTACTGAATTTGTTTTGAGTCCTGCATTGGAGAGATGCAGGAGATATTCCAAAAGAGAATTCAACGGGAGTGCTAGAGGGTTAAGACCCTTGTGAGCACACCAAATGGAAAATCTTTTCCATTTAAAAGCGTAAGAACGCCTAGTGGAAGATTTCCTAGAGGCGTGTAGGATATCCTTCACTTGCTGTGAAAGATTGAAGTCTTGAAGGTCTAGGCCTTCAGTAACCAAGCTCTGAGGTGAAGGGACTTGGGGTTTGGGTGCCACAAAGTCCCCTCCTCTTGAGACAGAAGGTCTGGAGCCGCTCCCAAGTCCAGGGAGGGGGCTTGGGAGAGATGCAGAAGTAGAGGGTACCACACTTGGCGTGGCCAGCGTGGAGCTATGAGAATCAGGGACCCTTGATCTCTTTGAAGTTTGAACAGAGTTTTGGGAATCAAAGGAATGGGTGGAAAGGCATACAGGAAGGCCTGACCCCAATGAAGGAGGAAGGCATCCTTGGCCTGAACTCCCTGACACGGAATTCTGGAACAGAACCGGGGAAGTTTGGCATTCCACGGACTTGCAAAGAGGTCTATGTCCGGGGTTCCCCATTTCTGGAAGATTCTGAGAACCTGATCCATGTGCAGGGACCATTCGTGTGGAAGCAGAACTCGACTGAGTCTGTCTGCCCAAGAGTTTTGGATTCCTGGAAGATATACTGCCAGGAGATGGATTTGATGCTCTCTGGCGAAGGCCCATAATCTTAGAGCTTCGTTGCAAAGCAAAAGAGAGCCAGTCCCTCCTTGTTTGTTTATGTAAAACATGGCTACTTGATTGTCCGTGTGAATAAGGACTGTCATGTTGCTGAGGAGGGTATGAAAGACTTTGAGAGCCAGAAAGATTGCTCGAAGTTCCAAGTGGTTGATATGAAGGGTGGTCTCCTGTGGAGACCAAGTGCCCTGAGTGGAGAGATCTTGAAGATGAGCTCCCCAACCTGTTTGGGAGGCATCTGTTGTGAGGGTTGCTTGGGGCAGCAACGGTTGAAAGGGGGCCCCCAACAACAGATTTTGAGTGGATATCCACCATTGGAGAGACCAAAAGAGACGTTTGGAGTTTGCTATTTGGTCTGAGAGAGCTCCTGATGCTTGAGTCCACTGGGTGGATAAAGTCCATTGAGCTGCTCTCATATGTAGGCGAGCATAAGGCACCACATGCACTGTGGAGGCCATGTGGCCTAATAGTTGTAGCATCTCTCTGGCAGTCAAGTGGCTTCTGGACTGAGTCTGAGAGGCTAAGTGCACTAGACGTTGGCAACGGGCCTGAGGCAGATAGGCCCTTGCAGTGGTGGTATCCAACCAGGCCCCTATGAATTCCAGGGATTGAGTAGGGGTGAGTTCGGACTTTGGCAGATTGATCACAAGTCCCAGATATTGTAGAATGTGCCTGGTGCGATCCAGGGAAGTCTCAGCCTCGGACTGAGATGGAGCTCGGATGAGCCAGTCGTCCAGGTATGGGAAGACAAAAATTCCCAGGGCGCGTAGAAATGCAGCTACTATTGCCATGCATTTGGTAAATACCCTTGGAGCAGAGGCTAGACCGAAGGGAAGTACTCTGTATTGGAAATGTTTTCCCTGGAACAGAAACCGTAGGAATTTTCTGTGGGATGGATGGATGGATGAGTATATGTGTGTACGCATCCTTGAGATCTAGAGAACAAAGCCAGTCCTGACTCTGTAGGTATGGAAGGAGAGTACCTAGAAAAAGCATCTTGAATTTCTCCTTGCATAGAAATTTGTTCAATTCTCTGAGATCCAGAATAGGTCTGTACCCCCCTGTTTTCTTGGGAATGAGAAAATAAGGGGAGTAAAAATCTGACCCCTGTTGAAGAAGAGGAACCTCTTCTATTGCCTTTTGGGCGAGAAGAGTGGTCACCTCCTGACCCAACAGGTCTAGGAGAGATGGGGGAGAATTGAAACATCTCACCTTGGTATGGGGAGGAAGGTTGGAGAAATGTAGTTTGTAGCCCTCTCTGATGATAGAGAAGGTCCATTGTTCTGAGGTGATTTGCTCCCATCTGGGAGCAAAATGAGTTAACCTTCCTGGAATGGTGAGAGGTTCTGGATGTTTTAGAGTCAGAAAGGTTAAGTTCTCTAGTTTTAAGTCAAAAACCCTGAGGGGATTGGGACTGCTGGGCTGTAGCAGCCCCTGCAGGTTTTGCCCTGGCCTGTTTAGGCTGCTGACGCTTAGGAGTAAAGCGAGCTGCAGAAGATTGTTGGCCAGTATTTGGCCTTCTTGTAGAAAGGCTTCTTGAAAGATTTTTTCTTGACAGGGGTAGAGGTAGACTTAGAAAGTCTATCTAAAGCAGCATTTTCTGCATCCATTTGAGTGGCTTTCATTTGCCACTCCTTACCAAACAGATTCTCACCTGTACAGGGCAAATTTCCCAACCCATCCTGGACCCAGGGTTGTAGGTCAGAGGCCTGGAGCCAAGCAATTCTGCGAGCCGCTATGGCAATACCTGAGGCTCTGCTAGCACCCTCAAAGGAGTCAAAGGCTGCTCTGTTGGAGAACTCTGAAATATCTTGGGTATGCTTCAGCAAAAGAAGGAACTCCTCCTTTCTATCCTCTGGGATAAAGGGGAGAAAATGGCGTATTTTTAATGCAATTTCCTTCAGAAACATGCCCATATAGAGGCTGTATGAATTGATTCTGCCAATAAGCATACTTGCTTGGAAGATTTTTCTACCAAAAACATCCAGAGTCCTACATTCTCTTCCTGGAGGAGTAGAAGAGTGTCTTTTTTACTCTTGATCCTTTTCATAGCTGACTGCACCACGATGGAGTGGTGAGGGAGCTGTTTTTTGAAACCCAGGAGAAGGGGGGACACGATACATGGTGTCCAGACGATGAGAATGTGGAGATAGGGTGAGAGGAGTCTCCCATAAGTCCATCATGTGTTCTTGAAGAATTTCATGGATGGGCAAGGTGACTGCCTCTTTGGGAACCTTAGAGTATCCTAAAATGCCTAACTTTTTTGCTCTAGGTTCTTCTTCAGAGGATACTGAAATAGAAAGACCTTTAGCTACTTCAATGATGAAGTCTTGAAAGGATAAATCCTCTGGAGGAGACATTCTCCTTTTTGGAGAAGAGGGCTCCTCAGGTAGAGTAAGGGATACTTCAGCAGAGTCATCTGATGAATCAGAATCATCAGAAGACTCGAAGTATCGTCTGTTTGCTTCCAGGGATCGATAAGCGTATCGACTGGTATCGACATCAGGGGTACCCGGAATCGGATCGGTATCGGGAAATACCCCGGAACCGGAAACCGGAATCGGTATCCTGGTCGATGTGGATGCCCTAGGTACCGGTATCGGTTGTGGTACCGGAACCGGAACCGCAGGGTGTGGTACCGAGGGCGTCGCAGCCTTAATAAAAGCCAAAATGGCCTGCTGCATGGATTGAACTGTGTGATCCATAGACGCCACGACTGTCTAGATGTCGGTACCGGATGATTGAGCCGGTACCCCAGAGCAGTCTAACAGGTGATCGGTCGAGGCCGTGCCATCGATGTCAACCTGTAACCCCATAGGAGGAGCTTTGGAAGCCGGAGCTTCCCGCCGGGGTTGTTTGGCTGGGGCAGGGTCCTCAGGGTCAAACCCAGGGGTATCTCGATACTTAGAGGGAGATTTGCCCTTTGAGGACCTGACAGAGGAATGTTTGGTTACCTGAGATCCATCAGGAGAGGAAGACCTGGAAGATGTCGATGCTGGAGTATCTGTAGAAAACAGCATGTGAAACTTGGCTGCCCGGTTCTGTAAGCCACGTTTAGACATCAAAGAACAGGATGGGCAATCCGGAATGGAATGGTCAGGCCCCAAACATTTAAGACACCATTCATGAGTGTCTGTGACTGAAATAGTACCGCTACACTTGGTGCATTTTTTAAAACCAGAGGCTGGTTTCTCCATGAGGGAGAATTTGTGAAGGCCTAGAGGCCTCACAGAACAAACACACCAAGTGGGGAAAAAATAAGATTTTTTTTTTTTTTTTAAGAAATAAAGGAAAAAAGACCGGCAGTACCGGTCTGGAATCGGGGAAGGCAGACACGCAGCCAAAGAAATAAATTAAAATAACAACTTCTTCAGCGGTGACAGGAACACGACCTGCTGGCTCCGCGGAAAAAGAAGAACTGAGGAGAGTTGGTCAGGAAGGCGGGAAGGCAGCGCGCATGCGCAGTGGGAGGCCCCAAAAGCTTTCCGACATACCCATATGTGAGGACTTATTCCTGCTTGTTCCTGGAGATTACTGACTTCCCTCAGTGCTGCACCAGAAGGTATACCGAGTGATGACATCAATCAAAGCTGTTTAAGCCTGTCTCCACCTGCTGGCAAAGAAACATAACCCATTCATCTGGACTGGTCTAGCAGGATGAGTGATAATTGCTCTGCATGAATGCAGAGCCCCATCAGGCAAGCAGAAAGCAGCGTGGGAGCAAGCCAGCATGGAGCAGATAAGCACCCTGGCTTCCTTATGGCTGTCTCAGCACCGCCTGCACTGCACTGACAACGTGAGATACATCCTGCAATTTCCAAGGCTGCAGAGACACACGCTACCTTACAACAGCATCAGAGTCCAAAGGAGCCAGTTGAAAGTTAATGTGCTTTCGCCTGCCTCTGCCACAAGCTGCAGCTTACTTTTTAATCTCGTGTTGGATTTTCTGCTATTATCACCGTTTTGAATGTAGTAAAATGGCAGTTTATTTAACATCTCTCTTCTCTGAACCCCCTCCCTCTCCTTCTTCCTGCCTGCTCGGATCTGTATTCAACTATAAGTTGCCCATCATCAGCCTTTCTCCTATCCTCCCATCCCCTTTATTCACTACCAATGGCATGATCCCTGCTAAGGGTTTTTTCCTCCCCTGCTTTGCTCAGTTACTAGCAAAGGCTGCAATTGTGCTCCTGAGCTCCAAGTCTCCTCCCAGTCTCACTTACAAGCCTCGATGTGAATCCAAAAATCCATTCTTCCAGCCGAGTTCACCTCATACCAATTCCCATTCTTAAAATTCAAGACTTTAACTTCTCAAAGTTCAAGAAAATAAAACACACCTTTTAAAATCAGGTCCCCATCCCCTATGATTAGCAGTTCTTGCCTCTCTGCCTCATCCTCTGTGCATTTCAGGAGAGTTTATTCTATCTGGAGAGGAATTTTTCTCTCTCTTTCCCTGTTGAGTCAGCTTTCAGGAATTGCAACTTCCTGCTTTTGAAACAGTTTCTAGTCAAACAAAAAATATTGCCTGCCACTCCCTCGTAAAAACACTGTTTGCATTTTCTTCTTAAAAACTTTGGGGTTACTATGCGAGTGTCTCTCTGTCCATTTAAAATGTTGTGGATTGGGAAAATGAAAATATTAACTTTAAAAATGTGCATTTGTTATATTTTGTTCAGTACAGGATTTCAGTTTCTTTAGTGTTCCACAGCTCAAAGTCTAGTTTCTTGGGTTGTTCATTTCATTTTTCTGTCTACGTGCTTATTTCTAATTTGTAGTCTCTTATTCTTTAATAGATGACAGTCTGTTTGCCTGCATGATCATACTGTTGACATGTGTTGGAGGTACCAAGCATTGACGTCATTAACTCACTAAATGGAGACCAGTAACCTGCCGTTGCGCCATGGAGTTGGCACAACATAAGACCCAGTTTCAGGTGCCTTGAGAAGGAAAGTCAGAAGAAGAAACCTGACCCCCCCCCCCCCCCCCCCCGAGGAGCCCACAGGACCAGCAAGAGGTGGGTCTTACAGACTTTGTATATAAGGAAGTCTGCCAGATAAACCCTTGCTGGTTCAACAGTTTTCGGTGAACCTGACCTTTGTCTACTGCTATCCAGCTCTGCTTCATGGCATGTTTTTTCTATCATTTTGGGTTCCAGTTTAACATCTGTTTTCCCTTTGCTCCCAATGGGAGGGGTACTAGTGTTCCAAAATATTTGCAGTGCTGACTTATTATAGAAAGGGTTGATGCAGTTAGAGATCTTGGACTCTGTGCTGGTATGGTAAGCTTCTGAGTATTCATTTGCAGGGTACCGTGTTACTTCTTCCACTGCCAGATTCTGCGCAGAGCTTGTGTTGCTGTTATGGATCCAACACCAGAATCTAAAGTTTAACTGTAAAAGAAACATTCGACTTCTGCTCTAAACTTGCTGTTGGGGAATTTTATTGGTTGATATGGGAATTCCCTATGTGAATGCATAATCATCCACTATACAATGTACATTTTAAAAAATGCATGTAAGAATGAAAGTTTAAACGTAAAGTGAGATGTCGAGAGGGGAAGGGACTGGTGGGTCGAAGCCTGCTCCCTTTCACTGCCCCTGTATTCCTTTAGCTTTAAAATCTTTGCTGCCAAATTCTAGACCATTTCTGAAGCTTCACTAGATCCATCTTTATGATATTCACATCTTCCAAGATGTTTACCCTGTTGCAGATTTTGATACTGCCTGCAAAGAGGCAAACCTTTCCTGACAGCCCTTCCAGGATATTGCTTACAATAATGTTGAAGAAAAAAAATCCCCAAAATATCTACAGACCAAGGACAGAACACTACGGCATACCACTATTAATGCTCCTATCTTTAGGGTGAACTCCATTTACATCTACCTTTTGTTGCCTCCCACTTAACCAGTTTCTTCCCCCCATCAGTCACTTTATGGCCCATACCAACGGCACTCAGTTTATTAGTTGCCTATTGAAACAGTGCCAAAAGGTTTCTGAAATCTAAGTACACTACATCTAGTGTTCTCCCCCAATCCAACTCTCTGGTCACCCAAAAGAATTGATCACATCAGTCTGACAGACCTACCTCTGGTATAACCATGCTGCTTTGGACCTTGCAATGCACTGGCTTCCATAAACTGCACAATCCTGTTATTTACTCATCACCAAGGTCAGACCAAGTAGCCTGTATGCACTTTCCCAGCCTCCTCCTTACTTCTACTTTCCACACATTCCAGGCCTCAGGAACCACTCTCTATTCTAAAGAAGTACTGAAAAAAATTACATAGAAGAGCCACCAAAGCTTCCCTAAGTTCTTTCAATTCCCTTGAATGTACTTCCTTTCAGAGTCATTCCATTTTCACTATGAACTTAGCTGGCCACACCTAACAAAGGTAAGACATTCCAACAAGATGGCAATGTTGTTAAGTGCTATCTAGTCTACAGTATGTTGACTCTAAGGACAGTTGTCCAAAGCTGTATTTGGTCTTCACGCATGTAGCTAATTGTTGATAGAGTAGCATCCACAGGGCCAGCTTAACAGTTAGGTAAACAAAGCAGTAACCTAGGGTGGCAGCAAAGAACAATAGATTCCGAAAGCTGGGGGGAGGGGGGGCTTGAGGCTTAAGATTGGTCTAGCACATCAACACCTTGAACCAACTCTGGAGCTGGCCCTAGGTATCCACAGTTGCTGTTATTGTATTGATGATACAAAGATTGCAACAAAGTGGACACTGTAAAAGAAACAGACAAGATGAGAAAAGATCAACAATAATTAGAAGATTGCATTAAATCTCAAGCATTTGACCAAAGTGCAGAATGATGCACTTGGGATGCAAAAAGAAGTTGTATGCGACAGAGGACGAGAGGCTGGTATGTAAGGATCAAGAGAGGGTCCTCAGAGTGATAGTGTCTGAAGATCTCAATGTAGCAAAGTAGTGTGACAAAGAGCAGCCAAAGCCAGAAGGATGCTAGGCTGCATACAGAGAGGAATAACCAGCACAAAGGAGGTAGTATTAGTGCTTCTGTACAGGTCGCTGGTGAGGCCTCACTTGGTTCAGTTTTGGAGACCGTACGTTATAAAGGATATAGAAAAGACTAAGGACATCTCTACAAGGAGAAAACATGCTGTGAATGTATGTCCACCAGAAAGAAAACAGCAACTGCCACGTAGAAAAACGTAGCAACCAAGACAAAGACGTGAGCAGTATACAAAACCTTTATTGGTCCTTATATGTTTAAAAGAAGGGGGGCCAGACCCAACACAGGCTGTGTTTCGTAGATACTTCGTCAGGGGTGAGGCACACCACAAACTTGGACCGGGAAAGTACACTGCCAGGAGCGATCAATGCATGCGATTTGCACACTATAACAAATGGATTGTAAAGATTCAACCGCATGTATAGACATCCACATATGCCAGTGACTTGGAAGAAAGTTTCAGATGGTCTTTCCACTGTGCGGTTCAGTGTTTGTTCACTGGTGCTGACATAGATAGAAATGGAAATAGAGGGGAAAGGGTTAGGGCAGGGTAGGGGAGGTAAATATATGCAGAAATAATATGCTATGCTGCATCTTCAGAGAAGCATATTGAAAATAAATGAGTCTTTAAAACCTTTCTTAATGGCCCGAAGCTTGTGTGGAAATGAGTTCCAGAGCAAAGGCGTGTACAGCGAGAAAGCTCTGTTGGATATAGTGAGAAAAACAATACCTTCAAAAAATGTGTTGACTCAAAATCACAACCAATGTCAAAAAGTCAAAACAGAAAAAGCCAGAAAATCAGCATATGAAACCGCAATAACCTAACAAAAACCAAAATATCATGATAGAATATATAAATTTTTTAATGTCGGGATCCGCAGGCAAGAGCTGAGGAGAGGAGGAACCCCCCGCTCAGTGTCAGCAGAGGCCTCTGCTGACACTGAGCGGGGGGTTCCTCCTCTCCTCAGCTCTTGCCTGCGGATCCCGACATTAAAAAATGTATATATTCTATCATGATTTTTTGGTTTTTGTTAGGTTATTGCGGTTTCATATGCTGATTTTCTGGCTTTTTCTGTTTTGACTTTTTGACATTGGCTGTTGGATATAGTGGCATTGGATTTAGTAAAGAGTATTGGTACATGTAGAGTGTTTTGAGATCCAGTTTGCCTGGAACGGTTGTCCTTGGTCTCATGTGTTAAGGTTTGGAGGTAAGTGGGTGAAAGCTTTTTGAAGGTTTTGAAGATGGTGAGGATAGCTTTGAATCTCGTATGCCCAATGATAGGCAGCCAATGCAGCTCTTTAAGCATGGGAGTAATATGCTCAGTTATAGACACATTGTAAAGGATATGTGCTGATCTATCATATTGCTGGCCTTTCTTTTGTGCTGACCTTCAATCTTGCCAAGCATCATGATTTTCTCTAATGATCTCTCTCTTCGCATTATGGGCCCGATATTCAAGGGTGGCGGTTACTGGCATTGAATATTTGGGATTGGCACACAACTGCAGAGAACCGGGCAGCGGCGATCTTGAGCCACTGCCCAGTAGCCTATCTTTACCCACAGAATGCTAACTGAGCAGCGGTTCAATATCACCAATGCCTGGTTAGCAACAGGTACTGCCTCTGCTCCAGAACACCCACAACACACCCTGGTGCTACACTGTTAGCATCGGGGCATGTAACAGTGTTACCCAGGGATATTCAACGGCGCTAACCATGTTAGTACTGCTAAATATTTCTCTAAGTGACATTTAAATGGTTTACAGGTTTGTAATCAATGTAAATGCCTTTGAATATCAGGCCCAACGCGTCCAAAGTATGAAAGTCGAAGTCTTGTTATTTGAGTTTATAAAGAAAGCTCAAGTTTGCAGTGGAGGAGTAACCTAATGGTTAGAGTTCTAGCTCGGGAACCCAGAGACTAGGATTCAATTCCCGCTAGCACTCCTTGAGGCCTTGGGCAAGTCACTTAAACCTCCATTGCCTCCGAAGAATCCAAGTTATCAATGTCCCTGTTTAATGTACATTACCAAGTTTAAGTTACAATGTGAACTACTTTGGCTAAATGATAAAGCGGTATAAAAAAGCCTATTAAATAAGCAAGCTTAATCTTCTCTGATTTGTTATTCAGGAACTCCATGGTATACATAGTATTCCTTCACCAGCACTATAATTCGAAGGCATTGATTTTCTTATTTTCTTCTTCGCTGTCCAACTTCCATATCTATATGAGGTTAGTAAAATTACCATGGCATTGACAAATCGAAACTTCAGAAT
Source organism: Ichthyophis bannanicus (assembly GCA_033557465.1). NCBI lineage: Eukaryota > Metazoa > Chordata > Amphibia > Gymnophiona > Ichthyophiidae > Ichthyophis > Ichthyophis bannanicus. The sequence goes on along the minus strand of CM066033.1, from coordinate 1,140,778,809 downwards.
CTCGTCTAGGTCCTTCATAGCCGTTCTGCCAAGAGCTATTTGTCATCAGATTTCTTTTTTTTTTATTTAACTTTTTATTAAATATTTCAATAGATAGTACAAACATCTACTTAACACAACATTGTACATGTTCCACAACATTTTTACAAGCAAATTTATCCCCCCCCCCAGTAGCCAATACAACAATCACTATGGCTTATTCTTCTATTTACCCCCTCCCCTCCCATCCCATCCCTCTCTCTGTTGTCCCCTTCATTTACTCATGCTTTCGTGTCTCAGCATCTCAACATATCACCCTTATTTATTTCAGATATGTAGAATCTTTCACCACTTAGAGTTTTACCAGTGCTTTTTACTAAAAGTAATATTTACCTTGTACTATCCCGCTTTTCCCTCACTTGGTTTGCAGCTTGTCGTGCTGTGAGGGCTTGCATGCATCAGTGATGCTGAGAGCTAAACTATCGGTAGTTTAACTACTGGCAGGGTCTCCCAAGATGGACAGGTCTCCGCTGAGGTGCCAGACCAAGACAAACCACCCATCTGGGCAGCGGCAGAATGGGATAGTGTTGACGGCGGAGGATCACATTTCTGTGACAACGGCAACACCACCAAACTTAAACTGCACGGAAGAAAGGCCCGGCAATCTACTTCTGTATTTTGCCATGAAATCCCAATGCATAGTTACAACAAAACAAATTGTGCTATAGTGCTGGAAGATGAGACCCCCAGGTCAGAAGGCACTCAACCAGCTACTGTGGAAGAGCTGAAGACTTTCAAGAGTAAAGCCAGCATTTATGATGTAGTTGGATCAAAGCCCTCGGGATGTCTGACTGCTGATGTAGCTGTGCATGAAATGAGAGTCAGAAGCTGTAAAGATGTCTTACGCATTGGAACATGGAACGTACGAAGCATGAACCAAGGGAAGCTGGAGGTGGTCAAGAATGAAATGGAACGTGTACAACTTGATCTGTTGCGTGTCAGCGAACTGAAATGGACTGGCATAGGGCACTTTGCATCAGATGATCACATGGTCTACTATGCTGGAAATGAAAGACAAAAAAGAAATGGTGTTGCATTTATAATAAAGAAGAAACTTGCAAGAACTGTAATGAAATACAGTGCAGTCAGCGAATGCTTAATCTCTATTTGTCTATGAGGAATGCCTATCAACACAACTATAATTCAAGCATATGCCCCAACAACAGCTGCAGAAGAGAATGAAATTGAAGAGTTCTATGAACAAGTACAAGCTGAAACTGACAGAACATGCAAACAGGATATCCTGATAGTCATGGGTGACTGAAACGCAAAAGTTGGCAACAAAGAAGAAGGCAAAGTAGTTGGAAAATATGGACTTGGCAACAGAAATGAAGCTGGAGAAAGACTGATAGAATTCTGCAAGACCAACGATCTATTCATTTCAAACACCTTCTTCCATCAACACAAGCAGCGACTGTACACATGGACTTCACGCAATGGATTGTATAAAAATCAAATTGACTACATCTGTGGAAGTCAACGATGGAAAAGCTCTATCACATCAACAAAGACAAAACCTGGAGCTGACTGTGGTACAGATCATCAACTACTAGTATGCAAACTCAAGCTAAAGTTGAAAAAGAGCAAACCACTATGAATGCAGCAAAATATGACCTTGAGAATATACCACTGGAATTTAAAGACTGCCTGCAAAATCGATTTGCTGCTTTAGATACAAATGACTGAGCTCCAGAAGAGTTATGGAATGACATCAAGAAGGTTGTGTTGGAAGAAAGCGAGAAGTCTCTACAAAAGGTGAAAAAGCAAAAACAGCCAAAATGGATGACGGAAAAAACTCTAAAAATTGCCCAGAAACGCAGAGATGCTAAAGCCAGAGGAGAAAGAAAGCACAGTTACTTACCTATAACAGGTGATCTCTGGGAACAGCAGGAATAAGTCTTCACATATGGGTACGTCGGTACCAACGGAGTCCGCGCGGGAACGCTTCCCAGCGTCCAATCAGAAAGCCTTTGGAAGCATCCCAACACGCCTGCGCGCTGCCTTCCCGCCTTCCCAACTGCCTCTCCTCAGTTAAGTTTTACAGCTGAGACAAAGAGAGAGCGAAGCAAGGAAGGGAAAGATAGAAATAGAGAAAAGCAACTCCTAGGGGAGGTGGGTGGGTTGTGAAGACTTATTCCTGCTGTTCCCAGAGATCACCTGTTACAGGTAAGTAACTGTGCTATCTCCAGGAACAAGCAGGAATGAGTCTTCACATATGGGGACTCCCCAGCTCATATGCCCAGAGGGAGTCCTAGCATGTTGCAAGTCTAGAACGAGCCATGCTATACCTCAGGACCTCAGGCATCCTGGGGATGGAGGGCAGGAGTTGAATATAGAAAAAGAAGCTGTAGAACAGCTGGCTAGAACAGGGCTTCAAAAGGGAAGACCCTGTATCGAGGGCATTTAGTAGTAAAATACTTGATCTGGACCTCCCTTGTTGGCATTGCACAGGTGCACTGAGCTCCAAATGGATCTGATAAAAGAGCCAGTGAATATGCTCAAGGGGTACCTCACTGTAAAGCAGAAGTAACAAAGTAGACCAAAAACAAGTGGAGGCCAGAACCCTTCAGGGTTAGAAAAAATAGCCCCAGGGAAAAAACTGGGGTAGTATAAAAATTAGAGCTTCAGCAGAGACGCAGAAGGTACTATTGAATTAAAGCTTAAGCCGTTTTGGTTTAAGAGAAAAAATGAGTCTGACCTAATTGGACTGGGGTTGGATCAGTCCATATAGGGAGAAAGGGTATGGAGACCCCTGTATCTGATAAGAAAGTAAGAACAGACTCAGAAGCGCTAAGCTTTAGAGCAACTGAAGCTCCGCAATGTCTTTCCTAAATGGGGGTCACCTAGGAAAGAGAAGATACATGGAGAGCTTCAGGAGTACCTAAACCGAAAAGGTTAAGGTAAAGAAAAGGGTTATTAATTACCACAGGAAGTGGTTATAGGTGTAGCCCCCTAAATATGCTGGAACAGCATTGATAGGGGTAGTGCCCATCTGTCAGGATCATATAGGATGTAAGGATATCCGAACCTAACAGATAGATAGATAAGTAGATGGATACAGATCTATCTAAAAATCTATCTCATATGCTTATAAATATATATATATGAATATACATATACATATATATATATATATATATATATATATATATACACACACAGAAATATATACATATATAGGGCATATATTCATATATCTATAAGAGATATATATATATGGGCAGAAGACACACAGATAGATATAGATAGCATATATCTGTATCTATATCTATATATATATATATATATATACCCAGAAGAATAGGTCAGCATACGGAGACATGTCTCCAGGTATATGGATGGAGAGATGTTCAAAGATCCCCATCACCCTTATAGGGAGAGAGGGAGATTCTTCTGACAAGAAGGTTGACACCTACTTGAGTAGATAAACAGGAAAAAATCCTCTCCTCCTGGTTATGACTGTTATAGTCAGAGGAAGGTTGTCCTTGACAAAGGGGTGGCTTAATTCTTTGTAGAATTTGAGCTGTTGAATAACCAGGAGGGCCTACCTGAAGATGGCAGAGGATAACATTAGTCTGCAGACCAGAAGTCCAGATATCTCCAGAATTGTGGTATGGAGATTGGATAGAGGAGGCTACTAGAGGAAGATACCCTAGCGATCCGCCTATGAGGGCAAGGTGGGTATTAGATGTCCTCTAGTTGCCAGAAAAAAATTTATCCCTGATGGGAAAAATCCCAGGCAATATGGGCCAAGCCAGGGAGTTGGCCCCTCTTTTAGGCTTTCACGAAATGAAAAGCCTGAGGCTTATGCCTTAACAGAGATTTAAGATAAGATGGAAAGGGTAGAATACCTGCCAGGCATGAATATGACTGGGGGAAACCCTTTTAAACCATCTGGGGTTATCTGCTAGGCAAGATATTGATGCTCTCTAGCAAGGGCCCATAGTGCAAAGCTACGCTGTAGAGTTGCAGAGAGCATGCTGCAGGTTGGTTAGAAGAAAAGCTGGCTGTGGACGATACCTGGTGAGGAATGTGGACAACCAGCAGGTAACCAACTATTCTGCCAAGGACAAAGGGCAAAGAATAGAAGATAACCTAACCAAACTGTGAAACAGGGTTTCCCAACGAGGTTGATAACCTGTTTGGGACTTAGTACTGAGGTTAGGAGGATTGCTATTGGAGAGGAAGCCCTGGTTGTGTAGTAAACAAAATCTGTGGCGTAACCACTAGAAATTTTCGCATCTGCAGCAACTATGAGGGCAGCATAGAGAATTTCTTTCCCCTACTCTGTAGATTGGGAAAAAGGAAAAACCAACAGACATGGTAGGACTTCCTATTGTCTGAGGAGCTGCCCTAAGGTAACAAGGGGGAGACAACTCCAGAAGGGAGAATCCCCCAGTAGAAGAGTTAGAGGACCATAGGGGCTTACCCGTATAAAAAGTCACTCTTACAAAGCAAATGTTGTAGTAAGAGGGAGGTAAGATAGAGTTGCAGGAGACCAACTATGGAGGAAATCTCCGACAGGTAAGATGATACATGCCAGTAGATGGAAACAACTGTCTATTGATAGTTGTTACCTCTCCCTCTCCTCCAAGAGGAAGAGGAAAATCTGTTAAGTATGGGCATGATCATCATGAAGATTCTTAAGAAAAGATATCTCATGAAGAGATATCTAAGTAGGTTAGGATAAAATTAGTGCAGATACTTCAAGTGAAAAGAAGCAGACTGCCATCCCAACCCCCCAAACAAAGGGGCAATGATCTATTTAAAACCCTGCAACTGCTGGGTTTGTTGACCCTGTTGAGGTTGTGGATTGCTCAGACTAGAATGATGTTTCGCCTGTTTAGGGACATCTGAATGATGGGCAGATGATGGGTAAAACCTTCTCCCCTTAGGGGTTGAAAGTTTGGTAGGACATTTCCTACCTACTGGGAAAGAAGAAAGCGCAGAGCAGCCTCTGGAAAAAGGAAAGTCAGTGGAGAACTGAGTAACCTGAAGTAAAGACTCCCTGTTGAAGAGATTCTCTCCAGTACAAGGAGTATTTCCCAGTCTTTCCTGTGCCCATTTGTCCAAGTCTGAGGCCTGAAGCCAGGCTCTACGTCGTGCCCCTATAGCTATAGCAGAAGTCCTGCTAACAGACTCAAAGGAGTCTAGGGTAGCACGAGTAAAGAACTTAGAGATATTCTGAATATGACTAACCAGTGAGGAAAGCGTAGTTACTCACCTGTAACAGGTGTTCTCCAGGAGCAGCAGGAATCAGTCCTCACTTATGGGTGACGTCGGCGCCGACGGAGCCCTCGCGGAGCAATTTTCCCCAGCTTTCAAAGAAAGCCTTTGGGAATTGCAGCGCGCATGCGCGGTCGTCTTCCCGCCCAAGGGTGCCATCTTAGCCAGTCAGATGACATAGCTAAAAAAGACAGCATAAAAATTTGCAAAAAGAACATAAGCAGACGATTGCAACTCCAAGGGGAGGAGGGAGGGTAGTGAGGACTGATTCCTGCTGCTCCTGGAGAACACCTGTTACAGGTGAGTAACTACGCTTTCTCCAGGACCAAGCAGGAAGTCAGTCCTCACTTATGGGACTCCCAAGCTCAAGGCTACCGGAGACCCTAAGCACAAAAATGAGCTCCCTCTAGCTCAGCAGCACAGAAGGATAGAATCTTCGCTGAAATATCACCCACCGGTAGCCCACATCCGGGATGGAGGGTAGGAGTTGCTCAGACCTCAAAGAGATTACGGAGGACTGCCTGTCCGAAAGCACTGTCCCTACGGGACTCCCTCTCGAGACAGTAATGGACTGCAAAAGTCTGGCTCGAAGACCAAGTAGCGGCCCGGCAGATGTCTGCCAGCGGAACAGAGCGGAGGTAAGCCACTGACGTGGCCTTTGCCCGAACACAATGAGCCGTGACTCGACTTTCTAAGGAGAGTCCGGCTGCCCCATAAGCCCAAGAGATACAGTCCGCAACCCAGATGGACAGAGTACGCTTGGAGACCGGGAGCCCCAATCTATTGGGGTCAAAAGACACAAAAAGCTGAGCAGCTTTACGGTGCTCCCGCGTACGGTCAAGGTAGAAGTTCAGAGCCCTTCTACAGTCCAGGGTATGGAGGACCGTCTCAGCTCGGCTGGAGTGTGGTCTGGGAAAGAAGGTTGGAAGTACCACCTCCTGATTGATGTGAAAAGGGGAGACCACTTTAGGCAGAAATTTCGGATGAGTCCGTAGGACCACCCTATTCTTGTAGAACCTAGTGTAAGGGGGATCAGACACGAGGGCCTGCAATTCACTTACGCGTCTAGCGGAAGTGAGGGCTATCAAGAACAGTGTTTTCCAAGACAGAAAACGGAGAGAACAGGTAGCCATAGGTTCAAAAGGCGGACAGGTGATCCGCTGCAACACCACATTCAGGTCCCAGTCAGGCGCTGGCGGGCGCAGAGGTGGTTTAAGTAGAAGGAGACCTCGGAGAAACCTCGCTACGAGAGGGTCATTGGAGAGAGGTCTGCCGTCCACCGGCACATGATGTGCTGAAAGAGCACTGAGGTGAACTTTGACGGAGTTGGACTTAAGTCCCAGATTAGAGAGGTGCAGCAAGTACTGCAAGATCACCGACACCGGGCAGGAGAAGGGATCCTGAGACTGTTGGGTACACCAGACTGCAAAGCGACGCCATTTAAGGGCGTAGCATTTGCGGGTAGAAGGCCGTCGCGAAGCCAAGACGACCTCCTCCACCTCCGCCGGCAGGAGAAGGGGAGCAAGGACTACCCTCTCAGCAGCCAGGCCATGAGGTTGAGAGACCTGAGGTTGGGGTGCAGGAGGGACCCCTGATCCTGAGTGAGGAGATCCGGTTGTACCCCCAGAGGGATGGGATCCTCCACCGCCAGTTGCAGCAGGAGCGGAAACCACGGCTGTCTGGGCCAGCGAGGGGCCACCAGGATCATGAAGGCTTTGTCTCGGAGAACCTTGAAAAGAGTCCGAGAGACTAGCGGGATGGGAGGGAAAGCATACAGAAGGCTCCCCGACCATGAGATCAGAAAGGCGTCCGCCGCAACCCGAAGGGGGTGCGGCTGACGAGAGCAGAAGCGAGGAAGTTGCCGGTTGAGAGGACTGGCAAAGAGATCTACCGTGGGGAGACCCCACTTGAGGAAGAGCTTCTGAACTACCAAGGGATCCAGACGCCACTCGTGCGGCTGGAGGACCCTGCTGAGTTTGTCTGCAAGGCAATTTTCTTGGCCCGGGAGATAAACCGCCTTGAGGAGAATGCCGTGACTGACGGCCCAAGAGCAGAGCTTCAGTGCCTCCCGGCAGAGGAGGAAGGAGCCCGTGCCCCCCTGCTTGTTCACGTAGAACATGGCAACTTGATTGTCCGTCTGGACAAGGACGGATTGGTGGGAAGTCAGGTGGGAGAAGGCCTTGAGAGCTAGGCGGATCGCCCTGAGCTCCAGGAAGTTGATCTGCTGAGCAGACTCCCACGTGGTCCAGAGGCCCTGAGTACGTGCCTCTTGGCAATGTGCTCCCCAGCCCAGGAGGGATGCATCGGTGGTCAGCACCCGGGTCGGCTGAGGTGACTGGAAAGGCATTCCGAATATCAGGTTCGGCTGCCGGAGCCACCACCGGAGAGACGAGAGCAGCGGCTCGGAGACGCGCACTAGGTCTGCCAGGCCGCCTGTGGCTTGTCGCCACTGCTGGCGGAGACACCATTGAGCAGACCGCATATTCAGGCGGGCATTGGGGTCACATGGACGGTGGAAGCCATATGGCCGAGCAGTCTCAGGAAGCGCCTGGCGGAGACCAGGGGCTGGCTGCGAAAGCGGTCGGCTAGGTCCATGAGCCGTTGAGCCCTGTCGAGCGGTAGGTACGCTCGTGCCCGAGGAGTGTGCAGCCTTGCGCCGATGAACTCGAGATCCTGTGAGGGGAGCAAAGTGGACTTTGCGAAGTTTATAACAAAGCCCAAGTGCTGCAGCAGAGTCACCGTGCGGCACGTGGCGTTGGTGACCTCCTGAGCGGACGCTGCTCTGATGAGCCAGTCGTCGAGGTACGGAAAGACATAGAGGCCGTGAAGCCGGAGATGGGCCGCCACGACCGCGAGACATTTTGTGAAGACTCGCGGTGCGGAGGATAGGCCAAAGGGCAGTACTCTGTACTGGTAATGATTTCCTGCCACCACAAACCTTAGGTATTGGCGGTGGCTTGGGTGGATGAGGATGTGCGTGTAGGCATCCTTTAGATCCAAGGAGCATAGCCAATCTCCCTGCTGGAGGTAGGGCAGAAGGATTCCAAGGGTAAGCATTTTGAACTTCTCCCGCACAAGGAACTTGTTGAGGTTGCGCAAGTCCAGGATGGGTCTGAGGCCCCCTGTTCTCTTTGGTATCAGAAAATACCTTGAATAAAAGCCTTGACCTCTCAGGTGGTGGGGCACCGGTTCCACCGCCTGTTCCTGCAGAAGACCTGCTAACTCCTGAAGGAGCAACTCCCTGTGCAGAGGGGGGCGCGAAGGTTCTCCCGGAAAATAGGAGGGAGGGACCTGATGGAAGTGGAGAAGGTAGCCTTCTCGCACGATCTGAAGTACCCAGGCATCTGCGGTGATGCTGGACCACCTGTGGGCGAAGTGAACCAGCCGGCCTCCGGTGCTGGGAGGAACCAGCGGGGGGGGAGAGGCTATGCTGAGCGAGTCAAAAACCCCCACCCTGCTGAGCAGGGGCTGGTGGTGCAGGCTTGGGGGCTTGCTGCCTACGGGACCCGTTACCCCGTCCCTTGGCCTGCTGGCCCTGTTGGGGAGCTGCAGGGGCCTGATAATGGGGGTACTGTTTGTAGGCAGCCGCCTTCCTCGGGTAAAAGGACTTTTTTCCCGAGCCCTTCTTTTTCTGGGAAGGGGCGGAGGTCTTCCTAGAAAGCCTGGTCCTGGTGAGAGTCTCAGTCTCAATTTGTGCAGCCTTTTCCGCCATGGGCTTGCCAAAGAGGTTTTCGCCTCGGCAGGGGACATCGACCAACTTGTCCTGTACCCAGGGCTCAAGGTCTGACGACTGAAGCCAAGCCTGTCGGCGGGCACCGATGCCGGCTGCGGCCACTCTAGCCGAGGCCTCAAATCCATCATAGGCTGCTCGGGACATGAACTTTGAGCATTCCCGAATGCCCGTGGACAAGGCTAGGAACCTCCGCAAGGGCTCCTCGGAGAGACCAGCGGAGAATCCGGCTAGCTCTTTAGCCAGATCCCGGAGATACATGCCCATGTAGAGCTGGTAAGTCTGGACACGACATGCGAGCATAGAGCCCTGGAAGCACTTCTTGCCAAGGCCATCCAGGTTACGGGCCTCCCTTCCAGGAGGCACCGAGGAGTGCATCTTCTGGCTCTTAAGACGATGCATGGCCGATTCCACTACCATGGAATGGTGTGGCAGCTGTGCCTTCTGAAAGCCAGGGCTCTTGCGGACCCGATAGATAGAATCGACCCACTTGCTCAGGACCGGCGAGGAGGCCGGACTCTCCCACATGCGGAAGAGTAGTCGTTCCAGCATAGGAGGAACCGGCACAGTAAAGTGCTCCCTCGCGGGAGAGTCATACTGGAGGGCGTCGAGCTCTTCGGCTCGAGGCTCCTCCTCGGGATCCGCAGGGAAGGCCAAAGCCTTGGCCATATCCCTAACGAAGTCCGAGAACCGGGCATCCTCCGGGGGGGACTGCTTCCGAGGCTCGGACCCCGGTGAGTCCGATGGGACACACCGAGTCCGGAAAGAATCAGGTGACTCTTCCTCCTCAGACTCCCAGACCGACTCCGACGAGGACTCGGTGGGGTCGGCCCGGGCAGGGTGCGGCGCCAGCCGCCCCGACGTCGAGGGAGTCGGCGTCGGCGACCTCGGTCCCGAACGGGAGGCCGAGGGTGACCTCGACCGAGGATCGACTCGAGTTCTCATGGACTCGAGGATCGGCTCGGTCTCCGGGGTCGACTTGGACGTCGACGTCCCGGCGGTCGGGGCAGCGGCGCCAGCGAGGCCAGCGAGCAGTGCCCGCTGCTGGTCCATGAAGGCAGACAGTCTGCTCTCCAAGGCCGTCAACCTGAGTCCGAGCTCAGGTGACCCAGCAGCCCCCGACTCGGGCCCCGACGGCGTCGGGCCCGACGTCGGCTGTCGCGGAGGCGAGTCCAGAAGGACCACAGGACTTACCCGGGCAGGCATCTCCGACTCCAGGCGAGGTCGCTTCGGGATGTGTTCCTTCTCCAAGGACCCGGGGCGGCTGTCGGGGCTATGCGACCTGGCCCTCGCGGAACCAGGAGCGTCCACCGACGCCGCCCTCGCGGGTTTTTCCTTCCGACGATGGTCCCCGGAGGGAGAACCCCGGTCGGAGGAGCTCCGGCGACGGTCCGAGCTGGAGCCTTTCGACGCGGAGGCCTCCGACGAGGTCCGGGTACGGCTGGGGTCAGCGAAGATTCTCTCACGCTGATGCCGCCGACTCCTCAACGCCTTTGAGGACAGTTTGCTGCAGGGCCCACAGATCAGTTCCTCATGATCCGGGCCCAGGCAGCGGAGGCAAAAGTCGTGTGTGTCGGTTAGTGACATATTTCGGTCACACCGACCACACCGCTTAAACCCACTGGCAGCCATCGGGGGAAAAAGGGCCCCTGCGAGGTCAAAGGACCGGGCTGCCAGGGAAAACCGAAAACGAAAGCTGACTAAGTCAGAAAAACCGAAAAAAGTAAGCGGACTCGAGACCGGCGTCGCGAGTCCGGGCGGGAAAACGATCGGCGTCGAACCGAAAGAAAAAGGATAAAACAAAGAAGAAAATCAACTTTTTCGCGGGGACAAGACGGGGACGTCTGTAGGGCTCCGCGGAAAAAAGAAGACTGGCTAAGATGGCACCCTCGGGCGGGAAGACGACCGCGCATGCGCGCTGCAATTCCCAAAGGCTTTCTTTGAAAGCTGGGGAAAATTGCTCCGCGAGGGCTCCGTCGGCGCCGACGTCACCCATAAGTGAGGACTGACTTCCTGCTTGGTCCTGGAGAATAGTCTGTACATCTGGGCTCCTGAAGAAAAGGAGTCAAAAGATGTAATTGCTTTGTGATCTCCTCAAGAGATAGACCCATATAAAAAATATATGAGAGAATCCTTGCTGAAAGCATGGAGGTCTGGAAGGTTTGACGTCTAAAGGCATCTAGTGTCTTAGACGCACGACCTGGCGGACAAGAAGAGTGCTTTTTAGTACTCTTCACTCGCCTCAATGCTGATTCCACTACAATGGAATGATGAGGAAGTTGAGTCCTTTGAAACCCTGGAGAGGGGGGCACCTGATATAGGAGATCAGTTGCTCTGGAAAGTGGGGGTACCTTTAAAGGAGATTCCCACATTCGTAGAAGGAGATCCTGCAAAGAATGATGCAAAGGAAGCATTATATTTTCCTTTGCTTCGTTAGGAACAGAGAGGTATTCTGTATTCCCTTGTGTAGGATCTTGTCCAGGGACAGGAATGGCAAGTGATTTTGCCATATCCAGGAGGAAAGTCTGGAAAGAAAGATCCCTGGAGGGAATTCCCCCTGGATAGGCTAGATCTGATGAAGAACTAGTATTGGCACCAAGGGATCTATTCCAGTATATAGGAATAGAAGATCCTGAATGGTGCAGAATGGGATCCTTAGATAGTAGTCGCTGGTACTGGAGGACAGAGCCAGCAACAGTCGGTAACATATCGCCCATGCTTGGAATCGATTCCAGACTCGGCATCGAGGGAAGCGATCCTGAGTGAAGCATGGAAGGTACCAACTGTAAAGGTACTGTGGATGTCGGTACCGAATCTGATGCCGGAGGAAGAAAACCAGCCGGTGGCAACTCTAACGGTATCGGTGGAACCGAGGGTTGCGGATCCGAGGTATCGGAACCGAGCCTTCGGTACCGACGGGAGTCGGTACCAAGGCGAGTCGGTACCCAGTCCTCCAGAATGGAGATCGATTATAGACTCGGCATCGAAGGAAGCGAGTCTATCGATGCACGTCTGGAGGGTACCGACGTCGGAACTCGTATCGGTGTCGATACCGATACTGTGAAATCGATCTGAAGCGTATCCACCGGCCCCATAGGTACCAGAGATGCCAGACGACGATCCTCGGTGAGGAATATTTCATTCAACACCGGTGCCGATGCCGGGGTATCGGTACCGCTCGAAGCGGATGCCACCACCGGACATGGCTCAGGTATGTTCTGTGAGGGGTGAACCTCAGGAACAACCTGAAACCCCACACAGGCTTTGGAGGCCGAAGACTCCCACCGGGGTTTTGAAACCAGTGGATTCTCGAGGGCAAGGCCGGAGGCATCTCTATGCTGTGCATGAGAATTGCCGCTCGAGGACTGGCTAGTCTTAATAGACTGTTTTTGGGTTACCTGATCCTGTGTAGAAGAAGATATAGTCAGTGCCCTGAAGTTGGAAGGGGACCGCGTGTCGAGGGAAACTCGATGTTGAAAACTGCTTCTTACAGCACTGGTGCCCGAAGGCTCCGGAGGACAATGGTCAGGACCCAAGCAGGTTAGACACCAATTGTGAGTGTCTAAAAATAAAGTTGTACCGCCACAGTTTGTGTATTTCCTGGGGAAAATGGCTGGCGGTTCCATGAGGAAAAATGGAGAGGCCTAGAAGGCCTGAGAACCGTGACACTAGAAGAAATTTTATATTCCTTAAGGAAAAATTTTTTAAAAGAAAATAAGAAAGAAACACCAGCGGTACCGGTGGCGTCGGGGAAGGCAGCCGCGACCACAAGAAAACTAAAAAATAAAAGAAGAATTTTCTGCGGTGACAGGAGAACGTCCTTCCGGCTCCACGGAAAAACGAAAACTGAGGAGAGGCAGTTGGGAAGGCAGCGCGCAGGCGTGTTGGGATGCTTCCAAAGGCTTTCTGATTGGATGCTGGGAAGCGTTCCCGCGCGGACTCCGTCGGTACCGACGTACCCATATGTGAAGACTCATTCCTGCTTGTTCCTGGAGATAGACAATAACAGAACTCAACACAGATTTCCAACGTGCAGCAAGACAGGACAAGGAAAAGTACTAAAGTACTACGACGACGCATGCAAGGAAATAGAAGCTATCAGAGGACGAACAAGATCGGCTTTCCTAAAGCTACGAGAGTTAAAGAAAAAGTTCCAGCCTCGAATTGGAATGTTACAAGATGCTCAAGGTTCTATGTTGAATGATGCAGAGAAGATCAAGAAAAGGTGGAAGGAATATACAGAGTTTTTATATGATAAAGATCAAGTGGACCAACAGCCGTTTCAACCTGTACCTTATGATCGGGAACCATTGGTGATGAAAGAAGAAGTTAAAGCAGCATTGAAAGCCTTATCAAAGAACAAAGCACCAGGCATCAATAGCATTCCCATAGAAGTATCACAGTAATCTGATGCAGCTCTTACCATACTTACAAGGCTCTGCCAAGAAATATGAAAGACAACATCATGGCCAACTGACTGGAAAAGATCTGTGTTTATACCAATACTAAAGAAAGGTGATCCAACTGACTGTGGAAATTATCGCACAATCGCTCTGATCCCACATGCCAGCAAGATTCTACTGAAGATTATTCAAAAGAGACTACAACCATACCTGGAACAAGAACTACCTGAAGTGTAAGCAGGGTTCAGGAAAGGGTGAGGAACAAGAGACATCATTGCGGATGTGAGATGGATCCTTGAAAAGACTAAAGAATACCAAAAGGATATCTATTTGTGCTTTATCGACTATAGCAAGGCTTTTGACTGTGTAAACCATGAGAAACTCTGGGCCACATTAAGAAGCATGGGTATACCAGAACACCTGATCGTACTCTTGCACAATCTGTACATTGATCAAGAAGCAACAGTTCGAACGGATCAAGGAGAAACAGAATGGTTTAAAATAAGCAAAGGTGTAAGACAAGGCTGCATACTTTCCCCCTACCTATTTAATTTAATTGCAGAACAAATCATCAGAGAAGCAGGATTGTATGAAGACAACAGAGGTATGAAGATTGGTGGAAGATTCATCAACAACCTTCGCTATGCTGATGATACCACATTACTGGCTGAAAGTGAAGATGATCTGAAACATTTGCTTCTCACAATCAAAGAACATAGTCTCAAAATGGGCCTGCACCTTAATGTAAAGAAGACAAAGATCATGACAACTGGCATAATCAACAGGTTCATCGTTGAAGAAGAAATTGAAATCGTGAACAACTTTAACCTACTTGGATTAACTATCAATAAAGAAGCAACAAGTAGTCAAGAAATCAGACGACACATTGCTCTTGGCAGAATGGCTATGAAAGACCTAGATAAGATTCTCAAGAGCAGAGATGTCTCTCTCCATACGAAGATTCGACTTGTTCAAGCCATGGTATTTTCAATAACATCATATGGATGTGAAAGCTGGACAGTGAAAAAGATAGGAAGAAAATTGATGCCTTTGAATTATGGTGCTGGCGGCGAATACTGTGTATACCATGGACTGCCCGAAGAACAAACCAGTCGGTACTAGAGGAGATCAAACCTAAGCTTTCTTTAGAAGCTCAGATGACAAGACTTCGACTTTCATACTTTGGACACATCATGCGAAGAGAGAGATCATTAGAGAAATACATCATGCTTGGCAAGATAGAAGGTAAACGCAAAAGAGGAAGGCCAGCAATGAGATGGATTGATACAATAACAGCAGCTACGGGTACCAGTCTGTCAACAATGAGCCGCCTGACTGAAGACCGAACACAATTTAGGATAGCTATCCAGAGGGTCGCCATGAGTCGACTCCGACTCAACGGCACTTAACAACAACATCCCGCTTTTAGTCTCTCCGCCCCTTCTCTCCTTCATACCAGGTTTCCAGCCATTTCCATACTCTCTTCCATTGTTCCACACTCTTCTCCCCTTTCCCTTGTCAGAGCCCTGTTAGTCTATGCATCAAACACATGTCCGCCACTCTTCTGACAAAGCCTCCAATTTGGGGGTTACTTGCCCCCATCCAATTTTTTGCTATCTCACATCTTGCTGCCACTATACAATGATGCAGTACCCCCCTGTCCCTCTCCGAAATATCTTCCTCCAATTTGTGCAACAGGCAGACCTCTGGCTTTCTTTGCAATCTATGACCTGTCATTTTATAAATGATGTCCAAAACCTTTTCCCAATAGGCTTGAATCTGTCCACACTTCCACCACATGTGCAACATATCACCTCTCTCTTGGCATCCCCTCCAACACTTGTCCGATTGTCCCAATCCCGCTCTCCATTTACGTGTCGGTGTCCAGTACCACTGATATAACACTTTATAAGCATTTTCTTTTATTTGATTAGCTATAGATATGCCTGCCACTGTCTGTATTACCTTATCCCACACCTCTTCATTCCATTGCACTTCTAAGTCCTCCTCCCATTTCTTCATAAATTTTATTTATTTATTTTATTTATTTATAGTTCTTTTATACCGCACTCTTTTTCGTCAGCGCGGTTTACATTAAACAGAATACTCATTGCAAGCAACAGACTGTAATGAGTTTACATATAACAGGCGAATACAACTAGGAATTTAACCATGGGATACTTTGTACATATTTGTAAAAACTTTGTAAAAATTCGTTTGCCCTCTCCTCCCTCCATTAATCCTTTATATATCTTGGACAAAGCTCCTTTTTTACCTAAATGTCCTGCACAAAGGGTTTCGAACCACCCCCGATTATTCCATAGATCCTTCCATGCTATCTGTTGTCGCACAAAATGGCTTACCTGAATATAGCTATAGTAATCATTATTTGATAGCCCATAAAGATCTTTAATACCTTCAAACTCTCTAATACCCTCTTTAACCACTATGTGAGAAATATGCGTTAATCCTAACTGTGCCCACCTTCGCAATGTATTCGCCCCTGGCCCCTGTCCTTTCACAAAGCATGCCTCTAATGTCATCACCTGCATATATCTTGTCCTGTAATAAGAATTTCAGATTTTGTTTCCAGACATTCAAGATATGTACTATAATGGGGTTTATGGGTCTACTTGCTGGTGCTTTACTTCCCCTCCACACCAACCTTTCCAATCCCACTCCCCTTACAGAGTCGTCTTCCATTTGGACCGTGTTTCTGTTTTCCTCTGTGCCATTCGTATATCGTTTTCAATTGTGCTGTCACATAATATTTTCGAAAATTGGGGACCCCAGCCACCCCCCGCCTCTCCCTTGGCTCTCTGCAAAACTGAGATAGCAACCCTAGGGCTTCTATTTTGCCATATAAATCTATTAATTATTTTTTGCAGCTGCTTTAACTTTCATGGTGGAACCAGTATCAGCAACGTTTGAAACAGGAACAGAAATCGAGGCAGAAGCATCATCTTTATGGTTGCAATGCGTCCCAACCAAGATAGATATCCTTGCCCCCACCCATTCAACAAGCTCTCCACGTGCCCAAATAATTTTGTGTAATTTAAACCATACAATGATTCTACCCTATTACTTATTCGTATCCCTAGATATCAAATAGCCCTCCTCACCCACCTAATGGGTATTTCTATTGCAAAATTCCCTGCGCTTCCTTTTTTTTAGTGACAGGTTCAATATTTCAGATTTTGTCCAGTTTATGGTAAATCCCGACAGCCTTCCATATTCTTCTAATTCCCACATTAGTATTGGTATAGAAAACCCCGGTCTAGCCACACTCATGATTATATTGTCCGCAAACAATAATATTCTACATTCTTGCTGATCTACCTCTATGCCCTTCAGGTCCACCCTCTCCGCAAACGGTTCTACAGATAGGGCAAAGAGTAGAGGCGACAGAGGACATCCTTGCCTCATCCCTCTCCCCTGCTCAAAAAAAGCAGAATATGCTCCAAGCTTCTGGGTTACGGTATAACGTTCGTACCCAGCCCATAAACTCTTCCCCCAACCCCATTCTTTCCATTACCTGAAAGAGAAAAGGCCAAGACATCTGGTCAAAAGCCTTTTCCGCATCTAGTGACAATAGCAGTGCCTCCTCCTTACTTTGTTCAACAGACCAAATAATATTTAGTTTCTTTCGGATATTGTCAGCTACCTGCCTACCCAGGATAAATCCCGCTTGATCCTGATGGATCAATTTCCCTATAACCCTATTTAATCTCGTAGCCAATATTTTAGCCAATAATTTGGCATCTAAGTTTAGCAATGAAATTGGTCTGTACAATGAACATTCTTATGAATCCTTTCCTTCCTTATGTATTACTGTTATTTCTGCGCACTCCATGGTATCTGCTAGCACCCCTCCCTCTCTTGGCAAATTAAACAATCGCACTAATGGTGCAATTAATAATTCTCCAAACCTTCTATAAAACCTTGCTGTGAGCCCATCTAATCCTGGTGCCTTATCTACTTTTAGCTGTTTTATAGCTTTCATTACTTCCTCTTTCAGAATGGCTCTATTAACTCTTTTTGTTCCTCCTCTTTCAATTTTGGAAGCGTTATGGAGTCTAAATAATTCTGTACCCTCTCCGACTCCAGATGTGTTCTTGCTTCGTACAATGACTGATACAATTTCTTAAAAGCCTCCCAAATCTTTGTGGACTATCTTGTTTCCAGAATCTCTAATTTTTAAGATTTGTGAGCGTAGTTTCCGATGTTTCAGTTTCGGCGCCATGTATCTTCCCGCTTTATTTCCCCCCTCAAAAAATTCCTGTCTCAATAACTGCATGCGGTGCCTTATCTTTTCTGCTTGCATTGCATTTATCTGAGCTCTTACAGCCAACACCTGGCCTCTATATGTTCCTTGCCTATCTTTCGCATCTAGTTCTTCCAGTTTCATTAACCTTTCTCTCAATTCCCTATCTCTTCCCTCCCTTTCCTTCCTTTTACATGCCCCCCATTTGATTAGAACTCCCTTCACTACCACCTTATATCCATTCCAAACTCCTCCCCATGCCACCTCTCCATTATCATTCCATCTAAAATATTCTTTTGTTTCCCACTCTATGTCTTCTCTGACCCTCTCATCCTCTAGTAGAGATTCATTTAACCTCCAAAACTGTGTTCCTCTCTCCACCCCTCCGTTGTTATCCTGACCTCGACTAAAGCGAGATCAGACCACGTTATTGGATCCATCTCAGCCCCCTGAATCCTACCCCCCACTTCCCTAGTTATCCAAATGCCGTCTATTCTAGAATACGAACTGTGTACTGGGGAGAAGTATGAGAATTGTCTTTTCCGGGGGTGCTGAAATCTCCAAGCATCGATTAAGCAGTGCTGTGTTACAAAATTACGATATTTACTCCTATCCGCTCTTTTGCCCTCTCTTTTCCCCGTAGCGTCTCTAGCAGGATTCCAAGTTAAGTTAAAGTCAGCCCCACAGATAAGTTTACCATCTCCTAATTTCCCCACTTTTTCATTGAGCTTTGTCCAAAATTCTCTTTGCACCCCTGTAGGCGCATATACATTCACTATACAGTACCACCCATTCTCTATTCTTAATCGCAATAATACATATCTCCCCGCTTTATCTCTGACAACCTGCTGGAGTTCCATCTTTAATTTTGAATCTATTAAGATTGCTACTCCTCCTTTCTTTTTTTCTACTATGTTTGATGCATGGACACATACCCCATATCCCTTAAGTTTTACTAGATGTTCTGTCGTCCGAGTGAGGTGTGTTTCCTGTATCAGCACTAGCAATGCTTTATGGCATGTTATTTCTTTGTACAATTTCTGCCTTTTAAATGGTGAATTGAGTCCCTTTACATTTAAGGTTACTATTTTTAACTCACCTTTAAGCTTTGTTCCCCCTTCCTTCTCTGACCCCATCCTCCCCCCCCCCGTCCCCCTCCCCCTCCCTGCCTTCCACCCTCCCTACCACCTCCCCTTCCCCCCTCCCACCCTACCTCCCTTCCCCTTCCCCCGTCGGAGACTCTCCTTCCATATGTGGTGACCAATGTTCCCTCTAATTTTCTGTAGGCTGTGTGCGCATAAAATATCAGCTGTGCAGCTTTTGAAGGAAGGTTAAATTTTTGTGCGCCACATAACGACACTCGGAGTTATATACTTTAAAATTTGACTACACGTCAGAATACAGTATGTACACCACATTGATTTTAATCAAATTAAATGAAAATAGACGATTACTAAATGAAGCGGAAAATTTATAGTAATTACAATCACAACTTTTAAATTTTAAGACGTCTGTGTTGTTTTCTATCAGAATCAGAACCATAATTTTTGTGCGCTCTGTTGTAAAGTATGTGCGCTCGCTTGGCGAGGTGTGTGCGCTCGCACACGCGCACAGCTTAGAGGGAACAGTGGTGGTGATTATTGGGTCTCAACCTACCCTTACCCTTCTATTTCACCTCCCCCCTCATACCCTGTCCCGCTTCTTATCTCCCGGCCTACTCCTCCCATTACCTCCGCCCCCAGCTAACTCTTCCCCCCATTTCTCCCCCTCCAGCTCCGAGTTCAACCGACCCCTTACCTCCTGCCTCCTTTTACCTTGCACCCACCAACCCTTCCCATTATTCCCATAATGCATGACATTATTTTAACCAGATCCCTCCTCACCCTCCCTCCCTCCCTCTTCCCCCCTTCCTTCACACCCGCCTTCAACCCATACTCGTCTGACAACATCCTTTACATTTCACTTACCAATGTCCTACATCCCCTTTCAATTGTTGATTCTTCTTAAGCCCAGTTCCCAGGGGACATCTTTCTAAGCCGATATCCTTCGCTGGTGCTTTTACTCCCTGGCTGCCCTTGGTCAGCCTCGCTAGCCTCTGACCATTTGCTGGCACCCTTTGCCACCTCTGGCCAACCGCACTTGACCCAGAAGAGAACTCCTCAAGATGTTATTGAAGTCAGGTTGAAAGCGGCCTCAAAGAGAAACATCTTAAGGGCTTTCTTGAAACTTTAAGTTGTGTTCAGTGAGAATGAACTCAGGCAAGCTGTTTCAAAGGGCAGGAGCTGCTGCATAAAAGCAGCCTTTTGAATTTAGTCATATCTGATAACGGCTGAGGAAGGAAAATGAAAATCATGAAAAAAGCAGAGAGCTTATGCTGGAGCGTACAAGGTGATTAATGCTGACAAATAATCAGGGGCAGCATCATGTAAAAAAACCCTCTAACACGATATATGCAAAGCTATGTACTCTCCGGAACCTCCAACCGCTTCTAAACCCAGACTCCTTTCGCACTGTCTGCCCGGCCCTCACCATCCCAACCCTTGATTACTGCAATCTCATCTATCTTGGCCTTCCTAAAAACAGCTTACATCCCATCCAAATGGCAAAGAACACAATAGCTCGGCTCATCACGAATAACCCTAGGTGCTCACACATAACTCCAATCCTCCATGATTTACACTGGCTCCCCCATTCAGTCCAGAACTAAATTCAAAGCAATCACCCTCATTCACAAAATCATCTCAAATGAATCTGCTCCCTGCCTCTCCTTGCTCCTATCCAAATCCAACAACAAGAGAACACGCCGCACCATCACCAAAAACCTACTATCCATTCCAACATCTAAGAGAAAATGTAGTCAAACTACCTGTAATCGGGCATTCTCCCTTTACGCTCCATCTATCTGGAACGCCTTACCACATGAACTAAGGAACTGCCCCAATCACTCCAAATTCCGGAAGAAATTGAAAACTCATCTCTTCAAGGAACACTTCTCCCTACTTCATAGCCCTCCCTAACCTCCTCTATACTTGTCTATGTAAATAGTCCCTAAACTGCCATGTAAATAGTTTTTATGCCTCCGTTAGGAGCAAGTTTCTTGTTAATCAGTTACACTGTGCTCTAATGTTCTAAATGTTACAATGTACTCAAGTTGAAATATACTGTCTGTTATGTTCCTTGTAAACCGTCTTGATTTGTAGAAAGCCGGTATATAAAAACTGTTAAATAACTAAATAAATAAATGTATAGCCTTCTGGGCAAAAGTTAGCATTTTAAATAGGATTCATGAGCTGATGAGTAACCAGTGATGCTGTATAAGGAGTGGAGTGGCATGATCAAATTTTCCCTCGGACAAAAGAGTGCAAATAGCTGTATTTTGCACAGTCTGAATGCAATTGAGCTGATTACTGGGGAAGGCCGAGAAAAAGTAGTTACTCACCTGTAACAGGTGTTCGCTGGGAACGACAAGAATCTGTTCTCACATATGGGGTGACGTTGGCACCGGCAGAGCCACAGCTTTCAAAGAAAGCCTTTGGGAGATGACACCACGCATGCGTGGTCCCCTCCCCGCCCAAGGGTGCCATATTGCTCAGACAGTTGACATAATGATCCTTTCTGGTCAAATCTTTCAGAGTATATTAACAGTTGAGATATTATAGACAGTATACTCCACTTCAACTTCAGAACTATATTGCTACTTAGTTCCAATTTGTTTTAAACCTTAGGTCTCAGACTTATACAGAGCTACGGTCTTCATTGTTTATCGACCAACTGCTCTATTATCGCATCAATGACCTTTGGTTTATTTCTCCTCAAATTAACTTTTTTTTGTAATTGTTTTTAAACGAACGGACTGTTCATCTTATATAGAGAGATAAAAAATAAGAAGGAGTGCTTATCTGTGAACTTGCCCAACGCCAACTTCAGCGCTATTGCGTTTCACTAGATGCTGTTTCATCAGGGGCCAGATTCACTCCGAGTTCTTCTTTGGATAAATTCTCTCGTATTATATCGTTGTCTCCAGTAGCGAAGCCGCGCGGCGTTGTTCTGATCGTTTGGTCACAGAGATAGCAGGCTTCGCTACTGGAGACAACGATATAATACGAGAGAATTTATCCAAAGAAGAACTCGGAGTGAATCTGGCCCCTGATGAAACAGCATCTAGTGAAACGCAATAGCGCTGAAGTTGGCGTTGGGCAAGTTCACAGATAAGCACTCCTTCTTATTTTTTATCTCTCTATATAAGATGAACAGTCCGTTCATTTAAAAACAATTACAAAAAAAAGTTAATTTGAGGAGAAATAAACCAAAGGTCATTGATGCGATAATAGAGCAGTTGGTCGATAAACAATGAAGACCGTAGCTCTGTATAAGTCTGAGACCTAAGGTTTAAAACGAACTGGAACTAAGTAGCAATATAGTTCTGAAGTTGAAGTGGAGTATACTGTCTATAATATCAGACAGTTGACATAGCTAAAAGATGGCAAAAATAAAAGATGGTAAGGGAGCAACTCCAAGGGGAGGAGGGAGGGTTGTGAGGACTGATTCCTGCTGTCCCCGGAGAACACCTGTTACAGGTGAGTAACTACACTTTCTCCGGGAACAAGCAGGAAGTCAGTTCTCACATATGGGACTCCCCAGCTACAGGCTACCGAAGCCCATAGCAAAAATAGGGATTCCCTCACAGGGACCTGCAAGCAGCAGCAATTTAGTCCATGTACACAGACCACAGTAGGATCCCTGTATCCGATGAAACCAGCACTCTGGTAGCCTGAAAACAGAAGGGTCGGAGGGGAGGAATTACCTAAACCCCAAAAAGGTTACACAGAGCACAGCCTGGCTGAAGGCACTGTCCCGTCGGGACTCTCTTTTTAGGCAGTAATGGGCTGCAAAGGTATGGACTGAAGACCAGGTGATGGCCGGCAGATGTCCACCATTGAGACAGAGTGTAAGTTTGCCACCGAGGACACCATGGCCCTGACATGGTACGCTGTGATGTGGACTAACAGCTGGAGCCTCACCTGCTCATAAGCGAGGGTGATACAGTCCGCTACCCATGTGGACAGTGCACGCTTGGTCACCGCCTCCCCCAGCCTACAGGGGTCTAAAAGATGAAAAACTGAGAAGCTTTGTGATGGTCCTGAGTGCGTTGGATATAGAAGGACAAAACCCTCTTACAGTCCAAGGTGTGAAAGACCGTCTCCGCCCAACTGGAGTGAGGTCTTGGAAAGAAGGTAGGGAGCACCACTTCCTGGCTGAGATGGAAGGGTGATACTACCTTCGGCAGGAATTTGGAGTGTGTGCAAAGCACCACTCTGTTCTTGTAGAACCTGGTATAGGGCGCCTCCGCCACAAGGGCCTGAAGCTCGCTAACTCTGCAAGCAGAAGTAAGCATGACCAAGAAAGCCAACTTCCAAGAGAGGTAGCGAAGGTGGCAGGTAGCCAGAGGCTCAAAGGGCGGGTGAGAGAGCTGCCCCAACACTATGTTGAGGTCCAATTAGGTTGCCAGAGGGTGAATAGGGGGCTTTGATAAGAGCAGGCCCCGAAGGAAAAGGGTCACCAACGAATGGACCGAGAGGGGCTTACCATCCACCGGATGGTGGTACGCCACCCAAGGCACTAAAGGTGCACTCGGACGAAGTTAGACTTGAGCCCGGACTGAGAGAGGTGGAGAAGGTACTGTAACACCAGAGCCACCGGGCAGGTGAAAGGGTCGGCCCCGTGTTTGATACACCAGAGAATCAACGCCATTCAAGGGCGTAAGCCTTCCTTGTAGAGGCCTTGCCAGAGGACAGCAGAATGTCTTCCACCTCAACTGGAAGGTTGAAAGGGGCAAGTGTCACCCTCTCAGCAGTCACGCTGTCAGCAACAGGGACCCCAGGTTGGAGTGCAGGAAAGAGCCCCCCTCCCGAGATAGGAGTCCCGGGCCTCCACCGTCAACTGTAGAAGCAGCGGGAACCACGGTTGCCCAGGCCACCGAGGAGCTATCAGGATGAGAGAGGCCCTGTCGCGGAGGATCCTGAACAAGGTTTAGCATTCAGCGTTGTAGGAGGGAAGGCGTAAATGAGGCTTTCCGACCATGAGACCAGGAACGCATCTGCTGCCACCCTGAAGGGGTGGGTCTGCCTGGAGCAGAAGCGGGGCAACTGAAAGTTGTCTGGGCTGGCAAACAGGTCCATCACGGGTTCCCACCAGAGCTGGAAAAGCCGACTGATTACCCTGGGGTCTAGCTCTCACTCGTGCGACTGGAGAACTCTGCTGAGCTGTTGGCCAGCAGGTTGTCCTGGCCTGGCAGGTACACTGCCCGCAGGAGGATAGCCTGTTGGACTGCATGTGAGCAGAGGACCAGTGCCTCCTGACAAAGGGTACGAGACCCTGTGCCCCCCTGTTTGTTCATGCAGAACATCGCCACCTGGATGGCCGTCTGGACCAGTACTGGCTGGTGACATAGGTGGTGTGACAGAAGACCCTCGGGGCTAGGTGTATGGCTTCAAGCTCCAGAAGGTTGATATGTTGGGTGCTCTCCTTAGGGCAACTGGTCGCCAGACTGCGGAGATCTCCGCAGTAGGCTCCCCAGTCTAGCAGGTAGACGTCCATGGTGAGGACAATTGAGTGACTTGGGGCCTGAAAAGGCATGCCCACCTCAAGATGCTGGGGAGACTGCCACCAGACCAAAGAAACTGCCAATTGGAGGATCGTGGCCTACTGGTCCTGGAGACACCACTGCGCCGCACTCATGTGGAGGTGGGAGTTGGGGGTGACGGGGACCGTGGAGGCCCTGGCAAGATACGACAATAGGTTGCCAGACCTTTCTTCTGTGCAGATATTGCCAGTGTTGTTGCTGTTGTCACAGAAATGTGATCCTCTGCTGCTAACACCATCCCATACTGCTGTTTTCCACATGGGTGGTTCGTCTTAGTCTGGCACTTCAGCTGAGACCTGTCCATCTTGGGGGACCCTGCTAGTAGTTTAGCTACCAAATGCATAGCTCTCAGCACTCATGCACACAAGCCCCAGCAGCATGACAAGCAGCAAATATATAACCTAAATTTGTATAGGTTGTCGAAGTCTGGAAACAATCTGCACAAAGAATCTCAAACAGGAAAAACTAATATTCAGTAATAAAAAGGAAACCCCTGTAATGAATAATTTTTGTGGGATGTAATATATACTGATCAAACATATACATTGACCATTTAGAATTGGTTCATTTCATACTGGTATTAATACAACAAATCCCAGTATCAACTAAACCCAAAATGGAATGAAAGACAAATCAAAATAATGTACTTCACATACAATCCCTTAATATGAATCAATGCCAACACAGCACTGTGTCTATAGCAATAACTCATAGTTCTGCTTCAAGGCACTATGCACTTATCT
Organism: Ichthyophis bannanicus; assembly: GCA_033557465.1. Lineage (NCBI taxonomy): Eukaryota > Metazoa > Chordata > Amphibia > Gymnophiona > Ichthyophiidae > Ichthyophis > Ichthyophis bannanicus. The sequence continues at coordinate 1,140,753,761 of CM066033.1, read as the reverse complement.
GTACTTGTGCTTCCAAAAATCTTTTCTGCTTTTAAGACATCAATCTGACCCACACAATCTGACAATGTCCAAGTTATGGAAGTAAAGCATAGTTACTCACCTGTAAAGCACAGTTACTTACCTGTAACAGGTGATCTCTGGGAACAGCAGGATAAGTCTTCACATATGGGTATTGTCGGTACCGACGGAGCCTGCGCGGGAACGCTCCCTAGCGTCCAAAAGGAAAGCTTTTGGGAGCATCCCACAACGCCTGCGCACTGCCTTCCCGCCTTTCCCAACTGCCTCTCTCCAGTTCGAGTTTTAAAGCTGAGACAAAGAGAGAGAGAGGAAAGGAAAGATAGATAGAGAGAGATACAACTCCTAGGGGAGGTGGGTGGGTTGTGAAGACTTATTCCTGCTGTTCCCAGAGATCACCTGTTACAGGTAAGTAACTGTGCTATCTCCAGGAACAAGCAGGAATGAGTCTTCACATATGGGGACTCCCCAGCTAGAGATGCCTGGGAGATCACCCAGGTTGTGAGTCCTCGAGAAGGGCTCTACCTCCACCCATGAATCTCAGGCATCCAGCCAGGGATGGAGGGTAGGAGTTGATTAGGTATGGAACAGGTGTTTGAGAACAGCCTGACCAAACAAGGCATCCCGACGGGAGTCCTTGTCCAAGCAGTAATGGGCTGTAAAGGTATGAACCGAGGCCCAGGTGGCCGCTCGACAGATTTGGTCGATGGACACAGAATTTAGATGAGCCATAGAGGCTCCCATGGCCCTCACATTGTGAGCTGTGACATGGCCCTCCAGAGAAAGGTTCTTACTCTGGTAGGAGAAAGAAATACATTGAGCAATCCAACTGGACAAAGTTCTCTTAGAGACTGGAAGTCCTAAATGAGAGGGATCAAAAGCAACAAAGAGTTGAGAGGACTTTCTATGTTGCTGTGTCCTTTGTAAGTAAAAAGCAAGAGCTCTCTTACAATCCAGGGTATGAAGATTCCTCTCTGCACTTGATGCATGAGGTCCTGGAAAAAAGACAGGTAAATAAACTTTCTGGTTCAGATGAAAAGGTGAGACCACTTTAGGCATAAAATGTGGATTAGTCCTGAGGACTACCTTGTCATGATGGAACCTTGTATAAGGAGGATTAGCCACCAAGGCTTGCAGCTCACTGATGCGGCGAGCTGAAGTGACTGCAATGAGAAAAGTAACAGTCCAGGAAAGAAATTTCAAGGAGGTAGTGGCTAAGGGTTCAAAGGGTGGCTTCATAAGCTGGCCAAGAACCAGATTCAAGTCCCATGCCACTGGAGGTGGTCTAATGGGAGGTTTAGTCAAAAGAAGGCCTCTCATGAATCTTGCTATAAGAGGATGAGAGGAAATAGGCTGACCATTGAGAGGCTTAAGGGATGCTGCAATAGCACTCAAATGGACTCTTACTGAATTTGTTTTAAGGCCTGCATGGGATAAATGCAGCAAATACTCTAGTAAAGAATTCAGAGGTATTGCAAGAGGGTTAAGACCCTTCTCTGCACACCAAATGGTAAACCTCTTCCATTTAAAAGCATAGGAACGTCTGGTGGAAGGCTTTCTGGAAGCATGAAGGATATCCTTCACTTGCTGAGAAAGATGCAAATCCTGAAGGTCTAGGCCTTCAGCAACCAGGCCCTGAGATGAAGAGACTGGGGATTTGGGTGCCACAACGTTCCCTCCTCCTGGGATAGGAGGTCTGGAGCAGATCCCAAGTCCAGGGAGGGAGCTTGAGAGAGATGCAGAAGTAGAGGGTACCACACTTGGCGTGGCCAACGTGGTGCTATGAGGATCATAGACCCCTTGTCTCTCTGAAGCTTGAACAGTGTCTTGGGAATTAGGGAAATGGGTGGAAAGGCATAGAGGAAGTCTTGCCACCAATGAAGGAGGAAGGCATCCCTGGCCTGAACTCCCTGACACGGAATCCTGGAACAGAACCGGGTAAGTTTGGCATTCCACGGACTTGCAAACAGGTCTATGTCTGGGGTTCCCCAAATTTGAAAGATCCTGGCTATCTGGTCCCCATGGAGGGACCATTCGTGTGGAAGCAGAACTTGACTGAGTCTGTCTGCCCAAGAGTTTTGAACCCCTGGAAGATACACTGCCATGAGATGAATTTGATGCTCTCTGGCGAAGGCCCACAATCTCAGAGCTTCGTTGCAAAGCGACAGAGAGCCAGTCCCCCCCTGCTTGTTCACGTAGAACATGGCTACTTGGTTGTCTGTGTGGATGAGGACTGTCTTGTAGCTGAGCAGGGTGTGGAAGACTCAGAGAGCTAGAAAGATTGCTCTGAGCTCTAAGAGGGTGATAGGTAGAGATGTCTCCTATGGAGACCAGATGCCCTGGGTGGAGAGATCTTGTAGTTGAGCCCCCCAACCCTTTGGGGAGGCATCTGTCGTAAGGGTTGCTTGGGGTAACACTTGTTGAAAGGGGGACCCCAGCAACAGATTTTGGGTGGACCTCCACCACTGGAGAGAGCACAAAAGGCGACTGGAGGTTGCTATTTTGTCTGACAGGCACCCTGATGCCTGGGTCCATTGGGTGGACAAAGTCCATTGAGCTGCCCTCACGTGAAGGCGAGCATAAGGGACCACATGCACGGTGGATGCCATGTGGTCTAACAGTTGTAACATCTCTCGAGCAGTTAAAAGGGAATTTAACTGAATCTGGGAGGCTAACTGCACCAAGCGTAGGCCACGGGCCTGGGGAAGATAGGCCCTTGCAGTGGTGGTATCCAGTAAGGCCCCTATGAACTCCAGAGATTGAGTAGGGGTGAGATGGGATTTTGGGATGTTTATTACAAGTCCCAGATACTGAAGGATACGCCTTGTGCAGGCCAGGGAAGCCTGGGCCTCTGACTGGGATGGAGCTCGGATGAGCCACTCGTCCAGATATGGGAATACAAATATTCCTAGAGTGCGTAGAAATGCAGCTACTACTGCCATGCATTTTGTGAACACCCTGGTGCAGAGGACAGACCGAAGGGAAGCACTCTCTATTGATAGTGCTTTCCTTGAAAAAGGAACCGAAGGAACCTTCTGTTTGTTGGATGGATGAGGACATGGGTGTACGCATCCTTGAGATCTAGAGAACAAAGCCAGTCTTGACTCTGGAGGTAGGGAAGGAGAGTACCGAAAGAAGTCATCTTAAATTTTTCCTTGCATAGAAACTTGTTCAATTCTCTGAGATCTAATATGGGTCTGTAGCCCCCTGTTTTCTTTGGGATGAGAAAGTAGGGGGAGTAGAACCCTGAGCCCTGTTGAAGAAGGGGTACCTCTTCTATTGCCCCTTGGGCAATAAGGGTAGCAATCTCCTGACACAGAAGGTCGAGGAGAGATGTTGGAGAATTGAGCTGTCTCACCATGGTGTGAGGAGGAAGGTTCAAGAAATGAAGCTTGTACCCTTCCCTTATGATGGAGAGGGTCCATTGCTCTGCTGTGATTTGTTCCCATCTGGGAGCAAAGTGAGCTAACCTTCCTGGAATGGTGAGAGGCTCTGGATGTTCTAGAGCCAGAAAGGCTAAGTTCTCTAGCTGTAAGTCAAAGGCCCTGAGGAGGCTGAGGCTGTTGGGCCGTAGCAGTCCTAGCAGCCTTAGGCTTGGCCTGTTTTGGTTGTTGCTGTCTCTTTGTAGCAAAATGACCTGCAGAAGATGACTGCTGACCATAAGCAGAATAATATTTCCCTTTTTTGGGAAAAAAACCCTTTTTGAACAACCTTTTCTTAAAAGGAGCAGAAGTAGACTTTGAAAGTCTATCTAAAGCAGAATTTTCAGCATCCATCTGGGTGGCCTTTGCTTGCCAATCTTTGCCAAAAAGGTTTTCACCTGTACAAGGAAGGTTTCCTAGTCCATCCTGAACCCAGGGTTCCAAATCAGAAGCTTGTAACCAAGCAACTCTGCGTGCACCTATGGCAATAGCCGAGGCTCTGCTGGCACCTTCAAAAGAGTCAAAGGCTGCACGGTTGGAAAACTTGGAAATATCCTGGGCATGTTTGAGCCAGGTGAGGAACTCTTCCCTTTTATCTTCTGAAATAAAAGGAGATAAAGTTTGCAGGTGATCTGTAACTTCTTTTAGAAACATCCCCATATAGAGACTATAGGAGTTGATTCTGGCAACAAGCATATTGGCCTAGGAAAATTCTCCTGCCAAAGGCATCTAAGGTTCTGCATTCTCTTCCTGGAGGAGCAGAAGAGTGCCTTTTTGTACTCTTTATCTTCTTCATAGCAGACTCCAGCACAATGGAGTGGTGAAGAAGCTGAGTCTTATGAAAGCCAGGACAAGGAGGAACACGATACATGGTGTCCAACCTACGAGAATGAGGGTAAGTGGTGAGAGGAGTCTCCCATATACCCAACATGTGATCATAAAGAATCTCATGTATTGGTAAAGTGGCTGCCTCTTTAGGAGCCTTAGGATATTGTAAAATATCTAATTTTTTGGCTCTAGGCTCTGTCTCAGGGGCCACTGAGATGGAAAGGCCCCTGGCCACTTCCCTAATGAAGTCTTGAAAAGACAAGTCTTCTGGAGGAGACATTCTCCTTTTTGGAGAAGAGGGTTCCTGAGGAAGGATCACCGATGCTTCGATAGAGGCCTCTGATTCATCAGAGTCTTCAGAGGAATCGAAGTATCGCCTGTCTGGATGCTCCTGCAGAGCCCGATACGCGTACCGGGTGGTATCGACATCGGGAGTGATCGGTACCGATGGGCATCACAGAACAGTGTACCGCTGCAGTCGACACCGAAGCCGATGTCGATGCATTCGGTACCGGCACCGGAACCGATATCGGTACCGGAGTCGGTACCGGCAACGGAGTTTGTTGCGGTACCGAAGGCGTCGCAGCTTGTATGAATGCCGTGATGGCACGCTGCATGGTCAGGATATTCTGATCCATCGACGCAACCAATGTCTGGATGTCGGTACCAGTGGAAACCACCGGTACCCCAGAACATGGCAACAGGTGATCGGTCGAGGCCGAGCCATCGATGTCAACCTGTGACCCCATAGATAAAGCTTTGGAAGCCGGAGCCTCCCGCTGGGATAATTTTGCCGGTGCGGATTCCTCGAGAGCAAGCCCGGAGGCATCTCGATACTTGGAGGGAGATCTACCCTTCGAGGACCGGCTGGACTTAAATTTGGTTACCTGAGATCCATGGGAGGAAGAAGAAGCCCTGGAAGACGTCGATGCAACCGAAGCTGCATCAGAGGGAAACAGGGTACTGAGCTTGGCTGCTCGATTCTGTAGACTTCTTTAGACATCATGGAACAGGACTCACAATCCGTAATGGAGTGGTCAGGACCTAAACATTTTAGACACCATTCATGGGTGTCGGTGACAGAAATAGTGCCGCTGCACTTCGTGCTTTTTTTAAACCCGGAGGGCTTTTCCATGAGGAAACATTTCCTAGGCCTAAAGCCAAAGCAGAAAAAAATGCACTGAAGTGAGAAAAACAGTAGGTTTTTTTGGGGGGTTTTTTTAGAATAAAGAAAGAAAAGACCGGCGGTACCAGTCTAGCGTCGAGAAGGCAGACGTGCGACCAAAGAAATAAAAGAAAATAAAGAAATTCTTCAGCGGTGACAGGAACACGACCTGCTGGCTCCACGGAAAAGAAGAACTGGAGAGAGGCGGTTGGGAAAGGCGGGAAGGCAGCGCGCAGGCGCTGTGGGATGCTCCCAAAAGCTTTCCTTTTGGACGCTGGGGAGCGTTCCCGCTCAGGCTCCGTCGGTACCGACGATACCCATATGTGAAGACTCATTCCTGCTTGTTCCTGGAGATCAGGTGATCTCCAGGAACAGCAGGAATTTACTCTTCACATATGGGTATTGTCGGTACCGACGGAGCCTGCGCGGGAATGCTCCCGAGCATCCAATAGGAAAGCTTTTGGGAGCATCCCACAGCTCCTGCGTGCTGCCTTCCCGCCTTTCCCAACCGTCCCTCTCCAGTTGAGTTTAAAGCTGAGACAAAGGAGAGAGGGAAAGAGTGAAAGAGAGAGAGATAGAAAGAAACAACTCCTAGGGGAGGTGGGTGGGTTGTGAAGACTAAATTCTTGCTGTTCCTGGAGATCACCTGTTACAGGTGAGTAACTATGCTATCTCCAGGAACAAGCAGGAATGTAGTCTTCACATAGGGGACGCCCTAGCTGCAGATGCCAGGGAGATGGCCCCAGAAAGATGTGTGCTCTTGTGAAAGGTCTCCACTTCCCCCCATGGATCTCTGGCAACCTACCAGGGATGGTGGGTAGGAGTTGATTAAGTCTGGAACAGGTGTTGAAGAACAGCCTGACCAAACAAAGCATCCCGGCGGGAGTCCTTGGCTAAGAAGTAATGGGCTGTGAAGGTATGTACCGAAGCCCAAGTAGCTGCTCGACAGATGTCATCGATAGACACATAGTGAAGATCAGCCATTGAGGCTGCCATGGCTCTCACAGTGTGAGTTGTGACATGGCCTTCAAGAGGAAGGTTCTTACTCTCATAGGCAATATATATACACTGTGGAATCCAGCTGGACAGTGTCCTTTTAGAGACTGGAAGTCCCAAATGACTAGGATAAAAAGCAACGAAGAGTTGAGAGGATTTTCTATGTTGCTGTGTCCTTTGCAAGTAAAAGGCCAAAGCTCTTTCACAGCCCAAAGTATGAAGGCTCCTTTCTGCATTTGCGGCCTGAGATCTTGGAAAGAATACAGGAAGGTAAACCGCTTGGTTTAAATGAAAGGGCGAAACAATCTTTGGCATTAAGTGTGGATGAGTCCTAAGGACTACCTTATCATGATGGAACCTTGTATAAGGAGGATCAGCCACCAACGCTTGCAATTCACTGATGCGACATGCTGATGTGATTGCCATGAGAAAGATAACCTTCCAGGAAAGGAACTTCAAAGAGGTAGTGGCTAATGGTTCAAAGGGCGGATTCATGAGCTGCCCATGTATCAGATTTAAGTCCCATGCCACCGGTGGTGGCTTAATGGGAGGCTTCGTTAAAAGAAGGCCTCTCATAAATCTCGCTATGAGAGGATGAGAGGGAATAGGTTGTCCATTTAGAGGCTTGAAAGAAGCTGCAATAGCACTCAAATGGACTCTCACTGAATTGGTCTTAAGCCCTGCATTTGATAAATGAAGGAGGTACTCCAGTAATGATTCCAGAGGTATCGCAAGAGGGTTAAGACCCTTCTGCGAGCACCATATGGTAAACCTTTTCCATTTAAATGCATAAGAGCGTCTTGTGGAAGGCTTCCTGGAAGCATGAAGGATATCCTTTGCCTGCTGGGAAAGGTAAAGACCGTGAAGTTCTGGGCTTTCAGCAACCAGGCCCTGAGATGCAGAGACTGAGGATTGGGATGCTACAGCATCCCGTGCTCTTGAGAAAGAAGATCTGGAGCAGATCCTAATTCTAGAGGCGGAGCTTGAGAGAGATGTAGGAGCAGAGGGTACCACGGTTGCCGTGGCCAACATGGAGCTATGAGGATCATATGACCTCTGTCTCTCTGAAGCTTGAATAGGGTTTTGGGAATTAGGGGAATGGGTGGAAAGGCATACAGGAAGTCCTGACCCCAATGAAGGAGGAAAGCATCCTTGGCCTGACAACCTCAAGCCGGAATTCTGGAACAAAACCGGGGAAGTTTGGCATTCAGCAGACTTGCAAAGAGGTCTATGTCCGGGGTTCCCCAAATTTGAAAAGTTTGGGCCACCTGGTCTGCATGGAGAGACCATTCATGTGGAAGCAGAACTCGACTGAGTTTGTCTGCACAAGAGTTTTGAATGCCTGGAAGATACACTGGTGGATGCCATGTGGCCTAGCAACTGTAAGATTTCCCGAGCAGTGAGGTGAGGTTTTAGCACTGCTTGGGAAGCTAACTGCACAATGTGAAGGCAGCGGGGCTGTGGAAGGCAGGCCCTTGTCTGTATGGTATCCATAAGAGCTCCTATAAGCTCTAGGGATTGAGTGGGAGCAAGGTTGGACTTTGGGAAGTTTATGACAAGTCCCAAATACTGAAGGATGCGCATTGTGCGAGACAGAGCCATCCTGGCCTCTGGCTCTGAAGGGGCTCGAATGAGCCAGTCGTCTAAGTAAGGGAAGACAAATATTTTTAGGGTACGGAGAAATGCTGCTACCACAGCCATGCATTTTGTGAACACCCTTGGTGCAGAAACCAGGCCAAAAGAAAGAGCCCTGTATTGATAGTGTTTCCCTTGAAACAGGAATCGAAGGAACCTTCGGTGAGTTGGATGGATGAGAACATGAGTGTACGCATCCTTGAGATCTAGAGAACAAAGCCAATCCTAACTCTGAAGGTATGGCAGCAGAGTTCCAAGAGAAATCATTTTGAACTTCACGCTGAACAGGAATTTGTTCAATTCTCTGAGGTCTAGAATGGGTCTGTGTCCTCCTGTTTTCTTTGGAATAAGGAAATAGGGGGAGTAAAACCCTGTACCCCGTTGGGGAATGGGCACCTCTTCTATTGCTCCTTGAGCAAGGAGCATTGTGACTTCTTGACCTAACCCGTCACTGGGAGAGGTCTGAGAATTGAACTGTCTTACTAGTGTAGGAGGGGGCATGCTGAGGAAATGAAGCTTGTACCCCTCTCGTACAATAGAGTCCAATTTTCTGCTGTTATCTGACACCATCTGGGGGCAAAATGACATAACCTTCCTGGGATGGTGGAGGGTTCTGGGGCGTTCAGGGCCAGGAAGGCAAAGTTCTCTAGGTAGGAGTCAAAGCCCCTGTGGAGGCTGAGTCTGCTGAGCCGGTTGAGGCTGAGCTTCTTTTGGCTTCCTTTGTTGCCTAAGCTGTTGCTGCTGTCCCTTTTGGGCAGACTGACCTGAACCTGCTGCTGGGTATAGGAGGGATAAAACTACTTCTTCTTACTGAAGAATGGTTTCTTAGAGGATCTTTTCCTCGCAGGATAAGCTGTAGATATGCACAATCTATCCAAAGTGATATTTTCAGCATCTATCTCATTAGCTTTTTCCTGCCATTTCTTGTCAAAGAGATTCTCTCCTGTGCAAGGTATATTTCCCAGTTTGTCCTGTACCCAGAATTCTAAGTCAGATGCCTTGAGCCAGGCAATTCTACGTGCACCTATGGCAATAGCAGAGGTTCTGCTTATGCATTCAAAGCAGTCAAAGGCTGCACGAGTCACAAACTTAGAAACATCCTGAGCATGTTTAACAAGAGTAAGATAATCTTGCCTTTTATCATCAGGAAGGAGAGGGCTCATAAGTTCTAAGTCTCCTGTGACTTCCTTAAGGAACATTCCCATATATAAGATACAGGAACTGATCCTAGCAGAAAGCATGGAAGCCTGGAAGGATCGACGTCCAAAGGCGTCAAGAGTCCTACACTCACGTCCTGGAGGATTAGATACAGGCATTTTTGCACTCTTCATCCATCTCATGGCTGATTCCACCACCATGGAATGGTGTGGTAATTGAGTCTTCTGAAACCCAGGACAAGGAGGAACTCGATACATGGTGTCGAGTCTTCGAGAATGAGGAGATGTGGTTAGAGGAAGAGGGAGGAGTGGTCTAGTGGTTAGGACAAGGTACCTCAGGCCAGAGGGCCGCGGGTTCAAGTCCCACCTAGGGACAGCAATCTCAGGCTGGAGGGACTGGGATTTCTAGTCCTGTAGGCACTCCTTGTGGTCTTGGGCAAGCCACTTAACCCTCCATTGCCCATGTTCCCTGTAAGTATTAGTGTATGTGTCTCATATCCCCTCGTGTTAAATGTATCCCCCAATTGACCGCTTTGACCCGGTGAAAAGCGGGATATAAATACAGCTAAATAAATAAATAAATAAAGAGGTGTTTCCCACATCCTTAACATAAGATCATGCAAGATCTCATGAATAGGTAAGTTAGCTAGGATTTCTAATTCCTTTGCCCTAGGCTCTTTTTCAGGAGCCACTGTGATGTAAAGACCTCGGGCCACATCTTGGATAAAATCCTGAAAGGACATATCCTCTGGTGGAGACATCCTACGCTGAGGAGAAAAGGAATCCTCGGGAAGAAGTACTCTGGTATCAGCAGAGCCTTCGGAGTCTTCAGACTCATCCGAGGATTCGAAGTATCTCCAATCTGGGTGATCGTGCAATGCACGGTACCGGTACCGATCGAAGTCGGCATCGGAGTGGTCCGGTACCGACTTGTCAATGCCGGATAGAGACGCATGACTCGGTCCCAGTAGAATACCTGCCGATGTCGATGCAGTCGGTGCTGGTGCCGGTAACGGTTGAATTGTCTGAAGCGGTTTCAGGGGCATCGAGGCCGTGAGAAGAGCCGCCAGACTGCGTTCAATAGCCAAGAATCTCTGGTCTATCAACACTGCCGATGCTTGGGTATCGGTGCCGGTTAAAGCGGCCGGAACCCCAGAGCATGGCACCAGTAGTTCTGCCGAGGTTGAAGCCTCGAGAACATCCTGGAGCCCCGTTAGTGCTTTGGAAGCTGAAGCCTCCCGCCGGGGCAATTTTGCCAGTGAAAGTCCCTCAAGGGCAACGCCAGAGGTATCTCGATGTTTAGAAGGAGATCTACCCTTTGAGGACTGGCTAGATTTATGTTTAGTTACCTGAGATCCATAGGAGGAGGATGAAGCCCTGGAGGACGTCGATGCCACAGAGGCTGCATCGGAGGGAAAAAGGGTGCTGAGCTTAACAGTTTGGTTTTGCCGGCCCCTTTTTGACATCATTCCACAGGCAACACACTCTGAAATAGAGTGGTCAGGACCTAAACATTTGAGGCACCACTCATGGGTGTCGGTGACGGAGATGGTACCGCCACACTTAGAACACTTTTTAAAACCCGAAGCAGGTTTTTCTATTTTGAGGGAAAAGTTGGGCCTAGTGCCCAAAATGGTGCATGGCACCCGAGAAGAAAATTACTGGAGAAAAACTCCAGAAACAAAGGGGCTTGTTTACAAAGCTGCGGTAGAGGTTTCCAATCATTATTTGAGCCGCAGCCCCATTGAAATCAAAGGGGCTGCAGCTCCAATAACGATCGGAAACCGCTACCGCGGCTTTGTAAACAAGCCCCAAAGTTTTGTTTTGGGGGGGGGGGTTTTAGAAAAAAAGAAAAGAACCACCGGCAATACTGGTATAGCATCGAGGGAAGGCAGACGCAACCACAAAAAAGAAGTATAAGAAGGGAATTTTTCTGCGGTGACAGGATGTGTGACCTGTTGGCTCCGCGGAAAATGAAGAACTGGAGAGGGACAGTTAGGAAAGGCAGGAAGGCAGCACGCAGGTGCTGTGGGATGCTCCCAAAAGCTTTCATATTGGACGCTAGGGAGCGTTCCCGCGCAAGCTCCATCAATACTGACGAAACCCATATGTGAAGACTACATTCCTGCTTGTTCGTGGAGATAGACATTGTTGTAAATTCATCATATTTACCTCAGCTAACTTCTATACAATTCTAAATGTATATGTGGCCCTGGGAGTCTTAAATTATTCTTTCCACACTGTCTAACCATACACTGATCAGAAGGCTAATATGTCATGAATAAGATAAACCATCTGAAGTAGAAAAAAATTAATTTCCATCTTCTACTCATTAGAAGGGGAAAAACAGCAGTCTCTATGATAATCTCCTGAAAAGTCACTTAAAAGCCTAAGCAATTGCTACAGTTATTCTATTTATTTACTCGCCATCACCCAGCACTAGGCCAGGAATGCACAGAAAGGGTACAGAAAGCAAAGCTGTTAGATCTTGATCAGAACTCAGCAATCCAAGGAGACGTACCTAGGTAAAATCTCACTTTCTTCAAAAGAGAATGAGCACTACAGTTATCCAGTACGTTTGTATAATATTTCTCTTACCAGCTATACCTTCATTTATGTGCGCTGTTCTCTGGATTTTTTTATGTCTGTGTGCATGTGTAAAGGGGCCATCCTCGTGGCTCAAATATTTTCAATTTCCAGGTGCCGTCTTCAGACCAAATACATTGTCAAAATGGCATCCATTACTGCTAGAGAAACCCAACCCTCTGAGGGGCTCCCCTACCAACCACGAGAAACTCCCCCCCCTGTGGCTCCAGACCTTCTGGGTGCTGTGCATTAGTACAGCATTCTAGCCACAATGCCATGGGAAGATCACTAGGTTTAATGCTTCAGTCTGGTCTTCTGTCTTCAGAGTTTGACTTCACAGCCCATGGGGAAAGTGGAGATCACTGCTTAAAAAGGTGATGCCTAGTGACCCAATGGCAGTACTCAGGGCACATGAATGGAGGATTCAGGGAGCAGTTCTGGTGCACAGCATTTGGGCTCAGTACTGTCATTGCAATATCCACAATAGACATAGGAATAAAGTAGGTGAAAAAAATCCCTGAGTAGTTGTGAACGAATGTTAAAGGCACCAGATCCCAACCCTGGTTCTCAATGATGTGGAGTATGACTCTTGGGAGAATTCTGAGCAACTGCAATACAGAATTTGCGCTAAATCACCCACCTGTGCAGAATTCTGTGCAGGCACTGGCATTGGCAGACAGTGAGGTACACTCGGGCGCACAAGCTTTAAAGCACCCAAACCTGCTTCACTGTTTTTTCACAGCAGCAGGGGCATTTCCGTTTCCTCTCGTGGCTGTGCTAGATTTTAACCCCAGCATACATTTTCAAAAAATAAATAGAGGCACTTCCTGTTTCTAACAGGAGCCTGAGACAGGAGCATACATTTATTTATTTATTATTTATTTAACATCTTTTATATACCGCACTATTTATAATCAGCGCGGTTTACATAGAACAAGAAAACATCAGACAGAATACAATATCTGAGTATTTTACATATAACAGGAACAATAACTTGGGTAAACCGGGGTAATTAATTAAAACAAATAGTAATTGTTTAGAACAAATAGTAATCAGTGTAACTATTTACATTTGGAAGAAACATTGTATATAAAGGGGCAGTATTGGTAAGGGAGAGAGGTGTGAAGAGTTGTTGGGATAGCAGAGAAGAGTTTCATGGTGTGGAAAGCATAGCTATTCACCTGTAACAAATGATCTCCGGGAACAGCAGGAATCAGTCTTTATAAATGGGTGAACGTCACTGACGGATTCCGCAAGGGAACGCTCTCCAGCGTCCAAAAGAAAAGTCTTTGGGAGCACTCTACTGCGCCTGCGTGCCTACCTTCCCAGCTCCTCTCCTCAGTTGAGTTTGTAGCTGAGAAGAAGAGAAAAATAAAAGAACCCTACAACTCCTAGAGGAGGGCAAGTTGTGAAGACTGATTCCTGCTGTTCCAGGAGGTAGCGTAGTTACTCACCTGTAACAGGTGATCTCCGGGAACAGCATGAATTTAGTCTTCACATATGGGTATCATCGGTACCGACGGAGCCTGCACGGGAACGCTCCCCAGCGTCCAATTAGAAAGCTTTTGGGAGCATCCCACAGCGCCTGCGTGCTGCCTTCCTGCCTTTCCCAACTGTCTCTCTCCAGTTGAGTTTAAAGCTGAGACAAAGAGAGAGAGAGGGAGAGAGAGAGAGAGAGAGAGAGAGAGAGAGAGGGAGAGAGAAAGAGAGAGAGAGAGAGAGGGAGAGAGAAAGAGAGAGAGATACAACTCCTAGGGGAGATGGGTGGGTTGTGAAGACTAAATTCCTGCTGTTCCCGGAGATCACCTGTTACAGGTGAGTAACTACGCTATCTCCAGGAACAAGCAGGAATGTAGTCTTCACATATGGGGACTCCCTAGTTACAGATGCCAGGGAGAAACCCCAGAAGTTGTGTGCCCTTTTGAAAGGGCTCCACTTCCCCCCATGGATCTCTGGCATCTTACCAGGGATGGTGGGTAGGAGTTGAGTAAGTATGGAACAGGTGTTGAAGAACAGCCTGACCAAACAAGGCATCCCAGCGGGAGTCCTTGTCCAAGCAGTAATGGGCTGTGAAGGTATGAACCGAGGCCCAGGTAGCTGCTCGACAGATGTCGTCGATAGACACAGAGTGAAGATGAGCCATAGAGGATGCCATGGCTCTCACATTGTGCGCTGTGACATGGCCTTCAAGAGGAAGGTTCTTACTCCGATAGGCAAAAGATATACACTGTGCAATCCAGTTGGATAGTGTCCTTTTGGAGACTGGACGTCCTAAATGACTAGGATCAAAAGCAACAAAGAGTTGAGAGGTCTTTCTATGTTGCTGCGTCCTTTGCAAGTATTTATTTATTTATTTTTATTTATTTATTTAAACGTTTTCATATACCGTCTTTCTGCGATTCAAGACGGTTTACAGAGAACACAACATGGCAGTATATTTCAACTGTTTACAATGAATATAGAAATGTATATAGATATAACAATGTACATTTTACAATAACCAACATTTTAAATGGGTTTGTATATTTACAAAATCCAACTATTTACATAGGCTCGTACAGGTTATAGAAGGTTGAAAGGAGTGAAATGGGTAGGGTGGAAGGGGAGGTTGGGTAGGGGAGGTGGGGTGTAGAATAGGGTTATAGTGGTAGGGAAAAATGCTCTTGGAAGAGATGTGTTTTTAGTTTCTTTCGGAACTCAATGTGATCAGCGCAGTTCCGTAGTTGATATGGTAGGGCATTCCATAAAGAGGGGGCACAGAGGGAGAAATTTCGGTTACAAGTAGTTTGTTTGCTATGTCTTTTGGTGGTTGGGATGGTAAGTAGATTTTTGGTGATGGTACGGCATGTTCTGTTGTTGTTGGAGTTAGATAGGAGCGAGGAGAGGCATGGAGCTGACTCGTTGGAGATGATTTTGTGAGTGAGGGTGATAACTTTAAATTTAACTCTGGACTGAATGGGAAGCCAGTGGAGGTCATGGAGGATTGGAGTGATGTGTGATCGTCTAGGGATGTTTGTGATGAGACGAGCTATTGTGTTCTGAGCCATTTGGATAGGTGGAATGTTGTTCTTGGGTAGGCCCTGATAGATGAGGTTATAGTAGTCTAGGGAGGGGATGGTGAGAGCCTGGCAGACAGTATGGAAGGAGTCAGGATTTAGGAGAGGTTGGAGGTTCCGAAGGGTACGTAGTTTTGCGTATATTGTGTTAACAGTCCTCTTTATCTGTTCGGTGAACGAGAGGTTCTGGTCGAGGAAAATACCATGGTATTTCACTTGGTTTTTTATGGTGAGGGTAAGGTCCCCGAGAGTAAGGGTTGTTGGTGGGGTATATGATGAATTGGTAAATACTTGGAGAGCTTCAGTTTTAGATTGGTTAATTAGGAGGTTGTGCTGTAGGAGCCATAATTTTAGGTTTGAGAGGCATTCGCTTAAGTTGGTGAAGTCAGGGGTTGCTAGGTTGAATGGGGTGAAGCACATAATATCATCTGCATAAAGTTGGTATGAAATTCCATGGCTTTGGAAAATCTTGCAAACTGGTTGGAGGAAGATGTTGACTAGAAGTGCGGATAAACTAGATCCTTGGGGGACCCCTTGTTTTAGGGTAAATGGTAGGGACGTGTCGTTCCCTATACGGACCTGTTGAGTTCTATTATCTAAGTAGGAGTGGAACCATAAAGTAAAAATAAAGTAAAAGGCCAAAGCTCTTTTACAGTCCAAAGTATGAAGATTCCTTTCTGCATTAGAGGCATGAGGCCTTGGGAAAAAAACAGGAAGGTAAACTGCTTGGTTTAAATGAAAAGGTGAAACCACCTTTGGCATAAAGTGAGGATGAGTCCTAGGACTACCTTATCATGATGGAACCTTGTATAAGGAGGATCAGCCAAGAATGCTTGCAATTCACTGATGCGACGTGCTGATGTGATTGCAATAAGAAAAATAATCTTCCAGGAAAGGAATTTCAAAGGTATAGTACCTAATGGTTCAAAAGGCGGCTTCATGAGCTGACCAAGAACCAGATTTAAATCCCATGCCATCGGTGGTGGCTTAACGGGAAGCTTAGTTAGAAGAAGGCCTCTCATAAATCTCGCTATGATAGGATGAGAGGAAATAGGTTGCCCATTGAGAGAAGCTGCAATAGCACTCAAATGAACTCTCACTGAATTGGTCTTAAGCCCTGCATTAGAGAAATGAAGGAGATATTCCAATAATAATTCCAGAGGTATTGCAAGAGGGTTAAGACCCTTCTGCGAACACCATATGGTAAACCTTTTCCACTTGAAAGCATAAGAGCGTCTTGTGGATGGTTTCTTGGAAGCATAAAGGATATCCTTTACTTGCTGAGAAAGGTTAAGACCATGAAGTTCTAGGCTTTCAGTAACCAGGCCCTTTGATGTAGAGACTGGGGATTGGGATGCCACAGCATCCCGTCCTCCTGGGATAGGAGATCTGGAGCAGATCCTAACTCCAGAGATGGAGCTTGAGAGAGATGTAAGAGCAGAGGGTACCACACTTGTTGTAGCCAATGTGGGGCTATGAGAATCATATGGCCTCTGACTCTCTGAAGCTTGAATAAAGTTCTGGGAATTAGGGGAATGGGTGGGAAGGCATACAGAAAGTCCCAACCCCAATGGAGGAGGAAGGCATCCTTGGCCTGACAACCCTGAGCCGGAATTCTGGAACAGAACCGGGGAAGTCTGGCATTCAGCAGACTTGCAAAGAGGTCTATGTCCGGGGTTCTCCAAAATTGGAAAATTTTGGCCACCTGGTCTGCATGGAGAGACCATGCGTGTGGAAGCACAACTCGACTGAGTCTGTCTGCCCAAGAGTTTTGAATGCCTGGAAGATACACCGCAAGGAAATAAATCTGATGCTCTCTGGCGAGGGCCCAAAGTCGCAAAGCTTCGTTGCAGAGCGACAGAGAGCCTGTTCCGCCCTGCTTGTTCACATAGAACATGGCTACCTGGTTGTCCGTTTGAATTAGGACAGTTTTGTAGCTGAGCTGGGTGTGAAACACTCAAAGAGCAAGAAAGATTGCTCTGTGCTCTAGGAGATTGATGTGTAGATCGGTCTCCTGTGGAGTCCAGGAACCCTGGGTAGAGAGACCTTGCAAATGGGCTCCCCAACCCACCTGTGAGGCATCTGTTGTTAGAGTTACTTGGGGTGGGGGTTGCTGAAAAGGGGACTCCACCAACAGATTCTGGGGTGACTGCCACCATTGGAGAGACAAAATAAGATGATCTGAGGTTGCTATTTTGTCTGACAGGTAACCTGACGCCTGAGTCCACTGGGTTGCCCTCATATGGAGGCAGGCATAAGGGACCACATGCACGGTGGATGCCATGTGGCCTAGCAATTGTAACATTTCCCGAGCAGTGAGGTGAGACTTTAGCATTGCTTGGGAAGCTAACTGCACAATGCGAAGGCAGCGGGACTGTGGAAGATAGGCCTTTGTCTGTCTGGTATCCAGCAGGGCTCCTATGAACTCTAGAGACTGAGTAGGAGGTAGGTTGGATTTTGGGAAGTTTATGACAAGTCCCAAATATTGAAGGATATGCATTGTGCGAGATAGAGACAATCTGGCCTCTGGCTCTGATGGGGCTCGAATGAGCCAATAGTCCAAGTAAGGGAAGACGAATATTTTTAGGGTGCAGAGAAATGCTGCCACCACAGCCATCCATTTTGTGAACACCCTTGGTGCCGAGGCCAGGCCAAAAGGAAGAACTCTGTATTGGTAGTGCTACCCTTGAAATAGAAAGCGAAGAAACCTTCGGTGAGTTGGATGGATGAGAACATGAGTGTATGCATCCTTGAGATCTAGAGAAGAAAGCCAGTCCTGACTCTGAAGGTATGGCAGTAGAGTTCCCAGAGTAACCATTTTGAATTTCTCTTTGAACAGGAACTTGTTCAATTCTCTGAGGTCCAAAATGGGTCTGTGCCCTCCTGTTTTCTTTGGAATAAGGGGGAATAGACCTTGTTGATAAATAGGTACTTCTTCTATTGACCCTTGGGCAAGAAGCAGACTGACCTCGTGATCTAACTGGGAGTTGAGAGAGGTCTGAGAATTGAACTGTCTTACCAGTGTAGGAGGGGGCATGCTGAGGAAGTGAAGCTTGTATCCCTCTCTTACAATGGACAGAGTCCAACTTTCTGCTGTTATCTGCCCCCATCTGGGGGCAAAATAACATTACCTTCCTGGAATGGTGGAAGGCTCTGGCCCGTTTAGGGCCAGGAAGACAAAGTTCTCTAGATGGGAGTCAAAGCCCCTGTGGAGGCTGAGTCTGCTGAGCCGGTTGAGGCTTAGCAGCCTTTGTTTTTCTTTGTTTAGGTTGTTGCTGACCCTTTTGGGCAGACTGACCTGAACGATGCCCTTGCTGGGTATAGGAGGGGTAGAACTTCTTCTTTCTAGTGAAGAATGGTTTTTGTAGGACTTTTTCCTTGCAGGATCAGCTGTAGATTTTGATAATCTATCCAAGGTGAGATTATCAGCATCTGGCTCATTAGCTTTCTCTTGCCAATTTTTGCCAAAGAGATTCTCTCCTGTGCAAGGAATATTCCCCAGTTTGTCCTGTACCCAAAGTTGCAAGTCAGATGCCTGGAGCCAGGCAATCCTACGTGCGCCTATGGCAATAGCAGAAGTTCTGCTTATGCACTCAAAACCATCAAAAGCTGCATGATTTATGAATTTGGAAACATCCTGAGCATGTTTGATAAGTGCAAGATAATCTTGTCTCTTATCATCAGGAAGGAGAGGGCTCATAAGCTCTAGATCTCCTGTAACTTCCTTAAGGAACATTCCCATATATAAAATCATATATCCCCCCAACCCATATAACATTACAAAGCCATGACATTAAAATAAAAAATGAAATAAGATACCTAGGTGTTATTCTAGATACTCACCTGACGATGAACACTCACATCAGAAACACCATAAAGAAAATATACTTTAAACTTAAAATCCTTAAACAATTACGCCCGCTAGTACACCAACTAGACTTCATTAATATAATCCAAGCTACAATAACACCGCACTTTGATTTTGCCAACCTAATTCTCTTAGGTATATCGAAACAAAACATAAAAAGAATCCAATTAGCACAAAACGCAGCAGCCAGAATTATAATGAAAGTACACTCAATCCAGCACATAACTCCAATATTAGCTTCCCTACACTGGTTGCCAATTCAAAGTAGGATAATATATAAAACCACAATAACCACATACAAAGCTTTAAACAACATGGCCCCAATCCCATTAAGCAATCTAATTAGCATGAAATCTCAAAAAACCACGCACAGAAAAGGATACTCAAACAAACTAAATACCCCTAATGATTTCATAAAAGCAAACAAATTAACTAACAAAAGAGCTTTTTCTCATGCTGCCCCCTCTTATTTGGAATTCCCTTCCGGAGGACTTACGAACTATAACTGAAATCATGGAACTCCGTAAAAAACTAAAAACCTATTTATTCTCCATGCACTACGGCAACATAGATAACCCCTGGATACACTCAGATAAAGGTTAAAAATATGACAGAGTAATACTTATCCCAAAAATTTAACAGACATTACGCTATTTTAAACTCTACGATCCAACTCTGAGTACCCCCAACATGTACCTGTATATAGTTTTTTGTACATAGTTTAATAAGCCAGTTTTGCTATTTTGCATTAGTTCAAGCTGTTACCCATTACTTTTATTGTTACAAAAATGTTCGATGTAAAACTAAGCTTTTTGCTATGTGGTATGTTGTTTTATTGTGAACCGCAACTGAACTCTGGAAGTTGCGGGTTATAAATATATGTTAAATAAATAAATAAATAAAATAAAATGTAGGAACTAATCCTGGCAGAAAGCATAGAGGCCTGGAAGGTTCGACGCCCAAAGGCATCAAGAGTTCTACATTCACGTCCTGGAGGATTAGATTAATGTCTTTTTGCACTCTTGATCCTTCTCATAGCTGATTCCACCACCATGGAATGGTGGGGCAGCTGAGTTTTTTGAAATCCAGGACAGGGAGGAACTCGATACATGGTATCGAGCCTACGAGAATGAGGAGAAGTGGTGAGAGGTGTTTCCCACATCCTTAGCATGAGATCATGCAAGATCTTATGAATAGGCAAAGTAGCTGCCTCTTTGGGAGATTTAGGATACTGTAAAATCTCCAATTCCTTTGCCCTAGGCTCTGCTTCAGGAGCCACTATGATGGAAAGACCTCGAGCCACATCCCGGATAAAATCCTGGAAGGATATATCCTCTGGAGGAGACATCCTATGTTTAGGAGAAGAAGAATCCTCAGGAAGAAGTACTCTGGTATCGACAGAGCTGTCAGAGTCTTCAGACTCGTCGGAGGATTCAAAGTATCTCCTGTCCGGGTAATCGTGCAGCGCACGATACCGGTACCGATCGAAGGTGGTATCTTTTTCCTGGGTGGTGGTTCGCAATGTGTAACTTTGAATTGTGTAACCACAGTGTGGGTTGTTCTTTCCTAGGTGCATAACTTTGCACTTGTCCACATTAAATTTCATCTGCCATTTGGATGCCCAGTCTTCCAATTTATCCAGATCCTCCTGCAGTTTTCCACAATCCTCTTGGGTTTTAACAACTTTAAACAGTTTTGTCTCATCTGCAAATTTGATAACCTCACTAGTTATTCCCTTTTCCAGGTCATTTATGAATATGTCAAAAAGTAGCAGACCCAGTACAGATCCCTGGGGTACTCCACTATTCACCTTTTTCCATTGGCAAAATTGGCCATTTAGCCCTACCCTCTGCTTTCTATCTTTTAACCAGTTCCCGATCCACAATAGTACACTGCCTCCTATCCCATGACTTTTTAGTTTTGCCAAAAGTCTCTGATAAGGGACCTTGTCAAAGGCTTTCTGAAAGTTCAGATACACTATATCAACCAACTCACCTTTGTCTACCTGTTTATTCACACCTTCAAAAAAACATATCAGATTAGTAAGAGAAGATCTTCCTTGTTTAAAGCCATGTTGGCTGTCTCCCATTAGGCCATGACTATCTACATGCTGTGTAATTTTGTTCTTTATGATGGTTTCTACCATTTTCCCTGGTACTGACGTCAGGCTCACCGGTCTGTAGTTTCCCAGATCACCCCTGGAACCCTTTTTAAAAATTGGCCTTACATTGGCAATCCTCCAATCTTCAGGTATTACAGATGATTTTAATGAAAGTTCACAGATTTGCTACTATTCAGTTTATCAAATAGTTGTAATACATCTTCCCGGTGTAGCGATATTTCTCTCAATTCCTCTGCAGTATCACCTTTAAATACCACTTCAGTCTTGGGTAACATCCCTACATCTTCCTCAGTAAAGACCGAAGCAAAGAATTCATTCAGTCTCTCCGCTATAGCCTTGTCTCCTCTTACTGCCCCCTTTTACCTCTCTATCATCTAACGGTCCAATTGACTCTCTCACAGGCCTTTTGCTACGAATGTACTTGAAAAAGTCTTTATTTCGTGTTTTTGCTTCCGTAGCAAGTTCCTTTTCAAATCCTCGCTTTGCCTGCCTTATCAATGCTTTGCATTTAACTTTCCAGTGCTTGTGCTGTTTCCAGTTTTCGTTGTTTGTCTCCTTTTTCCATTTCCTGAAAGATGCTTTTTTTGGCAGCAACAGCCTCTCTGACCTCACCTTTAAAGTGGAGGAGACACTGTAAAAGCAACTCCACTGAGCAAGAAAAGGGAGAATCAGATAACAAACCTATGTTATTTGAAGGCATAAGACCGCCTGGTAGAACCTTTACGAGATGCAAGAAGGATATCTCTGACTGCCTGTGGTAGGTTGAGGTCGGCGAGTAGTAGCTCTTCAGGAGCCATGCTGTCAGACATAGGATGGAGTAGCATCCTGTGGTCCTGAGAGAGGAGGTCGGGTGCACATCCCAGATTGAGTGGCTGAGTCTGCGCAAGGTGTAGAAGCAGAAGAAACCAAGGTTGACGGGTCCAAAAGTGAGCTATGAGAATCATGGAGCACTTGTCGGCCTGTAGCTTGAAAAGTGTCAAGGGTATGAAGAGGATGAGAGGAAATGTGTAGAGTAGTCCCTGTCCCCAGTGAAGAAGAAAGGCGTCTGGGGCTTGTGGGTGCAGCGACGGAACCCTGAGCAGAAGGGTGTTTTGCAGAGTAGCATAGAGATCTATGAGTGGGGTTCCCCACATATGGAAGATCCAAGCAACCGTGTCGCGATGCAAGTTCCATTTGTGTGGACAAAGGATACGGCTTAGCCTATCTGCTAGGCCATCGAGTTCACCTTGAAGGTACACCGCTCTGAGGTTAATGCGGTGAGAGACGGCAAAGGACTATAGGCAAATGGCTTCCTCGGAGAGGGGATGGGACCCCATTTCCCCCTTGTCTGTTTATGTAGATCATGGCAACTTGGTTGTCTGTTCTGACTAGAACAGATTGCCCCACTAGTTGTGGTTGAAAAACCTGAAGGGCATTTGTCAGTGCCTGTAGTTCTAGCAAGTTGATCTGCAGTGCAGATTCCTGTTGTGTCCACAGTACCTGTGTGGTCAGGTCGTTCAGATGTGCCCCCCAACCCAGCTTGGAAGTATCTGTCATCAGAATGCATCGAGGTGGAAGCATCTGAAAAGGTGACCCGATGAGTAGGTTTTGTGGGAGACACTACTACTGAAGGGAATTGATTAGTTGAAGGGTGATGTGCACTCTGTCTCTGAGACAACCCTTCACTTGTGTTCATTGAGAAGACAGAGTCCACTGCGCTTGTTGCATGTGTAATCGAGCGTAGAGGAGGACATGGACCGTGGAGGCCATGTGTCCTAAGAGTCGCAGCATCTCTTGAGCTGTTATTCGGCTTTGCTGTTGTACCACTCTTGCCAAATCGATGAGTCGGGCACAGCAATCCTGTGGGAGGAAAGCTTGAGCCTGTCGAGTGTCTTAAGAACACTCCGATAAACTCCAGAGTTTGGGTTGGAGCGAGGTGGGACTTTGGGAAGTTTATGACAAAGCCCAAGTGTTGGAATACCATGATGGTTTGATGAAGGGAGAGTCTTTCCTCTTGAGGGGAGTCTCTCCTGATCAGTCAATTGTCTAATTACGGAAAGATTAATACCTCCAAGGTGCGTAGGTAGGCAGCGAAGACTATCATGCTTTTTGTGAAGACCCTTGGGACAGAGGCTAGACCGAAGGGGAAAACCCGGTATTGATAATGGTTCTCTTGAAACATAAAGCGCAGATACTGTGTGTGCAAGGGATGGATCAGTAAGTGCATGTATGCCTCTTCTAGGTCTAGAGAACATAGCTAATCGTGTCTCTGGAGGTATGGTAGAAGAGTTCCTAGTGAAATCATTTTGAATTTATGGGCCTGAAGCCTCCTGTTTTCTTTGGAATGAGAAAATATGGAGAGTAGAAGCCCAACTTTTCTTGAAGTGGAGGAACTCTTTCTATGGCACCCTGGGACAACAGAGTGGTCACCTCTTCTTTTAAGAGATCACTTTGAAGAGGTTGTGTGGGATAATCCCTTGTGAAGCTGGTAGGGGGTAAGGTTTCAAAGTGAAGTTGATAGCCGCTTTGGACAATCTGGAGTGTCCACTGCTCTGATGTTATGAGATGCTACCTGTGGGCATAGTGACAAAGTCTGCATGGGAGCAGTTTCTCCAAATAGGTTACTTTTGCGCATACCATGACAGACGTGAACCTTACTTCTAAGCCACAGCATGAGTATGATCTCAGTCTCTCAAATATACTGCTAAGGCTCGGCATAGTACTTGCATCATGTCAAAAAGACCCTCCTGCTGGAGTTCGTAAGCTGTAACATGTATGGTAGTTTGTCAAGATGTGCTTGGAAATTCTTCTGTATCAAGCCTGTGACAGCCAACATGATGGGAAATGTTTCTGTATCTTTCTGCCACATTTTCTTGGTCTCTGACCGCATTTCCTGGTATTTCAGGATCTTCTGCCTCTCCACGCGATTCACAGAGTAGTCGCTTGGAACTGACACCTCTATTATCAATGCTGTTCTGGTGTTTTTCTCCTTAACTACTATAACCAGCTTCCTCGCATCCAGCTTTTTATCAGTCAGAATGGGAGTTTTCCAGGTGATCGTAACCTCCTCATTCTCTGTAATTCTCTTAGGGTCGTGATCCCAGTGCTTTTCGGGCACAGTGATGTTGTAGTGAATATAGAGTTTCCAATGGATGAGGCGCGCTACTTTATTATGTCTTTCTGTATAGACATTTTTTGCCATCAGAACTTCACAGCCAGTTATGAGGTGAGTCACTGTTTCCAGGTCTTTCTTACAGAATCGACATATGTCTGTGTTGCCAGTTTTTTCAGTGCTCTCTGTAAACCATCTCGTCCACAAGCCGCTGTCCTGGGCTGCAACTATCAACCTCTCATCCTTCGATTTCAGTTCTGCCTACTATGTGGGGACCCTCCAGGGACAGATTGGCAATGCTCTCTAGGAAGGAGTCAAAAAGCAGGTGCAGGCTGTACCTGTGCAGCTGGTTGAGGCTTAACAGCCTTGGGTTGGCGAGGACCCTGTTGCCTCTGCTGAGAATGCTGAAGTTGATAGGTAGCAGAAGGCGGGTAAGAAGATAGTATATCTTCTTAGAATAAAAAGACTTCTTGGGAAGAGCAAGTCTTCTGGATGGGTCAGCTGTTTTCCTGGAAAGGCGTTTTAGGGTGAGATCATCTGTTTCAATCTCCCTTGCTTTTTCCCTCCAACCTTTGCCAAAAGGTTTTTCTCTAGTACATGGGATATTGGCCAGTTTATCCTGGACCCACTGCTCAAGGTTTGATGCCTGTAACCAGGCCCTGGTAAGAAACTTAGAAGTATTCTGGCTTTGCTGGATGAGTGTTTGAATTGCACTCCGCTAATCCTCATGAAGCAGGGGGGTTGAAAGTCTCCAGATCCCTGGTAACATCCTTCAGAAACATGCACATATACACCATGTAAGAGTTGATTCTGGAGGCTAACATGCATGCCTAGAAACATCAATAACCGAAAGCATCGAGTGTCCTCGAGTCCCTGACAGGAGGCATGGATGAATGGTTCTCTGAGCTCTTTATTCGGCACATCGCCAATTCCACCAACATTGAGTGGTGGGGGAGCTGAGGTTTTTGGAAGCCTGGGCACTCTGGTACTTTGTACATGGTATTGAGTCTCTTGCTGACAGGCGGAACTGTGAGCGGGGCCTCCTACATGTGGAGCATAAGATCCTGCAGGATATGATGCACCAGTAATGTAGCCACCTCCTTGGGTGTGTGAGAGTACTGGAGTATCTCCAATTCCTCTGCACTCGGTTCCTTTTCCAAGGCTACTGTGATGGCGAGCCCTGCTGCCAAGTTATGTATGAAGACTTGAAAGGACATTTCTTCTGGTGGGGACAGACGCCATTCTTGAGGCAGTGAAGGGTCCAAGGGGATGTCGGGAAGTTCTCTGGAATCGAGTGACCCCTGTCAGATTCTGACAAACTTGAATCAGAGCCTAGTAAGAATCAAAGTATAGGTAGTCTTGGCCTCGACACTTCATGGAAGTCGACAATTGTGGTGGCGAGGATGTAGGGGAGCAGAAACAAAGAGGGAAAAAAAACAGATATTTTCCTCTGAACAAAGAATTAGCTCCAGGAGTTTAGGGGTTAAAACTCCAGCTTTAGAAAAAAACTCCCTGCAGAAAGTAAGTGATAGGGGGCCACGCCCTAGCTCCATGGTAACCAGGCATGATCACGAGGATCATGGGGGGGTGGAGCTGGGGAACAGATGGAAAAACCACACATATAAGCTGAAGGAAACTGAGGGAACTGCGGGAACTGCTGGGACTGCTGAGGCTTCTGAGGTTTCCGGAGAGGCTTCCGGGGAAGTAAGAGACAAGCAAGCTCCCAGGGCAGTAAGAAGTTCCTGGGGGAGTTCCCAGAGAGGTTCCAAGGGAGAGTTGTCTTCTTGGAAGAAGGTAGAGTTTGCCAGAGAAGCAGAAGCTGCCAGGAAGGCAGGGACTGTGAGAGAGGCAGAGGCTTCCAGGGGTAAAGAAGTTATCCTCGAGCCCTGTAAGGAACACAAGAGGAAAATGGTAAGAGAGAGAGTTTACCAGGGGGAGAAGCCTGACTATGAGAATGGCAGAGAGGTGTCTCTAGGAGAGCCGATGGAAACAGCCTTCTTCAGTAAAGTCTGGAAAGAGCTTGGATCCAAAGAGAGAGGTGAGCACCTTGAAATCCTCCCAGAGTGTATTAAGAGATAAGAAACTCCATAATCCCTCTAGTAAGCCTCAGCAGAGAGAGGAATCTGTATTGAGGAGAGTTTTAAGAGTTTTAGAAAAACTGAAGCCTGCCATTTCTGATACAGAGCTGAATCAGTTACAAATGGACTCTGATATTGAGAGCATGGAAATGGAAGAGTATTTGCCAGATGAGGTTTGCTCAGACAATGAAATGGATTGCTCTCTAGTTTTATCTCAGAACTAAAAAGCTGTAAGGTTTTAAAGAGTAGGAAAACCTGGAGGCTTAGTTAACCGAAGTGCAGTGCTGTGAATTATGCAAATGAGTTGCTGGTCTCCTGGGCTTGTTCCGGTGTTTCAAAAAGGACTGTTTGAATAAGGGAAGCCAGGGTGTGCAATATAGCAACTGAGAAAAAGCAAAGAGTGCCAGAGATGAAACAGCTTGCAGTGAAGAAGCCAATACTCTGTATAGCTTAGAGCAGGGGTCTCAAACATGCGGCCCATGGGCCGCATGCGACCCGCGAGAGCATCTTGTGCGGCCCGCGAAGCACCGGCGAGTAAAAAAAAAAAATTCCAAACTTGCCGCCGCAGTATTAAGCGTCCCGCGGGCCCCTCTGCCTGGTCCTCTCCTCCCTGCAGTATCAGCTCCAAAAGCGGCGGCTTTCAGAGCCGCGAAGAGAGAGAGTTCCTCTCGCGCGGTTCTGAAGAGCAGCGAGAGAGTCTTCAGAAACCGCGCGAGAGAAACTCTCTCTCTTCGCGGCTCTGAAAGCCGCCGCTTTTGGAGCTGAATGCTGCAGCCAGGCAGAGGAGCCCGCGGGACGCTTAATACTGCAGCAGCAGCAAATATACATTTTTTTTAAAATCTAATTTGGCTGATGGTGGGAGGGGGGCTAGGACTGGTAATGGGCTATGGGGGGGCTAGGACTGGTAATGGCCTATGAGGGGGTAAACTGAAAATGGGGTGATGGTGGTGGGGGTAACACTGAAAATGGGGTGATGGGGGGGGGTTAGGACTGGTAATGGCCTATGAGGGGGTAACTGAAAATGGGGTGATGGGGGTAACACTGACAAGGGGGTGCTGGGGGGTTAGTACTGGTAATGGCCTATGAGGGGGTAACTGAAAATGGGGTGATGGGGGTAACACTGAAAATGAGGTGATGGGGGGGGGTTAGTACTGGTAATGGCCTATGAGGGGGTAACTGAAAATGAGGTGATGGGGGGGGTAGGACTGGTAATGGGCTATGAGGGGTAAGACTGGAAGTGGGCTATGGGGGGTTAGGACTGGTAATCGGCTATGGGGGGGCTAGGACTGATAATGGGCTGGGGGTCTGCTAGGACTGGAAATGGGCTGAGTGGAAGGGGGGCTTGAACTGCAAATGGCTGATGGGGAGGGGGGCTTGGAATGGAAATGGGCTGTGAGGGGAGGGAGCTAGCACTGGAAATGGGCTGATGGGGGGAGCTACGATTGGAAATGGGCTGATGGGGGGCTAGGACTGAAAATGGGCTGATGCAGTAACTAGAAGGGAGGGGGTGCTGTGTGGGACTGGAACTAGAAGGGAGCTGATGTTGGGGGAGGATTAGAATGGGATGGAGCTGGGAGAGTGAAATGGAGAGGGGAAAATATTTTGTGTGGGAGGGAAGACAAATCTACAATTGGCCAGGTAAGTGGGGATTGAGGATGGAGGGGTAAAATTTGAGTGGATGAAAAAAGGAATGAGGAAAGAGCAAAAGGAGAAAGATTAATATTTTAAAGCAGATGTAGAGGGAGAATGGAAAAATCTAGAAGAGAGAAGGACAAAAGGACAGCAGACGAAGGAGAGTTAGCATAAGGCAAGAAGAAACCAGAAGAAAGTGGCTGGAACTGAAAAAAAATGCACAAAAGATAGAAAAATATCTTTATTTTGAATTTATTAACTGGAATATGTCAGTTCTGGGAAATGTGCATCAATAACGTCTGCGCTTTGTTTAGTACAAGAGGAAATTAATTTATAGTTTTATTTCTACAGTGTTGTTGTACATTCCAAGTTTGGCTTTTGGGGGTCCCAGTTTAATTGTCTTGTTTCTAAATTTTGATTCCTTGTTTGGTGATGGTGTATTCTGCATGTGTAACTGAGCTGAGGTATTCTGTTTATGTAATTCCTATTTGACATTGCTACTTGTTCTCTGTCCCCAGTAGGTCATGTATTGTTATTCTCTGAAATGTATTGATTTAATATTTGCAGTGTTGCCTTTTGATAGGTAGGGTATGGTGCTTTGTGAGTCCTGGTAGTGCTGTTAGGATATGGCGGGTTTGCTAGTGGTTCTAAATGGGCAGTGTTTGTTTGTAGTAGTTCCTAATGTGCCTGGCGGTTGCCACTGGATTATAGTAATGTAGAAATCTTTTAGTCTTTCTTTATTCATGCACTCATTAAGAGGCATGTTTACTAAAAGTTAGGGTATGGTAACATTATCCAAATATTTATGCAAATGAGGTCCCTTATGCAAATGAGGTCCCACGTCTCATGCGGCCCCCGGGTTATTTTACAAGTCCTCATTTGGCCCTCAAAGCAATTTGAGTTTGAGACCCCTGACTTAGAGGATATAAAGCTTTTGTTTTAAACTAAGCTAAAGAGCTCAAAGCTGATGTTTGATGCAGGAAAGTTGCTGACTGTTTTCAAGTGAAGAAACACTGCTGTTTTTGTACTCTAGCAAGTTTACCTGAGAAGCATATGGAAATTACACTTACCTGGTAATTGTAGTTCCTGAAGGGTCCAGTTTAGTCCTCCACATCCGGGTAGTGCACCTCCTCCTGCAGCACGGAGACTGGACCAATCAGAATCTCGCTCTCATGATGTATACTGCTGGAGCTCCCATCAGCCCCCCAGTGAACTATTAACAAAGCAGACGAAGTAAAAATATTAAACCTTAACATAACTAAACCCCTTTACAGTTACGATGACCCCCTCCCCAAACGAGGAAGCCAAGCCTCTGCACATCGCTTCTGCCGCCTACCTGACACAACAGGCAGCAACCGACAATAAAGAAGGAACTGACATTCCGCAGCAATACGGAAAAGCCCTAGAAACCCCCGATAGAAGGGTTTCCCAGAAATGTCTTATAGGACTCTCCGCGCCCTGTAGTAAGCGCGCCAGATCAAACAGAATTGATAGAGAGAAGGGAGGGAAGGAGGACTAAACTGGACCCTTCAGGAACTACAATTACCAGGTAAGTGTAATTTCCATTTCCTGAGTGGTCCTCCAGTTTAGTCCTCCACATCCGGGATGTAACAGAGCAGTTAGGAACGGGCGGGACCTTGCAAACCGGCACGCAAAACCGCCGACCCAAAACAAGAATCCCGAGCAGCCAACACGTCCAAGCGGTAGTGCTTGATGAAAGCATGGAGAGACGACCAAGTAGCCGCTTTGCAAATCTCCACCGGCGGAACTAGACTATGTTCCGCCCACGACGTCGCTTGCGCTCTAGTAGAGTGAGCCCGTAAACCCAATGGAACCTCAACCCTTGCACAACATAAGCCGAGGCAATCGCTTCCTTAATCCACCTAGAAATAGATGACTTTGCCGCCGCTTCGCCTTTCCGTACCCCGCCAAAGAGCACAAACAAGCGATCCAACTTGCGGAAGGTCTCTGAAACCTTTAAATAACGACGCAGTACCCGTCGAACATCTAAGCGATGCAAACCCGCTTCCGAAGCACCTGCCGCGTCAGAGTGAAACACCGGAAGAAAGACGGACTGATTCAGATGAAAAGGAGAGACTACCTTCGGAAGAAAGGACGGAACCGGCCTCAAAACTACTCGATCGTTAGAAAAAGATAAGAATGGTTCCCTGCACGAAAGCGCCTGCAGCTCCGAAATGCGCCGTGCCGAACAAATGGCCACTAGAAAAACAGTCTTCAGGGTCAGATCTTTTACCGACGCTTGCCGAAGCGGCTCAAAGGGCTGACGAGCCAAAGCTTGCAGGACCAGATTCAAATCCCAAGGGGGAATAACAACCCTGCGCGACGGTCGCAGTCAGAAAACTGCCTTCAGATACCGTCGGACGTCCGCGTGCATCCCCAGAGAAACCCCTAGTACCTTGCCCCTGTAGCACGCGAGAGCCGCGAGCTGAACCTTTAAGGAACTGGCGGCCAACCCTTTATCAAAGCCGTCCTGCAAAAAACTGAGAATCATGGAAATAGAAGCCGTCGCCGCACGAATCCTACAGCGCGAACACCAGTCCTCAAAAATGCGCCACACGCGCACATACGCGAGGGAGGTGGACGATTTGCGAGCCCGCAGCAGCGTAGAAATAACCGCTGAAGAATAGCCCTTCTTCCTCAAGCGAGCCCTCTCAATGGCCAAACCGTAAGCGAGAACCGAGCCACCTGAGGCATCCGCAGGGGCCCCTGAATCAGCAGATCCGGCAGGACTGGAAGCTTCCACGGAACCCCGTCGACCAAGCGTACCAGAGCCGCATACCAGGGACGCCTGGGCCAATCCGGAGCCATGAGTAGCACCTGACCGCAATATGCCTCGATGCGCTGGATCACCCTGCCGATCAACGCCCACGGCGGAAAGATATAGAGGAGACTGCTCTCTGGCCACGGCTGAATGAGGGCGTCTATCCCCTCGGACATGTGTTCTCTGCGCCTGCTGAAGAACCGACCCGTCTTGGCCGACTGAAACGTTGCCATGAGGTCCATTAGCGGAGGACCCCACCGGCGAAATACCTGCGCGTAGATCTGTGGGTGCAGTTCCCACTCCCCGGGATCCACTTGCACCCTGCTGAGAAAATCCACCATGACATTGTCTATTCCCGCGATATGCGCTGCCGAAATCGCTGGCAGACAGAGCTCAACCCACTGGAACAACGCTTCTGCCTCGTCCTCCAAGGCCACGCTTCCTGTGCCGCCCTGCCGGTTGATGTATGCCACCGTCGCTGAATTGTCCGAGAGTACTCGGACCGCTCGTCCCTGCAGAGTCGACTCGAAGGCCTCCAGCGCTCTCCGCACCGCACGAAGCTCGAGCCGATTGATCGACCAGGAGGCTTCCTGGGCTGACCATGTCCCCTGCGCGAAACAACCCTCGCAGTGGGCACCCCAACCGAGCAGACTGGCATCCGTTATCACCAGAACCCACCGAGGCTGTTCCAGGGGCAGACCTGCTCGCAACGTCCGGGGGCACCTCCACCACCGCAGGGCCCACGAACACGGTTCGGACAAGGCAACCGCTTGTTGAGCGACTCCGTCTGGTTCGACCAACGACGTAAGAGAGCTTTCTGAAGCAGACGCATGTGAAACCTGGCCCAGGGAACTACCTCTAGAGTTGCCGCCATCGTCCCCAACAAGTGCAGGTACCACCAAGCAGAAGGAGCGGGCAGCCCGAGGAAAGTGTGCACTAGACTTTGCAAGGCCTGAACACGAAGGGCGGTAAGCAAACCAACCCTCTCGCCGTGTCGAACTGAACTCCGAGATACTCGAGGCACTGCGTCGGCACTAACTGACTTTTCTTCGTATTGACCACCCAGCCGAGAGATTGCAGGAGTGTCACCACTTTCCCTGTAGCCTGCAAGCTCTCCTCTTTGGACTTCGCTCGAATCAACCAATCGTCCAGATAAGGGTGGACCAGGACGCCCTCCTGTCGCAAGGCTGCGGCCACCACCACCATGATCTTGGTGAAAGTACGCGGCGCCGTCGCTAACCTGAAGGGTAGAGCTTGAAATTGAAAGTGTCCCCAGGGGAACGCGAACCGCAGGAAACGCTGATGTACCAATCGGATAGGAATGTGCAAATAAGCCTCGGACAGATCCAGAGAAGTTAGGAACTCCCCTTGACGTACCGCCACGATGACGGACCTCAGGGTTTCCATGCGGAAATGAGGTACCCGGAGACAACGATTGACGCCCTTGAGATCGAGAATAGGCCGGAGGGACCCGTCTTTCTTTAGCACCACGAAATAAATGGAGTAGCACCCCAGACCGCGCTCGGCAGATGGAACGGGAACCACCGCCCCCAAGGCTAGAAGACAATCTAACGTCAACCGAATTGCTTGCTCCTTGTGCTGGCCTTTGCTGGGAGACAGAACGAAGGATTCTCGAAGGGGACAGGCAAACTCCAGGGCATATCCTTCCCGGATGACCTCCAACACCCACTGATCTGAAGTTATCCGAGCCCAGGCAGGCAGGAAGTTCCGAAGGCGACCCCCGATAACCGGACATTCCTCCGGAATCCGCCTGGCGTCATTGCGGCTTGCGTGAAAAGGAGGAGGAAGATGAAGAGGCGGCAGGGGCAAACCCCCTGCCCGCCCCTCAGAAGCCGCGAAACCCGAGAGCGGTACCCAAACCTACCACGCTGGGAACTCCACAAACGGGACGACCGAAATCTCCAAAAGTCCCAAGACGGACCCCGCGGGACCGACGAAGTTCTGCTGAGTTTAGGCTTATCTTCCGGAAGTCTACCACCTTTCGAGTCCCCTAAATCTTTCACCAACTTATCAAGATCCTCGCCAAACAACAATTTTCCTTTAAAAGGTAGTTTACCGAGGCGCGACTTAGAGGATCCGTCAGCAGCCCAATTTCTCAACCAAGTAGACCTGCGTGCCGCAACCAAGGAAGCCATACTATTAGCCAATGTTCTAATCAAATCATAATGAACATCTGCCAAGTAAGTCGACCCAGATTCCAAGCGGGTCACTTCTAACAACTTTTGCTGGTCTAAGTTGGATTCATGTCCTAAACGCTGAGCCCATCTCAAACACGCTCTAGCCACCCAGGCTCCACAAATAGAGGCTTGCAGAGACAAGGCATTAGTTTCAAAGGCCTGTTTTAACAAACCATCAACTTTCCTGTCCTGCGTATCCTTCAAAGCCGCACTGCCTTCAACCGGAATCGTAGTCTTCTTGGTGACAGCCGATACTAGGGTGTCAACTCGCGGCGATTTAAACTTGTTCTTGTCCACTAGAGGATATAACCGGTTCATCGTGCGAATGCCCTTTAGACCGGATTCGGGCTGATCCCATTCAGTCTGAATCATCTGAGCCACCACACGATGCACTGGAAAAACTACCTGTGGAGTGGAGGAGTAGCCAAGTGGTTGGGGCAAGGTACTTCATGCCGGAAGGTCGGGGGTTCAAATCCCACTAGAGGACAAGCAATCTTGGGCTGGAAGGACTGGGGTTTCTAGTCCCACAGGTGCTCCTTGTGGTCTTGGGCAAGCCACTTAACCCTCCATAGCCCATGTTCCCTGTAAAATAGTTATCTCCAAGTTATAATACCCTGTTCAATGTAATTTCAGTTTGTTCAATGCAAACCGCACTGATGCAGAATAGCGCGGTATATAAGAGAATGTAAATAAATATAAGAGAATGTAAATAAATACCTGAGAGTCCCACACAGCTTGAATGAGGGGATCTTCCAAGCCTTCTTCCTCCGCCGAAGGAACTGAGGCAAGATTGAGCGTCTGCAGAGACTCTGTAATCAACGGAACCAACTCCTCCCGCCGAAAAACCCGAATGATCCGGGCCTGATCCTCGGGATCCTGGATTTTCCCCTCCTCCAATTCCTCACCGATGTCCTCGATCTCCGCTGCCAACTCAGGCTCTTGCCAGTCGACGTCCTCACTCTCAAAAGAGAAACGAGAGCGTTTAGCTGGCTTTGGGACAGTCCGCTGACCCTCCTCACCTAAACGGGAGGGGAGGGACAACGGAAAAGGCCCGGCCTCTAGCAGCTTGCCCAGACGGCCCAAGCGGAACGCCTGATGCATCAGAAGAACAAAATCTGGCGAAAAAGCTATCGAGGAAGGGTCTGACGCACCCTCGGGCAAGGGAACCCCCTGCCCCTTGGACGCCACAGGAGAAACGGGAGCTTGAGGGCCTGGAGACAACTCCCTGCCAGTCTGCCTGGCAGGACTAACAGGTTCCAACAGAGCCTTGCCTTCCATTTGGAGTTCTATGTCAGAGGAGACTGACGAGCAGCCTTTACAAACCCCTGACTCCGATATAGCCCCTCTGCGAGAACCGCAGACTAAACACTGTGGCCTCGCAGACATTGAAGAAAGGAGCCACCAGGTCAAGCAGGACCAAAGAGCCAACAACGAAAAAATTGAACAAAGGCCTCTTTAATGTTTTTCTTTTATTTATTTATTTTTTTTAATAAACAAATCCTATGAGGATAAGGACCGCAGGGCCGAAAAAAATAACCAAGCCGGGACCGTTCTAAACCCCCAGAACCCGCAGCAGCCCACAACGACGAGAAGAAAAAGCGGGAAAAAGAAAAAAAACGCCGGCGCGTTAAAATGGCCGCCGGCACCGACAACTGAAGGAAAAAAAACGGCAGAAAAAACAAAGAATACCTCGCGATCAGCAGCCCATCTAAAAATAACAAATAAGGAAAGAAATATGCTCGAAAGCACTGCCGCTGCTCTGACTGACTCACCCCTTGACGCCGGAGAGTCGAACGCCGAATATCCGCTGAGCGTATGGGAGCACTGCGGGACAGCCCCGATCAGCGTGAGAGAAGCTCACCCGAAGCGGCAGCACGCCAGGGCCGTGAACAGCATACAGCCGGCGTGTCAAGCCAGAAACGGGGCTGCCTAGGCAAGATCTCTCCTCCATACTGTCTAGAAGGGAGATCTACCTTAGCAAGCTGCCTTCAGCACTCTTATAGACGCCTGGGAAGAAGGACCGTGCAGGCTCGGCTCCTCAATCGGCCCCCCCTTTAGGCACTGTTAATTGAAATTTAAAGGGACAGCTACCGAAATAAAAGAAAGAAATACAGCAATGAAAGGAAACCACAAAGAATGCTAACTAGTGTTGCCTCAAAGTCACTAAGTGAGCCCAGCACTAGGCTCACAGGTTCTCCTGCTGCACGGAGACTGGACACACTGGGGGGCTGATGGGAGCTCCAGCAGTATACATCATGAGAGCGAGATTCTGATTTGTCCAGTCTCTGTGCTGCAGGAGGAGGTGCACTACCCGGATGTGGAGGACTAAACTGGAGGACCGCTCAGGAACTATTCTTTTGTTTCACTGGAGAAAATAATCCAAATTTATGTTATGATATTTTGAACTACTAGAAAGAAAAGTTCACTGGGCTGAAATAAAAAAATAAAAAAATAAATAATCCTGTTTGCCTATGGAAACCTTCTCGGCTGAGTTTTTCAACTACACGACTACATTACCCAGCAGGCCAAGTGCTGGGAACATAGGTGATTAAACAAGGGACATTTAAAGAGGTCACGTCCCCTGCTCCTAGGCTACCACCTAGCCAGTAGGGGGCGTGACACAATCTATGCCGATACCGTTATTCAGAAGTATCGAAACCGAAAGCCATGGTGGTCTGAGAATATTGGATACTGGTGGCATCGACCAGTTCTAATGAAGGAATCGACCTCGGGTGCTCCAATGATGAGGGCCGGTATCGAGCTCGATATGCCTGGCTGTAGGCTCAGTGCCAAAGCCTGCACTCCTGAAGCTCTCGATGTTATTGATACTGAGGCTCACAGGTGCCTTTATTAGTTGATCCCCAA
The DNA here is from genome assembly GCA_033557465.1 of Ichthyophis bannanicus. Taxonomy (NCBI): domain Eukaryota; kingdom Metazoa; phylum Chordata; class Amphibia; order Gymnophiona; family Ichthyophiidae; genus Ichthyophis; species Ichthyophis bannanicus. The sequence continues at coordinate 1,140,718,265 of CM066033.1, read as the reverse complement.
CGCGTTTCAGCAAATGCCTTCCTCAGGGGGTATGCAGCTTAAAAGATAACAGATAATAAATAAATAATAATAATACCTAAAAATTATAATAATAAACAATGACAAAGTTGGATAATGTATAAAAAGAATATAAATCAATAAGACAATGATAAACTGATAAAATAAAAATATAAATGATGTCATAAAAATAATACTAAAAGCAGTAAAAATAATAAAACGTGATACAAATCAACACGCAAATAATGCTTTTAAAAGATTAAAAACAAAAACTATATATCAATGGGACTTAATGACATAAAACAAAGCAAATAAATAAAACACATATAATAAAACGCAGGGCAGAGGGTAACATACAAAAACAATGGTGATGTAAATATCAAAAAGAGAAAAGGAGTGGAGGAGTGGCCTAGTGGTTGGGGCAAGGTACTTCAGGCCGGAAGGTCGGGGGTTCAAATCCCACTAGAGGACAGCAACCTTGGGCCGGAAGGACTGGGGTTTCTAGTCCCACAGGTGCTCCTTGTGGTCTTGGGCAAGCCACTTAACCCTCCATAGCCCATGTTCCCTGTAATATAGTTATCTCCAAGTTATAATGCCCTGTTCAATGTAATTTCAGTTTGTTCAATGTAAACCGCACTGATGCAGAATAGCGCGGTATATAAGAGTATCTAAATAAATAAATTAAATAAATAAATAAAAGAAGAAAAAGGAAACCAAAATGAGGTAGTGTAATTGCCATACTTTCTTATTCTATAGAAATACTCACATATGCACTCTGTGAGAGTCTTTTGAAAGAATGCTAATGTGCAATTGTATCTCTGTATGCTAGAGGCAATAAAAAGAATAAAAACATTATTCCCATGAATTCATTACTACTGTATCATGAGAGAGGAGCAGCATCTAAAAAGGACTATTAAAACTGGAATCTCAAAACACAACCCATTCAACGTAATATTGCGCAGATAAGATACGATTAAATCTCTGTGCGAATGACTAATACCTATGACTACTATCATAAAGGAGGAGCAGCAAAAAAGGGGAGGTCCGAAAATTGTAAAATCATATTGTACAGATGGAATGGTAAATAAAATAGAAGTCAGTTTTGGATTTACCTCAAGGTTTGTCATCTAGACTTTTTTTCCTCTTTCCTTTGTTAAAATTGCTTGATTAAGGTTTTGGGATAGCACGGTCTTATGAAGCTCCTATGGTTTGACACAATGGACGTCTCCTCCGATACATTCAGTTGACGACGTTGTTTTATCTTTTGGCATTGAAAATAGAGCAATATGCCGTTTATTATTTCCCAGATTATGACTGAAATCGCTATGGCAGAATGTTTTGCTGAGTTCAAAAATAAGATTATATCTGGAATAAACACAACAACTTCACTGTCAGACCCATGCCCAGTGACTTGGATCAAAGCTAGAAAAAGCCAGTTCTCCCACTACATTCAAAAAATTGTCAAAGATTCACTCCAACAAGGATATATGCTGCAACCCCTAAAGCACGCAATGATACGACCAATACTTAAAAGTAGCAATCTGAGCCCATCCGAACCAAAATCATACCGTCCCATCTCCAGCCTGCCGTTCCTTGCTAAACTCGTGGAAAAGGCAGTGCAAAGGCAACTTCAGGACCATATAGATATCAATGCCCCACTGGACATAGATCAGCATGGATTTAAGCCCCAACACGGCGTGAAAACACTACTCACCTCCCTCTTTGACAATCTCCTAAGAGGCATAGACAACATAAAAAACGGCTACCTGCTAGTGTTCATGGACATCTCGGCGGCCTTTGACATTGTGTCACACACTAAGCTATTACAACGCCTACAACAGATAGGACTATGCAAGAATACCCTGAAGTGGTTTACTTCATACTTGGAAGGGCGAACGCAACAAGTCAAATGCGACCAAAAGAAATCACTACAATTCCCCGTCGCGCAGGGAATACCTCAAGGCTCAGCTCTATCATCAGTGCTCTTCAACATCTACATACAGCCCATATGCAACATCATCAAGCACCACAAACTACACTATCACATATATGCTGATGACATCATGGTGTACGCTCCAATCAACCTACTAGCACTAAACACCACAACAATAACAAAATGCCTCGAAGACATGAATGACTGGCTCATAACCAACAACTTAACAGTCAACTACGATAAAACTGAGGCAATGTTCGTCACCAGGAACCCCACCTTCATACCTCCACAAACTATCAGCATCCTAGACAAACATATAGTAGTCAAAGAAGAAGTTAAATATCTGGGCATCACACTAGACAGAACTCTGAACCTAAAATCCCACATCACCAAAACTGCAAACAAGGCATATCATCGGCTGAAAACAATCAGACAAATAAAACCAATGCTCCGTCAAGACCACTTCCGCACAGTGTGCCAAGCACTCATTACACCACTGCTTGATTATGGAAACTCACTATATCAAGGCCTTCCTCAGCAGACACTCCACCCGCTACAGATGGTACAAAACACCACAGCATGCATCATTACAGACACTCCAAGAACGGAGCACATCACTCCCGTCCTACAACAACTACACTGGCTCCCAATGGTGGCAAGAGCTAAATACAAAACAATCATGATCATCTTCAAAATCATTCACCATCTCTCAGCAGACGTACTACAAAACGTTATAACAAGAGACATCAGCAACAGACCAAGAAGAACCAATAATGACAACATGATCGGCACACCTGCAGGCTATCACAAAACCAAACAAACAACTTCAAAAAGAACACCATCACTACTGGCATCTACACTATGGAACTCCCTCCCAACGAGCCTGAGGGCATTAGATGACCTCACAGACTTCCGCAAAGACCTCAAAACATTTTTATTTATAGAAACCTATGAGCATTCAGGCAAAATCTCCTACCCAAGCAGAAATACTACTACCACGGCCAACTAAGCGCACACCCATCCTATCCACACACACAAACCTATCATACCACATTATTAAATACCTTCATGTTAAATGTTACCTCAATTGTACTGTCTAAATGCTGTTAAGTAACTGTAATGTCTAAATGTTTACACGTACCCTAATGTTAAATGTAACCCTCCAATCATGATGTGATGTGACCACCTTGATTGAAGGAAAAGGTGGCATACAAATCTGTCTAAATAAATAAAATAAAGATATGTTCCTCCCCTACTTTTGGAAAATTTTGGCTCCGTGTTACGCTGTTTTTTTGACAGTGTTTCTCTGTACTGCTCCGCTTTAACGGTTTCCCGTTCTTACAGCCCTCCTGTTTACCATGTGTATATATTTTTCTATGTCCAGGCACTGGCATACAACAAATTAGTTGTTACTCTGTGAATAAGAAGATCAACTCTTAGTCCTCAAGCTGAACATTTTGCCTGTTTTTCATTCAGACTTGTCTGTATATTTAAACACCTGCTGGTACCACGGACTTGTCTTCTTTTTTCTGACCCCAAGGATTCATTGTGTTTTATACAGGTCTGTGAGCAACTTATCAGCTATGTTCAGAAGCAGTACTTTTTATGCATTATTCATTATTATCAGTATTTATTTATTTATTTCAGTGAACATCAGAGTAAGATGGCTTATATACTTATGATTGGAAGTGGTTTTCTCCATCCTCCTTTCCAATGTTACTTTTTATTTTATTTACCATTCCATCTGTACAATATGATTTAAAAATTTTCAGACCTTCCCTTTTTTGCTGCTCCTCCTTTATGATATAAAGGTATTAGTCATTAGCACAGAGATGTAATCGTATCTTATCTGCGCAATATTACATTGAATGGGTTGTGTTTTGAGATTCCAGTTTTAATAGTCCTTTTTAGATGCTGCTCCTCTCTCATGATACAGTAGTAATGAATTCATGGGAATACTGTTTTTACTCTTATTTCTTCTAGCATACAGAGATACAATTGCATATTAGCATTCTTTCAAAAGACTCTCACAGAGTGCATATGTGAATATTTCTATAGAATAAGAAAGTATGGCAATTACACTACCTCATTTGGTTTCCTTTTTCTTTTCTCTTTTTGATATTTACATCACCATTGTTTTTGTATGTTACCCTCTGCCCTACATTTTATTTATATGCGTTTTATTTATTTGCTTTGTTTTATGTCATTTAAGTCCCATTGATATATAGTTTTTATTGTTTTTAATCTTTTAAAAGCATTATTTGCGTGTTGATTTGTATTAAGTTTTATTGTTTTTACTGTTATTAGTATTATTTTTATGACATATCATTTATATTTTTATGAGTTTATCATTGTCTTATTGATTTATATTCGTTTTTTATACATTATTCAACTTTGTCATTGTTTATTTATTATTATAATTGTTATTATTTATTATTATAATTGAAGGGAGGAGTGGCCTAGTGGTTAGGACAGGATACCTCAGGCCGGAGGGCCAGGGGTTCAATTCCCACCTGGGGACAGCAATCTCAGGCCGGAGGGACTGGGGTTTCTAGTCCTATAGGCACTCCTTGTGGCCTTGGGCAAGCCACTTAACCCTCCATTGCCTCAGGTACACATAGATTGTGAGCCCTTTGGGGACGAGGGAATGTATCCAGTACCTGCTTATATAGTAATTGTAAACCGCTCTGATGCCCTCAGCCTGGACGGTATATCAAGAATTGCATAAACATAAACATAAACATTATGTATTATTATTATTTATTTATTTATTATCTGTTATATTTTAAGCTGCATACCCCCCGAGGAAGGCGTTTGCCGAAACACGTTGGGGATCAATTAATAAAAGCACCTTTGACCTCCATACGCCTCTCACTTCTTGTGTTGGGTTCTCCTTGCTGTGAGGGCTTAGGCTCTTTTTTGTGTTCCATTGATACTAAGGCTGTCAGGAGTACGGCCGAACTCCTCTCGAGAGCCAGCATGCGCTGGTCTAGGAAGATTGCCAATGTCTGGGTGGAGTCACCTACGGGGATTTGAGCCATTGTCCCAGAACATGGAACCAGTAGCTCTCTAGAGGCCGATGCCTTGGAAGCGTCCCGGAGCCCCACTTGTGCTTTGGAGGACAGATCCTCCCACCGGGCTGTTTGAATGGCTTGTCTGCATCGGATGCTCCTCTAAGGGAGTCACAAAGCTTTTGCTGGGACTTCTCCCTGGCCTCAGTATCGTTTTTTTATGTAAATGTCGATGATTTGGAGATGGCTACAGACTTTGATTTACTTTTGTGTTTGGATTTTGAAGAAACCTGAGACCCATGAGAGGAAGTTCATGCCCTCGATGAAGTGGAAGTTACTGAAACAGAGTCCGAGGCAAACGACGATCCAAACTGTCTGGCTTGGTTCTGGCTTGGTTTTGGCACAAAGGACAAAAACTGGGTTGATTTCAGGACCCAAACATGTTAGTCACCAGTCAAGTTTATCAGTGGCCGAAGTGGTACTGGCACACTTGGGACATTTTTTAAAACCACCGACTGGCTTTTCCATGTCTGAAAAAGTTGTCTTTGAGAGTGAAGATAAGGCTATGGAGGCCTAAGGCCTAGTTTAGCGGTGAAAACCACAGGAAAAATGAATAGAAATAAAAATTAAAAGTAAAAACAATCGGGACCAGTGTCGGATTCGACAGAACCGGCGTTGATGGGAAGGCAGAAGCACTATGTACCCCGAAGGGCACAAAAAAGAGAAGCTTTTCGATGGTGACAGGATGATGCATCCTACTGGCTCCGAGGAAAACGAAGAACTCAGGAGAGGAGTTAGGAAGGCAGGCACAGTCGAATGCTCCCAAAGGCATTCCTATTGGATGATGGGGAGTGTTCCCAAGCAGACTCTGTCGGTGACGTTCACCCATATGTGAAAACTGCATTCCTGCTTGTTCCTGGAGATCCAATGGAAAATGAGCATGCCTCAATGAAGCTGCTTCAGCAAGATATTGTTCCTTAAGCTGGAGGGATACTGTATGTCTGGCTACTACTACAAGACATACACAGCACTGCACAGACATGTAAGAGACAGCATAGTTACTCACCTGTAACAGGTGATCTCCGGGAACAGCAGGAATTTAGTCTTCACATATGGGTATCGTCGGTACCGACGGAGCCTGCGCGGGAACGCAACCCAGCGTCCAATTAGAAAGCTTTTGGGAGTATCCCACAGCGCCTGCGTGCTGCCTTCTCGCCTTTCCCAACTGTCCCTCTCCAGTTGAGTTTAAAGCTGAGATAAAGAGAGAGAGATAGGGAAAGAGAGGGAGATAGGGAAAGAGAAAGAGATAGATAGAGAGATACAACTCCTAGGGGAGGTGGGTGGGTTGTGAAGACTAAATTCCTGCTGTTCCCGGAGATCACCTGTTACAGGTGAGTAACTATGCTATCTCCAGGAACAAGCAGGAATGTAGTCTTCACATAGGGTACGCCCTAGCTTTAGATGCCAGGGAGAGAACCCCAGAAGTTGTGTGTCCCTGTGAAAGGGCTCCACTTCCCCCAATGGATCTCCGGCATCCTACCAGGGATGATGGGTAGGAGTTGATTAGGTATGGAACAGGTGTTGGAGAACAGCCTGACCAAACAAGGCATCCCGGCGGGAGTCCTTGTCCAAGCTGTAATGGGCTATGAAGGTATGTACCGAGGCCCAAGTGGCTGCTCGACAGATGTTGTCGACAGACACAGCGTGTAGATGAGCCATTGAAGCTGCCATGGCTCTCACACTGTGAGCTGTGACATGGCCCTCCAGAGGAAGATTTTTACTCTGATAGGCAAAGGAAATACACTGTGCAATCCAGTTGGACAGTGTTCTCTTGGAGACTGGAAGTCTCAAATGAGAAGGATCAAAAGCAACAAAGAGTTGAGAGGACTTTCTATGCTGCTGTGTTCTTTGTAAGGAAAAGGCTAAAGCTCTTTTACAGTCCAAAGTATGAAGATTCCTTTCTGCATTTGATGCATGAAGCCTTGGAAAAAACACAGGCAGGTAGACCGCTTGGTTCAGATGAAAAGGTGAGACCACCTTTGGCATAAAGTGTGGATGAGTCCTAAGGACTACCTTGTCATGATGAAACCTTGTATAAGGAGGATCAGCCACTAGTGCCTGCAACTCACTGATGCGACGTGCTAATGTGATTGCAATGAGAAAGATAACTTTCCAGGAAAGGAATTTCAACGAGGTAGTAGCTAAGGGTTCGAAAGGTGGCTTCATGAGCTGGCCAAGAACCATGTTTAAGTCCCATGCCACCGGTGGTGGCCTAATGGGAGGCATAGTTAGAAGGCCTCTCATAAACCTTGCTATAAGAGGATGGGAGGAAATAGATTGTCCATTTAAAGGCTTGAAAGAAGCTGCAATAGCACTCAAATGGACTCTTACTAAGTTAGTTTTAAGTCCTGCATTGGATAAATGAAGGAGATACTCCAGTAATGATTCCAGAGGTATCGCAAGGGGGCTAAGACCCTTCTGCGAGCACCATATGGTAAACCTTTTCCACTTGAAAGCATAAGAGCGTCTTGTGGAAGGTTTTCTGGAAGCATAAAGGATATCCTTTACTTGCTGAGAAAGGTTAAGATCATGAAGATCTAAGCCTTCAGCAACCAAGCCCTGAGATGCAGAGACTGGGGATTGGGATGCCATAACATTCCGTCCTCTTGAGACGGGAGATCTGAAGCAGACCCTAACTCCAGAGAGGGAGCTTGAGAGAGATGTAGAAGCAGAGGGTACCACACTTGCCGTGGCCAATGTGGAGCTATGAAAATCATACGGCCTCTGTCTCTCTGAAGCTTGAACAGTGTTTTGGGAATTAGGGGAATGGGTGGAAAGGCATAAAGGAAGTCTTGACCCCAATGAAGGAGGAAAGCATCCATGGCCTGAGAGCCCTGAGCCGGAATTCTGGAACAGAACCGGGGAAGTTTGGCATTCAACGAACTTGCAAAGAGGTCTATGTCCGGGGTTCCCCAAATTTGAAAAATCTTGGCCACCTGGTCTGCATGTAGAAGCAGAACTCGACTGAGTCTGTCTGCCCAAGAGTTTTGGATACCTGGAAGATACACTGCCAGGAGATGGATCTGATGCTCTCTGGTGAGGGCCCATAGTCGCAAAGCTTCGTTGCAAAGCGACAGAGAGCCTGTTCCTCCCTGCTTGTTCACGTAGAACATGGCTACTTGATTGTCCGTGTGAATGAGGACTGTCCTGTAGCTGAGCAGAGTGTGGAACACTCGAAGAGCAAGGAAGATTCCTCTGAGCTCTAAGAAATTGATGTGTAGATGAGTCTCCTGTGGAGTCCAAGTGCCTTGGGTGGAGAGGTCTTGCAAATGAGCTCCCCAACCCATTGGTGAAGCATCTGTTGTGAGAGTTGCCTGGGGTAAAAGTTGTTGAAATGGGGACCCCCACCAACAGGTTTTGAGTGGACTGCCACCATTGAAGGGACAAAATAAGGCAATTTGTGTTTGCTATTTTGTCTGACAGGCACCCTGATGCCTAGGTCCATTGAGTAGATCAAGTCCACTGGGCTGCTGTCATATGGAGGCAAGCATAAGGAACCACATGCACAGTAGATGCCATGTGGCCTAGTAGTTGTAACATTTCTCGAGCAGTGAGATGAGGCTTTAGCACTGCTTGAGAAGCTAACTGCACCATGTGAAGGCAACGTGTCTGGGGAAGATAGGCCCTTGCTTTTCTGGTATCCAGCAAAGCGCCTATGAACTCTAGAGACCGAGTGGGAGTTAGGCTGGATGTTTGGATGTTTATAACCAGACCCAAATACTGAAGGATACGCAGTGTGCAAGACAGAGAAATCCTGGCCTCTGACTCTGATGGGGCTCGAATGAGCCAGTCGTCTAAGTGAAGACGAATATTCCTAGAGTGCGAAGAAATGCTTCTACCACAGCCATGCATTTCGTAAACACCCTTGGTGCTGAGGCCAGGCCAAAAGGAAGCACCCTGTATTTGTAGTGCTTTCCTTGAAAAGGGAACCGAAGGAACTTTCTGTGAGATGTATGGATGAGAACATGAGTGTACGCATCCTTGAGATCTAGAGAACAAAGCCAATCCTGACTCTGAAGGTATGGCAGCAGCGTTCCCAGAGAAATCATCTTGAATTTCTCTTTGAACAGGAATTTGTTCAATTCTCTGAGGTCTAAAATAGGTCTGTGTCCCCCTGTTTTCTTTGGGATAAGGAAATAGGGGGAGTAAAACCCTGTACCCTGTTGAGGAATGGGTACCTCTTCTATTACCCCATGGGCAAGAAGCATAGTGACCTCTTAATCTAACAAGTTGATGAGAGAGGTCTGAGAATTGAACTGTCTTACCATTGTGGGAGGGGGCATGCAGAGAAAGTGAAGCTTGTACCCCTCTTTTATAATGGAGAGTCTCCAATGTTCTGCTGTTATTTGCCCTCATCTGGGGGCAAAGTGACACAACCTTCCTGGAATGGTGGAAGGTTCTGGTCCGCTGAGGGCCAGGAAGGCTAAGTTCTCTAGATGGAAGTCAAAGGCCTTGTGGAGGCTGAGACTGCTGAGACGGTTGAGGCTTAGCAGTCTTTGCTTTCCTTTGTTTAAGTGGTTGCTGACTCTTTCGGGCAGGTTGACCTGCAGAACGTCCCTGCTGAGAATAAGAGGGATAAAACCTCTTCTTTTTGGAGAAGAATGGTTTCTTGAAAGATTTCTTCCTTGCAGGATCAGCTGTGGCTTTGGATAATCTATCCAAAGTGGAGTTGTCAGCATCCAACTCATTGGCTTTCTCTTGCCAATTTTTACCGAATAGATTCTCACCTGTACAAGGGATATTGCCCAGTTTGTCCTGCACCCAGAGCTCCAAATCGGATGCCTGGAGCCAGGCAATTCTACGTGCACCTATGGCAATGGCAGAGGTTCTGCTTATGCACTCAAAACAGTCAAAAGCTGCATGATTGACAAACTTAGAAACATCCTGGGCATGTTTAACCAGTGTAAGAAAATCCTGCCTCTTATCTTCCGGAAGAAGAGGGCTCAAAACCTCTAAATGTCCTGTGACTTCCTTAAGGAACATTCCCATATATAAAATATAGGAACTGATCCTGGCAGAAAGCATGGAAGCCTGGAAAGTATGACGTCCAAAGGCATCCAAAGTTCGACACTCACGTCCTGGAGGATTAGAGACATGCCTCTTCGCACTTCTGATCATTGTCATAGCTGATTCCACTACAATAGAGTGGTGAGGAAGCTGAGTCTTCTAGAAGCCAGGACACGGAGGCACTCGATACATGGTATCCAGTCTACGAGAGTGAGGAGAGGTGGTAAGAGGTGTTTCCCACATTCTTAACATGAGATCATGTAAGATCTCATGGATAGGCAAAGTAGCTGCCTCCTTAGGAGCCTTGGGATATTGTAGAATCTCCAACTCCTTTGCCCTGGGCTCTGTTTCAGGAGTCACAGTAATGGAAAGACCTCGAGCCACCTCCCCGATAAAATCCTGAAAGGAGATATCTTCTGGAGGAGACATCCTACGTTTAGGAGAGGAAGGCTCCTCTGGGAGAAGTAGTCCGGTACCGATGGAGCTGTCAGAATCCTCAGACTCCTCCGAGGATTCAAAGTACCTTCTGTCCGGATTCTCTTGTAGAGCACAATACCCGTACCGACCGAAGTCGGTGCCGGGAGGAATCGGTACCGGAAGGGATAGCATGACTGGGTGCCGGCAATGCAGACACCAATGTCGATGCTATTGGTACCGGTACCGATACCGGTGCCAGAGTCTGTGCCGGTACCGGTTGAACTGTCTGACGCGGTTCAGAGGGTGTCGATGCCGCAAGGAGAGCTGCCAGACTGCGTTCAATAGCCAGGAACTTCTGCTCTATCGACGCTGCCGATACCTGCGTATCGGTACCGGAGAAAGCGGCCGGTACCCCAGAGCATGGCACCAGTAGTTCTGCACGCTGCCGATTCCTGCGTATCGGTACCGGAGAAAGCGGCCAGTACCCCAGAGCATGGCACCAGTAGTTCTGCCGAGGTTGAGGCCTCGATAACATCCTGGAGCCCCAATAATGCTTTGGAAGCCGAAGCCTCCCACTGGGGCAATTTTGCCGGTATAGAACCCTCAAGGGCAACGCCAGAGGCATCTCGATGCTTGGAAGGAGATCTACCCTTTGAGGACCGTCCAGACTTATGTTTAGTTACCTGAGATCCATGGGAGGAAGACGAAGCCCTGGAAGACGTCGATGCCACAGAGGCTGCATCGGAGGGAAAAAGGGTGCTGAGCTTAGCAGCTCCGTTTTGTCGACCCCTCTTGGACATCATGGCACAGGCCATACCCTCTGAGATGGAGTGGTCAGGACCTAAACATTTAAGGCACCACTCATGGGTGTCGGTGACGGAGATGGTACCGCCACACTTGGTGCACTTCTTGAAACCCGAAGCGGGTTTTTCCATAGTAAAGGAAAATTTAAGGCGCGTGCACCTGAAGAAGAAAGGTTTGGAAAAAAAAATTTTTTTTTTAAAAAAGAAAGAAAGAACTGGCGGTGCCAATATAGCGTCGAGGGAAGGCAGACGCGACCACAAAAAAGAATAGGAAAAATTTTCTGCGGTGACAGGAACGACAACCTGCTGGCTCCGTGGAAAATAAAGAACTGGAGAGAGGCAATTGGGAAAGGCGGGAAGGCAGCACGCAGGCACTGTGGGATGCTCCCAAAAGCTTTCTAATTGGATGCTGGGGAGCATTCCCGCACAGGCTCCGTCGGTACCGACGATACCCATATGTGAAGACTACATTCCTGCTTGTTCCTGGAGATAGTCCCTGCTCATCAGAGCTTACAATGTAGTCAAGACAGACAACACAGTAGGTGTAGACAGGGATATATCTAGGGGGAATGGTAAAGAAACACAAAAGAGGCAAACACAAAGAAAACACAAAGGAGATCAGGTGAATCAAGATCCAAAAGTGGCAGCGAAGAGGTGAGTTTTCAGCCTGGATATGAATAGGGCCAGAGAAGGCGCCTGATGTACAGACTCAGGTAGTTTGTTCCAGACATAAGGAGAAGCAAGGTGAAAGGAACGTAGTCTGGAGTTAGCAATAGAAGAGAAGGCCACAGATAGAAGCAATTTGCCAGAAGACCGAAGTTTCCGGGGAGGGGTGTAGGGAAGTATAAGAGAGGAAAGGTAGTGAGGAACTGCAGAGTGAATCACTTATAGGTCAGCAGGAGAAGTTTGATCTGGATACATAAACAGATAGGGAGCTAATGAAGTGACTTGAGAAGAGAAGTAGTATGAACATGACGAGGCTGGCGGAAGATTAGCCATGCAGCAGAGTGCTGAACAGATTGAAGGGGAGAGATGATTCAGAGGGAGACCAGCAAGGAGTAGGTTACAATATTCTAGACGGGAGGTGACTAAGGATTGGATAAGTGTATTTGTAGTGTGTTCAGAAAGGAATGGGCAAATTTTGTTAATGTTGTAGAGAAAGAAACGGCAGGTTTTGGCTATCAGATAGATGTGTGTGGAGAAAGAGAGAGATAGGAGCCAAAGACAATCCCAAGGTTGTGAGGCAAGGAAATAGGGAGGAGTAGAGAGTTATTCACAGAGACTGAGAAAGGAGACTTTAGGGGAAAAAATAAGCAGCAGTTTTGGCCATATTCAATTTCAAGCAGCGGAGAGCCATCCAAGTAGCAGGGTCAGAAAGGATGGCCGAGTGAAAAGAATATTTGTTGGATAAAGCTCCCTTGTCTTTGGATAGTTTTTTAGGAGGGGCAAGTAGAAGAAAGCGCCAAAAGATGAGAGCTTGCTTCCCAGAGGGTGGTGGTTGTCTAAAAACGTCATTAGCAGAGAGGCAGAGCAGCAAAAAGGCTGGTAAAGGATTTGCAGTTACCAGCAATAAGCTCAGTGGAGTGGCCTAGTGGTTGGAGCAAGTTGCCTCGGCCTGGGGTTCAAATCCCGTTGGAAGACAGCAATCTTGGGCCGGAAGGACTGGGGTTTCTAGTCCCTTAGGCACCCCCTTGTGGCTTTGGGCAAGCCACTTAACCCTCCATTGTCTTAGGTACAAAATGCAGTTTGTGAGCTATTCGGGGACAAGGGAAATATATACTGTACCTGAATGTACATCGCTTTGACCCAGTGAAAAGCACTGCTAAATAAATAAATAGTATAAAGACTGTGGATAGCTGTTCAGTCTTATAAGGACTATCCTGTAGTTCTGAGAACTGAACTACCAGTAGAGAGGATTGCCTCACTGGGACCCTGGCTCAAGTTACAAGTTTTAAAAACAAAGCCAGAGTCAAGCAGCAGAAGTTGCAGTTAGGAGAAAAACCTAGGTTCCTTTCTAAGAGCTGGAGTCTGCAGTGGACCAGGAAAGGAAGACTAGGATCAAATCCTTTGAACTGTATTATTGGAGGGAACTGGTAAACATTTTGTGTTGTAAATAATATGCTGAGTTTACAAGAACTCTGAAGGGCTAACCCTGCTTTTAGTTGGAGGTACCCAGCCCTATCCATTTTTCTTTTTTGGTGCCAAAAGCATCAATAATTTCTTTGTGTATTAAACCTGGTTGTTGCCCAATCTTCTCTGTCCAATGGCTCTGTGTGAAAGACCAGCAGACTTCAGAGCAAGTGATCTGTACTCACAGAGCATCCCCTTCTGGTGACAATGTCTAATTTTAAAAACCATCAATAATACCTTAAATTTAATATGAAATTCTATAGGAAGTCAATGTAGCTCCTTTAATCCTGAAGTACTATTATCAAACCTAGATTTATTAGTTTGCTTACTGCCATATTTTGTACTAACTGTAAGATCTTTAAAGTTGAATTCAGCAACCCAATAAAAACACTACAGTAATTATAGCAATGAAACAAATCCTGAATAAGTGTAGGAAACTCACTTGCCTTTAAAAATATATACAACTGACACACAATATGAATCTTATAAAATACTTTTTGCACAACCTTCTTTATATGTGATGCATACTAAGCTGGCAATCCAAAATCTGCACCTAAATATATTTTTTGCTTCATTATAATTTAGCTATGACATGTAGCATTTATCCCACATCAACACACAACCACTGCCTCTGTCAAATTTACACTCAAACCATGGGTAGATATTGACTGCTGAGAAACCAACTGCAATTGCTTTAGGAAATCCATCATCATGAACAGAGAATGGTACATATAATCATCCACATACATAGTATACTGATCCCATTAATAAAAAATCACATAAGGTGAGATTTTACTTATCAGATAATTTATTTTTTCCAGAGTCCAGCTAGACAAGTGGGTTGTGTTCCCCCACCAGCAGATGTGGAGACAGAGAAAGAACTAGAAACTTCCAGTGACATCACTGCTATATATTTGTACCCAAGCATGTGGTCAAGAACCTGACCTTATACAACCTCATTGAGGATAACATAGCAGGAACTATGTATAAAACTATGTACAAAACACCCACCATACAAAAATTGGTCATGCCTTCAAGACAGCCAAGCCCGCAAGACAGGGAACTATATACACAACTATGTATGAGACGGCCAAGGTCAAGCCCAAAAGGCACACCACTGTGAAAACAGATCACAAAGGGGCAGAACCTAGACTGGTCTAGCAGGACTCCAGGATAGGAGTAAAATCTCACTTTCCAGTTCGTCTTGCTAGATCAGTCCAGACAAGTGGGACGTGTCAAAGCTACTAATACTCCACTGGGCAGGAAGACATGGCTGTTAGAATCTCTGCACCAAAGGCCACATCTGCCCTAGTGAAGACATCCAAGCAATTGTCGCGGCCCTACCAATGTCCCTGGAGGTGACAGAACTGTGCTGCTCCCAGGACTAAGCCTGTGTCCAGGTGAATGCACCCGCAATCCCTCCAGATAAGTCTTATCCTATAAAGGATACACATAGGAGACTGATTCTTTGTCCAACAGCCCAAGGGAGCCCAAGAGGCTGTTTCACCTTTATGTGGCCCCAAAAAGCCTTAAGAATCAGTCTAATCTAGTGAATGAAATAGTGGCCTATAAGAAGCAGAGAAGCACTCTACAGACATAGACTCCATATAGGTTCTTGTTCTTCCCGTTACATAAGAGCAGCACAAACAGCCTGTCTTACCTACGGAAGAAGTGAGCGACCTCTAGGAAAATGAGGTGCAGTCTTCTGATATCGATACTTGAAGATCCCTATCCTTCCCTTGGCACTGCTTTAAAAAGTGAGACAAAAAAACGCCTGAGTGACATAAAAAGTGGACACCACTTTGATCATAAAGCAAGGAACTGCTTAATGGGCACAGCCTCCTCTGAGAAGGCAGGTATATGGGTCTCTGCAAGAGAAATCCTGTAGCTCTGAAATGTGACAGACCCTTAAGTATAAATGTCTTGAGGGACAGTTCTCCAAGTGAATACAACTTCAAAGGTTGTAAAGACACCATATCATGGTACAAAGAACGAAACCGAAGGCCTTTCGGGGAGGGGGGGGGGGCGTTATGATTGACCATTGGGGACACAATGCTGCACCCACTGAAGAAAATGGACAACATCTGGGTGAAAGGTTATGGAGCAACTGACCAGCGGCCACAGGAATCAAGGGACAGACCTTTGACAAATCATCCTAAATGGTGACAAATCAGCCATCCTGGAGCTACGTGGTGCTCATTACACTAGTCCTCAAAGAGACATCAGATGCACATCTAGGTGAGATGGAAGGCAGTGCTCTCCACTCTCGAGGCTTGTAACGAACAGCTGAAGAATAGCCCCTACAGACTACACATCAGTACTATGCGCCTCCTCTCAAGTATTCAGCCATAAGCTAGAAGGGAACTGGGCTGTCCAACAAACACAAGACTTGAAGGCACAAGGGCCAGCTCCATCAGGAGCATCAGATCTGTGCATACACCGTGAGTTGCCATGGAGGAGCATGTACTGCCACGGCCTCCAAGGACAGGCTGAACGAGAGCAACTGCCTCCAAAGCTAACCTCCTTACAGCAGTTGAAGAATCCTCACAACCTTGGCACTGGTTGGGGACAACATCAAACCCATCTGTGGAAGGCCCCCCTTCCAGAATCCTTTGGAATGCTAATGGGACAAACTCCTGTTGTCCTGGATTAGGGGAGCACTGGAATCTACCTTCTCATTAATTGATTTCCCCAATATGATATACAGAGTGCACCAGAAGTTCTGTTCTGTCAATTGAAATAAGAGGCCAAATCTGGCAGACTTGGCATATGCCCAAGGCATGGGGCTGCCACCGCCATGACACGGACCGAGAAGATTCAGACTGCTCGGTCCTGGACCATGTGGTTAAAAAACAAAAGAGACAAGCGAATGGGGTTCATGTTTTGAGGTGACAGAGTGACCAGCATTGCCAGGACCTTACTAACGAACCACAGCCACCTTTCACTTGCTGAGAGCTTCCAACGAGAGGAAGAGCCACAGAGGATTCTCCAGAGAAAGGCCCTTCTTCAAATTTGGCAGGCTGACAGCAACTGTTAGTATTAGGGGAAACTTGATCTTGAAGCCTTATGAACAAGATAATCAACAGAACAGCAATGATTTTTGTTACCCCCCCCCCTTTGGCAGGGCTATTGAAGAGCCCACATTCGTGGGGCTAACCTATTCATCATCATTATGAAATTCAGGAGCTCTAGACCATCCCAATCTTGGGAGGCTGCTGAAGGGCTGACAGTTGATCCAACATCCTGCCCCTCCATCGACGGGCACAAAGAGGCTGCCAAACAGCCTGTCCATACAAGCGTCAAGGGCTCAAGATACTCCAATGCCTGAGATGGCTAAAGATGACCTCTGTTTCAACCAACTACCCAGCAGAGGTCCTCCAGAACTGAACCGCACTGGCGATTCCCCTCGCTGCTTCGGATTGAGTCTTGGCCTAAATAAGCAAATCATCAATAAAAGATGGAGACATACGCCATTGTGCCGCAGGGTGCAGTCGCTACCACCATGCTCCCAGAAAAAAATGGGGCAGTGGAGAGCACGAAAGAAGGAGCAGAGAACTGAGTGTATGAGCCAAGAATGTTGTTGATCCTCTTGAATGGGAAGGAAAAATAAGCCTTTGCCAGGCGAAGCAACGTTAGAACTGAACCGTCTACATGATGGACCTCAGTGACTCCAACCAAAAATGAGAGATCTTCAGGAAGGATCTAAAGCCCTTCACATTATGAATCTGCCCAAAGAAGTCACCCTTCTATGGCATGACAAAATAGATAGGGTAACAACCTATGCTTCCTTGGGCAGGAGGCCAGATACACCAGGCTGTCCAGGGTAGGCTTGGACAGAGTCATCCCCCCTCCTTTTTTTTTCCTCACTCTGAACCACAGGGAGAGATCACGAAAGCACTCAAAACCAAGGGATTTGTTGCGGTCTAGAATGTGGTCATACTTGAGCACCCAGCACTCTATAGCAATGTGAACTCACTCATAGTGAAGGAGTTGGGAGATGGCCACCCAACATGAGCCCCCAAATCCAGTCATTAATCAAGACAGGAAGGACTGAAGCCAAGGGTGAAGATCTGCAGGGTCCTGGAAGCCCATAAGAAGGCAGAGGCCAAGCCTAAGAACTGGGGAAGGCAGAGTATGATTCCCCTGGTCAACAGCGATAGGTGACCCAGAGGCCCCAAGACGCTCTGCATCAGGGGGAGGGGGAACTGGAAGGAGAAGAAGTAAAGAAGCAGAAGTCACTCATTCCCAAGATCCTCTAGACCAGGGGTCACCAACCTGCGGCCCGCGAGGTCCCTCCGTGCGGCCCGCGAGACTCTACCCCGGTGCGGCCCGCCAAGGCAAACTCACCAACTCCTTCTTCTGCAGCCGCGGCTCCCTGCCTCTTAGGGAACCGCGGCTGTGCTTGTAAAATCATCGCGGAGCCCTTCCTGTCTTGACGGGCTCCGTGCAGCATTGTCCCGCCTCCAAAGGAAGTGGTAAACAACTTCCTTTAGAGGCGGGACAATGCTGCACGGAGCCCGTCAAGACAGGAAGGGCTCCGCAATGATTTTACAAGCACAGCCGCGGTTCCCTAAGAGGCAGGGACCCGCGGCTGCAGAAGAAGGGAGGGAGCTGACATGGAAAAATAAAACTACAGGTATGAGCAGTTTTTTCTTTCGGGGGGGGGGGGCGGCCCGCGAGTCTGCCGGTAGTCGGCTGTGCGGCCCACGGCCCTCTGGAGGTTGGTGACCCCTGCTCTAGACCTATCCTCCAGAAAACAACAAGACTTGGATTCCCCAAACTCATAACATAAGAACATAAGATATGCCATACTGGGTTCAGACCAAGGTCCATCAAGCCCAGTATCCTGTTTCCAACAGTAGCCAATCTAGGTCATACATACCTAGCAGTTTCCCCAAAAGACACAGGTTCCACAATGCTTGTACTGGGTCAAGCATTGATATAAGAACATAAGAACATAAGATATGCCATACTGGGTCAGACCAAGGTCCATCAAGCCCAGTATTCTGTTTCCAACAGTGGCCAATCTAGGTCATATGTACCTAGCAGTTTCCCCAAGAGATATCCTGGGTCCCTTCTTAATAATGGTTTATGGACCTTATCTCCAGGAACTTGTCCAAACCTTCTTTAAACCCAGCTACACTAACAGCCTTTACTACATCCTCCGGTAACAAATTCCAGAGTTTGATTACACGTCGAGTGAAAAAATATTTTCTTTTATTAGTTTTAAATAGTTTACCCTGTAGCTTTATTGCATGTCCCCTAGTCTTTCTATATTCTGATAGCGTAAACAATTGATCTATGTTTACCCATTCCACTCTGTTCATTAATTTATAGACTTCTATCATATCTCCCCTCAGCCGTCTCTTTTCCAGGTTAGAGAGCCCTAACCTTTTTAGCCTTTCTTCATAGGAGTATCCTTCCATCCCCTTTACCATTTTGGTGACTCTTCTCTGAACCTTTTCTAATAACGCTATATCCTTTTTAAGATACGGCGACCAGAATTGCACACAATATTCAAGGTGCGGTCTCACCATGGAACGATATAAAGGCATTATAATATCTTGTTTTATTTCACATTCCTTTCCTTATGATACCTAGCATTCTATTTGCTCTCTTAGAATGTTTACTAGAATCGGAGGAATACGTATCATCTGAAGCTTCTTCAAAATCAACTTGTTGTCGACGTTTCTTATCCTTTCTTTTAGGGTTCAACCATGGGTACACATACCCCGTGGAGTAATCATCATAATCCCTTTTTATTTTTTTTGTTTTCATTGATTTAACTTTTTCCCTCGTTGTCTCTATGATTTTTTTAAAGTCATTCATGCGTTTAGAGAAGTATTTTGTAGTTTCCAAATCCTTCAAATTAGATATTAATACTTCTGCTTCTTGTTAATCCGCAGTTTCGGCTAATGGTCATTTTAAGTGTGGTGATTGTAAGGTATGTGAGATTACTTTAGAAACATCAATGTTCACCTATCATGGCAAGACATATTTATTGAGACACAAGACGTCGTGCACCTCCATTTATTTGGTTTATTGTATTTTGTGTCCCTGTCAATTAGTGTATGTGGGCAAAACCATTCGCCCTTTTCACATTCGTATGAATGAACACCGTAGCAGATTGTAATGCAAGAAAGTAGAAGCTCCCATTGTAGATCATTGTCTCAAATTGAAACATGGTTTTGAAGATTTACGATGCTTCTGCATTGATCATATTCTTACTGGATTCAGCGGAAAATCAAAAGATCAAACGTTAATTCGAGAGCAACACTGGATTTTCAATCTGCAATCGGTAATTCCTACTGGTTTGAATGCACAAGTAGACTGGAGTGTATGCATATAGCCCTGGTTCATAGACTTATTTATTGTATTGAACATAAGAACATAAGAAATGCCATACTGGGTCAGACCGAGGTCCATCAAGCCCAGTATCCTGTTTCCAACAGTGGCCAATCTAGGTCATACGTACCTAGCAGTTTCCCCAAAAGACACAGGTTCTGCAGTGCTTGTACTAGGTCAAGCATTAATATCCTGGGTCCCTTTTTAATAGTGGTTTATGGACCTTTCCTCCAGGAACTTGTCCAAACCTTTTTTAAACCCAGCTATACTAACAGCCCTTACTACATCCTCCGGTAACAGATTCCAGAGTTTGATTACACGTTGAGTGAAGAAATATTTTCTCTTATTTGTCTTAAATAGTTTACCCTGTAGCTTCATTACATGTCCCCTAGTCCTTCTATATTCTGATAGCGTAAACAATTGATCCACGTTTATCCGTTCCACTCCATTCATTAATTTATACACCTCTATCATATCTCCCCTCAGCCGTCTCTTTTCCAGGTTAAAGAGCCCTAACCTTTTTAGCCTCTCTTCATAGGAGTAGCCTTCCATCCCCTTCACCAATTTGGTGGCTCTTCTCTGTACTTTTTCTAATAACTCTATGTCCTTTTTAAGATACGGTGACCAGAATTGCACACAATATTCAAGGTGCGGTCGTACCATGGAGCGATACAGAGGCATTATAATATCCTTTGTTTTATTCTCCATCCCTTTCCTTATGATACCTAGCATTCTATTTGCTTTCTTGGCTGCCGCTGCACACTGGGTGGAGGGTTTTAACATGTTATCCACGATGACTCCTAAATCTTTTTCCTGGGTGGTGGTTTCTAATGTGGAGCCTTGCATTGTGTAACTATAGTGTGGGTTGTTCTTTCCTAGGTGCATAACTTTGCACTTGTCCACATTAAATTTCATCTGCCATTTGGATGCCCAGTCTTCCAATTTATCCAGATCCTCCTGCAGTTTTCCACAATCCTCTTGGGTTTTAACAACTTGAAACAGTTTTGTGTCATCTGCAAATTTGATAACCTCACTAGTTATTCCCTTTTCCAGGTCATTTATGAATATGTCAAAAAGTAGCGGACCCAGTACAGATCCCTGGGGTACTCCACTATTCACCTTTTTCCATTGGGAATATTGGCCATTTAGCCCTACCCTCTGCTTTCTATCTTTTAACCAGTTCCCGATCCACAATAGTACACTGCCTCCTATCCCATGACTTTTTAGCTTTGCCAAAAGTCTCTGATGGGGGACCTTGTCAAAAGCTTTCTGAAAGTCCAGATACACTATATCAGTGATGGCTAACCTTTTTGAGCCCGAGTGCCCAAACTGCCGCACAAAACCAAAGAATTTCCTCAAAGTGCCAGCACGTCAATTTGCATAAATATTTGCATAATGCTAACATACACTAACTTTTAGTAAACATGTCTCTTAATGAGTGTATGGATAAAGACAGACTAAAAGACTTCTACATTACTATAATCCAGTGCCAACCGCCAGGCACATTAGGAACTACTACAAACACTGCCCATTTAGAACCAATAGCAAACCCGCCGTATCCTAACAGCACTACCAGGACTCACAAAGCACCACACCATACCTATCAAAAGGCAACACTGCAAATATTAAACCAATACATTTCAGACAATAACAATACATGACCTACTGGGGAAAGTGAACAAGTGGCAATGTCAAAAAGGAATTACATAAACAGAATACCTCAGCTCAGTTACACAGTTGCAATTGCTCCAGCCACTTTCTTCTGGTTTCTTCATGTCTTCTGCTAACTCTCCATCATCTGCTGTCCATTTGTCCTTTCTTCTCTCTTCTAGTTTTTTTTTTCCATTCTCTCTCTCTACATCCGCTTTAACATACTAATCTTTCTCCTTTTGCTCTTTCCTCATTCCTATTTCATCCACTCAAATTTTACCCCTCCATCCTCAATCCCCACTTACTCTCCCAATACCCAGCCAATTGTAGATTTTTTATCCCTCCCACACAAAATATTTTTCCCCTCTCCATTTTACTCTCCCAGCCCCATCCCATTCTAATCCTCCCCCAACATCAGCTCCCTTCTAGTTCCAGCCTCACCCAGCATCCATTCCCTTCTAGTCCCTGCATCAGCCCATTTCCAGTCCTAGCCCCCATCAGCCCATTTCCAGTCCTAGCAACCCCCCAACCCAATACCAGTCCTAAGCCCCCCCCCATCAACCCACTTCCAGTCCTAAACCCCCATCACCCATTTTCAGTTTAAGCCCCCCCTATAACCCATTACCAGTCCTAACCCCCATCACCCCATTTCCAGACAGCCCCCATCAGCCCACAGCCCATTAGCAGTCCTACCCCCAGCCCATTAGCAGTCCTACCCCCCCCCCCCCCGCCCGCCGCCCCCATTAGCAGTCCTAACCCCCCCAGCCCATTAGCAGTCCTACCCCCCCCGCCCGCCCGCCCCCCCCCCTGCCCATTAGCAGTCCTAACCCCCCCACCTCCCTCCCTGCCCATTAGCAGTCCTAACCCCCCCTCCCTCCCTCCCTGCCCATTAGCAGTCCTAACCCCCCTCCCTCCCTCCCTCCTGCCCATTAGCAGTCCTAACCCCCCCCTCCCCCCCCCCCCCCCCGCCCATTAGCAGTCCTAACCCCCCCTCCCTCCCTGCCCATTAGCAGTCCTAACTCCCCCCCTCCCTCCCTCCCTGCCCATTAGCAGTCCTAACCCCCCCTCCCTCCCTCCCTCCCTGCCCATTAGCAGTCCTAACCCCCCCCCCCTCCCTCCCTGCCCATTAGCAGTCCTAACCCCCCCTCCCTCCCTGCCCATTAGCAGTCCTAACCCCCCCTCCCTCCCTGCCCATTAGCAGTCCTAACCCCCCCTCCCTCCCTCCCTGCCCATTAGCAGTCCTAACCCCCCCTCCCTCCCTCCCTCCCTGCCCATTAGCAGTCCTAACCCCCCACCCGGCCCATTAGCAGGCCTAACCCCCACCCTCCTCCTCCCTGCCCATTAGCAGTCCTAACCCCCCCCTCCCTGCCCATTAGCAGTCCTAACCCCACCCTCCCTGCCCATTAGCAGTCCTAACCCCCCCCTCCTCCTCCTCCTCCCTGCCCATTAGCAGTCCTGGCCGCCCTCCGCCTCCCTGCCCATTAGCAGTCCTAACCCCCCCCCCCTGCCCATTAGCAGTCCTATCCCCCCCTGGCAAATTTTTTTAAAAAAAAAGCAGGCTCTGGCTGCTGCCGCGGCAGATTGCAATGTCCCGCGGGGCCCCCTCCACCCGCTAAGCCCCTCTGCAAGGGCTTTCAGATTCGCGAGGGAGAGCATCTCCCTCGCGTCTCTGTTAAGCCCGCAGGGGCTAATGGGAAATTTCCCATCAGTCCCTCGCGTCTAAAGGGGCTGATGGGAAATTTCCCATTAGCCCCTGCGGGCTTAACAGAGACGCGAGGGAGACGCTCTCCCTCGCGAATCTGAAAGCCCTTGCAGAGGGGCTTAGCGGGCGGAGGGGGCCCCGCGGGACGCTGCATTCTGCCCTGGCCGCGTCGGCGGCAGCAGTCAGAGCCAGCTTTTTCTTTTTTTGCGGACCTTCACGCGTGCCAGCTGCAAGGCCTTCGCGTGCCACAGCTGGCACGCGTGCCATAGGTTCGCCATCACTGCACTATATCAACCGACTCACCTTTGTCTACCTGTTTATGCACACCTTCAAAAAAAACAGATCAGATTAGTAAGACAAGATCTTCCTTGTCTAAAGCCATGTTGGCTGTCTCCCATTAGGCCATGACTATCTACATGCTGTGTAATTTTGTTCTTTATGATGGTTTCTACCATTTTCCCTGGTACTGACGTCAGGCTCACCGGTCTGTAATTTCCCGGGTCACCCCTGGAACCCTTTTTAAAAATTGGTGTTACGTTGGCGACCCTCCAATCTTCAGGTATTACAGATGATTTTAATGAAAGTTCACAGATTACCAATAGCAGGTCTGCAATCTCATATTTCAGTTCTTTCAACACTCTGGGATGTATACCATCCGGTCCAGGTGATTTGCTACTATTCAGTTTATCAAATAGTTGTAATATATCTTCCCGGTGTAGCGATATTTCTCTCAATTCCTCTGCAGTATCACCTTTAAATACCACTTCAGTCTTGGGTAACATCCCTACATCTTCCTCAGTAAAGACCGAAGCAAAGAATTCATTCAGTCTCTCCGCTATAGCCTTGTGTCCTCTTACTGCCCCTTTTACCCCTCTATCATCTAACGGTCCAATTGACTCTCTCACAGGCCTTTTGCTACGAATGTACTTGAAAAAGTCTTTATTTCGTGTTTTTGCTTCCGTAGCAAGTTTCTTCTCAAATTCCCGCTTTGCCTGCCTTATCAATGCTTTGCATTTAACTTGCCAGTGCTTGTGCTGTTTCCAGTTTTCATCATTTGGCTCTTTTTTTCCATTTCCTGAAGGTTGCTCTTTTGGCAGCAATTGGGACATATTGTTCCTACTAAAAGAACGTGGGAGTGAGTTCACAGCTGTTCATCAACGTCCAATTAATGCCTCTATAACTTCTCCTGGATTCTTACTCCGCATGCGCGGCATTTTAGCAGTAGGAGAATTAAGACTGCCCAGCTCGATAAAATGGTAAGAAATGTCCCGCCATCATCAAGAACAAAAAAATGGTCAACAATCTAGACATTTGATATGGGATTGTGTTACACAATATTAGATTCTTGTATTTTAGCAATGTCAATAGGTTTGGATTCTATGACGCACGTTAGAAAGTGCACATACCCGATATCCCCTGAAGAAACGTTCTACAAGTGAAACGCGACGGCATTGAAGTTTGGCGTTGGGAAGATTTTGGGAAGATTTAAGATAAGCACCATTCTGATTCTTCTAATGCATTCCCTAATGACATGATATATAAAAGACTAGCTGAAATGATCAAAAAGGAATAATCTTTATAAAGCAACGCTATAAGATCATTGATGCAAAAGAAAGCATTGAGTCCAAAAACGATTCAGACTTGGACGACTGCTTCATCTTAGTCTGAGACCTTGCTGCTTTCAAGTAAAACTATTAGTTCAAATAGTTTATATAGTTGGTAAATAGTAGGTTTAAACTTATTAAGGACACAAAAAAAAGATACAATCTCAACTTTGAATAGTAGAGCTAAAAAATTCCTAGTTACTTTACAGTATATAGGCTCTGAAAAGTGACTGACAAAATAATTTGTCAAGTACATCCCATTAGGCCATGACTATCTACATGCTGAGTAATTTTGTTCTTTATGAAATTTATGACCTTGATGAGTTCCATCTCAAACACAAGTTTCCCTATAAAGGCCAGCTTGGACCCACAGTTGAGATGGACGAGAGTATACACAGCATCCGCTAAGAAAAGAATGCAGTCGCCTTCAAAAATAAAGATGTGTCATCTTCTGGGATTGACTGAAGTCACTGGAGGGCACAGCCTGTTCTATGCAATTCACCACCTTGCGGAGAACAGGCCTAAGAAGTGCCTCCGCTTTGCAGTCTAAGAGCTCTGTGCAGGCAGCTCCATACTTTACTGGAATGGTAGAATGCCTGATGACGGCAGCTACTTGTGCATCCACTCTAGAAAGATTTCAGGCACCTATCCAGATCCACGGGGGGGGGGGGGGGGAGGGTGCAGCATAAGGCTTATTCCTCAATTTGAAGCTCTACAATAGAGGGGTGGTGCAGGGGAAAAGAATCAATGAGTACAACTTCGAGCACCATGCTCTTATGGTCTTGTAGAAAGGAAAGCCTTAGCAGGGCTATGGACCTCTTGCGACCAACCCAGGGCGCTCCTGTGGCTTCTCTGCAAGTGTTGGGATGTCATCACCACCAAGCCAGACTCCCCTTCTGAGATGAAGTAATCTAAACCCGGGCCCAACGAACAGAAGCACTGTTTGCTGCTGATGTGATCATTTCCTTAGCAGAGTTAACGTCGGGCTCCAACAAGTCTTTGCCAAGGACTCCTCAAACTTGTCAAGATTCAGGAAGCACCTGAGCTGAACTGTCCTGCTAAAAAGGCTACCTTTGCTGGGGAAAGAGGAGAATTCCGGAGAAGACATTATGAAGCTGAAGGCATCAGAGGTCAAGGTGGTCTCCTTCTTAGTGCTTGCTCCTATAACCATTCATCCTGAGGGCAGTTGTGGAGGAGCTCTTTGCCAGCAGGGTCCGAGGGAGTCACTCAACAAGCTTTCTGAAAATTCGAGGACTCATTCCAACCACCCCTGCTGGAAGCCTGCCTCAGATCAGTGTCTCTGAGCTACAAAATAGGCAAATTGTAGATGAATCATCTGATCCTCATCATTCTTCGCATAGTGCCTGCAATGGAAGTCCATAGGGTCTACTGAGCACTTGCCCAAGGCCAGACTGCATCTCTATAGCGAATGGCAGTCCTCTGTGCGAATACATAAAGGTGCAGGTGAGCAGTAAAACGGGCTATATACATGCAGGGGCGCGCTCCAACTCCGGCACTGTTGCTCATATTCAGCAAGAACATTCACAGCAGCTGCCAAGAAGTGACATGAGTATTGCAGGCAACGCACTTATCTCCAAACCTGCTGCTCACTCATGTGGTCTGTGAGCACTTCCTTCACGCAACCTACACACGTGGTGCAGGCATGCAGGTACAGTATGCAGAACAATGCTGCTGCTTTTGGATCTTGACTCACCTTTTCTCCTTTGTGCTTCCTTACTATTCCCCCTAGATGTATCCCATGTCTACAGCTACTGTCTTGATTATACTGTAAGCTCTGATGGGCAGGGACTGTCTTTTACATGTCTTGTAGCGCTATACAAATGTTCAGCAGTAGTAACAATGCACTGCTTAAGCAGGCAAAATAAAGACACCACTTAAATGCATAGTTACTGCATGTATGCGATGACACCAATCCAGAGACAAGATCCGAGATGCCCGCCACACCAGACAATAGAACCACACAAACAGCTGAAGTCTGGCCATTCTCACACAGCAGTGGCTGCAAGGATGCAGGCACTGGAATCCAAAATAAGGCTGAACTCACTTCCAGGGAGCCCAGACAGACAAGCCATTGGCTCCAGGGCACTCCCCTGGATCAGGCCTCCTGCCGCGTACCGTCCCTCCTGCTTCTGTCCAAATGGACGTGGGGAGGGGGAGCCGAAGCACTTGAGGCCAAGTGAAGAAAGGGCCTTGATCCAGCAGAAAGCGAAGTTACTCACCTGTAACAGGTGCTATGTGGGAACAACAGGAATCAGTCCTCACATATGGATGATGTCGGCGTCGATGGAGCCCACGCGGAGCATTTCCCCAGCTTTCAAAGAAAGCCTTTGGGAATGCTACCACGCATGCGTGGTACCCTTCCCGCCCAAGGGTGTCATCTTGCTCAGTCAGATAACATAGCTAGGATGGCAGTAAAATACAAAAACAAGTTCGGAAGGCAACTCCCAGTGGAGGAGGGTTGTGAGGACTGATTCCTGCTATTACTGGAGAACACCTGTTACAGGTAAATACGCTTTATCCAGGAACACGCAGGAAGTCAGTCCTCACATATGGGACTCCCTAGCTCCAGGCTGCCGAGGACCAAACCAAGACAGCACCAACGGAGCTCTACAGGTCAAACAACGGTAAGAATTTGAGGGTTTATTTTTATTAAATTGCTAGCTCTCTGACTGTGAGCTCTTAAAAGGGTTTTGGTATATTTTTAAAACAAAGCTACATTCTTTTTGGTGCTTTAGTAGAAATATTTTCTTTAGTGGGGTAGGTTTAAAATTCTGCTTTGGTAACTTTCTCAGCTCTTGGGAACTGCTGACACCTAATCAGGAGTTAGTGGGCCTGATTAGTCTGTTAATGAGCTGAGAGCAGCTGAGGCCTGCATAAAAGGCTTCAGAGCCCTGCCCTGTTGAGGCATTCCTAACAGGGACTCTACAGGTCAAACAACGGTAAGAATTTGAGGGTTTATTTTTATTAAATTGCTAGCTCTCTGACTGGGAGCTCTTAAAAGAGTTTTGGTATATTCTTAAAACAAAGCTACATTCTTTTTGGTGCTTTAGTAGAAATATTTTCTTTAGTGGGGTAGGTTTAAAACTCTGCTTTGGTAACTTTCCCAGCTCTTGGGAACTGCTGACACCTAATTAGTTGTGTGGGAGTTAGGGTTTGTGGAATCCCAGCCTCTTCCTGATGCAGTATACGGTGCTGAGGTGTCAGTTGACTACCAGCACCAACGCCGGGGTCGCCCACATTCTCAGTAGCAGCCACTCGAGGATCGGCAGTACTGGCACTATGAGAGTCTCCTTGGGTGGACACTCGAACTGGAGGATCTCCAGTTCCTCGGTGCGTGGGTCCTTCTCCATCTCAGTTTGCACCAAGAGAGCCCTGGCCATATTCCTGACAAAGTCATGGAAGGCCACGTCCTCTGGAGGAGAGTGGCACCAGGGAAACGGGTCTGAGGGGACGTCTTGGTACCATCTGATTTCTGGGGAGGCCTCGTCGTCACTCTCCCACTCAGAGTGGAGAGGGGCTGACGAGTCCGAGGCCCTGCGACTCCTTGGCTCGAGGCCCTTTGGGGTCGGAGTCTCGGAAACTGGCCAGGGAGGACTGGATTCCCGAGGAACGGGACCAGGACAAACACCGGAGCCAAGGGCTTAACAGAGGCTGGTGGCGCTCAGAGCTCGGCTCGACAACCGGGGACTGGCAAATGATGCAGACAACCCTGCTATCATTGCCTGCTGCATAGCCAGGATAGCAGTTATGTTCTGCTCCATGGCAGCCATTCTGGACTCCAAGTCAGAAGTTTCCGCAGCTTTCGGCGCAGGCACCAAGGGTCTCGGGCTAGGCGCCGGCACTTTCACAAGTGCGTCCTCGACAAGGATCATAGCATTGAGGATCCCCGCACAGTCTCCACTGGACAAGGCATCCTTTTTGGGGACCTTAGGACGACATTTCGTGGAATCACCAGTTGCTCTGGGCAGTCTTACCGGGTTTCTTTGGCACAGCCTTGGCAGACTTAGAGGCCTTTTTCTTTTTTCGCTCGGGGTCAGAGGTCTTTACGGATGAGCCGCCGCCGTGGGACTCCGAAGACGCTTGGCCCTCTCTGGAAGTGCTAGACTTGGAGCTCAACGTCGGGAAAGTCGGTGACGAGTCTGATCTGGGGAACAGTCTCTCTTGCAACTCCGACCTCTTTCTATTGGTCTTAGGCATCATGGCCTGGCACAGGTCGCAGGAGGTGCTGTCATGGTCCAGTCCCAGGCAATGTACGCAGCAGTCATGGGTGTCGGTGACAGACATGGTTTGACTGCAGCTTTCACATTTTTTGAACCCACCAGGAGACATAGTGGGGAAACACCCGACCGGGGTCAAGAACCCTTGGGCGAAAAAAGGCACGAACGCCAATCGAGGCAAGCCTCGAAGAAAAAAATGGAAAAAAGCCGAGAACAGTGCCGGGGCTGGCGTTGGCTTGAGGCGGGAAGAGGAACTGGTATGCAAACTGGGAACAGCTATTTCTTGAAGAATAAAAAAATCCTTGCTAACAGAGGAAATTGGATCGACATCCTTTGGGCTCTGCAGAAAAAAAAAAAAAAAAAAGAGACTGAGCAAAATGGCACCCTTGGGCAGGAAGGGGACCATGCATGCATAGTAGCATTCCTAAAGGCTTTCTTTGAAAGCTGAAGAAATGCTCCACGCGGGCTCCGTCGGTGTTGACGTCATCCATATTTTATTTATTTAACAAGTTTTTTTTATACTGCCTTATCTTAAAATCAAAGCGTTACAACTCAAACCGTTACAGAGAACGCAGGAAAGGGTTACATGTGGGTGATGCTTGGAAGCATAACTTATCTATGGCAAAATGTATATACAAATGCTAGGAGGTAAATTAGCCATAATCTGGGTGTTTACATAATAGGCAGTCTGGGATTCGGGGTGTTAAGTGTCTCCCTGAAATTGTGCATGAAAAGGAAGATTTTTAGCTGCTTCCTGAAGTCTTTTATGTCCTTGGTGGACCTTAGTGTCTCAAGAAGTGAGTTCCAAATGGCAGGTGCCGCAAGTGAGAGTGCCCTTTTTGCAGTAGTCTTGTTGGCCATCATGTATGAGCTGGGTGTTGGGATGGTGTCTATAGTGCTCTGTCACCGCGGTCTGTTGAGTTTTGTGCTGATCAATTCTTGCAGTGTTACAGCTGACAGATTGTTTCTGATTTTATAGATGGCAAGAGCAGTTTTGTATTTGGCATGTGAAGTTATCGGTAGCCAGTGGAGTTGGTTTAAGAGGGGAGTTACGTGGTTGTGTTTTGCTGATCCAGTAATGGCACAGGCGGCAGTGTTCTGTGCTAATTGCAGAGGGCAGATAGTTTGCTTTGGGAGACCATGGAATAGGGAATTGCAGTAGTCCAATGTAGGCATTATGACAGCTTGGCAAACTGTCCGGAAGTGGTCATGGCTGAGGAGGGGTTTGAGTCTTGGAATTGTGACCAGTTTATGGAAAGCATTTCTTGTAGTTTTATTGATATGGGCTTGCAAGGTCTGGCAGAGGTCTAGGGTGACTCCCAGGTATCAAAATTTCATCTTTTACTGAGATAGGTGTGTCTGAAATGTTGACTGAGGTTGGGGAGGATGGGGGTGGTGAAGGAGGCATTACGTGTGATGAATAGCGCCTCTGTCTTTTTAATGTTGATGCTTAGGTTGTTGTTGAATAGCTATTCAAACATCTTATCATTGTTGAGTAGTCCAGGGTGTCAAGGTGGATTGGGGTATAGACCATGATGTTGTCTGTGTATATGGCGTACTGAACCTTGTGCCTTTTGAATATGTTATAGACTGGCTGTATGTAAATGTTGAAGAGAAGGGCAGACAGAGAAGAACCTTGCGGGACTTCCTGTGTTATACTGAATAGAGAGGAGGTGGTTGTTCCGACTTTGACTTGTTGTCTGTCACTAGGATAAGATTGGAACCACTTGAGAGTGGTGTTGTGGAGTCCAATGTTTATGAGTCTGTTTAATAGGGTGCCATGCAATACTGTGTCAAAGGCAGAGGAGATATCCACAAAGACAAGCAGGAAGCCTTGTGAGGACTGACTTCCTGCTTGTTCCTGGAGAATTCTGGCTGCTCAACTGGTTTATAGTACTGACTAGGAGCGGAAACTTTAACCCCTTCCATGTGCGAAACACCAAGGTACCCTCTGCAGACATCCACAATGAAGCTCTACAGGGAAAGAACACTCTTAATTGACTGCCTAGGAGCTAATACAATTTCAAACTGAGCTGCATCAGAAAAGCATCCACCATCTGCTGGAGACAAAGAAATACAGACATGTGCCAATAAGCTGCATCAGCATTAGCAGCAGTGATGTCATTGGAGGTTTCTAGTTCTTTGTCTCCGCATCTGCTGGTAGGGGAACACAATGCACTTGTCTGATCTAGTAGGACGAACTGAAGAGGCTCCATATAAATGTTAAACAATAGAACTGTATGTGCTGAAACTTGTGGGACTCCCCTACCCAAGGTAACCCAGACTGCAACCCAATCATCTAATCTAATCTGTGGAGACCTGCAAATTGTGATGTGTGTCTGAGTCAATCCTGACTCCTGGCGACCCAGCAGCTCCTGGCTTTTCTTGGCAGTGTGACCAGAAGTAGCTTACCAGGCCTTTCTTCTGAGGCAATGGAGGGTTAAGTGACTTGCCCCAGGCCACAAGGAGTACTAGTGGGAATCAAAACCTGGTCTCTTTGTTACCAATAAATCCAATATAGAATAAAAACTGAAGTTGTAAACAATCTAATAAGAAAAAAAAACTCAGTATATCTTAACAAATCATTATTAAAACCATATTCCAAGAGACACTACTACAAGAAGAAAGAAAAGACCTCAGTAATCTTGCTTTCCCTCTATGTGGCAGCTACACTTGCCTGAAGGGGAATTGCTGTAAAGCACTATCAGCACCATCCAAAATGAACAGCGCTGGATACTTGACCTTAACACTGTAGAACCTGATGAATTAAATACTGCCATTGATTGGGGTGTGTTGCTGTGAATTACAATGATGAGCTACGTCACTCCTCCTCCCCTCTCTTTGATTGGTTCAGAAAGGTATTCAATTTCAGAGTTGATGTCAGACGCTGTGACTAGAAGCTGGATAGTTTGGAGTAGTGAAGTCAGCCCCCAATGAAGCGACGTGTTCGCGAAACGGAGATCTTCGTAGGGTGTTTGCTGTAATGGTTACATGTTTCTGGATGACGCTTTATTTATTTATTTAATTTAACTAGCACAAGCACGAGAGGTCACGTGATGCGAGCGGAGTAGTGGTCGCATCCTGAGAGTGCTCCGTGCCCCACTGCCCAAACCGGCGATTTAGAGCCGTGCAAACCCCGCGGAAAACCGGCGAAACGGTCCCCCGGGTATTTTGGAAGTCATACTGAGCTTCGAAGCGCGGTGTGGTGGACGGATCGTATGGCTGTGGCACCCAAGGCGACCAGGAGGGAGCGGGAGCGGGTGGCTGGCTCCAGCAAGATGGCCGACATAGCCCCAACGGCCAGTTCACCCAAATCCCCTGCCTCGCTGGACACGATGTCAGCGGCGGTGGCCGCGGCTCTGTTGCCACAATTCGATGCACTCCATGAAAAAATGGATAGCCTGCGTGCCTCAGTAGACGGCCTGGGGAATAGACTTCAGCAGGCAGAAAACCGCCTGGGGCACGCTGAGGATAAGATCGAGACGCTGGACACGGAGGTTGCTGGCCTTAGGCACCAACTCATAACATGCGAGGCAAAGCTGGATGACCTGGAAAACAGGTCCCGGCGCAGCAACCTCCGATTCATGGGGATACCAGAGAACATTGCCGATAAAGATCTGCGGGGTTATTTGGAGGTGTTTTTCGCACAACTACTGGACGGAGATGAGAGCGGCGGCCCGATCCGCATTGAACGAGCACACCGTGTCGGCGGTAAACAGGCGAGAGATGCCCGGCCCTGGATTGTGCTGGTGAAGTTTGCTTTCTTCCCACAAAAAGAGAAGATCCTACGAGCAGCCCGACAGAAAGGGGAAACTCTCTATAATAATTCTAAGATCCGGGTGGCGCAGGATTACTCGGCGGCGCTGAGTAAGAAGCGCCGGGAATATGCCCCTCTCTGCGAAAAACTCATTGGCGCTGGTATCCGATTCGCTGTGCAATACCCAGCTAAATTGCATATAACCTCTGAAGGCTCCCACCACGTGTTTGCAGCGGCTGCAGAGGCAGAGGGGTACGTGAACCGACTCACGGCTGGAGGACAGACGTCTCCCTTACCGCCTCGTTGAACTTCCTGGAGTGCTCTGTTTGGTGTTGGCGGGCTTCTCTGTTAAGAGTGCGACACATGGCACCCGGTGGGAAAATAGGCCTCAGCATCCATGAGGCCTGTATCTTGGACTATTACCCGAATAACAATGTACCTTTTGGATTGTTCATCTTGTTACAAATTTATGTTGCAGTGCCTTGCTACATTGTTTCTGATTTTATGAGGCTGTTTAGTACTGTTTCTTTTTATGGTTTCCCTGGTGAGCTTATTCCCCGATGCAGACATGTACATTACTTGGCAGTATTGGGGACTAGATGTTTATTCTTTATTTCCTTTCATTATATTTATTTATTTAATTATATTACTTAGTTCTTCTATCAGTCTTAATACTGTCTGGCCCCGGGGACTGGGGTTATGCCTGATGCGTGGCTGTTGGACTGTGGAGTGGGGGGGTGGAGGGGAGGTGCCATTCCAAATGTGTGCGTGTGTGGTGTGGCCAGGCTGTGTGGTTCTGGGCGCCCCCCCCCCCTCTTGCTTGTCCTACAGGGCCGGGAGACCCGGGGGTTGGCACACGCTTTGCAGGGCTGCGAGACCGGCTGATTGGGTTTAAGGTATGTGCTTTTGTTAGCGATATAACCCTACGTCAGCGACGGCAATTACTGGACCTTGAGGCCCCTCTACTGCCCTATCCTAGTTGGAGTTTTTGGGTTGGTTTGGTTTACTGTTATAAGGGGCTGGGTTATTTCATGGCTTATACTCCTCCCCCGGGATCTGGGAGGTATGGGGACTTGAACACCGGAGTCTCCCTAAATGAATGAGGATTTGAACAGGGAGGTGCCTGAACTGTCAGCGGGCTTTTTGCTATGCTGTTCAGTGGGCGGGGGGGTCGGACACACCCAGTGTGACCTGGGTTGGACGTCTCTGGAGTGGGGAGGTGGAGAAGGTCCTGAGTACAAGGGGGAGAGGGGGTTGGGGTAGAGCTGGGGGGGGGGGAGGGATGGTTAGGGGGGGTTTTGGGGGGGGAGGGATGGTTAGGGGGGGTTTTTGGGGGGGGGAGGGGGTGGGGGTCCAATGGGATCCTGAGGTCCTGCAGATGATAACCTTCGAGCCATTAGGATGGTGCAAGAGTGGGCCCCAGGCTGGGGGGCCCACTTGCAGATACTTACTTTACTGGTCTACGGGTGGTGCTATAACCCGCCTTAAGTTGAAGATTGTATCTTGGAACATATGTGGCATAGGCAATCCTATTAAACGTTCTAAAGTGCTGCAGGCTCTAGCCTGGCTGCAATGCGATATTGCCTTTTTGCAGGAAACCCACCAGACTGCTGAGGAACATGCGAAGCTACAGAGGGACTGGGTGGGGCAGAGCTGGGGGGCCCCGGCACATGGGAGAAAGGCTGGAGTGGTCCTGCTGATCCATAAACGAGTGCGCTTTGTACTAGAACAGCAATATGTTGACCCCAGAGGCCGATATCTCCTGGTATATGGCTCTTTGGAGGGCAGACGGGTGGTGCTAGGTAACCTTTATGCCCCTAATGTTCTGGATAATGCCTTTTACGCTGGTCTAGCTTCGCAGGTTGAGCAGCTCCCGGATGCCCCTCTGATTCTAGCGGGAGACTGTAATGGGGTAATGGACATCGATTTAGATACTACAGGGGGAGGACAGGAGGGATGGCGGGTCCCGACCACTAAAGCCCTTCAAGGGCTGCGCCGCCGCCTAGGGTTGGTAGACCCGTGGCGATTACTTCACCCACTGGAACGGGACTTTACGCATCAATCGCGGGCTCACGACTCCAGTGCACGGATCGACTATGTTTTGCTCTCGGAAAGATTGTTCGCGCAAGTGGGAGCGGCAGAGATTGGTCCAGGTGTGATATCTGACCATACGCCGGTGTGGGTAGACTTGCGGTGGGGGGACCCCGCTCCCCGGCAGCGTATTTGGCGGCTCCCCTTGGGGCTATACGTCGATGCCGAATTCCATACATACTTAGCACAGAAATGGGACGAATTCATGGACAACCATCGGCAGCACCGCGAGGACCCGGAATTATTGTGGGAAACCGCGAAGGTGGTCTTACGCGGCGACATTATAGCGTATGAGGCGCGAAAACGGAAGTTAATAGCATCTCGTATAGTGCACCTAGAGCGACAAGTTGTTAAGGCTCGTCGGCGATGCGCAGGGAACCCCACGGGGGTCAATAAGCGCCTTCTTTGGGAGTTGCAATCGTCTCTTAATGAATTGCTCCACCAACGGGCAAAGAAATCCCTGTTCTATTACCGATATCAACTTTATCGTTTTGGGAATAAACCGGGGCGGCTTCTGGCGCGTTGTTTACGTGGTAGCCGAGGATCCCGCTCTATTGCGGCATTGCGAGACGATCGAGGCCGGCTGCACACAAATAGTCAGGCGATAGCCCAACTGTTCCGCGGCTTCTTTCAGAAATTATATCAGGGAGCCACAGCGTCACTGGCAGCCATGGAAACTTTCCTGCAAGATTTGCGCCTCCCAACGTTGACTGCGGAGCAGCGCTCGGCGCTGGGTGCGCCGGTGACAGAAGAAGAGATACATACAGTAATCAAACAGGCTAGCTGCTACAAATCGCCTGGCCCGGACGGCTTTGGAGCAGAGTTTTATAAACTACTGACAGACCGCCTTACCCCAGTATTACTTGAGCTGTACCATAGGAGGGTGGACCAGGGGAAGTTCACTTGGGGAATGAATCACGCCTTCATCACTCTAATTCCTAAGCCCGGTAAAGACCCCCAGTTGGCTTCCTCTTATAGGCCTATCTCGCTACTGAATTTCGACTTGAAGATACTTGCAAAGGTTCTAGCGAATCGCTTAGCTGACGTATTGGGAGGCCTGTTACATGAGTCACAGGTGGGTTTTGTGCGAGGGAGGTATGCGGTGCGGAACCTGCGGAAGATTTTAGCCTCTATGGAATGGGTGCGTATACGAGAGACGTCGTCCCTGCTGGTCAGTTTTGATGCGGAAAAGGCGTTCGACCGGGTCAATTGGGACTACTTGGAGTTTCTCTTACCCCGCTATGGGCTGGGTGACCCCTTTATTGCAATGGTGAAGCTACTTTACACATCCCCTACCGCGAGTATTTTATGCAATGGGACCCAGTCTGATTCCTTTAATCTCACGCGAGGCACGCGACAGGGCTGCCCACTTTCCCCACTATTATTTGTGTTAACTCTCGACCCTCTGTTGCGGAGCATTGAGGGCTCTAACGCGATTCGCGGCGTCCCCGTTGGACCTGGTGGATTTAAGGTAGCCGCCTTTGCAGATGATCTTCTAGTTCATTTGTGCGACCCGCAACGTTCGCTACCAAATTTACTTGCCGAATTCACCCGCTATGGGGCCTTTGCGGGTTTTCGGATTAATCAAGACAAATCAGAAGCATTGGATGTCGGGGGACGACTACAGCAGAGTTGGGAGGGGAGCTTCCCGCTACGCTGGGCGGACAACTCCTTTATTTACCTAGGAATAATACTTACTAAAGACACGTCTGCCTTGTATAAACAGAACTTTGAGCGTATTTGGCTTAACATTCGATCACAACTTAGGGCCTGGATGCCGCTCCCTCTGTCCCTTTTGGGCAGAGCAGCAGTTTTAGGGATGGTAGTACTACCGCGGATTCTTTATTGGTTACAAACTCTACCCGTTTGGTTACTCCGTCGTGACCTTCTTCGTATCGAGCGGGAATTTCGTGGTTTCCTTTGGCGAGGCGCTCGAGCGCGTATCCCGCTGTGCCGTTTAAGGGGGGGCTGGAAAACAAGAGGGATTGGAGTACCTGATCTTGGGGCCTATGCCTTGGCCTGCCAAGCTAGGCACCTGGGGGACTGGCTCGGGGACACGGAACTTTATACCCCAAGGGCGGTGGAAGAGGCTTTGGTAGCACCGCACTCATTGTTAGCGGTTCTCCACCTCCCGAGAGCGGCTCTGCCGAGACACCTGGTGAACAGTGTGTTGGTACAGGCGGTGCGCTGTACGTGGCAACGGTTGAATACCCTGTGGGAGAGTTCCTCAGAGGCTTCAAGCTGGCTGCCGCTGTGGGGAAATGCTTTGTTCCCCCCGGGCTCCGAGTCGGCCCCTTTCGTTCAATGGGCACGGCTTGGAATCCGACTTTTGGGGCACGTTGTCGACTCCGATGGGCGGTGC
Organism: Ichthyophis bannanicus; assembly: GCA_033557465.1. Taxonomy (NCBI): domain Eukaryota; kingdom Metazoa; phylum Chordata; class Amphibia; order Gymnophiona; family Ichthyophiidae; genus Ichthyophis; species Ichthyophis bannanicus. The sequence continues at coordinate 1,140,681,158 of CM066033.1, read as the reverse complement.
AAAACCCTGGAAGTGCTTTGTCATGAATATGAGTTATGCCCCAGGACATCTCTATTCCCGTACCGGCAGTTATCGCATTATGTGTACTCTGTGGCGAGACGGGAACTGCGGAGCGACCGTTCCGCACGGATTTTAGAGTTTTTTGCCTTGGGCACTGAGGACAAACCCACTATTACGCACTTTAAGAAAGCTTTGGAACCATATGTGCAACCTGCAGACTACTCGGCAGAGGAGAATTCTTGGGCGCGAGAGCTGGGCTGTCAGGTTGCTCCGGGATCTATACTGGCGGCGTTATGCAGGGTGGCCGGCTTAGCGGAGGGAGCTCGCTGGCGGGAAATTCAGTTCAAAAGTATTGTGCGCGCTCACTTTTCTCCGAAGAGGGCATTACGCAGTCATCTTACAGACAGCGGGGAGTGTCCGAAGTGCGCGAGACCCCTAGCGGATCTAGGTCATATGTGGTGGGGCTGCCCACACATTCACCGTTATTGGTCGAGGATCGCAACTTTCTTGAGCGATATCTTGCAACAGCGAGTCTGCTGGACAGCGCAGCTTACAGTACTGGATCAGTTGGGACCACTCCACCCGAAGGGTAAATGGCCGCAATTGTTGGTACGGAAGGCATGTCTGGTGGGGAAGGGCCCTGTCCTGCGGCGGTGGTTGGAGCCTGCAGCCCCCTCCTTCTGGGAATGGCGAAATGGATTTCATCACTATATGCTTCTAGAGCGACGGTGTGCACAGAGACACCCCCGCAGCTGGGCCTCTTTTCTCATGGTGTGGACACCCTATATTCAGCATTTAAGGCCCAAAATTTGTAGCGAGATTTTATGTTTAGGATAGAACTCGGGGAGCTGGCATCTATAGAGGGGAATAGATCTTCTGCTGACCTCAGGACCCTGGGAGGGTGGGGTGGAGGGGGGGGAGGGGGGGGAGAGGGGGAAAGGGGAGAGGACAGGTAGACGAGCATTGGAACTGTATAATGACAATGCCCCGAGGCCGGGGAAGAGTCAACCCAGCCCGGGGCACCTACCGGTATTTAAACCCGATTCTGTACTGAAAAAATTTGAAGCAATGTTGTTATGGCTGTTGTGTGGTATTGTATTGTTTCCTGTGCTTCTAATAAATAATTTTCAAAAAAAAAAAAAAAACTAGCACAAGCACTGGCAAGTCAAATGCAAGGCATTGATAAGGCAGGCAAAGGGAGAATTTGAGAAGAAGCTTGCTGCGGAAGCAAAAACGCGAAGTAAAGACCTTTTCAAGTACATTCGTAGCAAAAAACCTGTGAGAGAGTCAGTTGGTCCATTAGATGATAAAGTGGTTAAAGGAGCACTAAGAGGCGACAAGGCGATAGCGGAGAGACTGAATGAATTCTTTGCTTCAGTCTTTACTGAGGAAGATGTAGGGATGTTACCCATGACTGAAGTGGTATTTAAAGGTGCGGAAGAATTGAAGGAAATATCGATACATCGGGAAGATGTATTACAACTATTAGATAAGCTGAAGAGTAGCAAATCACCTGGGCCGGATGGTATACATCCAAGGGTGTTGAAAGAACTGAAATACGAGATTACAGACCTGCTATTAGTAATCTGTGAACTATCATTAAAATCATCTCTAATACCTGAAGATTGGAGGATCGCCAATGTAACACCAATTTTTAAAAAGGGTTCCAGGGGTGATCCGGGAAACTACAGACCGGTGAGCCTGACGTCAGTACCAGGAAAAATGGTAGAAACCATCATAAAGAATAAAATTACTTAGAATGTAGATAGCCATGACCTAATGGGAAACAGTCAACATGGCTTTAGACAAGGAAGATCTTGTCTTACTAATCTGTTATGTTTTTTTGAAGGAGGGAATAATCAGGTGGACAAAGGTGAGTCGGTTGATATTGTGTATCTGGACTTTCAGAAAGCCTTTGACAAGGTCCCTCATCAGAGACTTTTGGCAAAACTAAAGAGTCATGGGATAGGAGACAGTGTACTATTGTGGATCAGGAACTGGTTAAAAGATAGAAAGCAGAGGGTAGGGCTAAATGGCCAATTTTCCCAATGGAGAAAGGTGAATAGTGGTGTACCCCAGGGATCTGTGCTGGGTCCGCTGCTTTTTGACATATTCATAAATGACCTGGAAAGTGGAATAACTATGGTTACACGATGCAAGGTTCCACATTAGGAACCACCACCCAGGAAAAAGATTTAGGCGTCATTGTGGATACCATGTTAAAACCCTCGGCCCAGTGTGCAGCAGCGGCCAAGAGAGCAAATAGAATGCTAGGTATGATAAGGAAAGGAATGGAAAATAAAACAAAAGATATTATAATGCCTCTATATCGTTCCATGGTGAGACCACACCTTGAATATTGTGTGCAATTCTGGTCGCCGTATCTTAAAAATGATACAGCGATTTTAGAAATGGTTCAGAGAAGAGCCACCAAAATGGTAAAGGGGATGGAAGGATACTCCTATGAAGAAAGGCTTAAAAGGTTAGGGCTCTTTAACCTGGAAAAGAGACGGCTGAGGGGAGATATGATAGAAGTTTATAAATTAATGAACGGAGTGGAACGGGTAAACGTAGATCGATTGTTTACCTTATCAGAATATAGAAAGACTAGGGGACATGCAATGAAGCTACAGGGTAAACTATTTAAGACTAATAAAAGAAAATATTTTTTCACTCAACGTGTAATCAAACTTTGGAATTTGTTACCGGAGGTTGTAATAAAGGCTGTTAGTGTAGCTGGGTTTAAAAAAAGGTTTGGACAAGTTCCTGGAGGAAAGGTCCATAAACCATTATTAAGAAGGGACCCAGGACATCAATGCTTGAACCAATACAAGCATTGTGGAACCTGTGTCCCTTGGGGAAACTGCTAGGTACATATGACCTAGATTGGCCACTGTTAAAAACAGAATACTGGGCTTGATGGACCTTGGTCTGACCCAGTATGGCATATCTTATATTCTTATGTTATATACCACTTTTCTACCTGTCAAAGTGGTGTACATTCAGGTACTGTATATATATGTTTCCCTTGTTCCCAAAGAGCTCACAATCTATGGTTTTGTACCTGAGGCAACGGAGGGTTAAGTGGCTTGCCCAAGGCCACAAGAAGCACCTGTGGGACTAGAAACCCCAATCCTTCCAGCCCAAGGTTGCTGTCCTCTAGCGTGATTCGAACTCCTGACCCTCCGGCCTGAGGTAACTTGCACCAACCACTAGGCCACTCCTCCAAGATAAGTGCTTGTTGAGTCTATTTTGCGACCATAGAAGAATTTGACTCTTGGGATACCATATTTTCTTATAGGGCTGCTGTGGATGCTGTGCACTGTGAGGCACTGAATATTGCGGTGGCAAGTCTGACCGTATGGAGCCATGCTGAGCTATGTATAACAATGTGGAGCTATATAGAGCTGCTTGGAATACATTAGTATTTTGCTTATTATGGGGCAAAAGAAACTAAAAGAAAATAAAGTAAAGATAGGAGTTTTTTAGACCGCTGAAGGTGCTTTACAGCAATTTCCTTACAGGCAAGAATAGCTGCCGCATAGAGGGAAAGCAAGATTACTGAGGTCTTTTCTCTTTCTTGTTTTAGTGTCTCTTGGAATATGGTTTTAATGATGATTTGTTAAGGTATACTGATATTTTTTGTTATTAGATTGTTTACAACTTCAGTTTTCGTTCTATATTGACTTTAGTGATTACTATAATTTGAACATTAGCATAGTTGAAATGGCTGCATCAGTTTCATGGAAGGATGTATTCAGCTTTACGTTAGAGCGTGCTAGAGAATTGTTGAGTGCTCACTCTTTGCTTCAGAATAGTGATAATCAAGGTTGTCGCAGTTGGGATTCCTTTCTGAACCGATCAAAGCAGATAGTGAGGTTGGAATTACATGAAGGTTCTATAGCTGATTATTGTCAAAAGGAAACAATACCTAGGGGTCTTCAGATTTTGAAGGAACCACAAATGTTTCTTGATGACTCCACTTTTTTGCAGAAATGGAATAGTATTTGGAATAAATGTGCTTTGGACTTGATGTTATTATTAATCAAAACATCGAATGAGAAGTGTATGGAAGTGCAGAAAGAACTCGCTGTAGATCTTGATAAAATGAAGGAGGATGATTTTACTGAACGTTACAGCAAGGTTCAGAAGCAGGTGGAGTGATATAAAACAGAATTGAGGGCTAAGAAGGTGAAGAAACTTTTGAGGGATAAAAGGGAGATGAAGGAGAATCCGATTTATAATTGGTCTTCGTCTCAACACTGTGGAACGTTTGAACGTAGAAAGGTTGGTTATGAATTGTCATCAGACAGTCCGACATCTAGTGGAGAAGAAGAAAAACACAATTTTTTTTTTTTTTTAGGAAAGACGGATTGACGAAGAGGAGGCAACTGGACGCCACGGAATCAAGAACAGGGAACGCAAGCAGGTCTGTTTACTCGATTACAGAAACGGCAGCATCTATATCATCACCAAGACTGATATCTGCATTATCTTCAGTGATTAATTTGTCATCTATGCAGTTGTCTGGTGCCCAAAGGTTTGTCATATGTTCCTGGTCCTTTTTATAATGCCTTTGATAATCACATAGCTACTGAATGATTTAATCGATCCTTGCAATTATGTGATATTTTTATGATAAACCCTGGGTAAATGATGTTTCAGCAGTGAAATTGAAATCGCATTTGGTTCAACAGGACCAATGGACCCAGTGCTTTATACTTTTAAGTCTTTGCTTTTGAGCGATATTGCAGAAGTTGAACGGCATAGTCATCAGTATATTCCTAATTTGTCTAAAGATGAAAAAGTAGCTCGGCATGAGCTGAAGAATGATGATTCAACAATGGCTAAAAGAGCTGATAAAGGAGGTGTCATTATTGTCCTTGATGCAGTGGAGTGAATTATGACACCGAGATTTGTCATTGATTATCTGATGTACGTTGTTATTTACCCCTGTTAGAAGATCCGACTGCTTACTTAAAACAAGAATTGCAGCGACTTACCATGGCGGCTTTTGAATTAGGATATTTAACATTAAAAGAGAAAATGTTTTTGACACCTTCATTCCTGCGTATACATAAGATACATAAGACCTTGTGTAATCCACTGGGAAGACCTATTTTATCCAGTAATGGATCACTTTTGGAATATGTTGGATGGTATTTGAATGAATTTTTGCACTATGATGTCCCTAAGATAAAATCATATATTTGAGACACAAGACACTTTCTCCAAATATTGCAGACTGTAAAGGATGTCCAATCAATTCAATGGCTAGTGACTTTAGATGTATGCACATTGTATACTTCAATTCCACAGATTGAAGTATTGGATATTTTTTATGATCTTTGGTCACATAACAGTAGATCTCATCATGTCCCTACTCAGTTTGATGCATTTAGCAAAGCTAGCTCTGCGAAAGAATTATTTTTTGTATCAACATCAATATTATCTGCAAGCTTCTGGGACAGCAATGGGTGCTACTTTTGCACCTTCATTGGCCAATTTATATATGAAAGGTTTTGAAGAAAAGTGGGTTTACACTTCATCCTTTTCCTCCTATATTCATGGTTGGTACCATTATATTGATGATATTTTTTTGTTGAGAATTGTTGGATCAATTTTTGATTTTTTTTGAAAGCATGCAATTCTGCCATCAAGTTTTAAACGCAGTGTGATAAGCGAATGATTCATTTTTGGACGTACAAGTTATAAAGAGATCGTAATAAATTATTAGAATATGGCAGTTACCATCCAGTGTCTTTGAGAAACAGTTTGCCTTATTCTCAGTTTTTGAGATTTCGAAGAATTTGTTCTACGTTACCTGAATTTCAGAAACAAGCTCAGACACTTTATGACAAATTTATAACTCGAGGTTATCCAGTGGAGGTTGTTAATTCAGCATTTAAGCGTGTTAGATATAATCATCGTGACTGGTTGCTTGATCCAGAATTTCAACGACAGTCGGCATCAAGAAGTGATTTGAGTGTGACCGGTGTATTGCCATATTCATTACTATCTTTGATGATTGTCAGAAGTATTAGGAGAAGGTGGTCTGTTCTTCAAGTACATCCTTGCTTTAAAGACCGGTATGCTTGTGTGGCATATCAGCATGGCAAGAATTTGAAAGATCATCTCTGCCCAGCTGTACGCCGCGAGCAAGGTTCATCTACACCCGAGCATAGTTCTTGTGGCCATTGCCAATGCTGTACATTGATGAAAAATTATGTGACAGCTGATATTGGAATATTTAAGATTAAATCGTTATATGCAGCTGATCGTTCCATTGATTTTCTTGTATAAGCATTAAAATGTCCATGTAATAAGTTTTATATAGGAAAGACAACTCACCAATTGAGGACAAGACTGGCAGAACATAGTTACTCACCTGTAACAGGTGTTCTACAGGAGCAGCAGGAATCAGTCCTCACATATGGGTGACATCGACGTCGATGGAGCCCTTGCGGAGCATTTCCCCAGCTTTCCAAGAAAGCGTTTGGGAATGCAGGCATGCATGCGCGGTTCCCTTCCTGCCTAAAGGTGCCATCTTGCTCAGTCAAATGACATAGCTAAAAACAGCACACAAAAATGTAAAAATAAACTATGTACAACTGCAACTCCCAGGGGAGGAGGGAGGGTTCTGAGGACTGATTCCTGCTGCTCCTGGAGAACAACTGTTACAGGTGAGTAACTACTCTTTCTCCAGGACCAAGCAGGAAGTCAGTCCTCACATATGGGTGACTCCCTAGCTCTGGGTTACCAAGGAACCCAGGCTGAACAAGAGAACTCCCTCTAGTCCCAGCATCAAAGAAAGGCTTTTCACTGACAGAACCTCCATCAATAGCCCAACGGAGGGCTGGAGGGCAGGAGTTGCCTAAACCTCAAAGAGATTCCGGAGTACTGCCTGGCCAAAAGCACTGTCTCTACGGGACACCCTCTCCAGACAGTAATGGGCCGCAAAAGTCTGGCTTGAGGACCAAGTTGCAGCCCTGCAGATGTCCACCAACGGTACAGAGCGGAGGTGAGCCACTGAGGCAGCCATTGCCCTGACACGATGGGCCGTGACCCGAACCTGCAAAGGAAGGTCAGCCGCCCTGAAAGCCCAGGTGATACAGTCAGCAACCCAGGTGGACAAGGTACGCTTGGACACAGCTAACCCCAAATTATTAGGGTCAAAAGATATGAAGAGCTGAGTAGCCCTTCTATGCCCCTTCGTACGGTCAAGGTAGAAGGATAAGGCCCTCCTACAGTCCAGGGTATGCAGAACTGCCTCAGCCTGGCTTGCATGAGGCCTAGGGAAGAATGTTGGAAGAACCACCTCTTGGCTAAGGTGGAAGGAGGAGACAACTTTTGGGAGGAACTCTGGATGAGTCCTAAGGACTACCCTGTTCCTATAGAAGCGGGTGTAAGGCCTGTCACAGACCAGGGCCTGAAGCTCACTTACTCGCCTGGCCGAGATTAGGGCTATCAAGAAGAGTGTCTTCCAGGACAGGAAGCGGAGAGGCCAAGTAGCCATCGGCTCAAAAGGTGGGCGAGTCAGTTGCTGCAAGACCACATTCAACTCCCACTCAGGAGGAGGAGGACGGATTGGAGGCTTGAGCAAGAGCAAGTCTCTGAGAAACCGGGACACCAAGGGGTGAACCGACAGAGAATGTCCCTCCACCAGTGAGTGGTGAGCTGCAAGAGCTGAGAGGTGGACCCGAACAGAATTGTACTTAAGACCCTGATTTGATAAGTGCAGTAAGTACTGAAGCACTACTGGTACAGCACAGGAGAAAGGATCTTCTGTACATAGCTGACACCACACAGAAAACCTCTTCCATTTCAGGGCATAGGTTTTTCTAGTGGACTGTTTCCTAGAGGCTAGGACAACCTCCTCAACTTCCTGAGGTAGGCCCCAGGAAGCCAAAACTACCCTTGCAGCCTCCAGGCCATCAAATTGAGAGCTTTGAGATTGGGGTGCAGAAGGGAACCCTGATCCTGGGAGAGAAGGTCGGGTTGCAACCCCAGAGGCAGTGGGGGATCCACTGCCAGCTGAAGCAGAAGTGGAAACCAAGGCTGTCTCGGCCACCTGGGAGCCACCAGCAGGACCGAGGCCTTGTCCTGAAGAATTTTGAACAGGGTTCGGGCCACCAAGGGCGTGGGAGGAAACGCATACAGGAGGCCTTGTGACCAGGGAATCAGAAAAGCATCTGCTGCTATCCGCAGAGGATGCAGTTGCCTGGAGCAGAACTTTGGCAGCTGTTTGTTCAGTGGACTGGCAAAGAGATCTATGGATGGAACTCCCCATTTCAGGAAAATCTTCTGAACCACCAAAGGATGCAGCTGCCACTCATGGGGCTGCAGAATCCTGCTCAACCTGTCGGCCAGGTAGTTGTCCTGGCCAGGTAGATACACAGCCTTGAGGAGCATGTTGTGCCTGAGAGCAAACAAGCAAAGGTCCTGTGCCTCCTGACAAAGGAGCCTGGACCCAGTTCCGCCCTGCTTGTTCACATAAAACATGGCTACCTGGTTGTCTGTTTGAACTAGGATAGACTGATGAGCCAGGGTTGGAGAGAAAGTCTTGAGGGTTAATCGAATAGCCCTGATTTCTAGTAGACTGATTTGCTGTGCGGCCTCCCAGGGAGACCACAGGCCCTGGGTGCACTTGCCTAGACAATGAGTCCCCCAGCCCTGCAGTGAGGCATCCGTGGTCAACACCACTGTGAACCCAGGAATCTGAAAAAGCACGTCTTGCAGTAGATTGGGTGGGTGCATCCACCAGCGGAGGGAGTTCAGAAATTGTCTGGATACCCTTATCCTGTCTCTGAGGCTGCCTGTGGCCTGTGACCACTGAGTCCGAAGGCACCACTGTGCAGGACTCATATGGAGCCTGGCATTGGGGGTCACATGTACTGTCGAAGCCATGTGGCCAAGAAGCCTCAGGCAGAGTCTGGCGGAGACCAGTGACCTGCTGAGAAACTGATTTGCTATGTTTATCAGTCTTTGGGCTCGGTCTTCTGGCAAGAACGCCTTTGCCAGCAGAGAGTCTAACCTTGCCCCTATGAACTCCAAGCTCTGGGAGGGGAGCAAAGTGGACTTTGTGAAGTTTATTACAAAGCCCAGGTTTTGAAGAAGAGCAATAGTTCTGAGGGTGGCTTGTCTGGCCTCCTGGCATGTCTGACCCCTGATGAGCCAGTCGTCCAGATAGGGGAAGACAAAGATTCCCTGATTTCTCAGATAGGCCGCCACCACTGCCAGGCATTTGGTAAAGACCCTGGGAGCGGAGGTGAGGCCAAAAGGCAGTACTCTGTACTGATAATGGTTTCCTCCCACAATGAACCTGAGGTACTTTCTGTGGTCTGGATGAATGAGGATGTGAGTGTACGCATCCTTTAGATCTATGGAGCATAGCCAATCTCCCTGCTGGAGGTAGGGCAGAAGTGTTCCAAGAGTAAGCATCTTGAACTTTTCCTTCTCTAGGAATTTGTTGAGATTCCTGAGGTCTAGAATAGGCCGGAGGCCACCGGTTCTTTTGGGTACAAGGAAATACCTGGAGTAGAACCCTTGACCTTGTAGATGGGGAGGCACAGGCTCCACTGCCCTGTCCACCAACAGACCTTGGAGCTCCTGAAGGAGAAGATCTGTGTGCAGGGGAGGCCTTGGAGGCTACCCTGGGAAGTATGGAGGAGGCAGCTGTTGGAAGTGTAGCAGATAGCCCTTGTGGACTATGCTTAGCACCCAACCGTCCCCAGTGATGAGTGGCCACATGTGGGCAAACAGGGCAAGGCGACCTCCTGTGCAGGGTTGGGAGAGCAGGGACGGAGAGGCTATGCCTAAGGAGTCAAAAAACCCCACCCCCTGCTGAGTGGGAGCAGGGGCCGGAGGCTTGGGAGTCCTCTGCCTACGGGGCCCATTACTTTGCCCCTTGGCCTGCTGACCCTGAGGGGGAGCTTGGGAGGCCTGGTACTGTGGGTACTGTTTGTAGGCAGTGCCCTTCCTCGGGTAAAAGGGCTTTTTACCCGAGCCCTTCTTTTTGTGAGAAGGGGCAGAAGTCTTTCTAGACAGCCTTGTCCTCATGAGGTGCTCGGTTTTGAGCTGTGCAGCCTTCTCGGTCATGGGCTTGCCAAAAAGGTTCTCACCTCGGCAAGGGACATCGACCAACTTGTCCTGAACCCATGGCTCGAGGTCCGATGACTGCAGCCATACCTGGCGTCGAGCCGCGATGCCGGCTGCTGCAATACGGGCCGAAGCGTTGAAGCCATTGTAGGCAGCGCGGGACATAAATTTAGAGCATTCCCGGATCCCCGAGGACAAGGACTTGAACCTCTGCAAGGGTTCCCCGGAGAGACCAGCAGAGAACCCGGCCAGCTCCTTGGCCAGGTCCCGCAAGTACATGCCCATGTACAGCTGGTAAGACTGGACACGGCAAGCAAGCATCGAGCCCTGGAAGCACTTCCTACCAAAACCATCCAGGTTCCGGGCCTCCCTGCCAGGGGGCACCGCGGAGTGCATCTTCTGACTTTTCAGGCAATGCATGGTCGATTCCACCAGCATGGAATGGTGTGGTAGCTGCGCCTTCTGAAAGCCAGGACTCTTCCGGAGTCGATAGATAGAATCGACCCGCTTGCTTAGAACCGGCGCCAAGGCCGGTGCCTCCCACATCCGGAAGAGGAGCCGTTCCAGCATCGGAGGAACCGGAACAGTAAAGGCCTCCTTCGGAGGAGAGTCATACTGTAGGGCCTTGAGCTCCTCGGCTCGAGGCTCCTCCTCGGGGTCCGCAGGGATAGCCAACGCAGTGGCCATATCCCGGATGAACTCCAAGAACCGGGTATCCTCCGGAGGGGGATCTACTCCGGGGCTCAGACTGCGGTGAGTCCGATGGGACGCACTGAGTCCTGAAGGTGTCGGGGGACTCCTCGTCCTCCATCTCCCAGGCAGACTCGTCCGATGAGGAATCGGGGTGCGACCGCGCGGGGCCTATGAGCACCCACCCCGACGCCGAAGGCACCGGCGTCAACCCCTCAGTCCTGAACAGGAGGTCGAGGGAGACCACGACCGAGGTCGACCTTGAGCCTTCATGGTCTCGAGTATCGGCTCGGTCTCCGGTGTCAACTTCGACGTCGATGTCCCGGTGGTCGGGGCAGATGCACCAGACAGGCTGGCAATCAGTGCCCGCTGCTGTTCCATGAAGGCAGACAATCTGCACTCCAAGGCTGTCAGCCTGAGACCCAGCTCAGGAGACTCAGCAGCCACCGACTCAGGCCCCGGCGGCGCCGGGCCCGACGTCGGCTCTCTGGGAGGAGAGTCCACGAGGACTACAGGACTTATGTGTCCAGCAGACTCCGGCTCCACACGAGGTACTTTTGGAGGCTTCTCCTGTTCCACGGGCCCAGGGCGACGGTCAGGGATCTGAGACCTAGCTCTTGAGGAGCCAGGGACCTCTTCCGACGACGCCCTCGCGAGCCGCTTCTTCCTCTTTCGTTCCCGATCGGGGGACCCCCTGTCCGAGGAGCCCTGGCGGTGCTCGGGATCCGATTCCCGAGATGTCAAGGCCTCAGATGTGGTCCGGGCCCGGCCGGAGGCCGAGTCGGAGAAAAGCCTTTCCTTTTGGTGCTGACGACTTCGAAGCGCCTTGGAAGACATCTTTCCACATGGTCCGCAGATCTTAGGATCGTGGTCAGGACCCAGGCATCGAAGGCAGCAGTCGTGTGTGTCGGTGAGAGACATTAGTTTCTTACACCGATCACACTTTTTGAAACCACTGGAAGCCATCGGGGAAACAAAGAGTCCTCACGAGGTCAAAGGACCGGTCTTCCAGGGAAAAAGAAAAAAAGGGCGCGAACGCCAGCCACGAAGGGCAAAACCAAAAAAATAAGATCGGGCTCGATACCGGTGTACCGAACCCGGCGGGAGGGGAACAGGCGTCGAACCGGAGAAAAAATAGCGAAGGAATCGCGAAAAAATCCAACTATTTTCCGGGAGGACTAGGACACACGTCTGAAGGGCTTCACGGAAAAAGAGAGACTGACCAAGATGGCACCTTTAGGCCTTCATTCCCAAAGGCTTTCTTGGAAAGCTGGGGAAATGCTCCACAAGGGCTTCATCGACGTCGATGTCACCCATATGTGAGGACTGACTTCCTGCTTGGTCCTGGAGAAACACTATTTATTAAAAAAGAAGAAAGATGTCCCATGGTGGCTCATTGCGAGTTATTACAACATGATTTTTTTTTTTTTCGCTGCTACATGATTGATCCTATTCCAAGTAATATCCGGGATGGTGATGGTGGATTAATTTTATTGCAATGTGAGCAGCATTGGATATTTGACCTTAACACTGTAGAACCTGATGGACTAAATGCAGTCATTGATTGGAGGGTGTTGCTGTGAATTGCAATGATGAGCCACATCACTCCTTCTCCCTCTCTTTGATTGATTCAGAAAGGTATTTAATTTCAGCGTTAACGTCAGACACTGTGGCTAGAAGCTGGATAGTCTGGAGTGGTGAAGTCAGCCCCCGATGAAGCAACCTGTTTGCGAAACGGAGATCTTTGTAGGGTGTTTGCTGCAATGGTTACATGTTCCTGGATGACACTTTAAAGATAAGTGCTTGTTGAGTCTATTTTGCAACCATAGAAGAATTTGGCTTTTAGGATATCATTCTTTCTTATAGGGCCGCTGAGGATGCTATGCACTGTGAGGCACTGAATATTGTGATGGGAAGTCTGACCGTATGGAGCCATGCTGAGTTGTGTATAACAATGTGGAGCTATACTGAGCTGATTAGAATAAAATAAAGTAAAGATAGAAGGAGTTTTTTAGACCACTGTTGGTCTTTACTGTAATTCCCCTTCAGGTAAGCTTAGCTGCCGCATAGAGGGAAAGCTGAGGTCTTTTCGCTTTCTTGTTTTAGTGTCTCTTGGAATATGGTTTTAATAATGATTTGTTAAGGTATGCTGAGGTTTTTTCTTATTAGACTCTTTGTTACCAAGCCAGGGTTCTAACCATTAGGCTATACCTCCTGCTGAATTCTGCCATTAAGGTAAGACCTAAACCAGTACAATACAGTTGCAGCAATTTCCAATGACCTCAGTCTTTCTAAAAGAATACAATGACTTACAGAATCACAAACTGTGAAAATATCAAGAAAAATGAAATACGCTGATCCCTCCTTCAATAACTACGAGTCTATCGATCAAATAAAGAAAAACATCAATGTATTTATCCCGTGTTTAATATTTAATGGAGAGTATAACTCAATAAAATTATATAACTGGGAGGGGATCACATGATACCAGGCTGAAGATGGGCTGTGCACTACATGTCCTCCTGTTGGGTCAGCCAAGAATTTAAATAAATAACTAGATTGTGTGGTCAAAAATCAGAAAAGCAAATACCAGAAGGTATGACCATGCAGGTGGAACAGAAAAAAAAGCAGCAAATAAAAAAACAACCCACCAGCACAGCATCATCATGTAGAATTTTTAAAACTCACAAAATTGAAAATGTGAAGGCACATTTTAGATAGTACGTGGGGATCAGAATTGAGACATCAAGGTCAAGATGTACTCAATTCTGAAGGTATTTTATATATGGCTCTGCTAAAGTAATGAGGTGGGGTACAGGAAACCATGAGGAAAAACAGCCACATGCAGTAGGAGGCACCATTTTAAAAATGCCAGGTATCCCTTTGAGCATATCAAAAGTGACTTCATGGCTCTGGGACAGAGGGTGAAGCAGATAGGTGCACAGGTGGTGTTCTCTTCAATCCTCCCTGTTGAGGGTAAAGGAGAGGCAGAGAAGCTCGCATCTTCAGATGAATGCATGGCTGTGTGGATGGTGTCGTTGAGAGCGTTTTGGTTTCCTGGACCATGGGATACTGTTCCAGGGGTTGCAGAGCAGAGATGGTGTCCATCTGTCCAAGAAAGGTTGGCATGTCTTCAGTAGCAGACTGGCTAATCTACTGAAGAGGGCTTTAAACTAGATTCGTTGGGGATGGGTGAAGAAAGACTACAGGTAAGTGAAACATCAAATACCTTGATGGAAATGGGTAAAAGGAGCAACATATGGAAAGCGGTGTGTATAAATGCCCGTAGCATGGGAAAGCACAGTTACTTACCTGTAACAGGTGATCTCTGGGAACAGCAGGAATAAGTCTTCACATATGGGTACGTCGGTACCGACGGAGCCTGCGCGGGAATGCTCCCCAGCGTCCAATCAGAAAGCTTTTGGGAGCATCCCTCAGCGCCTGCGTGCTGCCTTCCCGCCTTTCCAACAGTCTCTCCTCAGTTGAGTTTTATAGCTGAGACAAAGAGAGAGAGAGAGAGAGGAAAGAAAGATAGAGAGATACAACTCCTAGGGGAGGTGGGTGGGTTGTGAAGACTTATTCCTGCTGTTCCCAGAGATCACCTGTTACAGGTAAGTAACTGTGCTATCTCCAGGAACAAGCAGGAATGAGTCTTCACATATGGGGACTCCCAAGCTAAGAGGCCTGGAGCCCTAGCATGTTGGAATTTGAAAACATGTTACACCTCATATGTCCAGGCATCCTGAGGATGGAGGGTAGGAGTTGAAGAGAGGAGCTGTAGGAACAGCTGACATAAGATAGGACTTACAGGTAAGGAGTCCTCGTATATATGATAATGATCATGCAATATATTGAGAAAAAACTATCACAATATGGACCTCACCTACTGGATTGCAGGAAGTAGAGAGCCTGACGGAATCTACTGGGGATCCAATAGAGGAATCTTCAAGCTGACCTCCTTGGAATGAAGGTGAAGGTCAAAAACTGAAAGTGACAGGTGACCCCAGGATTCAACTGGGGTAGTACAGAAACGGTAGGTCTTTAGTGGGAAGCTTTATGGAAAAAGCTGGAAACTCTCTTGGCTACAGAAGTAATCATAGTTAGGAGCAAAAGAGGAAGACTGACCGATTTGGACAACTGGCCTAGTTCTTGAGGGAGAATGGGTGAGAGAGACCCCGTATACCCAAGGAGGACAGATGTCTGAAGAATGAAAAACCTCAGATCTACTGAAGGTCTCCATGTTCTTCCTAACTGATGAGAGGTAGGAAGAGATTGGGGCATAGAGCTTCAGAGATACCTGAACCTAGGGTTATGGTAAGAACTGTGAGCACCACAGTAGAGGTTTTGTGTATAATAGTCTAACATACTGTGGCATAGAATGAACATATGCAGCCCTACTGTCTGGAACATACAGGAGGGAAAACACCTTAATGAACACAGACAGTTAGAAAGATAAGTATGTGGAAACATAATTATCTATAAGGAAGTATCTTGACAGATACACACACATATATTTATGTATGTATATATATATATATGTGTGAAGATATATATATATATGGTGGGGTATATATATATATATATATACACATATTTATTTATTTTATTTTATTTATTTATTTACAGTCTCTTATATACCGCACTATTCATCATCAGCGCTGTTTACATGGAACAAAATGCTCAGTACAGTTAGCACATATGAGTTTACAGGTAACAGGGCACAAAACTTGGATAACCGGGGTAACAATTTACAAAACTTACTACATGGAATCATATGCACAGAGGTTTCATAGAAAAACACAAACCCACTCTGGGATTGAGTATCAAATTTGGTATGTTGTTGAGATACCGTGAATTTGACCGGGAATGGTATCAGTGAGGGACTTTGAGCTCTAGGGGATGCAATTGGGCTCTATAAGGTACTTGTTGAAGAGGTGGCATTTGAGGGCTTTCCTAAACTGTGGTAGGCTCTTAATAGCCCGGATATCAGGGGGTAGTGCGTTCCAGCATCTTGGGGCACTGAGACTGAAGGCTCTGTTGGCTGTCGAATTAGTGTAGACGGTAAGTTCCTTCGGGATTTTTAGGGAGTTTATAGCCGTGGATCTTCTTGCTCTATTTGGAGATGTGATATGGATGAGGGAGGTTAATGATGCAGATGAGAGATTGTTAAGAGCTTTAAAAGTGATTATCAGGGTCTTGAACACTATTCTGGCCTGAATGGGTAGCCAATGCAACTGTATCAGCAGCGGCATCATGTGGTCTTTCCTGGAGGTTCCTTGGAGGACTCTTGCTGCCGCGTTCATGGCTAGCTGCAGCGGGCTTAATGTAGATAGGGGAAGACCTTGTAATATGGCGTTGGCATAGTCGAAATGAGGTATAACCAACGCCTGGAAAATTGTCCGGAAATCAGTTGGTTCAAGCATGGAACATAGATGTCTAAGTGAGCGGATCTTGTAGTAAACTGATCTGACTATGTTTCCTGTGTTGGCCTTCATGTCCAGGCGTTGATCTAAGGTGACTCCCAGGTATCGTACTGAGGATTTAGATTGCAGCTCAGCTTCTTTTACTTTAAGATATTGTGGTGGGGTAAAATTGGGATTCCTCGTAATGAAGAGTACTTCCGTTTTCTTATGTTGTATTCTGAGATTTTGAGAAAGAAGCCAGTCTGATATTGCATTGAAGCAACTCGTCAGTGGGGAGAGGTCCGGATGCTCGGTAGAGAAGGGTATGTAAAGCAGGACATCGTCTGCGTATAACATGCAATCAACATTGAAAGACCGGATGATATTACAAATTGGCTGCATGTAAATATTGAACAGGAGCGCAGAAAGGGAGGATCCTTGTGGGACTCCTTGTCTTTGGTGGAAAGGTTCAGAATTTATCCCTCCAGAACGAACATGCTGCCATCTTTCGGACAGGTAGGATCTGCACCATTCAAGCGCTCTTCCATTAATGCCTTTGTCAATCAGTCGTCCTAGTAGAAACAAATGATTTACTGAATCAAAAGCTGCAGCGATGTCCAGAAAGATGAGAGCAAATCCTTGACGAATGTCGTCAATGCCAGTGATTATCTTGCAGAAGAGAGTGGTAAGGAGGGTTTCCACTCCATGGAATTCCCTAAAACCATGTTGGCAGGGGTCTAACGGTGCAGCAGAGTCGATGTGATCCTGCAATTGCCTTTGGACTTCCTTTTCAATGATCTTCGCAAGTAGTGGAATGCTGGATATGGGTCTATAGGATTCCACCTGTTGGGGGTCAAGCTTACAATTTTTTAGCAGAGGTCTGATAGAGGTGTGTTTAAGAGCTGAAGGGAAAGAGCCAGTTGAGAAGGAAAGGTTCATTATCTTGGACAGTACTGGGCTGAAGTGACTGCGAAGCTCCTTGATCCAGAAGGCTGGGCATGGATCGGTCTGGGCAGTAGTGGTATTAAACCTTAAACCTTAAGGGCAGCAACAGTGTCTTCAATTCCTCTCTTGGTGGGAGTAGAAAACATGGTTAGGGTTGTTTGGCAGATTTGCTCTGTGGTAGAGGTTGTAGTAGAGGTTTTGTTGGTCTGGCATATCTTGGATTGTAAGTAGGTTGCAAAATCTTGTGGATGTAACTCAAATGGAGGTCCAGAGGATGGTTCCTTCGATAAAGTCTTGACCAGGTCGAAGAGGTCATGTGGTTTATTAAGCGATCTCTTTAAGGTGTCAGAGTAGTATTGCTTCATCGTGTCGGTGATTGCATTGCGGTGTG
Source organism: Ichthyophis bannanicus (assembly GCA_033557465.1). Taxonomy (NCBI): domain Eukaryota; kingdom Metazoa; phylum Chordata; class Amphibia; order Gymnophiona; family Ichthyophiidae; genus Ichthyophis; species Ichthyophis bannanicus. The sequence continues at coordinate 1,140,663,632 of CM066033.1, read as the reverse complement.
CAGCCAGATGACAGTTGTATGTTGTCAGGTCGTTTAAAGAATGAGATCGGCGCCAGCGTTTCTCTAGTTTCTGTAATTGGCTAAGTGATGTTTTAAGATCAGCTGAGTACCATGGAGCGCTCACTCTTTTACCTGGCGGCCTGTTGGTTGGCGTACGTAGGGCGATTGAACTGAGGCAATGTTTATGGCGAGATCCAGGGGGCATAACATATGTACACATGGATAACAGACATATGTATGTAGAACATATATAAGTCCAACTAAGAGCAACCAACCACGTCAGGCACAAAACACAGTAGGGGAACGTGATGTGTTCAAGGAAGAACAAACATTCATCTAATATTGAAAAGAGGCGTTTTTATTCACAAACCAAAAAGTTGGTGCCCACCCGACACAGGCCGTGTTTCGTTTAACAAAACTTCATCAGGGGTATAGGGCAACTAGAAACAAAAACATTCAATTATTACACTCAAATGTATAATAAAACATATATTGAAACATAAATCAAAACATATATTAAAAAAAATATATTAAAAAAGAGGAACAATCAAAATCATAATAAATCACTTATAACAAGATATTTAAAAAAAGATATTAAACCATATATTAAAGAAAAGAAGAAATTTGAACATAATCAGTCACAATGTAAAAACATTTATATAGAAATATCAAAAACTGGGTTGGAACGCTATATAAATAAAATTTCAAATAAAAACGAAGACAGGAGCAACAAAGTACATAATACATCATACCATAAGCAATAATAAATAATAAAATCATAACCACTGAACCACCTTATCAATGAACATGTAAATACTAATACCCAAGGGCTAAGGGGAGAGGGGGGGGGGGGGGGGGGGAGAGGAGAGAGGGAGGGAAGGGGAAAGGGGAGGAAGAGGGAAGGGAGGGGGGGGGGGGAGAGAGGGGGGAGGGGAGAGAAGAGGGGGAGGGGAGGGGGGAAGAGGGAAAGAAGGAGAGGGAGGGAGGGGGGGGAGGGGGAGAGAGGGAAGGGAAGGGAGGGGGGAGGGGAAGGGGGAAGGGAGGGGGGAGGGGAAACTAGAACAAAAATGAACTGAGACATTTGCCATGAACCAAAGGAAGAAGAGAAGAGAAACACACATATAATAATATAAAAATGTTATCTCACAAATAAAATGAAAAGCAATAGTGATATATACCAAAAGGTATTCTAAATTAAAGAACCATCCCGTTGTGATGACTATTGTCTCCAAAAATACATTAAAGAATACCTTATTGGTTAATGCTGTGGAAGTATCCTCTTTGTAACTATACTAAAAACAAAAAATTCAACATTACAATACAGCATTAAAACTGACCACTATGACCAACCATTTAAAACCCAAAGGAATGTGAAACCTACTCACTCATACCGGGCTCACCATGCTACACAAACCGCGGCACAGAATTTGTAAAAGTATCCTCGTTTGTCACGAATCAGTTTCCTTGCATTGGTAAACCCACGCCAAAGCAGTGCAGTGCTAGAAAGATTCCTCTAAATAAACGCCAACGCATGCGCTGTTGGAAACACCACCGGCGCATAAAAATGACGTCAAAAAACAAAGACACAGTAAACGCCGAATATCCAGCTCCTAAGGCACAATACAATCGGCGAAATCAAAAAAGAAATATAAATTAAAGTGTGCATCCGTTAGACCATGTATCCGACCAAAAAAAAAAAAAAACAAAAACAAAAACAAGATGGTTAAAAATCGTACCTTTATTATAACAAATGAAATAAAACAGGACCATACACAGTAAAATCCCTAAATCAGCAATGACATGTCAATATAACTACCTGAGAACCGAACCAAATTATACAATCAATAAAATCTTGAAAGTGTATATACAAAAACTTACAATAAATTATATTAAATATCAATTGTTAAAACCAACCATCAAGTTAAAATAAACCAGACCCTGCACAATGACATCCCTAAACCAGCAATGATATGTCAATAGCAAACGTAAAAATATGACTACCTAAATACCACACCAACATATACAGTCAATAAAATCTTGATTGTGTATATATAAATAAATAATACACATAAATAAATATTATCATTAAAACCACATATGCACATATCAAAAGGACATAAAATCCTTAACATCTTGATAATAAATAATACATATAAATAAATATTATCATTAAAACCACAAGTAAAAAATTATTAAATCCATAACTATTGTCATCAACGTAGTGACAAACCATAACTGCATCTGGAAAGAGGAAGACCGAAAAATGCTAAACCCTAAACCAGGGGTCTCAAACACGCGGCCCGCGGGCCGCATGCGGCCCGCGAGAGACCTTTGTGCGGCCCGCGATGCAGACGAAACAAAAAACCCCCCGGCTTCTGCTGCTGCTGCCGTTCATGTTTGTAAAGCAGGGACTGTCCCTTACATCTGCGGCTCCAGCATCAGCTCTTCGAGCCCTGCACTCGCTGATTAGCAGCAGAACCGTGCATGGGTGGCTCCGGCACGAGCCTCGTTCCAGGCTAGCGGCGCCCGTTAGGGGGCTGGCTCCGGGCCCCCGATCCGCCCCTAGGCAGGGGCAGGAAGTGCCCTGCACCGCGGCCAATGGCTTTCCACGCCGCGCACGGCCGGGCAGGATGTGCCGCTCTTCCTCGTCGCTCGCAGCTCGGCCCCTGCCTCTGTCGGGCAAGCGGCGGCCCCGATCCCCGTTGCTATGTGGCCTGAGGCTGCGGGCAGGCGGGTGTGAGCGCGGACGCAGGTGAGTCCCGGGGGCGCGGCGGGGCTCCTTAGGGGCATCTGCTGGGAGAGGCTCTTACCTTCTTCCCCCTCCGGAATGGATGTCAGCAGCCACCCCCACCCCCGGCAGCAGCGACTGGGAAAAGTGCCCCTCCTCCCCGATCTCATGACTTTCTATCCAGGATCAGCATCCTCTATCAGGGGCTTTAACTATTTTTACTTGGGCTGATGGGGGGGAGGGGGGTTGGGACTAGTAATGGGGGGGGGGCTAGGACTAGTAATGGGGGGGTTAGGACTGAAAATGGGGTGATGGGGGGATAGTACTGAAAATGGGGTGATGGGACGATTGGAATAGAAATGGACAGAAGTGGGTTAGGACTGGAGGTGGTCTGATTGGGGGGCTAAGACTGAAAATGGGGTTATGGGGGGGGCTAAGAATGCAGATGGGGTGATGGAAGGGTTAGGACTGGAAGTGGGCTGTTGGGGGGCTTAGGACTGGTAATGGGCTATGGGGGGGGGGCTAGAACTGGTAATGGACTGGGGGGGGGGCTAGGACTGGAAATGGGCCAAGTAGAAGGGGGAGCTTGAACTGCAAATAGCTGATGGGGACAGGGTCTTGGAATGGAAAGGGGCTGAGTGGAAGGGGGCTTGGAATGGAAATGGGCTGATGGGGAAGGGGGTTTGGAAAGGAAATGGGCTGATGAGGGGGGGGCTACGACTGGAAATGGGCCGAGTAAAAGGGGGAGCTTGAACTGCAAATAGCTGATGGGGACAGGGTCTTGGAATGGAAAGGGGCTGAGTGGAAGGGGGCTTGGAATGGAAATGGGCTGATGGGGAGGGGGGCTTGGAAAGGAAATGGGCTGTGAGGGGAGGGAGCTAGGACTGGAAATGGGCTGATGATGCGGGGACTAGAAGGGAGCGGATGCTGGGTGGGGCAGGAGCTAGAAGGGAGTTGATGTTGGGGGACGATTAGAATGGGATGGGGCTGGGAGAGTGAAATGGAGAGGGGAAATATATTTTGTGTGGGAGGGAAGAAAAATCTACAATTGGCCGGGTATTGGGAGAGTAAGTGGGGATTGAGGATGGAGGGGTAAAATTTGAGTGGATGAAATAGGAATGAGGAAAGAGCAAAAGGAGAATGATTAGTATGTTAAAGCAGATGTAGAGAGAATGGAAAAAAACTAGGAAAGAAGAAAGGACAAATGGACAGCAGACAATGGAGCGTTAGCAAAAGACACGAAGAAACCAGAAGAAAGTGGCTGGAACAATTACAACTGAAAAAAAAATGCACAAAAGGTAGAAAAATATCTCTTTATTTTGAATTTATTAACTGAAATATGTCAGCTCTTGGAAATGTGCATCTTTAACGTCTGCACTTTATTTAATACAAGAAGAAATCAATTTATAGTTTTATTTCTACAGTGTTGTACATTCTAAGTTTGGCTTTTGGGGTTCCCAGTTTAATTGTCTTCCTGTTTCTAAATTGTGATTCCTTGTTTGGTGATGGTGTATGTTCTGCATGTTTACTAAAAGTTAGTGTATGGTAACATTATGCAAATATTTATGCAAATGATGCACTTATGCAAATGATGCCCTTATGCAAATGAGGCCTGCGTCTTGTGCGGCCCCCGGGTTACTCTACAAGTACTCATTTGGCCCTCAAAGCAATTTGAGTTTGAGACCCCTGCCCTAAACCATCATAGAAAAACGGAAAAATCCTGCTCTAGATTGAGCCCATTTGGTATCATAGAGTTCAATATAAAGATGTATCTCTGCTCCAATTGTAAAATTGTTCTATTAATGTCACCGCCCCTCCAGTTGGCCTTAACCTTCTTAATAACGAAGAATTTAATATCTGAAATTTTATGCGCTGATTGTATCCAATGCTCAACCAAAGGTTTTTCTACATTACCTCTCCTAATAGCACTCCTGTGTTCTACAATCCTTGTCCGTACGCTGCGTACGGTCTTACCTACATACAGTTTCTGACACGGACATACAATCACATAGATGACATGCGAAGTCTCACAGTTAGAAAATTCACTGAGTACAAATTTTCTTTGAGAGCAGGGATGAATGAATTCCTTAATGGATAAAGCGTGTATACAAACCGAGCAACGGCCACATTGATAGTGACCTCTAACCCTCGGAGCGAATTGCCGTTCAGTCAGAGCTGAGGGAACTAAAAGATTCTTAAGATTAACATTACGTTTGTGCGCTATCGTGAGTCTGACATCTTCAAACCCTTCCAGCGATTGAATCAGATGCCATTCTCTCTTCAGAACTTTAATAATATCGCGAGAAAGAGTGGTGTATAACAACGGACAAACCATCCCTACATCATTGCTCCTTTGTTTTGAAAGTAGCAAATCTCCACGTGTAGACAACCTTGCCCTAGTGTAGGCTTCCAAAACGTGTTTCTGAGGATACTTTCTATTGTGAAACCTATTCTCCATCACCTGAGCATGGAGTTCAAAATCCTTGTCACTGGTACATATCCGTTTCGCACGAAGGAATTGACCTACAGGTAGATTTCTCTTAAGAGCCGGATTGTGAAAGCTATCAAAGTGAAGAAGAGTATTGCGATCCGTGGGTTTCCTATAAAGAGATGTGGTCAGATGACGATCCTCATAGCAGATTAGAAGATCTAAATACGGAATGCTTGAAAAATCATAGGAAAGCTGGAATCTCAGATTGATATCTAAGCCATTCACCCACCCATTAAAATGAGATAAAGTCTCTTGGGGCCCTTTCCATAAGATAAAAACATCATCTATGTAACGTATCCATAATATGATGTTCTCTTTATATGGGTTATCCTTGATAAATTTCTCCTCAAACTCAAAAACATAGAGATTGGCAATGTCCGGGGCCATGGAGGATCCCATGGCCACTCCCTTGATCTGCTGATAAAACAATTCTCTAAAGCAAAAAAAGTTATTGCAAAGAGCAATCCTAGCCAATTCCATCAAAAATAAGTAGGAATACGTTTATTGGAGAGCCTAGTGGATAAATGTTGTTCAAGAATCAAAAGAGCCTCTGCTTGTGGAACATTGGTATAAAGAGATTCGACATCCATAGTCACTAAGATAACATCTGAATCTAAATTTTGAAATGTACTTAAAATCTCTATAACATGAGCCGAATCCGTTATATAGGACCACATGGACGTAATGAAAGGTCGTAAAAAGATGTCCAAAAATTTGGATAAGGGCTCCAAAAGGGACCCAATAGCAGCAACAATAGGCCTACCAGGGGGTGACTCAAGACATTTGTGAATCTTTGGGAGAATATAGATGGTGGGTGTAACAGGTGCTGTAACAGTGAGAAACTCTTTCTCTTTCTTGGTTATGTATCCTATTTCAAAAGCAGTTTGGACCAAATTGTCTATCCTCTTTTTTAATTCAATTGTGGGGTCATCTGTTAACCGTTCATAGAAAGCACGATCCTTTAACTGTCTTTCTATTTCATTAATATAAGCTTGTTTGTTCATAACTACAACGGCAACCCCTTTATCCGCCGGCTTAATGATTATAGTATTGTTCTTTTGTAAAGATGTAATAGCCTCTCTTTCCTCTTTAGAGAGATTACTATATGGAGCAGTAGACTTAGAGCATACCCGATGAACTTGTCCTAATACTGTTTTTTTCAAAGGCAAGAATAAGCGGATCAACCGGTGCTGGAGGATACCAAGTAGACTTTTTACAAACCACCGAACAGTCTGACGGATAACCTGATTGTCCATTAAAATGATGTTTAATCCGAATTTTACGGAAAAATTTATACAAATCTAAATTAATTTCAAACCTATCCGGATTCCTAGAGGGGACAAAGGACAACCCCTTATTCAGCAGGGACTCTTCCCCTGGTGACAGCTGGTAGTCTGAAATATTAATAACATTGGAAACAGTGCAAGACACATCTCGTTTAATTAAACTTAATTCCAAAAGTTCCTGCCGCGTCCTCGCCCGCGTCCTCTCACGGCAGGGGCCTGATAATGCGACCGATCCTGATATTGGTGCTGATTCTGGTTGTGAAACCGGGGTGGATCTTGTCCTTTCTCCCGCCACCTTTCTTGTCCCCACGGCGGAGGGGCCGGGAACTGGACACGGTCCTGTCGAAAATTTTGATGCACAGGAGGGGTCAGGTCACGGGACCGTCCCTGACCACCCTCCTTCCAAAACTTATCCATATCAAAAAGGGGTTTTTTGGAGGGGAGGTCCACCTTAGCAGGTGATCTCTTAGTAGAAAACAAAGAGGATGAAGGGTCGAACCCTTCAACAGATGCGCTCCTACTTCTCTTCTTCTTAGGTTCAGGGGAAAGGGGTTCCAAGGCAACACTTTCCTTACGATCAAAAAGTGAAGGTTTTTTCTTAATCCAGTGGTTATGATTTTATTATTTATTATTGCTTATGGTATGATGTATTATGTACTTTGTTGCTCCTGTCTTCGTTTTTATTTGAAATTTTATTTATATAGCGTTCCAACCCAGTTTTTGATATTTCTATATAAATGTTTTTACATTGTGACTGATTATGTTCAAATTTCTTCTTTTCTTTAATATATGGTTTAATATCTTTTTTTAAATATATCTTGTTATAAGTGATTTATTATGATTTTGATTGTTCCTCTTTTTTAATATATTTTTTTAATATATGTTTTGATTTATGTTTCAATATATGTTTTATTATACATTTGAGTGTAATAATTGAATGTCTTTGTTTCTAGTTGCCCTATACCCCTGATGAAGTTTTGTTAAACGAAACACGGCCTGTGTCGGGTGGGCACCAACTTTTTGGTTTGTGAATAAAAACGCCTCTTTTCAATATTAGATGAATGTTTGTTCTTCCTTGAACACATCACGTTCCCCTACTGTGTGTAGAACATATATAGACATATGCACATATATCTATATGAATCTTCACATGGGAGATGTGAAAAGGAACGATTCATCTAGTAACAAGAAGGTGGAACCTACTTGAGAAGATATAGAGAATCTGTTCCCTCTGGTTAAGATGGAGCAGAAATGCTATCCAGTGAAATAACCAGGATGGTTGCGTGGAAAAACAGAGGATAATATCAGTCTGTAACCAGCAAGTCCTGAGTTCAGTAGGACTCTAACATGGTGAATGGACAGAAAACGCAGAGGATAAGATACCAGATGACCCTCTTGAGGAACAAGGGGGGGTATCACGCGTTGTTTAGTTAAATATGTGCTGTCCATGAAGGATTAGGATACCATGAGGACAAGCTGCAAGGAAAAAGAGCATATTTCCTGAAGGAATTAGATGACTCTTTAGACTGTCACGTAGAGAAGGCCTATGTCCTTTATAAAAGGAAATAGAAAGGTGAAAAGAACCCTTACAGTCATGGGGAATGACTGAAGAAGCCTTTTTCAACCATATAGAACAGTAATTAGAGAAAAAATCCCTATGCTCTCTAGCAAAAGCCCATAGTGGAAAGCTTCTCAGAAGGATTGCAGAGAGCATAATGCAGGAGAATTGGGAAATAAAACTGGTTGTTAAAGAAAAACCAGCTGCCACTTCAACCGTGTTGCCAACTCCAGGGATTTGGAGATGGTAAAAAAGAAGTGGTAAGGATTATCCAAGATAGCTGAAGTACTATCTTGGAGGCACTACTAAGGTTCGACAAAAAGTAGTGGAAGACAAGCCTGGAACTTGTAGAAAAGTACCAGTAGTCCAATCATTGGAACTCCTGCATGGGCAGCTGCTGAATAGAACAGCAGGGGGAATCTTTCTGTTCTTAACAGAGAGAACAGACAGAACAAGAGGAGAAAATCCTGATCATGTCTGATGAGCTGCCCAAATGAAAGAAGGGAGGTTACTCCAGAGAAAAAACTCTACATTGTAAAGGAAAGGAAGACTGGAAAGGCTTAAGGGAAAACTTTCCAGAGGTATAGTACCACTCTTACAGGGGAAGCCCTGGAAAAGGGGGTAAAGGAAAAAAGGAGCTGAAGGGAGACTTGCCATATGGTAAGTCTGTAGAAGGAAGTATTCATGGTGGTACAGAAAAAACTATCATGAGATAGTTGGTAAATCTCTCTTCCTGAAAGGAAGAAGAGGAAAACCCTGTGACCCATAGACATGAATATCCTGACAGCTCAGCATACCTTAGAGCGAGTGGATGTCCAGGAACAGGAATCCAAGTGCAGAGTTTGAAATGAAAAAACAGTGAAAAAACTTCTACTGAGAAGAAGTAACTGTAATTAGAACCCTAATGAGGGTTAATTTTCCTGGCTTGAGTTCGGATCCTTCAGACCAGGGCGAGGTTTCCCTTGTTTGGGAACATCTGTATGATGGGCAGGAGAAGAAGAAAATCTTCTTCTTTTAGGAAAAGAAGGTTTGGTAGGGCATTTTCTACCTGCTGGGGCAGGAGAAGGTTTAGGATGGCCCTCAGAAACAGGGAAGTCAGTGGAGCAATGAGCAACCTGACGTAAAGACTCCTTATTGAAGAGATTTTCTCCAGTACAAGGAGTATTACCCAGTCTTTGTTGTGCCCATTTGTTCAAGTCTGAAGCTTGGAGCCAAGCTTTACGTCGTGCTCCTATGGCTATAGCAGAGGTTCTGCTAACAGACTCAAAAGAGTCTAGGGAAGCACGAGAAAGAAACCAAGAGATATTCTGGCTATGACTAAGAAGCAAGGAATAGTCTGCAGCCTTGGGCTCTGAAAGAAAAGGAGTCAAAAGAGATAATTTCCTTGTGACCTCCTGAAGGGATAGACTCATATAAAAAATATATGAGAGAATCCTTGTAGCCAGCATAGATGTCTGGAAGGCTTGACGACCAAAGGCATCCAGAGTTCTAGATGCACGACCTGGCAGGAAAGAAGAATGCTTCTTCTTGCTTTTTACCTTCCTCATTGCTGATTCCACTACAATAGAATGATGGGGAAGTTGAGTCTTTTGAAACCCTGGAGAGGGGGGCACCTGATACAGAAGATTAGTTGCTGTAGAAGGTGAGGAAGCCCTTAAGGGTGTTTCCCATATTCTCAGAAGAAGATCCTGTAAAGAATGATGCAAGGGAAGCATTATATTTTCCTTCTCCCCAGAAGAGCCTTGTGTAGGATCATAGCCAGGGATAGGAATAGCAAGGAATGTTGCCATGTCAAGGAGAAAAGTCTGAAAAGAAGGATCTCCAATGGGAACAATCCCTGGACAGGCTAAACTTGAAGAAGTAGCCTGGGCACCAGAGGAAGTACTTGTGTGGTGCAGGACAGGATCCCTAATGGATGGATACTGGGACTGGCGGCTATGACCTGAGACAGTCAGTATTGTATCGTCCATGCCAGGTATCGACTCCAAACTGGGTATAGAAAGGAGCGTTCCTGGTGAAAAAAGCATGGAAGGAGCTGGTCCCGATGGTACTGCAGGTACCGGCATCGATACCGATACCGGTAGCTGATCCGGAATCGAAGGCGATACCAACATCGAAACAGTCATCGGAGGCTGCTCAAGCGGTACCGAGGTAACCAGAAATCCTTGGTGATTATCCTCGGTACCGCACATCTGGAATCGGTAAGTGTCGGTTCCGGGACGCGTCGGTACCCAGTCTTCCAGACTAGATATTCGGTGGTTGTATCGGCGGTGCTGCCGATACTGGAAAGTCAATCTGGGACGTATCGGTCGGTCCCGAAGGTACCGAGAATGCCAGATGACGATCCCTGGTGAGGAGTGAATCGCTCAACACCAGTGCCGATGCCGGGGTATCGGTACCGCTCGAAGCGGATGCCACCACCGAGCATGGCTCAGGTATGTTCTGTGAGGGGTGAGCCCCAGGAACAACCTGAAAACCCTGAAAAGCTTTGGAGACCGAAGACTCCCACCGGGGTTTTTAGCATGAGACCTACCACTCAAGAATTGGCTAGTCTTAATAGACTGTTTGTGGGTTACCTGATCCTGAAGAGAAGAAATGGTCGGTGCCCTGACACTGGAAGGGAAAATGGTATCGAGGGAAACTCGAAATGGAGAATTTCTTCTCATCATATTGTAGCCTGATGGCTCCGGAGGAAAAGGGTCAGGACCCAGACAAGTTAGACACCAGTTATTGGAGTCTAAAAAGAAAACTGTGTTTCCACAGTTAAGGCACTTCTTAGGAGAAGGCGGCTCCATAATGGAGAGGCCTTACAGGCCCAAAAAAATTAAAACAGAAACTGAGGGAAAAAAAGTCCCTGAGTTTGGGAAAAAAAGAAGAAAAAAACCACCGGCGGTACCGGTGGAGTCATTAAAGAATTAAGGAAAAATATTTTCTGCGGTGGCAGGAAGACGTCCTGTCGGCTCCGCGGAAAAACGAAAACTGAGGAGAGACTGTTGGAAAGGCGGGAAGGCAGCACGCAGGCGCTGAGGGATGCTCCCAAAAGCTTTCTGATTGGACGCTGGGGAGCGTTCCCGCGCAGGCTCCGTCGGTACCGACGTACCCATATGTGAAGACTCATTCCTGCTTGTTCCTGGAGATATAAGATCCCAGATGTTGAAGCTTTAATGGGAGTGGCTGACTTGGATTTAGTGGCAGTTACAGAAACATGGTTCACAGAAAACCACGACTGGGATGTAATTATACCAGGCTATACTTTATTCAGAAAGGACAGGGTAAGAAGAAGGGGAGGAGGAGTGGCATTATATTTAAAAAATAATATTAAAGCTTTGGAATTACAGAGCTTAAAAGGGAGAGATGAGGCACTGTGGGTTAAACTAGAAAGAGGGAAAGAGAAATCTATTTGCATTGGCGTGATATACAGACCTCCCTCACAAGAGGGAGAGTTGGATGGAGTTAATTTTTAGACATACGCAGCATTGCTAGGAATAGGGAACTGCTACTAATAGGGGATTTCAATATGCCAGAAGTTGATTAGCACATTCCTGCTGCAGTATCATCTAGAAGTAAGGAGATTGTGGATTCTCTACAGGAAGAACTATTCAGGCAATTGGTAACGGTCTCCACACGTGAAGAGGCCATACTGGACTTGGTGCTTACCAATGGTGAAAGTGTTTCTGATGTTATAGTGGGAGATCACCAGATGGTGTGGTTCAGTATTAGGACTAGGGCTAATAGAATCCATTCAAAAGTGAGGGTCTTAGACTTTAGGAAAACTATCTTTGCCAAGATGGGCCAATACCTCAGGGAGTCGTTAGTGGGATGGGAACAGCTGGGGGATCTAGAAGAACAGTGGGCAAAACTGAAAGGGGATATTTCAAGGGCAACAAACCTTTTTGTTAAAATGGTAAATAAAGATAAAGGAGAATGCTATGGTTTTTGAAAGAAGTAGCTGAAAAGTTGAAAAAAAAGAGGGAGATCTTCATGAAATACATGAAATCACAGAGAGAGGATCTATATTTTGGAAAAACTTAGAGAAGCTAGCAAAGTAGTCAGGAAAGCAAAAGATTCAAAAAGAGGAGGAAAAAGACAATGCAATAAAATGGAGGGATAAGACATTTTTCAGATATGTTAGTGAGAAGATGAAGGGCAAAAGTGGTATTGTCAGACTCAAGAGTGAAGGGGAGGAATATGTAGAAGCTGATGAGGATAAAGCGGAATTGCTTAACAAATATTTCTGTTCTGTGTTCACAGATGAAGAACCAGGAAGAAGGCCTCAGAAAAAAAAACACAAACAGGAACAGAAGCAAGGGGCATCATGAAGAATTTTCAGAAGACTGTGTTTATGAGAAACTAGCTAAACTTAAAGTAGACAAAGCGATGGAACCAGATGGGATACACCCTGGAATTCTGAGGGAACTTGGGGACGTTCTAGCAGCTCCACTGACTGACCTCTTCAATGCCTCGTTGGAGTCGGGAGTGGTGCCAAAGGACTGGAGAGAGAATCATATGGTCCCTTTACACAAAAGCGGAAGTAAGGATGTGGTTGAAAACTACAGGCCGGTTAGTTTAACTTTGGTGGTGAGTAAATTATTGTTAACACTTCTGAAAGAGAAAATAGTGAGGTTTCTGGAGTCCAGTGGATTACAGGATCCAAGGTAGCATGGATTCACCAGAGGCAGGTCTTGTCAGACAAATCTGATTGATTTCTTTGACTGGGTGACCAGGGAGTTGGAAATGAGGGAGTGTCCTAGATGTGGTGTCTTTAGATTTCAGTAAAGCCTTTGACACTGTTCCTCACAGGCGACTTATAAATAAACTGAGCACCCTAGGGATGGACCCTAAAGTTACTGATTGGGTTAGAAATTGGTTGAGTGTGAGGCGACAAAGGGTACAGGTAAATGGAGCTCACTCTGAGGAGAAGGAAGTTACCAGTGGTGTGCCCCAGGGATCTGTCCTTGGTCCGATTCTTTTTAACATCTTTGTTAGTGATATAGCGGAAGGACAGTCGGGTAAGGTTTACTATTACTACTACTACTGAGCATTTTTATAGCGCTACCAGGAGTATGCAGCGCTGTACAAACATGAAAGAGACAGTCCCTGCTCATTAGAGCTTACAATCTAATCAAGACAAACACAGAAGGCGTAAACAGGGGTTTGCCTCTTTGCGGATGATACCAAAACCTGCAATAAAGTAGACACCCAGGAAGGTGTAGATAACATGAGGAGGGATCTAGCTAAGCTTGAAGAATGGTCTAAAATTTGGCAGCTGGGATTCAATGTTAAAAAATGCAAGGTCATGCTCTTGGGCTGTAGCAATCTAAGGGAGCAATATAGTATAGGGGGTGAAGCACTTTTGTCCACTAAAGAAGAGCGGGATTTCGGTGTGGTTGTGTCTGATGATCTTAAAGTAGCTAAACAGGTAGAAAAGGCGACGGCAAAAGCTAGAAGGATGCTTGGGTGCATAGGGAGAGGAATGGCTAGCAGGAAAAAGGAGTTGATAGTGCCTCTGTATAAGTCTTTGGTGCGACCTCATTTGGAGTATTGTGGGCAATTCTGGAGACCACACCTTCAAAAGGATATGAACAGGAGGGAGTCAGTACAGAGGGTGGCTACTAAAATGGTTAGTGGTTTTCATTATAAAGCATATGAGGATAGACTTAAGGATCTTAATATGCACACCTTAGAGGAAAGGCAGAATAGAGGTGATATGATTGAGACGTTTAAATACCTCCGTAGCATAAATGCACGGGAGGAGAGCCTCTTTCAATTGAAAGCAAGTTTTGCTATGAGGGGACATGGGATGAGGGTGAAAGGGGATAGATTCAGAAGTGGTATGCGGAAATATTTCTTTACGGAAAGAGTGTTGGATCCGTGGAATAGTCTCCCATTGGAGGTGGTAGAAATGAGGACAGTATCTGAATTCAAAAAAGCATGGGACAAACACAGAGGATCTCTAAAGGAAAAAAGGGGACTGTTGTACAATGTTCCCTCTAATTTTCTGTAGGCTGTGTGCGCATAAAATATCAGCTGTGCAGCTTTTGAAGGAAGGTTAAATTTTTGTACGCCACATAACGACACTCGGAGTTATATACTTTAAAATTTGACTACACGTCAGAATACAGTATGTACACCACATTGATTTTAATCAAATTAAATGAAAATAGACGATTACTAAATGAAGCGGAAAATTTCTAGCAATTACAATCACAACTTTTAAATTTTAAGACATCTGTGTTTTTTTCTATCAGAATCAGAACCGTAATTTTTGTGCGCTCTGTTGTAAATTATGTGCGCTCGCTCGGTGAGGTGTGTGCGCGCGCACACGTGCACAGCTTAGAGGGAACAGTGCTGTTGTAGTTGTTTATATGGAAGGACAGACTAGATAGCCATGTGTTTTTTTTCTGTCGGCGTTTTTATATGTTTCTATGATAAACAGCCACATGCAGTAGGAGGCACCATTTTACAAATTTACAGATAGGAAAAAGTGACAGAGGAAACCCAGCAACTTACACATGTAAGTGACGGCATTTCAAAAAGTGCATGTGTAAATATCGAAACTTATAAGTCTATCTGAGCCATTTTGCCAACCTAGATATGCGGATGACTCTTAGTTAACTACAGAGGACTCTGCCTCATTTCAGTCTGTAACGGGATGACTGAAAGGAACACTTTTAAAATACTTATTCATGTCAGGAAGCAGGTATAAATCCAGATGTGGACAATTTTGGGTTTACACGTGCACTAGGCCTAGTGGTTGGGGCAAGGTACTTCAGGCCGGAAGGTCGGTGGTTCAAATCCCACTAGAGGACAGCAACCTTGGGCCGGAAGGACTGGGGTTTCTAGTCCCACAGGTGCTCCTTGTGGTCTTGGGCAAGCCACTTAACCCTCCATAGCCCATGTTCCCTGTAAAATAGTTATCTCCAAGTTATAATACCCTGTTCAATGTAATTTCAGTTTGTTCAATGTAAACCGCACTGATGCAGAATAGCGCGGTATATAAGAGAATGTAAATAAATAAATAAAAATAAATCCCCTATGTGAAATGGGGGAATAGCATATGTAGATTTTTGTTCTGCCCAGGCCACACCCTCAACAAGTCTCGGTGTATTTTCGACGTGATATGGACAGCCATGTGTAATGAGCCTTTTCTAAAACTGCCATTTACATGTGGATGCAATTTGCACGTGAAAGTGGTAGCATTTACACATGTAAATCACGAATAGGGCTTCTAAAATAACCTCCTTAATATCTGCACCTCTGATCTTGGACAAGCCACTTAACCCTCCATTGTGTCGGGTACAAACTTAAGATTTCTAAGCCCTCTATGGACAGAAAAATACTGTATCTTGAGCTACTACTATAAAGGCATTAGCTAAATCCCAAAATACTAGATGTATCCATAGCTTTAGAGAGGTAGTGATATTTCAGATCATGACTGGGGAGAAATATCCACAGCTTCCTGAGCTTTACTAATAGTTTAATGAAAAATAATGCAATAATTTTAGAACATCATCAACCAAAGCAAAGCAAAATAAATCAGACAGCCCACAGAAAATATTCTGGAGAACTATAACAATACAGGAACATGTACAATGGTCCCAAGATTACAAACCTTTTGAATAGGGTCAATAGAAACATTGTCTTCATTTTCATTTAGTTACATTTATAACATGCACTATACAAGCAAAGAAAGGACAAGGCAGAGTACAAACCATAACAACAAAACCATGACTTTCTCCCCATATTGCCTCTTGTCCCACAAACCCCGCCCATTTACCTCTTAACAGTCCCATGGCCATTAAAAATCATACAGAACCTTGTAACAACCCACTACAATATCCAGTTTTGCAATGAATCAAGTCTTCAAACGCTTTCAGAACATAAGATAACCAATCTCCCCTCTAAGAGTTCATGCCCAATTCCACAGCTATTACCAAAAAAGCCATGGTCCCGGTAGTTGCTTTTTCAGCAGTTTTGGGCCTAACACCAACCAGTCTAAATGCTTGACTTGATCAAAAGAATGTAGGGGGCCATGCAATTCTCCAGTTTTTCAATCAATTCAGCACCAATGCCCCTCATACTGAAACCAGCACCTTAAAATGAATATGGTGAGAAAAAAGCAACTTATGCAAGGTACACAGCAAAAAGGTAGCATGCTCCCACATCCTTCTCCCAGTCAATGTCCTTCCAGCAGCATTTCATGCAACTTCAAATTTCAAAGCTTTTTAAATCAACCCCAATATAAGCTGGGTTACAATGGTCAAGTCAACTCAGCATGATTGCTTGCATTACTGTTCACATATCATAAGCCTCATTTATGGACTTCTGCATGTGGTCTCTCTACACAAAATCAGAAGAAAGGAGGAGGTTGAGAACTACAGAATTTGACATCTGCGGTGAGTAAATTAATGGAAATTCAGCTAAAAACAGAGGATAGTAAGGTTTCTGCAATGATGCTGCAGTTCCAAGGCAGCGCAGTTTTACTAGAGATTGGTCTTGTTAGATGAATCTGATTAATTTCGTTGACAAGGTGACTAGAGAGATGGACTAAGGGAGAGCACTAGATGTGGTGTACTCAGATTTCAGCAAAGCTTTTTGACATGGTTCTACACAGGCAACCTATAAATAAATTGAGCGTACTAGAAGTAACCAACAGGATAAGCTTGTCATACTCAGGACTCTGAGGAGCACTCAGATGTAGATTCAAAGAGGTACTCAAAGGATGTCCAAGTCTCTCCCTAACTTTCTTCCACTCTTCTCTGGAGGCCAATCTCCTATAAAAGCGTCAGGGCACTGATGATGCTTAGGGGATCTCTCTCCCCCCAATACACTTGAGACAGATGTCGGCTGAGCAGGCACTGGTGACAAGGTCTTTTGGAAGTCTCAATGACTATTCCCCTCCCTCAGGCAGATGATGAATCTCAAGGATAGACTTGATGCCACAATATGCCCGCATCAACACTGTCCAAGTAGCAGCCTTGCACAGGGCAAAGAACAGCATCCTCTCCTCAAGGTTTTTCATGAGACACTTTCATGAAGAAATTGCCCCTTTCATGAGACACTACTCGAAGACTGCCATCATCAAAGGGTTGGGGTCTCAGCTGAAGAGGCCGATTATCTGTGGTATCTGCCAAGAAATATCAGTCGGCTGGTCTCAGATTCATGGAGCCTGGTGTGGTCTTATCTAGTACCACGGAGGATGAGAGGTCCTCATGTCAGGACTGCTTTGAGAGCTGGGACTCTACTGAAATCTCTCCATAAAAAATAAGGAAACTTCAAAATGATCAAAAACCCTACCTAAGGGCACTAACAGGAAAATGAACATGTGGTACCAGCAGAGAGAGAGAGAAGAGGCTTTTAAAATTAAATGAATTTAGAGAGAAAACTGCAATGCAGCTCATGGATTGAACAGAAAGCACAGTTACTTACCTGTAACAGGTGATCTCTGGGAACAGCAGGAATAAGTCTTCACATATGGGTACGTCGGTACAGACGGAGTCTGCACGGGAACGCTCCCCAGCGTCCAATTAGAACGCTTTTGGGAGCATCCCACCACGCCTGCGTGCTGCCTTCCCGCCTTTCCTAACTGCCTCTCCTCAGTTAAGTTTTAAAGCTGAGACAAAGAGAGAGAGAAAGGGGAAAGATAGAGATAGAGATAGAGAAATACAACTCCTAGGGGAGGTGGGTGGGTTGTGAAGACTTATTCCTGCTGTTCCCAGAGATCACCTGTTACAGGTAAGTAACTGTGCTATCTCCAGGAACAAGCAGGAATGAGTTTTCACATATGGGGACTCCCAAGCTGAGATGCCTGGAGGAGTCCCAGCATGTTGCGAATCTGAGAAAGGCCATGCTATTCGACAGAACCTCAGGCATCCTGGGGATGGAAGGTAGGAGTTGGACTAAAAAAGATGTGCTATGGAACAGCTGGACCAAACAGGACGCCTAGATAGGAGACCCTGTGCGGATAATATCTAGTAGTAAATATTGAACTGCAATACACCCACATATGGACCTCACCTGGTGGTATTGAAAAAAGTTTATGGAGGTTCATATGGATCTGCTAATATGAACCAGCAGAATATTCTCAAGGAGTACCTCAATGCGGAGCAGAGGTAAATAAACTATGCAAAGACAGGTTGAGGTCTGAACCTTTAGGGCGAGAAAAAGTTCCAGCAGAAACTGGGGTAGTTCAATAAGGCAGGACTTTTGCGGGAAACGCGGAAGTCCCTATTAGATAAGCCTGAAGCTCTTTTGACCCTAAAGAGACATAGTTCTTATAGGAGAAGCGGGGCTTTGAAGATCCCTATATCCGATAACAAAGGAGGACAGAGTATGAGGCATTGTAGCCTCCTATTTTCTGAAGATTCAGAATGTCCTTCCTAATTGAAGTCACTTAGGAAAAAGATGGTACATGGAGGGCTTCAGATGTACCTAAACTGAAGGTCATGGTGCAAAAACCCCTTTAACTACCACAGGGAAGTGGTTGTTTATGTAGAACCCTAAGCATGCTGGAGCAGCATTGATAGGGATAGTGACTATCTGTCGGGGCCGTACAGGAAAAAAATATATATATATGAAACTAGGCAGACAGACAGAAAAAAGTATATAGATACATATCGACCTACTATCATATACTGCAATATATATAGATAGGTAAATACAGATATATCTATTTATATATATATATATATATATATATATATATAAATATATCTGTATTTACCTATCTATATATATTGCAGTATATGGATAGTAGGTGGATATGTATCTATATACTTTTTTCTGTCTGTCTGCCTATCTTTATCTTTATTCGGTTTCTTGATAAACCGCCTAAACCATAAGGCATCAAAGCGGTGTACAATAAATGGGCTGCAGGGAGGAAAGATAGAAAAGAACGCCATGGTATGACAGGAAAGAAAAGAAAAGGAGAAAAGAGGAGAGAGAATAAAAAGAGCAGAGCGACACAAATAGAAGCATACAACAAGAGAGAGGGGACTGAGGGGGGTAAACGAGGGTAAGGGGTACCGGAGTGAAGGGTTCTATGAATGGTGATGAAATATTAGAGGGTAATGAGAGCAGTAAGTATGAATGAGGGAGCCAATAGTGTCAAAGAGAAACTGGAAGATCAAAAGCTTGTGTAAAGAGGTGTGTTTTAAGGAGGGACTTGAATTGTGGAAAAGAGGGCTCAGTATGGAGGGGGAGGGGGAGGGAATTCCACAGGGCAGGACCAAGGAAGAAGAAAGCGGAGTGGCGAGTAAGTTCGAGGTGCGCTTGAGAAGGGGAAGGGAGAAAGAGATGGTTACCATGGGAGGAACGAAGAAGGCGAGGAACAGGCTGGTGAAAAATGAGATCGGAGAGATACTGAGGGATACCGGAGTGGAGGGTTCTATGAATGGTAATGAGGTATTTGAAGATAAAGCGGTATCGAATAGGGAGCCAATGGAGGGAAAGGAGACAAGGGGTGATGTGATCAAGCGGAGAGGAGAAAGTAACTAGGCGGGCGGCGGTATTTTGAATAAGTTGGAGACGGCGTATCTGAAAGGAGGGGAGACCAGCAAAAATGGAATTACAGTAATCAAGGCGAGAAATTACAAGGGAGAGGACTAAAGTAGTGAGAGAACTAGAGTAAAGATAAGGACGAAGGGACCTGATACGACGAAGGTGGAAGAAGCAGCTGTGGACCAAGGAGGAGATGTGGGAGTGGAAAGACAAGGAGGTGTCGAGGGTTACACCAAGATAACGAAGGCAGGATACAAGAGGAATGGGCAGGGATGACATTAAAGGAGCCAAGGTGGGAGGGGAAGTTGAGAAGGAAAACCAAACAGCCGATGATTTGGAGGGGTTGACACTGAGAAAATTAGTGGAGAACCATGAGGCAGTCAGGTCGAGACAAGAATTGAGAGGGGAAAGATCTGGAGAAACAGAGCTAGTGTGGTGGACAAGAAGAATATCATCAGCATAAAAGTAACAGGAGAGACCAGACTGTTGGATAAGAAGGGCAAGTGGGGCAAGGAAGATGTTGAAAAGAAGGGGGGCAAGAATAGAACCCTGCGGAACACCACAAAGAAGAGGAGAGGGAGCAGAGTCAGTGGTACCGGAGCGGACGGAAAAAGTACGAGAGGAGAGAAAGGAGCGAAACCAGCAAAGTACTGTGCCACAGATACCAGCATCAGATAAACGGGTAAGAAGGGTATGATGGTTCATATATATATATTAGGGTGGTCCACTGCCATAGGGGAAAAAATAAAAGTAGGAATTTCTTTGCTCCCTGGCCTGATTCTGGTTCCATTTATGTAGAAAACAATGTGTGAAAAGTTTGAAGCCAATCAAATAATATTTAGGGGTGGCTCAAGGTCCCTATCTATCAGGCCCCTGGAAACCCCCCAGGGTTCGTCAGACCACTGGGTATTATCCGCTCATAGACGGGGGTATCATGCTTGCCAAGCACTCAATGTGGTCCAGATGCTAGTAAGGACTTTGACGATGTGGGGAACATCTTACAGTGTTGCGAGACAACACCCAGAAGGAACTGGAGTTGCTCTTCTTTTGTGGTGTGTCGGCCGTTGAACTCCTCAATGAGTTTGACCCCTCGCTCAGCCACATCATTGATCACTGGAAGATTTTTTACTTTCTTCAGACCGTCTTTGAATGATGCATTCTCTTCCCAGTCTTCTGGGTCTGCATTAAGAAAATCACTGTTGATGTCGAGGTGTTTCAGGAAACGGATTGACTTGCGAGTTGCAAAAGATTCAAGGGGTGGAATCATGGAACTTTTCAATTCGACCCGCTTTGGGGGATCTTCGTCTTCGTCATCATCCTCATCGCTTTCATCTGATTCTGCCGGGATCATGGCCGACACTATGGCCCGCTTTGTTGGTGCTGAAACAGCTTCATCGAACAGTGACAGTGCCACAAGCTCCTCTGACACATACCACAGATGCTGTTGCAGTTTGTCTCTGGCCGCTCTTCCAACACGGTCATTGTGGTAAGAGTGTAGTTTCTTCAGCATCTCCAAATCTGTTCGAGGAGCAACTGCGGCATCAGGGGCAGAAAACCAGGCTTCCACATGAATCAGGATGGAGAAAATGCTCACATCACGAACACAGGACTCCTCCCATTGGGTAAGATCTTTGAGTTGTCCTCGGAACATCCAAATCTTGAGACAGTACAAGACTTTTGCCATCCATCTGGCATGATGGAAAGCTCCGGGTTTCTTGAAATTGAAACTAGGAAGATTCCCTCCAAGGCAGACAACCGTTAACTCCAAGAATTCCAGGTAATCATCTCGGTGATTACCCTGTGCCAACTTGGATTCCGCAAACTTCATGATGCGATCCCTATCAGGTTGCAGCACCTCCAAGTCTTTTCCAGTTTGATAGTTGGACTTGTCAAGGGAGCCCCAATTCTTTTGGAACCGGCGAAAGAGTTGGACATCGGGATCCGATGAAGCTCCAGAGCATGTAGAGAATACTGCACCAAGAATTATTTTGTAAATGTGATGGCGGCATGCCAAATGAAGGACTGTGCGACGGAGTCTCTGTTCTAGAAGAATGCACGCTCCTGATCGACGTCCCGTGTTCGATGCAGTTGTATCAAAGCAGAAGCCTGCAACCTTTTCATCCAAACACCACTCCTGTAACAGTTCATAAACTGCTGCAGCTTGATTCTCGCCCGTTCCTGATGTCAGTTTTGGTACACCAAGAAGTTGTGTTTCTCCAGTGGAGACAGCCGTTATCAAAACTGGAAGGCGGTCAACGGATGTGGTTGAACAGAGGAGAGATGGCAATAACTTGCTATCCCAATGCACAATGCATGTTTTGCCTTCGGCTTTGAATGCGTTGTGCAGGTCCGTCCATTGTTGCTGACGGTGCTTTTCTCTATGGCGCTTGACGCTGGAGCGGCTGATATTGAGCTCCCCAGGATAATGTCCCAGACTTCTGGAGGTTTCAGATACCACAAATAGAGCATTGCGATCCGTTGTCCCTGTCCGATCCAGGGCTGCTGTAAGCTCTGGGGTCCAGACATTGTTAGGTCGAAACTGCTTCGTTTGTGGAGTTGCTTTCTTCTGTCCGTTATCTGAATCCGCAGATGTCGACGAGTCTTCACCTGACTCTGCTGAGGAAGAAGATCCTTCCAGCTGAACTTGGCTTGTAGTTGCCTCGGCTTCGGCAACATGTTTTTGTCTGCGCCTTTTCAGTTCTTCTTCTCGCTGTTGCGATCTTGCTTCCGTGTTGGCCAGTTTCTTGTCCATCGCGCACATTGAGCCGCGGCGCCCTGGTTCTCGTTGCGCTATTAAGAATTCTTTGTCTTCTTGAATATGAATTAAAGACATTACATTGGCATGCGCCACATCAAATAGGTTTTTCATTGCAACCTGGAATTCTTTTTCATTTGCCTCTTGTTTCCCTCCTCTCCCTTTGTTTTTCTTCAAAAGTTTCCACTGATTGAACAATTTCTTTACTTTTTCTTGAATTTTGTCATTTCTTTGAACAGGAAGCCTGGCCTTTTCCCAGTAAGCTTCTACTTCACTTGTTACAATAGATGCACTTTCACTAACGCCTTTGTTTAATGTCATATGGTGATGTAAAAATACACTTAACACTTGCTCCTTGCTGGGGAGCTTGGCCCCCAGAATTGTGGTGGACATTTCTTCAATGAGATAAAAACCACGTTTTTTCGCCATCTGAAAAGAATAAAGATACAAAGATAATAGTACAATGTCTTTGCCACCTCTCAGAGACGAGATTAGTTCAAATATGACGCAATCAAATGTAATCAGCGTGGAACTGAGTGGATGATACAAGATGATGCAACATTTCGTCATCTGCTCCCAGGGGGAAATCTCAAGACTTGTTGAGCCACCCCTAAATATTATTTGATTGGCTTCAAACTTTGTACACAGTGTTTTCTAACTAAATGGAACCAGAATCAGGCCAGGGAGCAAAGGAATTCAGGAATTCATTTTTATGGACCACCCTAATATATATACAGTCAAACCTCGGTTTTCATGATTAATCCGTTCAAAAAAGTCTGACTAAAACCGAAACGGACTAAAACCGAAGCAAGATTTCCCATAAGAAATAATGTAAATTCAATTAATCCGTTCCAGACACCCAAAAATATTGACAAAAAATACATTTTATAGAGAATAACTATCTTTTTACATACAGAAAACAATGAGAAATACATATAAATGACTAATGAAATGGATAAATGAGCATGTAACATCATTTTTACCTTTATTGAAGACTTTTGTTGGCATATGGGACGCACTCCAGCCAGCTCCAGCTGCTCTCCCCTCTGGGGATCGAGCAATCACCACCAGCAGCGGAGGTGGGAACAGCCATCTTGGCCGTCTGCACAATCGGGGCTCCAGCCTGCCTTTTAACTTAGCAGCCATCACACCCAGTTACCAAGCTCACAGTGTCAGGAGAGGTAGTGCCAATGTCAGCAAAAGTAAGGGCACCAGAAAGAGGACAGTGCCCGAAGTCACACCAGCCTGTAGGGCAGCCACTCCTACACAGTGTCGGGAGAGGTGGAGAGGCAGTGTCAGCCAAGCAGCAGGCAGTTGAGAAACAGTGGGACAGAGAGTCTTAGGCTGCCTCCGGCCCCCCTAAGGTAGTAGCCTGACACAGGTGAGAGTCAGAGAACAGCGTGGGGCTGTGCCAGCAGGAGCCTGCAGCTGCAGACTGCAAGGTTTCAAGGAGAGGCCGCGTGTGCAGGCCTGCAGGACACCCAGAATCCAATCGGGAGGGCAGGGGCCCCGGCGGGAGACTGGGCCGCCAAGGAGAAGCAGATTCGGTCACCAGCTCCTGTCCCGGTTCAAGGGATGTGCAGGGGAAGAGGCAGCAGGCAGACGTACCCCTCTCAGGATAGATCGTATTGGTGAGGGATGGTGACAAGCGCCGGCGGCTGCCACGTGGATGTCGCTTGGTCCCGATAAATCTCCCCTTCAGTTCTGCAGCGCGACAGCCAAGCTGCAGACGTTTGTAATAGGTTCCTCCTCCCGTTTATCAGACCGCTGCTCAGACCGCAGGCAATAGTGAGGGCTCAGCCCGCAGGCCCCTATCAGGCAGCTTTCTTCTGTGCCGGATACCGCGGCTGGCAGCAGCATCAATCGGGGGAGAGTCCGGGGCAGGAAGCAGTTTCGGGCAGGCCACGCTGGAGCGTTGAACTCCTCGGCTCCCCAGAGGTCCCGCAGAATCGCTGGCTCAAGCTCCGTGGGAGATCGCTGGCTCACGCTAATCCATGGCAGGTACGGGGGGGTAAAATGCTGTACGAAAACCGAGACAACGTACGAAAACCGAAACAAAATCTTGATGAAAAAAGTCAACGAAAACCGAATCGTACGAAAACCAGGGCATACGAAAACCGAGGTTTGACTGTATTATATATATACCCATATATATATATATACCCATTATATATATATACCCATGTCCCCACATAGGGATATGTGGAGAGAGAAAGATTCATCTAATAACAAGAAGGAAAATACCTGCTTGAGGAGATGTTTAGAGAATCCATTCTCCCTGGTTATGGGTGGGAGAGCTAAGGGAGTGCTCTCACTGGCAAGGAGAAGTCTAGAGTCCTCTAAGAACTCTAGCCCTTGAATAACCAGGAATGGAGGCCTACATGAAAAAGTGCAGAGGATGTTTTTAATCTGCAGACAGTAAGCCTGGATCCTTCCATAACTCCAGCATGGCAGCTGGAGAAGAAGATGCAATGAAATGAGATACCATATTTACCCTTCTATGAGGGCAAAATGAGTATGATGCATTCTTACGCTCAATATGAATTTCCCCATGAAGAATTGAGGGTGGAAGGAAAATACAAGACAAGGACTGGCTATTACTAAAAGAAAGCCATCCCTGGTGAAGGGGTCCACTGGTGTCTAAAACTAATTTGGTACCGCCACAGTTGAAACATGTTTTAGGGTTAGTGGCTGGCGTTTCCATGAAGGAAAGTGGAGAGGCCTAGCAGGCCGAAAAAACCGTCAGGCACTAAACAGGGAAAAATTCCCTACAAAAGAATAAATTTGTAGGAGAAAGAAAGAAGAAAACATTGGCGGTACCATTGCGTCGAGGGAAGGCAGACGCGACCACAAGAATAAAGGAAGAATTTTCTGCGGTGACAGGAGTACATCCTGCCGGCTCCGCGGAAAAACGAAAACTGAGGAGAGGCAGTTGGGAAAGGCGGGAAGGCAGCACGCAGGCGTGGTGGGATGCTCCCAAAAGCGTTCTAATTGGACACTGGGGAGCGTTCCCGCGCAGACTCCGTCGGTACCGACGTACCCATATGTGAAGACTCATTCCTGCTTGTTCCTGGAGATAAAAGTTAATGTGGCTCTACAGACAAAAGAAAACTGAGGAGATAAGGCACAGTGGTGGCAGGTGGGAACTCATGAGCATGCGTGGTAAAACTATTGTGTGAGACTCCATCAATGACATCTCCCATATGTGAGAACATATCCTGCTTGTCTATGGAAAATGCTTTCTTCTCTTTTAAAAGGTTATTGATTTGATCATGCACTCAGGTGCTTACCCAATTGGTTTAAAGAGGGCAGTTGTGTGACTGTCTTGTTTTGGAACTTAGCAGGATAGGTTAAGGGAGTACAGCGAGATCAAGTGGTATCCAGCAGACATATAGGAAAGTTTTAATGTTATCTGTTTTGGTTATTTTATTGTTCTGTCTTGAATTATTTTGTTATATAGGTTTATGTATGTTTTATTGGAATCCATCTAGAATAATGTTTGGATAGAACAGAATATAAATTTGAATAAATGAATGTGTCTGTGGATGTCTCATAGATGAGTGATATGTATGGGAGATAGCCTCCCACCTTTACACATACTCCCTCCCTGACTGTTTGGCAAGGGAAGGGTTTCATGCCTTTTCCTTTCCCCTCACATCCTTGTTCTCTACCTTGCATTCCTCTTCTCATCTCCCTCCTAGTTTCCCTCCCGCACGCATGCATCTTCTCTCTATCCTTGGCGCCACACTCGCTCTCTTTCCCTCAGGTTTCTTTTCACTTTTCAGCAGGTAGGCCAGCTCTTCTTCTTGTATCGCATATTGTCACTTGCAGCTACACATCTTTGCCATTGCTGCCTCAGGAGGACATCTTCCTATGCTGTGGAATTTGGGATCTTCATGGGACAATTTTGCAGATCTTCATTGTCACCATGGTAGAGTATATCTTCTGTCACAGTGTTTGAGGTCTCCACTGCACCAATTTTCTTTCTGCTGCAGTGTTGCTCAATCTTTCCACCATCCCGCTGCTTTATCACAGTTCCTTCTCTGTTTGCACAAACGACCTATGCATATGGACAGATAGGCAGTCCTATCCTCCCAAACAGGTACCACTGCTAGAGTGAAACGTACCTAAAGAACAGCAGGAACAATTGGAATTTTAAGGAACTTGTGTTAGAATCTAACATATGTTTTTCACTACCAAGTATTGCTACAGATTGTTCCCCCCCACGCCTCCACCAAACTAGCAATCCTTGTAGGCCCAGGACTCCCAAAATGTAAGACAGGTGGAGAGTAATTTTATAAAATCACAACTAGTTGACCTGTGCTGCCACACATCTATGATGCCTATTTTATAAAATGAAGTATGCATGTACTTAACTTTATGAGCTAGAGACAACAGTGGTAGGATACATGCAGCAAAGTTTAGGTGCGATCAGTTACACCAACCTTAGGGCTAGCATAAATGACCATGCCTAGATTTTTAAGGAATGCACATAAGTTATAGTATTTAATAACTTACTTGTGTAGATTTGCGCTCTACCCATAGCAGAAGTACATGCCATCAAACTGATGCACATACTTAAAAAATAGTGACCAACTAAAAAATGCATGTGTAAAAGCCTATCCACACATGAAACTATATGACTTACACATGTTGATGGCATGTAACTTTATATGGCTTCTTATAAAATTACCTCAAATATAAACAGGACGGATGATAATTTTACAAGGTTTAGTGCAGAGAACTGCCAATGGCTGCAACAGCACAATGGTTTCAACCTGGAAACTGCTATGCTGTCACAGCTACTAACAACCAAAGAAGTTGGCTCTTCTAACAGCCTGGAGCTCCTATCAAGTTCCAATGCTTGTGAAATAACTCCTGAAAATCAAAGGCCTGGACTATGAATATTTAGTTGGAAACTGTCAACATTCTAAAACAGCTGAGCTTGAAAATCATACTAAAGTCAACATTCAATGGCATGGCCGCTGTTTAAATATGTCAATTTGGATGCTTAAAAAATTAAATGTATTTTCATCAGCACTGTCTGTATAGATGCCCACTCTGAAAATCCATGTATAACTTTAAAACTGCCAGTTATATGTTTAAAGTTTCACCTGCTATTGACCTGTCAATACTTGAACCTTTAACATACATTCAGAGGTGAATTTCGCCACCAAGTTTTAATTATGACTCAAATCACTCCACTTTTCTGAGATTATAACTTTGGCTGTTTTGCAAATAAAATGCTTCTGAATATCAGTGTTAATGTTTTGCAAACATTGATGATATTTGCCTTGTTTGCAGCCATAAACTTAATTCTGAATCTCAGACGAGGCTCAAATATCTGCCTTAACACAATACGCATGGGTTAATTGATACATACTAGTTTTTGCTGACTCCGTCACCATCAGGAGACAATGTGTAGTTAATTTTAAATTCGATATCTGGCACGAGTTGCATGGCCCTGCGATAAAACTTGATAGCTGCAATGAAAAACAGGGAGATAAGCAACAATACGAATTACAGAAACAATTACAAAGTCCAAGACCAGTAGGGTTTTTTCTCATTCCCCAAATGCCATTTATAAACGTAACACCCCGATCCAGCTTCCCCCCCCCAAAAAAAAAAGACTACCTTTCTTTTTTAAGAAATTGCTTGTACGTGTTTACGTTGAAATATGTTTATTAACAGCAGCATCAAGGGCAACTTATCAAACATTAAACGAAAAAGGCATGGCGGAAACAATACAACCGCAGAGTAGAAAACCCCCCAAAAGGATTACACACAAGACACCTCCATTCAAACTACAATCTTGTAAAGAGGGACGACATGGCAATTTTTCCCTTCAGTTTTGAATATCCCCCTGCCATCTCCCTTCCCCCCAAGAGCCATACGCGCAGCCATCAAATACAAAAAGGAAAGAAAACTAAAGAAAACAGAACACTGTCATACACTCTGGGAGCCCCACTCAGGCCGCCTAGTCAAGCCAATCGGGCGGGTTTGTGTTTCACTGCCCAGTGGTCCCTCCCTACCCTGCTACCCCCCCATCAACCCCCCCCCCCCCCCCCCGGCGAACTTCCCTCCAAGCTACCCTTCCCACTAGACTACAGGGAGGGAAAATCATTACTTGCCCATGGGGAGAGATGGGAAAAATATGGTTCCCATAGAGAAAGAAAAACTTCCCACCGGGAACCATCCCCCCACCTTAGAGGCCAATCCTTCCCAAACTATAAATTGATGGAAGGCATTGTGCCATTCCCAATAGCCTGGTCCCTCCATATCACGCCAATGTTGGAGGATACATTGCTTAGCCACCAAATATCCCTTTCAAACTAGCACTTTAGAGCCCATTCTACCGAAGTCCTGTGCACTATCTACAGACAACCAGAGACCTCCCCACCAGGCCCCCCAGATAACTCTGGACCTTACTCTAAAAAACACTTACTTTGGGACAACCCCAGAACATGTGACCTAAATAGGCAGAATCTCCAGTGCACCAAAGGCAGTTTCCACTATCTGCAATGCCTGCTTTCCAAGCCCGATGAGAAAAATAAGCCTGTTCCAAAATCTTGAACTGCATTTCTCGGAGCTTAGCTCCTGGAATCAATTGGGGATACGAGCCACAGTGGCTACTCATGAAAACACCTCACATTCAATACCCAACTCAACTGCCCAATAACAAGTCAGGGCCAGGGAATCACAGACCTGCCCCAAATCTCCTAATGCCTGACAGTACCTGGCTACAGATATCGATTCCCACTCAGAAAACTCAAAAAAGCCCTAGATCTTATCTAACGTCCCCGTCTCTAAGCCCCACTCCCTCAATGTACCCACATAGTGACGTAACTGAAGATTAGCAAAATAATGTTTTCTTAAAGCTTCAAACAGCCACAGAGCTCAGGGAAAGGCAGTAGCCGACTCTCTCCATCCACTACATGCTTTAATTGAGTGAACTCCAGGGTACCCCAGAATCAGAGGGTTTGCTTGTCCAAACTAGGAGCAAAGGCCACATTGCCCTACAATGGTAGATACCCAGTCACATCTAGGGGAACCCCCCCAGCATCTACACAAGGTCTTCCAAAGCCCCCAAACCCTTTTGACCAGTATACTAGTCCTAACATAGGCCGTCAACAGCCTACTGTCAGCATGGAGAACAGAAAGCATAGTTACCCACCTGTAACAGGTGTTCTCCAGGGACAGCAGGAATCGGTCCTCACATATGGGTGATGGCACTGACGGAGCCCGCACGGAGCATTTCTCCAGTTTTCAAAGAAAGCCTTTGGGAATACCACCATGCATGCATGGTCGCCTTCCCACCCAAGGGTGCCATCTTGATCAGTCTGATGACATAGCTCAGGCAAAACGGAAACTACTAAGAACAGTGGGCAACTCCAAGGGGCGACGGGAGGGTTGTGAGGACTGATTCCTGCTGTCCCTGGAAAACACTTGTTATAGGTGAGTAGCTATGTTTTCTCCAGGAACAAGCAAGAAGTCAGTCCTCACATATGGGAATCCCCAGCTACAGGCTACTGAGGACCTGTAGAAAAAAAATGCCACGGCGAGACATGAGTAGAAATTGGTAATCGAAGACAGCCTGAGGACCTTGGGTCCCTGGCAGATCACACTCCCGGGTAGCCACAAAAGAAGAGTCAGAGAGCCGGAGTTGCCTAAACCCCAAACAGATTACGGAGAACGGCCTGGCCGAAGGCACTGTCCCGACGGAACTCCCTCTCCAGGCAGTAATGCGTCGTGAAGGTGTTAGCCAGGACCAGGTTGCGGCTTGGCAGATGTCCACCATGGGCACGGAGTGCAGATGTGCCACCAACACTGCCCTCGCATAGACACCATGCACCGTGACTTGGCAGTCCAGCAGGAGCCCAGCCTGAGCCTGAGCGAATGCGATGCAATCCGCCACCCAGAGGGAAAGGGTCCTCTTGGTGACTGCGAATCCCATACGGGCAGGGTCGTAGGAGACAAAGAGCCACTTGGACCTGCGGTGGGGTACAAGGAGAGAGACCTCCTACAGTCGAGGGTGGGAAGGATCGCTGATGCCCAGTCGGCATGGGGCTTCGGAAAGAAGGTCGGCAGCACAATCTCCTGGTTGAGGTGAAAGTCCGAGAAAACCTTTGGGAGGAACTTGGGGTACATTCGGAGGACCACCTGGTTCCCGTGGAATCTCATGTAGAGAGCGTCAGCCATCAGGGCCTGGAGCACACTGACCCTCCGGGCCGAGGTGAGGGCTACCAGAAAAACCACCTTCCAAGAAAGGTGCAGAAGAGAGCAGGATGCCCTCGGCTCGAAGGGCTGTTGGGTTAGTTGCATAAGGACGACACTGAGATCCCACTCCGCCAGAGGCGGTCGGATGAGAGGCCTGGAAAGAAGCAGCCTGCGCATGACATGGGAAACCAGCAGCTGGCCCGAGAGGGGTCCGCCCTCGACTGGGTGGTGGTTGGCTGAGATCGCGCTCAGGTGGACCCTGACCGAGTTGGACTTCAGGCCCGCTTGCGAGAGCCTGTACCTCCGTGCACCACACCAAGAATCAACGCCACTTAAAGGCATAAGCCCTCCTAGTCGAGTCCTTGTGCGAAGCCAGCAAAATGTCCTCGATCTCCACCGGGAGATGAAGAGGGGATAGGGCGACCCGCTCAGCTGCCAAGCCATGAGGGATAGGGACCTCAGGTTCATGTGAAGCAGGAGACCCTCCCCCTGTGTCAGGAAGTCCAGCGTGCTATCAAGGGGAACCGGGGCCTCCAATGAGAGGCAAAGCAGCAGCGGGAACAAGGGCTGTTGAGGCCACAGCGGGGCCACGAAGATCACCGAGGCCCCGTCCCGCTGAACCTTGAGAAGGGCCTGTGCTATGAGCAGGGTGGGAGGAAACGCATATAGAAGGCCGTGCATCCACAGTAACAGGAAGGCTTTGGAGGCTTCGCTGCTCGGATGTGGAATCGGGCCGCAGAACCGCGGAAGCTGCGAATTTGTAGGGCTGGCAAAAAGGTCCAGGACCACTGCGCGCTGTCTGCAGGCAGAGACATCATTCGTGTGGCTGGAGGATCCGACTCAGTCTGTCCACCAGAACGTTGTCCTGAACTGGGAGATAAGTAGCCTGCATGACTATTTTATTTACATTCTCTTATATACCGCGCTATTCTGCATCAGTGCGGTTTACATTGAACAAACTGAAATTACATTGAACAGGACATGATAACTTGGAGATAACTATTGTACAGGGAACATGGGCTATGGAGGGTTAAGTGGCTTGCCCAAGACCACAAGGAGCACCTGTGGGACTAGAAACCCCAGTCCTTCCGGTCCAAGGTTGCTGTCCTCTAGTGGGATTTGAACCCCCGACCTTCCGGCCTGAAGTACCTTGCCCCAACCACTAGGCCACTCCTCCACTCCACTCCACTCCACTCCTCCACTATGCCTTGATGGATTGCAAAGGACTATAAAGGCTAATGCCTCCAGGCAGAGGCTGTAAGAGCCGGTGCCACCCTGTTTGTTCATATAGAACATTGCCACCTGGTTGTCTGTCTGGACAAGCACCGTCTGATGGTGAACGCGGTGCCTGAACACCCAGAGGGCAAGAAGGACCGCCCGGAGTTCGAGGAAGTTGATAAGTAGTCGGGACTCCCCAAAGGACCATGTCCCTTGTGTACGGAGCTCATCACAGTGTGCTCCCCAGCCCATTAAAGAGGCATCCGTGGTCAAGACCACATCATGCTGTGGAACACTCGCGGAGTGGACGTGAAGCCAAAGGGAAGCACCCTGTATTGGTAGTGGTTCCCTTGTACTCTGAAGCGTTAGTATTTTCTGTGCTTCAGGTGGACCAGGATATGAGCGTACGCATCCCAAAGGTCCAAGGAGTATAGACAGTCGCTCTGCCGGAGGAAGGGCAGCAAGGCGCCAAGGAAGAAAATTTTGAACCTCTCCCGCACCAGGTATTTGTTGAGATTTCGTAGATTGAGGATGGGTCAGAAACCACCCGTTGGCTTTGGCACAAGGAAGTA
The DNA here is from genome assembly GCA_033557465.1 of Ichthyophis bannanicus. Lineage (NCBI taxonomy): Eukaryota > Metazoa > Chordata > Amphibia > Gymnophiona > Ichthyophiidae > Ichthyophis > Ichthyophis bannanicus. Next base: position 1,140,631,308 of record CM066033.1, on the reverse strand, counting down.
ACGGGAGTAGAACCCGTGACCTCTGAGATGCGGCAGAACCACTTTCACTGCTTGCTCCTCGAGGAGGTTGGCAAGCTCCTGCGCCAAGAAGGCCTGGTGTGCAGGGAACTGAGGGGGGTCCGCAGGGCAGAAGGGTGGAGGAAGCTGGTCCAGGTGAAGGAGGGAGCTCTCCCGGACGACCTGGAGGACCCAGGTGTCTGAGGTGACAGACTCCCATCAGGGAGCAAAGTGGACTAGGTGCCCTCCCACCAGTAGCTGGGATGCCGGAGGGCAAGCAGCTATGCATCTGGCATCAAAAACCTGGGGCCAACTGGGCTGGTGCCGGGGTCTGGCTCTTGGAACCCTCTGGCTTACGTGGACCCTGGTGGCCACCTTTGCTCTGTCTGCCTTCAGATGGAGCCGGTGCCGGAGGATAAGGTGGGTAGCCCCGATAGGGGAGACCCTTCTTCTTAAAGAAAGGCTTTTTGCCATGTTGCTTCATCCGCGGGAGGGAAGAAGCCTTTTGGGAGAGACGGGTGCATGTTTCGTACTCCGTCTCAATCTCTGCCGCTTTGTCCTCCATCGGTTTTCCGAACAACTGTTCGCCCAAGCATGGTACATCAAGCAGCTTTTCTTGGTCCCATTGTTCAAGGTCCGAAGACTGGAGCCAGGCCTGCCGCCTGACCCCAATACCTGCAGCCACTACATGAGAAGAGGACTCGAAGCTGTCGTATGCAGCGTGAGAAAGCTACTTTGAACAGTCCCCCATTGATTTCAGGAGGGAACGGAAGCGATGGAGGTAACTGCTGTCAAGACCCGCCTGGAAACCCCCGAGTTCCTTCGTGAGATCACAAAGGAACATACCAATATATAGCTTGTAAGCCTGGATGCGGCAAGCCAACATGAGGCCTTGGTAGGCCTTTCGCCCGAGGGTGTCGAGGAAGCGAGACTCCCTACACGGCGGGAACCGAAGAGTGGGATTTTGGACTCTTCTGCTTCCACATGGCAGATTACACTACCACTGAGGTATGGGGAAGCTGGACCTTCTGGAAGCCGGGCCCCCGCTGGACCCTGTACATGGTGTCCAGGATCTTGTTAACAATGGGGATAGATGCAGGTGTCTATCACATGCGGAGGAGCAGCCTGGTCAAAATGGGTGGGACCGGAACCATGAGGGATTCCCTCGGCAGGGCCTTCTATTGCAAAATATCGAGTTCCTCCACACGGGGCTCCTCTTCAGATTGTGTAGAGAGCTCCAGGGCTCGAGCCGTGTCCTGCACAAACTCCAAAAAGGAGGTATCTTCGGGAGGCGACCGCCGCTTCTGAGTGGGCGGGAAAGGGTCCAAGGGGAGGTCTCGATGAGTCCGAGATTCAGGGGAACTATCTCCACCAGACTTCCAGTCCGAAATTTCCGAGGGGGACTCGGAGCTAGGCTGCTCGAGCACAGTCCATGAAGTGTGCTGGGCTCTCGAAGCTGAAGCCCCGCTGGCCCGGGAAGATCTTGCACCTGAGGACCGGGACGGAGATCAGGCCCTCTGCCAGGATCCCTCATGAGGCCCCTGGGGAGCCAAGACAGGTGTCGCCCTCGAGGTTTCAGAACGCGTGCCAGTGGGGCCTGGCACCAGCGCCTGCTGGGCAGAAAGGAAGGCAGAGACGCTGCACTCCAGTGCCAGCATTCAGGCCTCCCACTCAGGAGTGGGACCCTGCAACGCTGACACCAGAGCAACCGGGTCGGGCATTGAGGAGGAGAAGGGGTCCTTGCTGGGACGACCCTCAGGAGACCAAGCGCCATTGCCGGAGGCCTCTGTATCTGTATGAGGTACCTTTCGGGGCCGCTCCTTACTTACTTATTTATTTAGCTTCATTTATATCCCGCTTTTCACCGGATCAAAGCGGTTCTCCAACTCCAGGGACTGCCAAGGAGAGCTAAGGGCCCGAGCACGAGAACGCTCATGCTTGTCTGGAGCCCCCGACAGGGTCCTCAAGGCCTTCTTCTTCCGCTTCCTTTCGGGGGATCCCTTGCTCAGAGTGATGCCGGGGCTGCGGGGCGGCCATGGGGGATCCCAGAGGCAGAGGGTAAGTGGAGCGGGAAGCTACCGGGGACACCGGGGCTGTCTTGAGGAAAATATCATCCAGTTTCTGCTTACGGCTCTGGATCGCCTTGGAAACATCTTTTTACAAAAGGAGCAGAACTCCGGGTTATGGTCCGCTCCAAGACACCGAAGACAAAAGTCATGGGTATCCGTGAGGGACATGTTTTTGGAGCATCTGTCACACTTTTTGAAACCAGAGGCCATGGGAGAAAAATGGATCCCCACAAGGTCAAAGACCTTTGGATTGGCTAGCGGTTGAAAAAGGTGTGTAATGCTCTGGATACGAGAAAAAAAGGGAAAAGCAAAAAATAACAAAGTCCCGGGGTCCGCTGCTGAAGCAGGGGCACTGGGACGGCAGGAAGAGGACCGGGAAACCAGAATAGAAGACAATATGAAAAAACATTTTCTGAGGTACAGGGACATGCTTCCGAAGGGCTCCGTGGAAAAAAGGAGACTGATCAAGATGGCACCCTTAGGTGGGAAGGGGACCACGCATGCATGGTGGCATTCCCAAAGGCTTTCTTTGAAAGCTGGGAAAATGCTCCATGCAGGCTCCGTCGGTGCCGACGTCACCCATTTGTGAGGACTGACTTCCTGCTTGTTCCTGGAGAAAGAAGCAAATAGCTCCACACCTCCATTCTGCCAGGAACCCTTTAAGCATTGTAACTGAAGATGAGGCTTCTTCCTCCTCCATAAATAAACTTGCAACTGCCATTCTATATTACAGACGTCACATAGGAGCAGCTTCAAGGGCAGCAGTTGTAGGATGTATAAAAGTTTAGGAAAAAATCATCATCTTGTAAGCTCCCACCCGACTCAATAGGGAGAGAGATAAGGGCATCCATCTCGCAACTTGTCCCGCACCCAACTAATCAACTGAGAAATATTCCTCTGATAGAGCTGTCGTGGATCTCCAGGTAGCCAAATTCCCAAATATTTAAAGTGCCCATCTGCCCATCGTAGAGGAAACACTCCTTTCCAACCAGTTCATAAAACACCCAATATATCCAAGGCTTCAGACTTGCTTTTATTCAAACGTAGGCCTGCCAGAGCCCCAAAACACTCGATCTCGTCCAGAAGATGGGGTAGAGAGACCGCTGGAGCAGTCAGATATACTAGTAGGTCAACAGCAAAAACCGCGGCCGTAAAAATATATCTGCCCATCTACACACCCTGAATATCGGGGCTCTGATTAATGACGCATAGTAAGGGGTCTAGTGACAATACAAACAAGAGTGGTGATAAGGGACACCCCCTTGGCACATTCCCCTGCCCAAGGGGAAAGAAATGCGATGTCAAGCTACATTTACTACAATGGACACCGAAGGAACTTGATATAATGCCTGTACCCTTACAAAAACCCCTTGCCCACCCCGTAAGCCTCTGCTGCAAACAAGTACGTCCACCCCATCCTATCAAATGCTTTTTCTGCATCAAAGCTGATAAGCAGGGAGGGATGCCACTGACGGTGTACTCATTCTAGAGACGCCAGGATTTTCTGCAGATTATCGACAGGGTAACATCCATGCATATATCCTACTTGGCAGGGGTGGATGAGTTCAGGAAGCCAGGGGGCTAATCTATCCGCCAAGATTTTGGCAAAAATTTTCATATCAAAATTTATTAGCGAGAAGGGCCTATACGATTCAGCCAGATGTGGATCTTTTTCTGGCTTTGGAAGAATCACCATATGGGCGATATTAACATCATAGGAGAGAGAACCCTTAAGACAGCCATGCATTAAAAACCTCTATCAAGGCAGGAACAAGCAAATCAGGCATTAGTTTGTAATATTCAGCGCGATAACCATCAGGTCCCAGAGCCTGACACGTTGCCGCTCCTTGAATGGCCTGCTGGAATTCCTGAACAGTGATCTCCACACCTGATTGTTCCATCCTCTCCCTGGAGAGGCACGGCAACTGGGCCTTTTCTAAATACAGAGTTACGCGTTTGGGGAGATGCTCTCCCCCTTATAAAGGGTATGGTAATAGTCAACTAAATGTCGCTGATTTCTTTTGTGGAACGACACAAGGTTCCTCCGCAATCCCTGAGAGCCCTGGAGGGAGGAGTGGCCTAGTGATTGGAGCAAGTTACCTCAGGCTGGAAGGTCGGGGGTTCAAATCCCACTAGAGGACAGCAACCTTGGGCCGGAAGGACTGGGGTTTCTATTCCCATGGGTGCTCCTTGTGGTCTTGGGCAAGTCACTTAACCCTCCATTGTCCATGTTCTCTGCAAATAGTTATCTCCAAGTTATAATGCCCTGTTCAATGTAAACCACCTTGATATCATGAAAGGCGGTATATAAGAAATGTTAAACAAATAAATAAATAAAATAAATACATAACAAGATCCCTGGTTCTTACGAAGGCACTGGGCGAAAACCTTACCAGTTTTGTCTCCATATTGGTACAAATGTAATTGCTTGTTATGCGTACCTTTACTGTTCAAACTACAATGTTATTGCAATGAGTTTTATGTAAACCGTCTTGACTAGTAGAAAGATGGTATAAAAAAAGATGTTAAATAAATAAATAAGTGGAATCGATAGTAAACCAAGGACTTTTTAGCCCATTGATGCAGCAATATATTTCAAAGCTACTTGTGTGGCCAAGAGTTGGGCTGTATTCGCCAAGGTAGGCCGGCATGCCAGCAGCCTCTGCTTCCTGCAAATCTGATGCTCAAGTCAAAGCAGCCTCACGGCCATATTCTGCCGTCGCTTGACAGTATAAACAATTATGTCCCCTTTCAGAACAGCTTTCGAAACCTCCCAAAAGAGTGTGGGGGTGTGTCCACTTGCACACCACTGTGAAACAAGTACTCCTCCCAACGATCTCTAAGGTACTTTTTTAAACCCCTCCTCCTGACAGAGGTCTAGAGGGAACCCCCAAAAACAGGTGGGGATGGCAGTGTCTCCCCAAATCAGGTCCAGCCAGAAAGGTGCATGGTCCAAAATATCATAGGGACTGATCTCCACGTCCTCTTTTCCTTTGAACAAAGATTCGGACACCCGAAGATAGTCTATTAGCGCGTTGGTCCCATGTGCCCGAGACAGGCGAGTATAGTCCTGTTCCTGGTGATGAAGCATCCTCCAGGCATCTACTAACTGACAGTGCCAACCAAAGCGCCGAAGGTGACATGATGCGGTTCCCCTTACCCTCTCCCACCCCGCCAGAGGTATCCAAGCTACAAGAACCCCATTCCGGTCACCTCCCAGAAATATGGGGTGTCCAGAAACTGCTCCGTGTCTGCCATCAGTGGAGAAAAACAGTCTGTGTTGGCAACATTAGGGGTGTAGACACTCCCAAGGATCATACTCCTCTCCTGTAAGCTCCCACTCACTAGTACATACCGACCCTCAGGGTCGACGATCTCTTTGGTGGGTTGGAAACTGACCCCTTGCCTAATCAGGAAGGCCACCCCGCCCTTCTTGCCCAGTGCAGGGGCCCCAAACATGCTGCCAATTGACCCCCTTGCAATCTGTTGAGTTCTAGCTGGAATTGATGTGTTTCCTGCAGCATAATGATATCTCCCCGATGTCGCCACAGCGCTCACAATATCTTTTGACGTTTAATTGAGCTACCAAGTCCACAGACATTCCTGGAGAGGGCTCTCAGCCCAGGTCTATGAAGAACCAGAGGGCTATGTGAAAAGATCTTCACATTCTCTCCATAGGGAGGTCCCCCCCCCCCCAGCCTAGAGCCTCCCCCCCAAGCAAGCTGACCCCAAAGGAGAGAACCTAAAAAAATCTCTGCCGCTCCACACCAAAAGGTAGTCTCCCCCCTCCCCTGCCCCCTCCCTCCCATACTCCCCTTCCCACTTCATTCCACCACCGATTACAATTCAACAACCCATTTGAAGATCCTTGATGCATAGGGGTCCCCTTCCTCGACAACCCCCACCCATACACCGCCTTGATATCATGAAAGGCGGTATATAAGAAATGTTAAATAATACACCTTCTTAAGCCCTCATTGCGGCTTCATGAACCCCCCATGTGCATCCATAGGAACCCTTCACATCAACTAGTTACTGAAAGATCCCGCCCCCCCACCTTTCGGCGCCTACCTACTAAGTCTTCCTCCCTGCTTACACACATGCCCTAGGAGCTATCCCCAAGTAACCCTCAAACACTATCCCTGCCCATACACGCATTGTCCCTGCAAACATATTCTGTTGCCTTTTTAATGCCCAAACACACAAATATCTTATGAGCTCACACACACACACACACTTTCGCCTCCCCATACCCTTTTCAAACCCATTCCTGCTTTGCATTCCCATCTCACACCACAACAGCCCCCTCTCACATTCATTCCAAACCATACTCCTCCAATGGAGAGCATACATTAAAAAACCCCAAAAAAATCCTCAAGAACTTCCCTGTGCAAACCCAGTATCCCAGGCACACAATAATATAACAACATATTCTCTACTAAGTCAAGTGAAATACAAATGTCCGAGAACCTGATCGTGGGGCTTTATACCAAGACAAGGGAGGGCAGAACAGGTACCCCTGTAGGCCTTGCCCTTGCCCTTCCCCCCCCCCTCCCCCGAGTGCGAAGATTCTCGCCTGGGAAAGAAAATCCCTCCATTGCACTCATAGGTTCAGTACTAGTCTTCAAGTCCCGGTTAGCAGGCAAAGCAAGGCTCACACCAATAATTTGGGTGACATCACTGGCGCGACAGAGTTCCAACTCAGTATGGAATATGGCCCCACTCAGTGGATGGGCCCTAAAAACTAACAACTCTCCAACAAAACAGAGGTAAAGGTCTCACATATATATTCAACAAATGCAGCAATTAACCCTTCAGGGTCTACTATTCCAGTGTTCAAATGCCTCCATAGCAGCGGGAGTGGAGAGTCTCAAGATAGGTCTAGATGCTCTTTGCAAAGACAAGGGCATCAGTAGGGGTCTCAAAAAGACATTGCTGTCCTTGATGTGCATAGCATAATTTGGCAGGATACACTAAAGAAAAGCACATGCCCTTGTTCACCAACAAGCTGCAAACCTCAGCGAAGGCCTTTCGCTTCATTTAAACATTGATGGAGTAATCCTGGAATAGTAATACTTTTCGGCCGTCATGGTCTAGGGGTCTCTGGTTGCAGGCCGCTCTCAGTATCTCTTCCTTCTGTTGGAAATTCAAAAAGTGAACCAGAATCATCTTCAGTCTTGATCACTCTCTCATCGGGATCCTCATCAATGTACCCTCTCAATGCCCAACTTTCCCGTCAGTCAATCGAGATGGAGGTTAAGGGGCAGCCAAGTCTCTAGAAAGCTCCGAAGTTCCTGGTCGGTGATGGATTCAACAACATGAACTATCTGTAAGTTTTTCCAATGGCCATAGTTTTCAAGGTCTTCTAGCATGGTTTCCGGACACCGGATGGGATCCCCCAAGTTCTGGAGTTTTCAGGCCACATCTTGCCCGCCATCCTCCAGCAATAAAGACATAGAAAAACAGAAACATGGCGGCAGAAAAAGACCCTATGGCCTATCTAGTCTGCCCTTCCATATCAACCACTACAAGAGTCCCCTTTTTTCCTTTAGAGAACCTCTGTGTTTGTCCTATGCTTTTTTGAATTTAGATACTGTCCTCATCTATACCAGTTCCACTGGGAGACTATTCCACGCATCTAACACTCTTTCCATAAATAAATATTACTCCTGAGCCTATCCCCTTTCACCCTCATCCTATGTCCCTTCGTAACAGTACTTACTTTCAATCAAAAGAGGCTCTCCTGTGCATTTCTGCCCCTGCCACCATCAGCAGCTCTCCCCAGCCCGGGGATTGAGCCTCTGGCAGCAGGAGGAGCATCACCACCAGCGCTGCCCAATCGGGGCAGCGCCTGAACTTGAAAAGGTTCGCGCCATCGGGCGCTCGTCCTTTCTGCCCCTGCCACCATCAGCAGCTCTCCCCAGCCCGGGGATTGAGCCTCCGGCAGCAGGAGGAGCATCACCACCAGCGCTGCCCAATCGGGGCAGCGCCTGAACTTGAAAAGGTTCGCGCCATCGGGCGCTCGTCCTTTCTGCCCCTGCCACCATCAGCAGCTCTCCCCAGCCCGGGGATTGAGCTTCCGGCAGCAGGAGGAGCATCACCACCAGCGCTGCCCAATCGGAGCAGCGCCTGAACTTGAAAAGGTTCGCGCCATCGGGCGCACCCGTGCCCGAGGGCCTCGCCAGAGGGCCCTTTGGCGTGGCCCTTAGGCGGGGCACGAAAGGATACCAAACATCAATCGTATAGACCAATATCGCACCAGTGACCTGATCGCCCGACTTTGGTAACTCCAGCTAAGACCCCATCAACTACAAGGTCACTCGCAAGTCCTGGCTTCATTTATCCTCAGCCTAATCCAGAAAGCCGCTAGCAAGTGCTTACAACCAGGTACCAGCTTCCTTATTGAAAATATCATTCTCCATGGGACATTACCACTCTAGGAACTAACTTGTTCACCCATTTAACGCTCTTCATTGCAACAGTCCAGGCTGATTCCAGTTACTACTTAAATACTTCGCCTGTGTAATCACATGTCTTATGCTATCTCATATAGCTGATATCTGATTGTGATTTCTCTGTTGGCCACATATTTGCCTACCTCATGTTGTTACAGTTGATTTTCTGTTTTCTCTGCTGCTACTCATGACGGCCACTTGACTTTATATGCTATCTTGTATATTTTGATTGTTGTTTTTTCACTGCAGTTACATAACCTCCAGGTCACCAATCAACTCCCGTACCTCATATTACTAAGCTACAAACCTCTAGATACCCTCCTCTACCAACCTAGTTGCTCACAGTCACCCATACCACTTTGAGTCCTCTCTTTTAGGTGTGACAGTACCTAAGTAGGCAAGTTTAACATTATCTCCAATTCCCCTCAGAAAGTGCCTCATCTAATCAACCGGAATCAAAAATGGCTCTACCAATCAATGCCCTGGCCAGCTGCATTCTCTTTCTCCTAGGCTGGCTTAACGAATCCCTTGCCCTGCACCACACAGCTCATCAGATTCCAATACTCCAGAGCCATGGAAAAAGATGGGCAGAAGCTCCTTATCTTAACCCAAGAGTTGAAACCCCCATGCGCCACTCTCACCTAATACACATAGCCTTTCAACACTCCACGAAGAACAAACAAGCCGAACCCCCTTATCCCATGTGCCTAAAATGTGCTCTCATAAACGCACGGCCTATCCGTAAGAAATGGCCAGTTATCGCTGACATAATTTCTTCCCACAATCTGGATATTCTTATGATAACTGAAACCTGGTTATCTGACGGTGATAATGTAATCATTAATCAACTCGTACCCTCCAACTTCTCCATCCATTCCCAGCATAGAGACAACAAGAGAGGAGGAGGTACTCTCATTCTTACCAAGGCAGATCTACATTTCCATACCGTTGACTCCACAATCTCAATCAACATGGATGTCATATCCATTGAAAATGAGCAGTGCTCCATCAATTTGATATACAGAGCACCCTCATCCTCCCCGGACGACCTACCTAACATTTTAGACCTAGCAGCTAACATACGCAAACCCAACATTCCTAATTGGATACTAGGAGACTTCAATCTCCCTACACTACACCCCAGCCACGCCTCAGCCTTCCTAGAAGCAATCAATGAACTGGGCTACAAGCAAATCGTCAAAGATCCCACACACAAAAAAGGAAACATCCTCGACATGATCTTTGCCCCTCTAACAGCCCTTGATTCTAACAATAATCTAGACACTTCTGTGTCTCCGGTACCTTGTTCAGACCACAAGTTAATCACTTTCCACATTCCTATCAAGAGCAAAACCCCATCACATCACAATAATAACTCCACCACCTCAACAAAAGTAACTTCTCGGAGGTTCACAGCTTTCAACAAAGAACATATTCTTGCTGAAACCCATCCTCTCTTCAATGACACATCCCTCAACCTGGAAAACCTAATCGCCGCCTGGAATAGCAAGCTCAGCACCATTGCACTGCAACCAAACCAGAGTAACAACCCGAAGAAAAGAAAACCTTCTCCTTGGTTCTCCCCGGAATTACGAGCTTCCCTCGTACACCTAAGAAGACTGGGAAAACGGTGGCGTCGATCACGCTCTACGGAGGACCCGACAGCTTACAAATTACATCTGTCTACGCACAGAGAGTCAATCATGGCTAAAATGAAACAATACCATACCGATACACTTAAAAGATCACTAAATAAACCACGTGATCTCTTCAATCTAGTCAAAACCTTCTCTAAGGAACCTTCGTCTGAACCACCGGAACTTATTCACCCACAAGCTTTCGCTGAGTATCTACAATCTAAGCTGCTGCAAACTGATAACATCGCAACAATCCCTGCTCAAGACACCAACTGCCTATCGAACCTATCTATGTTCTCCACACCATCTAAAAAACATGTTGAGAACACCATCGCTGCCCTCAACACCACTACTGCAGAAACCGACCACTGCCCAGCTTATTGGATAAAGGAGCTACGCTGTGATCTCAGCCCTCTTATCACTAAAATGATGAATTTATCCTTTACATCTGGTTCCTTCCCATCAGCTCTCAAGAGAACCTCCATTAGACCCCTCTTGAAAAACCCTAAACTCAACCCACAAAAGGTCGAATCTTATAGACCTATAGCTAGTATACCACTTCTAGCTAAAATAATTGAAAAGGAAGCTCAAAGGCAAATACAAGATAACATCGACTCCGCCTCCCCTCTAGACCAATGCCAGCATGGTTTCAGGGAGTTCCACGGGGTAGAAACCCTCCTTACCACCCTCTGCAACATTATCACAGGCATCGACAACATCCGCCAAGGCTTTGTTCTTATATTCCTAGACATTGCCGCGGCCTTTGACTCTGTACATCACGATCTTTTAATATGGCGGCTAAAAGAAAAGGGCATCAACGACACTGCCCTCGATTGGTGCAGGTCATACCTAGATCAGAGATGGCAGTATGTAACTTCAGGAGCGGCAACATCCACCCCTTTCCATCAAAGTCAGGGCGTACCACAAGGGTCCTCCCTTTCATCGCTCTTATTCAACATATACATACAGCCTGTCTGCAACATCATCAGGTCTTTCAAGGTCAAATGCTTGATATACGCAGACGACATCCTTCTATACATGCCTTTCTCCACAGTTCATATGGATCTGTCCCCGATAACCAAGTGTTTTGATGCTGTGTCTGAATGGCTTCAATCCCAGAACCTCCGTATTCAACATAAGAAAACTGAGGTTCTCTTCATCACTAGGGACCCACTCTTCATCCCCCCACCCCAGATAAAGGTGAAAGAAGCCGAGCTCCAAACAAAGCCTTCAATTCGATACCTTGGGGTTACTTTGGACCAACGCCTCGATTTGAAATTACACATAACCAATGTAGTCAGAGCGATCTACTTCAAGATCCGAACAATCCGACACCTTCTCTCCCTACTTGATCCAGACGCTTTCCGGACTATTTTCCAAGCTTTAACCTTACCGCACCTAGACTATGCGAACTCCATTCTTCAAGGCCTCCCTCAGTCCATCTTAAACCCTTTACAACTTGCCATGAACACCGCTGCCAGAGTCCTCTATGGAGCATCAAAAAGGGACCACGTAATACAGATTCTAAAACAGCTTCACTGGCTCCCCATCCATGGAAGATTGTTATTCAAGACCTTGGTACTCACCTTCAAGGCCATTAAGGGCATCACCTCCCCATCACTAATAGACATCATTCAGACCATCCCACCTAACAGATCTAGGAGAACGACATCTACAAACGCGCTAGTAATCCCTAAGACAGCTACAAAATGCACACTAGCGACGTCTAACAGGTCTTTCTGCTTCTATGCCCCCAAGTGCTGGAACTCCTTACCACCTGAGATTCGGGCTATCACCGATCTAACTCTATTCAGAAAAGCACTCAAATCTCACCTGTTCCCACAATACTACCATACCAGTCAACCACCGACCTGACTGACCATCCCCTTTTTGACCTCCTGTTCTACAAAACTCATATCAAACTAAGAATAATTCCTGCTGTACATACATGTATATATAGCATGTAAATAGTTTCAGTTAACAATGTCCCCCATGTGTATCCAAGTTGCTCATACCTGTTCTATGTAAAACCAAACAGCTTGTTGCTCTGGTCTTTTTGTTATATTGTAAACCGCGCTGATGCTAAATAGAGCGGTATATAAGAGCCTGTAATAAATAAATAAATAAATATTTATGCCATGGAGGTATTTAAACGTCTCTATCATATCACCTCTGCACCGCCTTTCCTCTAAAGTATACATATTAAGGTCCTTAAGTCTGTCCTCATATGCTTTATAACAAAGACCATTAACCATTTTAGTAGCCACCTTCTTGCACAGATTTTCTTTTTATATCCTTTTCAAGGTGCGGTCTCCCTGTGATTGAGCTCTGTATATCACACTAATGCAAATGGATTTCTCTTTCCCTCTTTCTAGTTTAACCCACACTGCCTCCTCTCTCCCTTTTAAGCCCTGTATTTCCATAGCTTTAATATTATTTTTTACATATATTACCACTCCTCCTCCCATTCTTCCTACCCTGTCCTTTCTGAACAATGTATAGCCTGGTACAGTTATATCCCAGTCATGGTTGTCCATGAACCATGTCTCTGTAACTGCCATTAAATCCAAGTCAGCCTCTCCCATTAAAGCCTCAACACCTGGGATCTTATTTCCCATGGTACGGGCATTTACAGACACTGCTTTTCAGATGTGGCCATTTTTACCTATTTCTATAAAGATATTTAATGTTTCACTTATCTGGGGGCTTTCGTCACCCATCCCCAATGAATCTCTTCAATAGGTCAGCCAGTCTGCTATTGAAGACATGTCGACCATTCTCGGACAGATTGACACCATCTCTGCTCGGCAGCCCTTGGAACATGACACCCTTTGCTCCACTAGGGCTATACGGTTGTTAAAGTCTGTCACCGACTGGACCACTTGTGGCAGTTGGTCAGCAATCCCAGTGAATCAACCATCTAACACCCAAACCACTGCTGAGGATCCTTCTCCACCAAGTTGGAGACATCAGAACAGGGACTAGAAGGAGTGCCATCTGCCATCTTAGTTTCATCAGTGTGGCCCTTCTCTCGCTGCTGTGTTTTTGGCGGCCATCAATCGTGGGCCTTGGTAGTAAATAGGCAGCACAGGGCACTGCTCTGGGGTTCTTTGTACCCTGACAAGGTGGATACTGCAAAATTTGCAGCACACCAGCAGATTAGAAGGGAAGAGAAGTCTTTGTATTCTTTTCCTGAGTCTAACCCACAATGAATATGAACGAGATAGATTTGCATACAATGGAAGCAGTACATGCAGATCTATCTCATGTATATTTATTATGAATATTCTCAAAAAACCTGAATGGCCTGGGGGTCCCAGAGGACTGGGCTGAGAACTACTGATGAAGCATAGCCAGTCTGTCATGTTATGGGAAAATCTTCTGAAATACTAATGAAAACACATCTAACGTAAAGCTGTTTCTATTTCATGCACGGTTCCCAAAAGCAGACTGCAAACAAATCTATCCAGAACCTAGAGTACTGCCCAAGCACTAAAAATGAAGGCCCCCAAGAAAGCATAGTCACTCACCTGTAACAGGTGATCTCCGGGAACAGCAGGAATTTAGTCTTCACATATGGATATCGTCGGTACCAACGGAGCCTGCGCGGGAACGCTCCCCAGCGTCCAATTATAAAGCTTTTGGGAGCATCCCACAGCGCCTGCGTGCTGCCCGTCTTTCCCAACTGTCTCTCTCCAGTTGAGTTTTAAACCTGAGACAAAGAGAGAGAGAGAGGGAAAGGAAAGAAAAGAAAAGAAAAGAGAGATACAACTCCTAGGGGTGGTGGGTGGGTTGTGAAGACTAAATTCCTGCTGTTCCCGGAGATCACCTGTTACAGGTGAATAACTATGCTATCTCCAGGAACAAGCAGGAATGTAGTCTTCACATATGTGGACTCGCTAGCTACAGAGGCCAGGGAGAGACCCCAGAAGTTGTGTGCCCCGGTGAAATGTTTCCACTTCCCCCCATGGATCTCTGGCATCCTACCGGGAATGGTGGGTAGGAGTTGATTAAGTACGGAACAGGTGTCGTAGAACAGCCTGACCAAACAAGGCATCCCAGTGGGAGTCCTTGTCTAAGCAGTAATGGGCTGTGAAGGTATGAACCGAGGCCCAAGTAGCTGCTCGACAAATGTCGTCAATAGACACAGAGTGTAGATGAGCCATTGAGGCTGCCATGGCTCTCACATTGTGAGCTGTGACATGGCCTTCCAGAGAAAGGTTTTTACTCTGATAGGTAAAAGAAATCCACTGTGCAATCCAATTGGACAATGTTCTCTTGGAGACTGGAAGTCCCAAACGAGAAGGATCAAAAGCAACAAAGAGTTGAGAGGACTTTCTATGTTGCTGTGTCCTTTGTAAGTAAAAAGCAAGTGATCTTTTACAGTCCAAAGTATGAAGATTCCTTTCTGCATTTGAAGCATGAGGCCTTGGAAAAAACACAGGTAGGTAAACTGCTTGGTTTAAATGAAAAGGTTTAGACAAATGAAGGAGATACTCCAATAATGATTCTAGAGGTATTGCCAGGGGGTCAAGACCCTTCTGCGAACACCATATGGAAAACCTTTTCCACTTGAAAGCATAAGAGCATCTTGTGGAAGGCTTTCAAGAAGCATAAAGTATATCCTTCACTTGTTGAGACAGATTAAGACCATGAAGGTCTAGGCCCTCAGCAACCAGGCCCTGAGATGCAGAGAGTGGGGGGTCGGGATGCCACAACATCCCGTCGTCCTGAGAAAGGAGATCTGGAGCAGATCCTAACTCCAGAGATGGAGTTTGAGAGAGACGTAGGAGCAGAGAGTACCACACCTGCTGAGGCCAATGTGGAGCTATGAGAATCATATGGCCTCTGTCTCTCTGAAGCTTGAATAGGGTTTTGGGAATTAGGGGAATGGGTGGAAAGGCATATAGGAAGTCCTGACCCCAATGGAGGAGGAAAGCATCCCTGGCCTGAGAACCCTGAGCCGGAATTCTGGAACAGAATCGGGGAAGTTTGGCATTCAACGGACTTGCAAAGAGGTCTATGTCCGGAGTTGCCCAAATTTGAAAAATGTTTGCTACCTGGTCTGCACGAAAAGACCACTCGTGCGGAAGCAGAACTCGACTGAGTCTGTCTGCCCAGGAGTTTTGAATGCCTGGCAGATACACCGCAAGGAGATGAATCTGATGCTCTCTGGCGAGGGCCCATAGTCGCAAAGCTTTGTTGCAAAGCGACAGAGAGCCTGTTCCTCCCTGCTTGTTCAGATAGAACATAGCTACTTGATTGTCCGTCTGAATTAGGACTGTCTTGTAGCTGAGCTGGGTGTGGAACACTCGAAGAGCAAGGAAGATTGCTCTGAGTTCCAAGAGGTTGATGTGTAGATGGGTCTCCTGTGGAGTTCAGGTGCCTTGGGTAGAGAGATCTTGCAGGTGAGCCCCCCAACCCACCTGTGAGGCGTCTGTTGTTAGAGTGACCTGGGGTAGGGGCTGTTGGAAAGGGGACCCCACCAACAGGTTTTGGGTTGACTGCCACCATTGTAGAGACAAAATAAGGCGACTTGAGTTTGCTATTTTGTCTGATAGGCAGCCTGATGCTTGGGTCCACTGAGTGGATAGAGTCCATTGGGCTGCTCTCATATGGAGGCGAGCATAAGGAACCACATGCACGGTAGATGCCATGTGGCCTAGCAATTGTAAGACTTCCCGAGCAGTGAGATGAGTCTTTAACACTGCTTGGGAAGCTAACTGCACAATGCAAAGGCAGCGGGGCTGTGGAAGATAGGCCCTTGCTTTCCTGGTATCCAGCATAGCTCCTCTAAACTCTAGAGATTGAGTGGGAGTTAGGTTGGATTTTGGAATGTTTATGACTAGGCCCAAATACTGAAGTATACGCATTGTGCAAGATAGGGAAAATCTGGCCTCTGACTCTGATGGGGCTCGAATGAGCCAGTCGTCTAAGTAGGGGAAGACGAATATTCCTAGAGTGCAAAGAAATGCTGCCGCTACAGCCATGCATTTCGTAAACACCCTTGGTGCTGAGGCCAGACCAAAAGGAAGAACCCTGTACTGGTATTGCTTCCCCTGAAATAGAAACCGAAGGAATCTTCGGTGAGTTGGATGGATGAGAACATGGGTGTACGCATCCTTGAGATCTAAGAGAACAAAGCCAATCCTGACTCTGAAGGTATGGCAGAAGAGTTCCTAGAGAAATCATCTTGAACTTCTCCTTGAACAGGAATTTGTTCAATTCTCTGAGGTCTAAAATGGGCCTGTGTCCCCCTGTTTTCTTTGGAATAAGGAAATAGGGGGAGTAAAACCCTGTACCCTGTTGGGAAATGGGTACGTCTTCTATTGCCCCATGGGCAAGAAGTAAATTGACCTCTTGACCCAACTGATTCTCGAGTGAAGTCTGAGAATTGAACTGTCTTACAACTGTAGGAGGGGGCATGTTGAGAAAATGAAGCTTGTACCCCTCCTTTACAATGGAGAGAGTCCATTCTTCTGCTGTTATCTGCTCCCATCTGGGGGCAAAATGACACAACCTTCCTGGAATGGTGGAGGGCTCTGGCCCGTTGAGGGCCAGGAAGGCCAAGTTCTCTAGATGGGAGTCAAAGCCCCTGTGGAGGCTGAGTCTGCTGGCCGGTTGAGGCTTAGCAGACTTTGTTTTTCTTTGTTTTGGTGGCTGCTGTCCTTTTCGGGCAGACTGACCTGTAGAAGGGCCCCTGCTGGGTAAAGGAGGGGTAAAACCTCTTCTTTTTAGAGAAGAATGGTTTCTTGTAGGATTTTCTCCTTGCAGGATCAGCTGTAGCCTTGGATAGTCTATCCAAAGTGGTATTATCAGCATCCAGCTCATTAGCTTTCTCTTGCCAATTAATGCCAAAGAGATTTTCGCCTGTGCAAGAGATATTCCCCAGTTTGTCCTGTACCCAGAGTTCTAAGTCAGATGCCTGGAGCCAGGCAATCCTACGAGCACCTATGGCAATGGCAGAGGTTCTGCTTATGCACTCAAAGCAATCAAAAGCTGCATGATTAACAAACTTGGAAACATCTTGGGCATGTTTGACAAGTGTAAGATAATCTTGCCTCTTATCAGGAAGGAGAGGGCTCATAAGCTCTAGATCTCCTGTAACCTCCTTAAGGAACATTCCCATATATAAAATGTAGGAACTAATCCTGGCACAAAGCACAGAGGCCTGGAAGGTTCGATGCCCAAAGGCATCAAGAGTCCTACATTCACGTCCTGACGGATTAGATGCATGTCTTTTTGCACTCTTGATCCTTCTCATAGCTGATTCCACTACCATGGAGTGGTGTGGTAACTGGGTTTTCTGAAATCCAGGACAAGGAGGTACTCGATACATGGAATCAAGCCTACGAGAATGAGGAGAGGTGGTAAGAGGTGTTTCCCACATTCTTAGCATGAGATCATGCAAGATCTCATGAATAGGCAAAGTAGCTGCCTCTTTGGGAGCTTTAGGATATTGTAAAATCTCCAATTCCTTTGCTCTGGGCTCTGTTTCAGGAGCCACTGTGATGGAAAGACCTCTAGCCACCTCCCGAATGAAATCCTGAAAGGATATATCCTCTGGAGGAGACATCCTACGTTTAGGAGAGGAATGCTCTTCAGAGAGAAGCACTCCGGTACCGACAGAGTTGTCAGAATCCTCAGAGTCATCGGAGGATTCAAAATATCTCCTGTCTGGGTACTCTTGCAAAGCATGATACCGGTACCGATCGAAGTCGGTACCGGAAGGGTCTGGTACCAGCCTGTGGATACCGGAGGAAACAGCATGACTCGGTGTGGGCAACACAGTCGCCGATGTCGATGCTGGCGGTACCAGTACAGATATCGGTGCCGGAACCGGCTGAACCGGTCCCGAAGGCACCGAAGCCGCAAGAAGAGCCGCCAGACTGCATTCAATAGCCAAGAACCTCTGGTCTATTGACGCTGCCGATGCCTGGGTGTTGGTACCGGACGAAGCGCCGGTACCCCAGAGCATGGCACCAGTAGTTCTACCGAGGTTGAGGCCTCGAGAACATCCTGGAGCCCCGATAGTGCTTTGGAAGCCGAAGCCTCCCGCCGGGGCAATTTTGCCAGTACAAGTCCCTCAAGGGCAACGTCAGAGGCATCTCGATGCTTGGAAGGAGATCTACCCTTTGAGGACCGGCCAGATTTATGTTTGGTTATCTGAGATCCATGGGAGGAAGACGAAGCCCTGGAAGACGTTGATGCAACGGATGCTGTATCGGAGGGAAAAAGGGTGCTAAGCTTAGCAGCTCGGTTTTACCGACCCCTCTTCGACATCATCCCACAGGCAACACACTCCGAGATGGAGTGGTCAGGACCTAAACATTTAAGGAACTACTCGTAAGTGTCGGTGACGGAGATGGTACCGCCACACTTAGAACACTTATTAAAACCCGAGGCGGGTTTTTTCATTCTGAAGGAAAAGTTGGGACTAGTGCCCAAAATGGCGCCTGATGGAAAAAAGACTGGAAAGTCCAGAAAAAAAGATTATAAATTTTTTTTTTTTTTTTTGAAGAAAGAAAGAACCGGCGGTACCGGTATAGCGTCGAGGAAGGCAGACGCTACCACAAAAAAGAATGAAAAAGATGGGATAATTTCTGCGGTGACAGGAAAAACAACTTGCTGGCTCCGCAGAAAACGAAGAACTGGAGAGAGGCAGTTGGGAAAGGCAGCAAGCAGGCGCTGTGGGATGCTCCCAAAAGCTTTCTAATTGGACACTGGGGAGCGTTCCCGGCAGGCTCCGTCAGTACCAACGATACCCATATGAGAAGACTACATTCCTGCTTGTTCCTGGAGATGACATCTTGTCAGTGCTCTTTTTTTTTTTTTTTTAAAGAAGGGGTAAAGGAGATCTCAAAGAGGAGGGCACAATGAAATGCAATCCTCCGACAGCTTCCGGAAGCCTGCTGAAGCAGGAATCCAGAGGCATCTTATCTACCAGCTAATGTTGAGGCTACACTGGATCCTCAGCCTTTCATCACTTCCTCAAAGACCTCCCCACATCATCTCTCAGGTGCGGGCCTCTGTCTTTTCCCAGGTGAGTCTTTTAAACTTCTCAGACTGCAACTGTTGGTATGAAGGCAAGCCAGGGGTAGAAATCTTGCCACTTCTGTCCTCTGAAACTCCTGAGTTCTCCCCTTCATTCCCCTCTATTTGTTTTATATTGGCGATCAGTTTGCCTCTGTACCTAGACGTCATTTCCGATTCTTTTTGTTCCATCGGAAAACTTTTACAATGGTAAATTTTCCTTAGGGCATTAGGCTGAAAATCAGGGAAACTATAAACTATAAAGCATAGTTACCCCAGCTACCTTTGGGAGCAATCCACTGCGCCTGCGCTGCTGCCTTCCCGCTCTTCCAACGTACTCTCCTCAAGTGAGTATATAGCTGAAGAAAAAAGGAGATTCCAGAGGAGAGAATAGAGAGAAGCCTACAACTCCACTGGGAGGTGGGCAGGTTGTGAAGACTAAATAAGAACATAAGAACAAAAGATATGCCATACTGGATCAGACCAAGGTCCATCAAGCCCGGTATCCTGTTTCCTACAGTGGCCAATCTAGGTCATACGTACCTAGCAGTTCCCCCAAAAGACACAGGCTCCGCAATGCTTGTACTGGGTCAAGCATTGATATCCTGGGTCCCTTCTTAATAATGGTTTATGGACCTTTCCTCCAGGAACTTGTCCAAACCTTTTTTAAACCCAGCTACACCAAAAGCATTTACTACATCCTCCGGTAACAAATTCCAGAGTTTGATTACACATTGAGTGAAAAAATATTTTCTTTTATTAGTCTTAAATAGTTTACCCTGTAGCTTCACTGCATGTCCCCTAGTCTTTCTATATTCTGATAACGTAAACAATCGATCTAGGTTTACCCGTTCCACTGCGTTCATTAATTTATAGACTTCTATCATATCTCCCCTCAGGCATCTCTTTTCCAGGTTAAAGAGCCCTAACCTTTTTAGCCTTTCTTCATAGGAGTATCCTTCCATCCCCTTTACCATTTTGGTGGCTCTTCTCTGAACCTTTTCTAATAACACTATATCCTTTTTAAGATACGGCGACCAGAATTGCACACAATATTCAAGGTGCGGTCTCACCATGGAACGATATAGAGGCATTATAATATCTTTTGTTTTATTTTCCATTCCTTTCCTTATGATACCTAGCATTCTATTTGCTCTCTTGGCTGCCGCTGCACACTGGGCCGAGGGTTTTAACATGCTATCCACAATGACGCCTAAATCTTTTTCCTGGGTGGTAGTTCCTAATGTGGAACCTTGCATCGTGTAACAATAGTGTGGGTTGTTCTTCCCTATGTGCAGAACTTTGCACCTGTCCACATTAAATTTCATCTGCCATTTTGATGCCCAGTCTTCTAATTTATCAAGATCCTCTTGCAATTTTCCACAATCCTCTTGGGTTTTAACAGCTTTAAATAGTTTTGTGTCATCTGCAAATTTGATAACCTCACTCGTTATTCCACTTTCCAGGTCATTTATGAATATGTCAAAATGCAGCGGACCCAGCACAGATCCCTGGGGTACAGCACTATTCACCTTTCTCCATTGGGAAAATTGGCCATTTAGCCCTACCCTCTGCTTTCTATCTTTTAACCAGTTCTTGATCCACAGTAGTACACTGCCTCCTATCCCATGACTCTTTAGTTTTGCCAAAGGTCTCTGATGAGGGACCTTGTCAAAGGTTTTCTGAAAGTCTAGATACACTATATCAACCGACTCACCTTTGTCCACCTGTTTATTCACACTTTCAAAAAAACATAACAGATTAGTAAGACAAGATCTTCCTTGTCTAAAGCCATGTTGGCTGTCTCCCATTAGGCCATGACTATCTACATGCTGAGTAATTTTATTCTTTATGATGGTTTCTACCATTTTTCCCCGATACTGACGTCAGGCTCACCAGTCTGTAGTTTCCTGGATCACACCTGCAACCCTTTTTAAAAATTGGTGTTACATTGGCGATCCTCCAATCTTCAGGTATTAGAGATGATTTTAATGATAGTTCACAGATTACTAATAGCAGGTCTGCAATCTCATATTTCAGTTCTTTCAACACCCTTGGATGTATACCATCTGGCCCAGGTGATTTGCTACTCTTCAGTTTATCTAATAGTTGTAATACATCTTCCTGATGTATCGATATTTCCTTCAATTCTTCCACACCTTTAAATACCACTTCAGTCATGGCTAACATCCCTACATCTTCCTCAGTAAAGACCGAAGCAAATAATTCATTCAGTCTCTCCGCTATCGCCTTGTCGCCTCTTAGTGCCCCTTTAACTCCTCTATCATCTAATGGACCAACTGACTCTCTCACAGGTTTTTTGCTACGAATGTACTTGAAAAAATCTTTATTTCGCGTTTTTGCTTCCGCAGCAAGCTTCTTCTCAAATTCTCCCTTTGCCTGCTTTATCAATGCCTTGCATTTGACTTGCCAGTGCTTGTGCTGTTTCCAGATTTTGTCGTTTGGCTCTTTTTTCCATTTCCTGAAAGATGCTTTTTTGGCAACAGCAGCCTCTCTGACCTCACCTTTAAACCATGCTGGCAGTTTTTTGGACTTCCTTCCACTTTTCTTAAAGCGTGGAATACAGCTGGTCTGGACTACCAAGACAGTATTTTTCAACAACACCCAAGCTTGATGTAAGTCTTTAACCTTTGCAACTGCTCCTTTTAGTTTTTTCTTAACTATTTTCCTTATTTTATCATAGTCTCCCTTTCGAAAGTTAAAAGGTAGTACTGTGGATTTCGGTACTATCCCTCCTCCACTAATTAAATCAAAGGCGATCATGCTATGATCACTATTGCCAAGTGGCCCCAACACCCTTATCTCTTGCACTAGATCTGGTGTTCCACTAAGGACTAGGTCTAATATGGCTTCCCCTCTGGTCGGTTCATGAACCAGCTGCTCCAAGAAGCAGTCATTTATGTCATCTAGGAACTTTATCTCCCTAGCATGTTCTGCCGTGACACTGACCTAGTCGATACCGGGGTAATTGAAATCACCCATTATTATTACTGCGCTGCTCTTCCCGGAGATCACCTGCTACAGGTGAGTAACTATGCTATCTCCAGGAAAAAGCAGGAATACAGTCATCACATATGGGACTCCCTAGCTCCCAAAAGGCACAGTCAATGTTAGGCAGGGTCGTTGACCTCGACTTCCCCGTCACGGAGATCTGGTCAGAGTGGGTGGGAGGAAGGAATTGTATCTACATCCCAAAGAGATGAAGGACCGCTTGGCCAAGCAGTAGTGGGCCAGAAAGGTATGGATGGAGGACCGTGTAGCGGCTCGGCAAATCTCAGCAATGGGTACTGAACGTAGGTTGGCCACAGAGGCCGACATAGCTCAGACACTGTGAGCAGCGACGTGTCCCTCAAGGGAACGTCCTGCTTTGTTATAAGAGAAAGATATACAGTCTGCTATCCACCACGACAGAGTGTGTTCTGTCATTTGAAGATCAAGGTGTACTGGATCAAAGGACACAAAATAGCTGAGAGGTTTTCCTAAGGTTTTGTGTTCTCTGGAGACAGAAGGGTAGTGCCCTCTTGCAGTTGAGAGTATGCAGAGTTGCTTCTGCATGTGAAGCATGTGGTCTTGGGAAGAAGACCGGGAGGATGACAGATTGATTAATATGAAAAGGGAAGACCACTTTTGGAAGGAAGTGGGAGTGTGTCCATAGGACTACTTTGTTGTGGTGGAAACGGGTATACGGGGTGTGAGCTACTAAGGCTTGTGACTCGCTGATGTGCCTGGCTGATGTCAGGGCAATGAGGAAGAAGACCTTCCAGGATAAACAGTGGAGGTGTATGGTTGCTAACGGCTCAAAGGGTGGATTGAGGAGTTGAACTAGCACTACGTTGAGATCCCATGCCACTGGTGGTGGGCGAATAGGTGACTTTGTGAGAAGTAGACTCCTCCTGAATCGTGCCACTAGAGGAGCTGTGGAGATGGGTTTGCCATCTACAGGGTTATGAAAGGCTGAAACAGCACTAAGGTGTACTCAGACAGAGTTTGATTTAAGACCGAGTGAGGATAAATGCCAGAGATAGTGCAATAGCGTAGGAACTGATGCTTCGAATGGATTGTGGGCATTTTGAGAGCACCATGTAGCACATCTCCGCCACTTTAGGAATAAGCCCTCTAATAGAGGGTTTTCTGGAGAAAAGGAAGAGATCCTTGACCTCCGCAGATAAAGCACAGTTACTTACCTGTAACAGGTGATCTCTGGGAACAGCAGGAATAAGTCTTCACATATGGGTATCGTCAGTACCGATGGAGCCTGTGCGGGAACGCTCCCCAACGTCCAATCAGAAAGCCTTTGGGAGCATCCCACAGCGCCTGCGTGCTGCCTTCCCGCCTTTCCCAACTGTCTCTCCTCAGTTGAGTTTTAAAGCTGAGACAAAGAGAGAGAGAGAGAGGGAAAGGAAAGATAGATAGAGAGATGCAACTCCTAGGGGAGGTAGGTGGGTTGTGAAGACTTATTCCTGCTGTTCCCAGAGATCACCTGTTACAGGTAAGTAACTGTGCTATCTCCAGGAACAAGCAGGAATGAGTCTTCACATATGGGGACTCCCTAGCTTTAGATGCCAGGGAGAGACGCCAGAAGTTCTGTGTATCTGGGACAGGGCTCCACTTCCCCCCATGGATCTCTGGCATCCCATCAGGGATGGTGGGTTGGAGTTGATTAAGTATGGAACAGGTGTTGGAGAACAGCCTGACCAAACAAGGCATCCCGGCGGGAGTCCTTGTCCAAGCAGTAATGGGCTGTGAAGGTATGAACCGAGGCCAAAGTGACTTCTCGACAGATGTCGTCAATAGACACAGAGTTCAGATGAGCCATTGAGGCTGCCATGGCCCTCACATTGTGAGCTGTGACATGGCCCTCCAGAGAAAGGTTCTTACTCTGATAGGCGAAAGAAATACACTGGGCAATCCAGTTGGATAGTGTTCTCTTGGAGACTGGTAGTCCCAAATGAGAAGGATCAAAGGCAACAAAGAGCTGAGAGGACTTTCTATGTTGCTGTGTGCTTTGTAAATAAAAAGCCAGAGCTCTTTTACAGTGCAGGGTATGAAGATTCCTCTCTGCACTTGATGCATGAGGTCCTGGAAAAAGGACAGGTAGGTAGACCTCCTGGTTGAAGTGAAAGGGCGAGACCACCTTAGGCATAAAGTGTGAATGAGTCCTAAGGACTACCTTGTCATGATGGAACCTTGCATAAGGTGGATTAGCTACGAGTGCTTGCAATTCATTAATACGACGTGCTGATGTGATTGCAATGAGAAAGATAACCTTCCAAGAAAGGAATTTCAAGTAGGTAGTAGCCAAAGGTTCAAAAGGCGGCTTCATAAGCTGACCAAGAACCAGGTTCAAGTCCCATGCCACCGGAGGTGGTCTAATGGGAGGATATGTTAAAAGGAGGCCTCTCATGAACCTTGCTACAAGAGGATGAGAGGAAATAGGTTGTCCATTTAGAGGCTTAAGGGAAGCTGCAATAGCACTCAAATGGACCCCTTACTGAATTTGTTTTGAGGCCTGTATTAGACAGATGGAGGAGATACTCCAGCAAAGATTCCAGGGGTATGGCAAGGGGGTTAAGACCCTTTTCAGAGCACCAGATAGTAAACCTCTTCCACTTGAAAGCATAAGAACGTCTAGTGGAAGGTTTTCTGGAAGCATAAAGAACATCTTTCACCTGTTGAGAAAGATGAAGATCTTGGAGATCTAGGCCTTCAGCAACCAAGCCCTGAGATGCAGAGACTGGGGATTGGGATGCCATAACTTTCTGTCCTCTTGAGATAGGAGATCTGGAGCAGACCCTAACTCGAGGGAGGGAGCTTGAGAGAGATGTAGAAGCAGAGGGTACCACACTTGCCGTGGCCAATGTGGAGCTATGAGAATCATGTGGCCTCTGTCTCTCTGAAGCTTGAACAGGGTTTTGGGAATTAGGGGAATGGGTGGAAAGGCATACAGGAAGTCTTGACCCCAATGAAGGAGGAAAGCATCCCTTGCCTGAGCTCCTTGAGCCGGAGTTCTGGAACAGAACCGGGGAAGTTTGACATTCCACGGACTTGCAAAGAGGTCTATGTCCGGGGTTCCCCAAATTTGAAAAATCCTGGTCACCTGGTCCACATGTAAGGACCACTCGTGTGGAAGCAGAAGTTGACTGAGCCTGTCTGCCCAAGAGTTTTGAACGCCTGGAAGATAAACTGCCAGAAGATGAATCTGATGCTCTCTTCATTGCAAAGCGACAGAGAGCCAGTTCTGCCCTGCTTGTTCACATAGAACATGGCTACCTGATTGTCTGTGTGGATAAGGACTGTCTTGCAGCTGAGCAGGGTGTGGAACACCTGCAGAGCAAGGAAGATTGCTCTGAGTTCCAAGAGATTATATGTAGACAACTCTCCTGTGGGGACCAGATGCCCTGGATGGAGAGGTCTTGTAGATGAGCTCCCCATCCCATTGGAGAAGCATCTGTTGTGAGAGTTGCTTGGGGTAGAGACTGCTGAAACGGGGACCCCAGCAACAAGTTTTGAGGAGACTTCCACCACTGGAGGGACAAAAAGAGGCGACTTGTGTTTGCTATTTTGTCTGACAGGCAGTCTAACGCCTGGGTCCATTGGGTGGATAAAGTCCACTGAGCTGCCCTCATGTGAAGGCGAGCATATGGTACCACATGCACAGTAGATGCCATGTGGCCTAGTAACTGTAACATCTCTCGAGCAGTTAAGTGAGGCTTCAACTCTGCTTGAGAAGCTAACTGCACCAAGCGAAGGCAACGGGCCTGGGGGAGATAGACCCTTGCCTTTGTGGTATCCAGCAACGCCCCTATAAACTCCAGGGACTGAGTAGGGGTTAAATTGGATTTTGGGATGTTTATTATCAGCCCTAAATACTGAAGGATACCCATTGTGCAGGCTAGAGAATTCTTGGCCTCTGACTGGATGGGAGCTCGAATGAGCCAGTCGTCCAAATAAGGGAAGACGAATATTCCCAGAGTGCGCAGAAATGCAGCTACCACTGCCATGCATTTTTTGAACACCCTTGGAGCAGAGGCCAGACCAAAAGGGAGCACTGTGTATTGCTAGTGCTTCTCTTGAAAAAGGAACCGAAGGAACCTTCTGTGAGTTGGATGGATGAGAACATGGGTGTACGCATGCTTGAGATCTAGAGAACAAAGCCAATCCTGACTCTGAAGGTATGGCAGCAGAGTTTCCAGAGAAATCATTTTGAATTTTTCCTTGACTAGGAATCTGTTCAATTCTCTGAGATCTAAGATGGGTCTGTAGCCCCCTGTTTTCTTTGGAATAAGAAAATAGGGGGAGTAGAAACCTGTGCCCTGTTGTTGAAGAGGCACTTCCTCTATTGCCCCTGGGTGAGAAGGGTGGCAACCTCCTGCTCCAACAGGTTGAGGAGGGAGGTTGGAGAATTGAATTGGTGCACTCTTGTGTGAGGGGGCAAGCTTGAAAAATGAAGTTTGTACCCCTCTCTTATGATGGAGAGTGTCCAATGCTCTGCTGTAATTTGCCCCCACCTGGGAGCAAAATGACATAACCTTCCTGGAATGGTGGAGGGCTCTGGTCCTTCCAGAGCCAGGAAGGCTAAGTTCTCTAGCGGAAAGTCAAAGGCCCTGAGGGGGCTGAGGTTGCTGGGCCTGTGGAGGCCTAGCAGCCTTTGCTTTGCTCTGTTTGGATGATTGCTGACGTTTGGTAGGGAATTGAGCTGCAGAAGATGCCCGCTGACCATAAGCAGGATAGAATCTTCCCTTTTTAGAAAAAGGTGCTTTCTTGAACAACCTTTTCTTAGCAGGAGCAGCTGTGGATTTGGATAGTCTATCCAAGGCAGAATTTTCAGCATCCATCTGATTGGCTTTTGCTTGCCAATCTTTACCAAACAGGTTTTCACCTGTACAAGGGATATTTCCTAATTCATCTTGAACCCAGATCTCCAAATCAGATGCTTGAAGCCAAGCAATTCTACGTGCAACTATGGCAATAGCTGAGGCTCTGCTTACACATTCAAAGGAGTCGAAAGCTGCACGGTTGGAGAATTTGGAGATATCTTGGGCATGTTTGAGCCAAGTGAGAAAGTCCTGTCTTATCTTCAGAAATGAAAGGACTTAAAGCCTGCAAATGATCAGGGACTTCTTTTAAGAACATTCCCATGTAAAGACTATAGGAATTAATTCTCGCAGCAAGCATGGAAGCTTGGAAGGTTCTTCTTCCAAAAGCCTCCAGGGTTCTACATTCACTTTCTGGAGGATTAGAGACATGTCTTTTGGCACTTCTAATCTTTCTCATAGCAGACTCAATCACAATAGAGTGGTGAGGAAGTTGAGTTTTATGGAAACCAGGACAAGGAGGGACACGATACATGGTATCCAACCTGCGAGAATGAGGGGAGGTGATCAGAGGTGCTTCCCACATCCTTAACATGAGATCATACAAAATCTCATTAACAGGCAAGGTAGCTGCCTCCTTAGGAGTTTTAGGATATTGTAAAATATCTAACTCCTTGGCTCTGGGTTCTGTCTCAGGGGCCACCGTGATGGAAAGGCCCCGAGCCACCTCCCTGATGAAGTCTTGAAAAGACAAGTCCTCTGGAGGAGACATCCTTCGTTTAGGAGAGGACTCCAACTGTGGAAGAAGCATCACTGCATCGACCGACTCTTCAGAATCCTCAGAGGAATCGAAGTATCATCTGTCCCGATGCTCTTGCAAAGCCCGATACCCGTACCGACTGGGATCGGTATCGGGAATAACCGGTACCGGGGTATCGGTACCGGAGGGCTTCAGAGAACAGAGTACTGGCATAGCAGACACCAATGCCCATGGTACCGGGATCGGTACCGATGGCGATGCTAGAGCCGGTACCGGTGGGGTAGTTTGTTGTGGTACCACGGGCATCTATGCCACAAGGAAAGCCGCCAGACTGCGTTCCATGGACAGAATCCTCTGATCCATCGACGCCGCAAATGCTTGGAAGTCAGTACCGGTGGAAGCCACCGGTACCCCAGAGCATGTCAACAGGAGATCTGTCGAGGCCACGGCATCGAGATCATCCTGGAACCCCGATGATGATGCTTTAGAGGCCGAAGCCTCCCGCCGGGGTAATTTTGCCGGTGCAGAATCCTCGAGGGCAACGCCATAGGCATCTCGATGCTTAGAAGGAGATCTACCCTTCGAGGAACGGCTGGATTTATGTTTAGTTACCCGAGATCCATGTGAGGAAGAAGCAGCCCTGGAAGACGTTGATGCCACCGAAGCCACATCAGAGGGAAACAGGGTACTGAGCTTGGCAACTCGGTTCTGCCAACCTCTTTTAGACATCATAGAACAGGACATACAATCTGTGATGGAATGGTCAGGACCTAAACATTTTAGACACCAGTCATGGGTGTCGGTGACGGAAATGGTACCGCCACATTTTGTGCACTTCTTAAATCCTGAGGCAGGCTTTTCCATGTTAAGGAAAAAACGTTTTGGGCCTAAGGCCCAAAACGCAAGTGCACCTAAAGAAAAAAGAAACGGAAAAAAGATTTTTATTTTTTTTTTACAAGAAGAAAAGAGAAAGACCGGCGGTACCGGTGGAGCGTCAAAGAAGGCAGACGCGACACAAAAGAAATAAAGAAAAATAAAGAAATTCTTCTGCGGTGACGGGAACACGACTTGCTGGCTCCGCAGAAAAAGAAGAACTGAGAAGAGACAGTTGGGAAAGGCGGGAAGGCAGCACGCAGGCGCTGTGGGATGCTCCCAAAGGCTTTCTGATTAGACACTGGGGAGCGTTCCTGCGCAGGCTCCGTCGGTACCGACGATACCCATATGTGAAGACTCATTCCTGCTTGTTCCTGGAGATAGGAAGATCCTGAAAAACTATGCTTTCAGGAGCCAGGCCATTAGGCGACGTGATCAGAGATTGGGATGGAGGAATGCTCTGTTGTCCTGTGACAGGAGATCTGGCCTGGATCCCAACAGGATTGGTGAGGTCTGTGGCAGATGAAATAGGAGGGAAAACCATGGTTGACGAGGCCAGTGTGAGGTTATGAGTATCATGGAGCCCTTGTCTGTTCTCAGTTTGAAGAGAGTTTTTGAGATTAGGGGGATGGGGGGGGAATGCATAGAGGAGTCCCCGACCCCAAGGGATCAGGAATGCATCAGATTCCAGTCTGGATGGTAGTTTGGAGCAGAACCGGGGGAGGTGGAACAACTCTGTTGCCTTTGTCAGATCGAGAGACCATTCGTGGGGTTAGAGGATACGACTCATGTGGTCTGCCAGGAGATTGCTCTCTCCTGGAATGTAAACCACATGTAGGTTTATGTGGTGTTGGATGGCGAAGTTCCAAAGTTCGCAGGCTTCCTGACACAGAGGGAGAGAGCCCGTTCCCCCTTGTTTGTTGATATAAAACACTGCCACCTCATTGTCTGTCCATATGAGGATTGGATTGTTGGAGAGTTGATATTGAAAAACTTGGAGAGCTTTCGTGATTACTCAGAGCTCCAAAAGGTTTATCTGCTGTTTTGGGCTCTTGTGCTGTCCAGAAACCTTGTGTGCAGACAGACTCAGTGTGTGCTCCCCAACCCTGTTTGGAAGCTTCTATCAACAGAGTATGCTATGTCTGGGGCATCTGAAAAGGTGACCCTGCTAGTAGATTTTCTGGGATGCACCACCACTGGAGGGAGTCGGGCATTGGGAGATGATATTTGGATCATATCCCGTAGTTTCCCCATGGCCCGAGTCCACTGGGTTGAGAGAGTCCATTGTATTTGATGCATGTGGAGCCTGGCTTATGGGACTACATGCACTGTGGAAGCCATGTGGCCTAGTAGTGTTAGAAAGCAGTTTGCTGAATCCTTGGCTTTCTCGCCTGCTTGTGGCTAGTTGTATCAAGCGATTCATGCAATCCACTGAGAGAAAAGCTTTGCACTGCTTGGTGTCTAGGATGGCACCTATGAATTCCAACCTTTGTGTTGGAATAAGGTTTGACTTTAGAAAGTTTATGACGAACCCCAGGGATTGCAGAAGGGTTAGGTTCTTTTGCTGGGCCAAGCAGAGCTCTCCAGAAGAGTTTGCCTTTATTAGTCAGTTGTCCAAGTAGGGGAAAACATAGATCTTGTGTTTTCGAAGATGAGCCGCCACGATGGATATGCGTTTTGTGAACACTTTTGGTGCAGATGCCAGGTCGAAGGGGAGAACCCTTCATTGGTAATGGATTCTTTGACGTGTGAACCTGAGATACTGCCTGTGGGTGTATCAGGATATGTATATAGGCCTCTTTTGAGGTCTAGGGAACAAAGTCATTTGTTTTCTTGGAGGTAGGGAAGAAGGGTCCCTAGGGAGATCATCCTAAATTTTTCTTTTACTAGGAATTTGTTTAGATTTCTGAGGTCCAGAATGGGCCTGTGGTCCCCTGACTTCTTTGGAATGAGGAAGCAGGGGGAGTAGAAGCCTTTGAACCGTTCCTGAAGAGGAACTGGTTCTACCGCTCCTTGGGTAAGGAGAATATTTATTTCTTGCTGGAGGACCACCTCCGGGGGAGGGGGAGTTTGGAAGGATAGTCCCCTCTGAAAAAATGAGGGGGAAGCTCTCGAAAGTTGAGTTGATACCCTTTTTGTATAATGGTGAGAGTCCAGTTTTCTGTGGTGATGGTATGCCATCTCTGGTTGATCAGTGAGAGCCTTCCTGGAATGGGTATCTGATCCTGTAGAGTCTGTTGGGGACTGGCTATGTTCCCTATCTGGAAGTCAAAAACTTGACGCAGCAGGAAGTGGTTGAGTTTGAGGTTCTGTCTTAGTGAGTCTGGGCTTCTTGCCCTGCTTGGGACCCTGCTGCTTTTGTTGCGAGTGGTAGGTGGGCTGGGAATAGGAAGGGTAAAACCTTCTCTTCTTGGTGTAGAAGGCTATTTTAGGTGGTGCTTTCTTTTTTTGAAGGGTCAGATGTTTTCCTAGAGAGTCGTTTGAGGGTGGTATCATCAGTCTATAGTTCCCCTGCTTTCTCTCAACAGTTCTTACCAAACAGGTTTTCACTGTGCAGGGGATATTGCCCAGCTTGTTTTGGACCCATTGTTCCAAAGTCTGAGGCTTGAAGCCAAGTCAGACGTCTTGCCCCTATAGCTATGGAAGACGCTCTGCTGGATGACTCAAACACATCAAAGGTGGCTCTGTTAACAAATTTTGATACATTTTGACTATGGGAGAGGACAGCCTGGAATGCTGGTTGTTTTCCCTCTGGGAGGAAGGGGAGGAATCCCTCCCAGTCCTTGCTCAGTTCTTTAAGAAACACTCCCATATAGAGGATATAGGAACTAATTCTATTAGCCAGAATCGATGCCTGAAAAGAGCGCTGGGCAAAGGAATTGAGTTCCCTCTATTCACGGCCTGGAGGGACTGAAGCATGGTTTTTCCTGCTCTTTATCCTGCGCATCGCTGATTCCACCACCATAGAATGGTGAGGAAGCTGCAGTTTCTGAAAGCCAGGGCAGTCAGGTACTCAATACATAATATCTAAATGACAACTTATAGGGGAGATGGTAAGGGGGGTCTCCCATATTTGTGGCATCAAATTGTGAAGAATTTGATGCACCGGTAGGATGGTTGCTTCTTTTGGTGCCACGGGGTACTGGAGAATCTCCAGCTCCTCCACCCTCTGTTCCGGTTCTGATGCCGCCTGGATTGAGAGGCCCGCCGCCATGTCCCTAATAAATTCCTGAAAGGACATGTCCTCAGGAGGTGATTTTCTGTGTGTATTAACCAATGGTGGCAAGGGTTCCGAGGCAAACTCTCAAAGGTCATCGGAATCCAGTTACCGATGATCGGAATCGGATGTATCATTATCGGACTCCAGTGAGTATCAATGGTGCCGATGCCAAGTGTCACGTTGATGCCCTTCGATGTCTCCGGGGTCAAAGCCATGCACCGTCCAGGAGGGAACTGTGGTCGGTGGAGGTATCAGTACTGGTACCAATACCTTGGTGCTTCGAGGCCCCTGCATCAATGTCGATGGTGCCATCAGGGATGGTTGTTGAAATCAAATGGATGGAGGCATCATGGACAGTGCTACCAGTCGAGTCTCCATGGCTGTCGATGTCAAGGGCACTGATGCCACCAGGAGAGCTGCTATGGTCCTTTCCAAGGACAGTATCCGCTGGTCCGAGGAGGGAGCCTATGCCTGGTCCATAGACAAAATGGGGCTGGGTGCCACTGTACCAGTGCATGGCATCAGGGGTTCCACAGAGGCCGAGGCCCTGGGTACCTCCCAAATCCTCATAGGAGCTTTGGCGGACAAGTTGTCCCGCCGAGGATGCTTGGACCTAAGGCTTGAAAAGTCCTGGACGATTCTCGGTGCAAATGGGAACATTCTCACGATTCCTGAGGCTTACCTGATGAGTCCTTGGACTTTTGTCTCGGTTCCTTCGAAGTCTCTGAAGGTTCTCAGGGTCTGGACTTACATTTTTGAGGGCGAGATGGAGGAGGCGGCTTCTTTGATTTCTTCTCCTCACGTCTGGACTCTTTGGAGTGTTTAGAAGTGTGAAAGCCAGACGACGCCCTTGAAGAAGTCGAGGCCATTGATACTGTGTCTGAAGGAAAAAGCTCTCCAAACTTCTTGGCCCAGTTCCACAGGCCCCTCTTGGTCATTTGCTTGCACAGGGAGCACTCTTGAGGGATGTGGTCGGGACAGAGGCATTTAAGGCACCAATCATGTTTATCAGTGATCGATATGGTGCTGGAACATTTTGTACATTTTTTGAAGCCGGTGGCAGGTTTTTCCATAGTTAGAAAAGGGTGGGCAAGGCCCATGGGGCATGAGACCCAAAGGGAAATTTCCTTTTTTTTTAAAAATAGGAAATAAAAGAGAAAGGGAAAAGTAGTATCATTCGATACTGAAATAGAGCGGCAAAGGAAGGTATATTAAGATTCTTCAGCGGTAACAAGAAGAAGTCCTGTTGGTTCCGTGGAAAAAGAAGAACTGAGGAGAGTACGTTGGAAAAACGGGAAGGCAGCAGCGCAGGTGCAGTGGACTGCTCCCACAGGCTTTCCTACTTGCAGCTGGGGAGCTTCCCGTGTGGGTTCCGTCAGTACCCAACATCACCCATATGTGAAGACTACATTTCTGCTTGTTCCTGGAGATTAAACTAGAAGTCAGGATTCATATCCTGTTTCTCCCACTGAAGCTTTTTGACACGGTAGACAAGACATGTCACTCTCCACTGCCTCAGGTACAATTTAGCCCTCTAGGACAGGGAAATAACTATAAAAGATCTGAATTGCAACTTGTCTTGAACTTTGCTATGGAGAGCAGAATAAATCTAAAATCCAAATGCATTCTTATCATTGCTAGAGCAGTCAGGACTTGTAAGTTACTACTGCCTGAGGAATGTAAGCCTTCCTTCACAGCAGGAGCATTTCTCCAGCATAATGATACTTGAAAAACACATGTTAATACATTAATTTAACATCTTATTATACTATACAGGCCAACAGGCCCTCTACTGACAGCTTCAAGAGATTTTTTGAGAGCAGCAAGTACAAATTTTCTCAGAATTACCATAAAAGAGCATAATGAATGACAAGAAAGTTCCCATTCTATCGCACTTCCCTGCACTAAAACTTGTGGTCTTGGGCAAGCCACTTAACCCTCCATAGCGAATGTTCCCTGTAAAATAGTTATTTCCAAGTTATAATGCCCTGTTCAATGTAATTTCAGTTTGTTCAATGTAAACCGCACTGATGCAGAATAGCGCGGTATATAAGAGAATGTAAATAAATAAATAAAATTGTGGAATCTAGGCCAGCCATACCAAACAGAATTTGTACTTATTATCCTGAAGAACTTCATGTACTGATAACTGATTATCCTTTACATAATGTTTCATGGTGGTAAGAATGGAACCTATACAAGTACCTTGCATTAACTCTACCATAGAAACATACAAAATAGAAACTGCTCTAGTAAGGTTTCTTGGAGAAAATGCAAAAAAATATTGCAAGCATTACTGCAGTGATTCAAATATAACACCATCTAAAGACTGAAGTATTAAAATCCTACAGATTAAAATACAAAAGTGCTGTGGTATCTGAGGGGGGGGTTTCCTAGCATTTTCCTTGCAGATACCACAGAGAAAATGATGGGACTGTGGGATGGCAATTTCGCAGTTGCAGCTAATGCCACTCATTGAGGTAGCGATAGCTAGATCTGCAATGTCTGCAGAAACATTCAAGTACTGTGGGCTAATGCCAAGCTGCATGGAACCAGAACCCCCACACTCCGCCCATCAAGGAAGACACACTGGTGAAATGCAGCTACTGCAGAAAAAAGCCAACGACAGCTGTCTTTTTCACCTGCATTAGCCATCTTCATGGTGCGACAAACCCATGTTAGCACTGAAAAGACAGCTAATGCACGTCAGGAAACATCCCCCATAGTCTTCTGCAAGGTGACATTTTTCTTACCAGTTGACATCGTTGAGTCCTGTTAGACCAAACTAGACAAGTGGGCTGTGTTCCCCTACTAGCAGACTGGTGGGGACAAGGAACCAATGAAAATCCCACGTTTCAATGATATCACTTCCATGCCTCAGCCACCAGATACCACCTTCAGTATTCGTCCCAAAGCAATTGGGAGAAACATGGCAAGCCTCATACAACCACAATTGTGGTCAACAATGAGTGAGCAGTAGTAGAGAACTATGTACAGGAAAAGCGTAGCTACTCGCCTGTAACAGGTGTTCTCCAGGGACAGCAGGAATCAGTCCTCACATATGGGTGACATTGGCGCCAATGGAAACTCCAGGGAAGCATCTCCCCAGCTTTCAAAGAAAGCCTTTGGAAGATGCACCATGCATGCGTGGTCCCCTCCCTGCCCAAGCGTGCCATCTTGCCTCAGTCTAATGACATTGCTAAGAAGGCAAAAAATTAAAATACAGTAAAGGAGCAACTCCAAGGGGAGGAGGGAGAGTTGTGAGGACTGATTCCTGCTGTCGCCAGAAAGCACCTGTTACAGGTGAGTAACTACTCTTTCTCCGGGAATAAACAAGAAGTTAGTCCTCACATATGGGATTTCCCAACTACAAGCTACCGAGAACCTGTAAAAAACACCACGGCAACTTGCAAAGAGTGAGCCATGAATTGCAGCAGTTGAGTCCCTACTGAGAGACTCTTGCAAGACCCAAGTGTTCGGCAGGGAACCAGCACTCTGGTAGCCTGAACACAGAAGGGTCGGAGGGAAGGAGTTGCCTACACCCCAAACAGATTACAGAGTATGGCCTGGCTGAAGGCATTGTCCCATTGGGACTCCCTCTCCAGGCAGTAGTGAGATGCGAAAGATTTACCAAAGACCAGGTGGCGGCCTGGCAGATTTCCATCACAGGCACGGAATGCAGGTTTGCCACAGAGGTAGCTATGGCCCTGATGCGGTGCACAGTGACCCTCTGGTCCAGTGAGATACCCACCTGCTCACAGGCCAGGGTAATGCAGTCTGCCACCCAAGTGGACAGAGTTCGCTTAGTCACTGGGAGCCCCGGATGACTGGGAACACAGGATACGAAAAGCTAACCTGCTTTGTGACTTGGTTGTCGGTCTGGACGAAAAGCTGAGGTGCTTGGTGGTGGCTCCGAGTCTGTGGCAGATAGAAGGACAGGGCACTTTTACAATACAAAGTATGGAGGATGGTTTCCACCCTGCCAGCATGAGGCCTCATAAAGAAAGCGGGGAGCACCACCTCCTGACTGAGGTGGAACGGGGACACCACCTTTGGCAGAAACATGGGGTGTGAGCAGAGCACCACCCTGTTATTGTAGAACCTCATGTATGTGGGCTCTATCATCAGAGCCTGGAGCTCGCTGACTCTGCGAGCTGATGTGAGTGCTACAAGGAAGACGACCTTCCAGGAGAGGTACCGCAAGTGGCAGGTAGCCAGGAGCTCAAATGGTGGCTTAGTGATCTGTGAGAGCACCACGTTGAGATCCCACTCCACCACTGGAGGGCAGATGAGGGGGTTTGGATAGCATGAGGCCCCACAAGAACAGAGATACAAGGGGCTGAGCCGAGAGGGGTTTGTCCTCAATGGAATGGTAGTGCGCTGCGAAAGCGCTCATGTGCACTCTGACCGAGTTGGACTTTAGTCCCACCTGCAACAAGTGGAGTAGGTACTGGAGTACCACTTGTACCGAACAGGAGAACGGGTTCGTCCATCTTTCAGCGCACCACACTAACACCACTTGAAGGCATACGCAGTCTTGCAGGACTACAAAAGGGGACTGTTACTTCTGGAGAGAGATCTGCAATTGTGAGTATATACTTATGGGAATTTTCTGTAAGGAATTCTTTGTATTAAAGCTAATTAATCTGTGAACCCACTATTTTTTGTTAAATCAGTCAGGGCCTAGTAGCAGCAGTTTAAGTTTAAATTTAAAACACAGAAGAGAACTTTCTGGTTACATATCATACCCCGCAGACAGCTTGTAGTTTAAATTTAATAGTCACTCAGGGCCTAGCATCAGCAAAGTACTTTTAGTTTAAATTTAAAACACAGAAGAGAACTTTCTGGTTAAATTTAGAACCCAGCAGAGAGCTTGTAGTTTAAATTTCATAATAAGTTAGAGCCTAGCAACAGCAAAAAGCTATAATTTAAAATTTAAAATCAAATAAGAATATAACTTACCTCAGCAGCACAGGACAGGGTACTGTGTAGCAGCCCTCTTTTCATAAGTGTTATTTCCCTCCCTCCCTCCCTCCCCACACCCACCCACCCCTGGGATAATTGTAGCTTTATAGGTACTTACACATCTTAAAAGACAGGGGCTGCTCTCAGGTGAAGCTCGTTACCCAAATCAGTCATACACTAAGGACCTGAGATTAATTAAGCTTCAGGTGAACAAGGTATATTAAACGTATTAGATACAGTTTTATTAGTATAAATATCCATAGCAACCCTTAGGAAGTAAAGAACTTAAACAGCTAAACAAAAACTTAAAACTAAGATGCAGGCAGCAGTCCAGCAGCGAGATGGGGGCTTTCCAGTCTTTTGCATTGAGTGTCACATGTATGATTTTCTCCCAGTTGGTGAGAGGTCTTACGTGTGCACTAGGTGCAAGGAGCTCTTTGCTCTCAGGGAACGAGTCCATTCTCTAGAGGCTAGAGTAGCAGACTTGGAAAACATAAGAAAGACAGAAAGGTACATAGACGAGACCTGCAGGGATATAGTCCTGAAGTCCCACCTCCAGTCTGGCAGCATCCCTGTTGCCATGGAGGAGAGGGGTCACGTGACAGGAGAGCATCACCCTGGTGTGGCAGGAAGTGATCCTGTAACTAGGACCTGTCCTCCAGGTGATGTAAAACCCTCTCGCACCGAGGAAGTTTCTCCAGGGCCATGTGCCCATGAGAGAAGGGTTAGGACAGCTGTTATAGTTGGCGATTCGATCATTAGGCATGTAGATAGCTGGTGGACGTAAGGATCGCCTGGTAACATGCCTGCCTGGTGTGAAGGTAGCGGACCTCACGCACCACCTAGATAAGGTCTTAGATAGTGCTGGGGAGGAGTCTGCTGTCTTGGTACATGTCGGTACCAATGACATAGGAAAATGTGGTAGGGAGGTTCTGGAGGCTAAATTTAGGCTTTTAGGTAGGAAGTTGAAATCCAGAACTTTCAGGGTAGCATTCTCCGAAATGCTTCCCGTTCCATGTGCAGGACCCAAAAGGCAGGCAGAGCTCTGGAGTCTCAATGCTTGGATGAGACAATGGTGCAGAGATGAGGGTTTGGGATTTGTTAGGAACTGGGGAACATTCTGGGGAAAGGAGGGACTCTTCCGAAGGGATGGGCTTCACCTTAACCGGGATGGAACCAGGCAGCTGGCATTAACCTTTAAAAAGGAGATAGAGCAGCTTTTAAACTAGATAAAAGGGGAAAGCCGACAGTCGCCCAAGAGCGGATGGTTCGAAAGAATGTATCTTTGAAGGATACTACCAAAAGCAGAGAGGTTCCAAAAAAGAGTAAAGTAGCCCAAATGCCCTCGAGTATGGAGCAGACAGAGCTTAAAGATCCCAAATTACCAATGTCTACCAACAGCCAAACTAATATGAATAAAATACAGTCTATAAAATGCTTGTATGCAAATGCTAGAAGTCTAAAAAATAAGATGGGAGAGTTAGAATATATAGCACTAAATGAGAGGTTAGATATGATTGGAATATCAGAGACATGGTGGAAGAAGGACAACCAGTGGAACACTGTGATACCTGGATACAAACTATATCGTAATGATAGAGCTGATCAAATTGGTGGAGGGGTTGTGCTCTATGTTAGAGAGGGCATTGAGGCAGAGAGGATTAAAGTTTTGCAGGAAACAAAATTTGCTGTAGAATCTCTATGGATTGAAATTCCATGTAAAAAGGGGAAGGAGATGGCAGTGGGGGTGTACTATCGACCGCCTGGCCAGAATGAACAAATGGATGATGAAATGCTCAAAGAAATCAAGGAAGCTAACAAAAGTTATACCGCAGTAATAATAATGGGTGATTTCAATTACCCTGGTATCTACTGAGTCAGTGTCACGGCAGGACATGCTAGGGAGATAAAGTTCCTAGATGACATAAATGACTGCTTCTTGGAGCAGCTGGTTCATGAACCGACCAGAGGGGAAGCCATATTAGACCTAGTCCTTAGTGGAACACCAGATCTAGTGCAAGAGATAAGGGTGTTGGGGCCACTTGGCAATAGTGATCATAGCATGATCGCCTTTGATTTAATTAGTGGTGGAGGGATAGTAAGGAAATCCACAGTACTACCTTTTAACTTTCGAAAGGGAGACTATGATACAATGAGGAAAATAGTTAAGAAAAAAATAAAAGGAGCAGTTGCAAAGGTTAAAGACTTACATCAAGCTTGGGTGTTGTTGAAAAATACTATCTTGGAAGCCCAGACCAGCTGTATTCCATGCTTTAAGAAAAGTGGAAGGAAGTCCAAAAAACTGCCAGCATGGTTTAAAGGGGAGGTCAGAGAGGCGGCTGTTGCCAAAAAAGCATCTTTCAGGAAATGGAAAAAAGAGCCAAACGACGAAACCTGGAAACAGCACAAGCACTGGCAAGTCAAATGCAAGCCACTGATAAAGCAGGCAAAGGGAGAATTTGAGAAGAAGCTTGCTGCGGAAGCAAAAACGTGAAATAAAGGTTTTTTCAAGTACATTCGTAGCAAAAAACCTGTGAGAGAGTCAGTTGGTCCATTAGATGATAGAGGAGTGAAAGGGGCACTAAGAGGCGACAAGGCGATAGCGGAGAGACTGAATGAATTCTTTGCTTCAGTCTTTACTGAAGAAGATGTAGGGATGTTACCCATGACTAAATAGTAATTACACATACCTGGTAATTGTAGTTCCTTGAGTGACGACAGTTCAGTCCTCTACTTCTGGGTTGTCAACCTCCTCCTGCAGCTTTGGAGACTGGTACGTCAGAATGACATCACTGGATATAGTCTGATGCTCACTCCTCTTAGTCCCAGTGTGAACTATTAACAAAGCAGACTCAAAGGAGCAACAAATAAGTAGCACAAAGTAACCAACATAAAGTAATCTAACTACTTTGAAACCGCTAAACCTTTAAACCCCCATTAAGGTCTTCTTACGCCCTTTACTGTCAGTCCACATACTAAATACGAGAGAAACCTACCTGTGAAAACTCCCCCCAATTTCTTATCGCTGGATTCTTTGCAAAACCTTGGGCGGGACGGAGGACTGAACTGTCGTCACTCAAGGAACTACAATTACCAGGTATGTGTAATTACCATTTCCTTATCGTTCCTCCAGTTCAGTCCTCTACCTCTGGGAAGTACCAGAGCAGTAATCATTGGGAGGGACCCTGCAATCCGGCCTGCAATACTGCTGAACCGAAACGAGCATCTGAAGCCGCCGCGACATCCAGACGATAATGCTTACTGAACATATGTAGGGACGACCAAGTCGCCACTCTACAAATGACCCCCCGGCGGCACTAAACTGTGCTCCACCCAGGAACAGGCTTGCGCTCTCGTGGAGTGCGCATGCAATCCTGTGGGTATTGACCGCCCCTGAAGCAGATAGGCGGAAGCAATTGCCTCTCGAACCCACCGGGCAATCGAAGCCTTAGCCGCCGCTTCGCCTTTGTGCGCACCCCCAAACAAAACAAATAGCCTATCCGACTTACGAAACGATTCCGTCACCTTCAAATACCTACGCAAAGCTCTTTTTACATCCAAACGTCGTAAACTGGACTCCCGTTCCCCATCGTTCCGAGACCCGAGGACTGGCAAGCAAACCGCTTGATTCAAATGGAAAGGGGACACCACCTTGGGTAAAAAGGACGGCACTGGACGAAGCACAACCTTCTCCCTTGAAAAGGATAAGAACGGTTCCCTACAGGAAAGTGCCTGCAATTCGGAAATGTGTCTAGCCGAACAAATCGCCACCAGGAAAACCGCCTTCAACGTTAAGTCCTTCACCGATGCTGAAAGCAAGGGCTCAAAGGGCAGTTTGGACAACGCCGCCAACACCAAATTGAGGTCCCAAGGAGGAATCACCTCCCTGCGCGACGGTCTCAGACGAGACATCGCCTTTAGAAAGCATACCACATCCGGATGAGTACCAAGCGACACTCCCTTAACCTTGCCGCGATAACAGGAAAGAGCCGCCAACTGTACCCTCAAAGAACTGGCTGCCAGACCCTTATCAAATCCGTCTTGCAGAAACCCAAAGAATGAAGGAACATCAACCGTGGATGCCCGAATCTTTCGCCTGGAACACCAATCCTCAAAGACACGCCACACACGCACATAAGCCAAGGATGTGGAGGTCTTACGCGCTCTAAGCAGTGTAGCCATGACCGCCGCTGAATATCCCTTTTTTCTCAAACGCATCCTTTCAATGGCCAAACCGTAAGCGAGAACCGATCCACTTGGGGCATAAAAAGAGGACCTTGAAGCAGTAGGTCTGCCCGGATCGGCAACCGCCACGGTTGACCATCGAGGAGACGCACGAGATCTGCATACCACGGATGTCTCGGCCAGTCGGGCGCCACGAGGAGAACCTGTCCCGGATGAGTTTCGATCCTCGAACCACCCGGCCTATCAACGCCCACGGAGGAAAGATGTAAAGAATCCCCTCGGTTGGCCACCGCTGTAACAGCGCATCGATGCCCTCTGACATTCTTTCCCGTCTCCTGCTGAAGAAACGGTTGGCCTTTGCCGACTGAAAGGTCGCCATCAGATCCATTATGGGCCATCCCCAGTGCTCCACTATCTGTGCATAGACGTCGGGATGCAGCTCCCACTCCCCCGCGTCTACTCGCACCCTGCTGAGACAGCCGAAATCGCCATCAACCGCTGCTCTACCCAAGCAAACAATGCGTCCGCCTCTTCCTCCATTGCTGCACTCCCCGTGCCGCCCTGACAGTTGATGTAGGCGACGGTAGCCGAGTTGTCCGAGAGCACACGAACCGCTCGACCGACCACCAACTCCTCGAACGCTGCCAGCGCCCTCGCTACAGCCCACAATTCAAGGCGGTTTATCAACCAGGATGCCTCCTGGGGAGACCACACCCCCTGCACGAATCTGTCCCCGCAGTGAGCTCCCCACCCTGCGAGACTTGCGTCCATTAACAGGGGAAGCCAAATTGGCTGCTCTAACGGCATTCCCGCCGCCAGAGACGACGGGAGCAGCCACCACCGCAGTGACGCTCTGTCTTGGGGTGGACACGGCAGGCGCTGTCCCAGCGAGTCGGACTGATGAGACCACAGGCGAAGCAGGGCTCTTTGCAGAAGCCTCATATGTACCTTGGCCCACGGCACCATCTCCAACGTCGCCGCCATCGTTCCCAACACCTGAAGATAGGACCACGCCGACGGCGCTGTAGTCGATCTGAACTTCCGAACTAGATTCCGAAGCGTGCGAGCTCTGCTGTGCGGCAAGAATACCTGTCCTCTCTTCGTGTCGAACCGGACACCCAAGTACTCCAGGTCCTGAGACGGATTGAGACGGCTCTTGGCCGGATTCACCACCCAACCAAGACTTTGCAAGAAAGCCACCACTCTGCTCGTTACCTGAACACTCTCTGCCTCGGACTTGGCCCGGATCAACCAACTGTCGAGATACGGGTGAACCAGAATCCCTTCCCTGCGCAATGCCGCCGCCACCACCACCATAACTTTGGTGAAGGTTCACGGTGCAGTGCCAGACCGAAAGGCAGGGCTTGGAACTGGTAGTGATCCCACGGCAGAGCGAACCTCAGAAACCTTTGATGCGTCGCTCGGATAGGAATGTGCAAGTATGCCTCTGTGAGATCGAGAGACGTCAAAAACTCCCCTTGACGCACCGCCACTATGACCGAGCACAAGGTTTCCATACGAAAATGTGGCACGCTGAGACAACGATTTACCTCCTTCAGGTCCAAAATAGGTCTTAACGTTCCGCCCTTCTTTGGCACCACGAAATAGATGGAATACTGTTCCACGCCATGCTCGTCTTTCGGTATCTCTACCACAGCCCCTAGCTGGATGAGCCGATCCAAGGTTCCGCGAATCGCTAACACCTTCTTGGACCCCCTGCAAGGAGACATAACGAAGGAGTCCCTTACCGGCCGCGCCAACTCCAGCGCATACCCCTGCCGAATGATCTCCAACACCCATTGGTTGGAGGCGATGCGGGTCCAAGCAGAAAGATACTCCCTCAGTCGCCCACCTATGGGAGGCCCCTCCGCCTGGACCCACCTCACTTCATTGGGACTTGTGAGGTGCTGAGGCGGGGATTGAGGAGAAACCTCTATTGGCGCCAGAAACCCTGAGCTCGGAATGGAAAACGTCCGCGTTGGAAACTTCCAAACCTCGACGCACGAAACCGGCGGACCTCACGAAACTGACCACGATACCTCATACCGAGCCTACTCTGTTTTGGTTTATCCTCTGGGAGCCGACCCGTCTTTGACTCCCCCAGGTCCTTTACCAACTTCTCCAAGTCTTCACCAAAAAGCAATCCGCCTTTAAACGGTAACTTACTAAGGCACGACTTTGAAGAACCGTCCGCCACCCAATTCCGCAACCACACCGACCGGCGGGCGGCTACCACTGACACTGTGCTGTTAGCCAGAGCCCTGATCAAGTCATAATGTACATCCGCCAAATACGCCACTCCCGATTCCAAGCGACCTATTTCCTTTAGTTGCTCAACATCCATACGCGGAGACTCCCGCAGTCTCTGAACCCAGCGTAAACAGGCTCTAGCAACCCAAACTCCACAGATGGATGCCTGCAAGGACAGGGAATCCGCCTCGAAAACCTGCTTCAGCAAGCCGTCCACCTTCCGGTCTTGAGCATCCTTCAAGGCCGCGCTGCCTTCCACCGGTATAGTGGTCTTCGTCGTCACCGCTGACACCACCGCTGACATCCACCGGGGCTCTTTGAACCTGTCCTTATCCTTTTCAGCCAAAGGATAGAGCCTATTCAGGGTTCGTATACCCGAAGACCGGACTCCGGACGATCCCATTTGTCCTGTATCATCCTGTCCACCACCCTGTGCACAGGAAACACCACCTGCGTTTGCCTAACCGCCGGAATGACCGGGTCCTCCACCTCCTCCGGAGAAGGGGTGGAAAGGTTCAGTATCTGCATAGACTCTGTGATCAACGCCGACAGTTCTTCTCTACGGAAGACCCGAATAATTTTAGCCTGATCCTCGGGCTCAGGGATTTCGACATCCTCGAGATCCGGAACCCCGTCTTCCCGGTCCCAATCAGTCTCATCTTCGCCCAAGAATACTGAGTCCACTGGCGGTGAAAGATGCAGCCGAGGTCTTTTTGGGATCGGCAACCCCTCGTCGCCCTCCTCCACCGCCTCCAAAAGCTGAGCGCGCCCGGACAGGCCCCTTGCTCCCGGCAGCCCACCCTGACGGCGCATGCAGTACGCCTGATGCATTAACAAAATAAAATCCGGACTGAAACCCCCGAGGTCTGAGGACTGAGTCTGCAGCGACCCGGACGGGCCCGCTACCTCCTCTAAATCCAGCTCCTGTGCAGGGGACGGCAGCGGAGCCACCCCCGCCCCCAATGGCCCCCCCTGCACGTCAGGGATTTCTTTCAAATCCATTTGCTGTTCCACCGCTGAGGAAAGGGCAGCGCACCCCCTGCACACCCCTGAATCAGCAACTTTACCCCTCCGGGTCCCACAGATAATACACTGCGGGCACCCAGACATAGCCAGAATGGATAACCGAGTCCCGAGCCCCACCTAAGGCTCTAACCCCGAGTCCAGATCCTATATAAATTATCTACATAAATTTAACTGACTCTGCCACTCTGATTTGCTTCTTTTGTTTTTTGTTTATTTGTCTTTCAATGCCGGAAAAGCCCAGCTTCTGAAA
The DNA here is from genome assembly GCA_033557465.1 of Ichthyophis bannanicus. Lineage (NCBI taxonomy): Eukaryota > Metazoa > Chordata > Amphibia > Gymnophiona > Ichthyophiidae > Ichthyophis > Ichthyophis bannanicus. The sequence continues at coordinate 1,140,586,753 of CM066033.1, read as the reverse complement.
GTATTTCCCAAACTATACTCCTTTGCGAAACGGGACACCCCGCAGAAGTCCCCCCCCCCTCCCCGCGGAGGGGCCCGCACGCGGAAACTAAGCTAATGAAAGAAACCCAAAACAAAGAAAACAAAGAAACTAAAGAACTTAAGTCATCGCAAGAGCAAGTGGGCCAAGCACCACTGAATTACCTGCCGAACCCACTCCTGCTGATCCGCCCGGCGCCTGCCAGCCACGCACCTCACAGCGCAGCTAAAATGGCCACCGGGACTCCCAGCACTGCTAAATAGAGCGCGAAAAGCTGCCGAAGATCAGCGCGCTCAGAGCCGGGGCTTCCTGCCTGAAAACGCAGCATGAAATCGGGCTCCTTCACCGGCCAGGACCGCGTTGTCCGCCTGCTGCTACAAACGCTGTTCTGCTTTGCCGGATCGCAAACAGCATGCACAGCTGAACAGTCCTCCGATCCCACGAGCAATCAGGCCACGCAGTCCGGGGAGGCAGCCGCCAGTCAAAAGGTGCTCTCCCCCGAAACGTCCGGGGGGAGAGAGCCTGCGGGCTTAAAGGGAAACAAACCCCTCTCACCCTCGTGCCGAAATCACTGTCCTTCTGGCAGTTAATTCCCTTACTTTTTTTTTTTTTTTTTTATAGGCAGGGAGTAAGAAACCGCAAATTCCTTGGAAAGATTTTCTTTAAAACCACCCCGGCTCTTAAATCCAATTAACCCCGCTAAACTATCACTAAGCTCCTTATTTATTCCTCCAGAGAGCCTCCACCAGGCTCACTGACGTCCTCCTGCTGCTTGGAGACTGGTCACACTGGGACTAAGAGGAGTGAGCAGCAGGCTATATCCAGTGATGTCATCATTCTGACGTACCAGTCTCCAAAGCTGCATGAGGAGGTTGACAACCCAGAGGTAGAGGACTGAACTGGAGGAACGATAAGGAAAGTGGTATTTAAAGGTGCGGAAGAATTGAAGGAAATATCGATACATCGGGAAGATGTATTACAACTATTAGATAAACTGAAGAGTAGCAAATCACCTAGTCCGGATGGTATACATCCAAGGGTGTTGAAAGAACTGAAATATGAGATTGCAGACCTGCTATTAGTAATCTGTGAATTTTCATTAAAATCATCTGTAATACCTGAAGATTGGAGGATTGCCAATGTAACGCCAATTTTTAAAAAGGGTTCCAGGGGTGATCCGGGAAACTACAGACCGGTGAGCCTCACGTCAGTACCGGGAGAAATGGTAGAAACCATCATAAAGAATAAAATTACTCAGCATGTAGATAGTCATGGCCTAATGGGAGACAGCCAACATGGCTTTAGACAAGGAAGATCTTGTCTTACTAATCTATTATGTTTTTTTAAAGTGTGAATAAACAGGTGGACAAAGGTGAGTCGGTTGATATTGTGTATCTGGACTTTCAGAAAGCCTTTGACAAGGTCCCTCATCAGAGACTTTTGGCAAAACTAAAGAGTCATGGGATAGGAGGCAGTGTACTACTGTGGATCAAGAACTGGTTAAAAGATAGAAAGCAGAGGGTTGGGCTAAATGGCCAATTTTCCCAATGGAGAAAGGTGAATAGTGGTGTACCCAAGGGATCTGTGCTGGGTCCACTGCTTTTTGACATATTCATAAATGACCTGGAAAGTGGAATAACGAGTGAGGTTATCAAATTTGCAGATGACACAAAACTATTTAAAGTTGTTAAAACCCAAGAGGATTGTGGAAAATTGCAAGAGGATCTTGATAAATTGGAAGACTGGGCATCAAAATGGCAGATGAAATTTAATGTGGACATGTGCAAAGTTCTGCACCTAGGGAAGAACAACCCAAACTATGGTTACACGATGCAAGGTTCCACATTAGGAACCACCACCCAGGAAAAAGATTTAGGCGTCATTGTGGATAGCATGTTAAAACCCTCGGCCCAGTGTGCAGCGGCAGCCAAGAGAGCAAATAGAATGCTAGGTATCATAAGGAAAGGAATGGAAAATAAAACAAAAGATATTATAATGCCTCTATATCGGTCCATGGTGAGACCGCACCTTGAATATTGTGTGCAATTCTGGTCTCCGTATCTTAAAAAGGATATGGTGTTATTAGAAAAGTTTCAGAAAAGAGCCACCAAAATGGTAAAGGGGATGGAAGGATACTCCTATGAAGAAAGGCTAAAAAGGTTAGGGCTCTTTAACCTGGAAAAGAGATGGCTGAGGGGAGATATGATAGAAGTCTATAAATTAATGAACGGAGTGGAACGGGTAAACATAGATCGATTGTTTACGTTATCAGAATATAGAAAGACTAAGGGACATGCATTGAAGCTACAGGATAAACTATTTAAAACTAGTAAAAGAAAATATTTCTTCACTCAACGTGTAATCAAACTCTGGAATTTGTTACCGGAGGATGTAGTAAAGGCTGTTAATGTAGCTGGGTTTACAAAAGGTTTGGACAAGTTCCTGGAGGAAAGGTCCATAAACCATTATTAAGAAGGGACCCAGGATATCAATGCTTGACCCAGTACAAGCATTGCGGAACCTGTGTCTTTTGGGGAAACTGCTAGGTACGTATAACCTAGATTGGCCACTATTGGAAACAGGATACTGGGCTTGATGGACCTTGGTCTGACCCAGTATGGCATATCTTATGTTCTTATGTTTAAGCTTTGCGAGAGGCCAGAAGAACCTCTTCCACGTCCCATGGCAGGTTGAAGGGAGCTAGAGTTACCCTTTCAGCAGCCAAGCTGTGAGTGTGAGTGACAGGGACCCCAAATTGGGGTGTAGGAGAGAGCCTTGCTCTTGTGAGAGTAGTCCTGGGGCTAGGCCCTGGGGAATCGGCGATGCAGCTGACAGGAAGAGGAGCAGCGGGAAACAGGGGTGCCTGGGCCACAATCAGTATTAGTGATAGCTTGTCGTGCTGGATCTTGAAGAGGGTCTTGGCAACCAGTGGTATCAGTGGGAAGACAAAGAAGGCCTTCCGTCCATGGAATGAGGAACGCGTCTGCTGCCATCTGAGATCGGTGCGGTTGGCGGGAGCAGAAGCAAGGCAACTGCGTGCTGTCCAGGCTGGCGAACATGTCCACCAGGGGGTGCGATAAGAAAGCTTATCAGGGCCCAGGAAACAAGGATAAAGAGGGGGAATTTACCCTTATCAAAGGACCTGTATTGCCAGGTCAGAGATACAAAACCTCAGTTGTACCTAGGAACCAGATTGTACCAGGCTGCAATAGGTTGCATAGTGTCCCTAGTGGTGAGAAGGAGGGGGAAAGCAAGCTCAGAGTAAGGAACCCTTACGTCACTGACTTTCCAACTTACTCAGCTGCCAAGAGGCAGACTGATTTACAACACCTGAGAGGAGAAAGGGCAGGGTTAGAGCCTGGGAGGTTTAAAGCTAGGACAGAAGATTCAGGAAGGGAGAGGAGAAGGAGAAGGAGTAGGAATGCCTACTGGAGGAGAAATGGAGCTGAAGCCCTGAGAACCAAGAGCCCATGCTGGAGGACAAGACAGGGAAGCTCAGATACATGCTGGCCAGAATATGAGGGAGGAACCACTGAACCAGGCCTTGACCCAGGTATGAGTTTTGGAAGCCTGTCTGATGGGAAGCATTACAGATTTGCTGGAGACAGCGCTTGTCCTGATGGGAGGCAGTCAGCTAAGCCCTCTGAGCCAGAAGTAGAACCCATGCAGCTAGGAGAACAGGAATTAGTTCTGGAAGAGGATGATTCTTACATGGACTGTTCTTTATGCCAAACGGCCAAGCACAAAGAAGTCCTGAGAGGGAATACATCATAAGGGAACCTTCCAGAGTCCAGTACCCTAGAGAGCCTGTATGTGAAGTGAAAATGTTCTTTGAAAAGGAAAATACTTGTGCTGAGAATGTCTGCAGCTGCTTAATTGTTTGCTCATTGACCAGCTGAAGTCAGTGCAGTGCAGAGCTTATGCCATACTCACGGTGGATTTAAGAAGTTTCTTTTGGAACAGAAAAGAGAGCTGTTTATGTGAAGCTGATATTTTTGGTTTTGTTTTAAACAGCACTGCTAGGCACGTTTGCTAGCAGTGGCTGTGGAAAGGACTTTCTGCTTTGCATTGAAAGACATTACAAGCTGTTTGTGCTTAAGTTCAGTTATATCCTGTTGTACTAAATATTATCAAGGAGAAGAAATCCAATAGGTTACAATTTGTGAACCTTATTTGCGTTTACCTCATAAATAAATTCTGTCAATGCCTTAACTCTCGACCAAATACAAAAGAGTGTTTTTCTGCCTAAAAGTCAAGTGTAACCTGACTGGACTACCTTTCCCATGGTGCACTTCAAAGTCAGTCAGTCAGGCACATTACTGAAGTGGTGGAATCTGCTATAACAAGCACGCCCCTCCACATTGCTGTAAGGGGCTATGGGCGTGACAGGGGACACCCCAGAGTCAAAACAGCTGGAGGACTCTGCTCAGCTTGTCCCCCAGGGCATTGTCTTGGCCCCGGAGGTAGACCGCTCTTAGGAACATCCCTCTGCATGTCGCATAGGAGCAGAGGGCTACCGCCTCCTGGCAGAGGGCTACCGCCTCCTGGCAGAGGGAGTAGACCCCGTGCCCCCTTGCTTGTTCATGTAGAACATTACGAATTGGTTGTCGGTCTGGACCAGTACCAACTGGTGCTGCAGCCGGTGGGTGAAAGGCTCGGAGAGCCAGAAATATTGACCGGAGCTCCAGAAGACTTATTTGCATCTGGGATTCTGTCTAGGACCAGCTGCCTTGCATCTGGAGGCACTCGCAATGCGCCCCTCAACCCAGTAAGGAGGTATCCGTGGTGAGGATCCTCTGGGGGTTGGGTGCCTAAAAGGGCATCCCAGCCTGAAGATGACGAGGAATCTGCCACCATCCAAGGGAGTCCGCCAGCTGGCGGGTCACTCTCACTCTGTCCCGGAGCCTGCCTGTAGCTTGTATCCACTGAGAGTAGAGGCACCACTGGGCCGGCTCTCATGTGCAATCAGGCATTTATTTGTTCATTTAACCTGTTTTTTATACCGTCTTCTTCTAGAATCAAAGAGGTTTACATCAGACTTCAAAAAACTTGAACAGGATACATTCAATATTTAACTTAACATAAGGTATTTAACAGGGTGGTAAACTATTCACAAGATATTAGAGATGTTTACATGGGTTCCGTCTGTTTACTTGTGAGCATGATTGTCTGGTGTTATTGGACTATGTGATATTTCGATAATGTTCTATGAACAGAAAGGTCTTGAGTCTTTTTCGGAAGTCCTTAGTATCTTCAGTTGAGCAGATTTCCTCAGGGAGGGTGTTCCACAGTTGTGGTGTGGTTAGGAAGAGGGCTCGTCTGGAGGTAGATTGTTTGCTTTTCCGGTAGTCTGTTGGTACTTTGATCATATGTCTGTTGCTACTTCTTTTAGGGCGGGTGCTGGTTTCTCTTATGATAAGGTTTTCTAGGATGTCTGCTGAGTAGTGGTGGATGATTTTAAAGATGTTTAGTAAAGTTCTGTATTTGGCATGTGCTTGAATTGGAAGCCAGTGAAGTTGGTGTAACACCGGTGTTACATGGTCAGTCTTATTGGTTCTGTTGATGATTCTTGCAGTGGTGTTTTGAACCATCTGAAGTGGGTGTGTGACTTGTTTTGGGTGTCCCTGGTATAGTGAGTTTCTGTAGTCCAATACTGGAGTGATGACGGTTTGACATACGGTCCGGAAGTGGTCTTGATGTAAGAGTGGTTTTAATTTCTTATGAGGTTTAGTTTGTGGTATGCCTTTGCTGCCATTTTATTTATATGTGATTGAAGGTTGATGTTTTTATCCAGGGTGAAGCCAAGATAGCATACCTCGTCTTTTACATGTATGATTTGATTCAGTAGTTGAATTTGTTGTGGAGGACTGAAAGTGGTATTTCCGCTGATGTAAAGTGCTTCTGTTTTCTTGTAGTTTAATGTGAGGTTATTTGTGAGCCAGGTGGCTACATCTTCCAGGCAGTGAGTTATGGCTGTTGAACTGTGGAGGCCATGTGGCCCAGGAGGCGAAGGAGAAGCTGGGTAGTTAGCGACCGGTGTCACTATATCTCTGCAGCTAGCCCCCTAAAGTGTTCTGACCTTTCCTGAGGGAGGAAGGTCTTGGCCTGGAGGGTGTCTAGCTGAGTCCATATAAGCTCCAGACATACAGCCGGAGAGAGGTGGAACTTGAGGTAGTTGATTACAAACCCCAGATGCTACAAGGAGTTGATGGTGTGCCCTGTGGCATGTTGTGCCTCTGCAGTTGTGCTTCCCCTTATGAGCCAGTCATCCAGGTAGGGAAAGACGAAGGCCCTTGGAGACAGAAGTGGGTTGCGACCACCACAAAGCACTTGGTGAAAACCCTTGGCGATGAGGCCAGCCCGATGGCAGCACCCTGTATTGGTAGCGCTCTCCTCACACCACGAACTGGAGGTATTTTCTGAGGCTGGGATGGATCATGATGTGTGCTGGCATCCTTTAGATCTAAGGAGCATAGCCAATCTCCCTGCTGGAAGAATGGCATCAATGTTCCAAAGAAGAGCATTTTGAATTTTTCCCTTACCAAAAACCTATTCAGAACCCACAGATCCAGGATGGGCCCGAGGTGCCCTGTTCTCTTGGGGATGAGGAACTACCTAGAGTAGAAGCCAGTGCCCCAGAGATGTTTCAGCACTGACTCGCCCGCCTTGTCCTCAAGGAGCAGGGTCCAGTGGAGGAGAGGTCTTACAGGCTCTCCTGGAAAGTATGAGGATGGCTCTTGTTGTAGGTGGAAGAGTTAGCCCTCCTTGTCCACTTGTAGGACCCAGGAATCAGTGGTAAAGGTGGACCACCTGTGGGCAAACAGGGCCAGATGCCCCCTGTGGGCTGTAGGGGACCTCCTGGGGGAAAGGAGGTCATGCCCAGGAAGTCAAAGACTCCCCCCAGGTTGAGCCGGCGCCGATGTCTGGGACTTGGGGGTCTTTTACTTATGGGGGCCATGCCCCTGCCCCTTGTGCTGTTGGCCGTGCTGTGGGGCCAAGAAGGCCTGGAACTGTGAGGCATTGCCAAAGCCACCCTTTTTCCTCGGGAAGAAGGGCTTCTTTCCCAGGCCTTCATATGGGGCTGCACCGAGGTCTTTTTTGAGAGCCTGGTCCTTGTTAGGAACTCAGTCTCTTATCTCTGCTGATTTGTCTGCCATGGTTTCCCAAAGAGGTTCTCTCCGATGCAGGGGACATCAATAAGTTTGTCTTGAACCCATTGTTTGAGGTCAGACGATTGCAGCCATGCCACGAACTGAACTGAACTTCTTATCTTTCCCCCTAAAACCTCCCCTCCCCTCCCCCCTTCCTCCTTTCTCAGTCTCTGTGGATAACTTTGTACTCCTTCCTGTTTCCTCGGCTCGCAATCTTGGGATTGTCTTTGACTCTTCTCTCTCCTTCTGCATACACATTCGTCTGATAGCTAAGACCTGCCGTTTCTTTATATCATCAGCAAAATCCATCCTTTCCTTTCTGAACACACTACTAAGATGCTTATCCAATCCTTAATCACCTCCCGTCTTGACTACTGTAACCTACTCCTTCTCGACCATTCTTCAAGCTTAGCTAAATCCCTCCTCATGTTATCTACTCCTTCCTGGATGTCTACTCTGTTGCAGATTTTGGTATCATCTGCAAAGAGACAAACCTTACTCAACAGCCTTTCCGCAATATCACTAATGAAGATGTTAAAAAGAATTGGACCAAGGATAGATCCCTGTGGCACACCACTGGTAACCTCTCTCTCCTCAGAGTGATCTCCATTTACCCGTACCCTTTGTCACCTCCCACTCAATCAATTTCTAATCCAATCAGTAACTTTAGAGTACATCCCTAGGATGCTCAGTTTGTTTATAAGTCGCCTGTGTGGAACGGTGTCAAAGGCTTTACTGAAATCTAAGTATACCACATACAGGGCTTGCCCTTGGTCCAACCCCTTGGTCACCCAGTCAAAGAAATCAATCAGATTTGTCTGACAAGACCTGCCTCTGCAGTTTCAATATAGTTTTTAAATATAACACCATTCCTCCTTCCTTTTTTCCTATCCTGTCCTTCCTAAATAGATTATAGGCTGGTGTAACTACATCCTAGTCATGGTTCACCGTGAAACACATCTCCATGAGCACCACTAAAATCCAAGTCAGCCTCTTCCATCATAGGCTCTAAATCCAGTACCTTGTTTCCCCTACTAGGAGGGTTAGAATACACTGCTTTCCAGATGTTCCCTTTTCCTTACTACTGATCATTTGTATAGCGCTACAAGGCATATACAGTGCTGGACACACACATGTAACATCTAGTTATGACGGTCAATACGAACAGCTGAGGACAAGGAAATGTCAAAGGGAATGGTAAGGAAACACATAAGTGTCTAAGTGGATCAGGATCCAATAGCCAGCTCGACGAGGTGAGTTTTTAGCCTGGATTTGAAAAAGGGACAGAAATGAAGCCTGATGCACAGACTCGGGTAATTGGTTCCAGGCATAAGGAGTAGCAAGGTAGAAGGATCGAAGTCTGGAGTTGGCAGTAGTAGAGAAGGGCACAGATAGAAGGGATCTGCCAGAAGAATGGAGGTCCTGAGGAAGGGTATAGGGAGAGAAAAGGTAGTGAAGAGCAGCAGAATGAGTGCACTTATAGGTCAGTAAATATGTAGTTGAGGTAATGGAGAGTTAAGTTTCTATATATGGTATTTAATGTCTTACTTACCCTGGGGGCTTTGTTCACACATGAGACACAAAAGAAGACTACTACTACTACTATTCAGTACTTGTAAAGAGCCACGCTCGCAGCACTGCACAACTAACCTACGAGAGGTAGCCAACATACAAGAGACAGTCCCTGCCCATCAGAGTCATGCTCATCGGAGCTTACAATCTAGTTAGAACAGTACATTAGTTAAAGCAGTATAGAACAATAGTCAGTTCTGCGTAGGGTACGGTGTGGTATAGCTTGGTCAGTAGTTTGGTCAAACGATGATGGGGGTTAGGGTAGGATGAGGAAGGAGTCAGGATCTGAATGCAATGGTGAAGAGGTGGGTCTTTAACCTGGATTTGAAGAGGATCAAGGAGGGTGCCTGGCGCACAGACGCAGGTAGGCTGTTCCAAGCGTAAGGTGCAGCAAGGTGAAAGGAGCGCAGTCGGGAGTTTGCGGTGTGGGTGAAAGGCATTGATAGAAGTAATTTGTTAGCGGAGCGCAGATTTCAAGAGGGGACATAGGGAGAGATAAGAGACGAGAGGTATTGAGGGGCCATAGAGTGGATGCATTTATGGGTTAGCAGGAGAAGCTTGAATTGGATGCGGAACTGGACAGGGAGCCAGTGAAGCGACTTGAGAAGAGGAGTAATGTGGGAATGGCGAGGTTGGCAGAAGATTAGTCGAGCAGCGTGATTTTTGTATAGATTGGAGGGGAAGGAGGTGGCTCACGGGAAGACCAGCGAGGAGTAGGTTGCAGTAATCGAGGCGAGAGGAGATTAAGGAGTGGATAAGCATTTTGGTAGTGTGTTCAGAGAGGAAGGGTCGGATTTTGCCGATGTTGTAGAGAAAGAAGCGGCATGTCTTAGCTACAAGCTGGATATGAGCGGAAAAGGAGAGCGAGGTGTCAAAGATAACCCCTAGATTGCGGGCCAAGGACAGATCTTTTGAAAGGAGAGAAGGTAGAAATGGGAGAAGTAAAGTGTGAATGGAAGCTTGGATAGTGTAAGATATAAGAAAGGAACTAGAAGTAGAGAGGACATGAATGACAGGGAAGGAGATGGAACTGGGGAGTGATGAGTACAGAAGCTGGGGAAGAGATGATAAAGGAGGAATGGAAGGACTGGAAGTAAGAGTAGGAGACAGAAAACCTAAGTAGGTGAAAGGTGAAACGAGGAAAAATGAAGACTGGAGGGGGAAGGAGGAATGAAACCTAGCTATAGGTAGATAAAGGCAGATGAAAAAAAAGATGAAAAACAAAGAGAGAGAGAGAGCTGTAGGGGAGGAAGGGAAGAAAGGGAGAGTGAAAAAAAAACTGAAATGAGATCCTGGAAATAACTTACTACTACTAATCATTTGTAGAGCGCTACAAGGCATAAGCAGCGCTGTACAGACACATGTAAGAGATGGTCCCTGCTCATCAGAGCTTACAATCTAGTTAAGACAGACAACACAATAGCTGAGGGCAAGGCTATATCTAGGGGAATGATAAGGAAACACACGGGAGACTAAGCAGATCAGGATCCAAAAATGGCCTCGAGGAAGAGTTTTCGGCCTGGATTTGAAAAGGGACAGAGATGAAGCCTGATGCACAGACTCAGGTAGTTTGCTCCAAGCCAACAGGAGAACGTGGCAAAGAGAGACCAGAGTGATAGTCAATTTAACTGGAAAAATAAATGGACAATAAAAAGGTACAAAAAAAGTATAATTTTTTAAAAGCGATCTTTGTATTTTAATCTGTACAGGATGAAATGCATTCCTATTTCTTTCTTTAGTGTCCACTGCCCATAGAATCTTTTTTGTGGGGTTTTCTCATTTTGTTTTGTGTCTGGACGTTTGTTCCTAATTTGTAGTTTGGAGTAGCAGCCTAATGGTTGAAACATTAAGCTGAGAACTAGGGAAGCCCAGGTTCAAATCCCACTGCAGCTCCTTGTGATGTTGGGCAAGTCACTTATCTCTGCATTATCTCAACGACATATTTAAAGGCCAATGCAGAAAGCTGGCGCTGAAGTTGAGCTCTATTGGCATTTAACGCCTACTTGCAGCATACCAATGGTGCGCGACTTCAGCAGAAAGGAATGCAGAAAGGAATGAGCAGGCAAATTAGCTACACGTTAAACCATGCACATACAAATAAACCACCCATTAAACTGGGTACAAAATGGCAGCGTTAAACTGGGAGAGCAAGCCAAACACATGTGCACAATAAGTTGGTATTCGTTTGGCATGCTTTCCCAGTGAAACGGGCACCGCATGGCTAATTCACGTATCAGACCCGTCCGTATTTTGATGGCATCAGAGGCTTTCTCCAAAGCCTGGATCATCTGAGGGGAAACGTCAAGCTCCCTTTAGATGATCCAGGCATCGAAGAAAGCCTCTGATGCCATCAAAATACTGTCGGGGGCTGGTAGCCTGACAGAAACTGAATCCCTGTTAGCCCAGAGACCCCGAACGCCCTACCCGCCAAACAAAAAAAAATCCCCGGTGGCCCAGTGGCTCCGAAACCCCCACCACCCTTAGTAAAAACCAACCCTGGTTGCACAGCAACCCCGAACCTGTCTCCCGGTACCTTCAGAAATGATCGGGAGCGCTGCCCACACACTCCCGCTCTTGTCCCGCCACCCCACGCTCCCGCTCTTGTCGCGTCATCTTGAAAAATGGCTACACCTGACCCTGCTCTGGGCATCCTGGGATACACCAGGCGGGGTTAGACTGCCATATAAGTCATATGCTACCTTATATGGGAGAATGATCTCGCCCAGTGCATCCCAGGATGCATCACGTGGGGCCAGGTGCTACCATTTTTCAAGATGGCAGGGCAAGAGCGGGAGGTGGATGGGCAGCGCTCCCACTCATTTCTGAAGGTACCGAGAGGCGGGTTCGGAGGTCACTGGGCCATCAGGGTTGGTTTTTACTTCAGGAGGTGGGGGGTTCGTGGCTGCTGGGCCACCAGGAATTTTTTAGGTTTGGCAGGCGGGGGGCATGGGACCTCTGGGTCAAGGATTATTTTTGGTTTGGCGGGGGGCTTGGGGGTCGCTGGATCACCAGGGATTTTTTTTTGTTTGGTGGGGGGGGGGGGGGTTGGGGCCACTGTGCCACCAGGGATATTTTTTGGCTTAGCAGGTGGGGGAGAAGGGAAATCAGGGCCACTGGGCCAGCAGGGATTTGCTTTCTGTATTTTGATGACATCAGCTGATGCCATCAAAATACTGCCGGGGGCATGTGCTAGTCTTTAAGCCACCTCAGACCCAGGCGTAGAGATAATGATGCTAAGGCTGGTTGCAAAATCCTTTATGTTTGTCTCTGCAATGGGCGCAGCCATTATTTGCATACCAGTTTATGATGTTCAGCTTGTTTGCCTACTCGTGGCATTAATTGTGCACTATTTTTTCGGTCCGTCTCTTTTCTGCATTTGACAGTAGCAGTAAGTGTGATTAAAAGTGGGGTTAGCTGTGCTTTGCAGCTACGCTAGTTTACTGCATTGGCCTGTTAGATTGTTAGTCCTCTAAGGACAGGAAAATACCCACTGTACCTAAATGAAACTTGCCTTGAGCTACTTCTGAAAAACATGTGAGCTAAATCCAAAACCCCTTTAATACATGATGGCCTATATTTTCTATATGTAACCAAGGTGAGGGATTCTGTTAAAATGTAGGTTCTGTGTAGGAATTGCTCTCATATTAATTTCTACAAGGTGCTGGATCAATCAAATTCTGTGATGCATTGTGACCCAAAAAAAACCTCCAAACTCCTAAAGGTGATCTTGGGTGGCATTGACAAGCTTAGCTTTACATTGTGGGCCAATTCCATCAAATTCTTTATGTAGTACACCGTGGGTAACAAAGCATTCTTATTTCCTGGGTTAAAAATGGATTTGCCAACCAGCAGCCTATATTTTGAGATGACCATGAAGTGGATTGCTGAAAGTCTCACAAAATAAAGTTCTGCACCTTACACCTAGAATTTCTCAAGGAAATATGAGCACTCTATGTGCCATCTTCTTTTTCAGAAAGCTCAGTGTCAGCATACTGTCCAATCACAGTACCAAACCAGAGAAAATTATAATCCTTGAAGGCCAGACTGAATAAGGTAGCATTCATATTCAAATTATTCGTATATAAAAAAATGTCCTATTGAGATAAATGTCCTGTTTTTATAACACTGATAGCCCTTCCTTGTGTTTGTAGAGGGAGCAGCAGAACACAAAATTCCAAATAAACTATACTAATACTGGCTTGGGTCTTCCCATGAATAGATGACTAGCACAAGTAATGAATAAATAAATAAATTGTTTCGTCCTTGAAACTGATCCCTCAGTTTTTCAACAGCAGCTAAAATGAGCTTAGGAATATATTGAATGATGACTTAGCTGAACACAGATTTGGAGTTTTTGCTGTTCATCTTGGTTATTACTCACCTGCAACAGGTGTTCTCCGTGGACAGCAGGAATAAATCCTCATGTATGGGTGACATCCCCAACGAAGCCCCGCACAGGAACACTTCCCAGCTTCTAACTGAAGTTTTTGGAGACTCCTTCCTGCCTGCCACTGAGTTGCCATCATCTTCAGTTTGATAATATAGCTGTAGCAGAAGACAACTCCTCTGGGAGGTGGGAGAGTTGTGAGAACTTATTCCTGCTGTCCATGATGACACCCATTACAGGTGAGCAGGGCGGCTCAAGGCAATCTGCTGCCTGAAACGAGGGATGAAATGGCGCCCCGCCCCCCATAGTGGAGGGGGGAGGCTTTCTCAAAACTCCAGTCAGGGACTGAACCAAACAAAAAAGCCAATTAGATAATGTGGAGGGAAATGAAAGATGTTTGCATAACAAGGAACTAAAAGAAAGAGCAAGAACTACAGCACAATTTATAAAACTAAATTATAACTCATTTTTATTCTGTTAGAAATTGCATTATGGTTCTTGTTTTTTTCTTTTTGAACATATATTTTGCATCCTCAGAACCCCCTCTCTCAACAATGGGTGCAGAACAGAACTAGGACATTCACCCACAGAACTCAATATCTTAAAAAAAAATCAGATTCTGATCATCTCACTAACAACAAACATTCTCCAGTACCAGGCATATTGTGAACTAATACAACACCCTACAACAAATTCACTGAGAATCTGTAGAGCAAATCTATCATACCATACCATATCAGCACCAACTTCCAAAACTCAAATAAGGAGCCCACCAAAGAAAGCATCACTGTAAATACTACAGTGGGCCCTGGAACTTCCAAACACCTATTTGAAAAGCTGAACAATTCGAATTACTACAGTACAGATCCCTACATACAAACTCCATGTTAACACAACACAACACCTGGTCTTGGTCACACACTCAGAACACAGACCCTCATCAAGTACAGATTAAGTGACCACAACCTAAAAATAAACATATGTAGATAAAAATTAAACTGCAACCCCAAAAAGTCAGATTCCGCATATAATACAATACCAGAGAAATAGAAAGAAATGCATTTCCATTAACTGTATAAAATATAAAGATGGTACCAAGTCTGATCATTAAATTGAAAATAAAATTCTCTTCTACCTTTGTTGTCTGACCATTTTATTCTCTGTTCATGCTGATCCCAATCTGAGGTTTCTGCTTTCTTCCACCTCCTTCCCCTCCATGGGCAGCATGAGGACGATGCAGTGCCATGTGTGGAGATTCATTGCAGCATCATTTAGTATACTTCATTTTAAAATAGTTTTTATTCTTTTAAACAAATTTTCTATACCACCTTTAAGCCAAACTGGTTTACAGAGAACAAACAGCAAACATACTTGACTAAGTTGTCTTTACAAAGAACTTACAGTGATACTAACTTGGAGTTAACAAATGGGGTATTTATAAATGTCTGCTGGTTATGGTGGAAATTATCTTACATGGTGCTATGTGGTATCATTAGGGCTCTAGTAGTCAATCAATAGATGTCTCTTTAATAATTTCTTCAGGTCCTGAGTAGATTGTGTGGATCTTATAGGTTCAAGGAGCGAGTTCCAGATTGCTGGGGCGAACAGTGAGAAAGCTCTATTGTTGGTTTGCTGGGTGCATCTTGCCTTGAGATGAGGGATGGCTAATAGATTCTGATTCACTGTTCTTCTTGTCCTGCTGTGGATGCTGTGACTGATTAGGTCCTCGAGGCAGGGAGCTGATAAATTATGTATGATTTTGTAGATGGTGATTGGTATTTTGTATTTTATCCTCTGTGCTATTGGCAGCCAGTGTAAACTCTATAGGATGGGTGTAATGTGTTGACGTCTTGATGTGTCTGTTAAGATTCTAAGCAGCAGTATCTTGCACCAGTTGAAGTGGGTATAATGCTTGTTTTGGTTATGATGGATTGGAATACTGTTATGATGGATTGGAATACTGTTCTGTAGTCATTGTATTAGAGTAGGGTTCGTAAATGTTGAAGCGATTTCAGTTTCAGGTATGCAGTGTTGGCTGACCGCTTGATAAGGGAAAGCATGTTAAGGTTATTGTCAAAGGATATTCAAAGGTATTTGACCTCTTTTTTTTATTGAGATCTCTGCATATTGGAGTATGAACTTTGATGGTGGGTTGAAGGATGTGTTTCTTGTGACGAGGAGTGCTTTGGTCTTACTGCTGTACACTATTAAGTATTTGTCACCAATCTAAAATCCTAGGTGGCTTCTAAACATATACATGCAATTTAATAAAACAGATGTTACAATAAAACAAACAAAATAATAAAACATTACATTTGATTAATGAAAAGTCACTTACACAGCACCCTCCTCCCCCAAAATAAAACCATTATAAGTATCTGCACATCAGATTTATTTTGCTGACCAGATTATTGATGAGGAGAGAAGATATAAAAGGAGATAAACTTATCCTAGTAGCCATGAATTCAAACTCTGGATTGGATTATGCTAGAGCTGGAAAAGACCAAAACTCAGCAGCGGTGAAGCTATCAGGCTACTAAACAAAATTAAACTGAGATGTTACCTCAAAATTTCTTTGAATCTAAACTAACAAAATATGGCAAAATTAGATCTTACCTGCTGTCTTTCCTTGAGTATCTCCAGGCCTGTCCACATATGCATGGGTTGTCTCCATCCACCAGCAGCTGAGAGCTGAACTTAACAGAATTTTGCTGTGCTAGTACAAGAGCTCCCTCTTTAGCCTGCACCAGTCTCCCCCTGACAAAGCAACTCTACCTAAATACCTCTTACCCCCAGCTATGTCTGCCAATCGCTAAACCCAGGGGCAAGAGAAAACCCAGATTACTCCCCTAAAAATTCCTTTCTTTTTTTATATTTACCAACACTTGGAACTATATACAGAGTAAGAACTAGAAAGACAGCTGGACCACTAGCCAAGCAGCCCCCCCCCCCCCTGTTTTCTACTGTCTTCAGAGTGAGATCCTTCAATGACGCTGAAGCCCGTGGCTCGAAAGAAGCCCCTGTTAAGGCTTCCAACACCAGGTTCAGATCCCACAGTGGTACCACAGACCGCATTGGAGGCCTGACCTTCTTTATCGCTGTCAGAAAATCGCACCATGTCTGGGTTGCTACCCAAGGAATGACCCTGAATTGGTCCGCAGAAACAGGAGAGCGCCGCTACCTGTACCTGCAGAGAGCCAAGCGACAGACCCTTCTCCAAATCATCTTGCAGAAATTGTAGCATGGAGGGAATAGTGCATGACAAGGCCAGGAGACCCCTGGAGGTGCACCAGCCCTCAGTCTCCAGACCCGCACATAGACTAAATTCGTGAATCTCTTCCGAGACTTCAACATGGTTGCAATCGCGGATGCGGAGAAGTCCTTCCACTGCAGACGCGCCCTCTCAAGAGCCAAGCCGTAAGCCAGAACCGATCCACCTGAGGCATCAAGACCGGCCCCTGCGACAGAAGGTTCATCCTGACTGGGAGACGGCAAGGTTCGTCTATTAACAAGTGCCGCAGGTCCGTGTACCACGGCCTCTGTGACCAATCTGGCACAATGAGGATGACGGGCCCCGGGTGCACCTTTATGCACTGCAAGAGCCTGCCCACAAGTGCCCACGGCGGAAACACATACAGGAGCCTGTCCACTGGCCACTGCTGCGCCAGGGCATCCAACCTTTCAGACATATGCTCCCTGCGCCTGCTGAAGAAGCGAGTCACCTTGGCATTTCCCAGGATAGCCATTAGGTCCATCACCAGAGTTCCCCAGAGCAGGATGATGTCGCGAAATACTACCACGTTCAATTCCCACTCTCCGGCATCCAGCCAATGCCAGCTGAGGAAGTCTGCTTGAACGTTGTCCTTGCCGGCCACATGTGCTACAGATATGGCTGTCAGGTTGTCCTCCGTCCACAGGAGCAGTGACTGACTCTCAGTCAACAGGGTTGCACTGCCTGTGCCTACCTGATGATTGATGTACGCCACCGTGGCTGCATTGTCCGAGCACATCTGGACTTGCCTTCTGAGCTATCAGCAGCTGGAGAAATTGCAGGGCCAGCAACACAGTTCTCATTTCTAGCCTGTTGATTGACCAGGCAGCTTCCTCTGGTGTCTACCAGCCCTGGGTCACTTGCGACAGGCAATGCGCTCCCCACCCCGTGAGACTGGCATCTGTCATAACTAAGAACCACTGCAGCTGCTCAGTGGGAGTCCTGCCGTGATCTTTTCCAGCTTGAGCCACCAGTTCGGACTGAGACATGCCTGAACTGGGCACGGGACTTTCTGAGAAAGCGACTGATGTTGCGGGGACCAGCTGGACAGCAAGGCCTGCTGTAGTAGTTGCATGTGCATCCAAGCCCAAGGCATAAGGTCCAGAGCTGCCGCCATTGAGTCGAGCAACTGCAGATAATACCATGCCACTGGCACCTAGCACTTTAGCAAGCCCCTTATCTGCGTGTGAAGCCGGACTACTCTCCCTTTGGCAGCAACACAGACCTAGCTTGAGTGTCAAACTGCACCCCAAGGTAAACCAGCTGCTGCACTGGTTGTAGCTGACTCTTGGCTAAGCTGACCACTCAGCAGAGGAGCTGGAGCATCTCCATCACACGCCGGGTGACTGCCACCCCTTCAGCCCCTGACTTCGCCCAGACCAGCCAATCGTCCAGATAGGGGTGTACCAGAATTCTTTCCTGCCTCAGAGCCACTGCCGCCACCACCACCATGACCTGGGGACCTTGGTAAAGGTGCATGGTGCCATGGCCAGCCAAAAGGCAAGGCCCTGAACTGAAAATGACCGCCGGGAACCGCAAACCACAAGGACTTGTAATGGTCCAGCCTGATGGGAATGTGGAAATATGCCTCTGAAAGATCCAGGGTGGACAGGAACTCACCCTGTCTCACCACCAGAATGACAGATCTGAGGGTTTCCATTCTGAAGTGTGGTACCCAAAGCACACCATTGACCTGCTTCAGACTGAGAATAGGGCGAAAGCCCCCCTTCCCTCTTTCTTGGGGACCACAAAATAAATGGAGTATCAACCAGAACCGCATTGGTCTGGTGGAACTGGCTCCACCGCCCTCAGCTGTAGAAGTCACTGCGGTATGCCTCCACTTTGCCTAGAGCTTTGCACAGGGAATCAATGAAGGTGTCGGCCAGGGGCTGGGCAAACTCCAGCATGAAGCCCTGTCGAATGATCTCCAAGACCCACCTGACGGAAGTAATGTTGGCCCAGGTGGAGTAAAACTGTTGCAACCGACCCCTGATGGCGACCTCTACCTGGACCTGCCTGGCATCATTGTGGTTTCTTTGCTGGGAACTGCGAGCTGGCAAAGGAGCCGTGAGCCACTCCCCTAAACCACTGAAAGTGCTGCACCCGAACCCCATATCATTCCCTCTAATAGGGTGCAAAACACGTGGAGCGAAACCGCTTAAAATCTCTGGACTGTCCTCTCTGAGGACCTGCCTATTTGGGGCCTTTGGAGTCTCCCAGGTCCTTAACCAGCTTATCTAATCCCTCCCCAAACAGCAACTTCCCCTTAAAGGGAAGCTTACTGAACCGCAACATGGAGGCTGCGTCTGCCGCCGAATTGCATAACCACAGGAAGGGTGTGCCGCCACAATATAGGCCATGGACTTTGCTGAAGTCCGAAAGAGATCATAAAAGGTGTCCGCCATGAATGCTGACGCCGACTCAAACTTGGCCTGGTCCTGCTCCATGCCCTCTAGGCCTGCAGGAGATATGCCTTGCAGCCAGCATATAGACACTGTGGAGCTCACTCTGAGGAGAAGGATGTTACCAGTGGTGTGCCCCAGGGATCTGTCCTTGGTCCAATTCTTTTTAACATCTTTGTTAGTGATATAGCGGAAGGGCTGTCGGGTAAGGTTTGCCTCTTTGCGGATGATACCAAAATCTGCAATAGAGTAGACACCCAGGAAGGGGTAGATAACATGAGGAGGGATCTAGCTAAGCTTGAAGAATGGTCTAGAATTTGGCAGCTGGGATTTAATGTTAAAAAATGTAAGGTCATGCATTTGGGCTGCAGCAATCCAAGGGAGCAATACAGTATAGGAGGTGAAGTACTTTTGTCCACTAAAGAAGAGCGGGACCTAGGCGTGGTTGTGTCTGATGATCTTAAAGTAGCTAAACAGGTAGAAAAGGCGACAGCAAAAGCTAGAAGGATGCTTGGGTGCATACGGAGAGGAATGGCTAGCAGAAAAAAGGAGGTGATAATGCCTCTGTATAAGTCTTTGGTGCGACCTCATTTGGAGTATGGTGTGCAATTCTGGAGACTGCACCTTCAAAAGGATGTGAACAGGATGGAGTCGGTGCAGAGGGTTGCTACTAAAATGATTAATGGGCTTCGTTATAAAGCATATGAGGACAGACTTAAGGATCTTAATATATACACCTTAGAGGAAAGGCGGGATAGAGGTGATATGATTTATTTATTTATTTATTTAGCAAACATTTATATACCGCTGCTTCCAGCGATCAGCAGCGGTCTGATTACACAAGGAGAACATAAGGAGGACTGTCAATCAGTACAGTAAAATTTGGGTGTGTACAGGTTGATCAGGAGGGTAGGCACATCACACGAGGGGTTTGTTAAGTATATGAGTACTAATTACATATATACATATATACATTATACATAAATGAGCAGGAGTACATAAATATGTTCTGGACTTAGACCTCTTAGGTTAATTCAAATTATAATGACTCTGGAAAAGATGAGTCTTGAGGTTTTTCCTGAAGACAGTTAGGTCTTTGCAATCTCGTAACTCTGGCGGCAGATGATTCCAGAGTGTAGGTGCTGCGTATGAGAACGCTCTATTACTAGTAATGGTTTTAACAGTTCTTATATCAGCTGGAATGAGGAGGGTGTTGGAGTTGCAGGTTCTTCTGCTTCTGTTGGGTGGTTGTGAGCATATCAAGGTGGAGAGGAAGGATGGAGCAATGTTATGTAGGAGCTTGAAAGTGGTCGTGAGTGATTTGTATTTTATACGAGCCGTGATGGGGAGCCAGTGGAGCTCAATCAATACCGGGGTGATGTGATCAGCAAAGCCTTTTTTCGTGATGACCCTAGCGGCTACATTCTGCGCCATTTGCAGAATGTTCAGAGTTTTCTTTGGGAGACCCTGCAGGATGGCGTTGCAGTAGTCGAAATGTGGCATGATGAGTGCCTGGGCAATGGTCCTGAAGTCCTGAGGTTCGATAATGCTCCTTAGCGGTTGGAGGACCCTAAGCTTGTGGAATACGGCTTTGTTTGTTTTGCGGAGGTGTTTCTCCATTTTTAGATTACTATCGAATGTTACTCCCAGATATTTTATTTCCTCCGTCGTTTGGTAAGTATTGTTACATAAGGTGATTGTTGCGGGGGGATCGAAGTTTGGCTTTCTGGAGATGTACATTACCTCTGTTTTTTGTGGTTGATCGTCATGTTACTTTGGAGTAACCAGGCTTGCATCTCACTTAGGCATTCTTCGAGTTGGGTGTAGTTTGGGTTGTCAGTGTCGAGTTGAGTGTACAGCATAATATCGTCTGCATAGACGTGGTATTTGATATTATGATGTTGGAAGATTTTGCAAAGTGGTTGCATGTAAATATTGAACAGGAGTGCTGAGAGAGCCGAACCCTGTGGTATACCCTGTGTTTGCGTGAATGCTTCTGCCTTTTCTCCGTTGAACTGGACCTGTTGCATTCTGTTTGATATGTACGAGGAGAACCATTTTAGAGGGGTTCCTGTTATTCCAATGGATTTAAGCCTGTTTAAGAGGGTGCCATGGTGAACTGTATCGAATGCTGCAGATATGTCTATGAATATGAGTAGAAACATTTTCTTTTTGTCTTCTAAACCCTTGAGGAGGTTGTCAAGCAGCGCAAGGAGTAGTGTTTCAACGCTGTGATATCGTCTGAATCCATATTGTTGTTTATCCAGGGTTTCGTTGTCATCCAAATGGTCTTGCAGTTGTAGTAACACGGCCTTTTCAATGATTTTGGCCAGGAACGATATGCTCGATATTGGTCGATAGGAAGCGGGGTCTTCTCTATTGCTTGTTTTGTTTTTTAAGACAGGTCTTATGATAGACTTCTTTAGTTGTGTGGGCATGATTCCTTGTTGCAGTGATAGGTTTACTATGTGCGAGACAAGTTGAATGATGTCCTGTTTCACTGCCTTGATCCAGGTGGCTGGGCAGGGATCTAGTGGGGAGGTGGTGGTGTTGATGCTTGTGATTATGTTAGTTATTTGTTTGTCATCAAGTTTGTGAAATGCGTTCCATATCATGTCTTGACTGTCGGTGGTTGCCATGGTTGGGTTTGGCACTGGGGGGGTTGGGCCCAGGTATTGCGTGGGAGTTGAAGCCGTGAGTTTGCTTGCATAGTGGTTTGCAAAAGTTTGAGGCTTGATTACGTTGTCAGCATGGTCAACCAGTGTTGTTTTTGTTAGAGATTTGACCAGTTCGAATAATTCGCGGGGCTTATTGATGGCTTTGTTCAGTAAATTTGTATGATGAGTTCTTTTTGCGGAGTTCATCTCTTCTTTATATTTTGCGAGGAGGGTCAGGTATTCTGACTTGTGTACAATGGATTTTGTTTGTCTCCACTTCCTCTCTGATTTACGGAGTGCCCTTTTCATTCCGGTCAGTGTAGCTGTGTACCAAGGTTCCGATCGAGGTTTAGTTGAGTCTGTAGTGGTTTTCCATGTAGGGTTTGATGTTTTTTGTATACCTTCGTTCCATCTGCTGGTTAGAACCTCAAGGTCCGTACATTCCATATCTAGGTGGGAGGCAATGGAGCCTATGAGATTTTCCTTGTTGAATTTGTTGAAACTCCTCTGCGTGTGTGTTGTCCTCCTGGATTTTGCATTTTTGGGTGGGGAGGGCAGTTTTACTTTGAGATCTACTTGGTGGTGGTCTGACCATGGTACTGGAGTTATTCTGATCACGGGTTTCACCTCGCCCGTCCGTTGGTTGGTGGGTAGGAAAACCAAGTCTAGGGTATTTCCCTTCACGTGGGTAGCGTCAGTTATGATTTGCTGGTACCCCAGTTGTTCCATGGCTTCCATGAAATTGTTTGCATGACTAGTTGGTAGTGATGCTAAATTCAGGTTGAGATGTTTAAATACCTCCGTGGCATAAATGTTCAGGGAGAGAGCCTCTTTCAATTGAAAGCAAGTTCTGCTACGAGGGGACATGGGATGAGGGTGAAGGGAGATAGATTCAGGAGTGATATGCGGAAATATTTCTTTACGGAAAGAGTAGTGGATCCATGGAATAGTCTCCCAGTGGAGGTGGTAGAGATGAGGACAGTAACTGAATTCAAAAAAGCATGGGACCAACACAGAGGATCTCTAAAGGTAAAAAGTGGACTGTTGTAGTTGTTGTTATGGAAGGACAGACTAGATAGGCCATGTGGTCTTTTTCTGTCATCATGTTTCTATGTCTATATACGCCACACAACTTGATGTTTGCAGGGACAGCGCACTAGTTTCAAAGGCCAGCCTCAGCAGAGACTTATTTATTTATTTTTTATTTATTTACATCTCTTATATACCGCACTATTTGCGATCAGCGCGGTTTACATAGAACAAACAATATCCGACAATAAACAAGAGTCAGGTCATTACAATGAACAGGAGCAGTAACTTGGATAACAGCTTCCGATTCTGAAGGTCCTTCAAGGCAGCCCCGCCTTCAACCAGGATGGTGGTCTTTTTTGTGACTGCAGAGATGAGAGCATCCACCTTCAGTATCTTGAACAGATCCCGCTCCTCCTGCGGGATGTGGTAGAGGCGGGTCATTGCCCTGCCGCCCCTGAGAGTAGCCTTTGGGCACTCCCATTCTGACTCTATCATCTTCTTATCACCCAGTGAACAGGAAAACAGAGCTATTTGCATTTGAACCCCTGTAGCAGTGGATCCTCCAGGGCATCTTCTGCCCCCTCTGAGGGCGGTGCCATATTAAGGACCACTAGGGACTGTCTGATGAGGGCTGCTAGCTCCTCTCAATGGAAGACTCGCAGAACCGCGGAATCCTCCCCCGCGACAGTTCCCCTTCTTCAACTCCCAGATCCCCTGTGGGCTCCTAGAGATCTGAGAGCCCTTCACCCAACTCTTCTGAGGCCTGCGACCGCAGAGAGCCTGGAGTCTGTCCATCCCCCAACAACCCACGAATTTGCCACAGTGGGGTGTCAAATCTGGGTCTTCAGCCAGAGAACGAGGGGAAAAAGGTTTCCCTCCCCCTGATAGGAGCCCTGATATTGCCTCTGAAGATGCAGCCCGCTATCTTTTAAGGCAATAAGCCTTTTGCAAAGCCAGGATGAAATCCAATGAGAAAAGCTGCTCTAACATCTGACCAGGTGGCCCACTCTCGCCCTGCAGCTTCTTTCTCACCAGAGAAGCAGAAGAGTTTCCCCCTCCTGCCTTCATTTTTCTCTTCCCGAACTTTACCGTATTAGAGGGAGAAGGAACAAGACTACCTAAAATGGCCACATTTCCCGCCAGAATCAGGGCCCCAATCTCAGCCTGTTCTGAACATTCTGCCTCCCCCGGAGACTCCATCACCGCACGGTAACCAATTCGAGTGTTCTGCCAAGCTGCGAGCAGAAGCGGCACACACTCAGCTCAGACAGCCCTCGGCCGTCCGAACAGAGCGGGCAAGACACCACCACCCCCAAACACAGCACGACTCCAACTCTCTTGGAGGAACCGCGCTGCCCTACTTAAAACCACGGCAGAAGGAGAGAACAGCTGCCAGCCACTGTACATTCATGCCCATTCCCTGCAGCAGCTGTCAACGTGAGGCCAAACGACAAAGACCGGAATGGCGATGGGGGTGGGAGGGGACTGGAAAGCAATCCAAAGACCCGCTGCTAGTAGGCACGGAAGACTGACAGACTGATCAAACTCCTCCATGGGCAGTTCTGCTGCTCGCAGAGCTTAGCCTGGGCTTCCCTTCAGGGAACCTGATGCTCCCAGGCTAATTCACCCCACTGCTAAACCGAGACTGCTCAGCCGCATTTCAAGTCCTCCACTCACTGACAAATTAAGGCACAAAACAATCACCCCACAAATACCTTTGCCCCGAGGCTAGCCTGATCTCTTGTCAACAATCCTGTTATCCTAGCCCCGGTTCAGGAGGTATCTCAGGGACAGCACTGTGGATGGGCTCCTCCTCAGCTGCCGAGGACTGAAAGACTGAATCCTGCAGGCTGAAGAGGGGAGCTCTTGTACTAGCACAGCAAAATTCTGTCAAGTTCAGCTCTCAGTTGCTGGTGGATGGAGACAACCCATGCGTAGCTGGACGGGACTGGAGATACAAAAAGGAATTTAAATTTCAGTCTGGCAGCATAAAGAATGCAAAACCGCAACTCTTAAAAGCAATACATATTCAAGTACCACCCCCACCCCTCCCCAACCAACACCCTACAGTTGACCTCAACAAGAACCCGGAGTACAGGACCATAGAGCAAATCTATTATTCTATAACAGCACTTAACTTCCAAAACTCACACAACATGGAGTGTACCCAGAAAAGGGTAGCGCCATAAATATTGCAATGAGCCCTAGAACATCCATATTCCTGTTCAGAAAACTGAACAAGCCAGATTACTACAGCTCCCTGAACATGTAGCCTCAGTCACACATATGCAGAACAGAGATAGATCTTCACCAAGAAGGGAATATATCAATACAAACTAAAAACAGACATATGTAATAAAAAATGCTTTTACCCATTATTCTTAGGTTTACAGGATTTCTTTCTCAAAATTATACTTTACTGCAGAGTGAGGCGAGAGAAAATTCTCACATACAGGCATCTGTATTGCCAGCAGAAACTAACATAATGGCTCAGCGCAAGTAGTGTAAGTGCAACTAATGCCACCTCAGTGGGTGGCCTTAGTTGCACCAGCAGCTGTTTTGCCACACTGAAATGTGATAACTGCAGGGGGATGTAACTGCCTCCCTGCAGTTTGACTTCGGCCCTGTGTAGTCAAACTCTGGAATTAGTTACCAGAGGATGTAGTAAAAGCTGTTAGTGTAGCTGGGTTTAAAAAAGTTTTAACAAGTTCCTGGAGGAAAGGTCCATAAACTATTATTAAAGAGGATCTGGGAAATCCACTGTTTGCCCTGGACAAGCACTGTGGAACCTATGTGCCTTTTGGAGAACCTGCCAGGTACTTGTGACCTCTCTCACCACCCCCACGTTGATGCTCATTGACTTGTTCTATAATCTATTCTGTAATCTCCACTCTTCTCTCTCCTTTCCTATCATACTGTGGTCTTCTCTTCCTCTTCCCAGCAGTTTTTGATGTATTTTGTAAACCGCTCAGATGCTGTTGTGATAGGCGGTCTTTTAAGAAACCCAATAAACAATAAACAGGATACAGGGCTTGATGGACCTTAGTCTGACCCAGTATGGCATTGCTAATGTTCTTATGTTCATATGTTACCAGCGCAGAATTTAGGAAACATACTGCTAAATATGCCAAATAAGAGGGATTTAACAGCACCCATGCAGTATCTCCCATTTCCACAAAAACAAGAGTGACTTGGCAACCCAACACAGCACTTCCCACCCTCTGAAAAACAAGAGGGAATTTGTGACCCCAACACAACACCTCCCACTCCAATATAAACACCAGTAAGGGCTTGGCAATCCCAACATAACTCCTTAAACTGCCCACTGAACCAGCATAGTGTTAATGTAAATATATATTCAGTAAAAAAAAACAAACAAAGGAAATGCGAAATGCTCACACCAAGGAATTAAAATAAAACATGAGAACCACAGCACAGTTTATAAGACCAAATTATATTTCATTTTATTTTGTTATAAACTGCATTATGGTTCTCACTTTTTCTTTTTGACTATATATTCTGCAACCACAGAAACCTCTCCCTCAACAATGGGTACAAAGTAGAAGTAGGACATTCATCCACATAACTCAATATATTTAAAAAAAATCGGATTCTGGTCATCTCAGTAACAACAAATATTCTCCAGTACCAGGCATAATGGGAACTAAAATAAAATCCGACAAAAGTCACCGAAGATCTACAAGGCCAAAACTACCATACCATACCAGCATAAATTTTCAAAACTCATACAAGGGGCCGACCCAGAAAAAAGCAGCACTATAAATACTGCAACGGGCCCTAGAACATCCACACATCTACTTGAAAAGCTGAACAAGTCAAATTACCACAGTACAGATCCCTACATACAAGCTCCATGTTTACAGAACACCCGGCCTCAGTCACTCACTGAGAACACAAACCCTCACCAAGTACAGAATAAGTGATCACAACCTAAAGTAAAAATAAAAATATGTAAACAAAAATATATTGAAACCCCAAAAATCCAGACTCAGCATGTGATACAACACCAGAGAAATAAGAGATGTAATTCCCCAGACTGCATAAAATATAAGGATAGCGCAAAGTCCAAACACTAAATTGAAAATAAAATTATTTTTTATACCTTTTGTTGTCTGACCATTTTATTCTCTGATCATGCTGGTCCCAATCTAAGGCTTCTGCTTTCCTCTTTCTTCTCCTAGCTTTTTTTTCTACAGCCTCGTCAATCTGCCATGTTTTGTCTTTCCTTTTGTTTTCTTCACTTCTTTTCATCTTTGATATTGATTTTTTTCCTTTCAGCTTTCTTCCATTTATTTCACTCTCTGTCCACTCAGATTTCACTACTCTTTACTATCCAATTCTCAATCTTCCTCTTTTTATGCCATCTACCTACCGCTTTTCAACCTTCACCCCAATCCTTCCATTCCCCAGCTTGTCTTCCCTGGTCCATTATTCCCCAGTCTTCTGCTCATTCTCTCTCCCCCCATCATCAGGTGTCTTTTTCTCCATCCAGTACCTCTGCTCTCTCCCCTTCTTTCCATGTCTGCCCTCTCCCTTCCTATCCCCCCTGCAAC
Source organism: Ichthyophis bannanicus (assembly GCA_033557465.1). Classification (NCBI taxonomy): domain Eukaryota; kingdom Metazoa; phylum Chordata; class Amphibia; order Gymnophiona; family Ichthyophiidae; genus Ichthyophis; species Ichthyophis bannanicus. Next base: position 1,140,559,689 of record CM066033.1, on the reverse strand, counting down.
CAGCATCTACCTCATCTCCATAACATACCATTCAGTGGTGGGATTTGATCTGACCAAGAATCGGTTCAGATTGATCCCCACTGAAGGAGCCGAGCGGGTGGCAGCACATTGGGTCAACGAAGGGATTGGACGCCGGTTCCAGCTCAACCAGTACCGCAGTCTCCCGATGCTATTAAACCAGTGGTGGGGGGGGGGGGGGATGCATGCCAGTGCAGCACCGGTGTCGGGATGCTGTTTTCGGCCCGGTTCAGCGAACACAGCCTGTGGCAGGAACTGGTTCGTGCGAGCCAGCCGAATCCCACCACTGATACCATCCCCTCTCTATCACTCCCACATCCAGCATCTCAACCTATTTACCCCCATGTTCATCTTCTCTTCTCTCCTCGCTCACCCCATGTCCTGCATTTCTTTCTCCCCTTATTACCCCATGTCCAGCATCTCCCCTCTGTCTCCCTCTGTCCCCGCCCCCACCCCCAAGTCAAGCATTTTCCCATAGTCTCTCTATAATCCCTGGTCAACATCACCACTCTATCTCCCCTCCTTGCTTCTCCCTTTGCCCCTTTCCATGTCCAGTATCTCCCCCTAGCCCCATACCTCAATCTTATCCTCGCTGCCTCCCTTTTCCCCCCCCCCCCACACCCAGCATCTACCTTCTGACTCACTGTGCCCACCTACATCCACTTCCCAATGCCCTGCATGTCCACCCTTGCATGTACAAGGGACAGAGCCAACCCGCAGAGCAACATGTCCTCCTGACAGGAGCTGTGCAAGCAGCAATCCTAGCCCAGAGAGGGCAAGTGGCCTTGCACAGCCCCTGCCCGCAGGACATGCTGCTCCTGCAGGCAGGTTCTGATCTCTGGGCCACAATCGTTGCCTCCAATACTGCTCCTGCAGGCAGAAGGTTATGTCCTGCAGGTATGGGCTGTGCAAGCCGTGACTGTGGCACTGAGAAACAGAGCCTGCCCGCAGGAGCCGATGTCAGGTGGGTGCTGTTGCTGTCTGCCCGCCCCCACTCTCCAACTGCGATGACCTGTGGAGCGCCGGCAGCCTAGTGGAGAACTTGCCTATGGGACACACTGCTCCCACAGGCAGAATGCTGTGAGTAATGATTGTGGCCTCTCACAGCTTTCTACCTGTAGGAGTATTGTGTCCTGGGGGGTAGGCTCTCCACTAAGCTGCTGGCTCTTTGCAAGACATCCTGAATGGGGAGTGGGGAGCGAGCAGCCACCGACGGCACTCTCCTGACGTCAGCGCCTCCCTGCCATGCTTACCCAGCTTACCGGGTAGTACTGGCTCTGGTCCAGCATGTGTCTTCTTGCTTTCCCCCCACCTCTGTCAAACATTTGCCTTTCTGCTCTCCCCAATTCAGCATTTGTCTTACTGCTTCCTCCTCCCGTGTCCAGCATTTGTCTTCCCTCCATGTCCACCATGTCTTTCTTCTCCCCCCCCATTGTCCAGCATTTATCTTACTGCTCCCCCCATTGTCCAGCATTTGTCTTCCTTCTTCCCCCCTGATGTCCAGCATTTGTCTTGCTGCCCCCCCTGTTGTCCAACATTTATCCTCCTGCCCTCTTCCCTGTTGTCCAGCATTTGTCCTATTGCCGCCCTCCCCCCCTCCCCGGTTGTCCAACATCTGACATCTACCTCTACATCTCTTTCTGTGCCACTGATGCTTCTTGGCAGCAGGAATGCAAAAACACGGGATTTTCACTGGGGCAGCAGTGGGAAGCTACTACTGTTGGCCAAAAAGCATAGCTACTCACCTGTAACAGGTGTTCTCCAGGGACAGCAAGAATCATTCATCACTTATGGGTGACGTCGGCACTGACAGAGCCCGAGCAGAGCAATTCCCCAGCTTTCAAAGAAAGCCTTTGGGATTGCTGTCACGCATGCGTGCTCCTCTTCCCGTCCAGAGGTGCCATCTTGCTCAGTCAGGTCCCATAGCTAGACCCTACTAAGCAGATGGCAAGGGAAGGACAAAAATAGCAACTCTTCAAGGGAGGTGGGAGGGTAGTGAGGACTGATTCCTGCTGTCCCTGGAGAACATCTGTTACAGGTGAGTAACTACGCTTTCTCCAGGAACAAGCAGGAAGTCGGTTCTCACTTATAGGACTCCCCAGATACAGGCTACCGAACCTGAAACCCAAAAAATGCCTCCGCGAGGCCATGAGCAGAAGTCGATGCCCGAAGGAGCCCGTCGAAGAAGGGTCGGAGGGCAGGAGTTGCTTATACCCTGAACAGATTATGGAGTACAGCCTGGCCGAAGGTGCTGTCTCGGCGGGACTCCCTCTCCAGGCAGTACTGCGAAACAAAAGTATTCGCTTAAGACCAGGTTGCAGCCCGGCAAATGTCCGTCAGAGGCACAGAGTGCAGTGAAGCCACTGAAACCGCCTTGGCCCAGACACCGTGTGCGGTGACTAGGCGATCCAATAGGGCTCCAGCCTTTGCCTGAGCGAAGGCGATGCAGTCCGCCACCCAGATGGAGATGGTGCATTTGCTGACTGCCTGCCCCAGGCGATTGGGATCATAGGTGACAAAGAGACGTTCTGACTTGCGATGAACCTGGGTACCCTGCAGGTAGAAGGCAAGAGCCCTCTTGCAGTCGAATGTATGTAATACCATTGATGCCCGGTCGGCATGCGGTCTCGGGAAGAAGGTCGGTAAGACTATCTCCTAATTGAAATGAAAGTTCAAGACCACCTTCAGTAAGAACTTGGGGTGGGTACAGAGGACCACCCTGTTCTCGTAGAATCTGGTGTAGGGAGCCTCAGCCATGAGGGCCTGGAGTTTGCTGACTCGCCGAACCAAGGTCAGAACCACCAGGAAGACTACCTTCCAAGAGAGGTGTTAAAGCGAGCATGTCGCCACTGGCTCGAAGGGTGATCACGTAAGCTGCATCAGCACGATGTTCAGGTCCCACTCCGCCGGTGGTGGCTGGATGGGGGGCTTGGAAAGTAAGAGACCCTGCATGAAGCGGGTGACCAGGGGCTGCCCCGAGATGGGGTTTACCCTCGATGGGGAGGTGATGCCGAGATGGCGCTCAGGTAGACCCTCGATGGGGACATGCCGAGATGGCGCTCAGGTGGACCCTGACTGAGTTGGACTTCAGCCCCTCTTTCGAGAGGTGGAGGAGTTACTGGAAGACCCACCTGATAGAACAAGAACACGGGTCGATCTGGAGCTCGGAGCACCAGAATGAGAAGCATCGCCACTTAAAGGCCTAGGCCCGTCTCGTCAAGTCCTTCCTTGATGCGAGGAGGACCTCTTCGATCTCCCCAGGGAGGTGCAGCGGGAGTAAGGAGACCCGTTCAGCCGCCAGGCCATAAGGGACAGCGAGGCCAGGTTTGGGTGAAGTACCTGTCCATCTTCCTGCGTTAGCAGGTACGGGGTGCAGCCCAGGGGGACTGGAGGCTCTGACAAGAGATGGAGCAGGAGCAGGAACCAAAGCTGCAACGTGAATCACTGAAGCATGTTCCTGCTGAACCTTGTGGAGGGTCCTTGCAATGAGAGGAGTGGGAGGGAAAGCATAAAGAAGTCCGGAGGTCCAGTTCAAGAGGAAAGCATCCGGGGGACACCCTGCTCGGGTGTGAACCGGTCCACCGAAGCGAGGAAGCTGCACATTCACTGGGCTGGTGAATAGGTCCATGGACGGAGATCCCCATCCAATGGAAGAAGAGGCTGGCGACCTCCGGATCCAGGTGCCACTCATGTGGGTGGAGAATTCTGCTGAGTTTGTCTTCAAGGACATTCTCTTGACCTGGGAGATAGACCGCTCGGAGGGACATCCCCTGGTGAAAGGCAAATGAGCAAAGGAGGATCGCTTCCCAGCCAAGGAGGTGGGAGCCTGCCCCCCTCCTTGTTTAAGTAGAACATGGCTACTATGTTGTCGGTCTGCACGAGCACTGACTTCCCTCTCAGGCCGCCCTCGAAGGCCCTCAGGGCCCAACAGACCGCTCGAGCAGGTTGATCTGCTGCTGAGATTCCTCAGACGACCACTGTCCCTGGGTGCACAAATCACTGCAGTGGGCTACCCAACCCAGCAGGGAAGCATCCATTGTCAGGATGAGCTTGTGCTGTGGGGCCTGGAAGGGCATTCCCCGACGGAGGCTTCGGGGATCCTGCCACCAATCCAAGGAGCTGTGGAGACTTCAGGAGACCCGGGTGGGGTCCCTGAGGCAACCAGAGGCCTGGCTCCACTGCGTCTTGAGGCACCACTGAGCCGTTCGCATGTGCATTCGGGCATGGGGGACAACATGGACGGTGGAGGCCATGTATCCCAGGAGGCACAGAATGGCCCGTGCAGAGACTCAAGCTCTGCTCTGGATTTGGGCTGCCAGGGTGCATAGGCGAGCTGCATGGTCAGTGGGTAGGAAGGCGGTTGCCTGCTCCATGTCGAGGAGTGCGCCGATGAACTCCAAGGTCTGTACCGGATCGAGGTGGGACTTGGAGTAGTGACCAGGAAGCCAAGGCATTCGAGGAGGAGGATCATGTGCGACACCATCAGGTGGGCTTCTTCGGCTGAAGTCCCCGTGACGAGCCAGTCATCTAGGTAAGGGACGACAGGTATGCCCCATCGCCAGAGGAAGGCAGCGGCTGCAGAGAGACATTTTGTGAAGACCCACAGAGCGGACGAGAGCCCGAAGGGGAGCACCCTGTATTGGTAATGCTCTCCCTGCACCCTGAAGCACAAGAACTGCCTGTGCTGGGGGTGGACTAGAATGTGGGCATAAGCGTCCCTTAGGTCATAGTTAATCGCCCTACTGGAGGAAGGGCAGCAAGACGCCAAGCAATAACATTTTGAACTTCTCACTCACCAGAAACTTGTTTAAGTTCCTGAGATCAAGAATGGGGCGTAGGCCCCCCGTCTTCTTCATAACGAGGAAGTAACGGGAGTAGAACCCGCAACCTCAGAGGTGCGGTGAAACTTTATCGACCGCCTGCTGGGTGAGGAGGTTGGTCAACTCCTGTTGCAAGCAAGTCCGGTGCGAGGGGAGCCGAGAAGGCTCTGCTGGGGAGAAGGGAGGAGGAAGCCTGTCCAGGTGAAGACGATACGCATCCCGGACTACCCAGAGGACCCAGGTGATCGACGCCCATTGGGAGGCGAAAAGGGATAGACGTCTCCCCCACCGGCGGAGGTACTGCCAGGGTATGAGAGGCTATGCCGTCGGTGTCAAAAATCTTGAGCGGGTTAGGGTGGCGCTGGGGGTTGGGACTTGGGCCCTTTAGGATTGCGGTGGCCACGCACTCCACCCTTCCCCCTGCGTGCCGGAAGCCGGCATGGGGGTGGGCAGGTAGGGAAAGTATCCCCGGTAGGGGAGCCCCTTCCTCTGGAAGAATGGTTTCTTAGTTTGCTGTTTCTTCTGATGGAGAGAAGAGGTCTTACGTGAGAGGTGGGTCCGAGTCACGAACTCCATCTCTATTTCAGCAGTCTTGTCCTCCATGAGCTTGCCAAACAGTTGTTTGCCTAGGCAGGGGACATCCAGGAGTTTCTCCTGGACCCACTGCTCCAGGTCCGAGGACTGGAGCCACGCCTGGCGCTGGGCCCCGATGCCAGCTGCCACCACTCGGGCAAAGAACTCAAATCCATCATATGTGGCACAGGAGAGGTACTTCGAGCACTCTGCGACGGACCTCAGGAGGGTTTGGAACCTGAGGAGGGGCTCAGCTCCAAGACCTGCGGAGAAACCGCTGAGTTCCTTGGCGAGGTCACGCAGGAATATGCCCATATATAATTGGTAAGCCTGGATAAGGCATGTGAGCATGGACCTTTGATAGGCTTTTCGCCCAAGGGCATCGAGGGATCTAGACTCCCTGCCCAGCGGGACCGAAGAGTACGACTTTGGGCTCTTTTGCTTCCGCATCGCCGATTCCACAACCATGAAGATGTGCGGAAGTTGGGTCTTTCGGAACCCCGGACTGCGCTGGACCCTATACATGGCATCGAGGAGTTTGCTCACAATGGGAACCAAAGCAGGTGCCTCCCACATGCGGAGGAGGAGCCTGGACAGGATGGGAGGAACCGGGACAGAATGGGAGGCGGGAACTCGCACTGTAAGATGTCAAGCTCCTCAACTGGCAGTTCCTCCTCAGCATGCGTTGCAAGGTTGAGGGCTTGCGCCATGTCCTGTACGAACACCAGAAAGGATGTGTCCTCGGGCGGCGAATGCCTCTGAGAGGTGGGCGGAGACGGGTCTGAAGGGAGGTCCCAGTGGGCATGGGTCTCCGGGGAGGTGTCCCAGTTCGACTCCCAGCCCGAGAGGTCCAGGAAGAAGTCCGATTTGGGCCGGTCACCCTGTCCGGAGGCTGAGGCCCGCTTGGAACCAGAGGCCTTGGAGGATATCGCTCCCGAGGAACGGGAAGGCGAGCGAGACTGACGCCTAGGACCCTCACGAGGCCCACAGCTCTCGGGGGTTTCCAGGGCGTGTTTAGGTACCCCTCTCAAGGGAACCGAGGTCTCGATGCACGGGCCAGCCATGCTGGGCACGAGCGCCTGCTGGGTAGCTAAAAAGCCAGAAACACTGCACTCTAGTGCCAGCATGCGGGACTCCCACGCAGGCATAGGTCCCTGCGCCACCGAAAATGGGGTTACCAAGTCGGGCGTAGACAAGGAGAGGGAGTCCTCTCCGGGACGACCCTCAGGAGACTGGGCGTCATCATCGGAGGCCTCCGGGTCTGTCCAAGGTACTTTCAAGGCCGCTTCTTGTCTGACTCTCGTGAACACCGGGGAGGGCTGAGTGACCAAGCACAGGAGCGCTCGCGCTTGTCTGGAGCCCCCGACAGCGACTTCGAGATCATCTTCTTCTTGTGCCTCTTCAACTCAGGGGACCCCTGATCGGAGTGCCGCCTTGAACGCGGAGCTGAAGCAGGGGATCCCATCAGCAGAAGGACGACCGAGGGTGCCACCGGGGATTCCGGGGACACTTTAATGAAAATGTCATCGGACTTCTGCTTAGCAGGGCCTTGGAGAACATTTTCTTGCAATGAAACCAGAGCTCCAGGTTATGGTCGGCCCCCAAACACCGAAAACAGCAGTCATCGATGTCCGTGAGTGACATATTTTTCGAGCATCTGTTGCATTTTTTAAAACCTGTGGCCATTGGGGCAAAAAGGGCCCCCGCTAGGGTGAAGACCCGCAAGGCCAGTGGTTGAGGGAAAGGGCAGGAAGCCTGCAAAAGAAAAAATGTTTAGCTAAAGGACGTCCCCTCCCTCAAAAGTAAAGGAGAGCAGGGGAAGGACGGGAGAGGACTGGTGCTACCAGAAAAAACAGAGGCCAGAGGCCGAAAAATGAACACTTTTTCCAAGGGACGAGGACGTGCGTCCGAAGGGCTCCGCAGAAAAAAGGAGACTGAGCAAGATAGCACCTTTGTGCGGGAAGAGGACTATGCATGCGTGGCAGTAATTCCAAAAGCTTTCTTTGAAAGCTGGGGAATTGCTCCGCGCAGGCTCTGTCAGTGCCGACGTCACCCATAAGTGAGGACCGACTTCCTGTTTGTTCCTGGAGAAAAACATAAAACAATTGAAAAGCACAGGATTTTCAAGCCTCCGTCGGCTTGTAAGTCCCTGCTAGTTCCATCCCCACTCTGATGTGAAAAGCTTCATCAGAGGGGGCGGAACCCATCAGGTATCAGCATACTTGTAAGGCCCTGATGGGTCCTGCCCCGTCTGATGCTTTTCGCGTCAAAGGTGAGGGGCGGAACCAGCAGGGACTTACAAGCAATGGAGTCTTGAAAAATCCATGTTTTTCAATTGGGTTTTTTTTGGTCATTGATGATAGCTCCCCGTTGCTGCTCTGGTGTCCTCGGATCTGGGGCAACGGTGGGCAAGGGAGGGGCAGAGGGGTTGTTTCTGCCACTGCCGAGAAGCGGACACAGTAGCGGCAGCAGCTTGTCTATCTTTTTATTTATTTATTTATTTATTTTTAATCTTTGAAGGCAGAGTGAGGAGACTGTTTTGGGGGCATTTTTGCCACTCCCAAACTTTGCCGCCTGAGGCGGCCACCTCACTCTGCCTCATTATAGAGCCGCCCCTGCAGGTGGGTAACTACCCTTTCTCCGTAGACAAGCAGGAATGCGAAAACTGAGGAGGCCACCAAGAAGCCCAACAGGGGCAACAAACTGTTGAACACACAAAATCAACTATGTATAGCGAAAGCAAAACCCATCACATCTTTCCTGCGCTCTGCAGCATTTCTTTCAGTCAATAACTCTTCTAATTTTCCCTCTTTTTGCTTTTTCTTTTTTGGTAGCTTGGACAGACAGAAAAACATTGGGGGGAACGGAGTTGGATTCTAATCCTTAAACAGATGCTGAAGTACAGATTGACCAACGTTTCCAGGCAGTAGTGAGACATGAACGTGTGGACAGAAGCCCACGTTGCAGCCCTGCAGATTTTCTCCATGGAGACAGAGAGCAAGTTGGCCACTAACGCAGCCATAGCTCGGACGTTATGAGCTATGACCATGACCATCAAGGCTCAGGCCTGCCTGGGCATAGGCAGCCAAATTGAAAGAGAGCAATTGGAAATGGCAGTCCCCAGTTTAGTGGGATCAAAAGATACAAAAACGTGGATGGACTTCCTATCTCTGTCCCCTATTCTGTCCTATCAAATAAATGGCGTTCTTTTCTTATTTCCTTGAATGATATATTATTGTAAACCGCTCTAATGCCTTTTGGCCTGAGCGGTATATCAAATTTAAATAAACATAAACATAAACATATGGTCCTCTGTCCATTCCAAATAGAAGGCTAAGGCTCTCTTGCAGTCTAACAGGAGCAACGCTGCTTCCCCCTTGTGGGTGTTAGGGAAGAATATAGGCAGCACTATAGACTGTTCGAGGTGGAAATCTGAAATCACCTTTGAAAGAAAACGAGGATGCGTTCAAAGAACCACTCTGTCATGGTGAAATCTGATATATGGCAAATGGACTACCAGGGCCTAAAGCTTGCTCACTCGGCGCACCGAGGTGAAAGCTACCAGAAACAAGACCTTACAGGTGAAGAACTTCAGTGGACATGAGCTGAGCATCGAGGTCCCAAGCCACAGTGGGGGCCTTGTACGAAGGCTTCAAGAGGAGCAGCCTTTGCATGACGTGAGCAATCAAAGGCTGTGCCGAAATGGGTTTCGCATCCGCCCCGCGATGATATGCCCCAATCGTACTGAGGTGAACTCGGACAGAAGTGGACTGCAGGCCTGAGTCAGAGAGGCGTAGAAGATACTCGAGCAGACTACTGGCGAGACAGACAAAAAGATCCAGGGCCCAGCCTTCACACCAGACAGCAAACCTCTTCCACTTACAGACATAAGACCTTCTTGTCGAGGCCTTCCTGGAGGCCATCAGAACTTCAGTTATGTTGTCAGGCAGATGGTGTTCCGACAGGACTAGCCTCTCAACATCCATGCTGTGAGGGCCAATGACTGGACGTTGGAACGTAGCATCCTCCTGTCATCCTGCAAAATGAGATCCGGAGCAAGGCCAAGCTGGAGGGGTTCCTGCGTGAAACCCAGTCCAAACGTGATTTTATTTATTTTTATTTATTTATTGCTTTTATATACCGCGCTCTTTAAAATCAGTGCGGTTTACAGGTAACAACTATGCATCTCAGGATGTCTGTAATGCACTTACAGTGAACGGGAGATACAACTTGGATTTCAAACAGGGGGAACTATTTATAGTATCTACAACTATGTACATTATAGCTATGAATTGTCTTGTGGTTTATCATTGTTTAGCTGGGTGAAAGGTGGCTAAGGTTGGGCTGTGAGTAGTGTAGGAGAAAGAGGTGGTGTTTTAGCGCTTTTCTGAATTGAGCAATATCGGTAATTGCTCGAATGTTGGTTGGGAGCGCATTCCAGCAGATGGGAGCAAAAAACTTAAAAGCTCTGCTCTTCATTGCTTGGGTACATTTAGTTATTTCGTTGGGGGTCTGAAGGGTATTGATGGCAAATGACCTCCTCGCTCTGTTTGCTGGGGTAGGGTGGAGCAGATCCGTTAGGGAGGAGGAGGACAGGTTGTTGATGGCCTTAAAAGTCATCAGGAGTACTTTATATGTGGTCCGACAGTAGACTGGTAGCCAGTGCAAGTCCTTTAGAATCGGGGTGATATGGTCTCCTCTGGAGGCTCCGTGTAGGAAGCGTGTCGAGGTATTCATTGCTAGTTGTAACGGGCTTAATGTGTTCTTGGGTAGGCTATGAAGGATCGCATTGGCATAGTCAAAGTGGGGGGTCACAAGGGCCTGAAAGACTGATAAAGAGAAAAGGAAAACCACTTTATTAGAAATTTTAACAGGGGTATATAATAGCCAAGCCGACCCCTGTTAAAATTTCTAATAAAGTGGCTGTCCTTTTTTCTTTACCATGTTTGGACTGGGTTTCTTGCATATCACGTGGTTTTGTGCTTTTGTGTTGGACTATCGGGATTCCTGAGTGGACAGCTGCAGCAGAAGCAGGAACCAGGGCTGTCTGGGGCAGTATGATGCGATGAGTGTCATCATACCTCAGTCTGTCCTGAGCTTTATTAGGGTTTTCACTATGAGAGGTATCGGAGGGGAAGCATACAGAAGACCCCCCCACCATGCAGGAGTAAAGCGTTTGACACCAGTCTGCAGCGGGACCCCACTCTGAAGTGGAACCAAGCTACCTGGGCATTCGTGGAGTGGCAAACAGGTCTATCGAGGAAGTGCCCCACTTCCGAAAGAAGCGGGCCACTATATCTCTGTTCAACATCCATTTGTGTGGCTGAAGGATCCGGCTCAGTCTGTCCACCAGAATGTTTTGGTCTCCCGGCAGATATGTGGCCCTCAGCTCATTTTGTGAGCAATGGCGAATCTCCACAACCTGAACATCTCCCAGCACAGGAGATAAGAGCCAGTGCCCTCCTACATTTTGATATAGAACATAGTGACTTGATTGTCGGTCTGAATGAGGGCAATGTGGTTGGTCAGCCAATCCCGGAAGGCCTTTAGAGCAATTGTTATCCCTTTCAATTCCAGGAAGTTGATCTAGGGAAGACTCTCTTGGACAGATCAGTCGCCCTGAGTGTGAAAGTCACTGAGATGAGTTCCCCATTCCAACATGGATGCACCCGTTGTCAAGATCTTCTGGAGCCAAGCCTTTTGAAAGGGAAGGCCTTTGAGAAAATTCTGAGGAACTATCCACCAATGCAGAGCTTGGACCGGGGGGGGGGGGGACTGGTGACATTTCCTCGATCCTGGCTGCAATCCATGACCTGGGTCCACTGAGAGACATGCCAGGGGTGTAAAATGCACTGTAGAGGTCATATGATCTAGCACTGGCCGCATTCTGCAAACCATAACTTGGTGCCTCAGAAGAGTGTCCTGGACCAAAGCTGTCAGCCTTTGACACTGGTCCTGCAGAAGGAAGACTTCTCCTGAGTCATGTTGAGCAGGGTTCCTATGAACTCCAGAAGTTGGGTGGGCTGAAGGTGGGACTTGGAGTAGTTGATGGCAAACCCTAACAGTTCCAACACTTGAATGGTCAGACGTGAGGAGTTCCAAACTTCCTTCGGAGTGGTGCTTTTTAGGAGCCAATCATCCAGGTAAGGGGAGACAAAGACCCCCAGCGATTGAGGGAAGGCTGCCCTACTGTGAGACATTTTGTGAAGATTCAGAGGGACTGAGGCTAGGCTGAAAGGCGGCACTCAATACTGAAAATGTTGCCCTCTCAGGGTGAATTTGAGATACTTCCTGTGAGCATGATGAATCGGTATGTGGGTGTACGCATCTTTTAGATCCAGGAAGCATAGCCAATCCCTTCTTTGAAGTTATGGGAGCAGGGTGCTCAGAGAAATCATCTTTTCTCTCACCAAGTAAGTGTTTAGGTCCCAGAGGTCCAAGATGGGGCAGAATCCCCTCGTTGTTTTGAGAACCAGAAAGTACTTGGAGTAAAAGCCCTGCCCCACTTGCTCCTGTGGAAACAAGCTCGATAGCTAGGTCCGCCAGAAGGGCAGAGATTTCTTTCTAAAGCAGTTCCTGATGCGGGGGGGGGGGGGGGGGAAGAGTCAAAAGTCAAAGTGATATGCCTTTGGGGGCCAGCTTGGAGGTAGCTCGGAGGTGAAACTTGTATCTGCTCTGGATTATTTGTATCACCAGGATTCTGAGGTTATGAGAGGCCATCTCTGGGCAAAGAGAGTTAACCTACTCCCCACCAGGTAGTTCAGCATGGTGATCCCTAGTAAATTGGCTATGCTCCTGAGGAGCCACCCCAGGCTTTGGCTGCCCAGCTGGTTGGACCTTTTGGGGCTTTTCTCTACGCTGTTGCTGGTGAGGGGTCTGCTGTTTCTGCTGGGAGATTTGGTGTCCAGGCAAGTACCGACGCCTTCTGGCTCCCTCTCTGGTACCTCCTACGGTAAGCCTGTTCATCCTACAGTAAGCTGGTTGAGTTGTCAACCTGGAGAGTCTGGTAAGCATGATATGCTGCTTCTCTATAAAGCCAGTTTTCTCCTCCACCTGTTCACCGAAGAGATTCTCACCATGGCACGGTATGTCCGCTGGTTTATTCTGAACAGACTGTTCCAAGTTGGAGGACTGGAGCCACACGAGTCTCCGGGCCCCAATGCCCACTCTCGATGCAGTCTGTGATAAGGAAGCTTATCATTGCTTAGGAAGGAGCTATAGAAAAGGTGAAGTGACTCTGAACAAGCAACCTGTCAGTTCTGGTAGAAATAAGAAAACAGAATTTTCCCATAAAGGACTACCGGTCCCAGAATGCACCAGGTTTCCAACAGCCATTAGAGGAGCTGAAGTGGGGAAACGTGTGTTCAATCAGGAGGGCTATGAGGTAATCCCTAAGCACTCATCTCAAAGGGCAGGGCCTGATTCAGCACAGCTGCGCTGTGTTAGGGAGGAGCACTCATCTAAGCAGAATAAAGGTAGAGTTTATTCTACAGAGAATCATCATCATCATCTTCATGATCAGCTTGGATATCCTCATCCTCAGTTTCATCTGGAGGATCATCAGAAGCAGAAGCCAAACCGGACGGACAGAGAGGGCAAGAAACCCTTTGGAAGAAAGAAGAGAAAAGCCTTTGGGAGATCTAGAGGAGTCTGGAGCAGTACGTATACTGGGAGGCATTCCAAGGGCCAGCATACACCATTGGACTGGGGAAAGCCAGAGGAATGGTGCTGCAGAGCTAGGAATCTCCAGACGGTACCTGTGAGGGAGACGGCTGCACGTGGAAGGGACCCTAAGACCCGTGCCAGAAGGTATGTGAAGAGAGATCCAGTGTCCAGGGATCTGGATTGGAAGGCTGGACATAAGAACTGGACTACATACTGGCCAGGCTATATAGAGAGGAACTCTAACAGCAATGGGAGCTCAGGTATGAACACTGATCTATGCCCTAGCTATAACCTTGAAAGACAGCAGGGAAACAAGTATTCTCCTGAAAGTGCTCCATTGAGAAATTCATCTGTGCCAATCCAGGATATTGAACCCATGATTGTTGAAGAAGGGGGAGTGATTGCAGATGAAGGATGTGTTTACATGGATTGCTCTCTGTCTAAACTCCTTTGGTAATTTTCTGTTACAAAGTACAGCAACCATCACAAAGAAATACAAACTTGTTCTTTAATCTACTCAGAAAAGCTCCTGAGTAGGATTTTTAGCCACGCAGTAGAAAGCAAGCCAGCTAAGGGGTTTCAGCTGGGTAACTGCTAGCAATTGAGCCTTACCTAATTGCTTGTGAGCTCTGAGGGAATCACTTCTGAATCTATCTGTGAAGATATAAGAAGTTAACCTGAAAAGAACAGTTTTTCTCTTCTTTGTGGATATTGTTTGTTGTTTGATACACTGCTAAGAAAGTATTAGCTAAAGCCTACAGAAAAGACCAGTTTGTTACCAACCAGGTCTTATTTCTTTTGCTTTGATTGCCTGACAAGTTCAAATGTTGTTTTCCTGATTTTGTTTTTCCAAGTTTAACACTGAAAGCAAGTAACCTGATTTATGTGCTACCAAGCATATCTGTGTTGGGAGAAATAACCCCATAAATAAATATCTTATTGGCTTTACCCTCAAGCACAACTATTTATTGTGAGCAGCTGTGTCTGGTGTGAATGGACTGCATTGCCCACAATCCCTTGCCAATCATATTGATATATGCACTTGCCAAGACTGTGAACATTCTCACCCAGGCAGCCGTCTGACAAGTCTCAAAAGTGTCATAGGTCACTCAGACCAGGAGCTTGGAGCAGTCCTTGCCATGGTCCACTTGGGTGTGAAACTTCCAATTTCCAAGGAGGAAGGAACTGGGACAGGTCAGCTAGGTCCCTAATAATGTTCTTGAGGAACATGTTCATGTAGAGCTGGTATGAGGCCACTCAGGCAACGAGCATTGAGCCCTGGAAACATTTCCTCCTGAAAGAATCCAAGGTTCGAGTCTCCCTTCCCGGGGGCGCCTGGGAATGAGTCTTGGTACTCTTAATCCTCTTCAGGACAGACTCTACCACCAAGGAGTCGTGCAGGAGTTGAGGTTTCTCAAAACCAGGAGCCTTCTGCATCCTGTACATCGAGTCAAGTTTACTACTCACTGGAGGTACTGTAAGGGGCCTCTCCCACATCCTTAGCTGTACCTTTTCTGCAGGATAAGATGTAAAGGCATGGTCACTGCCTTCCTTAGGTGCCAAGGTATACTGCAATATTTCCAAATCTTCTGCCCTAGATTCATCCTCAGTCTCCAGAGAGAATGGTATGGCCTTGGCCATATCCCTCATAAAATCCTGAAAGATAATATCTTCAGGGGGAAACTTCCAACATTCATGAGGCAGGGAAGAGTCCAACAGAAGCTCCGGGGACCTGCACTCTGAGAAGTCCTCCAATTCCACATCAGTTACCCAGCCATCGGAGTCAGACTCTGAGAGGAAGTCAAAATACCTCTGATCCTAAGCCCAGAGGTCCCTTCTGCATCAAGGGAGCTTCACCAAGAATGCTTATGTTCTGAAGCCTGTTGGGGCTTTGAAGGTGCATCGGACTCAGAGAAGCTGGAGAGGGAAATTGGCTGAGCCAGAACCAGCGTCCAATTCCTTTAATGACCCAATGTCGATGCTTCTGACGGGGGCAGGGCATGTGTCTCCAGAATCAGTTGTACAATGGCTGATATCGAGGTGCACTGCATCGCAAACATGGCTGTCATGCAATCTTCAAGCGTCTTTAGAAGTTGTTTCTCAATGGCTTCAGATTCCAAAGGTTCGGAGGTCTGAGTAACTTCGACCAATGTACCTGGCACCTAAACAAGGGTTTTGGCGGATTGGGCTTGGTTATCAGGAGGCTGCCAGTGTCCCTTCAAACCCTTGGAGGTTGAGCAATCCTCCCTGCATGGCACCTTTGATGGGAACTCACGCAGCCCGCCATCACTCTCAACGCTGTGTCGCAAAGGACTCCGATGCCGATGCCCTCAGACCTTTTCCCCATGCTCGGTACGAGCACCCTGCAACATCGATGGGGGGATGTCAGTTCCCTGCTTGCTAGGAGGCCAATCAATGGTCCGGAGTGGTTCAGGTGCTCAGCTTTGACTGAGCTCAAGAAGCTCTCGATGTCAACACCCCTCCAGCATCCAGAACCGCCTTCAAAGGCATGGAGATAGATGATGTTGATGCCGAAAATGATGAATCAGGCTGTAGTGTGCCAAACAGAGCTTCCCGCTGCTTTTCACAACCCTTGAGGCCTCTTCTGGTCATTGGCAGGCACAAATTACAACAAGAAGAGGGCTGGTGATCGGGTCCTAGGCACTGGAGGCACCAATTGTGTTTGTCCGTGATGGAAATAGTCTGGGCACACTTGGAACATGCTGGGAAAAAACGCTGTGGCAAAATTAAATGGCTTTATGCTGGAGAGCCCGACTGGGCACCGACGGTCCGCAGGATATTATTTGAAAAATACAAGGCAAAAATAGCAATTGAAAAAGAAGAACCAGGCAGGAAATTTAAATGCAAGCAAAAACAATGCAAGAAAGGACCCCTGAAGTGAAAAAAAATATTACCGACGGAGAACGATACTGGAACACATCCATGGGGCTCTGCGGAAAATGAAAGACTGAAGATGATGGTGCTACGGCAGCAGGCAGAAAGGAGATGTGCAGGCGCAGAGGAGCCTTCCAAAAGCTTTAATTAGAAGCTGAGGAGCGCTCCCACGCAGGGCTCCATTGGGAATGCCACCCATACGTGAGGATGCATGTGATTACCCCGATATCATCCTTCCCAGAATGATCCTGTATAATCACATCATTTAATATCATACTTTTTAATATTAAGCAGGCAAAACAATGTACTGGTGTATGGCTGTTAGGATTTTTTTTTTACACTGTAGTTGCTTTTTCTGCCCCCAGAATATGATGTCCTAGGTAACTGCTTGGCTTTCCTGATGGATTAAGCCAGCCCTGAGTGCGTAAAAAGAAAGTGATAATAGTAGTATAATTCAGCAAACTGTCAATGCTGGTGGATGAAACAACAGTTGAATCTATTCATATCTGTAATATATCATGAAGTCATTGGCCCTCTTCAGTCCTAAGGTGATAGCAGCAAGCTTTTTCATTGGTTTCAATTCAGTAGCTTCATGTTGCGCAGGTCCCTTTGAAGCTTTTCTGTAGAAATATGACAATTTAAAAAATATCAGCTTGAATGAAAGCAAGCTCTGCTACGAGAGGACATAGGATGAGAGTGAAAGGGGATAAACTCAGGAGTAATATCTGTAAACATTTCTTTATGGAAAGAGTGGCAGACGCGTGGAACAGTCTCCCAGTGAAGGAAGTGGAGACGAAGACAGTATATGAATTCAAGAAAGCATGCGACAAGCAAAGAAGAACTCACAGATAAAAGGGGATTACTGTAGTGGATATGGAAGGGCAGACTAGATAGACCATGTGGTCTTTTTCTGCTGTCATTTTCTATGTTTCTATGAATGTGTGCTGATATGCTGAAATGTTCTCCTACTGGTTTCTGAATGTTGCCATTACGGATGCCAGACTTTATTTATTTTATTTATTTATTTAGTATACATTTGTATACCGCTACTTCCAGCGATCAGCAGCGGTTTGATTACAGATTGGAAATTGTCAAATCATGACAGGAAATTTTTGAGGTATAAACACATTGATTAGACAGGAAAGCACAGCACACAGAGAACTATTTTACAGGGAACATGGGCTATGGAGGGTTAAGTGGCTTGCCCAAGACCATTTGGGTCCATTTACTCTTTTTCTTAGGGACTGAACTATCTGTCCAATGTAGACAGCAGGGAGACATTGCTGACAAACGATAAGGTTAAATTAGACTTACCTGCTAATTGTAGTTCCTGGAGTAGATCCAGTCTAGTCCCGAATCATAGAGTTGTGTACCTCCTCCCGCAGCTAGGAGACTGAGCATGTCACACTTTTAGTGACTCCAGTATAAGTAGTCCCGGGTCTGCCCCCTTAACTCAGTATGCTATTGTCAAAGCCGACTCACCAGAGCAAAAAACATGAACCTCTTTAACCAACAAAGAAACCTTAACTCCCTAACGATATAGTGTTCCAAAATTAGTACAGTAAAGCCATACTGGAACAGAAGGAGCCGCCCGTTCTCCCCAGCCCCCCCTTCCGAGAAGCTGGATACTCGCCAGAGAAGCGGGCAACCCCCCCCCCATACGGACTCTGTAACTGCTAGGCCAAGTCCGCACCACAACTGTCTATACCTCTTACCACGTGCTCAGGCTATCCCCTGGCAGCAGTCCATTGGGCGGGCAGCGGGACTAGACTGGATCTACTCAAGGAACTACAATTAGCAGGTAAGTCTAATTTAACCTTCCTGATCGTAGCTCCAGTCTAGTCCCGAATCATAGAGATGTAGCAAAGCAGTGAATGTACTCAATGGGAGGGACCTGCCAGACCAGCCTGAAGCACTGTCGATCCAAACCGCGCATCCCTCTCCGCTTGCACATCAATCCGATAATGCTTGACAAAGGAATGCAACGACGACCAGGTAGCCGCCCTGCAAATCTCTGCCACAGGAACCAAGCCACACTACGCCCAGGAAGCCGCCTGGGATCTCGTGGAATGTGCCTGCAGTCCCTGCGGTACCGGCCTGCCCTTCAACAGATAAGCCGACGCAATGGCCTCCTTAATCCATCTAGCAATCGAAGTCTTCGAGGCCGGCTCTCCTTGACGCGAGCGCCCAAACAGGACAAACAATCTATTGGACTTGCGCAAAGACTCTGTCCGCTGCAAATACACTTTGAGGACCCTGCCTACGTCCAACTTATGCAAACTAACTGCCGTTCCCCTGTCCACTAACCTGGAAAAGACCGGCAAAGCCACTACCTGATTCACATGGAAGGCGGAGACTACCTTAGGTAGAAAGGACAGAACTGTCCGAAGCACCACTTTCTCTTTAGAAAAGGACAAGAACGGCTCTCTACACGACAAAGCCTGCAACTCCGATATCCTCCTCGCCGAAGTAGTAGCCACCAAAAACACTGCCTTTAGCGTGAGATCCTTCAAGGTAGCCCTTGCCAACGGCTCAAAGGGCTCCCTCACCAGTGCTTCCAAAACTACATTGAGGTCCCAACCTGGCACTGTTCGTCTGCACGGAGGCCTCAACAAGGAAGCTGCCTTCAAAAATCTCTTCACATCTCGATGAACATCTAGCGGCTTCCCTTGCACGTTTGCCCCGGTAGCAGGA
Source organism: Ichthyophis bannanicus (assembly GCA_033557465.1). Classification (NCBI taxonomy): domain Eukaryota; kingdom Metazoa; phylum Chordata; class Amphibia; order Gymnophiona; family Ichthyophiidae; genus Ichthyophis; species Ichthyophis bannanicus. The sequence continues at coordinate 1,140,541,024 of CM066033.1, read as the reverse complement.
AAGCGCCGCCAACTGTACTCGGAGGGAAGACGCTGCTAAGCCCTTTTCCAACCCATCCTGCAAAAAGGACAAAACATTCGCTACCGTGGCCCTCAAAGCTCGCAACTGCCGTTCCGCACACCAAGCTTCAAACCACCTCCACACTCTGACATACGCCAAAGACGTGGACCTGCGCCTTGATCTCAATAAGGTAGCAATCACCGCTGACGAGTAGCCTCTAGCCATCAGCCTCGCCCTTTCAATAGCCAGGCCGTAAACAAAAATCGATGTACCTGAGGCATGTTTGGCGGTCCCTGCACCAGAAGATCCAGTCTGTCCAGGAGCCTCCATGGCGGTTCCGCTAGTAGACGCATCAGATCAGCATACCACGATCTTCTCGGCCAGTCCGGCGCTACCAGCAGGACCAGCCCCCTGTGCCGCTCTATGCGCTGGAGAACCCTGCCGATAAGTACCCACGACGGAAACACGTACAGCAGGCCGCTCTCCGGCCAACTCTGAATCAGAGCATCTAGCCCCTCTGACATTCGTTCCCTTCTTCTGCTGAAAAACCTGCCAACCTTTGCCGACTTGAACGTCGCCATGAGATCTATCACTGGCCGATCCCAACGCCGTACCAGCGCATTGAAAACGTCCTAGTTCAAGCACCATTCTCCCGGATCCACTCGCACGCGGCTCAGGAAGTCCGCCTTCACATTGTCCACTCCTGCCACATGAGCCGCCGACAACACCTCGAGATGCTGCTCGGCCCATTCCAGCAAGCTGTCCGCTTCCACTTCCAACTGCACACTGCCGGTTCCTCCCTGCCGGCTTATGTAAGCACCGTCGTGGCATTGTCGGAGAATACTCTGACCGCCTTTCCCTGCAGCAGCCCTTGCAATGCCCGAAGCGCCAAAAACACTGCTCTCAATTCCAACCTGTTGGTGGACCATCCCCTCTCGAGATCGTCCCATTGTCCTTGAGCAAAATGTCCCTCGAAGTGCGCCCCCCAACCGAACAGACTCGCATCTGTCGTCAAGGGCTTCCACTCTGGCGTCTCCAAAGACATGCCCTTCTCCAGACTCCCCTGCCGCGACCACCACTGCAGCGACCTGCGAGCCTCCCTGGGGCACACCAACGTCTTGGACAAGGGATCAGACTGATGCGACCACCTCCGGAGCAATGCCCTCTGCAGGGGCCGCATATGCGCTTTGGCCCACGGCACTACCTCTATCGTGGCGGCCATCGTCCCCAGCAGCTGCAAGTACCTCCAGGCCGACGGCGCTCGGAGCCCTAGGAAGGCCCGAATCAAACCTCTCAACTTTTGAACCCGCTGCATCGGTAGGAACACTCTCCCCTTGCACGTGTCGAAACGGGCCCTGAGATACTCCAACTCCTGGACAGGTGTCAACTTGCTCTTTGCCACACTGACCACCCACCCCAGATTCTGCAAGAAGTCCACCACCCGAGCCATCGCCTGCTGACTCTCCTCCCGCGACTTCGCCCGAATCAACCAGTCGTCCAGATACGGGTGCACCAACATTCCCTCCCTTCGCAACACCGCCGCTGCCACCACCATAATCTTGGTGAATGTTCTCGGCGCCATCGCAAGGCCAAATGGCATCGCCTGGAATTGAAAATGCCCCACAGGGACTGCAAAGCGAAGGAATCGTTGGTGCTCCCTTCTGATCGGAATGTGCAGATAAGCCTCTGACAAGTCCAACGATGTTAGATATTCTCCCTGCCACACTGCTCCAATAACAAACCGCAAGGTCTCCATGCGGAAATGCGACACCCGGAGACACCGGTTCACCCTCTTTAGATCCAGAATAGGACGCATGGTACCCTCCTTTTTTGGTACCACGAAATAAATCGAGTACCGACCGCTGCCTTGTTCTTCCGGCGGAACCGGTACCACCGCGTCCAGCTCTATCAATCTTTCCAAAGTCTGACGAACCACCTCGTGCTTGTCCTTCGTTCTGCACGGGGACCGCACAAACGCGTCTCTCACCGGATGCTGGAACTCGAGAGCATAGCCCCTCTGCACGATCTCCAACACCCACTTGCACTGAATTCATCTTAAGACCTAGAGAGGATAAATGCAAAAGATACTGAAGGAGCATAGGGACTGTTGCTTCAAATGGATTGTGACCATTCTGATAGCACCATGAAGCATATCTATGCCATTTGAAAGAATAGGTCTTTCTGGTGGAGAGCTTTCTGGAGGAAAGAGAATATGCTTTACAGCAATAGATCGTGGCAGGTCCTGGAGGATTACTCTCTCAGCAGCCATGCTGTCAGTCAAAGGGACTGCAGATTGGGATGGAGAAGTGCTCTGTTGTCCCGAGATAGGAAACCCATCTTGGAATCCAGTGGGATTGGAGAAGTTTGCGTCAGATGAAATAGAAGGGGAAACCAGGGTTGACGTGGCCAGCGAGGGGCTATGAGGATCATAGAACCCTTGTCTGCTTGAGGTTTGAGGAGGGTCTTCGAGATGAGTAGAATGGGGGGGGGGGACGCATAGAGAAGTCCCTGCCCCCAGTGCATCATGAAGGCATCTGACGCTAGGCTGAGTTTGGACTGAACTCTGGAGTAGAACTGATGAAGTTGGGTGTTCTGTGGAGTGGCAAAGAGATCTACTGCTATTGGATCTAAAGACCATTCATGAGGCTGTAGGATGCGACTCAGCTTGGAATGTAAACCGCACGGAGGTGCATGTGATGGAGGATGGCAAACTGCCAGAGTTTGCAGGCTTCTTGACATAGGTGAAGGGAGCCCGTCCTCCCCCCTGTTTGTTTATGTAAAACATAGCCACCTGATTGTCTGTTCTGACTAAGATCTGACTGTTTGAGAGGTGGTGCTGGAAAACTCAGAGGGCATTCATGACTGCTCAAAACTCGAGGTGGTTTATCTGCTGCATGGATTTCTGGGCTATTCACAGGTCCTGTGTGGAGACGGAATCTAGATGTGCTCTCCAACCGTGCTTGGAGGCATCCGTTGTCAGTGTATGCTGAGGTAGAGGTGTCCGAAAAGGTGACCCTACGAGAAGATCTGTTGGGATACAGCATTACAGGAGAGATTGGGCCATGGGTGGTGTTATCTGGATGACATCCTGGAGGTTCCCTGTGGACTGAGTCCACTGGGTTGAGAAAGTCCATTGAGATTGACGCATGTGAAGTCTCGCATAAGGGACTACATGTACTGTGGAGGCAATGTGTCCCAGGAGGGTTAGAAAGCATTGAGCCGTAGTCATCTATTGTTGTCGCATGTGGGTGGCTAGTTCTTGTGGTCCACAGGGAGAAAGGTTCTGGACTGTTTTGTGTCCAGAATGGCTCCTATGAATTTCAACCTTTGAGTTGGAGTGAGTTGGGATTTTGGGAGGTTTATCACAAAGCCAAAGTACTGCAGAAGTGCAAGAGTTCTTTGACAAGACAAGCAGAGTTCTCCAGGAGAGTCTGCCTTTATTAGCCAGTCGTCCAAGTAAGGGAAGACAAAGACCTTGTTTCTCTGGAGATGAGCTACTACGACAGCCATGCACTTTGTGAAGACCCTTGGTGCAGATGCCAGACCGAAAGGAAGACCTATATTGGTAATGGGTCCCCTGACAGGTGAAGCGAAGATACTATCTGTGGTCTGGATGTATCAAGATATGAGTGTAAGCCTCTTTGAAGTCTAGAGAACAAAGACAGTCCTGTTCCTGAAGGTAAGGAAGAAGGGTTCCAAGAGAGATCATTTTTAAATTTCTCCTTGACGAGGAATTTGTTTAGCTCTCTGAAGTTGAGAATGGGTCTGTGGCCTCCTGACTTCTTTGGAATGAGGAAAAAGGGGGAGAAGTCTTTGAAAAGTTGGTTTGCTGGAACTGGTTCTACGACTCCTTGGGAAAGGAGAATGTTTATCTCTGTTTTAGCAGTGTATCCAGGGGAGGTTTGGAATGAAGTTTTCCCTTGAAGTGGAGAGGAGGAAGCTCTCAGAGGTTTACCTGGTAACCTCTCTGAATTATATTGAGAGTCCACAGCTCTGTGGTGATAGAATGCCTGTGCTGAGCAAAGTAAGAGCATCTTCCTGGGATGGTGGTGGGCTCTGGTATGTGAAGGAGAAGGTTGGCTGTGTTCCCTATGCAGGAGTCAAAAACTAGGAGTAGCTGCAGTTGGCTGAGTGACTGGTTGTGGCTTGGTTAGCCTGGGCTTTTTAGCCTGTTTAGGGTCCTGTTTTTAAGGGGCCTGATAGGTTGGCTGGGAGTATGAAGGATAGAATCTCCTCTTTTTAGGGTAGAAAGGCTTCTTGTTAGGTGCCTTCGTTTTAGGCAGATCAGAAGTCTTTCTGGAGAGCCTCTTAAGTGTTGTGTCATCTGTTTCTAGCTCCCCTGCCTTCTCCCGCCAATTCTTCCCAAACAGGTTTTCACCAGTGCAGGGGATGTTACCCAACTTGTCTTGGACTCACTGTTCCGAGTCAGAAGCCTGAAGCCAAGCCAGACGTCTTGCACCTATGGTGATAGAAGAAGCCCTGCTTGATGACTCAAAGGCATCAAAAACAGCTCTATTCACAAATTTAGAGACATTTTGGTTGTGAGCCAAGACAGCCTGGAAAGCTGAATGCTTCTCCTCTGGAAGAAAAGGAAGAAATCCTTCCCAGTCTTTATTAAGCTCCTTTAAAAACATTCCCATGTAAAGGATGTATGAATTTATCCTGATGGATAGCATCGATTCTTGGAAAGAGCGACGGGTAAAGGAATCAAGATTTCTTGATTGCCTGGCTGGAGGAATGGATGCATGAATTTTACCACTTTTTACACGGTGTATCGCTCATTCCACTACCATAGAGTGGCATGGAAGTTGTGGCTTTTGGAAGCCGGGGCATTCAGGCACTCTATACATGGTATCTAACTGACGATTTATGGGAGAAACTGTTAGAGGGATCTCTCACATCCAGAGCATCAGGTTATGTAGGATCCGGTGTACCGGGAAGATTGCGGCCTCTTTCGGGGCTGTGGGGTACTGGAGGATCTCCACTTCCTCTGCTCTCAGTTACAGTTCAGATGCTGCTGGGATGGAAAGGCCAGCAGTCATGTCTCGGATAAACTCCTGAAAATATATGTCTTCAGGAGGGAATTTACAGCAAATACTAATGGACGGCGGTGAGGGCTCCAAAATGATGTCATAGAGGTCATTGGAAATGAGGGACCGATGATCGGAATCAGAAGTGTCTGATGTTGAAGAGTATCACCTATGCCGACGGCTGCATGAGCAGCGACAATGCCCCTCGGTGTCCTCAGGGGCTAATCGCTGTGCAGGCCAGGGGTGTTCTGAGGTCGATGCCAACACCGGGCCCAGTGCCAATACCTCGGTGTTCAGTGCATAATGCATCAATAGCAAAGGCAAGACAGATGTCACCTGTTGCACCGGAGTGGATGGGGTCATCGAAGTTGATGCTCCCGGTTGCATTCCTGGAGCTGTCGGTGGTAATGGTACTGAAGCCACCAGAAGGGCTGCTATGGTCCTTTCCAAGGACAGAATATGCTGATCCAGCGAGGTAGCCTGCGTCCCGTCCAATGAAAGAACGGGGCTGGGCACCACCGTATCAGAGCAAGGCATCAGGGGCTCTCTGGAGGACAAGGCCTCGGGTGCCTCTGAAATCCCCATTGAGGCTTTGGAGGACAAGTCCTCCCACCAGGGATGCCTGGACTGATGACCAGATTCAGAAGAAGTACTGGATTATTCCCAGTGAGTCAAACGGGACCTTTCTCTGGATTTCCGAGACTTTCTTGAGGAGTCCTTGGACTTTGCTCTGTGTTCCTTCAGTTTCTCAGAGGAGTCTCGGGTTTTTGACTTATCTTTTGGAGGCTTAGGAGGAGACAGTTTTCTTGGTCTTCTTCTCTGAGTGCCTCGACTCCTTGGAGTGCTTCAAACCATAGGAACAGGATGATCTTTATTCATTTCTTTATATACCGCCCACACCAAGGCATCAGGGTGGTTTACAATATAAATTGACTGCAGGAAAAAGAAACAGAACTCCATTGATGTGACAGGAAAGGGATAGAATCAAAGGTAAAGAAAAGGCAAGAGACAAGCTTGAAATTCAGAGAATAGACAAACAGGGGAAGACAAACCACTCAGAAGACTAAGGAGGGGCTGGAGGGGGGGGGGAGGAGGGAGTGGGCAGGTCGAAGGCAGCACAGAAGAGGTGAGTCTTCAGGCCAGCTTTAAATTTGGGGAAGGAGAGTTCAAGGTGGAGGGCAGGGGGTGCAAATTCCAAAGCTTTGGGCCAAGGAAGAAAAATGCAGCAGAGCGAGTGGATTCTAGGCGGGCAGAGGAAGGGGAGGGGAGGAACATGCGGTTGACGTGAATTGATCTGAGAGAGCGCTGGGAGGTATGAAGGTGAATTAGGTCGGAAAGGTAGTGAGGGACACCAGTGTGGATGACTTTGTGGACGAAGGTGAGAATTTTGTACTGGATCCGAAAGGGCACAGGAAGCCAGTGAAGGTTGATAAGAAGAGGAGTGATATAATCAAAATGAGTAGCGTGAGTGAGGATCAGGGCAGTGGTGTTCTGGATGAGTTGGAGCCTGCGTAATTGGTATTGAGGGAGACTGGCAAAAGAGATATTACAATAATCCACGCATGATAGAACAAGGGAAATAAGCAGAGTAGTCAGTGAGGAAGTGGGGAGAAAAGGACAGATGGCACGGATTTGTCTCAAGTAGATGAAAGAGCGCTGGACCACAGAGGAGATGTGTTCATGAAATGATAGTGCAGAGGTCCAGGGTGATGCCAAGATAACGAAGGGAGGGAATGACTGAGATGGGGGAGGAAGAGAGCAAGGGAGAGGTGGAGGGAATGGGACCACCGAAAGTGAACCAGTGAGCCATAGTTTTGGATAAGTTAAGGTGAAGAAAATTGGTGGACATCCAGGAGTCAATAGCGAAGAGACAAGAATTAAGTGGAGAAAGATCGGGGGAGATAGGGTCAGTGTGGTGGAGGAGAAAAACATCGTCTGCATAATAATAGGTGGAAATACCAAATTGTTGAACCACAAGGGTGAGAGGAGTTAAAAAAACATTGAACAAGAGGGGGGCTAAGACAGAACCCTGAGGAACACCACAGATGAGCGGGTGAGTAGGAGATGAAGAAGAACCAGAGAGCACAGAAAAGGATCTGTTGGTGAGGAAGGAGCGAAATCAGAGAAAAACAGAACCTGAGATCCCGACTTCGTGGAGACAAGTGAGAAGAGTGTGGTGGTCAACGAGATCGAAAGCAGAGGACAAGTCTTCACGGAAGGGTACAAGGAGGTTCGTTAGGAGCGCACCCAGACATAGTTCATTTTCTGAAAGCAGTGTCTGGGTGCACTCCTAACGAACCTCCTTGTACCCTTCCGCAATAGCAAGAAATAGCCGCCAGGTAAACCTTTAGAGAACTGGCAGCTAAACCTTTTTCAAAACCAGCCTGTAAAAATGCTAAAATGACCAGAAGGGACGCAGAGGCTGGGTGGCACTGCCTTGCTGAACACCAATCCTCAAATATACGCCACACCCTGATATAAGAGAGAGAGGCAGATCTTTTCTGGGCTTTCAGCATGGTTGCAGCCACTGAGCCCGAGTAACCCCTCTTTAATAACCTCGCCCTTTCAAGAGCCATATCATAAGTGAGAACCGACTCACCTGAGGCATTCAGATTGGGCCCTGTGTCAGAAGGTCCTCCTGCTCTGGGAGCCGCCAAGGCCGGTCCACGAGCAGCTGCATCAGATCGGCATACCATGGATGCCGCAGCCAATCCGGAGTGATAAGTATGATCGACCCCTGGTGGGCATCTATTCTTTGAATGACCCTGCCTATCAACGCTCACGGCGGAAACACGTACAGAAGACCCTCCGAGAACCAACTCTGCACCAGAGCGTCCAGGCCCTCCAACAGCCTTTCTCTTTCTGCTGAAGAAATGATTCACCTTGGCCGAGTTCCACCTCGCCATGAGATCCATGACAGGAGGGCCCCATCTGTCTACTATCTGCGAGAAGACCTCCGGACAGAGTTCCCACTCGCCAGGATAGAGTAGTTACTCAACTGTAAAAGGTGTTCTCCAGGAGCAGCAGGAATCAGTCCTCACATATGGGTGACATCAACGTCAATGGAGCCCCCATGCAGAGCAATTCTCCAGCTTTCTAAGAAAGCCTTTGGGAATACACACACGCATGCGCGGTCCCCTTCCCGCCCAAAGGTGCCATCTTGCTCAGTCAGATGACATAGCTAAAGACAGCACAAAAAACAAATGAACTATGTACAACTGCAACTCCCAGGGGAGGAGGGAGAGTTGTGAGGAATGATTCCTGCTGCTCCTGGAGAACATCCATTACAGGTGAGTAACTACTCTTTCTCCAGGACCAAGCAGAAAGTCAGTCCTCACATATGGATGACTCCCTAACTCTGGGCTACCAGGAACCCAGGCTGAAAAATAGAGCTCCCTCTGTGAAACCTCAGCATCAGGGAAAGAATTTTACTGAGAAGAGAACCCACCGGTAGCCCAACAAGAGGGCTGGAGGGCAGGAGTTGCCTAAACCTCAAAGAGATTCCAGAGTACTGCCTGACCAAAAGCACTGTCCCTATGGGACTCCCTCTCCAGGCAGTAGTGGGCTGCAAAAGTCTGGCTTGAGGACCAAGTTGCAGCCCTACAGATGTCTGCCAACGGTACAGAACGGAGATGAGCTACTGATGCAGCCATTGCCCGGACACGGTGGGCTGTGACTCGACCCTGCAAGGGAAGGTCTGCTGCCCTGTAAGCCCAGGTGATACAGTCCACCACCCAAATGGACAAGGTATGCTTGGAGACAGGCAACCCCAAGTTGTTTGGGTCAAAGGAGACGAAGAGCTGAGTAGCCCGTCTATGACCCTTAGTACGCTCAATGTAGAAAGACAAGGCCCTTCTACAGTCCAGGGTATGCAGGACTTCCTCAGCTCGGCTGGCATGGGGCCTAGGGAAGAATGTTGGAAGAACCACCTTCTGACTGAGGTGGAAAGAGGAGACTACCCTCAGGAGGAACTTAGGATGAGTCCTAAGGACTACCCTGTTCCTATAGAAACAAGTGTATGGCCTGTCACAGACCAGGGCTTGAAGTTCACTCACTCGTCTGGCCGAGGTCAGTGCCACTAGGAAAAGAGCCTTCCAAGAAAGGAAGCGGAGAGGACACGTAGCCATCGGCTCAAAGGGAGGGCGAGTAAGCTGCTGCAAGACCACATTCAACTCCCACTCAGGAGCTGGTGGACGGAGAGGAGGCTTTAGCAAGAGCAAGCCTCTGAGGAACCTGGACACCAAGGGGTGAACTGATAAAGAGTGCCCTTCCACTTGTGAGTGGTGGGCTGCCAGAGCAGAAAGGTGCACCGAACAGAATTGGACTTAAGACCCTGATTAGACAAGTGCAGCAGGTACTGAAGCACCACTGGCACAGGACAGGAGAAAGAGTTCTCCTGGCGTTTATCACACCACAAGGAGAACCACTTCAACTTCAGGGCATAGGTCTTTCTGGTGGATTGCTTCCTAGAGGCCAAGACCACCTCTTCAACTTCCTGAGACAGGCCCCAGGGGGCCAGCACTACCTTTGCAGCCTCCAGGCCATCAAATTGAGAGTTCTGAGATTGGGGTGCAGAAGGGAACCCTGATTCTGAGAAAGAAGATCGGGTTGCAACCCCAGAGGGAGTGGGGTGTCCACTGCCAGCTGTAACAGAAGCGGGAACCAGGGCTGTCTCGGCCATCTGGGGGCTACCAATATGACCGAGGCCCTGTCCCTTAGAATCTTGAACAAGGTTCGGGTCACCAGGGGCGTGGGAGGAAACGCATACAGGAGGCCCTTGGAACATGATATCAGGAAGGCATCCGCTGCGAATCTCGTGGGATGCGGTTGCCTGGAGCAGAACTGAGGCCACTGCCAGTTCAGGGGACTGGCAAAGAGGTCTATGGATGGAAGTCCCCACTTCAGGAAAATGTTCTGAACCACCAAAGGGTGCAGTTGCCATTCGTGAGGCTGTAGAACCCTGCTCAATCTGTCTGCCAGGAAATTTTCCTGGCCAGGAAGATAGACTGCCCTGAGCAGCATATTGTGTTGAAGTGAAAAAGAGCATAGGGTCTGTGCCTCCTGACACAGGAGCCTGGACCCCGTGCCCCCTTGTTTGTTCACATAGAACATCACCACCTGGTTGTCTGTCTGCACCAAGACAGATTGGTGGGCCAGGGTGTGAGAGAAGGCCTTGAGGGCTAAGCATATCGCCCTGAGTTCCAGGAGATTGATTTGTTGTGTGGCCTCCCAAGGAGACCACAGGCCCTGTGTGCACTTGTCCAGACAATGTGCACCCCAGCCCTGCAAGGAGGCATCGGTTGTGAGTACCACAGTGGAAACAGGTACCCGAAAAGGAATTTCCTGTAGAAGGTTGGGGGAGTGCAGCCACCACTGCAGGGAGTTCAGTAAGGGTTTGGACACCCTTACTTTGTCTCTTAGGCTTCCTGTAGCCTGCTTCCACTGAGTCCTGAGACACCACTGTGCAGGCCTCATATGCAGGCGGGCATTGGGGGTCACATGCACTGTTGAAGCCATGTGACCCAGGAGCCTTAGACAAAGTCTGGCGGATACCAGTGGGTTGCATAGAAACCGGCTGGCCAAGTCCATCAGCCTTCCCACTCTGTCTTCTGGCAAGTAAGCTTTTATAAGCTTTGGTGTGCAGGGAGTCTAACCGTGCCCCTATGAACTCCAGGTTCTGGGAGGGGAGCAAAGTGGACTTTGCGAAGTTTATGACAAAGCCTAGTTGTTGCAGGAGAGACACAGTACGGAGGGTGGCTTGCCTGGCCTCCTGGAGCGTCTGACCCCTGATGAGCCAGTCGTCCAGATAGGGGAAGACAAATATACCCTAGTTTCTCAAGTAGGCCGCCACCACCGCCAGGCACTTTGTGAAGACCCGTGGGGCGGAGGTTAGGCCAAAGGGCAGTACTTGGTACTGAAAATGGTTTCCTCCTACCACGAACCTTAGGTATTTTCTGTGGTCTGGATGAATGAGGATGTGAGTGTATGCATCCTTCAGATCTAAGGAGCATAGCCAATCTCCCTGCTGGAGGTAGGGCAGGAGTGTTCCAAGAGTAAGCATCTTGAACTTCTCCTTTTCCAAGAATTTGTTGAGATTTCTCAAGTCCAAAATGGGCCGGAGACCTCCAGTTCTCTTTGGCACAAGAAAGTACCTGGAGTAGAAGCCCTGCCCCAGCTGGTGGGGAGGTACAGGTTCCACCACCCTGTCTTGAAGAAGACCTTGCAGTTCCTGGAGAAGGAGTTCCTGATGCAGAGTAGGCCTTGGAGGCTCCCCTGGGAAGTAGGAGAGGGGTACTTGATTGAAATGGAGCAGAGAGCCCTTCTGGACTATGCTCAGTACCCAAGCATCTTTTGTGATGGGCGGCCACTGGTGGGCAAACAGGGCCAACCGACCTCCCGTGCTGAGATGGGCCAGCAAAGGTGGAGAGGCTATGCAGTGGGAGTCAAAAACCCCCTCCCTGATGAGTAGGAGGAGGAGCTGGAGGCTTGGGGGCTTTCTGCCTATGGAGCCCATGTCCCTGCCCCTTGGCCTGCTGACCCTGCTGGGGAGCTGGGGAGGCCTGATAATGAGGGAAAGGTTTGTAGGCAGATGCCTTCCTTGGGTAAAAGGTCTTTTTCCCCGAGCCCTTCTTCTTATGAGAAGGGGCAGAACTTTTTCTGGACAACCTTGTCCTTGTCAGAGTCTCAGTCTCGAGCTCAGCTGCCTTTTCGGCCATGGGCTTGCCGAAAAGCTTTTCACCCCGGCATGGGACATCGACCAACTTGTCCTTTACCCATGGCTCGAGGTCTGATGACTGTAGCCATGCCTGGTGTCGAGCACCGATGCCGGCCGCCGCTACGCGGGCCGAAGCCTCGAAGCCATCGTAGGCCGCCCGGGAGATGAATTTGGAGCATTCCCGGATCCCCGAGGACAAGGACTTGAACTTCTGCAAATGTTCCCCGGAGAGGCCAGCCGAGAACCCAGCTATCTCCTTAGCCAGGTCCCGCAAGTACATGCCCATGTACAGCTGGTAGGACTGGACACGGCAAGCAAGCATCGAGCCCTGGAAGCACTTTCTGCCGATGGCATCTAGACTTCGGGCCTCCCTGCCGGGGGGCACCGCGGAGTGCATCTTCTGGCTCTTCAGACGATGCATGGCCGATTCCACAACCATAGAATGGTGCGGCAGCTGCGCCTTCTGGAACCCAGGGTCTTTCGGACTCGATACATGGAATCAATCCGCTTGCTCAAAACCGGCGCCAAGGCCGGTGCCTCCCACATTCGGAAGAGGAGCCGTTCCAGCATCGGAGGAACCGGCACAGTAAAGGCCTCCCGCAGGGAAGAGTCATACTGTAGGGCATTGAGCTCTTCGGCTCGAGGCTCCTCCTCGGGATCCGCAGGAACATTCAAAGCCTTGGCCATCTCCCTGACAAACTCTGAGAAACAGGTGTCCTCCGGTGGGGATATACTCCGGGGCTCGGACTGCGGTGAGTCCGAAGGGACACACAGAGTCCGAAAGGTATCGGGGGACTCCTCGTCCTCCGTCTCCCACGCAGACTCATCCGATGAAGAGTCGAGGGGCTCTGACTGTGCGGGCTCCGGCAACACCCGCCCCGACGCCAGGGCCATAGGCGTCGACGCCCTCGGTCCCGAATGGGAGGTCGAGGGAGACTGCAACCGAGTCCGGACTCGGGCCTTCATGGCTTCAAGAACCAGCTCGGTCTCCGGGGTCGACTCAGACGTCGACGTCCCGGTGGTCGGAGCAGATGCACCAGTCAGGCTGGCCATCAGCACCCGCTGCTGATCCATGAAGGCAGACAGTCTGCACTCCAAGGCTGTCAGCCTGAGTCCAAGCTCAGGAGACTCAGCAGCCACTGACTCGGGCCCCGGCGGCGCCGAGCCCGACGTCGGCTCCCTGGGAGGAGAGTCCTCGAGGACAACAGGACTTACGTGCTTGATGGACTCCGGCTCTACACGGGATACCTTAGTTGGCTTCTCCAGCTCCAAAGGCCCGGGGCGGCAGTCAGGGGTCCGAGACCTGGCCCTCGAGGAACCAAGGACATCCTCCGACGCCGCCCTCACAAGCTTTCTCTTCCTCTTATGCTCCCGACTGGGGGACCCGCTTTCAGAGGAACCCCGACGAAGCACGGGGTCCGACTCCTGAGAAGTCGAGGCCTCTGACGAGGTCCGGGCTCGACCGGAGGCAGAGTCAGAAAAAATTCTCTCCTTCTGATGCTGCCGGCTTCTGAGTGCCTTAGTGGACATCTTTCCACATGGGACATAGACCTTGGGATCATGGTCCGGCCCAAGGCAACGCAGGCAGCAGTCGTGTGTGTCGGTAAGAGACATGAGCTTCTTACAACTATCACACTTTTTAAAACCACTGGAGGCCATCGGGGAAAAAAGGGCCCCCGTGAGGTCAAAAGACCGACCCTCCAGGGAAAAAGAAAAAGAGCGCGAACGCATGCCACGAAGGGCAAAAAACCGAAAAATAGAGATCGGGTCGATACCGGCATACCGAACCCAGGCGGGAAGGGGAACCGGACAAAAAGAGAGCGAAAATCGCAGAAAAAAAAAAATCGAACTTTTTAGGGTGACACGGACTCACGTCCGTTGGGCTCCACGGAAAAAGAAAGACTGAGCAAGATGGCACCTTTGGGCGGGAAGGGGACCGCGCATGCGTGGGTGTCATTCCCAAAGGCTTTCTTAGAAAGCTGGGGAATTGCTCCGCATGGGGGCTCCATCGACGTCGATGTCACCCATATGTGAGGACTGACTTCCTGCTTGGTCCTGGAGAACCACTTGAATGCGACTCAGAAAATCCGCTGTGATGTTGTCGACAACGGCCACGTGCGCTGCCGACACTGCTTGGAGGTGGGGTTTCAGCCCACCCCATCAGACTTTCTGCCTCTTCTGCCAAAGAGGTGCTGCCTGTACCTCGTTGGCGATTGATATAAGCCACCGTGGTCGTATTGTCTAAGAACACCCTGACCACTTTCCCCTGCAGCCATGATACGAAGCTCCTCAGCGCCAGGGCCACCACCCTCATTTCCAGCTTGTTGATGGACCAAAGGGTCTCCTGCGGACTCCAGCAACCCTGGGCTAGGTGCCCCTTGCAGTGTGCCCCCACCCGGACAGAGGCATTCCCTTTGCCAGGTTCCTGGGGCAGAGCTACCACCTTTCTGGTCAGCAATGGGCAGAAAAGCCTCATTGAAAGAGGCTGAAGCTGATGGGACTATCGACAGAGCAGGGCCTCTACAACGGCCGTTATTGGGCTCTTGCCCACAATACCCAATCGAGAGTTGCCGCCATCGTCCCCAGTACCTGCAAGTAATGCCAGGCCAAGGGCTCCCTCGTTTGCAAGAACTGCCGAACCAACCATCACAGGTCCTGAGCCCGCAGGTCTCGGAGGTACACTTTGCACCCGCGAGTGTCGAAGCATGCTCCCAGTTACTCGATCTCTTGGGATGGGATCAAGTTGCTCTTGGCTAGGTTGACAAACCAACCGAGACTGCAAAGGAATTCTACCACTCTGGAAGTTGCCTGCTCGTTCTCCTCTTTGGACGTTGCCCAGATCAGCCAGTTGTCGAGATACAGGTGTATGAGTATTCCCTCGTTTCAGAGCACCACTGCCACAACCACCATGATCTTGGTGAAGGTGTGAGGAGCTGTGGCTAGACAGAACGGCAGGGCCCAGAACTGGAAATGTCCCCATGGAACTGCGAATCGGAGATACTGCTGATGAGCCGGTCGGATGGGAATGTGAAGGTATGCCTCCGTCAGGTCGAGGGAAGTTAAGAATTCTCCTTCTTTGGCTGCTACTATGACGGAGCGTAACATTTCCATTTGGAAACGGGGGACCCAAAGACAACGATTCACGTGCTTGAGATTGAGGATGGATCGGAAGGACCCCTCCTTTTTGACACCACGAAATAGATGGAGTACTGACTGCAGCCATACTGGTTCCTGGGGACAGGAACTACCACCCCTAATTGCAGTAGCTGTGACAGCATCTCCTTTATGGCCATGATCTTGGCAGGGGCCCTACAGAGAGACAAGATGAAAGACTGACCCACCAGCTATGCTAGGTCGAGGGCTTAGCCCTCCCAGATGACCTCCGGCACCCACTGGTTGGAAATGATTTGGCCAAGGCAGGGAAAAATTCCCATAGCTGATCTCCCATGGGCAGCACCCCTCGCTTCATTGTGTTTTCTTTGGGCCCAAGGAGAAGGAGCAGGAGAAAGTACTGAAGCCTTTCCAAGCGCCTCAAAAGCCCCGAAACCCGACCCTTTGAGGGAAAACAACCCTTCTGATAGGGTGCTGAGCGAGGGGTCCGAAACCTCCTAAACTCTTGTGGCTGCGTCTGAGCAGGAGGGGTACTGTAAGGCTGTTTCTGCTTATTCTCCGGAAGACGACCCCCTTTGGACTCCCCTAGATCCTTTACCAATTTGTCCAACTCCTCCCTGAACAGCAGCTTCCCCTTAAAAGGCAGTCTGCTTAATCGGGTCTTAGAAGAGCTGTAGGCCGCCCAATTTCAGAGCCAGAGATAGCGGTGAGCTGCCACCATCAAGGTCATGCTCTTAGAAAGGACCCTAATAAAGTCATAGTGGTTGTCTGCAAGGTAAGCCGCTCCTGATTCGAGCTGTGCTGCTTCACCTATCGAGTACTCTGCCAGGTCCCCTGGCTGCTGAATCCGTTAGGCCTAGCGAAGATAGGCCCTAGCCACCCAGGCCCCGCAGACCGACGCCTGCATCTCAAGGACATTGATATCAAAGGCTTGCTTCAGTAACGTATCCAACTTCCTGTCCTGTAAGTCCTTAAGGGGCGCACTGCCTTCCACTGGGATAGTTGTCTTCTTGGTCATGGAGGAGACCGCTGCATCCACCTTCGGAGACCTAAGAAGCTCTCACTCCTGATACGGCAAGGGGCAGAGGTGCACCATGGTTCACGAACCTCTTAGTCCAGCTTCCGGAGATTCCCACTTCTCGTGGATCGTCTGCTTGACCACTCGATGGACCGGAAAAACTTTCTGCGTCTTCTGGACCGCTTGAAGTAGAGGGTCCTCCAGTGCCTCCTCCTCCGCCTGGAGGCCTGTAGGTATAGAAATAGCCATAGAGATAGCAAAAGGGGTAGCAGAGTACTCATCCTCACTAAAACAGAACTCCATTTCCACCTTATCAGTGCCACAAGCACAACCCACCTCGATACAGTCACCATAGCAAACAAGCACTGCAACATCAACCTACTGTACAGAGCCCCATCAACCTCCCCTGTGGACCTATCAACAATAATCAACCTTGCCTGCAATGCCCCAAATCCAAGCACCCCAAGCTGGTTACTAGGTGATTTCAATCTACCAGCCTTGCAGGACCACCCAAGCCTCAGCCTTCCTCGAAGCCCTAAAGGAACTTGGATACAAACTAGTCAATGAACCCACGCACGTGAAGGGAAACATACTGGACTTGGTATTCACCCGACTAACAGCTTTCGACGCCACCTACGTCCCTATACTGTCAACTACCGCAGTACCCTCGTCCGACCACAAACTAATCAAATTCTAAATCCTCGTGGTCGAGCGATGCCAGAAGAACCCCGGAGGTAGGAGCAGTACCACCAGTACACCTCCATGAAGTTTCCCACCTTTCGACAAGGAAATTATCCTGAGTGAAACCCGACAGCTCCTCAATTTGAAAACACCCAGCTTAGACGAGCTGATCTCCAGCTGGAATAACAGCCTCAGTACCATTGCACAACGCCCACCATCAAACAAACCACCAAGGAAACGAGCCACCGCATCCTGGTACTCCACTGAGCTGTGTATATCACTCCTCTATCTAAGGAAGTTGGAAAGACGATGGCGGCGATCTCGATCTTTGGAAGACCAGAGAACATATAACCTTCACCTGGCAAAATACCGTGAAGCAATAACAGAGAAAATGAGGCAATCTCACACTGATACCCTAAAACGATCACTAAGCAAACCCCATGACTTGTTCAATCTGGTCAAGAGCCTAACAAAAGAACCAGGCCCCAATCAAACAAATGGTATCCACCCTCAGGAATTCGCAGACTTCCTGCAATCAAAGCTATGCCAGACCAATAAATCCACAGCACCCACCACCGTGAAGGAGACAATCTACCCAACACTACTAACCACCTTCTCTACCCCATCCAAAAAGCACATTGAAGACACCACTGCCATGATCAACACCACCACGGCACAAACCGACCCCTGTCCTGCTTTCTGGATAAAGGAACTACGTACCGAATTTAGTCTGTTCATAGCCAGACTCAAGGAGCAACAGGCTCCTTCCCCCAAAGCCTCAAGCACACGTCCATCAGACCTCTGCTGAAAAACAACAAACTTGACCCCCAGAAGGTTGACTCATACAGACCTATATCCAGCATACCTCTACTAGCCAAAATAATTGAAAAAGAAGTCCAACGCCAAATACAACACCACATCAATGACATCGCCCCGCTGGACCCCTGCAAACATGGATTCAGGGAATCCTATGGTGTGGAAACACTCCTCACCACCCACT
The DNA here is from genome assembly GCA_033557465.1 of Ichthyophis bannanicus. Lineage (NCBI taxonomy): Eukaryota > Metazoa > Chordata > Amphibia > Gymnophiona > Ichthyophiidae > Ichthyophis > Ichthyophis bannanicus. The sequence continues at coordinate 1,140,523,469 of CM066033.1, read as the reverse complement.
TCAGCAGCATAATTGCTGGAATCGATAACACCCACTGCGGATTTGTCCTTGTCTTCATGGATATAGCTGCTGCATTCGACTCAGTAAGCCATGAACTTCTCCTGAGGCGACTCGAAGATAAGGGTATTTGTGGCACAGCACTAAACTGGTGCAAATCATACTTATCCGACAGATGGCAGCACGTACGATCTGGGACCTCAACATCGGAACCGTTCCACCAGAAGCAGGGCGTTCCACAGGGTTCCTCCCTCTCTGCCCTGATGTTCAACATTTACATGCAGCCCATCTGTAACCTCATCCGTTCATTCAATGTTGACTGCTTGATATATGCCGATGACGTGCTACTCTATATGCCATTCTCAACTGACCAGCCTGAGCTCTCTCCACTGACAGACTGCTTTGACGCAGTGGCCAACTGGCTCCAGACCCAAAACCTCAGAATACAGCACAAGAAAACAGAAGTTCTCTTCATCACAAGGAACCAGAACTTCTCCCCTCCATCCTACTGAAGGGTCAAGGAAGCGGAGCTGCAAACTAAGTCCACAATCCGATATCTTGGAGTCACATTAGACCAACGCCTGGATAGGAAGGCACACATAAGCAACACGGTAAGAGCAGTCTGCCATAAAATCCGGACACTCAAACATTTACGTTCCCTGCTAGAACCAGACGACTTCCGGACAATCTTTCATGCGCTGATTATCCCACACTTCGATTACGCCAATGCAATCCTACAAGGGCTCCCACAATCCACCTTGGGTCCGCTCCAGCTCGCAATGAACACCGCGGCTAGAGTTCTATATGGTGCCTCCAGGCGTGAACACGTGACACCTATCCTGAAACGGCTCCACTGGCTCCCTATCCATGGCAGAATCTCTTTCAAGACCCTACTGCTGACCTTCAAGGCCATCAACGGACTCTCCTCCACCTCACTCTCGGAGCTTATCCACACTACTCCCCCCAACAGAGCTAGAAGATCTGCAGCAATTAACACACTAGTAATCCCGAAAGCAGTAACACAATGCACCCAGGCAACAGCAAGCAGGGCATTTAGGTTCTGCGTGCCCAGGTGCTGGAACGTCCTACCACCTAGCATCCGGGCAATCCCTGACCTAACACAATTTCGGAAGACTCTGAAGCACCACCTCTTCCTCAAACACTACCTGGACAACCGCGCACCATTAACCGCTCCCCCCCCTCTAGTACCACCACACTATCACACTACGATTACTCTGGACTCGACTTGATGCGATGCCTTTATGTAAATAGTTATCCCGGTTTTACCCAAGTTTAAGCACCTGTTTTTTGTAATGCGGAGCAGATTCCTGCACCTTATAAGTTTTTCTTGTCATGTAAATCGCACTGATGTTGAATACCGCAGTATAAAAGAGACTGTAAATAAAATAAATAAATAAAATAAATATTGAGCACCTTCAAGAATTCGCCAATAAGCGCCGGGAGCTCCTCTTGGCGAAAAACGCTTACAATCCACGCCTGCTCTTCCTGCTCCGGAATCTCTCCATCTTCCAACTCCTCCTTCTCTTCCGGAGTGTCCAGAATCGTATCTAGGTCCATCCCTTCCAGGACTTCAGACCGTGGTGATTGGACTCCCCAAACTTCTGAGCTTCTTGTCCTCTTAGAAGGCTTCAACCCTGTCTCTGAGATCTGCAGAGGTGCAGGACGCTTAGGAATGCGAGCCCCTCCCGTAGAGGCCAGGCTGGACCCTTGCTAATGTAGGCAAGATGCTTTATGTAAGAGGAGGACGAACTCTAGTGAAATGTCTCCCCAGTCCTCCCCAAACTCCTTGCTCCTGTGAGGTGGAGGGCCTAGAAAGAAGCTGGGGATCAGGCTCCCTCTTCCAGGTCTGGGGTGGTCCCTAAATCCTGGGACTGAGCATAGTCCTTCTCTGGATCCCCAGCAGTCTGCAATCCCTACTCCACTGATGCTGCCTCCTGGGCATAGCTGCGGCATACGCCTGTATCTGAGACAGTCCCCCTTCGGGTACCACAAACCAGACACTGTGGACGCCCTGGCATAGTATCGCTCCTTACAAGCACTCCCTGGGGCCTCAAGGGAAGGGAAGGAAACCCCCCCTTATGCAGACGCACCCAAACACTGAAAAGAATCTCTACCAAGGCTCTAAAGGCCTGACTACCTTGCCTACTATCCTTTTTCTTTTTTTTCTTTTTTAACTGAAAGTAGTTTGACCAAGGACAAAACCTCCCAGACTGCAACACCGCAGTCCAAAAACCCCGTCAGCAGTACAAACAGAAAGAGTGTGCTTTCCCTTGCCTCTTACTGGAAACAGAGATCGCTGCTGTATGCCCACTAGGCCGCTCTCACCACGCTGTCCGGTGTGCAGCGAGCAGGAAGCGAGAAGCCCAGTGTTACTCTGCTATGCCATTCCCGCGCTCAGCCGCACCCGGTGGCTTCAGCGATGGGGCGGCTTCAGCGATGGGGCGGCCTCAGCTGGCTGCTGCGCGGGAACCAACTACCTACTTTGTTGCGAACTGACCAAGCCAAAACAAGGAAGACGCTACACTGAATCGCCACTCCTGCATTCAGCCGCATCGGTGGGCTTCAGCGACGGGGCAGATCTGACACTGTCTGAGGCCCCTCCTTTGTCCTCTGCTGCAGTAAGTTGCTGCCTTCCAATTCCAGGCTCCCAGCTCCTCACCCGTGCGCAGGTTCAGGAGCCAATAACCATACACAGCTCCTGTCTCCAGAACCTCCGCAGCTCACATATGTGGGGAGAGTAGAAGTGGAAGAGCAGAAAGGGCCTCCGGGCTATTCCCACCCCCAGCAGGAACCAGCCCCCAGAACAAAAATGAACCAAAGTCAAAGCAAAATAAGATGAACTGGAAACAAAATAAACCAAAATTAAATCAAGAATCTAGTTCTCCTTAGTAGTTTTTCCAGTGAACACAGAGTCCTGGCTCACTGCTACCTCCGGCTGCTTGGAGACAGAGCATACTGGAGCTGGTGGGAGCATACTGGAGCTGGTAGGAGGTGCCAGCAATATATAAAGGTGGAGGTCATCAAAAGGATGACGTGCTCAGTCTCCAAGCTGTTGGAAGAGGTGCACAACCCAGAATTCCGAGACTGGACTTGAGGAACGCTAAGAAACAGGTGTTCTCCAGGGATAGCAGGAATCAGTCCTCACATATGGGTGACGTCGACGCCAGCAGAGCCCTGAGTGGAAGCTTCTCCCCAGCTTTCAAAGAAAGCCTTTGGAAGATGCATCATGCATGCCTGGTCCCCTTCCTGCTCAAGGGTGCCATCTTGCCTCAGTCAAATGACATAGCTAAAGACAGCAAAACTGATAAAGAAGCAACTCCACGGGGAGGAGGGAGGGTTGTGAGGACTGATTCCTGCTGTCCCCGGAGAACACCTGTTAAAGCTGAGTAACTACGTCGTCTTAGGGAACAAGCAGGAAGTCAGTCCTCACATATGGGCCTCCCTAGCTACAGGCTAACAAAAAACCTGTAGAAATGCCATGGGTGAGAGCAGCAGCAGCAAGTGAATCTTAGGAGACAGACTCTCAAGAGATCCCAATGACCAGTGAGAACCAGCACTCCAGTAGCCTGAACACAGAAGGGTCGGAGGGCAGGCGTTGTCTACACCCCGAACAGATGATGGAGTGGGGTCTCTGCCTGGCTGGTGTGAGGCTGCAGAAAGAAGGTGGGGAGCAGCACCTCCTGATTGAGGTGGAAGGGAGACGTCAGCTTAGGAAGAAACCTGGGGATGCATGCGAAGCACCACCCTTTCTTATAGAACCTCGTGTACGGCGGATCCAACACCAACACCTGAAGCTCGCTGACCCTGCAAGTGGATGTGAGTGCCACTAGGAAAATGACCTTCCATGAGAGGTACCGAAGGTGGCAAATGGCGGCCTTGTGAGCTTGGACAACACCACATTGAGGTCCGACTCCACTGCTGGAGGGCAGATGAGGGCTTGGATAACAAGAAACCCCACAAGAAGTAGGTCACGAGGGGCTGGACAGAGTGGCTTGCCCTCGATAAGGTAATTGTGCGCCGCTAGCGTGCTCAGGTGCACCCTGACCGAGTTGGACTTGAGTCCTGCCTGTGACAGGTGGAGCAAATATTGCAGTACAAGCTGCACAGGGCACAAGAATGGGTTATCTTGCCATTTTGTGCACCACACTGAGAATCTGAGCCATTTGAAGGTGTAGGCATGTCTGGTAGAGACCTTACAGGAGGCCAGCAGGACCTCCTCCACCTTCCCAGAGAGGTTAAATGGGGCCAAGGCTATCCTTTCGGCAGCCAAGCAGTTAGCAACAGGGGTCCCAGGTGGTGGTGTAGAAGGGAGTGCTCCTCCTGTGACAATAACCCTTGGGCAGTCCCCAGAAGGACCAGGGACACCGAGGACAAGTGGAAGAGCAGCGGAAACCACGGTTGCCTGGGCCTCTGGGGAACAATCAGTATCAGTGATGCCCCATCATGCTGAGCATAGAAGAGAGTCTTTGCAATCAGCGGAGTTTGCGGGAAGGCATAGAGAAGGCCTGTATCCACGGAAAAAGGAATGCATCCACTACCTCCCAAAAGGGGTGTAACTGGCGGGAGCAGAAGCAGGGTAGTTGGTCGGACTCTCGAAGAAGTCCATCAGTGGAATTTCCCAGAGCTGGAAGAGCCAGGAAGCCACTCTGGGGTCCAGCTGCCACTCGTACGGCTGGAGGACACTGCTCAGCCTGTCCGCCAGGGCATTGTCCTGGCCCAGCAGATACACCACCAGCAGGAGCATCCCACTGCAGAGCACAAAGGACAGCCACTGCCTCCTGGCAGAGGGGATAAAACCCTGTGCCCCCTGCTTGTTCACGTAGAACATCGCCACCTGATTGTCCGTCTGGATCAGCACTGACTGGTATTGCAGGCAGCGGCGAAAGGCTATGAGAGCCAGGAATATGGCTCATTGTGCGAGCAGGTTGATCTGCAGTTGGCTCTCTGACTGAGACCAGCTGCCTCGGGTGCAGAGATCCTCGCAATGAGCACCTCAACCCAGCAGGGAGGCATCCGTAGTAAGGACCCTCTGGGGATTGGGGGCCTGAAAGGGAATTTCAGCCTGGAGATGCTGCGGAACCTGCCACCAGCTGAGGGAGTCCATGAGCTGGCGGGTCACCCTATCCCGCAGCCGTCAGGTGGCTTGGGTCCACTGGACACCATTTGGCTGCCCTCATATGGAGGCAGGTGTCCAGAATGACATGGACCGTGGATGCCATGTGGCCCAGCAGACAATTGTTGGACGTCTGCAGCCAGCACCCTGAGGCAATTGTCCTTGTCCTCAGAGAGAAATGCCCTGGCCTGGAGGGTGTCTAGCCAGGCTCCTATGAACTCCAGACACTATTGGCAGGAGGAGGTGAGAGTTGGGGTGATTTATGACGAACCCCAGATGTTGTAGGATGCTGATGGTGCCGGCCGTGTGCCACTATACCTCAGCGGCCAAGCCTCCTCTGATGAGCCAATATTCCAGGTAAGGGAAGATGAAGGCCCCTTGGAGGCAGAGGTGGGCTGTGACCACCGCTAGGCACTTGGTAAAGATTCTTGGGGCGGAGGACAGGCCAAAGGGTAGGACCCTATATTGGTAGTGGCCGCCCTCCACCATGAACCTGTTACTGGGATGGATGAGGATGTGTGTGTATGCATCCTTTAAGTCCAAGGATCATAGCCAGTCTCCCTGCTGGAGGTATGACAGCAGCGTCCCAAGGGAAAGCAACCTGAACTTCTCCCTCACCAGGAACCTGTTCATGTCCCACAGGTTCAGGAATGGCCTTAGGCCCCCTGTTTCTTTGGTACAAGGAAGTACCAGGAGTAGAACCCTCTGTCCCAGAGGTGTGGGGGTACAGGTCCCACCACCTTATCCTCAAGGAGGCCTATGAGCTCCTGCAGTAGCAAGGTCTGGTGGAGGGGAGCCCTGGTGGGCTCTCCCAGGAAGAATGGAGGGGGAGTCTGCTCCAAGTGGAGGTGGTAGCCCCCTCTTTGATCACATGGAGTGCCCAGGTGTTGGTGGTGATGACTGGCCACCAGTGAGGCAAACAGAATTAGATGCCCCCATGTGGGCTGCTGGGGTGGGCCTCCTGGGGGTGGAGAGGCTATGCCCAAGGAGTCAAAAGCTCCCACCAGGCTGTGCCGGGACTGGTGCCTGGGTCTTGGAAGTCTTCGGCTTACCAGGGCTATACCCTTGTCCCTTGGCCTGCTGAACCTGTTGGGGAGCTGGGGAGCCCTGATACTAAGGGTAGTTTCTGTAAGTACTTCCCTTCCTTGAGTTAAGTGCTTTCTACCCAGGGCATCCAAGGTTTGGGCCTCTCTACTCAGTGGTACTGAGGAGTACGTCTTCTGGCTCTTGAGCCGACACATGGCCGACTCCACCACCAAGGAGTTGTGTGGCAGTTGTGCTTTATGGAAGCCCGGGCTCCGGACAGACCCAATATATCAAATCCAGCTGACGGCTCATGATGGGCACCGATGCCGGTGATTCCCATATGCAAAGAAGCAGCAGGGGGAACGGGCACTGTAAGCGCCTCCTACGGAGGGGTCTCGTACTAGAGGATCTTGAGCTCCTCCATGCGAGGATCCACCCCAGACTCAGTGTCGAACACGAATGCCTTCGATATGTCCCGCATGAAGTAGAGGAAGGCCACATCCTCAGGTGGGGACCTGCATCAGGTCTCAGAGGGAGACAGATCCAAGGGCACATTGCAGTGGCGACGAGTGTCCAGAGATTCCTCATCCTCAATCTCCCAGTCCGACTCATAGTTGGTGGAGTCATCGAGGGTAGGCCAGGTTGTAAGGTCAGGCCCCGCATCCGATGATCCATGCCGCTGTGAAGCCCTGAGGGCGGAACCACGGCAACTCATCGGGGAGGACCTTGGTCCCAAGGATCGTGATTGAGACTGATTTTGAGGATCGACTGGAGGCTGATGGTGCTCAAGGATCGGCTCACCGTCTGGGGAAGTCCTCAAGGTTGAGGCTCCAATGGTCTGGGCAGATGACCTGGCTGAACCGGGCATCATGGTCCACTGCTGGGCCATGAAGACAGACAAACTGAGTTCCAGTCCAGATGGCTCCACAGCCTGCGGCATGGGCACTGAGGATATCAGGCCCAGCGCTGGCTCTGATGAGGGATAGTCCTCGACTAGGAAGCCCTAGGGAGGCTAATCACCGGAAGCCAATGATTCTTTGCAGGCGACCATGGTCAGCCGCTCCCTCTCCGACCCCTCGGACTCACAACATGGACTGCGGGACCAGACGCGGGACTTACCCACTTTCCCAGACTCGTCCACAGATACCACCCTCAAGGATTTCTTCTTCTTCTTCTTGTCTTCCACCTCCAGGATGCTCTGCTCGGAGGGCCCATGGCCTCGATCGGAGGCGTGGTGGTCAACTCGGGGCTCCAGGGTCCTGGATAGGACTTTGGGGCATGGCATCGCTGGAGACTCCGGGCCAGGGTCTGGAAGATCTCGCCATGCTGCTGCTGATGACTATAATATCGCCTTGGAGGACATCCTCTTACAGAGGCCACAATCAAAGGGGTCATGGTCCAGCCCTAGGCAATGGAGGCAGTAGCCATGTGTGTTGGTAAAGGACATGTTCCGCGAGCACTGATCACACTTCTTGAATCCAATGGTAGAGACCATGGGGAGGCTCTGCCAGTGAAAAAAGGATACAAAATGCGCCAATCAAAACCAAGAAAAGATAGATTAAAAAAATGAACCTGAGACGTGATGATGAGGCAAGTGAGCTCGGGGGCGGGAAAGGGAACCGGTACCGTGACCAGAGAAAAATAATTTCCAAGCAAAAAAATGAACACTTTTTCCAAGGAAAACAGACACACATCCGGTGGGCTCCACAGAAAAAAAGACGACTATGGCAAGATGGCACCCTTGGGCAGGAAGGGGATCAGGCAAGCGTGGTGCATCTCCCAAAGGCTTTCTTTGAATGCTGAGAAGCTTCCGCACAGGGCTCCGTCGGCGCCGAGGTCACCCATACGTGAAGATTGACGTCCTGCTTGTTCCCGGAGAATATTATTGTATACTTGTGTTACGTTGATAGCATTTATTGCTCCTTGATGTTCTCCATCCCCACTATCTGTTCCAATCTCTCCCATCCCCACCCTTCCCTCCTTATTGTTCTCAAAGTGATCATCTCCACCCACTAAGACCTATATTCCCCATATGCTTCTTCTCTTGCCCATATATACATACTACCTTTCATCCATCTTGTACCAAAAATTAACAAGCAGTCAATTATTAGGGGAAAAAGCAAGAGACCCTATGCCCCCAATTCCTTCAGCTCCTCCCTCCTATTTAGAAAAACATATATAGGAAGGGAAAGCAGCAGCAATTGCAGGAACCTTCTGTTCTGCAGGGACTTGAAACACAAATTCCTGTAGCAACTCTGGAGAAAGAAGGACCGGGAGCAACAGCAGGTTTTGCTGCAGCTGTAAAGCTTTTGTTTGGTAGTTAAAGGGACCTCTGCCAGCCACAAATGTGCCTCCTCCTGGTTAATGGTTCTAAATGTGTTGGGAAATGCTGGTACAGAGTAACTGATCACCCTGCTTTGGGATCTGGGTGCCAGCATGGAAAATTTCAGGTATCCATGCAAACAGTCCGGAAAGTTTGCAGTTCTTACAATCTCTCTCTACTGTAAGATTATGTTTGGCCAACTTCAGCTTAAGAACTAAAAGCTGATAATTTCTTTTTTAAGAATCTGCTAGATATACGATATGCAAAGGATCCTATTGCTATTTATACAGCCAATATCCACAGATAGCACTGATAGAGACGTTCAGGAAACCATGCCCTTTTTTGGCCTCTGAATTCAGTCACAAATGTAGGGAGCAAACAATAGCTACACTAAGGTCAAAATAGAAAAACAAACTTAAGTCACCTGTTATCCCACAGCTTACCAGCAGAACATATCTGAAACCATAGTACAGTTTGTCACAAGTTCATTTGCTCTTAATGACCAATAGCTATCTTGAGTTAATTTTTCCTTTTTACTGTTTTAACAGACTTTAAGCAATTTCAATTTAAAAATGTACTTTTCATGAAAAGAAATTGCTCACATGCACTGTAGTCTGATGACTTATTACAGCAGCAGAACCCACGCTTTTTGGGATGAAGACATTGGAACTTTCAGATCACTAGAAAGGCCCAGCTGCATGCGGAACAGGGAGCAAGGGGGATCCTTCCTCACATCACTTAAAAAAGTAACTCCTCCTATCTCTGGCCCTGAAAATAGTTTGGGAACGAGTGGCATGGGCATCTTCCCTCGCCCCCCCCCCCCCCCCCCCCCCATGGCACACCCTCTCTTTATTCCCTTCCCTTCAGCCCAGGGGTCCAGCATCTTACCTCTCTTACCCCAAACCACCCAATGGTCCAGCATTTTTCCCTTTAAACCCCTTTAAACCCCCCCCCCCCCCCCGTGGGTCTAGCGTCTCTCCCTCTCTCTTCCCTGCATTCCCATGGTCCAATATCTCTACTTCATCTTGCCTTTACTCCAAGTACTGGCCTGCAGTGGCAATGATTTACAAAATGTCGCCTCTTGCTGCCAGGGAGTTTTCTCCTTTGCTAAATCCAACACCCTCTAACACAACTTTACATTTCTATCGGAGGTGGGACTCAACAGAGGGAAGTGCTCCAGGGCAGCAAGAACCAGAGTTTGTAAACTGCTATTGCTGCGGGCAAATATTCCAAATAAAGATATGTGAAAGGATCATGGGGATGGAGGTAAGAGAGAGGGGGAGAGAGGCAGAAGCAATGCTGTGAGCCAAAGGAAAACAGATCTACAGGCCATGGTTTGGGGACCCCTGTACTACAGGATAATGAAGGCTCAGAACACAAGCCAGTCTCTGTGTTCCATGCAAAAAGCGTAGTTACTCGCCTGTAACAGGTGTTCTCCAAGAACAGCAGGAATTTAGTTTTCACATAGGGGGCATCGTCGGTACCGACGGAGCCTGCGCGGGAACGCTCCCCAGCGTCCAATAGGAACACTTTTGGGAGCATCCCTCAGCACATACGCGCTGCTTTCCCGCCTTTCCAACTGTCCCTCTTCAGTTAAGTTTGTAGCTGAGTGAAAGGATAGAGGGAGAGAGGAAAGAGACAGAGAGAGAGAGAGAGAGAGACAACTCCTAGGGGAGGAGGGTGGGTTGTGAGGACTAAATTTCTGCTGTTCCCGGAGATCACCTGTTACAGGTGAGTAACTACGCTATCTCCAGGAACAAGCAGGAATGTAGTCTTCACATATGGGGACTCCCTAGCTGAAGATGCCAGGGAGATAGCCCCAGGAAGCTGCCACCTATAGTAAGGTGGGCCATGCTTCCTCCCATGGATCTCTGGCATCCCACCAGGGTTGGTGGGTGGGGGTTGAATTAGGTCTGAAAGAGATTTTGAAGAACAGCTTGGCCAAAGAAGGCATCCCGATGGGAGGCTTTATCTAGGCAGTAGTGGCCTGTAAAGGTGTGTACCGAAGTCCAGGTAGCTGCTCGACAAATGTCATCAATAGACACAGAGTGAAGGTTAGCCATAGAGGCTGCCATGGCTCTCACATTGTGAGCTGTGACATGGCCTTGAAGAGGAAGACACTTACTCTCATAAGCAAAGGATATGCGTTGTGCAATCCATTTGGATAAAGTCCTCTTGGAGACTGGAAGTCCCAAATGACTAGAATCAAAAGCAATAAAAAGTTGAGAAGACTTTCTATGTTGCTGTGTTCTTTGTGGGTAAAAAGCCAAGGCTCTTTTACAATCCAAAGTATGAAGGTTCCTTGCTGCATTAGAGGCATGAGGCCTCGGAAAGAATACAGGAAGATAAATTGATTGATTTAAATGAAAAGGCGAAACCACCTTTGGCATAAAGTGTGGATGAGTTCTGAGAACAACCTTATCATGGTGAAACCTAGTATAAGGAGGATCAGCCACTAAAGCTTGCAATTCACTAATGCGACATGCAGAGGTGATTGCAATTAGGAAGATGACCTTCCAGGACAAAAGCTTTAGGGCTGTAGTAGCTAAAGGTTCAAAAGGCGGTTTCATAAGCTGCCCAAGAACTAGGTTTAAATCCCATGCCACCGGTGGTGGCCTAATGGGAGGCTTTGTTGATAGAAGACCTCTCATAAAGGTTGATATGAGTGGATGAGAGGAAATTGGTTGTCCGTTTAGAGGCTTATAGGAAGCTGCAATTGCACTAAGATGGACTCTTACTGAACTGGTCTTTAGACCCGAATTTGATAAATGAAGTAGATACTCTAGTATCGATTCCAAAGGTATCATAAGGGGGTTTAACCCCTTCTGTGAACACCATATAGTAAAACGTTTCCACTTGAAGGCATAAGAGCGTCTTGTGGAAGGTTTTCTAGAAGCCTGAAGGATATCCTTTACCTGCTCGGAAAGGTTGAGATCCTGAAGGTCTAAGCTTTCAGCAACCAGGCCCTGAGATGCAGGGACTGGAGATTCGGGTGCCATAGCATCCCGTTCTCTTGGGAGAGGAGATCTGGAGCATAGCCTAACTCCAGATGTGCAGCTTGAGAGAGATATAAAAGCAGGGGATACCACGTTTGGCGTGACCACCGTGGCACTATGAGGATCATATGACCTCTGTCTCTATGAAGCTTGAAGAGTGTTTTGGGGATGAGGGAATGGATGGGAAGGCATAGAGGAAGTCGTGACCCCAGTGAAGGAGGAAGGCATCCCTTGCCTGGCAAGTTTGAGACGGAATTCTGGAAGAGAACCGGGAAAGTTTGGCATTCAGTGGACTTGCAAATAGGTCTATGTCTGGGGTTCCCCAGATCTGAAATATCTTGGCCACCTGGTCTAGGTGGAGAGACCATTTGTGAGGCAGCAGTACTCGGCTGAGTTTGTCTGCCCAAAGGTTTTGAATGCCTGGAAGATATACCACGAGAAGGTGAATTTGATGCTCTCTGGCGAGGGCCCATAGTTGTAAAGCTTCGTTGCATAACGACAGAGAGCCTGTTCCCCCCTGCTTGTTCACATAGAACATAGCTACTTGATTGTCCGTTTGGACTAGGACTGTCTTGTAGCTGAGCTGGGCATGGAATACTCAAAGATCTAGATAGATTGCTCTGAGTTCCAGGAGGTTTATGTGAAGACAAGCCTCCTGTGGAGTCCAGGTGCCCTGGGTAGAGAGATGATGCAGGTGTGCTCCCCATTCCACCTGTGATGCATCTGTTGTTAGGGTGGCCTGGAATAGGGGTTGCTGCAAAGGAGACCCCACTAGAAGATTTTCCAGTGATTGCCACCATTGTAGGGACAAGATCAGTCGTTATAAGTTTGATATCTTGTCCAACAGACGTCCTGTGGCCTGTGTCCATTGTGTGGATAGGGTCCACTGGGCTACTCGCATATGAAGGCGAATGTAGGGAACCACATGAACCGTGGATGTCATGTGTCCCAATAGTTGTGGTAGTTCTCAAGCAGTTAGGGAGGACTTCACCACTGCTTGAGAAGCTAGCTGCATTATACGAAGACAGCGAGGTTGTGGGAGAAAAGCCCTTGACTGTCTGGTATCTAGACGAGCTCCTATGAACTCTAGGGACTGAGACGGAGCAAGCTGGGATTTTGGGAGGTATATGACCAATTCCAAATATTGAAGGATTCGCATTGTGCGAGACAGTGCAGAGCTGGCTTCTGGAACTGTGGGGGCTCGAATGAGCCAGTCGTCCAAGTAAGGGAAGACGAATATCCCCAGGGTTCGCAGAAATGCAGCTACTACTGCCATGCATTTCGTGAATACTCTTGGTGCCGAAGCCAGACCAAAGGGAAGAACTCTGTATTGGAAATGTTTCCCCCTTGAAAAGGAATCTTAATGTCCTGTGATCTGGATGGATCAGAATGTGAGTACATGCATCCTTTAGATCTAGAGAAAAGAGCCAATCCTAACTTTGAAGGAATGGCAGAAGAGTTCCCAGAGAAATCATTTGAACTTTTCTCGGAACAGATATTTGTTCAATTCTCTGAGGTCTAGAATGGGTCTGTGTCCTCCTGTTCTTTTGGAATAAGAAAATAGGGGGAGTAGAACCCTGCACCCTGCTGAAGAATGGGCACCTCCTCTATTGCTCCTTGAGCAAGGAGTGTTGAGACCTCTTGATCCAGTAGATTGCCTGTAGAGGTTTGGGAATTGAACTGTCTTACAATTGTAGGAGGGGGCATACTGTGAAAATGAAGCTTGTACCCCTCTCCCACAATGGACAGAGTCCAGTTTTCTGTTGTTATTTGGTGCCATCTGTTGGCAAAATGACACAACCTGCCTGGAATGTTTAGGGGTTCTGGACCTTCCAGAGGCAGGAAGGCTAAGTTCTCTATGAAGGAGTCAAAGCCCTTGAGGGGGCTGGGCCTGTGGAGCTGGTTGAGCTCTAAGGCCTTTTGGCTTCTTTTGTCTGGATTGTTGTTGTTGACCCTTCTGGGCAACTTGACTCTGAGCTTGCCCTTGCTGGATATAGGACGGACAAAACTTCCTTTTTGCTGAAAAGGGTTTTTTATAGGGTTTCTTTTTGGCTGGAGTGGCTGTAGATTTTGACAATCTATCTAAAGTGATATTGTCAGCATTTATCTCATTAGCCTTCTCCTGACAATTCTTGCCAAAGAGGTTTTCCCCTGTGCAAGGGATGTTTTCCAATTTATCCTGTACCCAAATCTCCAAGTCTGATGCCTGAAGCCAGGCAATCCGACGTGCACCAATGGCAATAGCAGAGGTTCTGCTGATGCATTCAAAGCAGTCAAAGGCTGCACGATTCACAAACTTGGAGACATCTTGAGCATGCTTGACAAGAGTAAGAAAGTCCTGTCGTTTGTCCTCAGGGAGAAGGGGGCTCATAAGCTCCAAATCTCCAGTGACTTCTTTGAGGAACATTCCCATATATAAAATATATGAGCTGATCCTAGCTGAAAGCATGAAAGCCTGAAAAGTTCAACGCCCAAAAGCGTCAAAAGTCCTGCATTCACGACCTGCAGGACTGGATGCATGTCTCTTTGCACTTTTCATCCTACGCATGGCTGACTGCACTACCATTGAATGGTGTGGCAGCTGAGTCTTTTGAAAACCAGGACATGGTGGAACTCGATACATACTCGATCATTCAACGTGAACTGCATGATATATGCAGATGACATTCTCTTATACATGCCTTTCTCCACAACTCACATGGACCTGACCCCACTCACAGATTGTTTCAATGCAGTTTCAACTTGGCTCCAGACACAGAACCTACGCATTCAACATAAAAAAACAGAGGTCCTATTCATCACCAGAGACTCCAACTTTACTCCCCCGTTCCACGTCAGTGTCAAGGAAGCTGATTTGCAAACTAAAGATGCAATAAAATACCTGGGAGTTACTCTGGACCAACGTCTAGATATGAAACGCCACATAAGCAACATAGTCAAAGCCGTCTATTTCAAAATCCGTTCACTCAAGCACCTACGCTCCCTGCTGGACCCAGACGATTTCCGAACCATATATCAAGCGCTGATCCTGCCGCATTTTGACTTTGCTAATGCCATCTTACAAGGTCTCCCCCAATCCACACTGACCCCCTTACAGTTGGCCATGAATGCCGCAGCTAGGGTCCTTTACAGAGCATCCAGAAACGACCACGTGACCCCTATTCTCAAACAGCTGCACTGGCTACCGATCCATGGGAGGATCACCTTCAAATCCCTTCTATTAGCATTCAAGGCAATCAAAGGTTTTTCATCCTCCTCACTCACGCATCTTATCCACATTGTCCCCCCCAACAGATCCAGAAGAACAACAGCTGTAAACTTGCTAGCAACACCAAAGGCTTCGACAAAGTCCAACACGACAACCACAAACAGGGCATTCAGTTTTTATGTCCCCAAATGCTGGAATGCTCTTCCCCCTGACATCAGGGCCATTACCAATCTATATCAGTTCAGGAAGGCTCTCAAAACCCACCTTTTCCTCCAATACTTCCCAGACAGCAATTGAACCTAGATATCCCTCCCAAGAAATGACCCAATCCAGAATGGCCCTTACATGTATTATCTGCAGTGTAAATAGCTTATGTATATAGTTAACCCTGTTATCCAAGTTTGTACTCCTGTTCGATGTAAAACCTGACAGCTTGTCGTTATGGTCGTTATGTTATGATGTAAACCGCGCTGATTCTAAATAGCGCGGTATATAAGAAACTGTAATAAATAAATAAATGGTATTGAGTCTCCTAGAATGAGGAGATGTGGTCAAAGGTGTCTCCCACATTCTGAGCATCAAATCATGAAGAATTTCATGAATGGGCAGAGTGGCTGCCTCCTTGGGAGTCTTAGGGTATTGGAGAATTTCCAATTCCTTTGCTCTAGGTTCTTTTTCAGGAGCTACCGATATTGAAAGGCCTCAGGCCACATCACTAATAAAATACTGAAAAGACATGTCCTCCGGAGGAGACATTCTGTGTTGAGGAGAAGAGGAGTCTTCTGGAAGAAGTACTCTGGTACCGACCGAGTTATCCGAGTCATTGGAATTGGAAGATTTGAAGCATCTCTGATCCCGATGCTCATGCAAAGCATGGTATCGGTATCGATCGAAGTCAGCACCGAGTTGGTCCGGTACCGATCTGTCGATGCCAGAAAAAGTCGGCATGGGAAGGATTCCCACCGGGGCCGGTACTGACAGTGCTGGTACCGGTATCTGTACTGCTGCTGGTACCGGTGCCCGTTGAACCCTCGGTGTCAAGGGTACCACAGCTGTAAGGAGAGCTGCAAGACTGTTTTCGATAGCGAGGAATCTCTGGTCTATCGATGTTGCCGATGCCTGGGTATCGGTACCGGTAAAAGTGGCCGGAACCCTTGAGCATGGCACCAGTAGTTCTGCTGAGGTCGAAGCCTCGAGAACATCCTGGAACCCCATTGATGCTTTGGAGGCCGAAGCCTCCCGCCGGGGCTGTTTTGCCGGTGTAGTTTCCTCAAGGGCAATGCCAATGGCCTCTTGATGCTTTGAAGGAGAGTTACCCTTTCAGAACCGGCTCTTATGTTTAGTTTACCTGAGATCCATGGGAGGAAGACGAGGCTCTTGAAGACGTCGATGCAATGGACCTGGTATCCGAAGAAAAGAGGGTACCGAGCTTTGCAGCTCGGTTTGTCTTCCTCTTTTAGTCATCCCCATACAGGAGGAACACTCACATGGAGAATGGTCAGGGCCTAAACATTTTAGACACCGGTCATGGGTGTCGGTGACGGAGATGGTACCGCCACATTTAGTACATTTTTTAAAACCACTAGCTGTTTTTTTTTCCATCTTTTGGGAAAAATGGCGCCTAGCACCAAAAGAAAATGTTTCTGAAGAGAAACAGTTAAAAAAAATATATATATATATTTTTTTTTTTTTTTAGAAAAGAAAGAGTAGTTACTCACCTGTAACAGGTGTTCTCCAGGAGCAGCAGGAATCAGTCCTCACATATGGGTAGCTGGGTGTCATCGGTGCCGATGAAGCCCCAGCGGAGCATTTCCCCAGCTTTCCATGAAAGCCTTTGGGAATGCAGGCACGTATGCGCGGTTCCCTTCCCGCCTAAAGGTGCCATCTTACCTCAGTCAAATGACATAGCTAAGAACAACACACAAAAAGGAAAAATAAACTGTGTACAACTGCAACTCCCAGGGGAGGAGGGAGGGTTGTGAGGACCGATTCCTGCTGCTCCTGGAGAACACCTGTTACAGGTGAGTAAAGCACAGTTACTTACCTGTAACAGGTGACCTCTGGGAACAGCAGGAATAAGTCCTCACATATGGGTACGTCGGTACCGACGGAGCCTGCGCGGGAACGCTCCCCAGCTTCCGAAAAAGGAAAGCTTTTGGGAGCTTCCCACAGCGCCTGCATGCTGCCTTCCCTCCTTTCCTAACCGCCTCTCTCCAGTTCGAGTTTTAAAGCTGAGACAAAGAGAGAGAGGAAAGGAAAGATAGATAGAGAGATACAACTCCTAGGGGAGGTGGGTGGGTTGTGAGGACTTATTCCTGCTGTTCCCAGAGATCACCTGTTACAGGTAAGTAACTGTGCTATCTCCAGGAACAAGCAGGAATGAGTCCTCACATATAGGGACTCCCCAGCTAGAGATGCCCAGGAGATCCCCAGGGTTGTAAGACCCTGAGAAGGGCTATACCCCTCCCCTTGGATCGAAGGCATCTAAACAGGGATGGAGGGTAGGAGTTGCTCAAGTACGGAACAGGTGTTTGAGAACAGCCTGACCAAACAAGGCATCCCGGCGGGAGTCCTTGTCCAAACAATAATGGGCTGTGAAGGTATGAACCGAGGCCCATGTGGCTGCTCGACAGATCTGGTCGATGGACACAGAATTAAGATGAGTCATAGAAGCTGCCATGGCCCTCACATTGTGAGCTGTGACATGGCCCTCCAGAGAAAGGTTCTTACTCTGGTAGGCGAAAGAAATACACTAAGCAATCCAATTGGACAGTGTTCTCTTAGAGACTGGAAGTCCTAAATGAGAAGGATCAAAAGCAACAAAGAGTTGGGAAGACCTTCTATGTTGCTGAGTCCTTTGTAAGTAAAAGGCGAGAGCTATTTACAATCCAGGGTATGAAGATTCCTTTCTGCACTTGATGCATGAGGACCTGGAAAGAAGACAGGTAAATATACCTCTTGGTTCAGATGAAAAGGTGAGACCACTTTAGGCATAAAGTGTGGATTGGTCCTGAGGACTACCTTATCATGATGAAACCTTGTGTAAGGTGGATTAGCCACCAAGGGCTGTAGCTCACTGATGCTGCGAGCTGATGTGACTGCAATGAGGAAAATAGCCTTCCAGGAAAGAAATTTCAAGGAGGTAGTGGCTAAAGGTTCAAAAGGTGGCTTCATAAGCTCACCAAGAACCAGATTTAAGTCCCATGCCACCGGAGGAGGCCTAATGGGAGGTTTAGTTAAAGTTAGGCCTCTCATGAATCTTGCAGTAAGAGGATGAGAGGAAATAGGCTGTCCATTGAGAGGCTTAAGGGATGCTGCAATAGCACTCAAATGGACTCTTACTGAATTCGTCTTAAGGCCTGCATTAGAGAGATGCAGGAGATATTCTAATAGAGAATTCAAAGGTAGTGCCAGAGGGTCAAGACCCTTCTCAGCACACCAAATGGAAAACCTCTTCCATTTAAAAGCATAGGAACGTAGAAGGTTTTCTGGAAGCATGGAGGATATCCTTCACCTGTTGAGAAAGATTCCAACCTTGAAGGTCTACGCCTTCAGCAACCAAGCCCTGAGGTGAAGGGACTTGGGGTTTGGGTGCCACAAAGTTCCCTCCTCCTGGGACAGGAGGTCTGGAGGTCTGGAGCAGCTCCCAAGTCTAGGGAGGGAACTTGAGAGAGAGACAGAAGTAGAGGGTACCACACTTGGCGTGGCCAGCGTGGAGCTATGAGGATCATAGATCCCTGGTCCCTCTGGAGTTTGAACAGAGTCTTGGGAATTAAGGGAATGGGTGGAAAGGCATACAGGAAGTCTTGACCCCAGTGAAGGAGGAAGGCATCCTTGGCCTGAACTCCCTGGCACGGAATTCTGGAACAGAACCGGGGAAGTTTGGCATTCCACGGACTTGCAAAAAGGTCTATGTCCGGGGTTCCCCACTCTTGAAAGATTCTGAGTACCTGGTCCATGTGTAGGGACCATTCGTGTGGAAGCAGAACTCGACTGAGTCTGTCTGCCCAAGAGTTTTGAATTCCTGGAAGGTATACGGTCAGGAGATGGATTTGATGTTCTCTGGCGAAGGCCCACAATCTTAAAGCTTCGTTGCAAAGCGACAGAGAGCCAGTTTCTCCTTGCTTGTTTATGTAAAACATGGCTACCTGATTGTCCGTATGAACAAGGACCGTCTTGTGGCTGAGCAGGGAATGGAAGACCCTGAGAGCTAGAAAAACTGCTCGGAGCTCCAAGTGGTTGATATGTAGGGAGGTCTCCTGTGGAGACCAAGTGCCCTGAGTGGAGAGGTCTTGTAGATGAGCTCCCCAACCTGTTGGGGAGGCATCTGTTGTGAGGGTTGCTTGGGGTAACAACTGTTGGAAGGGGGACCCCAGCAACAGATTTTGGGTGGACTTCCACCACTGGAGAGACCAAAAGAGGCGCTTGGAGTTTACTATTTTGTCTGACAGACCCCCTGATGCTTGAGTCCACTGGGTGGACAAAGTCCATTGAGCTGCTCTCATGTGAAGGCGGGCATAGGGGACCACATGCACTGTGGATGCCATGTGGCCTAGCAGTTGTAGCATCTCCCGGGCAGTTAAAAGATTTTTTGACTGAATCTGGGAAGCTAACTGCACTAGGCGTAGGCAACGGGCCTGAGGAAGATAGGCCCTTGCAGTGGTAATATCTAGCCAGGCCCCTATGAATTCTAGGGACTGAGTAGGGGTGAGCTGGGACTTTGGGAGGTTTACCACAAGTCCCAGATACTGCAGAATGCGCCTTGTACAGTCCAGGGAAGTCTGGGCCTCTGACTGGGATGGAGCTCGGATGAGCCAGTCGTCCAGGTATGGGAATACAAATATTCCCAGAGTGTGTAGAAATGCAGCTACTATTGCCATGCATTTGGTGAACACTCCTGGAGCAGAGGCCAGACCGAAAGGAAGCACCCTGTATTGGTAATGCTTCCCTTGGAAAAGGAAACGGAGGAACCTTCTGTGAGATGGATGGATGAGGACATGGGTGTACGCATCCTTGAGATCTAGAGAACAAAGCCAATCCTGACTCTGAAGGTATGGAAGGAGAGTACCTAGAGAAAGCATCTTGAATTTCTCCTTGCATAGAAATTTGTTCAATTCTCTGAGATCTAATATGGGTCTGTAGCCCCCTGTTTTCTTTGGGATCAGAAAGTAGGGCGAGTAAAACCCTGACCCTTGTTGAAGAAGAGGTACTTCTTCTATTGCCCCTTGGGCAAGAAGGGCAGTCTCCTCCTGACCTAGAAGGTCGAGGAGAGATGTTGGAGAATTGAAATGTCTCACCATGGTGTGAGGAGGAAGGTCTGAGAAATGAAGTTTGTACCCCTCTCTTATGATGGAGAGGGTCCACTGCTCTGTTGTAATTTGCTCCCATCTGGGAGCAAAGTAAGCTAACCTTCCTGGAATGGTGAGAGGCTCTGGCTGTTTCAGAGCCAGAAAGGCTAAGTTCTCTAGCATCAAGTCAAAAGCCCTGAGGAGGCTGGGTCTGATGAGTTGCAGCCGCCCCTGTAGGCTTAGGCCTGGCTTGCTTAGGTTGCTGACGCTTAGCAGCAAAACGACCTGTAGATGATTGCTGGCCAGAAGCAGGATGGAATCTGGCTTTCTTGAAAAAAGACTTCTTAAAAGGTTTTTTCTTGGCAGGAATGGAGGTCGACTTTGAAAGTCTATCCAAAGCAGAATTTTCTGCAACCATTTGAGTGGCCTTTATTTGCCAATCTTTGCCAAACAGGTTTTCTCCTGTACAAGGAAGATTTCCCAAGCCATCCTGGACCCAAGATTCTAGATCAGAAGCTTGGAGCCAAGCTATTCTGCGTGCAGCTATGGCAATGGCCGAAGCTCTGCTGGCACCCTCAAAGGAGTCAAAAGCTGCACGGTTGGAAAACTTTGAAATATCTTGAGTATGCTTAAGCCAAATAAGGAATTCTTCCCTTTTATCCTCTGGAAGAAAAGGGAGGAAAGTGTGCAGCTTATCTGCAACTTCTTTCAGAAACATTCCCATATAGAGACTATAGGAGTTGATTCTGGCAATGAGCATACTGGCTTGGAAGATTTTCCTACCAAAAGCATCCAAGGTCCTGCATTCTCTTCCTGGAGGAGCAGAAGAGTGTCTTTTTGCACTCTTTATCTTTTTCATAGCTGACTCCACCACAATAGAATGGTGAGGAAGCTGTGTTTTATGAAAACCAGAACAAGGAGGGACACGGTACATGGTGTCCAACCTCCGAGAATGAGGAGAGATAGTGAGAGGAGTCTTCCATAAATCAATCAAGTGATCATAAAGAATCTCATGAATTGGCAAGGTGACTGCCTCCTTAGGAGCCTTAGAATAACCTAAAATATCTAATTTTTTTAGCTCTAGGCTCTGATTCAGAGGTTACTGAAATAGAAAGTCCTTTAGCCACTTCTCTTATGAAGTCTTGAAAGGACAAGTCTTCTGGAGGAGACATTCTTCTTTTTGGAGAAGGCGGCTCTTCAGGAAGGACTATGGATACTTCAGCAGACGCCTCCGATGCATCAGAATCTTCGGAGGAATCAAAGTACCGACTGTCAGGGTGCTCTTCCAAAGCTCGATACGCGTACCGAGCCGTATCGACATCGGGAGTTATCGGTACCGGTGCGGTACCGATGGGCATCCCTAGGCAGGGAACCGTTGCAGTCGACACCATGGCTGATGTTGATGCAATCGGTGCCGGTACCGGCATTGGTGCTGGTACCGGGGCCGATACCGACAACGGAGTTTGTTGTGATATCAGCGGCGTCGCAGCTTGAATGAAGGCCGTATTAGCCTGCTGCATGGACAGAACATTCTGATCCATCGACGCCATGAATGCCTGGAATTCGGTACCGGAAGGTTGTGCCGGTACCCCAGAGCATTCTAACAGGTGATCGGTCGAGGCCGTGCCATCAATGTCAACCTGTAACCCCATAGGTGGAGCTTTGGAAGCCGGAGCTTCCCGCCGGGGTAGTTTTGCCGGTGCAGGATCCTCGAGGGCAAGCCCGGAGGCATCTCGATGCTTGGAAGGAGATCTACCCTTCGAGGACCGGCTGGTTTTATTTTTGGTTACCTGAGATCCATGAGAGGAAGAAGAGGCCCTGGAAGACGTCGATGCCACCGAAGCTGCATCAGAGGGAAACAGAACATGAAGCTTGGCTGCTCGGTTCTGTAAGCCTCGTTTAGACATCAAGGAACAGGAAGAACAATCCAAAATGGAGTGGTCAGGACCCAAACATTTGAGACACCATTCATGGGGGTCAGTAACAGAAATAGTACCGCTGCACTTAGTGCATTTTTTAAACCCGGAGGCTGGTTTTTCCATGAGGAAAATTCTTGTCAGGCCTAAGGCCCAAAAGAGGAAAAACAAACTAAGTGAGGGAAAAATATATTCTTTTTTTTTTAAGGAAAGAAAGAAAAGACCGGCGGTACCGGTCCGAACCAAAGAAATAAATTAAAACAAAGAACTTCAACGGTGACAGGAACACGACCTGCTGGCTCCGCGGAAAAGAAGAACTGGAGAGAGGCGGTTAGGAAAGGCGGGAAGGCAGCGCGCAGGCGCTGTGGGATGCTCCCAAAAGCTTTCCTTTTTGGGAAGCTGGGGTGCGTTCCCGCGCAGGCTCCGTCAGTACCGACGTACCCATATGTGAGGACTCATTCCTACTTGTTCCTGGAGATCTACTCTTTCTCCAGGACCAAGCAGGAAGTCAGTCCTCACATATGGGTGACTCCCTAGCTCTGGGCTACAAGGAACCCAGGCTGAACAAGAGAACTCCCTCTAGTCCCAGCATCAAAGAAAGTCTTTTCACTGACACAACCTCCACCGGTAGCCCAACAGAGGGCAGGAGGGCAGGAGTTGCCTAAACCTCAAAGAGATTCCGGAGTACTGCCTGGCCAAAAGCACTGTCCCTACGGGACTCCCTCTCCAGACAGTAATGGGCCGCAAAAGTCTGGCTTGAAGACCAAGTTGCAGCCCTGCAGATGTCTACCAACGGTACAGAGCAGAGATGAGCCACTGAGGCAGCCATTGCCCTGACACGGTGGGCCGTGACCCGACCCTGCAAAGGAAGGTCAGCCGCCTTGTAAGCCCAGGTGATACAGTTGGCCACCCAGATGGACAAGGTATGCTTGGACACAGCTAACCCTAAATTATTAGGGTCAAAAGATATGAAGAGCTGAGTAGCCCTCCTGTGCCCTTGCGTACGGTCAAGGTAGAAGGATAAGGCCCTCCTACAGTCCAGGGTATGCAGGACTGCTTCAGCCTGGCTAGCATGAGGCCTAGGGAAGAATGTTGGAAGAACCACCTCCTGGCTGAGGTGGAAAGAGGAGACAACCTTTGGTAGGAACTTTGGATGAGTCCTGAGGACTACCCTGTTCCTATAAATTCTGGTGTAAGGCCTATCACAGACCAGGGCCTGAAGCTCACTCACTCGCCTAGCCGAGGTAAGGGCTATCAGGAAGAGTGTCTTCCATGACAGGAAGCGTAGTGGACAAGTAGCCATCGGCTCAAAAGGTGGGCGAGTCAGTTGCTGCAAGACCACATTCAACTCCCACTCAGGGGCAGGACGACAGATTGGAGGCTTGAGCAAGAGCAAGCCTCTGAGAAACTGGGACCCAAAGGTTGAACTGACAGAGAGTGTTCTTCCACCAGAGAGTGGTGAGCTGCTAAAGCTGAGAGGTGGACCCGAACAGAATTGGACTTAAAACATTGATTGGATAAGTGCAGTAAGTACTGAAGCACTACTGGCACAGTACAGGAGAAAGGGTCCTCTGTACGTAACTGACACCACACAGAAAACCTTTTCCATTTAAGAGCATAGGTTTTCCTAGTAGATTGTTTCCTAGAGGCTAGGAGAACTTCCTCTACCTCCTGAGGTAGGCCCCAGGGAGCCAAAACTACCCTTGCAGCCTCCAGGCCATCAAATTTAGAGCTTTGAGATTGGGGTGCAGAAGGGTACCCTGATCCTGAGAGAGAAGGTCGGGTTGCAACCCCAGAGATAGAGGGGGATCCACTGCCAATTGAAGGAGAAGGGGAAACCAGGGCTGTCTGGGCCACCTGGGAGCCACCAGCAGGACTGAGGCCTTGTCCTGAAGAATCTTGATCAGAGTTCGGGCCACCAAGGGCGTGGGAGGAAATGCATACAGGAGGCCCTGAGACCAGGGAGTCAGAAAAGCATCTGCTGTTACCCGCAGAGGATGCGGTTGCCTGGAGCAGAACTTTGGCAGCTGTTTGTTCAGAGGACTGGCAAACAAGTCTATGGATGGAAGCCCCCATTTTATGAAAATCTTTTGAACTACCAAAGGATGGAGCTGCCACTCGTGGGGTTGCAGAATCCTGCTCAACCTGTCCGCCAGGTAGTTTTCCTGGCCGGGTAGATATACTGCTTTGAGGAGCATGTTGTGTCTGAGAGCAAACAAGCAAAGGTCCTGTGCTTCCTGACAGAGGAGCCTGGACACAGTGCCGCCCTGCTTGTTCACATAGAACATGGCTACCTGGTTGTCTGTTTGAACTAGGACAGACTGATGAGCCAGGGTTTGAGAAAAAGCCTTGAGGGCTAACCGAATAGCTCTGAGTTCCAGGAGATTGATTTGTTGTGCAGATTCCCAGGGAGACCACAGGCCCTGGGTGCACTTGCCTAGACAATGAGCCCCCCAGCCTTGCAGGGAGGCATCCGTGGTCAAGACCACTGTGAACGCAGGACTCTGAAAAGGTTCTCCCTTCAACAGATTGGGTGGGTGCAGCCACCATCTGAGGGAGTGCAGCAAGTGTCTGGACACCTTTATCCTGTCTTTGAGGTTGCCTGTGGCCTGTGACCACTGAGTCCGCAGGCACCACTGTGCAGGCATCATATGGAGCCTGGCATTGGGGGTCACATGTACTGTCGAAGCCATGTGGCCAAGAAGCCTCAGGCAGAGTCTGGTGGAGACCAGCGACCTGAGGAGAAACTGGCTTGCTAAGTTTATTAGTCTCTGGGCTCGGTCTTTTGGCAAGAACGCCTTTGCCAGCAGCGAGTCCAACCTTGCTCCTACTGTGATACAGTGGCCAGCACAGAACCCCTGGGTACAGGAAAAAAGGAAGAGCTTACCTTGCAGTCACAAGGGCAGAAAGCAGGTTCAGGTTATGAGAAGCCAGAGAATGGTGGAACAAGCTTTCCCGGCACTGGGTGTGACACAGCAGAAAGCCAGAAAGCATATTCAGGTTGTAAGGTTCCAGAAAACAGCAGAACAAACTTTCCCTACACTGGCTGTGACGCAGTAGAAAGCCAGGAACCTAATCACGTCCACCTGGGCCAGGAAGCACGTACAACGTGCAGGAGCCAGGAGGATAAAAGTGGCTGGGAAATCCCAGTAGGGGGAGGTGCATTGGAAGGCAAGGGAGGTGTTCATGCACAGGTCTCCCAAGCCAGAGGGGGCATCGTCCCAAGGAGAGTGAGTAAGTAGCTGGAGGGCAGAGGTCACAAGCAGGAGAGCTTGCTGGGACCAGGAAGCATCGGGTGTGTCCCTGCAGTAAGGAACAGCAGAAGGGAAGTCTTTCCTGAAGCTTACCACAGCCCAGACCAAACAATTGCTGAGAGGAACTCTCATGGCAAAGCAAGCTACAGCCCAAGTAAAGGTGCCTGGTTGAGAGAGGAAGGAGTGGAAGCTGGTTATCCAAGAAACAAAGCTAAGTACACTAATTTCTCCAGAGGGCAAGAGGTGGGCTCGGCTAGAAGAGCAAAGGCTAATTGCTGGAAGGAAAACCCTTGGTGGAAGGAAGGGGGAAGCCTCAGAGAAATAGGCTCCAGTACAGGTCCCCAGGACTTCCCTTATACAGAACGATTCCTTGCCCCAAGAGCTGCTGCCTCTCAAGAGAGTTCTGTAAATGATAACTGTGGAAAGTGTTACCCACTTACAAATTTAGACGCTGAGCAGATGCAATGGGAGAGCACTAATCAGGACATTGATTATAGCCCTATGGAATGCACGCTCTGGGTCTCGGATGAGATTACCTCTTTATGTTAATCAAGAGGCAAGAGCATTGTTATATCTGTTTTTGAAAGAAGGTGCATTTATGGTTATTTTGCTGTGAAGAAACAGTTTCTTTAATCCTTTGTTGCTGTATGAGAAAAACAGAAATCCACACGGGAAAGGGAATAAATCCTCATTATAATGTTGCCTTAAACGCGGCTACAGAGTATTCTTTACAAAGGCAGCTTGCACCACACGCCCTAGGCAACCGCCTAATAAGGACTATGGTAGCGTCTGACACTATGAACTCCAAGTTTTGGGAGGGGAGCAAAGTGGACTTTGCGAAGTTTATTACAAACCCCAGGCTTTGAAGAAGAGTAATAGTTCTGAGGGTGGCTTGTCTGGCCTCCTGGCATGTCTGACCCCTTATGAGGCAGTCGTCCAGATAGGGGAAGACAAAGATTCCCTGATTTCTCAGGTAGGCCGCCACCACTGCCAGGCATTTGGTAAAGACCCTGGGAGCGGAGGTGAGGCCAAAAGGCAGTACTCTGTACTGATAATGGTTTCCTCCCACAATGAACCGAGGTGCTTTCTGTGGTCTGGATGAATGAGGATGTTGGTATACTTATCCTTTAGATCTAAGGAGCATAGCCAATCTCCCTGCTGGAGGTAGGGCAGAAGAGTTCCAAGAGTAAGCATCTTGAACTTTTCCTTCTCCAGAAACTTGTTGAGGTTTCTGAGATCCAAAATAGGTCAAAGACCACCGGTTCTTTTGGGTACCAGGAAATACCTGGAGTAGAACCCTTGACTTTGCAAGTGGGGAGGCACAGGCTCCACTGCCCTGTCTACCAACAGACCTTGGAGCTTCTGAAGGAGAAGATCTGTGTGCAGGGGTGCCCTTGGAGGCTCCCCTGGAAAGTACGGAGGAGGCAGTTGCTGGAAGTATAGTGCATAGCCCTTCTGGACTATGCTTAACACCCAACTGTCTCCAGTGATGAGTGGCCACTGGTGGGCAAACAGAGTGAGGTGACCTCCTGTGCAGGGTTGGGAGAGAAGGGACGGAGAGGCTATGCTGAAGGAGTAAAAAAAACCCCACCCTCCTGAGTGGGAGCAGGGGCCGGAGGATTGGGGGTCCTCTGCCTACGGGGCCCATTACCCTGCCCCTTGGCTTGCTGACCCTGAGGGGCAGCTTGGGCAGCCTGATATTGTGGGTACTGTTTGTAGGCAGTGCCCTTCCTCGGGTAAAAGGGCTTTTTCCCCGAGCCCTTCTTTTTGTGAGAAGGGGCAGAGGTCTTCCTAGACAGCCTTGTCCTTGTAAGGTGCTCGGTCTCGAGCTGTGCGGCCTTCTCGGCCATGGGATTTCCAAAAAGGTTCTCATCTCGGCAAGGGACATCGACCAACTTGCTTGAACCCATGGCTCAGGGTCCGATGACTGCAGCCATGTCTGGCGTCGAGCCGCGATGCCGGCTGCTGCAACTCGGGCCGAAGCCTCGAAGCCATCGTAGGTGGCGCGGGATATAAACTTGGAACAGTCCCGAATCCCCGAGGACAAGGACTTGAATCTCTGCAAGGGCTCCCCGAAGAGACCAGCAGAGAACCCGGCCAACTCCTTGGCCAGGTCTCACAAGTACATGCCCATGTACAGCTGGTAAGACTGGACACGGCAAGCAAGCATCGAGCCCTGGAAGCACTTTCTACCAAAACCATCGAGGTTCCGGGCCTCCCTGCCGGGGGGGCACCGCGGAGTGCATCTTCTGACTCTTCAGGCGATGCATGGCTGATTCCACAACCATGGAATGGTGTGGAAAGCCAGGGCTCTTCCGGAGTCGATAGATCGAATCGACCCGCTTGCTTAAAACCGGCACCGAAGCCGGTGCCTCCCACATCCGGAAGAGGAGCCGTTCCAGCATCGGAGGAACCGAGACAGTAAAGGCCTCCTTCGGAGGAGAGTCGTACTGCAGGGCCTCGAGCTCCTCGGCTCGAGGCTCTTCCTCAGGGTCCGCCGGGATAGCCAACGCAGTGGCCATATCCCGGACAAACTCCGAGAACCGGGTATCCTCCGGAGGGGATCTACTCCGGGGTTCAGACTGCGGTGAGTCCGACGGGATGCCCCAAGTCTTGAAGGTGTCGGGGGACTCCTCATCCTCCGTCTCCCAAGTGGACACGTCCGACGAGGAGTCAGGATCCGACCCCGCGGGGCCCGGGAGCACCCGCCCCGACGCCGGAGGCACCGGCGTCGACGCCCTCGGTCCCGAACAGGAGGTCGAGGGAGACCACGACCGAGGTCGACCTCGAGCCATCATGGTCTCGAGTATCGGCTCGGTCTCCGGGGTCGACTTCGATGTCGATGTCCCGGTGGTCGGGGCAGATGCGCCAGACAGGCTGGCCATCAGTGCCCGCTGCTGCTCCATGAAGGCAGTCTGCACTCCAAGGCTGTCATCCTGAGACTCAGCTCGGGAGACGCAGCAGCCACCGACTCGGGCCCCGGCAGCGCCGGGCCCGACATTGGCTCTCTGGGAGGAGAGTCCTCGAGGACTACAGGGCTTACGTGTCCAGCAGACTCCGGCTCCACGTGAGGAACTTTGGCAGGCTTCTCTTGTTCCACGGGCCCGGGGCGACGGTTGGGGGTCTTAGACCTGGCCCTCGAGGAGCCAGGGACCTCTTCCGACGATGCCCTCACGAGCCGCTTCTTCCTCTTGCGTTCCCGGTCGGGGGACCCCCTGTCCAAGGAGCCACGACGGCGCTCGGGATCCGAATCCCGAGATGTCGAGGCCTCAGACGATGTCTGGGCCTGGCCAGAGGCTGAGTCAGAGAAAAGCCTTTCTTTCTGCTGCTGGCGACTTCGCAGTGCCTTGGAAGACATCTTCCCATATGGTCCACACGTCTTAGGGTCGTGATCAGGACCGAGGCACCGAAGGCAGCAGTCATGTGTGTCGGTGAGAGACATCAACTTCTTACACCGATCACACTTTTTAAAACCGCTGGAAGCCATCGGGGAAAAAAAGAGTCCCCGCGAGGTCAAAGGACCGGCCTTCCAGGGAAAAAGCAAAAAAGGGCGCGAATGCCAGCCACGAAGGACAAAACCCGAAAAAGAAGAAACGGGCTCGATACCGGTGTACCGAACCCGCCGGGAGGGGAACCGGCGTCGAACCGAAGAAGAAAAATAGCGAGAATCGCCAAAAAAATCAAACTTTTATCCGGGATGACAGGACACACGTCCGGTGAGCTTCTCGGAAAAAGAGAGACTGAGGTAAGATGGCACCTTTAGGCGGGAAGGGAACCGCGCATGCGTGCCTGCATTCCCAAAGGCTTTCATGGAAAGCTGGGGAAATGCTCCGCTGGGGCTTCATCGGCGCCAATGACACCACTGGGGCTTCATCGGCGCCAATGACACCACTGGGGCTTCATCGGCGCCAATGACACCCAGGTACCCATATGTGAGGACTGGCTTCCTGCTTGGTCCTGGAGAACCGGCGGTACCGGTAGGTGTCGTGCGGAGGCAGGCGCGACCACAGGAAAACAAGTTTAAAGAAGAAATTTTCTGCGGTGATAGGGTATGTGTCCTGTCGGCTCCATGGAAAACGAAGAACTGAAGAGGGACAGTTGGGAAGGCAGCGCGCATATGCTGAGGGATGCTCCCAAAAGCGTTCCTATTGGACGCTGTGGAGCGTTCCCGCGCAAGCTCCATCGGTACCGACGATACCCCATATGTGAAGACTACATTAGTGCTTGTTTCTGGAGACAGTATTAGACATTAATAGGGTAATTTTAGAAGAAAATTCCATGTCATTAATGCAACAGTATTTTAGTGGTTTACATGTATGCTTTAGGCAATCGCTATTTCACTACAGGCACATACAGGATCTGATTTTGAGTGGAGGTCAAAGTTCGCATTCTTTAAAAATCTAGGCATGAACATTTACACCAGCCCTAGGGCTGGTGTCAAGATCACATCTAGATTTAACACGTGTTTTTGGCTTCTTACACCTCTATTTTATTTTATAAAGAAAAGTAGGTAACTACATTTAAACAAAATTAAAATAGGCATGAAGGGCAGACTGGATTGGCCTTTATCTGCCATCATGTTTCAATGTTTTGGGTACCTAAACTTAGGTGCCCAATTATAAAATTACCTTCTGACTTCTTCCTTATGTGAAGAATATATCATACTAATAAAATGAGCAATACCAATGTGCAATATTTCGACAGCATACATCTTCCTTCTGTAGTACTGATATAATCTGTAAATATGAAATTAGACTCAATAATAATAACAATAATAATTAGAAAAAGTTACATATTAAATGATGGCAGATGAAGACCAACAGAGCTCATCCAGTCTGCTTAGTGAGGACAAGGAAAAGCATCTTTGGCTGTCAGGGTTCACACACAATTCTTCCCCCAATTGCTAAGTTAAAAAATATAAAATAAATCAGATCATCACATTTTGTAATATGCAAGTTTGGGCAGGCCCATGGTACAAACTGTACATTTGCACTTCAGAAAATTGTGTTCATTAGGGACACTGTGAAGGAAAGGAAGACATTCACTTGTACAATGACCCCTGCAAGCCATATATTGTGGCACTCTGGTTGTCCTGGAACACAGAGGAGAGGAAACAATTCTGGGATAAAAAAAATATAAGAACATGGAAACCTAATCCAGAAGAAAACTCCAGATCTCAGAATTTTCTATATATTTAGAAGATACGCAAAAATATTTATCTCAAGCTAAGCTTTACCAACCAATGGTATTCCCAAGGCTCTGTTAATTCATTTATCTATGGCTTCAGATATAGCATACAATTGTTAGGACAACTGCATGAACTCAAAGAACCCAATATTAATTGAAAGACTGCACTGTACCTTCATAAAGAGCTCCGTTTTGTTCTCGTTCCGCTGCTTTCAGGAACAATTCTTTTGCCTGTTTAATTAAATTACATAAATAAAATTTGGCTTTGGAAGAGCAGTTGCAAAAGCATACAAACTAAACTATAAAAAGCATGTGTCTACACACATGCAACATTCAAGTCCATCAGAACAGCACAGCTTCATACAACAATCTGCCCTACAAACAGAGGCTCCAGCGTTACATCCAGAGGCTGAAGTCCAAGAAGAAGAATAAAGCACTAACTCTGCCCTATCTCTTTAAATTGAAAAGGAATTCTGGAATGAGGGAGCATAGGATGAAGGTAAAAGGGGATGGATTTAGGAGTAAGCGCAATTACTCACCTGTAACAAGCTTTCTCCGAGAACAGCAGGAATCAGTCCTCACATATGGGTGATGTTGGTGCCGATGGAGACCACGCAGAACATTTCCCCAGCTTTCAAAGAAAGCCTTTGGGATATGCTACCGTGTATGTGTGTCCCCTTCCTGCCCAAGTGTGCAATCTTGCTCAGTCAGTTAACATAGCTAGGATGGCAATAAAACTAACACAAGGTAGGGAGACAATTCCCAGGGGAAGAGGGTGGGTTGTGAGGACTGATTCCTGCTGTTCCTGGAGAACACATGTTACAGGTGAGTAACCGCTTTCTCCTGGAACAAGCAGGAAGTCAGTCCTCACACATGGGACTCCCTAGCTTCAGGCTGCCGAGCACCAAGAGTAATCAATCGAGTACCAGTTAGTTGCAGAAGGTGAGTCCCCACTGGGACATTCTGCAAGACCCTAACTATGGTAGCCTGAACACAGAAGGGTCGGAGGGCAGGAGTTGCCTACATCCCGAGAATATTATGAAGTACTGCCTGACCAAAGGCACGGTCTCTGCAGAATTTGCTCTCCAGGCAATAGTGATTTGTGAACATATGAATTGAAGACCATGTGGCAGTCTTGCAGATTTCCGTCACTGGCACTGAGCGGATGGTGGCCACAGACACGGCCATCACCTGCACGCAAAGCGCTGTGATCCAGTGCTCCAGGGAGAGTCCAGCCCGCTCACAGGCGAGGGCAATACAGTCCACCACCTAAGTGGACAGAGTTCGCTTGGTCACAGCGAGCCCCAGTTTGCTGGGGTCATAAGATACAAAAAGCTGAGAAGCCTTCCGATGGGCCTGAGTCGGTTGCAAGTAGAAGGACTGGGCCCGCTTGCAATCTAGTGTATGAAGTATTAGTTTCTCCCTGCTGGAGTGAGGCCGTGGGAAGAAGGTGGGGAGGACCACCTCCTGGTTGAGGTGGAAAGGAGATAACACCTTCAGGAGGAATTTGGGGTGTGTGCGGAGCACCACCCTCTTCTTATAAAACCTCATATATGGTGGGTCTGACACCAGGGCCTGGAGTTCACTCACCCTTTGAGCGGACATGAGGGCCAAGCAAGTGGCTAGGGGCTCGAATGGCGTTTTAGTGAGCTGAGAGAGCACCATGTTGAGGTCCCATTCCGCTGCAGGAGAACGGTGGGGGGGGCTTGAATAATAGGAGGCCCCGGAGGAACCTAGAGACCAGAGGCTGGCTATAGAGGGGCTTTCCCCTCGATAAGATGATGGTGCCTGGCTATGGCGCTCAGATGCACTCTGCACAACAGGTGCAGTAGGTACTGAAGAACCAGTTGGACATGACAGGAGAAGGGATTCTCCTCCTTCTTCGCACACCAGATAGAGAACCATGTTTACTTAAAGGCATACGGTCTCCTGGTGGAGGGTTTTCAAGAGGCCAGTAGGATCTTCTCAACTTCCCCTGGCAGGTTAAAGGGGGCCTGCGCTACCCTTTCAGCAGCCACGCCGTTAGCATTACCGACCCCAGGTTGGGGTGCAGAAGGGAGCCCTCCTCCTGGGACAGGTGGCCCAGGGCTTGGCCCAGTGGGACTGGGAGTGCCACCGACAGGGAGAGCAGCAGAGGGAACCAGGGTTGCCTAGGCCACCTGAGTGTGATCAATATAACTAACGCCTCCTTGCTCTGGACCTTGAAGAGGGTCTTGGCAACCGGGGGGGGGGATGCATATAGCAGGCTATTCGATCATGGGATTAGGAAGGCATCTGCCACCACTCTCCCCGGGTACGGTTGGTGCAATGCACCCCCCAACCCAGGAGGAAGGCATCTGTTGTCAGGGTTCTCTGCAGTGCGGGCGCCTGGAATGGCATTCCCGCCTGGAAGTAGTGCAGATTTTGCAACCAGGTGACTCTAACTGCACTGACTTGTAGCGTGTCCAACTGTGCCCCTGTGAACTCCAGGCTTTGGGTTGGAGTGAGATGGGACTTGGGATAGTTGATGACGAACCCCAGGTGCTGCAGCAGGAGGGATGTACGCTCTGCGGCCTGCCTGACCTCTGAGGCTGTACCACCCCTGATTAGCCAGTCGTCCAGGTAGGGAAAGACAAAGGCCTCTTGCAGGCACAAGTGAGCGGCCACCATCGCTAAGCACTTGGTAAAGACCCTTGGCGAGGAGGCCAGGCTGAAGGGCAGCAATCTATACTGGTCGTGCCCTCTCCCCACCACAAACCATAGGTACTGCCTGTGGGATGGGAGGATCAGGATGTGAGTGTATGCATCCTTTAGGTCCAAGGAGAACAGCAATGTTCCAAGGGAGAGCATCTTGAACTTCTCCCTCTACAGAAACTTGTTCAAGTTTTGCAGGTCTAGTATGAGCTTGAGGCCCCTTCTTTTGGGGACAAGGAAGTACTTTGAGTAGAAGCCTTTCCCCCACTGATGCTTGGGTACGGACTCCACAGCATTGTCCCTGAGCAGACCTGTGAGCTTTGAGAGCAGAAGGGTCTGGTGAAGGAGAAGTCGCACTGGCCCTCCTGGAAAGAACCTGGATGATATTTGTTGTAAGTGGATCGGGGCACGCTCCTTGAACTTTAAAAGTTCGCGCCATCAGGCGTGCCCGCGCCTGGTGGGCCCGTGCCTGAGGGCCTCGCCAGAGGGCCCTTTGGCGTGGCCCTTAGGCAGTGGCACTCCAACAACCCACAAACGAAGTCAGAACTCACACCCGGAACAGAGCCAGCCACCACTATCAGTAAAAGGCAAGTCCTTATCCGTTAGCTGATCACATGCCCCAAGTCACAAATTCTGCATTACCTATTTCGTACTTTACAACTAAAACCATGTGTTGTAACCTTATTAACAGCCTTATTAATACACCCGGATGTGCACTGAGTAAGCAGTAGGCAAGCCCTTTTCCTTGCTGTTTTGGAAAAATCAGCCTTTACTTTTGCTACTGACTTACAGTCATCTGCACTGTTAGCTGTATTCTGCAGTTAACTTCTTAATTACTAGTAACTAGACTCCTCCTGTGCCACTGTTACTATTGCTAATAACTTGTATTCACTGTACTGTTTTCTTGCAGTTAATTTATTGATTACCAGTAACTAGAATCTTATTGTACCGTTGTCACTATTGCTATCAACTTGCATTCACTGTACTGTTGCAATTAATTATCCCGATTGCTAGTATCCAGTATCTTCTTGCACTGTTGTCAGTATTTCCACCGTTAACCTTGCTAACACTAGCAACCTGTATCCACTCACACTGTTGTCTCAAATTGACAGTACTGCTGCCAATCTAGAATGTACAAAGTCCTGCTTTTTTTTTTTTTTTTTTTTTTTTTATTGATTTTTGATGAAAACTTACACCAAATTAAACAAGGAAAATCAGAATACAATATTACAGAAAGAAAATAACATCCATGAAATATTACATGATAAAGTCCACATCATGGAGAACGGACCGAATTACTAAGGAAAAAATAAAGGCATAAAACATTTAGAAAACAAAGCCCGAAGGCCTACAATATCGGAGAATACCTATCTATAAACCAGAGTTACCCCCAACATTTGTGCTAGAGTGATCAAGGACAAATTTCTCCAATTGAGTAACATCCAAAAAGACATATGTAGCTTCCTTGTAATTAATAATACACTTACAAGGAAAGCGTAGAAAAAAGGTGGCACCAAGTGCCAAAACTTTAGGTTTTAATACTAAGAATTGCCTCCGCCGAAGCTGCGTCTCACGGGAAACGTCAGGGATATATTAATAGTCTGGCCACAGAACATGGCAGACTTTACCTTGAAAAAAGCGCGCAAAATGCGCTGCTTAGCTTCGAGAGAGGCAAGGGTGACTAATAGAGTAGAACGAGAAGGGATGTTATCCGTGGAGTCTTCGAGAAAAGCAGTTAAATTATCTATAGCTGGAACAATTTCATCCAGAGCACCCTCAATGGGATTAACCTGTTTAACACTTGAGAAAAGGTAATAAGACTGTGATATTACAATAGGATCAGGTAACTTCAATACTTCTTTGAAATATTTCTCAAGTAGAATTCTGGGAGAGAGCAAAGAAGTCTGGGGGAAATTCAAAAACCGAAGATTACAAGAACGTGACACATTTTCCAGAGATTCTAAGCGAGAGTATACAATCAAGGAATCCTTAACCCTGGCTGTATGAGCCGCCACAAGTGGTGGAACCTGAGAACCTATTTTAGTTACTGCTTTATCCAGTATGTTAACCCTCTCATCTAGCTGTTGGAAGGAACCAACAGCCTCCTGAGAGAATAAACATAAAGCATTTAGAGTAGAAGACATTTTTTTGTCAATAACCAGCAAAGCGGACCAAATATCTTTTAAAGTAATCTCACCACCGGGGGATTCTGGCGAAATTTCAGAAAGCCCTGAAGAAACAGCTTGAACTGGCTTAGGAAAAGAAATAGAAACCACCATACTTGCTTTTTCAGGAGACTCCACGGAAATTCCAGACAATTGCAAAGGCACAGGTATTGGGGGAGGGGATCTTCCACTAGAATTTAGGGAGACCCCATCTGGCGAGGACTGCGCAACTGGAACTGATAGGAAATGCCTATCTAAAGGACCACTCGGCTTGACCGCGGCTGCGGTCTCGGACACCTTAGCAGCGGCCTTCCCCTTCCGTTTACCCATAATACAAATTTAGGTATTTAACATTATTCAAACAAATTAACTAAACTAAGAGAGGCGACAAGCGCCGCTGTGTCGCCGAAGGGGCGCCAAAGGGGCGTACCTGCCCCTTTGACCACGCCCCTTCGAGCCACGCTCCGCGGACACGCTCCGCGATCCGAGTGCAATCTAATTATATAGGTAAGCCTAGGACCCAAAGGTAAAGGCAAGGGTGTCCCGGGGCCGCCTGCCCGATCCTCCGGCTCCCTCCAGCCACGGCAATCCAGGAGCTGCTGGGCTGCTCCCAATCCTCCGGCGTTACTCTCAGCCCGTCTCAAAACAGCACTGCAGAGAAGAATCTTTTAAAGGGGGAGACAAGTCCCCGCCGGAAGCAAGGTGTCCCGGGGCCGCCTGCCCGATCCTCCGGCTCCCTCCAGCCACGGCAATCTAGGAGCTGCTGGGCTGCTCCCAATCCTCCGGCGTTACTCTCAGCCCGTCTCAAAACAGCACTGCAGAGAAGAATCTTTTAAAGGGGGAGACAAGTCCCCGCCGGAAGCAAGGTGTCCCGGGGCCGCCTGCCCGATCCTCCGGCTCCCTCCAGCCACGGCAATCCAGGAGCTGCTGGGCTGCTCCCAATCCTCCGGCGTTACTCTCAGCCCGTCTCAAAACAGCACTGCAGAGAAGAATCTTTTAAAGGGGGAGACAAGTCCCCGCCGGAAGCAAGGTGTCCCGGGGCCGCCTGCCCGATCCTCCGGCTCCCTCCAGCCACGGCAATCTAGGAGCTGCTGGGCTGCTCCCAATCCTCCGGCGTTACTCTCAGCCCGTCTCAAAACAGCACTGCAGAGAAGAATCTTTTAAAGGGGGAGACAAGTCCGCCGGAAGCAAGGTGTCCCGGGGCCGCCTGCCCGATCCTCCGGCTCCCTCCAGCCACGGCAATCTAGGAGCTGCTGGGCTGCTCCCAATCCTCCGGCGTTACTCTCAGCCCGTCTCCTCAAAGTCCTGCTTTTATTCATTACCCTCCTTACCCTTGGTCTCCCCTGCATCTCAAATGCTTTCAACCATGGTACCAATTACATACCAATCCTACACACCTATGGAAGGAGATGGTCCGAATTCCCCCACCACACCACGGCAAAAAACAACCATACATCCCACTCCCATTTACTTAACATTCCTCTCCAAATCATCAAAAAGACACAAGCCGAGAAGCAACATCACCAGTGCCTACTGAAATGTGCGTTGATAAATGCCAGATCAGTACGATCAAAATGGCCTGCAGCCATTGACCTGATACCCCTATACAATCTCGACATCTTGATGATCACGGAGACATGGCTATCCGATTGTGACAACGTCCTCCTGAATCAGATGCTGCCACCAGGATTTGTTCTATACACATGCCACAGGTCCATTCAGAAAGGAGGCGGGACGCTCATCCTTGCTAAAGCCAATCTACATTTCAAGCTGTGCAACTCCTACAGCTCAACCCACCTTGATTCCCTCACCATATCTAATGAGCTCTGCACAATCAACCTTCTCTATCGGGTACCCACTCCTTCACCAGATGACCTTCCAACAATAATTGAGCTTGCGTGCACCACATCCACTTCACGCTCTCCAATTTGGTTAGTTGGTGACTTCAACCTCCCATCTCTTCATGACAGCCACTCAGCAGCATTCCTAGATGCCCTAGAGGATCTAGGTTACAAACAATATGTTGACTCCCCCACCCATACTAAGGGAGGTAAACTAGACCTCATCTTCGCACCTCATTCCAACGCCACAAAACCCCAAACCCTTGCACTGTCTGTAACTCCAGTGCCTTGGTCAGACCACAATCTACTCAGATTCCATATACCCATTAATACATCTCACAAGAGCCGAATGTTATCAAACACATCCGGAATCCCACAGCCCGCTTCCAACCACTCAACCAGAGCGTAGTCCTAGAGAATCTTCGACCACTTATGACCAACACCATCCCTCAACTTAGATGATCTCATATCCAAATGGGACGAGAACCTTAGAGCTGCCTCCTGTCCATTACACACTGAAAAGAAAATAAGAAAACGGGAACATGCACCATGGTTCTCTACGGACCTTCGTACATCTCTCCACCACCTACGCAAAATTGAGAGACAGTGGCGACGAACCCACTCCCCCGAGACGCTTGCCGCATTCAACTCATACTTAATTACCCACCGTGGGAAGATAACACAGAGTAGGAAACTTTACCACACAGATATATTAAAACGCTCCATCAATAAACCACATGCCCTGTTCAGTATAGTAAAATCCATAACAGGAGAGCCGGTTTCAGCCCAACCTCCAATGCCTCAGCCACAGGACTACGCAAACTATTTGCAATCAAAGATGATTAAGACCAACACAAACATAAGTGTCAGTAACTCCTCCGTATCACCTAAGGCATCCCAAGCAACATCATTATGCAATTTCACTACGGTATCGAATAGAGAGATTGAGAACATTATCGCTTCTATCAATCCCAGCACAGCACCTAACGACCCCTGCCCAGCCAGCTGGATCAGAGAACTGCGACATGACCTAAGCCAAATCTTGAGCAAAATACTGAACCAGTCCTTTTTAACGGGCTCGTTCCCACAGAGTCTGAAACACACCTCTATCAAGCCTCTACTGAAAAACAGCAGACTTGACCCATCCAAAGTTGAATCTTTTAGGCCAATCTCGAGCATCCCCCAAGCTGGCAAAAATCATCGAAAAAGCTGCTCAACAACAAATCCAGCATCATATCGACACTGAAGCACCGCTAGATCCATCACAACACGGCTTCAGGGAAGCACATGGAGTCGGCACAGTCCTTACAACCCTATTCAATGACTTGGTCACAGGAATAAACAGCATCCAACAAGGATGTCCTCATCTTCCTGGACATCTCCGCCGCCTTCGACTCTGTGAATCATGATATACTTCTACAACGCCTGAAAGAAAAGGGGATTCAAAGCACAGCATTAGAATGGTGTAAATCCTACCTATCCAATAGGTGGCAACAAGTCAAAACAGGCCACGCATCCTCAGAACCATTCCTGCAGTCACAGGGGGTACCTCAAGGATCGTCCTTATCGGCACTGATGTTCAATATATATATGCAGCCGATATGTGATTTGATCCGATCCTTCAACGTACAATGCCTGGCTTACGCAGATGACATCCTCCTCTACATGCCGTTCACAATTGACCAATCAGTGTTCTCCCCAATAATCAATTGTTTCGAAGCGGTAGCCGAATGGCTGCTGACACAAAACCTACGGATCAATCATAGCAAAACTGATGTTCTTTTTCTTCACGAGGAACCGTAAGTTCATACCTCCCCCATCACTATTTGTCAACAATGTAGAGTTGAAATCCAAACCCACAATCCATTATCTCGGCATCACATTGGACCAGCACCTGGATATGACAACACATGTGAAGAACGTTACAAAGACTATATATCATAAGATCAGAACGCTACGTCACATCCGCCCCCTACTGGATTCCACCGACTACCGAACAACCTTCCAGGCATTAGTCCTCCCACACCTGGATTTCCCTAACATCCTCCTCCACGGTCTCTCTCAATCAACTTTAAATCCGCTCCGCCTGGCTATGAATGCAGCTGCAAGAGTCCTCTCTGGAGCGTCAAGATTTGACCACATAACGCCTATCATGAAAAATCTGCATTGGCTACCTTTACATGCCAGACTCCAATATAAGTCATTAGTCCTTACCTTCAAAGCCCTAAATAACTACCCCCCTACGCCAATCAGCAAGTTAATTCACGGCACCCTGGAAAATAGAAACAGGAGGCCTACTGCAATGAACACCTTAATAGTCCCCAAGATGATGACGACGTGTACTAAGGCTACTTCCAACAGGGCCTTCTCTATATTCGCTCCTTTAAACTGGAATGCCCTTCCCCATGAAATCCGTGGCATCAAAAGCCTAATCCTATTCAGAAAAGCTTTGAAACACCATCTGTTCACAAAATGCTACCCCGAAGCCATCCCAGACAATCGCACAACTGGCAAGCTTTCCACATGCCCCAGACGCCTTAGCACCTCAATACAACCAGAAAATGGTTAGCCTACACACTAGCCCACCTGCTAATCATCATACCCGTACCATTCACCCGAAAAAGCACATGCAATATCCAAACGAGTTTAGAGTATTGTATATAGTATCAAGTTAACTTGTACATAGTTCTCCCGGTTATCCCATGTTTAATTTCCTGTTCATTGTAAACTCAATGTTGCCTGTATGCATTGTAGTATGTTTTTGTTCGATGTACATCGCGCTGATTATAATAGCGCGGTATAGAAGAAATGTTAAATAAAATAAAATAAAATAAATCCCTCCTTTACCACCTGCAACACCCACTGGTCTGAGGTGAACCTGATCCACTTGTGGGCAAAGACTGCCAAGTAGCCCCCTGTGGGCTGGTATGGGTCTTCCAGGAGAAGGGAGGCCCTATCCTGGGAGTCAAAAGTTGCCCCCCTGGTTGGGCTGTAGCCGGGGCCTGGAGCTTCTGAGCTCCTTGGCCCTGCTTCTTAGGGTAAGAACCCTGTTGCTGGCCCAAGAAGGACTAGTATCCGTGACTCTTTAAAAATCTAGGCATGGACGTGACCCCTTTCCTGGGGAATAGGGGCCTTTTCCCCAAGGGTTTCTGGCGGGGAAAGGAAGAGAACTTCTTTGAGAGTCTCTGGCAGGTCACCTTTTAGGCTTCTATCTTAGCCGCCTTGTCGGCCATAGGTTTGCTGAATAAGTTCTCACCGGTGCAGGGGATGTTGAACAGCTTGTCCTGGACACACTGCTCGAGGTCCGAAGACTGTAGCCAGGCTTGCACCAAGCCCCAATGCCAGCTGCTGCTACTCAAGCCGCTGACTCGAATATGTCGTAGACCACTCGGAAGAGGAACTTTGAGCAGTCCTTGATCCCGGAGGTCAGAGCTTGGAACCGATTGAGAGGTTCCCCGGTCAGCCCCGTGAGAACCTGGAAAACTCCTGGGTCAGGGCCTTCAAATACATGCCTATTTATAGCCCACAGGCCTAGATTCAACACCCCAGCATCGAGCCCTGGAAGCTCTTGTGCCCAAGGGCGTTGAGGGCTCTGGCATCCCTGCCAGGGGGGACAGACGAGTAAGTCTTCTGACTTCTGAATTCTTGCATGGTTGACTCAACAACCATGGAGTTACGTGGGAGTTGGGGCTTGTAGAACCCCGGCCCCTTCCTGACACCGTATATGGTATTGAGACGTCGACTGACCTCCGGTACCAAAGCCAGGGTCTCCCAGATTTGCAACAGTAGCCGCTCGAGGATCGGCTGCACTGGCAGTGTGAGAGTTTCCTTGGGTGGAGACTTGAAATGGAGAATCTCCAGTTCTTCAGTGCGTGGGTCCTCCTCCGCCTCGGTCTGCACCAAGATGGCTCTGGCTATATCCCTGACAAAGTCATGGAAGGCCCTCTGGAGGGTAATGGCGCCGGTGGAGATGGGCCCAAGAGGACATCTTGGTGCCATCTGGTTTTTGGAGAGACCTCGTTGTCAGTCTTCCACTCGGAGTCGAGGGAGATGACAAGTCTGAGGCCCTGCGACTTCTTGGCTCGAGGCCCACACTGAAGGGCTGGGGCCCTCCTGAGGACCTGAGATCCAAGTCTGATAAACCAGCTGGGGAGGGCCGATGCCTGAGGAACGGGACCAGAACCGGGACCTCGACCAGAACTGAGGACTTACCCAAGGCCGGTGGCGCTCAGAGCTCGGCTCGACAACCAAGGACACCCCTGCAGCCGGGGACAGATATTGTTGACGAACCTGCCATCATTGCTTGCTGTTTGGCCAGGATAGCAGTGATATTCTGCTCCATGGCTGCCATTCTGAATTCCAATCCAGAAGGCTCCACAGCTTTCGGCACAGGCCCAGAGGATCTCGAGCCTGGCACTGGCACTCTCGCAAGGGCGTCTTTGATGAGGACTACGGCCTCGAGGACTCTCACACGGTCTCTGCTGGCCAAGACATCCTTCCTGAGGACCTTTATCGGATGTTTCTCGGAGTCGCTCATCCCTCCGGGCGGTCTTATCGGGTTTCTCCAGTAGAACTTCAACAGACTTCAAGGATTTTTTCGCTCATGGTCCTAGGTCTTTTCAGAGGAGCCCCTGCTGCGGGACTCCGAGGATGCTCAGCCCTCTCATGAAGTGCTGGGCTTGGAACTCTGCATTGCGGAGGCCAATGGCAAGTCAGATCTGGGGAACAGTTTCTCCTGAAACTCAGACCTCTCTTTATTGGTTTTAG
The DNA here is from genome assembly GCA_033557465.1 of Ichthyophis bannanicus. Classification (NCBI taxonomy): domain Eukaryota; kingdom Metazoa; phylum Chordata; class Amphibia; order Gymnophiona; family Ichthyophiidae; genus Ichthyophis; species Ichthyophis bannanicus. Next base: position 1,140,481,694 of record CM066033.1, on the reverse strand, counting down.
GCATCATGGCCTGGCACAAGTCTCAGGAGGTGCTATCATAGCCCAGTCCCAGGCAGCATAGGCAGCAGTTATGGGTGTCAGTGACAGACATGATTTGACTGCAGCGGTCACATTTTTTGAACCCACCAGGGGACATGGTGGGGAAACATCTGGTTGGGGGTTCGACAACTCCCGGGCAAAAAAGGCACAAACAGCGGTCAAGGCAAGTCTCGATCAAAAAAGGGGAAAAAGGAGCCAAGACAGCACCAAGCCCGGTGCCATCTCAAGGCAGGAATTGGACCTGGTACGCAAACTGGGAACAGCTAATTTTTAACGGAACAGCAAGGATTTTTTACGGGGAAATTGGACCGACGTCCATTGGGCTCCACAGAAAAAAAGGAGACTGAGCAAGATGGCACCCTTGGGCGGGAAGGGGGACCATGCTTACATGGCAGCATATCCCAACAGCTTGCTTTGAAAGCTGGGGAAATGCTCCACATGGGCTCCGTTGGCATCCATATGAGAGGACTGACTTCCTGCTTGTTCCTGGAGAAATATAAGAAACTAGCGAAGTTGCTTTCCTGTAGCAGGTTCTCCTTAGATTGCAGTGGAATACAGCCACACTTCTACTTATGCAATCAATGGAGCCAGAGTGCAAGAGCTCTCCCCTTCAGCTCAGATAAGCTTTTTTGGCTCCTTTTGAGCTTGTGGGGGGTGTTCCTGTGTTGGTTAGAGTCCCTCCTCACAACCAGTCCATACCTTAGTTTACACATAAATGTGTGGGAAGGAATAGAGGATAAGTGTGGCTACATTCGTCTATATTCCACAGAGAACTCCTATTATAAGTAACTTTGCTTTCTCCACAGACAAGCAGAGAGAACGTATACAGCTTTGTATTCACCAGAAGTGCAAGGGCCAACATAATGTACTGTTGTGGTAAGATGGCCTTAGGAGAAAGGGTGGTGGATACTATAGATTACTATGCAAAGATGTCATGAACAACTGTTTGTCCAAAGGCTACATCCTGGGCTATAGAGTAGTCAAGACAGTAGTGCTTAGGAGAAGTCAGTCATGTGGACCAAGTGGTGCTTTGAAGATGTCCACCAAGGACATTGCTCTGAGATTTGCTATAGAGGAGCATCTGGCCCATAGCTGGTGAGGTCCAATGTACCCTAGCGGTTAGCAATGCAAATTAGAAACGTAGAAATGTGACAGCAGAAAAAGACCACATGGCCTATCTAGTCTGCCCTGCCATATCACCCACTACAAGAGTCTCCTTTTTTACCTTTAGAGAGCCTCTGTGTTTGTCCCATACTTTTTTGAATTAAGATACTGTCCTCACCTCTACCACCTCCACTGGGAGACTATTCCACGCATCTACTGCTCTTTCCGTAAAGTGTAGTTACTCACCTGTAACAGGTGTTCTCCAGGGACAGCAGGAATCAGTCCTCACATATGGGTGATGTCAGCACCGACAGAGCACTCATGCGGAGCAATTCCCCAGCTTTCAAAGAAAGCCTTTGGGATTGCATCACGCACGCGCGGTCCCCTTCCCGCCCAAGGGTGCCATTTTGCTCAGTCTAATGACATAGCTAAAAAGACAGCAAAAAGAATAAAATCAATAATAGGACTGCAACTCCAGGGGAGGACTGATTCCTGCTGTCCCTGAAGAACACCTGCTACAGGTGAGTAACTATGCTTTCTCCAGGAACAAGCAGGAAGTCAGTCCTCACATATGGGACTCCCTAGCTATAGGCTACCGAGAACCCATAGCTGAAAAATGGCTCCCTCTAGAAGAGCCGCAGCAGCTGTGATAGGAATCCAGCGGAGACACAACACCCCCGGTAGCCTGACACCAGAGGGCCGGAGGGTAGGAGTTGCCTAAACCTCAAATAAGTTGCGGAGTACCGCCTGGCCGAAAGCACTGTCTCATCGGGACTCCCCATCTAAGCAGTAATGGGCTTCAAAGGTCTGGCTTGAAGACCAGGTGGCGGCCCGGCAGATGTCTGCCAGCGGAACAGAGCAGAAGTGAGCCACTGATGCGGCTTTAGCCATGACACGGTGGGCCATGACTCGACCCTGCAACAGGAGGTCGGCCGCCCTGTACGCCCAGGCAATGCACTCTACCACCCAGGTGGACAACGTGCACTTGGAGACAGGTAGCCCCAGCTTACTGGGGTCAGAAGAGATGAAGAGCTGAGGTGCCCTTCGATGCCCCCGCGTACGCTCCAAGTAGAAGGCTAGTGCCCTCTTACAATCAAGGGTATACAGAACTGCCTCTGCCCAGCTAGCATGCGGTCTGGGAAAAAATGTCGGAAGAACCACCTCTTGGTTGAGGTGGAACGGAGAAACCACTTTTGGGAGAAACTTGGGGTGGGTGCGTGGGACCACTCTGTTCCTATGAAACCATATGAAAGGTCTTTCTGAAACCAGAGCTTGTAGCTCACTCACTCGTCTGACAGATGTGAGTGCCACCAGGAAGAGTACCTTCCAGGAGAGGAAGCGCAGATGGAAAGCAGACATCGGTTCAAAAGGTGGGCGAGTAAGCTGTTGCAAGACCACATTCAGATCCCACTCGGTCGCTGGAGGATGAACCGGGGGTTTTAGTAGAAATAGACCTCTGAGGATCTGGACACCAAGGGGTGAACCGAAAGAGGTTGTCCTTCCATTGGTGAGTGATGTGCTGACAGAGCACTCAGGTGGACCCTGACAGAGTTAGACTTGAGGCCTAAGTCAGAGAGGTGAAGCAGGTACTGCAACACCACTGGTACATTGTGTTGGTTACACCACACCTCAAACCTCCGCCACTTGAAGGCATAGGTTTTCCTAGTGGACTGCTTCCTTGAGGCCAGTAACACTTCCTCTAGGTTCTTAGGTAGGAGGAGAGAAGCCAGCACTACCCTTTCAGCAGCCATGCCATCAGGATGAGAGACCTGAGGTTGGGATGTAAGATAGAGCCCTGCTCCTGGGACAGGAGGTCGGGCCTCGTCCCCAGAGGGAGTGAGGTCTCCACTGCCAGTTGGAGGAGAAGCGGGAACCAAGGTTGTCTTGTCCATCTGGGGGCTACCAGGATGACCGAGGCCTTGTCCCGCAGGATTTTGAACAGAGTTTGGGCCACCAGAGGCGTGGGAGGAAACACATACAGGAGGCCCACACACCAGATCAGAAAAGCATCAGCAGCCATCCTTTGGGGATGTGGCTGTCTGGAGCAAAGGTTTGGCAACTGATGATTCTGCGGGCTGGCGAAGAGGTCTATGGACGGATGTCCCCAGCAGAGGAAGATCTGCTGTGCCACTTCCGGATTCAGCTGCCATTCGTGAGGTTGAAGAATTCTGCTTAGTTTGTCTGCTAGGCCGTTCTCTTGACCTGGAAGGTAAACCGCCTTGAGAGACATACCCTGTCTGATGGCAAAGGAGCAGAGGTCCAGTGTATTCTGGCACAGGATACGGGACCCTGTCCCTCCCTGCTTGTTCACGTAGAACATAGCCACCTGATTGTCTGTCTGCACCAAGACAGACTGATGTGAGAGAACATGGCAGAAGGTTCGAAGAGCTAGGCGTATCGCTCGTAGCTCTAAGAGGTTGATTTGTTATGTCCTCTCTTGAGGAGACCACAACCCTTGAGTGCATGAGTCCTGGCAATGGGCTCCCCAGCCAAGCAGGGCTGCATCTGTCGTCAGGACTCTTGAGTGCGCTGGAGGCTGAAAAGGCACTCCTCCCAGCAGGTTGGGTGGCTGAAGCCACCAGGCCAACGACTTCAGCAGTCATTTGGACACCCTTATCCTGTCTCGGAGTCGCCCTGTGGCTTGCGTCCACTGATCCCGGAAGCATCACTGAGCTGTTCTCATGTTGAGACGGGCGTTTGGGGTCACATGCACCGTGGAGGTCATGTGTCCCAGAAGGCGCAGAAAATGCCTTGCTGATATCTGAGACTTGTGGCTGATTTGGTGTACTAGCTCCAGAAGCCTCTGTGCCCTGTCCTCTGGCAGGTAAGCCTTTGCTTGAATGGTGTCCAGCCTCGCCCCTATGAACTCTAAGTTCTGTGTGGGGAGCAAGGTGGACTTTGCCTGATTTATGACAAAGCCTAGATGCTGCAGTATGTTGATAGTGCGAGCTGTGGCCTGTTGGGCCTCTTGAGGCGACGGGGCCCTGATGAGCCAGTCGTCCAGGTACGGGAAGACAAAGATTCCCTGGTTCCTGAGAAATGCCGCCACCACCGCCAGACACTTGGTGAAAACTCTGGGGGTGGAGGCTAGGCCAAATGGAAGTACTCTGTACCGAAAATGGTTTCCTCCCACTACAAATCTGAGATATTGTCTGTGGTCTGGATGTATAAGGATGTGAGTGTAGGCATCCTTCAGGTCTAAGGAGCATAGCCAATCTCCCTTTTGGAGGTAAGGCAGCAATATTCCAAGGGAAAGCATCTTGAACTTTTCCCTCACCAGGAACTTGTTTAAGTTTCGCAGGTCGAGGATGGGCCTGAGGCCTCCTGTTCTCTTTGGTATCAAAAAATACCTGGAGTAGAAGCCTTGCCCTTGTAGGCTGTGGGGCACCGGCTCCACCGCCTGATCCTCTAGAACAGTGTTCCCCAACCCCCGGGCCGCGGACCGGTACTGGTCCGTGGATCAAACGGTACCGGGCCGCCCGAGGAACTTTAAATAATTTCACTGTGGGTCCTCCCGCCTCCTGATTGGACGTAATGAGTGCGCGCGCTCAAGAGCCACCCTGGAAGCTACAGTCTTCCTGCTTCCCAACGAGCGTCTTGCGACAGTTATAGAAAGCGGCAGGTGGGAGGAGGAGCCACCGCCGCTGCGCGCGCGCGCACGTCTGCTCATGCAGCTCGCGCACAGACAGCGCACGCTCTGCCCCCTCAACTTCTCTGTAGGACAGGAAAGGGGGAGAAGGGGAGCGGCCCATTCTGCGGTTTAATCCGTTTATGTGAGTGGTAATAAAAGGGGTCAGACTTCCCTTTTCACATCTTCCCAAATTAGCAATCCATACTTCCTTGGGAATTGCCCCTCCTCCAGGGGTTCTCTGGGCGTAGGTGCATGGGGGACCCACGTGTCCCGGTTAGGTGTGTTTTACGCTGGAAGTTAGGCGCAGGAGTTTGCTGAAGTGTAAGATTGGTACCCCCTCCTAGTCCTGACTTGGTTTTTCAGGTTTGAAAAGGACCAAAATCTAGTCAAAGGAGCCGTCTTTTGGGGGTCGGCCTGGGCCTGAAGGGAAAAGGGGCACTTTACTTTGCAACACACGCACATCTGGGGAAACAAATGAGACTTAGAATGGTCTTATGTAATTTGTTACATACAGATACACATATATAAATGTATGTAATTTTATATATACAGATTTATAATAATATTTTGTAATGTGGAGCAGGTAAAATGGTATCTCAAACAATTGAGGAAACAAGAAAAGAAATGGAGGAAAACTAAATCTGACGAAAACAAATCCCAATATATGACCACCCTCAACAATTACAAAAATGCAATTAACAAGTCAAAAAAGGATTACCACTCCAAAGTAATAAACATGGCTATCAACCGCCCCAGAGAACTATTCGCAATCGTAAAAACTTTGACAAAAGCTAAAAACCAAGAGCCAAAACAGTCGGCTATAAGCATACAGACCTTAGCAACCCACTTTGCAGAAAAACTAAAGTGCAAATCCAACACCATACCAATAACACTACCTACAAACACTGAATCTAATAACACATGGACCTCCTTCAACACGATAGATCAAAAACACCTTCTTAGGATCATAACACTTATCAACACCACAACTTCTCCACTTGACCCATGTCCTGTGTCATGGATCAAATGCACAAAGGAAGAACTCGCTGAAAACATCCAACAAATGGTGAACCAATCCCTTGTCCAGGGCATCATGCCCAACGCCCTAAAACTCACAACGCTTCGACCAATAATAAAAAACAATAAACTTGACCCAAAAGACCCAAACTCTTACCGACCGATAGCCAGCATTCCATTTATAGCTAAAATAATAGAAAAAAAACGTCCAATTACAATTACAAGACCATATCGATGAACACAAACCCTTAGACTCTCACCAGTTTGGCTTCCGCCCCTACCACGGTGTAGAAACCCTTCTAACTACACTGATAGACTTCCTCATCAAAGGCACAGATGATAGCAGTCAAGGCTTCCTACTCCTCTTCATAGACATCTCTGCCGCCTTTGACAACATCAACCACCTTACTTTGATCAATAGACTAGAAAATCTAGGAATAGGTGGGACAGTACTCAATTGGTTTAAGTCTTACATCACAAACAGACTAATACGTGTTCAAATAGACCAGGAAGTGTCAGAAACCTTCCCCCAAGGACAAGGAATACCCCAGGGATCCGCCCTTTCTGCCCTCCTTTTCAACCTGTACCTCCAACCCATTACAAAAATATTCAGAAAACACAAAATTAGTCACTTTATCTATGCTGATGACATCATGCTTGCTCTCCCCATATCCACCAAAAAAATCCTACCTACGATGCCCTATCAAAATGCATGGTGGAGACCACCTCCTGGATGGAATCTAACTACCTTAGCATCAACCTCAAAAAAAACTGAGGCAATGTTCGTAACAAGATCACCCGTGACTGAGGACACCTATCCAACATCAATCTCAATCATAAATACAACTATACCCGTCAAAAAAGAGGTAAAATACCTAGGGGTAATAATAGACCATACACTCACCATGCTACCACATATAAAACAGACGGTAAAAACCATATTCTACAAACTCAAAACCATACAACACCTAAGACCCCTTCTTGACACCCATGACTTTAGATCAGTTGTCAACACACTCATCACCCCACACTTCGACTATTGTAATAGTCTCTTAATTGGCCTACCACAAAAAAGTACATACCTACTCCAAAGAGCCCAGAACATCTGTGCCAAAGTAGTCACAAAAGCCCGCCTAGTAGATCATGTAACCCCAATAATGCTGGAACTGCATTGGCTCCCTATAAACAGCAGAATCAGATATAAAATCCTCCTAATCACATTCAAGCTCCTGAACAACATCGCCCCATCATATCTATCCATGCTATTACATGCCCCATCAGAATCAAGAACTCGCAGACTAAACGCAACACACTCACTTGAAATACCAAATTCATTCAAAAAAACTAAAAAATCCACCAGCACCAGAGCCTTCTCATTCACTGCCCCCATGCTCTGGAATAATCTCCCAATAAACCTTCGGATCATAAAAGACCTCACCCAATTTAGAAAGGAACTCAAGACATACCTTTTCTCCGAACACTATAAAATCCCATATCCCCAAGTCCAACCACACACCATCCCCAAACACTCAAACACAAAGCCCTAAAACCACACTCAACTACCCACACATACACCCACCACATACTCCCACCACATACACCCAAAATACTCCCAAGAGATGAAAAAAGGAAATAAATTCCTCCACACACACACATATGAAAGGTAGAAAACTCTGACTACCTATAAAAAGGTAGAAAAAACTCTGATCAACACACTACGCTACAGAAACTTATTAATGTATATAAAATGTAAATAGTTTTGACAATTAATGCACAGTTATTTGTATAAAGTTACAATGTTATAAATCTCTGTTAATAACTATTATCTGTATAAAGTTAAAAAAATCTCTGTTCCATGTAATGTATACATTAGTATACAAATTTGTTTACTTGTTCCATGTAAACCGCCCCTGATCTCTGGAAGGGGCGGTATAGAAGAAATAGATAAATAAATAAAATAAATAAAATCTCAGGTAATTTTATCCACAGGATGTAGCTGGGTTATATAGGAGCCAATAGAAAGAGTGCCCCGGCTATTGCTTGCTAAGAATGATGGTGTGTTTAACAAACTCCTGATCAGGTTGTTTTCCTCATTTCTTAAATATCTAGCTTACTTTGCATTGAACTATTTCTGGAAAGGCATGAGCTAAATCCACCATAAAGGAAAAATAAATTTCCCCAGCAATGTTAGTTTAGTGATATTTGTAAACATAAGTGGAAGAGAGATTTTGAAATAATTTGGGAGGAGCGCAGGAGTGTCTGGCTCCTGAGACCCTTGTATGCCATGTTGTCAGAGGTGCAGCCCTTCTTCCAGCTCCTCAGGATGGGGTTGGTGGGATCCCCTGGCTCAACAAGCCCAGTCTCCCAAGATCTGTACACCTTCCGGCCAGAGACACCATGCTGTGTCTTTCGCTTGGGACGGCGCTCTGAAATCTGTGATGTGGCGCTAGTGTCTGAGAGAAACCCAGATCTGATCTCCCAGGTCCATGCAGAGATACATGCGGGGAGAGAGGAAGGTGGCAGTGGAGACTGGAGAGTTTACATTGTGGACTGCAGCACTCATGGCACTTACGTTAATGATGTCCGTGTCCATCGTGGCATGCGGGTGGAGCTGTCGGACAGTGATATGGTGATTTTTGGGCACAAGGAGGCTGAGAACTGGAAGTAGGCTCATGGGGGGGCTTGGACTGGAATTGGGCTGAGTGGAGGGGGAGCTAGGATTTGACATGGGCTGATAGTGGGGCTAGGAAATGACTAGAAATGGTCTGATGGGGGGCTAGGATTGGAAATGAGCTGATGAAGGGACTCGGACTGGAAATGGATGGGGGAGCTAGGACTGGAAATGGGCTGATGGGTGGCTAGGACTGGAAATGGGCTGATGCAGGGACTAGAAGGGAATGGAAGCTGGGTGAGACTGGAACTAGAAGGGAGCTGATGTTGGGGGAGGATTAGAATGGAATGGGGCTGGGAGAGTAAAATGGAGAGGGGAAAAATATTTTGTGTGGGAGGGATGAAAAATCTACAATTGGCTGGGTATTGGGAGAGTAAGGGGGGATTGATGATGGAGGGGTAAAATTTGTGTGGATGAAATAGGAATGAGGAAAGAGCAAAAGGAGAAAGATTAGTATGTTAAAGCAGATGTAGAGAGAGAGAATGGAAAAAAAAACTAGAAGAGAGAAGAAAGGACAAATGGACAGTCATTGTCTCCTATTACCCCCAGATGGAACCGTCTCGTTGCAAAGAAACAAGCTCAGGGTTCTCATTGATTTGGAATTCTAGTGAGTTAAATAAAATAAATCACTTTATATTCATTTTTTGGTGTAGCTGTATTTTATTTTGAAGGCATGTTTAAATACAATTAAATTAAAATTATTAAATTAAAACAAGCGGGCCACGGAAAAATTATCAAACGTTTACCGGTCCGCGGCGATAAAAAGGTTGGGGAGCACTGCTCTAGAAGACCGGCCAACTTCTGTAAGAGGAGGTTCCTGTGTAGAGGGGGTCTGAGAGGCTCCCCTGGGAAGTTGGAGGGAGGTACCTGGCTGAAGTGGAGCAAATAGCCCTTCTGGACTATTTGTAGGACCCAGGTATCTGTAGTGATTGCTGGCCACCTGTGGGCGTAGAGGGCCAGCCTTCCTCCTGTGCCAAGTCTCACCCCTGGCTGGAGAGAGACTATGCTGTGGCTGTCAAAAACCCCCTACCGGCTGGGAAGGAGCCGGAGCCTGGGCCTTGGGGGTCTTCTGCTTAAGCGGGCCATGCCCCTGTCCCTTGGCCTGCTGCCCCTGGTGGGGAGCCGGGGAGGCCTGGTGAGTGGGGTAGTTGCGGTAAGCAGCACCCTTCCTCAGGAAAAAGGGCTTTTTACCCGAGCCCTTCTTTTTAGAAGAGGCAGAAGTCTTTTTGCAGAGTCTTGTCCAGGTCAAGTACTCGGACTCGATTTCGGCAGCCTTTTCAGTCATGGGTTTGCCGAAAAGGTTGTCACCTCAGCATGGGACATCGGCCAACTTGTCCTGTACCCATGTCTCTAGGTCCAACGACATTAGCCATGCCTGGCATCAGGCCCCGATGCCGGCTGCAGCTACTTGGGCCAAAGCCTCGAAGCCGTCATAGGCTACCCGAGACATAAACTTTGAGCACTCTCGAATCCCCGTGGACAAGGCCTTGAAATGCTGCAAGGGTTCCTCGGAGAGGCCAGCTGAGAACCCTGCGATCTCCTTTGCCAGGTCCCGCAAGTACATGCCCATGTACAGCTGGTATGTTTGGACATGGCAGGTCAGCATCAAGCCCTGGTAGCACTTTCTGCCGAGGGCGTCCAGGTTCTGGGCTTCCCTGCCAGGAGGCACTGAGGAGTGCTTTTTCTGGCTCTTGAGCCTGTGCATGGCTGATTCCACAACCATGGAGTTGTGCGGCAGCTGTGCCTTCTGGAACCCAGGGCACTTGAGGACTCGATAGATGGAATCGACCCGCCTGCTGAGAACCTGTATCGAGGCCGGTGACTCCCACATATGGAACATCAGCCGTTCCAACATCAGAGGAACCGGTACCATAAGGGCTTCCCGAGGGGGAAAATCATACTGGAGGGCCTCAAGCTCCTCGGCTCGGGGCTCCTCCTCGGTGTCCGCCGGGAATGCCAAAGCCTTGGCCATGTCCCTGACGAACTCTGAGAACCGGGTATCTTCTGGGGGGGGGGGGACCTTTTCCGAGGTTCGGACCCCGGCGAGTTCGATTGGACAGGGCTAGTCCGGTGGGTGTCCGGGGACTCTTCACCCTCCGTTTCCCATGCCGAGTCCTCTGAGGAGGAATCGATGGGCTCTGGTCGTGAGGGCTGCGGTCTCGACTGCCCCGATGCTGATGGCACCGGCGTCGACGACCTCAGTCCTGAACGGGAGGGTCAAGGGAGACCTCGGCCGAGGATCGACTCGAGTCCGAAGAGTTTCGAGGATCAGCTCGGCCTCCAGGGTCGACTTGGACGTCGAGGTTCCAGTGGTCGGGGCGGATGGACCGGTGAGACTGGCCATCAGTGCCCACTGCTGCTCCATGAAGGCAGATATGCTGCGCTCCAAGGCTGCCATTCTGAGACCAAGCTCAGAAGGCTTCACAGCCTCCGGCTCAGATCCCGATGCCGTCAAGTACGATGCCGGTTCTCCCGGAGGAGAGTCAACGAGGACAACAGCAGTTACCTTCCTCGGCGTCTCTGGCTCCATGTGAGGTACCTTTGCAGGCCGCTCCGACTCTGAGGACCCAGGGCAGTGGTCAGGACTCCGTGACCTGGTCCGCGGGGACCCAGGCCTATCAGAGGCATCCAACACCGCCGCCCTCACAAGCTTTTTCTTCCTCCGGTGTTCCCTCGAGGGAGATGACTGTTCAGAAGACCCCCGACGATGCTCGGAGTCAGACAGCTCCCGAGACGTCGAGGCTTCTGACGAGGTCTGGACCCGGGTGGATGCGGACTTGTTGAAAATCTTTTCACGCTACTGCTGCCTACTTCTGAGTGCCTTAGAAGATATCTTACCGCATGGGCCACAGGCCATCGGGTCATGGTAGGCCCCGAGGCAGCGGAGACAGCAGCCATGTGTGTCGGCGAGGGACATTAACCCTTTTACACCGATCACACTTCTTAAACCCGCTGGCAGCCATAGGGGGAAAAAGGGTCTCTGTGAGGTCAAATGACCGGGCTGCCAGTGAAAAAGAAAAAAAAAGGCATGAACGCTAGTCACTAAGGACAAAAAACGAAAAATACTGACCGGACTCGATACCGGTGTATCGAACCGAGACGGGAAGGGGAACCGGCGTCGAACCGGGCCGAAGAAAAGAATCTTCAGGAGATTAGATGCACTTTTTCCACGAGGGAATTAGGGCCACGTCCGTTGGGCTCCGCAGAAAAAGGGAGACTCAGCAAAATGGCACCCTTGGGCGGGAAGGGGACTGCGCATGAGCGATGCAATCCCAAAGGCTTTCTTTGAAAGCTGGGGAATTGCTCCGCATGAGGGCTCCGCTGGCGCCGATGTCACCCATATGTGAGGACTGACTTCCTGCTTGTTCCTGGAGAAAGAAATATTTCCGCATAATAAGGTCCTTTAAGTCTGTCTTCATATGCTTTATAATGAAGACCATTAACCATTTTAGTAGCTACCCTCTGCACAGACTCCAACCTGTTTATATCCTTTTAAAGGTGCGGTCTCCGTAACTGCACACAATACTCCAAATGAGGTCGCACCAAAGATTTATACAGAGGTACTATCACCTCATTTCTTCTGCTGGCCATTCCTCTCCCTATGCACCCAAGCATCCTTCTAGCTTTCGCTAGCTAAACTAAAAATGGACAAAGCGATGGAACCAGATGGGATTAGTATTAGGACTAGGGCTGATAAAATCCATTCAAAAGCAAGGGTCTTAGACTTCAGGAAAACTAACTTTGCCCAGATGGGCCAATACCTCAAGCAGTCGTTAGCGGGATGGGAACGGCTGGGAAATATAGAAAAACAGTGGGCAAAACAGTGGGCAATTCTGGTCACCGTATCTTAAAAAGGACATAGAGTTATTAGAAAAAGTACAGAGAAGAGCCACCAAATTGGTGAAGGGGATGGAAGGCTACTCCTATGAAGAGAGGCTAAAAAGGTTAGGGCTCTTTAACCTAGAAAAGAGGCGGCTGAGGGGAGATATGATAGAGGTGTATAAATTAATGAATGGAGTGGAACGGATAAACGTGGATAAATTGTTTACGCTATCAGAATATAGAAGGACTAGGGGGCATGTAATGAAGCTACAGGGTAAACTATTTAAGACAAATAGGAGAAAATATTTCTTCTCTCAACGTGTAATCAAACTCTGGAATCTGTTACCGGAGGATGTAGTAAGGGCTGTTAGTATAGCTGGGTTTAAAAAAGGTTTGGACAAGTTCCTGGAGGAAAGGTCCATAAACCACTATTAAAAAGGGACCCAGGATATCAATGCTTGGCCTAGTACAAGCACTGCAGAACCTGTGTCTTTTGGGGAAACTGCTAGGTACGTATGACCTAGATTGGCCACTGTTGGAAACAGGATACTGGGCTTGATGGACCTCGGTCTGACCCAGTATGGCATTTCTTATGTTCTTATGTTCTTAAAACTGAAAAGGGATATTTTAAGGCAACCAACCTTTTTGTTAGAATGGTAAATAAAAGGAAAAGGAGGCCACTATGGTCCTCAAAAGAGGTAGCTGAAGGAAAAAAAGAGAGGCTTTCACGAAATATAAGAAATCACAGAGAGAAGTTTGGAAAAAAAGACGCTGGCAAAGTAGTCAGGAAAGCAAAGGTACAAAAAGAAGAAGAAACTGCCAATGTAATAAAATGGGGGGATAAGACATGTTTCAGATATGTTAGCGAGAGGAGGAAGGGCAAAAGTGGTATTGTCAGACTAAAGATACAGGAGGGAAGGAATTGTGGGCTAGTCAGAGCAGCTGGGTGGATGAAGCAGATTAGGAAGCATTTCACATTTTCTGGCAATGTGAAGATATCTTTTTCTGATGTGCTCCACTGCTCAAACAAATAGCAAGCAGTGTCCAGGTAGAGAGGATTGTGTCTGCAACTTGAAGAATCTGCTATCCAATTGCCTTGCCCGGAAGATAAGCTGCTTGCAACATGACAGACAAAAGCAGGCAAACTACCATATTTTGCTGTCTCCCGACATAGGCAAATATCCTGTGCCACAATGGTTGCTGATGTAGAACATCACAACCTTATTGCCTGTTCTGATAAGAACAACCTTTCCCGGCAGCCACAATTGAAATGTCTGTGGGATGTGTAAAACCATTCTGAGTTCCAGTAAGTTTATGTGACGTGTATTCCAGCTAGGTCCACAGCCCTTACGTGCGGAGGTGAAGAAGTGCTTTCTAGGTGTACAGGGATGCTTCTGCGATTATAGTCAGTTGATGTGGAATGGGCAGCCTCCTTTGAGACTGATAGATTGTAATCATCATTGCAGATAGAATGATTCTTTATGCAATCAAATGGCATATATTGTTTTCAGTGCAGTTTGAGGAGCCACTGCAGTGGTCTAATATGCAATCAGGCTGATGGAACCCTATAGACACTGGCTGCAATGTGGGTAGCTGTCCTACGCTGAACTTTACAATGGTAGCAAATCTGTCTATTGGCAGGTTCGCTCTTGGTGCTTTTGTCCATTCATGCTCCTATGAAAATGTATAGCCTGGGGTGGTACAAAAGTGGACTTCATTGATGAGGAACCCTAAATTTTAAAGCGAGCAGGTGAACACTCTGGGAGACAATGACAGATTGAAAGGCAGCACCAGCTAAGAGCACACTATCTTGGATGACAACCTGCATTGAGAACAACTACAGACAACAATTACTGAAGACAAAACACACTGCCACACACCCAACCTGCATCTGGACCCTTGGCATTGAACGGAACATTGCGGCTCCAACACAGGTCTCACCGTGCTATACACAAACCTTCTCCAGTTGCCCCTGCCTTGCAACGGAACCAAAGACGTCCAGTAACTCATCTACAAGGTGAGCTCTCAGGACCCGCCTTCGCAGATAGTGCCACTGCTGCATACTCTGACCCCCACTGGAAACCACCACCTAGCCAGCCCGCCGGTCTCAACCCAGCACTCAGAAAAGCAATCACCAAGCTCCAGCAATGCTCCCATAAAGAAAACCTGAAGACCAGTTACTGGTGAGTCACGCCACCGATATTACATGCACTGATACACCCAAAACAACCTACCTGGTAGCCAAATACTGATCTCAATGCATAAGACAGCGTCTCGACTAAGAACACGAAACATGGCTCCAACATACCTTCTTCCTATTCTTCTGACTACAGCACTCCTCATCTCTATGCTAACCCAAACCCTAAACTTAAATGTAGGCCCCAACTAAATCCCTATCATTCGTGGATATGGTTTTATTCACACAAGATGTACTCCAGTTTGATTATGAAGTAAAACTCACTCATACCTTATTCACATCCCACTGCACCACTCCACAAGCATAGAGAGCGTAGTTACTCACCTGTAACAGGTGTTCTCCAGGAGCAGCAGGAATCAGTCCTCACATATGGGTGACGTCGGCGCCGACGGAGCCCTCGCGGAGCAATTTTCCCCAGCTTTCAAAGAAAGCCTTTGGGAATTGCAGCGCGCATGCGCGGTCTCCTTCCCGCCCAAGGGTGCCATCTTAGCCAGTCTGATGACATAGCTAAAAGACAGCATAAAAATTTGCAAAAAAAAAAACTTAAGCAGATGATTGCAACTCCAAGGGGAGGAGGGAGGGTTGTGAGGACTGATTCCTGCTGCTCCTGGAGAACACCTGTTACAGGTGAGTAACTACGCTTTCTCCAGGACCAAGCAGGAAGTCAGTCCTCACATATGGGACTCCCAAGCTTAAGGCTACCGGAGACCCTAAGCACAAAAAATGAGCTCCCTCTAGCTCAGCAGCACAGAAGGAAGGAATCTTCACTGAATTATTACCCACCGGTAGCCCCCATCCGGGATGGAGGGTAGGAGTTGCTCAAACCTCGAAGAGATTTCGGAGGACTGCCTGTCCGAAAGCACTGTCCCTGCGGGACTCCCTCTCGAGGCAGTAATGGGCCGCAAAAGTCTGGCTCGAAGACCAAGTAGCGGCCCGGCAGATGTCTGCCAACGGAACAGAGCGGAGGTAAGCCACTGACGTAGCCTTCGCCCGAACACAATGAGCCGTGACTCGACTTTCTAACGAGAGTCCGGCTGCCCCATAAGCCCAAGCGATGCAGTCAGCAACCCAGATGGACAGAGTACGCTTGGAGACCGGGAGCCCCAATTTATTGGGGTCAAAAGACACAAAAAGCTGAGCAGCTTTACAGTGCTACCGCGTACGGTCAAGGTAGAAGTTCAATGCCCTTCTACGGTCCAGGGTATGCAGGACCATTTCAGCTCGGCTGGAGTGTGGCCTGGGAAAAAGGTCGGAAGTACCACCTCCTGATTGATGTGAAAAGGGGAGCCCACTTTTGGAAGAAATTTTGGGTGAGTCCGTAGGACTACCCTATTTTTGTAGAACCGAGTGTAAGGGGGATCAGACACGAGGGCCTGCAATTCACTTACGCGTCTAGCGGAAGTGAGGGCTATCAGGAATAAAGTTTTCCAAGAAAGAAAACGGAGAGAACAGGTAGCCATAGGTTCAAAAGGCGGACAGGTGATCCGCTGTAAAACCACATTCAGATCCCAGTCAGGTGCTGGCGGGCGCAGAGGTGGTTTAAGTAGAAGGAGACCTCGGAGAAACCTCGCTACGAGAGGGTCGCTGGAAAGAGGTCTGCCGTCCACCGGCACATGATGTGCTGAAAGAGCACTGAGGTGAACTTTGACGGAGTTGGACTTAAGTCCCAGATTAGAGAGGTAGAGCAAGTACTGCAAGATCACCGACACCGAGCAGGAGAAGGGATCCTGAGACTGCTGGGCACACCAAGCGGAAAAGCGACGCCATTTAAGGGCATAGCATTTGCGGGTAGAAGGTCGCCGAGAAGCTAGGACGACCTCTTCCACCTCTGCCGGCAGTAGAAGGGGAGCAAGGACTACCCTTTCAGCAGCCAGGCCATCAGATGTAGAGATCTGAGGTTGGGGTGTAGCAGGGACCCCTGATCCTGTGTTAGGAGATCCGGTTGAAACCCCAGAGGGAACGGATCCTCTACCGCTAATTGCAGCAGGAGTGGAAACCACGGCTGTCTGGGCCAGCGAGGAGCTATCAGGATCATGGAAGCTTTGTCTCGGAGAACCTTGAAAAGAGTTCGAGAGACTAGCGGGATGGGAGGAAAGGCATACAGAAGGCTCTTCGACCATGAGAGCAGAAAAGCATCCGCCGCTACTCGAAGGGGATGCCGCTGACGAGAGCAGAAGCGAGGAAGTTGCCGGTTGAGAGGACTGGCAAAGAGATCCATCGTGGGGAGGCCCCACTTCAGGAAAAGTTTCTGAACTACCAAGGGATCCAGGCGCCACTCGTGCGGCTGGAGGATCCTGCTGAGTTTGTCGGCCAGGCAATTTTCTTGGCCTGGGAGATAAACTGCCCTGAGAAGAATGCCGTGGCTGACGGCCCAAGAGCAGAGCTTCTGTGCTTCTCGACAGAGAAGGAAGGAGCCTGTGCCTCCCTGTTTGTTCACGTAGAACATGGCAACCTGATTATCTGTCTGGACAAGGACGGACTGGTGAGAAGTCAGGTGGGAGAAAGCCTTGAGAGCCAGACGGATTGCTCTGAGCTCCAGGAAGTTGATCTGCTGAGCAGACTCCCACGTGGTCCAGAGACCTTGAGTACATGCCCCTTGGCAATGCGCTCCCCATCCTAGGAGAGAAGCATCGGTCATCAGCACTTGAGCCGGCTGAGGTGACTGAAAAGGCATTCCGAGCACCAGGTTCGGCCGATGAAGCCACCACTGTAGAGAAGAGGCCAGCGGTCCGGAGACGCGCACTAAGTCGGCTAGGCCGCCCGTGGCTTGTTGCCACTGCTTGCGAAGGCACCATTGAGCAGGCCGCATATTCAGGCGGGCATTGGGGGTCACATGGACGGTGGAAGCCATATGGCCGAGTAGTCTCAGGAAGCGCCTGGCTGAGACCAGGGACTGGCTGCGAAAACGGCCGGCTAGGTCCATGAGCCGTTGAGCCCTGTCGAGAGGCAGGAAAGCTCGTGCCTGAGGAGTGTGCAGTCTTGCGCCGATGAACTTGAGATCCTGTGAGGGGAGCAAAGTGGACTTTGCGAAGTTTATGACAAAGCCCAAGTACTGCAGAAGAGTCACAGTGCGGTGTGTGGCTTTTGTGACTTCCGGAGAGGACGATGCTCTGATGAGCCAGTCGTCTAGGTACGGAAAGACATAGAGGCCGTGAAGCCGTAGATAAGCCGCCACCACCGCGAGACATTTTGTGAAGACTCGCGGTGCGGAGGATAGGCCAAAGGGAAGTACTCTGTACTGGTAATGTTTTCCTGCCACCACAAACCTTAGGTATTGGCGGTGGCTTGGGTGGATGAGGATGTGCGTGTAGGCATCTTTTAGATCCAAGGAGCATAGCCAATCTCCCTGCTGGAGGTAGGGCAGAAGGATTCCAAGGGTAAGCATCTTGAACTTCTCCCTCACGAGGAACTTGTTGAGGTTGCGCAAGTCCAGGATGGGTCTGAGGCCTCCTGTTCTTTTTGGTATCAGGAAATACCGGGAATAAAAACCTTGACCTCTCAGGTGGTGGGGCACCGGTTCCACAGCCTGTTCCTGAAGAAGACTTGCTAACTCCTGAAGGAGTAAGTCTCTGTGCAGAGGGAGTCGTGGAGGTTCTCCCGGGAAATAGGAGGGAGGGACCTGGTGGAAGTGGAGAAGATAGCCTTCTCTTACGACTTGAAGCACCCAGGCATCTGAAGTGATGTTGGACCACCTGTGGGCGAAGTGAACCAGCCGGCCTCCGGTGCTGGGAGGGACCAGCTGAGGGGGAGAGGCTATGCTGATGAAGTCAAAAACCCCCACCCTGCTGAGCAGGGGCCGGTGGTGCAGGCTTGGGGGCTTGCTGCCTACGGGACCCGTTACCCCGTCCCTTGGCCTGCTGACCCTGTTGGGGAGCTGCGGAGGCCTGATATTGAGGGTAGTGTTTATAGGCAGCCGCCTTTCTCGGGTAAAAGGACTTCTTTCCCGAGCCCTTCTTTTTCTGGGAAGGGGCGGAGGTCTTCCTAGAAAGCCTAGTTCTGGTGAGAGTCTCCGTCTCGATTTGTGCAGCCTTTTCAGCCATGGGCTTGCCAAAGAGGTTCTCACCTCGGCAGGGGACATCGACCAACTTGTCCTGCACCCAGGGTTCAAGGTCAGACGACTGAAGCCAAGCCTGTCGGCGGGCACCGATGCCGGCTGCGGCCACTCGAGCCGATGCTTCAAAGCCATCATAGGCTGCTCGGGACATGAATTTGGAGCATTCCCGAATACCAGTTGTCAAGGCCAGGAACCTCCGCAAAGGTTCCTCGGACAGCCCAGCGGAGAATCCGGCTAACTCTTTAGCCAGGTCTCTGAGATACATGCCCATGTAGAGCTGGTAGGTCTGGACCCGACAAGCAAGCATAGAGCCCTGGAAACACTTCTTACCGAGGCCATCCAGGTTACGGGCCTCCCTGCCAGGAGGCACCGAGGAGTGCATCTTCTGGCTCTTAAGCCTATGCATGGCCGATTCCACTACCATGGAATGGTGCGGTAGCTGTGCTTTTTGGAAGCCAGGACTCTTGCGGACTCGATAGATGGAATCGACCCGCTTGCTTAATACCGGCGACGATGCCGGACTCTCCCACATGCGGAAGAGTAGTCGTTCCAGCATGGGAGGAAACCGGTACAGTAAAGTGTTCCCTGGCGGGAGAGTCATACTGAAGGGCGTCGAGCTCTTCGGCTCGAGGCTCCTCCTCGGGATCCGCAGGGAAGGCCAAAGCCTTGGCCATATCCCTGACGAAGTCCGAGAACCAGGCATCCTCCGGAGGGGACTGCTTCCGAGGTTCGGACTCAGGTGAGTCCGAGGGGACACACCGAGTCCGAAACGAATCAGGTGACTCTTCCTCTTCAGACTCCCAGGCCGACTCCGAGGAGGAATCGGTGGGGTCGGCTCGGGCAGGCGGAGGCGTCGGCTGCCCCGACACCGAGGGAGTCGGCGTCGACGACCTCGGTCCCGAACGGGAGGCCGAGGGTGACCTCGACCGAGGATCGACTCGAGTTCGCATGGACTCGAGGATCGGCTCGGTCTCCGGGGTCGACTTAGACGTCGACGTCCCGGCGGTCGGGGCAGCGGCGCCAGCGAGGCTAGCGATCAGTGCCCGCTGCTGGTCCATGAAGGCAGATAGTCTGCTCTCCAAGGCCGTCAACCTGAGTCCGACCTCAGGTGACCCAGCAGCCCCCGACTCGGGCCCCGACGGCGTCGGGCCCGACGTCGGACCCCTCGGAGGCGAGTCCAGGAGGACTACAGGACTTACCCGAGCAGGCAACTCCGACTCCAGACGAGGTCGCTTCGGGAGGTGCTCCTTCTCCAAAGACCCGGGACGGCTATCGGGGCTATGCGACCTGGCCCTCGCGGAGCCAGGAGCGTCCACCGACGCCGCCCTTGCGGGTTTTACCTTCCGTCGATGGTCCCCGGAGGGAGAACCCCTGTCGGAGGAACTTCGGCGATGGTCAGAGCTGGAACCTCTGGACGCCGAGGCCTCCGACGAGGTCCGGGTACGGCCGGGGTCAGCGAAGATTCGTTCCCGCTGGTGCCGCCAACTCCTTAACGCTTTGGAGGACATTTTGCTGCAGGCCCCACAGATCAGTTCTTCGTGATCCGGGCCGAGGCAGCGGAGGCAATTATCATGTGTGTCAGTGAGTGACATATTTCTGTCACACTGAACACACCGCTTGAAACCACTGGCAGCCATCGGGGGAAAAAGGGCCCCTGCAAGGTCAAAGGACCGGGCTGCCAGCGAAAAACCGAAAAAACGAAACTGACCAAAAATCAGAAAAACCGAAAAATAACAGAAGGACTCGCAACGGCGTCGCGAGTCCGGGCAGGAAAAAGACCGGCGTCGAACCGAAGAAAAAAATAGAAATAAATCACTAAAATCAACTTTTTCAGCGGGGACACGACGGGTACGTCTGTAGGGCTCCGCGGAAAAAAGAAGACTGGCTAAGATGGCACCCTTGGGCGGGAAGGAGACCGCGCATGCGCGCTGCAATTCCCAAAGGCTTTCTTTGAAAGCTGGGGAAAATTGCTCCGCGAGGGCTCCGTCGGTGCCGACGTCACCCATATGTGAGGACTGACTTCCTGCTTGGTCCTGGAGAACATCCTACTCAGTAAACCAACAACTTTCTCCTCTTAAGTGCATCCTCATCAACACATGATCAGCAAGTAACAAAATCCCAATCCTCACAGACTACCTTACAGATTACAACTTGGACATTATGTGCATCATTGAAACATTGCTTACTGAAACTGAAATGATCCTGACTTATCAGCTCAAACCTCCTGAATATGGCTTATTCATCTGCCCTAAACTCAAGACATAGGGGTGGTGGTGTATGTATCCTTGTGAAAAAGGAATTACTATTTAACCTTGTATCCAAAACCAACACCGACAGAATGGACATCATCATAATAACCAACAGACAAATCTCATTATGCCTCACATACAGATCACCCACGGCAAGTAGCGAAGAGTTGGTATCACTCTTGAAAATCGTTGAATCCCACGATAACCCAAAGTGCTCATTAGTTCTCCTGGGAGATATGAACCTATCCTTCTGTCCCACATAAACAAGGTAAAAGCCTTCACTGATACTATGACTTACCTAAATTACATCCAAATAGTAGAGGCTCCAACCCACATTAGAGGCAAGCTCCAAGAAAGGACTACCATTCCTAACCTTCAACTCACAAAGATCCCTTTGTTGGATCATCACACAATCCTTTTTCACCTTCCCCACCAAGCTCAAGCAACCAATAGCAACCAAAATGACATAACCTACCGAAGATTTAAAACAATTCAATAAATCTTACTTCCTGGAAAATGTCACCCCCCTACTGGATCCTCAGTCAAATGATTTAGGCCTTTATTGTCTCCAACAGGGATGAAACAATCGCTGCCATTGCTGCTGCTACTCCCTCAAACTACACCCCCCAGAAACCGACGTAGACAGCAAATGCACTGGTATACTGCAGAACTTAAAAGAGTAAAACAAGAACTAAGGAAAGCAGAGCGTATATGGAGAAACATCATGGATGAACTTAGGAAGAATAATTCCCTGCGCGCCCTCCATTAGTATCGGTCCAAATCCAATGAGGCAAAGAAAGAATAATACACCCATACTATAATGAAGTCACTAAACAAACCCAGGGAGTTGTTCAATGTCATTAAATCCCTACTGAAAGAAGACAACCCACCAGCATCTTGAACCCCCCAGAACCACAAGCACTTACCCACCATTTCCAATCAAGACTCTTGCAAGCCCCTCCGACTACGCTTGGAAAAGACAAGCACACTTACACTATATCAATGCACTTCACTCATTCACTTCGATCACTCCTGACCAACTGGAACACACCATAGGTAACCTCAACACCACCACATTTCCACTGGACCCCTATCCGGTAAGTTGGTTAAAAATGACTAGACATGAACTTGCACCGACTATATGCAGAATGATATGCCTCTCCTTCGACCAAGGATATATAGCAGCCAGTCTGAAGATGGCTTCCATACATCCATTATTGAAAAGCTCTAAACTAGACCCCGCTGAAGCCAACTCGTACAGGCCTATTTCAAGCCTGCCCTTCCTTGCTAAAACAATCAAAAAAGTTGTCCAACTCCAATTACAGGACCACATTGACCTAAATGCACCTCTGGACTGCACCAACATGGCTTCAGCTCTGGCCACAGAGTAGACTCTGCTAATCTCTCTCATCGACCATCTTAACCCTTTGAAGGCCTACTTTAGAATTTTAATCCACATTCTGCAGCCAGGTTAATTTTTGCATATTTCAGGAAAATTGTACCCGTCTTATTCAATATGTTCTAATAGTGATTTTCCTTCTGCTATGGTCATGTATTATATACCATTTGATAGGAATATTTAGTCAGAATTTTGGATCCTGAGAGTTTTGGGCTTGGCCTGGAAAGGGTTAAGAAGGGCATAGAAAAATCTAAGCATGGATCGTCATCATATTCCTGATATTACTGTGGCTTTTGACACAATATCCCATGAAATAGTAATTCAATGGCTACAGTCCATCGGTATCAACAACTTAGCCCTAAGCTGGTTTCGATCCTACCTGTCAGGCCGACAACAAATTGTGCGACTTAACAGCTCAGACCCTTATCCACAAAAACAAGAAGTACCCAACTATCTGCCCTATTGTTTAATATCTATATACAGTCAATCTATGAAATCATATGATTACATGATGTATTCTGTCATGTATATGCAGATCATGCTTTACACTCCCTTCTCCACCATAACTTCAGACTACAAACCAACAGTGAAATGATTCAATGGAATTGCACTCTGACTCTCCAAGCACCGCCTAACAATTAATTACAGCAAAATTGAGGTACTTTTCATAACAAATGATCAGACTTTCCCTCCTCCAAAATCACTGAAAGTCAACACGGATCTCGTAATCAAACCGGAGGTCTGCTATCTCAGGGTAATCATCGATCAATACCTCACTCTGCAGGCGCACATAAACAATGTAACAAGAACCATCTACAACAAAATAAGGATGCTCCAGAGACTGAGACCACTTCCTGATACCAATGACTTCAGGACCGTCATCCAGGCTATGATACTTCCTCACCTGGACTTCTGCAATGCAATCCTCCAAGGCTTACCAAAAAGCAACCTTCACCCACTCCAACCTGCCCAACATGTATTGGCCAGAACCTTCACCAGGGCACCCAGAAGTAACCATATCACCCCACATCCTGATTATGCTCCATCGGTTACCATTACTAAGCAGGATAAAATATAAAACCTCATGACAACATTTAAAATATATCATGAGCTATCCTCTCACTACCTCCAATCTATTTTAAGGAAACTCCCTAATAATCGGCAAAGAAGAAGCACTGCTGAGAACCTACTCTGCCTCCCACCGGAACAAACAAAATTTGGCCACTCAGCTTTGGGGCGCACATTGTCTTTTATACGCTTCTGGACTAAGGAACACCTACCCGTAAATATTAGAATTACCATAGACCTCATGGACTTCAGAAAACTACTAAAAGCACTCCTGTTCAAAGAACACTTCAAAGAAGTCACCTAAGCATCTACACATCCATCAAAAATAGCAAGCTCGAATCCATACACCATTGTACACTCATGGTTTTGTTATTTTGTTAACCTACAAACACAACTAAATCCCAATAACTCCTTTTCATTACAAACTGAAAAAACAAGAGCTATAGAGCCACATTAAAGTTAAGGAGGAACATGTGTAAACCTGGACAATGTGCATACAAACATTTAAGCACTACTGCCTGGTTCAAAGGTGTGAGAAACAACCTCGGGGAACATCATGAATCTAAGAAAGCCTCAGACCAGGAGGTGAAATTCATATCATGGCTATAAACCAATGATTTTTGAACCACTGCAACCCTGTGATATCACTGATAGCCTTTAAGTGTTTGACAATTTTCTAAATGCATTTAAAAGGAAAAAAATATCACTTAACTGACAAACAGCTCCCCATAGGCGCAAATATCCAAACACCCAAAACGCTGGATTTATGTTAACTTGAGTTTCGCCCTGTAATTTCAAACGGGCTGCATCAGAACAAATTCACCAGCTTCACCGAAATTCCTCTTGATGAAGCTGGTGAATTTGTCCTGATGCAGCCCGTTTGAAATTACAAATTCACCAGCTTCATCAAGAGAAATTGAATAAAGATATAAGCATTTTGTTTAATAGTTGTCATTGACTATGGGTTGCATGAAGGTCGTTCATCATTTGGTGGACTGGCAGTGTTCCAAAGCTGTTAATTGCTCTACTGAATACAGTGAAAATAGAAATTACACTTACCTGGTAATTATAGTTCCTAGAGTGACGACAGTTTAGTCCTCCACCTCTGGGTTGTGCACCTCCTCCTGCAGCATGGAGACTGGACCAATCAAAATCCTGACATCACTGGATGTAGCGTGCTGGAATTCCCCATCAGCCCCAGTGAACTATTGACAAAGCAGACTCAAAAGAGCAACAAACAAGTAGCTAACAGTTTAAAAACATCCTAACAAGACATAAACCTTCCCTGAAGACGGAAAGGATGAGATGTCCCTTATTAAACTTTCCCCTTCCTGCCGAGCCAAAGAAAAGAGAGCTAGCAAAAGAAGAGAAAGGTTACAGTAGATACAAAGAACATAAGAACTGGTTAGCCTGACGAAACACTCACCTGTATAGCAGCCTCACAGGGCTGACCGCGTGCCGAGCCAACGTATAAAACCGAGGGCGGGAATGAGGACTAAACTGTCATCACTCTAGGAACTACAATTACCAGGTAAGTGTAATTTCTATTTCCTTATCGTTCCTCTAGTTTTGTCCTCCATCTCTGGGATGTAACAGAGCAGTACTAATGGGAGGGACCCTGCCAGCCGGCACGCAAAACCGCCGACCCAAAACAGGCATCCCGCACCGCCAGCACATCTAGCCGATAGTGTTTGCTGAAAGTATGCAGCGACGACCAGGTCGCCGCTTTACAAATTTCTAGTGGCGGAACTAGACTGTACTCCGCCCAGGAAGCTGCTTGCGCTCTAAGAAAACATACTACATTGCTATGCGCCCCTAGAGACACGCCCTGTACCTTACCTCTGTAACAGGCTAGGGCCGCTAACTGCACTCTCAAGGAACTGGCCACTAGCCCCTTATCGAAGCCATCCTGCAAAAAATTCAATACCACCGGTACTGACGCCGTGGCGGCGCGGACCTGATGTCTCGAACACCAGTCCTCAAAGATCCGCCAAACACGAACATAGGCCAGCGAAGTTGAATGTTTCCATACCTGAAGCAAAGTCGTTACGACTGAACTGGAATAACCTTTCTTTTTCAGTCGTGCCCTCTCAATGGCCAAGCCGTAAGCGAGAATCTCTCCAACCGCGGCATCAGAAGCTCCTGTGACAACGGAAGGCACCACGGAACTCCATCTAGCAATCTTATCAGGTCAGCATACCACGGACGCCTGGGCCAGTCCGGTGCTATCAACAGCACCCTCCCCGATGCGCTTCAATATGTTGAATCACGCGCCCAACGAGCACCCACGGAGGAAACACGTAGAGAAGACCTGTCGAGGGCCACGGCTGCATCAGGGCATCGATCCCCTCCGACATGGGTTCTCGCCTTCAGCTGAAAAACCGAGTCGCCTTTGCGGACTGGTAAGTGGCCATCAGATCCATGATCGGCGCTCCCCACCGGAGAACCAACTGCGCGAATATCTCGGGATGCAATTCCCATTCCCCTGCATCCACCTGGACTCTGCTGAGAAAGTCTGCCGTCACGTTGTCTTTTCCGGCAATGTGCGCCGCCGATATCGCTAGCAACCGCGACTCTAGCCAAGAGAATAGCAGCTCAGATTCTTCCTCCATGGCCGCGCTCCCAGTACCGCCCTGACGATTTATGTATGCCACGGTCGTGGCATTGTCTGACAGCACCCGAACCGCTCATCGTGTCACTCGAGCTTTGAAGGTTTGCAGGGCTAGAAACACTGCTCTCAGCTCCAAACGGTTGATCGACCAGCTGCTCTCCTCCGCTGACCAAAGACCTTGAGCAAAGTCCTCTCTGCAATGCGCTCCCCAGCCTGCGAGGCTTGCATCCGTTAATAGCGGAATCCACACCGGCTGCTCCAAAGGCATTCCCGCTCGCAATGTCGCAGGCCGCATACACCACCGCAGATTCTGCCAGACCCGCGGTGCACAAGGAAGCCGTTTGCTCAATGGATCAGACTGGTTGGACCAGCGGCGAAGCAAGGCCCGCTGTAAAGACCTCATATGAAGCCGGGCCCATGGAACTACCTCCAACGTCGCCACCATTGTCCCTAGCACTTGAAGGTACTTCCACGCTGTCGGAGCTACTAGCTTCCGAAAGGCCCGTACCAGGCCTCAGAGAGCTAGAGCTCTCCTCTCTGTCAGGAATACCGAGCCTTTCCGAGTATCGAACTGCACTCCCAAGTACTCGAGTAGCTGAGTCGGCACCAGGTGACTTTTGATTGGGTTGACCACCCAGCCTAGACTCTGTAGGAAAGCTACTACCTTCTCTGTGGCTCTTTCACTCTCGGCTTGGGACTTTGCCCGAATCAACCAATCGTCCAGGTACAGATGGACTAAGACGCCTTCCTTCCGCAGCGCTGCCGCCGCCACCACCACCACCACCATTATCTTGGTGAACACGCGCGGAGCTGTCGCCAACCCGAAGGGCAGCGCCTGGAATTGGTAATGCCCCCAAGGAAGCGCGAAACGCAGAAACCTTTGATGGGATGCTCTGATCGGGACATGGAGATAAGCCTCCATGAGATCGAGACACGTCAAAAACTCTCCCTGCCGAACTGCTACAATTACCGACCGCAGCGTTTCCATACGAAAATGCGGTACCCGGAGACAGCGATTTACGCCTTTGAGGTCTAGAATCGGACGAAGAGAGCCGTCCTTCTTTGGCACCATGAAATAAATAGAGTAACGACCCATGCCGTATTCTGCTGGCGGTACTGAAACGACCGCTCCTAGCTGCAAGAGACAGTCCAAAGTCTGCCGCACCTGCCGTGTCTTCTGTGGACCCCTGCAGGGGGAACTCACAAACGAGTCCAACACCGGCAGAGCGAGATCCAAAGCATATCCGTCGCAGATGATCTCCAAAACCCACTGATCGGATGTTATATGGGTCCAGACAGAAAGAAAACCCCGAAGGCGACCTCCGATCGGTTGACTTTCTGCCAGGACCCGTCGCCATTCATTGTGGCTTTCGAGCACTCCCAGAGGACGCTGCTGCGAATCCCCTACTTGCACCTCGAAACCTGCGAAAACCCTGGGCTCGAGAAGGAAATCTTCCTCTTTGGGACCCTGCAAAACGGGGCGAACGAAATCTCTGAAAATCTCGAAACTGACCCCGAAAGGCCGACAAAGATTTTCCTTGCCTGGGCTTATCCTCCGGAGGTCTGCCTCCCTTGGATTTCCCCTAAATCTTTAACTAACTTATCAAGATCTTTGCCAAACAATAACTTCCCCTTAAACGGGAGTTTGCCGAGCTGCGACTTAGAGAACTCATCAGCCACCCAATTTTTGAGCCAAAGGGATCTGCGCGCCACCACCAGTGAAGCCATACTATTCGATAAGGCCCTAATGAGGTCGTAGTGCACATCTGCCAAATACGCCGATCCGGATTCTAGGCGCTGTAGCTCACGGACGGCATCATGTTCCAAGGATGCTGACTGCGTCAGGTGTTGGACCCAGCGAAGGCAGGCCCTTGCCACCCAAGCCCCACAGATGGAGGCCTGCAAAGCAACCACATCCGCTTCAAAAGATTGCTTCAATAAGCTATCCATTTTTCTATCTTGCGCCTCTTTCAAGGCCGCACTGCCTTCCATCGGAATTGTGGTCTTTTTAGTGACTGCCGAAACCGCAGCATCAATTTTCGGAGAACAGAACCGCTCCTTGTCTTTACCCGCCAAGGGATAGAGCTTGTTCATGATCCTTATCCCCTTGAGTCCCGCTTCGGGATGATCCCACTCGTTCTGAATCATCTGATCTATCACCTTATGGATAGGAAATACCACATGCGTTTGACGTACCGCCTGAATAATGGGATCCGTGCCATCCTCCTCCTCGACCGGTTGCTCAGTAGCTAGCCTAAGTGTCTGTAGGGCCTCCGTAATAAGAGCTGGCAACTCGTCCTTCTGAAACACCCGTATGATCCATGCCTGATTCTCAGGCTCAGGAATCTTTCCCTCCTCTAACTCATCCATATCTGCCTCTATGTCAAGCTCTGCTTCCTCTCCCTCCTGCCATTCTGTTTTGGAGGGGAAGGGATCTGGTGGCCGCAATCTCTTGGCCGCTTTCAATACTAAACTTTCGCGTTCCGCCAGTCCAGACCGCGCACTAGAGGAAGGGATTGGCAGGGGACCCAATATCTGACCCTGCCGTCTGCGACAAAACGCTTGATGCATAAGTAACACAAAATCTGGACAAAAGTCTTCCATCTGCGTAGCAAACCCCAGATCCGAATTCGCACCAGGGATACCGGATACTGCTTCTGAGGCGAAGTGGAAGGACCCGCTATCCCCGCTTCACTCTTCGCTCCCGCAACCGCTTCCTGGGAAACGGAAGCCACGGAGCTTTCCAATTGCTGTTCCATACTGACCGAAACTGTTGCACAGCGTTGACAGATGCCTATCGCTGCGCTCGTGCCTCTACGAGAGCCACAAATAATGCACTGTGAACTCGCTGACATGGGTTTAAAGACCTTGACAGACCCTAGGATCCCCTGGTTCTGCCAATAACAGGGCACTGGTGGCAATGCAATGACTGTCGCTTCAGTTTCTTTTCTGCTCCTCTCGGATTTATTTATCTAAATTTCTTTCTTTCCCCCCCCCCCCCCCCCAATATAGGCTCTATCCATTTTCTGCTCTGCCTTTCAATTGAACAAACCGCACTGTGCTGCCATCAGCCTAACTCAGAGACCGATGTTCAAGCAATGAAAACAAAAACAAATTAAAGAAGGACTAGAAAAAGGAGAAATTCGACCTTACCTGCTAATTGTCTTTCCTTGAGTTCTCTCCGGGTCAGTCCAGGTACAGTTGGGTAGTCAATCCCTTCTAGCAGCTGAGGACTGAATGCTGAAACTTTTGCTGACAGATGTAATAGCTCCCTCTGGTGTTAGCAAGCCAGTTATCTATTGACAAAGCAGAAGACGAACAGAAACAACCCGTTCCTATATAAGGAAACAAACCTAAATCTTAAAACTGAAACAAAAAAACAATGGGCATCCAAACCAATGGTGTGCCGAAGCGCGCCGCCCTATCAACAGTAGCAGGAACTCTCTAGAACCCTGAAGTAGAAAGGGTCCCCCCCCCCCCCCCAGGGAGCGAGAACCCTCCAATATCCTTTTCCAATGGCGATCGAGATCCACAAGTGCGGACATGCGCAAAAAACCTTACTGAAAAAAACTCGACCGCACTAAGAGACCCGCCCCCCACGAACCACAGCTCGCAAAATACTTGGGTGGGACCTGGACTGGCCCGGAGAGAACTCAAGGAAAGACAATTAGCAGGTAAGGTCTAATTTCTCCTTCCTCTTCGTCTCTCCGGGCCAGTCCAGGTACAGTTGGGCAGTACCAAAGCAGTACCTAAACTGGGGAGGGTCCCGCGAGCCCCGCCAAAATGGTCAAGGCCCCCACCGTAGCATCCGCACGGGCCTGCACATCCAACCGATAATGCTTTGTGAAGGTGTGCAGAGAGGACCAGGCAGCCGCCCGACAGATATCTGCCGGCGGAATCAAACTCATTTCCGCCCAAGAAGTCGCTTGAGCCCTTGTCGAATGTGCTCTGAGCTCCTGCGGAGGCGACCTACCCCTTGCCGCATAAGCTCTAGCGATCGCTTGCTTTACCCATCGGGCGATAGAAGCCTTGGTCGCCGCCAAACCCTTACGAGGACCGCCAAACAACACAAACAACCGATCAGACCTTCGAAATGGCTTTGTAAGCCGAAGATACTTTCGTAGAACGCACCCCAAATCCAACTGTCGCAGCGCCCAGTCTAGCGTACTGCCCTGAGACCGAAAGGTAGGCAGCGAAACTGTCTGATTCATATGAAACCCGGAAACCACCTTCGGCAGAAACGAGGGAACGGGCCGCAGAACCACCTTCTCCTTCGAGAAATGAAGGTACGGTTCCCTGCAAGACAGCGCTTGCAAATCCGAAACCCTCCTAGCCGAGCAGAGGGCCACCAGAAAAGCTGTTTTCCAAGAAAACTCCCGCAGGTTGCCGTCCAGTTCCGACTCAAAAGGCGGACCCGTCAAGGCTTCGAGCACTAAGTTCAAATCCCAAGGAGGCACCACCAGACGACGAGGCGGACGAATATTCCCAGCCGCCCGAAGAAAACGCTGCACATCCGGATGCGACGCCAGAGACCAGCCTTGCACTCGGCCCCGGAAACACGCCACAGCTGCCAAGTCCACCTTGAGAGTGTTAAGAGCTAAGCCCTTGTCCAGACCGCCCTGAAGAAACACTAAGACGTCCGGCAAGCCGGCGGAACGGGGAGAGACCCCCTTCTCTTTAGCCCATGCTTCAAAAATGCGCCACACCCAGATGTACGACAAAGTCGTCGAGCGCCGTCTGGACTGTAACATAGTAGAGATTACAGACTCCGAGTACCCTCTACGCCGCAAACGCTGCCGCTCAAGAGCCAAGCCGTAAGCAAGAATCGATCCACCTGAGGAATGAGAACTGGACCCTGACTCAAGAGATTGACTCGAGAGGGTAACCTCCAAGGAGGAGCCACGAGCAACCGCACCAGATCCGCATACTAAGGCCGTCGGGGCCAATCCGGCGCGATGAGAATCACCGTGCCCCTGTGAATCGAAATTCTCCGAATGACACGCCCGATCAACGGCCAAGGGGGAAAGACGTACAGGAGCTTGTCCTCTGGCCAGGGCTGGACCAACCCGTTGAGACCCTCCGACATGTGTTCCCTGCGCCTGCTGTAAAACCGAAACGCCTTGGGATTGGACAGGGTCGCCATAAGATCCATAACCGGATGACCCCAACGAAGGGAGATCTCATGGAAGACCGCCGAATTCAGTTCCCATTCTCCGGGGTCTAGGCGATGCCGACTGAGAAAGTCGGCC
Organism: Ichthyophis bannanicus; assembly: GCA_033557465.1. Classification (NCBI taxonomy): domain Eukaryota; kingdom Metazoa; phylum Chordata; class Amphibia; order Gymnophiona; family Ichthyophiidae; genus Ichthyophis; species Ichthyophis bannanicus. The sequence continues at coordinate 1,140,450,583 of CM066033.1, read as the reverse complement.
TGAACATTGTCCTTCCCTGCTACATGAGCCGCCGAAAGTGAAGACAGGTGCAACTCTGCCCACTGCAGCAGAACCCGGCTCTCCTGTAGTAACAGAGCACTGCCGGTGCCGCCCTGCTTGTTGATGTAGGACACCGTTACGAGATTGTCTGAAAACACGCGAACCGCCCGCGCCGCGATGAGATCCGAGAAATGCAGAAGCGCCAACCGAACCGCTCGAAGCTCGAGACGATTGATAGACCACCCGCTCTCCGTCACTGACCAAACTCCCTGCGCTACCTGGGCCTGACAATGAGCTCCCCAGCCCGACAGACTGGCATCGGTCATGACCAAAATCCACTCTGGCTCCCGCAGCGGCACTCCGGCATGAAGATGAGCCGGAAGCCGCCACCAATGAAGACTGAGGCGGACGTCCACCGAATAGGGCCGCCGTTGAGAGAGCGGATGAAGTTGCGGAGACCATCTGGAGAGCAAGGCGTGCTGTAGAGGCCGCATGTGCACCCTGGCCCAAGGCACCAGATCCAAGGCTGCGGCCATCGACCCCAACAGTTGGAGATACCTCCACGCAGTTGGGGCCCGAAGCTGAAGAAAAGCGTTCACTTGAGATATCAGCTTCTTTCCTCTGTCCAGCGGCAGAAGGACCAAGCCTCTCTTTGTGTCGAATACAGCCCCGAGGTACACCAAGCGTTGCACGGGAAGCAGATGTCTCTTTGCTCGATTGATGACCCAACCGAGGTGTTCCAGGAACTGCACCACTCGAGCCGTTGCCGTGACTGACTCGTCTCGAGAACTCGCCCGAATTAGCCAATCGTCCAGATAGGGATGGACTTGAATTCCCTCTTTGCGAAGAGCTGCCGCCACCACTACCATAACCTTGGTGAAGGTACACGGAGCAGTTGCTAGACCAAACGGCAACGCCCGAAACTGAAAATGCCCCATGGGGACTACAAACCGTAGAAAACGCTGATGCTCCGGGTGAATCGGAATGTGGAGGTAAGCTTCCGTGAGGTCTATGGAAGAGAGCCACTCTCCCGGCCTCACCGCTCGAATAACGGACCGCAAGGTCTCCATGCGGAAATGCGGCACCCGCAAGCATCGGTTCACGTGTTTGAGATCTAAAATCGGACGAAAAGAGCCCTCCTTTTTGGGTACTACAAAGTAAATCGAGTATCGACCTGCACCGCACTGGTCTGGAGGAACCGGAACAACCGCCCGCAGATCCACCAATCGTCGAAGTGTGTCCGCGACCGCTTGGCACTTTGCCCGAGTGCTGCAGGGAGAGCGCACAAATGCATCCGCCACCGGAGCAGCGAACTCCAGAGCATAGCTGTCGCGGATGATCGCTAAAACCCAGAGATCGGAGGTGATGGTGGTCCAGGCGGAGAGAAACCCCTGCAGACGACCTCCCACCGGGATCTCCGCCTGGACCAGCCTCCCTTCATTGAGGCTTTTTAGAAGAGGTTTGCTGAGAGTTGAAGAACCCTCTGGCAAACCCACGTGCTCCTCGAAAGGACTGACCCCTGGAGGGAAAACACCCCCGTTGGTAAGGCACAAAACGAGATCCGCGAAATCGACGAACCTTCCTACCGTGCCCTCGCAGCATAGGAGAGGTCTTAGCCCCCCGAGCTTATCTTCTGGCAGACGACCCCCCTTGAAGTCGCCCAAATCTTTCACAATCTTCTCCAACGCCTCGCCAAATAGTAACTTGCCCTTATACGGAAGCTTACTAAGACGGGATTTAGAGGACGTATCCGCCGCCCAATTGTTCAACCAAAGAAACCTCCGAGCCGCTATGACCGAAGCCATGGACTTTGCCGAAATGCGGATCAAATCATAAAAGGCATCCGCGAGATACGCCGCAGCCGACTCCAGCTTAGCGCCTTCCGGAGGAGAGTCCTCCTGTTTCAAAACAGTCACCTCTCCCTGAATCAAGCGAATAGCAGCCCGGGACACAAATGCCCCGCAAACGGACGCTTGTAAGGCTAAGGCATTAGCATCAAAAGCCTGCTTCAAAAACGCTTCTAGCTTCCGATCCTGCACATCCTTCAGGGCAGCACCTCCTTCTACCGGAATTGTGGTTTTCTTTGTAACCGCGGACACAAGAGCGTCGACCTTGGGCATCTGCAACAACTCCCTCTCATCTTGAGGAACAGGGTAAAGGCGGGCAATGGAACACCCCCCTCGCAAGCTAGCCTCCGGGCACTCCCACTCAGACTCTATCATTTGCTTAATCACTCTGTGCATAGGGAAGCAGCGCTGCTCTGCCTTAAAACCTTGCAACAAGGGATCTTCCAGAGGCTCTTGTTGTGAGGAAGGAGGCACAATATTTAACACAGAGAGAGACTGGACAATGAGCGCACCCAGCTCTTCCTTCCGGAATACCCTAAACACATTAGGGTCCTCTCCCGGCCCAAGTTCCCCATCTTCCAACTCCTGAGGCCAAGAGTCTAGCCCTACTTCAGAGGAGATCTCCCCCTCCTCAGGCAGGAGCGATCCAGGAGAGCGAGAACCCCGCTCCTCCTGAGAAACTTCCCTACAGGGTAAACTAGAAGAGGAGCCCTCAGCGGGATCGGCTAGCCCCGAATCCTTTTGCAGGGAAGACCCCTGAGCCCCTGCAGCTGCACCCTCCATCGGGTGAGACAATTTGAGCAAATAGGCCTTATGCATGGCCAATATAAAATCCGGGCAGAAAAAGGAGGGCAGAGCCTCCTGAGAACCGGAAGGCAAAGGTTTACTATTGTCCCCTACTGCCAGCTCCTTATGAGACTTGGATTTACGTTTCCCTGAGCGCTGCAAAAGCGCGGGAACAGGAGCGGCATCTGAAGGAAGCGTGGCTGCCACTGCCGCTGACAGCTTCTTCCCTTGAGGCTTTTCCCCCCGACAGCTCACCCGAGCCGGTACTATCCATCGGGAATACCCTAGCAACAATCCAGGACCCACTAACCGAAGTCCCGCGGTACCCCAAAAACGCCGCGAACCGAAGATACAGAAGAACGCAGAAGTCAGCAAAATGGCGCCGAAACTTCCTGCCGACAGCAGAAATCTCACCGGCCCGAAAAAAACCACGATCAGCCACCAAGCTAAACCGGCATCGCCGCTTACCTCAGAAAACAGACAGCCATAAATAAACAGCCAGGCATGATCTCCAATGTTCCGCTGCTAGCGAAAGAGAGACAAAGGGCACCGGCATGGGAAAAGGATACTGGGGCTCCCAGCTCCGTTCAAGCCCACAAGAAATTCAGCGGATCCCTGGAAGCAGGCTCTGCCTCCGAAGTTACATGAAAATAAAAAAAAAGCACATTTGAAAATAGGATTGCTGAATTTTTCGTGCCTCTGATTCCCTCCCCCCTTCAAAGGAACGAGGGGGAATCGCTTGCTATGACGCCCTGCTAGGGCCAGTGAGCAAGGTTGCTGTTAGAAACAAAAATTAAAAGATGAATTGCTCCTGAATCCTCTTAATGGCAATCAACAGCCCTTTTTTTTTTTATATAGCGGTTTAAGGAAGTGGCCTGCAATGTCTAAAGAACGTCGTCTCTCCTGGGAGCCTGCCAGAGATACGTCCACTCTAGCTGCTGAGGACTGAAGACTGGCTTGCTAACACCAGAGGGAGCTATTACATCTGTCAGCAAAAGTTTCAGCATTCAGTCCTCAGCTGCTAGAAGGGATTGACTACCCAACTGTACCTGGACTGGCCCGGAGAGACGAAGAGGAAGGGACTGTTACTTCTGGAAAGAGATCTGCAACTGTGAGTATATACTTCTGGTAATTTTCTAAAAGGAATTCTTTGAATTAAAGCGAATTAATCTGTGAACCCACTATTTTTTCTTAAATCAGTCAGAGCCTAGTAGCAGCAGTTTAAGTTTAAATTTAAAACACATAGGAGAACTTTCTGGTTACATTTCATACCCAGCAGAGAGCTTGTAGTTTAAATTTAATAGTCACTCAGAGCCTAGCATCAGAAAAGTACTCTTAGTTTTAAAACACAGAAGAGAGCTTTCCGGTTACATTTGGAACCCAGCAGAGAGTTTGTAGTCTAAATTTAATAGTCACTCAGGGCCTAGCATCAGCAAAGTACTTTTAGCTTACATTTAAAACACAGAAGAGAGCTTTCTGGTTAAATTTAGAACCCAGCAGAGAGCTTGTAGTTTAAATTTCATAAGAAGTTAGAGCCTAGCAGCAGCTAAGAGCTATAATTTAAATCAAATCAGAATATAGCTTACCTCAGCAGCACAAGACAGGGTACTCTGTAGCAGCCCTCTTTTAATAAGTGTTATTTCCCTCCCTCCCTCCCCACACCCACCCCTGGGATAATCGAAGCTTTATAGGTACTTAAACATCTTAAAACACAGGAGGTGCTTTCAGGTGCAGCTCATTACCCAAATCAGTCATACACTAAGGACCTGAGATTAATTAAGCTTCAGGTGAACAAGGTATATTACACGTATTAGGTACAGTTTTATTAGTATACATATCCATAGCAACCCTTAGTAAGTAAAGAACTTAGATCTAAACACAAACTTAAAACTAAGATGCAGACAGCAGTCCAGCAGCGGGATGGGGGCTTTCCAGTCTTTTGCATTGAGTGTCACATGTATGATTTTCTCCCAGTTGGTGAGAGGTCTTACGTGTGTACTAGGTGCAAGGAGCTCTTTGCTCTCAGGGAACGAGTCTGTTCTCTAGAGGCTAGAGTAGCAGACTTGGAAAACATAAGACAGACAGAGAGGTACATAGACGAGACCTACAGGGATATAGTCCTGAAGTCCCACCTCCAGTCTGGCAGCATCCCTGTTGCCATGGAGGAGAGAAGTCACGTGACAGGAGAGCATCACCCTGGTGTGGCAGGAAGTGATCCTGTAACTAAGACCTGTCCTCCAGGTGATGTAAAACCCTCTCGCACCGAGGATGTTTCTCCAGGGCCATGTGCCTATGAGGGAAGGGTTAGGACAGCCATTATAGTTGGTGATTCGATCATTAGGCATGTAGATAGCTGGGTGGCTGGTGGACGTGAGGATCGCCTGGTAACATGCCTGCCTGGTGCGAAGATAGCGGACCTCACGCTTCACCTAGATAAGGTCTTAGATAGTGCTGGGGAGAAGTCTACTGTCTTGGAACATGTTGGTACCAATGACATAGGAAAATGTGGTAGGGACGTTCTGGAGGCAAAATTTAGGCTTTTAGGTAGGAAGTTGAAATCCAGAAATTCCAGGGTTGCATTCTCCGAAATGCTTCCTGTTCCACGCGCAGGACCCAAAAGGCAGGCAGAGCTCCGGAGTCTCAATGCATGGATGAGACAATGGTGCAGAGATGAAGGTTTTGGATTTGTTAGGAACTGGGGAACATTCTGGGGAAAGGAGGGGCTCTTCCGAAGGGATGGGCTTCACCTTAACCGGGATGGAACCAGGCTGCTGGCATTAATCTTTAAAAAGGAGATAGAGCAGCTTTTAAACTAGATATTAGGGGAAAGCCGACAGTCGCCCAAGAGTGGATGGTTCGGAAGAATGTATCCTTGAAGGATACTACCAAAAGCAGAGAGGTTCCACAAAAGAGTAAAGTAGCCCAAATGCCATCAAATATGGAGCAGACACGGCTTAAAGATCCCAAATTACCCATGTCTAACAAGAGTAAATTAGACTTACCTGCTAATTGTTGTTCCTTGCGGAACTCTAGTCCAGTCCCGGAACCATAGAGTTGTGAACCTCCACCAGCAGCTTTGGAGACTGAACATCTTCATCTCTTTGATCATCCAGCTATATGCAGCCCCAAGGACCGCCCACACATCAGTATCTATTGACAAAGCATACTAAGCAGAGCAACAAATAAGTAGATATAACAACACAGTGGAAAAAAGGATCCTGACCCTAAAGTTCCCACTACGAGCAAAAATTCTTTCCTTTTTTTTTTTTTTTCTCTCCAATTGCGTAAGAACAACCTCCCGCCTACGGGAAGGCAGACCAGAACAGCCGTGGCGACCCTCGTGCAAAACGCATGTAACAAGAGGCGCCACCGCTCACCCCCAAGATTTGACCCCGAAAGGAAACTAAGGCGTGCTGCAAGCAGAGGAGCTCTGACCGAAAGTATAGAGAACAAAAACCCTGGCAGACTCCTATAATGAATGTACCTTCTTGGCTGGCAGCGAGAACAGATAGACAGGGAGGGATCCGGGACTGGATTAGAGTTCCGCAAGGAACAACAATTAGCAGGTAAGTCTAATTTACTCTTCCTTAGCGTCCCTCTAGTCCAGTCCCGGAACCATAGAGGATGGAACAGAGCAGTAAATCTCAACGGGAGGGCCTCGCTAGTCCAGCCTGAAGCACCCGAGACCCAAACCGCGCATCCGACGCCGCCTGCACATCCAGACGATAGTGCTTAGCAAAGGTGTGCAAGGACGACCACGTCGCCGCCCGACAAATATCCACCGCCGGTACCAAACTCACTTCTGCCCAAGACGCCGCCTGCGCCCTAGTCGAGTGAGCCCGAAGCCCGGCAGGAACCATCCTGCCGTGTAAAAGGTATGCCGACGATATCGCCTCTTTCAACCAGCGGGAAATGGAAGACTTAGACGACGCTTCCCCCTTGTGCGGACCACCAAACGCGACAAATAGGCGATCGGACTTACGGAAGGCCGCCGTTTCCCTCAAATACCGACGAAGAGCTCGACGGACATCCAACGCGTGCAAGGAGTTATCCGCGTGCTTGCCCCGTTCCTTGGCAAACACCGGGAGAGACACCACCTGATTCATGTGAAACGCCGAAACTACCTTAGGCAAAAACGCGGGAACCGGTCGCAATACCACCTTGTCAGCAGAGAAAGACAGATAGGGTACCCTACACGAAAGAGCCTGCAACTCCGAGATCCTGCGAGCTGACGAGATCACTACCAGAAACACCGTTTTCAACGTCAAGTCCTTCAACGAAGCTTGCGCCAAGGGTTCAAACGGCGAAGCCACCAGAGACCTCAACACCAAATTCAAGTCCCACGAGGGCACTAAAGCCCTGCACGGAGGACGCATAAGCAACACCGCTCGCAAGAAGCGCTTCACGTCCGCATGGGACCCCAATAACTGGCCCTGAACCTTGCCTCGAAAACACGCAAGAGCTGCAAGTTGGACCCTCAGCGAACTGGCCGCCAGGCCCTTGTCCACCCCTGCTTGCAAGAAGGAGAGGATCTGAGGAACGGAGGTCCGCAAAGGCCGCAACTCGCGAGCCGCACACCAGCTCTCAAAAATACGCCAGACCCAGACATACGCTAGCGACGTAGACCGACGCCGAGCCCGCAACACGGTAGCAATGACCTCCGGAGAATAACCTTTGGCTCTCATTCGCGCCCTCTCAATAGCCATGCCGTAAGCGAGAATCGAGCCACCTGAGGCATCTGCAGCGGCCCCTGCCAAAGGAGATCCGGCCGAGGAGGAAGGAGCCACGGATCGGCCACACTCAACCGCACCAGATCCGTATACCAAGGCCGATGAGGCCAGTCCGGGGCAATCAGAACCACGGGACCCGGATGCCGTTCGATCCGCTGTACCAGGCGACCCAGCAGAGCCCACGGAGGAAAGACATAGAGCAGCCCATACCTTGGCCACCTTTGTGCCAATGCATCGAGGCCTTCCGACATGCGTTCCCGACGCCTGCTGAAGAACCTTTCGACCTGTGCGGACTCGAAGGTCGCCATGAGGTCCATTATCGGCAGACCCCAACGACGGACCAGCAACGCAAATACCTCGGGATGTAGAGACCACTCTCCGGGGTCCACCCTGCGACGACTCTGAAAGTCCGCCTCCACACTGTGAACCCCCGCGATATGCTGGGCCGACAGACACTGAAGATGCCGCTCTGCCCCATCCAGAAGCAGATCCGCCTCCGCCTCCGCTTCCAACGCCGCACTGCCTGTGCCTCCCTGGCGATTTATGTAGGCTACCGTGGAGGCATTGCCGGATAGTACCCTGACTGCCGCTCCCTGCAGCCAAGGCTGAAATGCTGTCAGAGCCAACCACACGGCTCTCATTTCCAGTCGGTTGATGGACCACCGGCTCTCCCGCGAGGACCATTGGCCCTGAGCAATCTGGCCCTCGCAATGAGCCCCCCAGCCGCTCAAACTGGCATCCGTCATCAGCCGACGCCAGACGGGAGACTCCAAGGGCATACCGTTCGCCAGAGAGCGCCGACGCAACCACCAGCGAAGGCTGCGCCGAACCCCCAAGGGGCAAACTAACTGACGAGCTAGCGAGTCGGACTGATGACACCATCGACGCAGCAGCGCTCGCTGCAGGGGCCGCATGTGCGCCCTTGCCCACGGAACTACCTCGATGGTCGCCGCCATCGTGCCGAGAAGCTGAAGGTATTGCCAAGCCGAGGACGCCCGTCTCGCTAGAAATTGCTCCACCAGCCGCTTCAGGGCCCGCGCTCTGTGCACTGGGAGAAAAACCTTCCCGTTGCCTGTCTCGAAACGCGCCCCCAAATACTCCAAGGTCTGCGAGGGAAGAAGGCTGCTCTTCGCCCAATTGACCACCCAGCCTAACGACTGCAAAACCTGTACGACCCGCACCGTCGCCCGGAGACTCTCCTCCCTCGACTTCGCCCGGATCAACCAGTCGTCGAGATAGGGATGCACGAGGACACCCTCCTTCCGCAGGAACGCCGCTACCACCACCATGATCTTCGTGAAGACCCGTGGCGCCGTCGCTAGGCCGAAGGGCATGGCTTGAAACTGAAAATGGCCCATCGGCAGCGCAAACCGCAGAAATCTTTGATGTTCCCGGCGAATGGGAATGTGCAAATAGGCCTCCGTAAGGTCTAGGGACGTTAGGAATTCCCCCTCGCGGACCGCCGCTATGACCGAGCGCAGCGTTTCCATGCGAAAATGCGACACCCGGAGGCACCGATTCACTCTCTTTAAATCCAGGATTGGTCAAAAGGTGCCCTCCTTTTCCGGCACTACGAAGTAGATGGAGTATCGACCGGACCCTAACTGCCCCTCCGGCATGGGGGCGACTGCCTGGAGCTGAAGCAGCCGGGAAAGTGTATCGGATACGACTCGTCGTTTCCAGGGAGCGCTGCACGGGGACATAACGAAGGAATTGAGCACCGGTCGATGTAGCTCGAGCGCATATCCCTCTCGTATCACTTCTAACACCCACCGATCGGATGTGATAGCGGCCCAGGCAGGGTAGAAATCCCGCAGTCTGCCCCCTACGGGAATCACCGCCACCGGAGCCGGCCTCGCTTCATTGTGACTTTTTGGGGACATGCGCCTGGAAGGAACCAAAACATCTACCTGCCCCCGAAATCCGCGGAAACTCTGTCCGCGCCCCAGATATCTGGAACGCTCGGACTGACCAAAGCGGGAGGCACGAAACCTCCGAAAGGACTGCTGAGACCCCCGGAAGGTGAAGGTCGGCTTCCCCTGCTTGGGCTTATCCTCCGGAAGCCAACCCCCCTTAGAATCCCCGAGATCTTTTACCAACCTATCCAAGTCCTCTCCAAATAACTGCCTGCCCTTAAACGGCAGCTTTCTAAGGCGAACTTTAGAAGAGCCATCAGCCGCCCAATTGCGTAACCAAAGAGAACGACGCGCCGCTACCACCGACGCCATGCCATTAGCTAACCCCCTAATGAGGTCATAGTGGATATCCGCCAAATAAGCGGTACCCGACTCCAATCTGGGCGCCGCGGCCTCTTGTTACGCCGATTGGGGCCCCTGGAACTGTTGAGACCAGCGGAGGCAGCCGCGCGCCACCCAGGCCCCGGCCACCACCGCCTGCATTGACAGGGCAGCAACATCAAACGCCTGTCTCAACAAGCTATCAACTTTCCGATCCTGCGGGTCCTTCAACGCCGCAGCACCTTCCACCGGGATAGTAGTCTGTGTAGTAACCGCGGAAACTGCCGCGTCCCCCTTCGGCGAACGAAAGAGCTCTCTATCAGCCTCCGACAGAGGATACAATTTAGGCAACATTCTAGCCCCGCGCAAAGCGGACTCTGGACTGTTCCACTCCTCCTGGATCATAGCTTTAAAAACCCTATGGAGCGGAAAGACTCTGTGGGAAGTGCGCACCCAACTTGTCCTCCGCAGTGGCATCTTCCACGGGTATGTTCAATACCTTGAGGGTTTCGGCAATCAGTGCCGGAAGTTCCTCTTTACGAAATACACGCACTATTCTACTACTCTGCTCGTCGTCCAACAACTCGCCGTCTTCTGAATCCTCCGCAGACTCCAGCTCGAGAGCCTCCCCCAGCCCCTCGTGGAACTCATCCCCAGGAGGCGCAGAATCCGCAACACTCGGGGGTCGGCTCTTCTTTTGTGGACCAGTGTCTCCCTCTACTGAAAGTGGACGCTTTAGCCCACGGCGGGGCAGGACCGAGCCTCCCCCCGCCGGCTGCAAGAGAGCCAGAGCCTCCTGCATGAGAGAGAAAAAGGCGGGTGGAACTCCCAGGGATCCCTCCTGGACGCCCCCCGCCAACAGGCGCTCCGGCACTGCAGAAATCCCCGGACCAAGGACCGTCTCTGCCTGCTCTGATGTCCCTTCTGTAGATACAGGTGGGAGATCTGCACTGGAGCCCTCCAGAGGGTCCTCCATGCCAGCACCCACAGCAGAACAAGTGGCACAGACTCGGGCTTCCAAATTACTACTTCTACGAATGCCACAGACCAGACACCGAGGACTAGGAGGCATGGCTATGCACACAGCCCTTTGCCAGCAAAGCAGGAACACCTTGCTGAAGCAAACAGAGCAGAAAAAAAATTGTGATTTTAAAAGTGCTCAAAAACGCTCCAAATTGCAGGATTAGATAGAGCTGGAGTCAATTAGCTGATATCTGACCAAAAAATGCAAAAATGAAGCTCCTATCCCTAAAAAAAAACACGAAGAAAAACAACTTTGAAAAAAATCCAAAATGGCCGCCGGACCCGATCCCGCCAAAAAAAAGGACCAGAAAAAACACCCAAAAGGTCCAAAACTCTCCCCAGAGCTGATTCCAGGCAACCCCAAGGCCTCCACCACTGCCTTTAGAAAGAAAAAGCTTCAAACTCTACTCACCCACACACAGGAGTGGAGGGGGGGTCAAAACACTGAGAGTGCTGTCCAGCGTGCCTGTCACAGGCTCTGAGTAGCAGTTATCAGAGTCAGTAACAGAGTAATAACCGCTCAGGGCAGCTTGGGGAACCCCTAAATCAGTCAGGGGACCCTCAGAGCCTACTGCTGTATTCAATTGCTGCCTGTAATTGTCTTCAACCTTCTCCTCACCCACCAAGGGGGCTCGGTAGAAAGGAGACCTGTGTCCTGTGCAGCTCCCCTGCTTGTTTGACCTATGGGGAGACTGACAGAGAGAAAAAAACAGATTAGAGAAAGACAGAAGGGACACAGTCAAAGATTTCCTCCACAGCAGCAGCCCAGCACCTAAATCTAGAAAATAATAAAACACTAAAGCTCTGCTTATTTGTTCCTAAAGAGCCCAGTTCTGGGCTCTGACTTCCAAGCTGCTTGGAGACTGAGATACTGATGTGTGAGGTCCTTGGGGCTGCATATAGCTGGATGATCAAAGAGATGAAGATGTTCAGTCTCCAAAGCTGCTGGTGGAGGTTCACAACTCTATGGTTCCGGGACTGGGCTAGAGGGACGCTAAGGAATAGCCAAATTAATATGAATAAAATACAATCTCTAAAATGCTTGTATGCAAATGCTAGAAGTCTAAAAAATAAGATGGGAGAATTAGAATATATAGCACTAAATGAAAGGTTAGATATGATTGGAATATCAGAGACATGGTGGAAAGAGGACAACCATTGGGACACTGTGATACCTGGGTACAAACTATATCGTAATGATAGAGCTGATCAAATTGGTGGAGGGGTTGCTCTCTATGTTAGAGAGGGCATTGAGTCAGAAAGGATTAAAGTTTTGCAGGAAACAAAATTTGCTGTAGAATCTATATGGATTGAAATTCAATGTAAAAGGGGGAAGGTGATGGTAGTGGGGGTGTACTATCGAGCGCCTGGCCAGAATGAACAAATGGATGATGAAATGCTCAAAGAAATCAAGGAAGCTAACAAAAGCTACAGCGCAGTAATAATGGGTTATTTCAATTACCCCGGTATCGACTGGGTTAGTGTCACGTCAGGACATGCTAGGGAGATAAAGTTCCTAGATGAAATAAATGACTGCTTCTTGGAGCAGCTGGTTCATGAACCGACCAGAGGGGAAGCCATATTAGACCTAGTCCTTAGTGGAACACCAGATCTAGTGCAAGAGATAAGGGTGTTGGGGCCACTTGGCAATAGTGATCATAGCATGATCGCCTTTGATTTAATTAGTGGAGGAGGGATAGTAAGGAAATCCACAGTACTACCTTTTAACTTTTGAAAGGGAGACTACGATAAAATGAGGAAAACAGTTAAGAAAACACTAAAAGGAGCAGTTGCAAAGGTTAAAGACGTACATCAAGCTTGGGTGTTGTTGAAAAATACTATCTTGGAAGCCCAGACCAGCTGTATTCCATGCTTTAAGAAAAGTGGAAGGAAGTCCAAAAAACTGCCAGCATGGTTTAAAGGTGAGGTCAGAGAGGCTGTTGTTGCCAAAAAAGCATCTTTCAGGAAATGGAAAAAAGAGCCAAACGACGAAACCTGCTTCGGTCTTTACTGAGAAAGATGTAGGGATGTTACCCATGACTGAAGTGGTATTTAAAGGTGCGGAAGAATTGAAGGAAATATCGATACATCGGGAAGATGTATTACAACTATTAGATAAACTGAAGAGTAGCAAATCACCTGGGCCGGATGGTATACATCCAAGGGTGTTGAAAGAACTGAAATATGAGATTGCAGACCTGCTATTAGTAATCTGTGAATTATCATTAAAATCATCTCTAATACCTGAAGATTGGAGGATCGCCAATGTAACACCAATTTTTAAAAAGGGTTCCAGGGGTGATCCGGGAAACTACAGACCGGTGAGCCAGACATCAGTAGCGGGAAAAATGGTAGAAACCATTATAAAGAATAAAATTACTCAGCATGTAGATAGTCATGAGGGAGGAGTGGCCTAGTGGTTAGGACAAGGTACTTCAGGCCGGAGGGCCGGGGGTTCAAGTCCCACCTGGGGACAGCAACCTCAGGCCGGAGGGACTGGGATTTCTAGTCCTATAGGCACTCCTTGTGGTCTTGGGCAAGCCACTTAACCCTCCATTGCCCATGTTCCCTGTAAGTATTAGCGTATGTGTCTCATATCCCCTCGTGTTAAATGTATCTCCCAATTGACCGCTTTGACCCGGTGAAAAGCGGGATATAAATACAGCTAAATAAATAAATAAATTAAATGACCTAATGGGAGACAGCCAGCATGGCCTTAGACAAGGAAGATCTTGTCTTACTAATCTGCTATGTTTTTTTGAAGGAGTGAATAAACAGGTGGACAAAGGTGAGTCGGTTGATATTGTGTTATCTGGACTTTCAGAAAGCCTTTGACAAGGTCCCTCATCAGAGACTTTTGGCAAAACTAAAGAGTCATGGGATAGGAGGCAGTGTACTATTGTGGATCAGGAACTGGTTAAAAGATAGAAAGCAGAGGGTAGGGCTAAATGGCCAATTTTCCCAATGGAGAAAGGTGAATAGTGGTGTACCCCAGGGATCTGTGCTGGGTCCGCTGCTTTTTGACATATTCATAAATGACCTGGAAAGTGGAATAACGAGTGAGGTTATCAAATTTGCAGATGACACAAAACTATTTAAAGTTGTTAAAACCCAAGAGGATTGTGGAAAATTGCAAGAGGATCTTGATAAATTAGAAGACTGGGCATCAAAATGGCAGATGAAATTTAATGTGGACAAGTGCAAGGTTATGCACCTAGGGAAGAATAACCCAAACTATGGTTACACGATGCAAGGTTCCACATTAGGAACCACCACCCAGGAAAAAGATTTAGGCGTCATTGTGGATACCATGTTAAAACCCTCGGCCCAGTGTGCAGCGGCGGCCAAGAGAGCAAATAGAATGTTAGGTATGATAAGGAAAGGAATGGAAAATAAAACAAAAGATATTATAATGCCTCTATATCGTTCCATGGTGAGACCGCACCTTGAATATTGTGTGCAATTCTGGTCGCCGTATCTTAAAAAGGATATAGCGATTTTAGAAAAGGTTCAGAGAAGAGCCACCAAAATGGTAAAGGGGATGGAAGGATACTCCTATGAAGAAAGGCTAAAAAGGTTAGGGCTCTTCAACCTGGAAAAGAGACGGCTGAGGGGAGATATGATAGAAGTCTATAAATTAATGAACGGAGTGGAACGGGTAAACGTAGATCGATTGTTCACCTTATCAGAATATAGAAAGACTAGGGGACATGCAATGAAGCTACAGGGTAAACTATTTAAGACTAATAAAAGAAAATATTTTTTCACTCAACGTGTAATCAAACTCTGGAATTTGTTACCGGAGGATGTAGTAAAGGCTGTTAGTGTAGCTGGGTTTAAAAAAGGTTTCGACAAGTTCCTGGAGGAAATGTCCATAAACCATTATTAAGAAGGGACCCAGGATATCAATGCTTGACCCAGTACAAGCATTGTGGAACCTGTGTCTTTTGGGGAAACTGCTAGGTACTTGTGACCTAGATTGGCCACTGTTGGAAACAGGATACTGGGCTTGATGGACCTTGGTCTGACCCAGTATGGCATATCTTATGTTCTTAAATAAATTAAAAGAACAAACAGAGCAGCAAGGGCCCCAAAAACCTAAGACATACCTCGTACCTTTCAGATGAACACTGACCGCGGTCCGGGGGAAACTTTAGCCCCGGAGGGCAGCGCTGCCGCTGCGCGATTCAGAATCGCTGAGGGAACCACGTGCTCAAAATGGCCGCGGTTACCTCACAGCATTCTGGTGCGCTGTGTAGTGAGGCCCTCCCGCACAAGCAGCAGACAGCTTAACTGTGCGGAAATGCCCCCGCTCCAAACCAGCTCCATGCTAGCTCCGGTAAGTCAGCACTGCCTCCTGACACTGTGACAGGCGTCTGTAGCCACCCCCGAAGCCGCGGTCTGCAGCTCCGTGGCAATCGGGCTGACTGTGTGGCGATTGAGGAGCTCTGCCCCATACTGTCAAGGGGCCAGAGATCCTGAAGATAAAAATAACCAAATTTTAAAGCTATGCGGCTTGGCAGGGACGGGATCGCTAAGAGACCTCCCCTTTACTACTTTTTTTTTTTTAAAGAAACAGCCCAACCAGAATTTGAAATAATTTAAAATAATTTAAAGTAATGTAAAAAATTTTACAATAAGTTAACAGAAGGTAAATCAGACCAAATCAAAAAATGTGAATTAATTCAATCTAACTAGCCTGCTCCTTATCAGTTTCTCTAGTGAGCCCAGCACCTAGGCTCACTAAGTCCTCCTGCTGCATGGAGACTGGACACACTGGGGCTGATGGGGAATTCCAGCATGTTACATCCAGTGATGTCAGGATTTTGATTGGTCCAGTCTCCAAGCTGCAGGAGGAGTTGCACAACCCAGAGGTGGAGGACTAAACTGGAGGAACGATAAGGAAATATTTTTAATGGCTGGTACCTGTGGGGAGCTGAGAGAGAGAGAGAGAGAGAAGACTTTCAAGATTTGTAGAAATTTTGAGGTGTAGTATATCTGCTGGAGGAATAGCCTAGGGGTTAGAGCAACTGCCTAGTACCCAGAAGATCAAGGGTTCGATTCCCACTGGCACTCCTTGTGACCTTGGGCAAGTCACTTACCCGCCACTGCCTCAGAAGAAAAGGCTGGCAATCTACTTCCGGTGATACACTGCCAAGAAAACCCAGAGGTAGCTGGGTCGCTATGAGTCAACACTGACTTGATGGCACTAAAAAAAAAATAAAAAAAATAAAAAAGTATATCTGCTGGGGCATCTTATGGATTAGATAGGGAGCATGCAGGATTAGATAGAGAGCATACACTGGGAAGAGATTTTCCCCCGGCAGGGAGCAACTGTTAGGCTTGAATGAATATCTTCAAGCATCATTCAGATGAGTAAAATTATAGGGTAATAGTGACAAATTCTCGCATTCTGAGGGGACCAGAGGACAGATCCTGTACTCCTTTACTACCCTTATGCATCTGGCAGTGTTTGGGGATGGTGGGCTGAGGTGTTTTCCCTGGTCTGGGGAGTGGTGGTACTGTCTTGAATAAAACTTTAGTAACAGTAACAATGAGTCCTGGATGCTGGTGGAGACGGAAAAGGCAGCTTTACATTCAACTGAAAGCTGCAGAAGGTTCTGGGGGATCAAGAGAGGCATTACCTTACTTGTATGGTCCCCCTTTTTATTTTGGTGGGGGCCAGGTTGGGGGAGTTGTCTGCCATTCTTTTCCTTCTTTGGGAATTTTGTTCTTTGCCTCCGATATATGGGAAGCAAGGTGTACTTTCCTGTGGTCTATCTGACTTTGTGCAGTCTTACAGGGTTGAAAAATAGCAGGCTTATTTTATCTTTGAGGAGCTGCACTACAACTCTTTGCCAAGGTTGGGAGGCCGAGTTTGGGCAGAGGCAGCAGCATTTTCATTCATTTACAACCCACCTATAAAACACTTCTAGGTGGGTTACAACAATTCGATATATATCATAAAATATAATATATATTAAACAAAACTGGCTTGAAACATTTGCGTCTTAAGTTTTACAGAACTTTAAATTTGCCTCCAAGTGAAGCTCAATGGGTCCAGTATTGTGGAATGATCTGCCCGTTATAGAAGAAAAACAAATGATCTAAAACACATTGGGCCTGAGAAAGTGATGGAACTGCTTGAATTAATCTAAGAACACAAACAGGAGCTATAAAGCTGCAGAGCTGATTTTAATTCCGTTACGTTTTCCCCCATATAAAATTTTATGTATCACAGTTAAGCTCTTTAATTTGGAGAGTAAAGTTTATCAGCAACCAATAAAGTTCAGCTAATTTAACAGATATGATCTATTTTATGTAACCCATAAATTACATGAGCAGCAGCATTTTGAATAGTCTAATGATTTGAAAAACCTCTTCAGCGGGTCAACATACAGAATACTGCAGTAGTCTAAATTAGGTAAAATTTAAAGACTATCATTCAAAAACTCTAATTTCCCAAATCATTTGTAATTTCAAAACTGTAGCATTAACTATTTGAAATGTCACAGAAAGTTCCAAATCTAAAATAACATCCAAATACTTGACCTCTGACTGTAACAGGATTCTATTCCCATCAACATCTATACATTCAGGTAAAACATTTTTATTTGAATGCAAAAACTAATTACAGCAAAATTGAAACAATGGTAATTTACTAAACCATTAAAGAAAAAAAACATATTCATAGAATTTCAGAATGGTTTTAGCTACACTCATAACAGCAATATCACCATCTACCTTAAAAGGAACAAATATATTTTCAGTATAAACACAAAATAAGATATTAAACTCACAGAAAGGTTACAGAATAGCAACAAATATATATTAAATAAAGAGACTGATAATGTGGAGCACTGAGCCACACCACAATTAGAGCCCTGCTTAGTAAACCTACTCCTCTCTGTGTTCTATTAGTTAAATAAGACCAAAATCAGGACAAAACCATGCCATCTACGAGTCCCACTTTAAGCAATTCCTTAATAAAATCTCTGGCACCAGAGGCAAGTATAGATGTAATGTCAATAAAGATTAGCAAAAAAAAAAATCTGAATTACATGCATCAATCCCCTATGAAATATAATCACTAAGGGAGGTCGATGTTATCTTTGGGCTATGACTCTACCTGAATGCATTCTGCCAAGGATCCAAAATATGATTGGTTTCTATGAACTCTAGCTGAAGCCACACAATCTGCTCAATTATTTTACTATGCAGTGGAATATTTGATATGGGGCAATAGTTTGCACAAACAAAGCAAAATAACCTTTTTTTTAGTACTGGGATAATAGCGGATAGTTTAAAACTATCAAGGAGGAGGCCTTCACTCAAAGATGCACATACTACATCAAAAATGTAAATACAAACCATATCACTGGCTTCTTTAATAACCACAGTTATTAATCAAACAAACAGCTGAAGAAGAAAGAGGTTTTAACATATATTTAATAAAAATTATCAAAATGTTTCAAACACTTCCATGACAAAATCACAAAAGTGCTATGGCTGCATGATGGCTGCTGTGAAACCTTTGGAATCATTTTAGAGGGAGTCAGAGTTGAGCACTGGTTCTGACGCTGTGGGCCATGTACTCAGTAATGAGGCACTATCACAGCCGATTCTGGGCAGAAGAGAAGGAATGTCACTACTAATACGCTCCCCCTAACTGTGCTGGAGCTGGACCCGAAGGGTTGGGAGAAGTAGCTGGAGAATGCTGCCGCTGCTTGTGTGGATCCAGTGCTGCCGCTGCTTGTGTGGATCCAGTGGTATGAGAAGCTCGCAGATGCAAGAAGAACAGACCTCGATTTTGTAGTCAAAAATTCCCTTAAAATAGGTATTACTGTTCAGGGAAAGCGTAGTTACTCACCTGTAGCAGGGGATCTCCGGGAACAGCAGGAATTTAGTCTTCACATATGGGCGACGTCGGTACTAACGGAGCCCAAGCGGGAACGCTCCCCAGCGTCCAATAGGAAAGCCTTTGGGAGCATCCCACTGCACCTGTGTAGCTGCCTTCTCAGCTCTCCCTCCTCAGGTGAGTTTGTAGCTAAAATAAAAGGAGAGAAGAAGAAGAAGAGGAAAAGTACAACTCCTAGAGGAGGAGGGTGGGTTTTGAAGACTAAATTCCTGCTGTTCCCGGAGATCACCTATTACAGGTGAGTAATTATGCTATCTCCAGGAACAAGCAGGAATGTAGTCTTCACATATGGGACTCCCTAGCTTGGAGATGGCAGAGAGATGACCTCAGAGTGAGCTGTGGAGGCATCTGAAAAGGTGACCCCACTAGCAGGTTTTCTGGGGATTGCCACCAGCGGAGGGACGAGATTAGGTGTGTAGAGACCATTATTTTGTCTTCTAGGCAACCTGACGCCTGAGATCACTGTGAAGCCAGGGTCCACTGAGCTGCACACATATGTAGACGAACATATGGAACAACATATACTGCTGATGCCATATGACCCAGAAGTTGCAGCATTTCTCGAGCCATGAGAAAGTTCTTGAGGAATGCTTGAGATGCAAGCTGAATGAGTCAAGCACAGCGGGCTTGGGGCAGAAAAGCCCTTGATTGTCGAGTGTCTAGAAGAGCCCCTATGAACTCTAGAGTTTGAGAAGGAACGAGTTGGCACTTTGTAAGGTTTATTACAAAATTCCAAGTGTTGCAGCACCTGCATGGTGCATGAGAGGGAAAGATTGGCCTCTACAGATGTGCTTGCTCGAATGAGCCAGTCGTCTAAGTAAGAGAAGACAAATATCCCTAGAGTCCTTAGGAATACAGCTACCACTGCCATGCACTTAGTAAAGACTCTTGGAGCAGAGGCGAGGTCGAAAGGCAGGACTCTGTATTGATAAGGTCTCCCTTGGAACAGAAAATGCAGGAACCTTCTGTGCTGTGCGTGAATAAGAATGTCAGTATATGCGTCCTTTAGATCTAGAGAACAGAACCAATCCTGAATCTGGAGATAGGGGAGAAGAGTACCTAGGGCGATCATCTTGAATTTCTCCCAAAGTAGATACTTGTTCAGTTCTCTGAGGTCCAGAATGGGCTTGTATCCTCCTGTCTTGAAGCCCAGACCCTGCTGGGAGAGTGGCACCGCCTCTATTTCACACTGCGAGAGAAGGGAGCTGACCTTTTGCAACAGAGTGGTGAGGGGGGTTGAGAACAGAACTCTCTTGGAGGAGTCTGGGAGGGGGGGGGGGGGTAAACTTCGTAGATGAAGCTTGTACTCCTCCCGTATTATGGAGAGAGTCAACTGCTCTGATGTTGCAAGATGCCACCTGTGGGCAAAGTGACAAAGTCTGTCAGGAATGTGGATGGGATCTGGAATCTCCAGAGGCAGAACGGCTATGTTCCCCAGAAAGGAGGTAAAGACTCTGAGGAGGTTGGGTCTGCTGAGGTGGCTGTGACCTGGGAGTCTGAGCGTTCCTCTGTTGTTTTGGTGGCTGCTGCCCCTTCTGGGGAGCATGGATTGGACAGTGCACTGCAGGAGTGTAAGAAGGGTAGTACTTCTTTTTCTTATTGAAAAAATGTTTCTTTACTGTCTTTTTCTTAGCTAGGTTGGCAGTAGATCTAGATAATCTATCAACAGTGGCCAATCCTTGCCAAAAAGATTGTCAATAGTGCAAGGTATATTACCCAGCTTATCCTGAACCCATTGTTCAAGATCAGATGCTTCGAGCCAAGCAATCCTGCATGCACCAATGCATACAGCTGAAGTTCTGCTGATGCATTCAAAACAGTTGAAAGTTCCCCTGTTAACAAATTTTGAAACATTTTGGGAATGCTTTACAAGGGTGAGATAATCAGCTCTCTTGTCATCAGGGAGAAGAGAAGCCATCAACTCCAAATCCTTAGCCACCTCCCTAAGGAACATACCCATATAGAGTATGTAGGAACTTATTCTGGCCGATAACATGGAGGCCTGAAAACATTGACGACCAAAAGCGTCGAGGGTTCTTGGTTCCCCTGCCTGGAGGGTTTGAGGAATGTGTCTTAGCACTTTTTATTTGACACATTTCCAATTCCACCACCATGGAATGGTGTGGTAATTGCGTCTTCTGTGGTACCCAGTACATTGTATCGCGTCGTTGAGTATGTGGAGAGATGGTTAGGGGTGTCTCCCACATACGAAGCATAAGGCTGTGAAGTATTCAATGAATAGGGAGTGCAGCAGCTTCCTTTGGGGCTGCAGGGTATTGAAGGATTTCAAGTTCTTCAGCCCTAGGTTCTGTCTCAGAAGCCACCATTATGGACAGACCCCCAAGCAACATCGCGAATAAAGTCTTGGAAAGACATGTCCTCTGGAGGGAACATGCAATGTTGTGGGGATGGAGATGGGCCTTCTGGGAGAGTTCTCATTTCCCAGGTACCGGCCGATGCTTAGAAAGAGATCTACCCTGGGAGGGCCAGCCAGTCTTCGATGAAGAATTAGGTTTCAATACCTGAGATCCTTGAGAGGAAGATGAAGCTCTCGATGATGTTGATGTCTAAGATGGCGTCGATGTGCCTGAAGGAAGAAAGTTTTCTTCCTTCAGTGAAGAGGGGTTTTTTGGTTTTGTTTTTTAAATAAAGAAAGAAAAAAAGCACCGACAGGGTTGGTACAAGCGTCAATGAGAAGGCAGACGCGACCACAAAAAATAAGAAAAACACAAATTTTCTGCAGTGACAGGAATTACTTCTTGTCGGCTCTGCAGAAAACAAAGAACTGAGGAGGGAGAGCTGGAAAGGCGGGAAGGCAGTTACGCAGGTGCAGTGGGATGCTCCCTAAGGCTTTCCTATTGGACGCTGGGGAGCGTTCCCACAAGGGCTCAGTCGGTACCGATGTCACCCATATGTGAAGACTACATTCCTGCTTGTTCCTGAAGATATTCCTATATATATCTATATCTATCAAGAGAGAGAGAGATGAGGGTTTTTTTTGTTTTTTATATTAGTCATGGGATTTATAAAGAGAGGCAAGCTGTGACTTCCCTGGAGCTCACATGAGAGAATGTAGTTGGAAGAAGGGACTCCTGCACATGCTTAGAAGAGCCAAAAAGGCTTCTCCGTGCTGGGGGGGCGCCAATACTCCAGCTCTGCCGATGATATTACCAGAAGTATACTTGCATGTCCCCCTGCTTGTCTGTGCACAAAGTGTGGTGGATATGTGAAATGTCCTCCCAGAGGCGGTGGTAGAGACGAAGGCTGGATCTAAATTCAGCATTGCATGGGACAAGCACAAAGGACATTTATGGGAGAGAAAAAGATTGCAGAGCTTAGCTGTAAGGAACATAGTATCTTCCCAGCTATCAATACATGTATCATAAATATCCCACAATCTCCGCCCCATAACCCTCAAAATGATTATTGCTTCTGCTTACCTGTCTTTAGCACTTGCCCAGCACCTCCCCCTGCTAGGGCTTTGTTCAGAAGCTTTCCTCTCCAAGTACATGAGCTGCTGACCCTCCATTTGGAGGTTCCTGCTTGGTGAGAGCTCTCTCATTGCAAGCCTCTGCTAACTTTGTTATCTTCTGTTCAGGCATTTTATTGTGCTTGTTTAGAATCTAACTTGTTATTTATTGTTCTGTCTATATTTCTGTTTTGTCGGTATGTTCTATCTTCTGTCTGTCCTTTCCTCAGCTCCTGCTCTCTGCAGTGCTGTCTCCCTTCTCTAAACTTTATTACTCATCTCTCACCCCTCAACCCAGCCACCTCTGGCTTGACATGCTCTCATAGCCTTCCTCTTCTCACTGACACTGAACAGCTTGCAAAGCTGAAAATGAACAAGGCCATGGGACCGGATGGGATACATCGCAGCATACTGAAAGAGCTCAGAGGTTCTGGCAGGGTCTTTAAAAGATGTTTTAACAGATCCTTAGAGACAGGAGAAGTTCCACAGGACTGCAGAAGAGCTGATGTGGTACCTCTTCACAAAAGCAGTAATAGGGAAGAAGTGGCAAACTACAGGCCAGTAAGCCTTAAATCGGTGGCAGAAAAAGTAATGGAGGTGCTCCTGAAAGAGAATAGTGGGCTCTCTCAAAGCCAATAAGTTGCATGATCCGAGGCAACATGGTTTTACCAAAGGATGATCATGCCAAACAAATCTGATTGAGTTCTTTGACTGGGTAACCAGAGAACTGGATCAAGGGCATGCAATGGATGTGATCTACCTAGATTTCAGCAAAGCCTCATAGGAGGCTTTTCAATAAACTCAGTAGTTTGGGGATGGGTCCCAAGATGGTGAACTGGATCAGAAATTGGTTGACTGACAGACGACAGAAGGTGATGGTAAACGGAACTCACTCGGATGAAAGGAAGGTAATTAGTGGCATGCCCCAGGGATCAGTCCTGGGAACAGTACTATTCAATGTATTTGTGAGAGATATTGCTGAAGGACTGAATGGAAAAGTCTGTCTTTTTGCAGATGACACGAAAATCTGTAAGAGTGGACTCCCCTGAGGGAGTGAATAACATGATGAAAGATCTACAAACGCTGGAAGAATGATCTAATGCTTGAATGTTAAGATTTAATGTAAAGAAGTGCAGTGACATGCACTTGGGATGCAGAAATCCAAGGAAATCGTATGCGATCGGGGGCAAGAGGTTGGTGTGCACGGACCAGAAGGACCTTGGAGTGATTGTTTCTGAGGATCTCAAAATGGCAAAACAGTGTGACAAGGCGGTGGCCAAAGCCAGAAGGATGCTGGGTTGCATATAGAGAGGAATTACTAGCAGAAAGGAGGAGGTACTAAGGCCACTGTACAAGTCGCTGTTGAGGCCTCACTTGGAATATTGTGTTCAGTTTTGGAGACTATATCTCACAAAGGATATAAAAAGACTGTAAAGGGTTCAGAGGAAGGCAACCAAAATGATTTGGTGCCTGCGCCATAAGACATATGAGAAGAGACTTGAAGACCTAAATATGTATACTCTAGAGGGGAGGGAGGGACAGGGAAGATATGATTCAGACCTTTAAGTATTTAAAAAGGTATTAATGAACAAACCAATCTTTTTTAAAGATGAGGAAGCTGCAAAACTAGAGAACATAACATGAATCTTCAAGGGGGTAAAATGAAAGACAACATCAGGAAATACTTTTAGTGGTCTTAAAATGGTTAATGGTCTTTGTTATAAAGCATTTGAGGACAGACTTAAGGATCTTAATATGTATTCTTTAGAGGAAAGGTGGGATAGAGATTGATATGATTGAGACGTTTAAATACCTCTGTGCCGTAAATGCACAGGAGGAGAGCCTCTTTCGTTTGAAAGCAAGCTCTGCTACGAGGGAACATAGGATAAGGGTGAAAGAGGATAGATTCTGGAGTAATATGCGGAAATATTTCTTTACAGAAAGAGTGGTAGATGCATGAAATTGTCTCCCAGTGGAGGTGGTAGAGAGGACGACAGTATCTGAATTTTAAAAAAGCATGGGACAAACACAGAGGACTTCTAAAGGCAAAAACAGGACTGTTGTAGTGGTTGATATGGAAGGGCAGACTAGATAGGCCATGTGGTCTTTTTTTGCCATCACGTTTCTATGTTTCTATGAAAGGGTGGTGGATGCTTGGAATGCCCTCCCGATGAAAGTGGTGGGGGCAAATGCAGTGACAAAATTCAAAATGGCATGGGACAGACACAGTGGATCCCTTTATAGCAACAGGATAAAATCAAAATAACCTTACTGTTTCAGCTATCTCAACAAATAGGGGTGACCTGCACAGAGTGGTATGTACACCCCTAAACAAAGGCATTGGGAGGGGTGACCTGCATGGAGCAGCAGGTGCACCTACTCTTGCCATCTTGCTGAGCAGACTAGATGGAGTCTTTATCTGCTGTCATACGAGGTGTGACAAAAAAGAAACAAGACTGTGGCAGCCACGCCCATGACTCAATGCCAATTGGCTAACCGCTTATGTCACTGTGTTGGGCAACATCTCGCCACTATTCTGCTATAAAGCACAGTTACTTACCTGTAACAGGTGATCTCTGGGAACAGCAGGAATTAGTCCTCACATATGGGTACGTCGGAACCGACGGAGCCTGCGCGGGAAAGCTCCCCAGCTTCCCAGAAAGGAAGCTTTAGGGGCCTCCCACAGCGCATGCGCGCTGCCTTCCCGCCTTCCTGACCAACTCTCTTCAGTTCGAGTTTAAAGCTCAGACAATAGAGAGAGGAAAGGAAAGAGAGAGAGAGAGAGAGAGAGAGAGAGAGAGAGAGAGAGAGAGAGAGAGAGAGAGAGATACAACTCCTAGGGGAGGTGGGTGGGTTGTGAGGACTAATTCCTGCTGTTCCCAGAGATCACCTGTTACAGGTAAGTAACTGTGCTATCTCCAGGAACAAGCAGGAATGAGTCCTCACATATGGGGACTCCCTAGCTAAGATGCCGGGGAGATCCCCCCCAAGGGTTCCTCATCTTCCTATGGATCTCAGGCATCCATTCAGGGAAGGTGGGTAGGAGTTGTTTAAGAATGGAACAGGTGTCTGAGGACAGCCTGACCAAACAAGGCATCCCGGCGGGAGTCCTTGTCCAAGCAGTAATGGGCTGTGAAGGTATGAACCGAGGCCCAGGTGGCTGCTCGACAGATCTGATCAATGGATACAGAATGAAGATGAGCCATAGATGTGGCCATGGCTCTGACATTGTGAGCTGTGACATGGCCTTCCAGAGAAAGGTTCTTACTCTGGTGAGCAAAAGAAATACACTGAGCAATCCAATTGGACAGTGTTCTTTTTGAGAATGGAAGTCCTAAATGAGAAGGATCAAAAGCAACAAAAAGTTGAGAAGACTTTCGATGTTGCTGTGTCCTGTGAAGGTAAAAGGCAAGAGCTCTTTTACAGTCTAGAGTATGAAGGTTCCGCTCTGCATTTGATGCATGAGGAGCTGGAAAAAAGACAGGTAAATATACCTCTTGATTAAGATGAAAAGGTGAGACCACTTTAGGCATAAAGTGGGGATTTGTCCTAAGGACTACCTTATCATGATGGAACCTTGTATAAGGTGGATTAGCCACTAAAGCCTGCAGTTCACTGATGCGGCGAGCAGAAGTGATTGCAATAAGGAAAATGACTTTCCAGGAAAGGAATTTTAAGGAGGTAGTGGCTAAGGGTTCAAAGGGTGGCTTCATAAGCTGACCAAGAACCACGTTTAAGTCCCATGCCACCGGAGGAGGCCGAATGGGAGGTTTAGTTAAAGTTAGACCTCTCATGAATCTTGCAATAAGAGGATGAGAGGAAACAGATTGTCCATTGATAGGCTGAAGAGATGCTGCAATAGCACTCAAATGGACCCTTACAGAATTGGTTTTAAGTCCTGCATTGGAAAGATGCAGGAGATATTCGAGTAAAGAATTCAAAGGTAGTGCTAGAGGGTTAAGACCTTTGTCAGCACACCAAATTGAAAATCTTTTCCATTTAAAAGCATAAGAACGCCTGGTGGAAGGTTTCCTAGATGCATGGAGGACATCCTTCACCTGTTGAGAAAGACTCAAGTCTTGAAGGTCTAGGCCTTCAGTAACCAAGCTCTGAGGTGAAGGGACTTGGGGTTTGGGTGCCGAAGGTCTGGAGCAGCTCCCAGATCCAGGGAGGGTGCCTGGGAGAGATGCAGAAGTAGAGGGTACCACACTTGGCGTGGCCAGCGTGGAGCTATGAGGATCATAGATCCTTGATCCCTCTGGAGTTAGAATAGGGTCTTGGGAATTAAGGGAATGGGTGGAAAGGCATATAGGAAGGCCTGACCCCAATGAAGGAGGAAGGCATCCTTGGCCTGAGCTCCCTGACACGGAATCCTGGAACAGAACCGGGGAAGTTTGGCATTGTACGGACTTGCAAAGAGATCTATGTCCGGGGTTCCCCATTCCTGAAAGATTCTGAGTACCTGATCCATGTGCAGGGACCATTCGTGTGGAAGCAGAACTCGACTGAGTCTGTCTGCCCAAGAGTTTTGGATTCCTGGGAGGTACACTGCCAGGAGATGGATCCAATGCTCTCTGGCGAAGGCCCACAGTTTTAGAGCTTCGTTGCAAAGCGACAGAGAGCCAGTCCCTCCTTGTTTGTTTATGTAGAACATGGCTACTTGATTGTCGGTATGAACAAGAACTGTCATGTTGATGAGGAGGGTATGAAAGACCTTGAGAGCAAGGAAAATTGCTCGCAGCTCCAAAAGGTTGATATGAAGGGTGGTCTCCTGTGGAGACCAAGTGCCCTGAGTGGAGAGGTCTTGGAGATGAGCTCCCCAACCTGCTTGGGAGGCAACTGTAGTGAGAGTTGCTTGGGGTAACAAAGGTTGGAAGGAGGCCCCCAACAACAGATTTTGATTGGATATCCACCATTGGAGAGACCAAAAAAGACGTTTTGAGGTTGCTATTTGGTCTGAGAGAGCTCCTGAGGCTTGTGTCCACTAGGTGGACAGAGTCCATTGAGCTGCTCTCATATGTAGGCGTGCATAAGGCACCACATGAACTGTGGATGCCATGTGGCCTAGTAGTTGTAGCATCTCCCTGGCCGTCAAGTGGCTTTTGGACTGAACTTGAGAGGCCAAGTGCACTAGACGGGGGCAACGGGCCTGAGTAAGATAGGCCCTTGCAGTGGTGGTATCTAGCCAGGCCCCTATGAATTCTAGGGACTGAGTAGGGGTGAGTTGAGACTTTGGCAGATTGATGACAAGTCCCAGATACTGCAGTATGCGTCTGGTGTGGTCCAGGGAAGTCTGAGCCTGGGACTGAGATGGAGCTCGGATGAGCCAGTCGTCCAGGTATGGGAAGACAAAGATTCCTTGAGTGCGTAGAAATGCAGCTACTATTGCCATGCATTTGGTAAATACCCTTGGAGCAGAGGCTAGACCGAAGGGAAGGACTCTGTATTGGAAATGTTTTCCCTGGAACAGAAACCGTAGGAATTTTCTGTGGGATGGATGGATGAGTATATGTGTGTACGCATCCTTGAGATCTAGAGAACAAAGCCAGTCCTGACTCTGTAGGTATGGAAGGAGAGTGCCTAGAGAAAGCATCTTGAATTTCTCCTTGTATAGGAATTTGTTTATTTATTTATTTATTTATTTAGCAAACATTTATATACCGCTGCTTCCAGCGATCAGCAGCGGTCTGATTACACAAGGAGAACATAAGGAGGACTGTCAATCAGTACAGTAAAATTTGGGTGTGTACAGGTTGATCAGGAGGGTAGGCACATCACACGAGGGGTTTGTTAAGTATATGAGTACTAATTACATATATACATTATACATAAATGAGCAGGAGTACATAAATATGTTCTGGACTTAGACCCCTTAGGTTAATTCAAATTATAATGACTCTGGAAAAGATGAGTCTTGAGGTTTTTCCTGAAGACAGTTAGGTCTTTGCAATCTCGTAACTCTGGCGGCAGATGATTCCAGAGTGTAGGTGCTGCGTATGAGAACGCTCTATTACTAGTAATGGTTTTAACAGTTCTTATATCAGCTGGAATGAGGAGGGTGTTGGAGTTGCAGGTTCTTCTGCTTCTGTTGGGTGGTTGTGAGCATATCAAGGTGGAGAGGAAGGATGGAGCAATGTTATGTAGGAGCTTGAAAGTGGTCGTGAGTGATTTGTATTTTATACGAGCCGTGATGGGGAGCCAGTGGAGCTCAATCAATACCGGGGTGATGTGATCAGCAAAGCCTTTTTTCGTGATGACCCTAGCGGCTACATTCTGCGCCATTTGCAGAATGTTTAGAGTTTTCTTTGGGAGACCCTGCAGGATGGCGTTGCAGTAGTCGAAATGTGGCATGATGAGTGCCTGGGCAATGGTCCTGAAGTCCTGAGGTTCGATAATGCTCCTTAGCGGTTGGAGGACCCTAAGCTTGTGGAATACGGCTTTGTTTGTTTTGCGGAGGTGTTTCTCCATTTTTAGATTACTATCGAACGTTACTCCCAGATATTTTATTTCCTCCTTCGTTTGGTAAGTATTGTTACATAAGGTGATTGTTGCGGGGGGATCGAAGTTTGGCTTTCTGGAGATGTACATTACCTCTGTTTTTTTGTGGTTGCCTCTGTTTTTTTGACTCTTGTTCAATTCTCTGAGATCCAGAATGGGTCTGTATCCCCCTGTTTTCTTGGGAATGAGAAAATAAGGGGAGTAAAAACCTGACCCTTGTTGAGGAAGAGGAACCTCTTCTATTGCCTTTTGGGCGAGAAGAGTAGTCACCTCTTGGCCCAACAGGTACAGGAGAGAAGGGGGAGAATTGAATTGTCTCACCATGAAATGGGGAGGAAGGCTGGAGAAATGTAGTTTGTAGCCCTCTTTGATGATAGAGAGGGTCCACGGTTCTGATGTGATTTGTTCCCATCTGGGAGCAAAATGAGCTAACCTTCCTGGAATGGTGAGAGGTTCTGGTCGTTGCAGAGCCAGAAAGGTTAAGTTCTCTAGAATCAAGTCAAAAACCCTGAGGGGGTTGGGACTGCTGGATTGTAGCAGCCCCTGTAGACTTTGTTCTGGCCTGTTTAGTTTGCTGACGCTTAGGAGCAAAGCGAACTTGGGAAGATTGCTGGCCAGTATTTGTGGAAAATCTGGTCTTTTTATAGAAAGTTTTCTTAAAAGGTTTTTTCTTGGCAGGGGTAGAGGTAGACTTAGAAAGTCTATCTAAAGCAGCATTCTCTGCATCCATTTGAGTGGCTTTGATTTGCCACTCCTTGCCAAACAGATTTTCACCTGTACAGGGCAGATTGCCCAAGCCTTCTTGTACCCAGGGTTCTAAATCAGAGGCCTGGAGCCAAGCCAGTCTGCGAGAAGCTATGGCAATGCCAGAGGCTCTGCTTGCCCCCCTCAAAAGAGTCAAAGGCTGCTCTGTTGGAGAACTCTGAAACATCTTGAGTGTGCTTTAGCAAAAGAAGGAACTCCTCTTGCTTATCCTCTGGGATAAAGGGGAGAAACTGACGTATCCTTAATGCAATCTCTTTCAAAAACATGCCCATATAGAGGCTGTATGAATTGATTCTGGCAATAAGCATGCTAGCTTGGAAGATTTTTCTCCCAAAAGCATCCAGAGTCCTACATTCTCTTCCTGGAGGGGTAGAAGAGTGTCTTTTGGTACTCTTTATCTTTTTCATAGCAGACTTCACTACAATAGAGTGGTAAGGAAGCTGAGTCTTTTGAAAACCAGGAGAAGGAGGAACCCGATACATGGTGTCCAAACGACGAGAATGTGGAGATAGGGTGAGAGGAGCCTCCCACAAGTCCATCATGTGTTCTTGAAGAATTTCATGTATGGGTAAGGTGGCTGCCTCTTTGGGAACCTTAGAGTATCCTAAAATATCCAATTTTTTTGCTCTAGGTTCCTTTTCAGAGGATACAGATATGGAGAGTCCTTTAGCTACTTCAATGATGAAGTCTTGAAAGGACAAATCCTCTGGAGGAGACATTCTCCTTTTTGGAGAAGAGGGCTCCTCAGGAAGAGTAAAAGAGACGTCAGCAGAATCATCTGATGTATCAGAATCTTCAGAGGATTCAAAATATCGTCTATTTGCTTCCAGAGATCGATACGCATACCGATCGGTACCGACATCGGGCGTACCGGGAATCGGAGCGGTATCGAAGAAAGCTCCGGAACCGGAGACCGGAACCGGCATGCTACTGGAAGTAGATGCTCTAGGTACCGGTATCGGTTTCGGTACTGGAATCGGAGTCGGAACCGATTGTCGCGGTACCGATGGCGGTGCAGCATTAATGAAAGCCAGTAAGGCCTGCTGCATGGATTGTACCGTAGTACCCATAGTCGCCACGACTGCCTGGAAGTCGGTACCGGTGTTAGCCGGTACCCCAGAGCAGTCTAACAGGAGATTGGTCGAGGCCGTGCCATCGATGTCTACCTGTAACCCCATAGGAGGAGCTTTGGAAGCCAGAGCTTCCCGCCGGGGTTGTTTGGCTGGGGCAGGGTCCTCAGGGTCAAATGCAAGGGCCTCTCGCTGCTTAGAGGGAGATTTGCCTTTTGAGGACTTGCCTGAAGAATGTTTGGTTACCTGAGATCCATCAGGAGAAGAAGACCTGGAGGATGCTGATGCTGGAGTATCGGTAGAAAACAGCATATGAAATTTAGCTGCTCTGTTCTGTAAGCCCCTTTTGGACATCAGAGAGCAGGATGGACAATCCGGAATGGAATGGTCAGGCCCCAAACATTTAAGACACCACTCATGGGTATCTGTAACTGAAATAGTACCGGTACACTTAGTGCATTTTTTAAAACCAGAAGCTGGTTTTTCCATGAGGGAGACCTGAGAAGGCCTAGAGGCCTCAGAGAAAAAATACACCAAGTGAAGAAAAGGTAATTATTATTATTTTTTTTTTTTTAAATAAACGAAAAAACGACCGGCGGTACCGGTCCGGAATCGGGGAAGGCAGACACGCGGTCAAAGAAACAAATTAAAATAACAATTTCTTCAGCGGTGACAGGAACACGACCTGCTGGCTCCGCGGAAAAAGAAGAACTGAAGAGAGTTGGTCAGGAAGGCGGGAAGGCAGCGCGCATGCGCTGTGGGAGGCCCCAAAAGCTTCCTTTCTGGGAAGCTGGGGAGCTTTCCCGCGCAGGCTCCGTCGGTTCCGACGTACCCATATGTGAGGACTCATTCCTGCTTGTTCCTGGAGATTATTTTTCATCTCTCTCACTCTGTTTTTCTTTTTCAGGTTTTTTTTGTAGCACACTGCTCCATCGCTTTGTCATGCAACTGGAGGTGGCAGAAATATGGAGCAAAGTATCAACTTGAAAGTTTTGGTTAAGTTGGAGAAGGGCCCAACTGAGTGTCTCCAACTTCTCCAAAAGGCTTATGGAGAAGATGCAATGTCAAGGCCGCGAGTCTTCGAGTGGCACAAATGCTTCAAGACTGGCCACGAGGAGGTGGAGGATGACCCCAAGTCAGGACGGCCTTCCACGACAAAGACGGCTGAGAACATTGACAGAGTGAACCAGCTGGTGCGGAGTGATCGCAGATTGACGGTGCGGATCATAGCTGAGGAGCTCAGCCTGAACAGGGAGTTAGTGCAGAGTCAGTGCATCTTGGTGCAGGAGCTGGGGATGCGGACGGTGTGCACCAAGATGGTGCCCAAGCTTTTATTGGACGACCAGAAGAAGCACCAGGTCACTGTTTGTCGAGACTTGCTAGAGAGGATCGGAAAAGATCCAGAGTTCGTTGGCCAAGTCATCACAGGAGACGAGACTTGGGTCTTCCAATACGACCCTGAAAGCAAGAGACAGAGCCTACAGTGGAAGACTCGACTGTCACCCAGACCCAAGAACGCATGCATGTCCAAATCAAGGATCAAGGTCATGCTGATCGCATTCTCGACCAGAAGGGAGTGGTCCATCATGAGTTTGTGCCTGAGGGTAAAACAGTCAACCAGCACTTCTACCAGCAGGTCCTCAATCGCTTCCATGACTGGGTTCAGTGCAGCAGGTGGGCTCTGTGGAGAGACAAGTCGTGGCTGCTCCACCACGACAACGCGCCCGCACACACCCCGCTCAGTGTGAGGCAGTTCTTGACCAACAAACAGATCACAGCTCTCAACCACCCTCCTTATTCCCCAGATCCCGCACTGTGAGACTTCTGGCTCTTCCCCAGGCTGAAGACTGTGATCAAAGGAACTCATTTTGCCTCTGTAGAAGAGATCAAGGCCACTGTGACGAGTGAGCTGAGGGACCTCAAGAAGGCGGACTTTACCGAGTGTTTCCATACGTGGCAGAAGCGAATGCAGAAATGCATTAACTCTGGGGGCGGGGGGGGATTACTTTGAAGGGGACCATGCGTAATTTCTCTGTAGATTTTGTAATAAAACATTTATGGGACAGTCTCATTTCTTTTTCGTCACACCTCATTGCAAACTATGTTACTATGACACAATTATTCAAGTACACCTGAACCCACAAGGACATCCTCTTCCCTCTACACCTTTAATTTGCATTCTCTCCTCTTCTCCCTCTATGACTCCACATCACTTTGTGTTCTTGATGTTAACTCTCCCTAATCTTTTCCCCTCATTCCGACAATTCCATGGTCCTACTCCTCTCCTTACTGTCCCCATCTCCGCTACTATTTTGTCTTTACATTATCATCTGCCCTTGAGCTTCACCATTTTCTTGCTCTCATTCAGCCATCTTCACTCTCACTGAGGGAACCTTAGAAAAAGGAGATGGCACTATCATCCATACTGGTGTAGTCTACAGGTCTCCAACTCAAACTGAGGAAATGGATACAGACTTTGATCACTGATATTGCAAAGGTGACTATGAAAGCAGAAGTGATCATATTGAGTGACTTTATAATCTACTAGATGTGGATTAGAGTGAGTGAGTGAGTGAGTATGTATGTATGTCAACTTACTTTTGTACTGCCTTTCTACCATTCAAGGCGGTTTACAGTTAACTGAAGGTGAAACAGAGCCATGGTGGACAAACTGAAATTAGCTGAAATTACTAACTTTCGCTCTATAGCTAATATACCTTTATTAAGTTTGCAGAATCAGCTGTGGCGAATCAGCTAATTTCCTATTTGGATAAATTTGACATTTTGAAGGAATATCAATTTGGGTTTAGGAAAGCCTATAGTACTGAATTGTTATTAGGAGTTTAGTTTCTGATATAAATGCTGCATTAGAAAAGGGTCATCTGGCAGTTCTTCTGCAATCTGATTTGATCTAGTAGATCATGATGTGCTATTGCACCCATTAGAGTCTATAGGGATAAATGGTGTAGTGGTGGTTGGTTTCTTGAAGTACCGAAAATATCAGGTGCAGTTAGGTCAAGATTGTGCTCCTGAGTGGAATGCTTGCTGTGGGGTCCAGCAGGGTTCCCTATTGTCACCCATTCTTTTTAATTTGATTATGGCTACCTTAGTGTCTGCTTTTGAGCAACTGAATTTAAAACTTTATACTTATGCAGATGATATTTCACAGCTGTTGACTTTATCTCCTTCTTCTAAAGATTTTTATACAACTATGTAAATTTGGGCAAAATCGTTGTTTGCAAGTCAATATTTCAAAACCAAAGGTTATGTGCATTAATAATAATAAACCTATTTACCGGATTCTTTAAGTGTGCTTTGACACCATTAGAGCTGAAGTTAGATCCCGTCTTAAAAGTTCTTGGGGTTCTGATAGATACAAATCTAACATTTGAGACCTATGTAAGTTTGTTTGTCTCTAAAATAATTTATAAACTACACCAATTGCATCGATTAAGAGGTTTTTTTTCTATAGAACATTTTCAAATTGTGGTGCAAAGTGCCATCTTGTCATACTTGGACTATGGAAAATTATTATTTCTAAATTGTTCTTACTTTCAGATTAGACGATTATAGCTATGTCAATCCATGACTGCCCATCTCATTTTTGGCTTTTCCCAATATACTAAAATAACACCTCTGTTACATAAATTACATTGGTTAAAAGTCACTAACCAGATTTCTTTTAAGTTTTTTACATTTTTATGCAAACTTTTTAACAATTTTGTTCCAGAATATCTCTTGTGGTTATTACTTCCACTAATGACTTATAAATCTAAACGCTTATAATCTCTTAACACCTTACTGTATCCATCTTGTAGGGGTGTTTATTTAAAATTATGCTTTAGGCACACCATTCCTTATTTGGCGGTACAGTATTGGTCTGAATTGCTCAAATATTTGAAAATGTATCTCTTCTCAATTTCGTAAAAGGTTGAAAACATGGTTATTTAATCAAAATTAATGGTCTTTCTTATATGGATTATTTTTTGCTGTAAACCGTACATAACCACTATTTAGTATGGGATCGTTGCAGTATATAAAATTGTGTTCGATTAGATTAGATTACAAAGAACTAGAACAATGAAACGATGTAACACTGGAACAATGTGAACTATTTACAATGCACTCTTAACAATTTACAGAGCTGCTCCTTCTTCAAATCTGGAAAGAAGTAAAAAGATTGTGAATGCCTTTCAAGAAACATTGCTCAGACAACTGGTGACGGAACCGACCAGGGAAAGTTCGATGCTGGATGTAGTACTCACCAATGGAGACAGTGTGTTGAAATGTCCAGATGGGTGCCCATTTGAGTAGCAGTTATCTTCACATGGTGTGGTTTCAGGTAAAAGCCAAGGCACAGTCCAATCACAGCAAACTCAAAGTCCTGGACTTCAAACGCTGACTTCAGTAAAATGGGAAAGTACCAGAAGGAGAAGTTGGCAGGGTGGAAGGAGATAAGGAAAGTGGAAATGCAGTGGGCTAAAGTAAAAGAAGCAAAAAAAGAAGCAACGGATATATATGTAAGGAAAGTAAATACAAACAAAAAGAAAAGGAAACCTATATGTTTCTCCAAAAAACTGTCTGCACAAATAAAGGCAAAAAACCACAGCTTTCACAAAATTCAGAAGATCTCAAAAAGAGGAACACAGAAAACAGCATAAAGCTAAAAGAGACAAAGAGAGAAATAAGGATAGCAAAAGCAAAGATAGAAGAGAAGATGGCTAAAGATGTGAAGCGTGGAGACAAAACTTTTCAGGTATATTCAGGATAAGAGAAAGATCAGAGGTGGAACTGCAAGACTCAAAAGTGTCGAGGATGGATTTGCAGAGAGCGACATTCAAAAAGCGAAAATGCTCAACAAATACTGCTGTTCTGTATTCACGAAAGAAAATCCTGGAGAAGGACCACATATACGTGACAAATGGAAATGGAGTAGATACCTTATGTAACAATACTTACCAAACGAAGGAGGAAATAAAATATCTGGGAGTAACATTCGATAGTAATCTAAAAATGGAGAAACACCTCCGCAAAACAAACAAAGCCGTATTCCACAAGCTTAGGGTCCTCCAACCGCTAAGGAGCATTATCGAACCTCAGGACTTCAGGACCATTGCCCAGGCACTCATCATGCCACATTTCGACTACTGCAACGCCATCCTGCAGGGTCTCCCAAAGAAAACTCTGAACATTCTGCAAATGGCGCAGAATGTAGCCGCTAGGGTCATCACGAAAAAAGGCTTTGCTGATCACATCACCCCGGTATTGATTGAGCTCCACTGGCTCCCCATCACGGCTCGTATAAAATACAAATCACTCATGACCACTTTCAAGCTCCTACATAACATTGCTCCATCCTTCCTCTCCACCTTGATATGCTCACAACCACCCAACAGAAGCAGAAGAACCTGCAACTCCAACACCCTCCTCATTCCAGCTGATATAAGAACTGTTAAAACCATTACTAGTAATAGAGTGCTCTCATACGCAGCACCTACACTCTGGAATCATCTGCCGCCAGAGTTACGAGATTGCAAAGACCTAACTGTCTTCAGGAAAAACCTCAAGACTCATCTTTTCCAGAGTCATTATAATTTGAATTAACCTAAGAGGTCTAAGTCCAGAACATATTTATGTACTCCTGCTCATTTATGTATAATGTATATATGTATATATGTAATTAGTACTCATATACTTAACAAACCCCTCGTGTGATGTGCCTACCCTCCTGATCAACCTGTACACACCCAAATTTTACTGTACTGATTGACAGTCCTCCTTATGTTCTCCTTGTGTAATCAGACCGCTGCTGATCGCTGGAAGCAGCGGTATATAAATGTTTGCTAAATAAATAAAAAATAAAATAAAATACCACACCATTCATAGAAGATGATGTGTTTGAACAGTTTGCAAAACTGAAAGTGGACAAGGCCAAGAGACCAGATGGGATACATCCCAGGATAATGAAAGAGCTCACAGAGGTTCTGGCAGGGCCTTTAAAAGATGTTCCTTATCGTCTCTCCAGTCCAGTCCCTCACCTCTGGGTTGTGCTCCCCTTCCAACAGCTTGGAGACTGAGCACGTGATCTTCTAGATGACCCTAGGGTATATATACCACTGACACCTCCCTCCAGCTCAGTATGCTCAGTCTCCAAGCAGCTGAGGGGATCAGTAAGCCAGGGGGTTAGGCTTCCAGGTAGAGATGGTTAAGGATAGTATAGGTTCCCTTGATTTTGATTTTGTTTTTGTTTGAATTTGTTTGAGTTTCTTTCAATTTTGTTTTCTTTCCGCCCTTCTCTGGATTTTTGTGGGAGGATTCCTCCTTCCCCACCTCTCCTCCCCCGGGGCGTCATCAGGAGGAGACTTCGGGGGAAGAGTGCCGTTCAAGGCCTGGGATACCGGAGCGACTCCCGATCCCCGTGGCAAGTGAGGAGCCGCTGACCAAGAAAGCCAACACTTGTGGGGGCAGTCATCTCGTGCCTTTCCGCCTCACTGCCGAAGCTCTTGTAGGCAGCTGAGCACGGGAGTGTGACGGTGGCGTGTGCACGGAGGGTGCCAATTGAAGCTCGGCTCTATTTTTGAGCGGGAAAATCTGGCAGTGTTGGAGCGCGGCAGCAGTTCGCAAGTGGAGGTAAGCTGACCACGCGGCTGCCGTCTGCAGCATTAAAAAAGGCCTGCTGAGAGGCGCCAGAAAAGAGTAGAGCCCTAAGGCTTAGGCCTTGCCTTTTGGCGCATTTTTCATCGGTGTTAGCAGTTTGGGGGGTGTTATTTGGGCCTTGCAGCTGTAGTTTTCCTTGTGTTAGTAAAAAAAAAATAAAAAATTAAAAAAAACAAACAAACAAGGGGAAGCGAAAGGAGATATCCTTGTTTGACTGTTTACTTGTTTGTTTTGCAGAGTCCTTAATTTACATTTTAGTTCTGAAAGCAAACAGAGTACTACAAGGCACCATGCCGGTGAGGCCACAATGCTGGGTCTGCAGGACCCGACGAGGAACAGTTTCAGAGGATGGCGTGTGCAGAGGATGCACTATGGAGGCTACAACCTTGGAGCAGGGCATTCAGGTGAGTATAGGCCAGGAACCTCCTCTATCTCTCTCCCTGGATTCAGGAGGGTCTACAGAAGCTGGGGTTGGGGCCCCCTCCTTCCCCTAGGTTAGAGCCTTCTGCCTGCCCCCTGCCCTTTCTCAGTCCTTTACTTCCTAGGGCCCGGAAGAGGGGAGTGGTTGGGGAGATATCTCTCCAGAATTTGTTTTGCTTTTACACAAGGCATTCTATCTGCGGCAGCAAGGAGAGCAGGGTGCAGCATCGGGGCAGGGGCGCACTGAAAATCGGGCGTCAGGCCCAAGGGAGCCGGGGCTCGTGGGAGAGGTGGCAAAATGAGCCAGGCTTATGGGCGATGAAGGACAAGCTTCTCCTTGGTCGGAGATCTGGGGTGGGGAGTCCCCCGACCTGGAGCAGGAAGAAGATGAGGAGGAACTAGAAGAAGGTAAGATCCCAGAGGAACAGGTTTTGATTATTCAGGTCTTCTGCAGGGAAGAACTGCCGGCTCTCATCATTGAGTCCCTTAAGGCCCTTAACATCTCCACGGAATTCCCGGTAGACGAGGAGTCTCTGCTCATCCAGGCGGCATAGAAGACTCAGAAGGTCTTCCCGGTCCACTGGGTGGTCTAACAGATGATCCAGGATGAGTGGGACCAGCCAGAGGCCGGTCTGCGAGGTGTATGGTCCATGGCACGCTTGTACCCATGGCCGGAACAGGACAAAGAATTGCTTCGGTCCCAGAGGGTGGACGCGGCAGTGTCAGTGGTAACCAAGAAGACCACGATACCGGTCAAGGGCAGTGCTCCTCTCAAGGATACCCAGAATAGAAAGCTAGATACCTTGTTAAAGCAAGCCTTTGATATTAATGCCCTCGCTCTCCAAGCGTCAGTATGTGGAGCCTGGGTGGCCAGGGCTTGTCTTCGTTGGTCACAGCGGATCCAACAGCTGGGCGACCTGTCTGGGGACTCAGTAAGTGAGGATGCAAGGATAGAGTCAGAAGCCGCCTACCTCGCGGATGCTCACTATGACCTTATCAGGGGCCTCTCTAAGAGTATGGCTTTGATGGTTGCTGCACGTCGCTACCTCTGGCTTCGAAACTGGGTAGCTGATGGTTCCTCCAAGGCCCTTCTCAGCAGGCTCCCCTTTAAGGGGAAGCTGCTTTTCGGGGAGGACCTGGACAAGTTGGTAAAGGAGCTGGGAGAGTCTAAGATTGGCAGACTCCTGGAGGATAAATCGAAGCAGAGTAGGAATCCCGCTCCCGCTCAAACCCTTCCACGGGAATTCTGTAGGTTTCGGATGTCCCGCTTGGCGCCCTACCAGAGGGGACGTTTCCCCTCTAAGGGGCAGGGGTTCCAGGAGTTTCGAGGAGCAGGCAGAGAATTTGGTGCCTCCTACTCCTCCTCCGCAGGCCCTAGGAAATCACAATGAAGCAAGGGGGCTCAGGTGGGGGTGCTGCCGTTAGGGGATCGTCTGCAGCAGTTTTACTCTGCCTGGGCCCGGGTCACATCCGATCAGTGGGTCATGGAGGTCATCTGAGACCGTTATGCTCTCGAGCTAGTTCATCCAATTCACCCATCATTCATCCAGTTTCCCTGAAGGGCTCCTGCCAAGGTCGCTACACTGAAAGAGACGTCATCACAACTTCTTCATCTAGGGACGGTAGTCCCGGTACGCACAGACCAATGTGGTTGCGTTCGCTACTCCATATGCTTCATGGGCCCCAAAAATGAGGGATCCTTTCGCTCGATTTTCCACCACAAGCGGGTCAACCATTGTCTAAGGGTGCCTCATTTTCGCATGGAGACGCTCCGGTCAGTGATAGAGGCGGTTCGTTCAGGAGAGTTTTTAACGTCTCTCTACCTCACTGAAGTGCATCTGCATATTCCCATCCGGCCGACCATTCAGCAATTCCTGTGTTTTGCGGTCCCAATGGGTCATTTCCAGTTTCAAGCATTGCCATTCGGCCTGGCAATGGCTCCCCGCACTTTCACCAAGGTCATGGTGGTGGTCGCGGCAGCATTCCGCAAGGAAGGGATTCTGGTATACCCATATCTCTATGATTGATTTATCCAAGCCAAGTCCAAAGAGGAGAGCACCAAGGCGATTGCCAGAGTTCTGGAGCTCCTGATAAGTCTAGGTTGGGTAATCAACCTAGCCAAGAGCAGGTTGATTCCTACTCAGGAAATCTAGTACCATGGGGTGAGGTTTGACACGCGCAGCAGCAAAGTTTTCTTGCCGGTTCACCAGGCGCGGGAGCTTTGGATGGTAGTACAGAGGTTTTTGGCTATGAGGGAGCCCTCCTCCTGGCACTATCTGCAGGTGCTGGGGACCATGGCGGTGACCCGCGAGCTTCTTCCCAGGGCGAGAGCCCACATGAGACCGTTGTAGCGGTCCCTTCTCCGACACTAGTCTCATAAGGATCAGCCATTGTCAAGGAAGCTCCCCTGTCCACCTGGGACCAGAAGAGCTCTCAGCTGGTGGCTTCATCCGGGAAATCTGGAGGAGCATATATAGTATATACTACTGGGAATTTTCTGTGAAGGAATTCTTTGTATTAAAGCTAATTAATCTGTGAACCCACTGTTTTTTGTTAAATCAGTCAGGGCCTAGTAGAAGCAGTTTAAGTTTAAATTTAAAACACAGAAGAGAACTTTCCGGTTACACTTCATACCCAGCAGAGAGCTTGCAGTTTAAATTTAATAGTCACTCAGGGCCTAGTATTAGCAAAGTACTTTTAGTTTAAATTTAACACACAGAAGAGAGCTTTCTAGTTAAATTTGGAACACAGCAGAGAGCTTGTAGTTAAAATTTCATAATAAGTCAGAGCCTAGCAGCAGCAAAGAGCTATAATCTAAATCAAATCAGAATATAGCTTAGCATAAAAGGCAAAACAGGGTCAGTACTCTTTGAGCAACAAATAAAGTCTTCTAGAGACCTTTACAAAGAGGCCTTCTACCTAGGGGGCAAGAGACCTGTGAAACCTTTTCAATAGCTGTTAACACCAGGTGGCAGGTCAAAAGGCCATTTTGAAAGACTCCTTCTATCCAAGCAAAGACTGTTAATCACCCAGGAAGTTCGTCACAGCTTACCTCAGCAGCACAGGACAGGGTACCGTGTAGCAGCCCTCTTTTAATAAGTGTTATAAGTGTTATAAGGGTGTTGGGGCCACTTGGCAATAGTGATCATAGCATGATCACATTTGATTTAATTAGTGGAGGAGGGATAGTAAAGAAATCCACAGTACTACCTTTTAACTTTCAAAAGGGAGACTATGATAAAATGAGCAAAATAGTTAAGAAAAAACTAAAAGGAGCAGTTGCAAAGGTTAAAGACTTACATCAAGCTTGGGTGTTGTTAAAAAATACTATCTTGGAAGCCCAGACCAGCTGTATTCCATGCTTTAAGAAAAGTGGAAGGAAGTCCAAAAAACTGCCAGCATGGTTTAAAGGTGAGGTCAGAGAGGCTGTTGTTGCCAAAAAAGCATCTTTCAGGAAATGGAAAAAAGAGCCAAACGACGAAACCTGGAAACAGCACAAGCACTGGCAAGTCGAATGCAAGGCATTGATAAGGCAGGCAAAGGGAGAATTTGAGAAGAAGCTCGCTGTGGAAGCAAAAACGCGAATAAAGACTTTTTCAAGTACATTTGTAGCAAAAAACCTGTGAGAGAGTCAGATGGTCCATTAGATGATAGAGGGGTTAAAGGAGCACTATAAGAGGCGACAAGGTGATAGCGGAAAGACTAAATGAATTCTTGCTTCGGTCTTTATTGAGGAAGATGTAGGGATGTTACCCATGACTGAAGTGGTATTTAAAGGTGCGGAAGAATTGGTTATGAACCTTTCCTCCAGAAACTTGTCCAAAACCTTTTTAAACCCAGGTACACTAACAGCTTTTATTACATCCTCCAGTAAAGCACAGTTACTTACCTGTAACAGGTGATCTCTGGGAACAGCAGGAATTAGTCCTCACATATGGGTACGTAGGAACCGACGGAGCCTGCGCGGGAAAGCTCCCCAGCTTCCTAGAATGGAAGCTTTTGGGACCTCCCACTGCACATGCGCGCTGCCTTCCCGCCTTCCTGAACAGCTCTCCTCAGTTTCGAGTTTATAGCTGAGACAATAGAGAGAGGACAGGAAGACAGATAGATAGAAGATACAACTCCTAGGGGAGGTGGGTGGGTTGTGAGGACTAATTCCTGCTGTTCCCAGAGATCACCTGTTACAGGTAAGTAACTGTGCTATCTCCAGGAACAAGCAGGAATAAGTCCTCACATATGGGGACTCCCTAGCTGAGATGCCTGGGAGATCCCCCTCCAAGGGTTCGCCATCTTCGTATGGATCTCAGGCATCCATCCTGGGAAGGTGGGCAGGAGTTGTCTAAGAATGGAACAGGTGTTTGAGGACAGCCTGGCCAAACAAGGCATCCCGGCGGGAGTCCTTG
Source organism: Ichthyophis bannanicus (assembly GCA_033557465.1). NCBI lineage: Eukaryota > Metazoa > Chordata > Amphibia > Gymnophiona > Ichthyophiidae > Ichthyophis > Ichthyophis bannanicus. The sequence continues at coordinate 1,140,408,760 of CM066033.1, read as the reverse complement.
TCCAAACAGTAATGGGCTGTAAAGGTATGAACCGAGGCCCAGGTAGCGGCTCGACAGATCTGATCAATGGAAACAGAGTGCAGATGAGCCATAGAAGTTGCCATGGCTCTCACATTGTGAGCTGTGACATGGCCTTCCAGAGAAATGTTTTTACTCTGGTAAGCAAAGGAAATACACTGAGCAATCCAATTGGAAAGTGTACGCTTGGAGACTGGAAGTCCCAAATGTGAAGGATCAAAAGCCACGAAAAGTTGAGAAGACTTTCGATGTGGCTGAGTCCTATTAAGGTAAAAGGCTAGAGCTCTTTTACAATCCAGAGTATGAAGGTTCCTCTCTGCACTGGATGCATGAGGAGCCGGAAAAAAGACAGGTAGATATACCTCTTGATTAAGATGAAAAGGCGAGACCACTTTGGGCATAAAGTGGGGATTCGTCCTAAGGACCACCTTGTCATGATGAAATCTTGTATAAGGTGGATTAGCCACTAAAGCCTGCAGTTCGCTGAGCTCAAAAGGTGGCTTCATAAGCTGACCAAGCACTAGATTCAAATCCCATGCGACCGGGGGGGTCTGATGGGAGGTTTAGTGAGAGTCAGGCCTCTCATGAATCTTGCAACAAGAGGATGAGAGGAGATAGGTTGTCCATTTATAGGTTTCAGGGATGCTGAAATAGCACTTAAATGGACTCTTACAGAATTCGTCTTAAGGCCTGCATTGGAAAGATGCAGGAGATAGTCTAAGAGGGAATTCAAAGGAAGTGCCAGAGGGTCAAGGCCCTGCTGAGCACACCAAATGGAAAAACGTTTCCATTTTAAAGCATAAGACCGCCTCGTGGAAGGCTTCCTAGAGGCATGAAAGATATCTTTCACAGGTTGAGAAAGATTAAAGTCTTGAAGACTTAAGCCTTCAGTAACCAAGCTCGGAGATGTAGGGATTTGGGGTTTGGGTGCCACAAAGTCCCCTCCTCCTGAGACAGAAGGTCTGGTGCAGCTCCTAAGTCCAGGGAGGATCCCTGGGAGAGCTGTAGAAGCAGAGGGAACCACACTTGGCGTGGCCAGCGTGGAGCTATGAGGATCATAGAGCCGTGATCTCTCTGGAGTTTGAACAGAGTCTTGGGAATCAGCGGAATGGGTGGAAAGGCATATAGGAACGCCTGACCCCAATGGAGGAGAAAGGCGTCCGTGGCCTGAGCTTCCTGACACGGAGTCCTGGAACAGAACCGGGGAAGTTTGGCATTCCACGGACTTGCAAAGAGGTCTATGTCCGGGGTCCCCCATTCCTGAAAGATTCTGCTTATCTGGTCCACGTGTAGGGACCACTCGTGTGGCAGCAGAACTCGACTGAGCCTGTCTGCTCGAGAGTTTTGAACTCCTGGAAGATACACTGCTAGCAGATGAATTTGGTGCTCTCTGGCGAAGGCCCATAATCTGAGAGCTTCGTTGCAAAGCGACAGAGAGCCCGTCCCTCCTTGTTTGTTTATGTAAAACATGGCCACCTGATTGTCTGTCTGAACCAGGACAGTCAGATTGGCAAGGAGGGTATAGAAGACCTTGAGGGCAAGGTAAATTGCTCGCAGTTCCAGGAGGTTGATATGAAGGGTGGCCTCCTGTGGAGACCAAGTGCCCTGAGTGGAGAGAGTTAGCAGATGGGCTCCCCACCCCAATTGGGAGGCATCTGTCGTGAGGGTTGCTTGGGGTAGCAAGGGCTGAAAGGGAGCCCCCAACAACAGATTCTTGGTGGATATCCACCAATGGAGGGACCAAGACAGACGGTTTGAGGTTTGTATTTGGTCTGAGAGTGCTCCCGACGCCTGAGTCCACTGGGTGGCCAGGGTCCATTGAGCTGCTCTCATATGAAGACGAGCATAGGGCACCACATGTACTGTGGAGGCCATATGGCCCAGGAGGCGTAGCATTTCCCTGGCTGTCAAGTGAGTACTGGACTGGGCTTGGGAGGCCAAGCTCAGCAGACGCTGACCCCGAACCAGTGGAAGGTAGGCTCTTGCAGTGGTGGTGTCCAACTGGGCCCCTATGAATTCTAGAGACTGAGTAGGGCTGAGTTGAGACTTGGGAAGGTTTACCACCAGTCCCAGATACTGCAGAAGGCTCCTTGTGCGGTCTAGGGAAATCTGGGCCTGCGACTGAGTTGGAGCTCGAATGAGCCAGTCGTCCAGATATGGGAATACGAAAATCCCCATGCTTCTGAGAAATGCGGCTACGACTGCCATGCATTTGGTAAAGACTCTTGGGGCAGAGGCGAGACCGAAGGGAAGTACTCTGTATTGGTAATGACTTCCCCTGAACAGAAAGCGAAGATATTTTCTGTGGGATGGATGGATGAGTAGATGTGTATACGCATCCTGCAGGTCTAGAGAACAAAGCCAGTCCTGACTCTGAAGGTATGGAAGGAGAATGCCCAAAGAGAGCATTTTGAATTTCTCCTTGTACAGAAATTTGTTCAATTCTCTCAGATCTAGGATTGGTCTGAATCCCCCTGTCTTCTTTGGAATGAGAAAATAGGGGGAGTAGAAACCTGACCCTTGTTGATGAAGAGGAACCTCTTCTATGGCCCCTTGGGCAAGCAGAGAAGAGATCTCCCGACCCAACAGGGCTAGGAGAGGAGATGGAGAATTGAAGGGTCTCACCATGTGATGAGGAGGAAGGTTGGAGAAATGAAGTTTGTAACCCTCTCGGATGATAGAGAGGGTCCATTGCTCTGTTGTGATTTGTTCCCATCTGGGAGCAAAGTGAGCTAACCTTCCAGGTATGGTGAGAGGTTCTGGTTGGTCCAGAACCAGGAAGGGCAAGTTCTCTAGGGGCAAGTCAAAACCCCTGAGGGGGTGGAGCCTGTTGAGCTGCAGTAGCTGCTGCAGGCTTTGCTCTTGCTTGTTTCGTTTGCTGACGTTTAGCCGCAAAACGAGGTTGAGAAGATTGCTGGCCAGTATTGGAAGCATATCTGGCCTTCTTATAATAAGGCCTCTTGAAAGACTTCTTCTTAGTGGGAGTAGAAGTGGACTTAGAAAGTCTCTCTAAGGTGGCATTTTCAGCGTCCATTTGAGTGGCTTTAACTTGCCACTCTGCACCGAATAAGTTCTCACCTGTACAGGGCAGATTCCGTAAGCCATCTAGAACCCAGGGTTCCAGATCAGAAGCCTGGAGCCAAGCCAGACGTCTGGCTGCAATAGCAATGCCAGAAGCTCTGCTGGCTCCCTCGAAGGAATCAAAGGCAGCTCTGTTGGAGAACTTAAAAACATCTGAAAGTTGTTTCACAACAGAAAGGAAGTCCTCCTGTTTATCCTCAGGGATAAAGGGGGCAAAATGCCGCACTTTCTTGGCAAGTTCCCCTAGGAACATGCCCATATAGAGGCTGTAGGAATTAATCCTGGCTATAAGCATACTAGCCTGGAAGATTTTCCTACCAAAAGAGTCCAGTGTCTTACATTCCCTTCCTGGAGGTGTAGAAGAGTGCCTTTTAGTACTCTTGATCTTTTTCATTGCAGACTTTACCACAATGGAGTGGTGAGGCAATTGAGTTTTCTGAAAACCAGGAGAAGGAGGGACCCGATACATGGTGTCCAACCTACGGGAATAAGGAGACAGAGTTAAAGGGTTCTCCCAGAAATCCATCAATTGTTCTTGAAGGATTCATGGATAGGCAGGGTAACTGCTTCTTTAGGAGACTTAGAGTATCCTAAAATATCCAATCTTTTTGACCTTGGTTCCCTTTCAGAGGAGGTAGTGATAGAAAGGCCTTTAGCCATTTCTAAAATAAAGTCCTGAAAGGACAAATCCTCTGGAGGAGACATTCTCCTTTTTGGAGAAGAAGGTTCCTCAGGAAGGTCAAGGGAGAGCTCTGCAGACTCATCAGAGGAGCCAAAATCCTCAGAGGAATCGGTGTATTCTCTAGTTTCCTCCAACGCACGATACGCATACCGATCGGTATCGACATCGGGCGTACCGGGTATGGAAGCGGTATGGAGCGAAAGCCCATACGGTACCGATTTGCGTTTAGAAGAGGAAGGCCTGGGTTCCGGCATGGCGGACGATACCGGAACCGGGCCCGGAACCGCTGGAAGCGGTACCGATGGCGTTGCAGCGTTAATGAAAGCCATGACGGCCTGCTGCATGGATTGGACAGTATTGCCCATAGACGCCACAGCTGCCTGGATGTCGGTACCGGTATGGGCCGGTACCCCAGAGCAGTCCAACAGGTGATCTGTCGAGGCCGTGCCATCGATGTCAACCTGTAGCCCCTGAATTGGCGTTTTGGAAGGCAGAGCTTCCCGCCGGGGCTGTTTGGCTGGGGCAGGGTCCTCAAAACTAAGAGCCTCTCGATGCTTTGAAGGAGATTTGCTCTTTGAGGACTTGCCCACAGAAGGTTTGGTTACCTGAGATCCATCCGGAGATGATGACCTGGATGACTGTGATGTTGGATTCTCTGAAGCAAACAGCACATGGAATTTGTTGGCCCGGTTCTGCAGCCCACGCTTAGACATTTGGGAGCAGGAAGGGCAGTCCGGAATGGAGTGGTCAGGCCCCAAACATTTAAGACACCATTCATGGGTGTCTGTGACTGATATTACAGCAGTACACTTGGTACACTTCTTAAATCCAGGGGCTGGCTTCTCCATGTGGAGAATTCAAGTAGGCCTGAAGGCCTAACTGAAGTGACCAAGTGCTGAAAAATGATAAAAGAAAAGAAAATAATTTTTCAAGAAAGAAAAAGGAAGACCGGCGATACCGGTATCGGTATGGGAAGGCAGGTACGCGGTCTAAAGAAACAAAACAAAAAACTACAATTTCTTCAGCGGTGACAGGATACACGACCTGCTGGCTCCGCGGAAAAAGAGAAACTGAGGAGAGCTGTTCAGGAAGGCGGGAAGGCAGTGCGCATGTGCAGTGGGAGGTCCCAAAAGCTTCCATTCTAGGAAGCTGGGGAGCTTTCCCGCGCAGGCTCCGTCGGTTCCGACGTACCCATATGTGAGGACTTATTCCTGCTTGTTCCTGGAGATAGAATACCAGAGTTTCATTACACGTTGAGTAAAAAAATATTTTCACTTATTAGTCTTAAAAAGGTTACACTGTAGCTTCATTGCATGTCCCCTAGTCTGTCTATATTTTGATGGTGTAAACAATCCACCTAAGTTTACCTGTTCCACTCCATTCATTAATTTATAGACCTCTATCATATCTCCCCTCAACCGTCTCTTTTCCAGGTTGAAGAGCCCTATCTTTTTTAGCCCCTCTTCATAAGCGCATCCTTCCATGCCCTTTAGCATTTTGGTGCTCTTCTCTGTACCTTTTCTTCTAATAACGCTATATCCTTTTTAAGATACAACAAATAGAATTGCACACAATATTCAAGGTGCGGTCACATCATGGAATGATAAGAGAGGCATTATAATATCCTTGGTTTTATTCTCCATTCCTTTCCTTATGATTCCTAGCATTCTATTTGCTTTCTTGGCTACAGCTCACACTGGGCGGAGGGTTTCAACATGTTATCCATGGTGACACCTAAATCTTTTTCCTGGGTAGTGGTTCCTAATGTGGAACCTTCATCATGTAACCATAGTTTGAGTTGTTCTTTCCTAGGTGCATAACTGCACTTGTCAACATTCAATTTAATCTACCATTTGGATGCCCAGTCTTCCAATTTATCAAGATCCTGTTGCAATTTTTCACAATCATCTTGGGTTTTAACAACTTTGAATAATTTTGTGTCATCTGCCAATTTGATTACCTTACTCGTTATTCCCATTTCCAGGTCATTTACAAATATGTTAAAAAGCAGCAGACACAGCACAGATCCCTGGGGTACTCCACTATTCACTTTTCTCCATTGGGAAAATTGGCCATTAAGCCCTATCCTCTGCTTTAGCGTAGTTACTCAACTGTAACGGGTGATCTCCGGGAACAGCAGGAATTTAGTCTTCACATATGGGTATCGTCGAAGCCAATGGGTATCGTCAAATAGGAACGCTTTTGGGAGCATCCCTTAGCACATGCGTGCTGCCTTCCTGCCTTTCCAACTGTCCCTCTTCAGTTAAGTTTGTAGCTGAGTGAAAGGATAGAGAGAGAGAGGAAAGAGACAGAGAGATAGAGACATCTCCTAGGGGAGGTATGTGGGTTGTGAAGACTAAATTTCTGCTGTTCCCGGAGATCACCTGTTACAGGTGAGTAACTACGCTATCTCCAGGAACAAGCAGGAATGTAGTCTTCACATATGGGGACTCCCTAGCTGAAGATGCCAGGGAGATGACCTCAGGAAGCTGCCACCTATAGTGAGGTGGGCCATGCTTCCTCCCATGGATCTCTGGCATCCTACCAGGGTTGGTGGGTAGGAGTTGCATTAAGTTTGAAAGAGATTTTGAAGAACAGCCTGGCCAAAGAAGGCATCCCGATGGGAGGCTTTATCTAGGCAGTAGTGAGCTGTAAAGGTATGTACCGAAGCCCAGGTGGCTGCTCGACATATGTCATCAATAGACAAAGAGTGAGCTGTGACATGGCCTTCAAGAGGAAGACTCTTACTCTCATAAGCAAAGGATATGCATTGTGCAATCCATTTGGATAAAGTCCTCTTGGAGACTGGAAGTCCCAAATGACTAGCATCAAAAGCAATAAAAAGTTGAGAAGACTTTCTATGTTGCTGTGTTCTTTGTAGATAAAAAGCTAAAGCTCTTTTACAGTTCAAAGTGTGAAGGTTCTTGTCTGCATTAGAGGCATGAGGCCTCAGAAAGAATACAGGAAGATAAATAAATATAAAATAGAAATATAAATGATTTCCCTGTTTACTTCCATGTTAATTTTCCTGTTACTTGTAATAGGTCTGTTATATCTGACCAATTGTTGTATTGTTTCAATGTAAACCGCACTGATGACAAATAGCGCGGTTTATAAGAAAATTAAATTAATAAATAAATCGATTGATTTAAATGAAAAGGCGAAATCACCTTTGGCATAAAGTGTGGATGAGTTCTGAGGACAACCTTATCATGGTGAAACCTAGTGTAAGGAGGATCAGTCACTAAGGCTTGCAATTCACTAATGTGACATGCAGAAGTGATTGCAATTAGGAAGATAACCTTCCAGGACAAAAACCTCAGGGTAGTAGTGGCTAAAGGTTCAAAGGGCGGTTTCATTAGCTGCCCGAGAACTATATTTAAATCCCATGCCACCGGTGGTGGTTTGATGGGAGGTTCTGTTAACAGAAGACCTCTCATAAATCTGGATATGAGAGGATCAGAGGAAATTGGTTGTCCATTTAGAGGCTTATAAGAAGCTGCAATTGCGCTAAGATGGACTCTTACTGAATTGGTCTTTAGACCAGAATTTGATAAATGAAGTAGATACTCTAGTATCGCTTCCAAAGGTATCACCAGGGGGTTTAACCCCTTCTGGGAACACCATATAGTGAAACGTTTCCACTTGAAGGCATAAGAGCGTCTTGTGGAAGGTTTTCTAGAAGCCTGAAGGATATCCTTTACCTGCTGGGAAGGGTTGAGATTCTGAAGATTTAAGCTTTCAGCAACCAGGCCGTGAGATGCAGGGACTGGGGATTCGAGTGCCATAGGGTCCCGCTCTCTTGGGATAGGAGATCTGGAGCACACCTTAACTCCAGAGGCGCAGCTTGAGAGATATGTAGAAGCAGGGGCTACCACATTTGGCACGGCCACCATGGTGCTATGAGGATCATACGACCTCTGTCTCTCTGAAGCTTGAAGAGTGTTTTGGGGATGAGAGGAATAGGTGGGAAGGCATAGAGGAAGTCCCGACCCCAGTGAAGGAGGAAGGCATCCCTTGCCTGGCAATTGTGAGACGGAATCCTGGAACAGAACCGGGGAAGTTTGGCATTCAGTGGACTTGCAAAGAGGTCTATGTCTGGAGTCCCCCAGATATGAAATATCTTTGTCACCTGGTCTAGGTGGAGAGACCATTCGTGAGGCAGCAGTACTCAGCTGAGTTTGTCTGCCCAAAGGTTTTGAATGCCTGGAAGATATACCACGAGAAGGTGAATTTGATGCTCTCTGGTGAGGGTCCAAAGTCGTAAAGCTTCGTTGCATAACAACAGGGAGCCTGTTCTGCCCTGCTTGTTCACATAGAACATGGCTACTTGATTGTCCGTTTGGACTAGGACTGTCTTGTAGCTGAGATGGGCATGGAATACTCGAAGAGCTAAATAGATTGCTCTTAATTCTAGGAGGTTTATGTGAAGACAAGCCTCCTGTGGAGTCCAGGTGACCTGGGTAGAGAGATGATGCAGGTGTGCTCCCCAACCCACCTGTGATGCATCTGTTGTTAGGGTGGCCTGGAATAGGGGTTGTTGGAAAGGAGACCCCACTAAAAGATTCTCCAGTGATTGCCACCATTGAAGGGACAAGATCAGTCGATGAGAGTTTGATATCTTGTCTGACAGACGTCCTGTGGCCTGTGTCCACTGTGCGGATAGGGTCCAATGGGCTGCTCGCATGTGGAGGCGAGCATAGGGAACTACATGAACTGTGGATGCCATCTGTCCCAGTAACTGTAGCAGTTCTCGAGCAGTTAGGGAGGATTTTCTCGCTGCTTGAGAAGCTAGTTGCATTATGCGAAGATACCGGGCCTGTGGAAGAAAAGTGAGGCAGAGCAGAGGCTTTTGGAATCGTGGCTTTTGGAATCGTGGAGGCTCGAATGAGCCAGTCGTCCAAGTAAGGGAAGACGAATATCCCTAGGGTTTGCAGGAATGCAGCTACTACTGCCATGCATTTCGTGAAAACTCTTGGTGCGGAAGCCAGACCAAAGGGAAGAACCCTGTACTGGAAGTGTTTTCCCTTGAAAAGGAATCGTAAGAATTTCCTGTGATCTGGACGGATCAGAATGTGAGTATATACATCCTTTAAGTCTAGAGAGCAAAGCCAATCCTGACTTTGAAGGTATGGCAGAAGAGTTCCCAGAGAAATCATTTTGAACTTCTTTCGGAACAGGTATTTGTTCAATTCTCTGAGGTCTAGAATGGGTCTGTGTCCCCCTGTTTTCTTTGGAATAAGAACAGGGGAGTAGAACCCTGTACCCTGCTGGAGGATGGGTACTTCCTCTATTGCCCCTTGGGCAAGAAGTGTTGAGACCTCGTGATTCAGCAGATTGTCTGCAGAGGTCTGGGAATTGAACTGCCTTAGGATTGTAGGGTGGGCAAGCTGTGAAAATGAAGCTTGTATCCCTCTCCTACAATGGACAGAGTCCAATTTTCTGCTGTTATTTGGTGCCATCTGTTGGCAAAATGACACAGCCTGCCTGGAATATTTAGGGGTTCTGGACCCCTCAGAGGCAGCAAGGCTAAGCTCTCTAGGAAGGAGTCAAAGCCCTTGAGGGGGCTGAATCTGCGGAGCTGGTTGAGCTCTCGGGCCTTTTGGCTTCTTCTGCTGTTTGAATTGCTGTTGTTGTCCCCTTTGGGCAACTTGACCGTGAGCTTGGCTTTGTTGGGTATAGGATGGATAAAACTTCCTCTTTTTGCTGAAAGAGGGGTTTTTATAGGGTTTCTTTTTGGCTGGAGTGGCTGTAGATTTTGACAATCTATCTAAGGTGATATTGTCAGCATCTATCTCATTAGCCTTTTCCTGCCAATTCTTGCCAAAGAGGTTTTCTCCTGTGCAAGAGATGTTGCCTAATATATCCTGTACCCAAATCTCAAAGTCTAATGCCTGAAGCCAGGCAATCCGTCGTGCACCAATGGCAATAGCAGAGGTTTTGCTGATGCATTCACAGCAGTCAAAGGCTGCACGATTCACAAACTTGGAGACATCTTGAGCATGCCTGACAAGCGTAAGGAAGTCTTGTCGTCTGTCATCTGGGAGAAGTGGGCTCATAAGCTCCAAATCTCCTGTAACCTCTTTGAGGAACATTCCCATATATAAAATATATGAGCTGATCCTAGCTGAAAGCATGGAAGCCTGAAAAGTTTGACGTCCAAAAGCATCAAGAGTACTGCATTCACAACCTGCAGGATTGGATGCATGTCTCTCTGCACTTTTCATCCTACGCATGGCTAACTTCACTACCACTGAATGGTGTGGCAGCTGAGTCTTTTGAAATCCAGGACATGGTGGAACTCGATACTGCCACCCACCCGCTCCCTAACCTTGAGGGTTTGAGGAGGGGTCGGCCTTGAGGTTGAGGTTGTAGTTGTGAAGGTCGAATGATAAGGCAGGCAAAAGAATATTTTTTTACATAAGGATTTATTTCTCCCACTCTGTGGTGGAATGGAACAGGCGTAAAGGAATATATATTAGCCAAAGTAGGAACAAAAGGAAAAACAGACTCTTCAAATGCTGTGCTCAAAATGTCCTTCAACACTGCAGCTCACATTCCGTCATGTGACCTCTACTTTTAAATCAATTAAACAAGGAGAAAACAATAATGTTCCTGTACTGTAACCAAGTTATGCTTCAGCTTATTTTTATCTCTTCATAAGCTCTTCAGCCAGGTACTTAAACAGCATACATTTTAGGATATCATAGCAAATGACCATTCAAGCTTTGCTTTACTAATTTCTGTCAATCAGACAGGTTGAGCAGTCCACTGGTTGATTCAATTCAATCATTGGCAAAGGAGAAGCCAAGGGCATTTCTACTTCAGGACTCTTCTCTGATTGCACTAACTTCTGGTCAGGAATTGCTCGTTTATCTAAGAATTCTTTGAACTCTCTAAGGCAGGGGTCTCAAACTCAAATTGCTTTGAGGGCCAAATGAGGACTTGTAGAGTAACCCGGGGGCCGCACAAGACGCAGGCCTCATTTGCATAAGGGCATCATTTGCATAAATATTTGCATAATGTTACCATACACTAACTTTTAGTAAACATGCCTCTTAATGAGTGTATGGATAAAGAAAGACTAAAAGATTTCTACATTACTATAAACCAGTGCCAACCGCCAGGCACATTAGGAACTACTAGAAACACTGCTCATTTAGAACCCATAGCAAACCTGCCGTGTCCTAACAGCACTACCAGGACTCACAAAGCACCATACCCTAACTATCAAAAGGCAACACTGCAAATATTAAATCAACACATTTCAGAGAATAACAATACATGACCTACTCGGGAAAGAGAACAAGTGGCAATGTCAAATAGGAATTACACAGAATACCTCAGCTCAGTTACACATGCAGAACATCCACCATCACCACCACAGCAATCACAAATTAGACACAGGAAGACACATAAACTGGGAACCCCAAAAGCCACCATTAGACTGTACAACACTGTAGACATAAATCTATACCTTGTTTTCCTCTTGTATTTAATAAAGTTCAGACGTTAATGATTCACATTTCCAATAGCTGACTTATTTCAGTTATTAAATTCAAAATAAAGAGATATTTTTCTACCTTTTGTGCATTTTTTTTCAGTTGCAATTGTTCCATTCACTTTTCTTCTGGTTTCTTGTGTCTTCTGCTAACTCTCCATCGTCTGCTGTCCATTTGTCCTTTCTTCTTTCCTAGTTTTTTTCCATTCTCTCTACATCTGCTTTTAACATACTAATCATTCTCTTTTTGCTCCTTGCTCATTCCTAGTTCATCCACTCAAATTTGACCCCTCCATCCTCATTCACCACGTACTCTCCCAATACCCGGCCAATTGTAGATTTTCTTCCCTCCCACACAAAATATATTTCCCCTCTCCATAATCGTCCCCCAACATCAACTCCCTTCTAGCCCATCCGCTCCCTTCTAGTCCCCGCATCATCAGCCCATTTCCAGTCCTAGCTCCTCCCCTCACAGCCCATTTTCCAAGCCCCCTTCCACTCAGTTCCAAGACCTGCAGTTCAAGCTCCCTTCTACTCAAGGAGTAATTCAGCCTGCTTTCTAACTGGGCTGGGCTGAGGATTTACTCCTTCCTTGGGTAAGTAATTGTTTGCAGACTTTACTTCAGGAAAGCAAGTAATGTCGTCTCTGTTAAAACATTCATTCAATGCACTGGAGTTACCCCTCCCCCACTTGTCTCTGTAAGTAAGTGTCGGGTTAGCCAGTTCAGTTGTATGAGGAGTGCTTCTAAAGAGTGCTTCAAACGTAGGACCTTCTAATTCCTCCCGGCTTATTTCTCTCCCATATAGGTCAGCTGTGTTCTTTCTACTAGCCTGCTTGCTAAATCTTTCAGCTGTCTGGTGAGAATAGCTGGGTTTGTTTAAACGAGTTTCAGGCTGCAGCCAACTGCCTTCATAATGCCTGAGTCTGTCCTGGGTTTTAAAATCAGCATTCACTCTTTCTGGCTTCTCATAAAACTTATCATCTGAATTAAACACACCATGTACCTTGTATTGGGGATTGTCTGAGAATTCCTTGCCACTCTGCCTTCCTTTCCACGGGTCAGCTTTCCCCTCCAGAAGCCTGGGCTTTATCCCTGGGTCTCTCAGTGCTTCACACCTCTCTTGTTCCCAGAAGGTTCTTTCAGGCACTGAGTATCCCTGGTACCTGCTTCTTGGTTCTGAATCCCTTCTCCTAGGATTACAGCTGGGCAGTGTTTCTCCTTCTAAGTCAAGGGTTTCTGCATCAAAGGCTGCTTCCTGCCTTTCACGTTGCTTCCTTCTTCCTTGCCTTGCTCCGTCTCTCCTCTCTCTCTCTTGTCTCTCTCTGTTTAACAAGCTGCCTCTGCTTTGGGCAGCCCGCCTCCTGCTAGGGCGTGCCCAATCAGTAACTGTGCTTCTCCCTTCCCCCGAGGTGAGCTGTGTTAGCTGATTAGCCATGTGTTTCTTGTTCTGAGCAGAGAAAATCCTGCATTTAGCTGCAGTACCAAAACCTTCCACCAGGTCACCATCTGTTTCCATGGCTTCTGGGGAAGCTACCACGTCACAATACATGGTATCAAGCCTCCTAGAATGAGGAGATGTAGTCAATGGTGTCTCCCACATTCTGAGCATCAGATCATGAAGAATTTAATGAATGGGCAGAGTGGCTGCCTCCTTTGGAGCCTTAGGATATTGGAGAATTTCCAATTTCTTTGCTCTAGGTTCCTTTTCAGGAGCTACCATGATTGAAAGGCCTTTGGCAACATCGCAAATAAAATCCTGAAAAGACATGTCCTCCGGAGGCAACATTCTGCGTTGGGGAGAAGTGTCTTTCGGGAGAAAAACTCTGGTACCGGCAGAATTATCAGAGTCATCGGAATCGGAGGATTCGAAGTATCTCTGATCACGATGTTCATGTAAGGCACGGTCCCGGTATCGATTGAAGTCGGTACCGAGTTGATGCGGTACTGATCTTTCGATGCCCAGCAAAGATGGCATGGGAAGAATTCCCACCGGGCCGGTACCAGTCAGTGCTGGTACCAGCATCGGTACCAGTGTCGGTACCAGTGCCCATTGAACCATCGGTGTCAACAGTACCGCAGCTGTAAGGAGAGCTGCAATATTACGCTCGATAGCGAGGAATCTCTGGTCTTTCGACGCTGCCAATGCCTGGGTGTCGGTACCGGTGAAGGCGGCCAGGACCCTTGTGCATAGCACCAGTAGTTCTGTCGAGGCTGAGGCCTTGAGAACATCCTGGAACCCCGTTGATGCTTTGGAGGCCGAAGCCTCCTGCCAGGGCTGTTTTGCCGATGTGGTTCCCTCAAGGGCAATGCCAATGGCCTCTCGATGCTTAGCAGGAGAGCTACCCTTTGAGGACCGGCTTTTATGTTTAGTTACCTGAGATCCATGGGAGGAAGAAGAGGCTCTTGAAGATGTTGATGCAATGGACCTAGCATCCGAAGAAAAGAGGGTACCGAGCTTTGCAGCCCAGTTCTGTCTTCCTCTTTTAGTCATTCCCATACAAGAGAGACACTCAGATGGAGAATGGTCAGGGCCTAAACAATTAAGACACCAGTCATGGGTGTCTGTGATGGAAATGGTACTGCCACACTTAGTGCATTTTTTAAAACCCCTAGCTGGTTTTTCCATCTTTAAGGAAAATGGGGCCTAGAATTTTTTTTTTTTTTTTTAGAAGAAAAGAAAAGAACCAGCGGTACCGGTAGGTGTCGTGCGGAGGCAAACGCGACCACAAGAAAACAAGATTAAAGAAGAAATTTTCTGCGGTGACAGGGTATGCGTCCTGTCGGCTCCGCGGAAAACAAAGACCTGAAGAGAGACAGTTGGAAAGGCGGGAAGGCAGCGCGCATGTGCTGAGGGATGCTCCCAAAGCGTTCCTATTGGACGCTGGGGAGTGTTCCCGCGCAGGCTCCGTCGGTACTGACTATACCCATATGTGAAGACTACATTCCTGCTTGTTCCTGGAAATCTATCTTTCAACCAGTTCCTGATCCACAATAGTACACTGCCTCCTAACCCATGACTTTTTAATTTCGCCAAGAGTCTCTCATGAGGAACCTCGTCAAAGGCTTTCTGAAAATCCAGATACACTATATATCAACTGACTCACATTTGTCTACCCATTTATTCACACCTTCAAAAAAACATAACAGATTAGTAAGACAAGACCTTCCTTGGCTAAAGCCATGTTAGCTGTCTCCCATTAAGCCATGACTATCTACATGTTCAGTAATTTTGTTCTTTATAATGGTTTCTACCATTTTTCCTGTTACGGAATTCAGGCTCACCGGTCTGTAGTTTCCTGGACCACCCCTGGAACCCTCTTCAATCCCAAATCCTTCTCTCACTCTTTCTTCATTTTCTGAAATCACTGAGGAGGAAACTACAAATTTCCTCTCCTCCTCCAAACTGACCACCTGCTCCTCTGATCCAATTCCCACCATCTACTCAGCTATATCTCTTCCACTATCATCCCTTCCATCTGTCATATCCTTTATTTTATTTATTTATTTAGACGGATTTAGTATACCGCTTTATCATTAAATCAAAAGCGGTTTAGCACATCAAACAATCGAGGTAATTGTGTGGTCAGTAGCATGCAGTGGGAGATCAAGAAGAGTGATGTGGGGTGCAGAATGCTAGATTTTATCGGTGAGCTATATACAAAGTGAGCAATATACGTATATACAAGATTAGAGCCATGTGTAAAGGTGATCTAAGATATGGGCCTGTATAGCGTTGTAGATATTGCACATAGGAGTCCTTAATTCTTAATCTATCACTTTCCACTGCAACTGTTCCAGTGGCCTTCAAACATGCTATGGGTACACCTCTTCTCAAAAAGTCTGCACTAGATCCTACCTGTCCTTCCAGTTATCGGCTCCTCTCTCTCCTCCTCTTTGCTTCAAAACTACTTAAACGAGCGATTCACCGCCACCGTCTTAACTTTCTTTTTTCTCAAGCCATCCTGGACCCACTGCAAGATGGCTTTTGTTCTCTACATTCCACAGAAATAGTTCTTGCCAATGTCTCCAGCAACTTGTTCCTCAACTAATCCAAAGGCCTCTACTTGATGCTCACCCTTCTTGACTTTTCTGCTGCCTTTGACACTGTTGATCACCACCTTTTCCTCAATACGCTCTCCTCGCTTGTATTTAGGGAGTCTGTTTGGTCCTGGTTTTCTTCTTATCTCTCCCATTGTACTTTTAGTGTATGCTCTGGTGGATCCTCCTCTATTGCCATCCAGCTTTCATTTGGTGTACCCTTGGGGGTCTGTCTTGGGACCTCTCCTTTTCTCTTTCTACATTCAGTTCTTGGTGCACTTATTTCCTCTCATGGTTTTCAGTACCACCTTTATGCTGACAACTCTCATATCTATCTTTCTGTGCCTGAAATCTCTCCAGTAATTCAGGCCCAGATCTCTGCCTGCTTATCTCACCACCATCTGAAACTGAACATGGCCAAAACTGAGCTTCTTATCTTTTCCCCCTAAACCTACCCCCTTCCTCCCTTCTCTATTTCTGTGGATAACACTACACTCCTCCCCGTTTTCTCAGCTCGCAATCTTGGGATCATCTTTGACTCTACTCTCTCTTTCTCTTTACACAACCAACAGATAGTTAAAACCGGTCAATTCTTTCTCTATAACACTGGCAAAATGTGTCCCTTCCTTTCTACACACACACTACTAAGGACCCTCATCCACTCACTAGACACCTCCTGTCTAGACTATTGTAACCTGCTCCTCACTGGTCTCTCTCTGAAGGGGAGAAAGATGATTTGATCTGTTCAAAACTCAGCTGCACGGCTTATCTTCCGCCAGTGTCGCTATGCTCATGTAACCCCCCCCCTTCTCAAGTCACTTTACTGGCTCCCTATCCATTTCTGCATCCAGTTCAAACATCTCTTACTTACCTACAAGTGCATTCATTGTGCAGCTCCTCACTACCTTACCTTTTTAACTCACTCTACACTCCTCTTCAGCAAAAAGTCACTCCATGTCACTCCAAGGAATTCTTGCCTTCAGACCGGCGTTGAGTAGCCTGTTTCGAACAGTTCGATCAGTAACGGACACACCAAGATCCATAAGTTCCTGATTGATGTCCTTGGCAGATTTACAATTTTTTAAAGCCAGCCTAACAATCATTTTGTCAGTTTTTGGAGTTGTAGACTTTTTCCTTCCTCTTCCCTTCTGAGTTGCAACACTTTCAGTGACTTTGAAGCAAGCACACAACTTTTGTACACCAGATGCTGTCACTCCATGGCCCATCTTCTGAGCAATTTCACGAAAGCTATACCCCTCATTTCTCAAAGTAAATGGAAATTACACTTATCTCTACATTCCACAGAAATAGTTCTTGCCAATGTCTCCAGCAACTTGTTCCTCAACTAATCCAAAGGCCTCTACTTGATGCTCACCCTTCTTGACTTTTCTGCTGCCTTTGACACTGTTGATCACCACCTTTTCCTCAATACGCTCTCCTCGCTTGTATTTAGGGAGTCTGTTTGGTCCTGGTTTTCTTCTTATCTCTCCCATTGTACTTTTAGTGTATGCTCTGGTGGATCCTCCTCTATTGCCATCCAGCTTTCATTTGGTGTACCCTTGGTACCACTTATCTGGTAATTGATGTTCCTGGAGGGACTCCAGTTCAGTCCTCCACCACTGGGTAGTGTACCTCCTCCTGCAGCATGGAGACTGGACCAATCAGCTTCTTGCCAGCACTGGGTACCTCATGTTGGAAATCCCATCATCCCCAGTGAACTATTGACAAAGCAAACTCAAAGGAGCAACAGATAAGTAGCTAAATAATAACATAATAACATTTCCAACCTTTCAACTATGAACTGTACTCATTAACGTTAAGACCCCTGCAAAATCAAAGGGGGAAAAAAAACGATACCCCCAGCCTCTGTACTTTTTCACCCGAAACCGCTCAAAAGATAGAGGTGAGAGAAGCCAAAGAGAGAAACAGAACAGAGAGAACCGGCAATGGTAAGGAAGGCCTCAAGATATATATATATATATATATATATATATATATATACTGTATTCTTCAGAGACACAACCATCCCCCCCCCCCTGCAAAGGAATAACTACATCTGAAATAGACACCCCTGGGTGGGAACGAGGACTGAACTGGAGTCCCTCCAGGAACATCAATTACCAGGTAAGTGTAATTTCCATTTCCCTATCAGTCCTCCAGTTCAGTCCTCCACCACTGGGATGTAGCAGAGCAGTAATCATTGGGAGGGACCTTTGCAGCCAGAACGCAATACCGCTGAGTCAAAATAGGCATCGCTCGCCGCCATGACATTCAGCTGGTAGTGCTTGCTGAAAGTATGAAGAGATGACCAGGTAGCAGCTCTACAAATTTCCGCTGGCGGGATTAAACCATGCTCCACCCAGGACGTCGCCTGTGCCCTAGTAGAGTGAGCTCGCAATCCCACGGGCATTGCTCTTCCTTGTAAGAGATAAGCCAACACAATCGCTTCTCTAATCCATCTGGAAATGGATGCTTTCGATGTCGCTTCTCCCTTCCGGGAACCTCCAAACAGCACGAACAGACGGTCCGATTTGTGGAAATTATCCGTGACCTTTAAATACCACCTCAAGACCCTCTTTATGTCTAGGCGGTGCAGGCTATTGCCCTCCGCGTCCCCCTCTGATACAGAGAACGCTGGCAGGGAAACAGACTGGTTTAAATGAAACGGAGACACCACTTTTGGCATAAAAGATGGAACCGGTCTCAACACCACCTTTTCCCTAGAAAAAGCCAGAAAGGGCTCTCTACATGACAATGCCTGCAACTCCGAGATACGTCTTGCTGAGCAAATGGCAATAAAGAACACTGTCTTTAAAGTTACATCCTTAACCGACGCCTGGTTCAAAGGCTCAAAAGGCTTCTTGGTTAAAGCCCCTAGAACCAGGTTAAGATCCCACAGCGGAACCACAATTCTGCGCGAGGGCAGGAGCCGATATACCGCTTTAAGGAAACGCTGCACATCTACATGAGAGCCGAGAGTCACTCCTTGGACTTTTCCTCTATAGAAGGACAAAGTTGCCAACTGAACCCTCAAGGAGCTGGCAGTCAGACCTTTTACAAATCCGTCTTGCAGAAAACCTAATATCAAAGGAACTGACACTGTCGTGGCCCGCACCTGACGCCCCGCCAACACCAGTCCTCAAAGATACGCCAAATGCGGACATACGCAAGTGAGGTAGATTGTTTTCTTGCTCTAAGCAGCATGGAGATGACCGCCGCAGAATATCCTTTTTTCCTCAACTTTGCCCTTTTAATGGCCAGACCGTAAGCGAGAATCGATCCACCTGAGGCAGTCAAAGTGGCCCTTGCACCAACAAATCTTCCGATATCATGACTCTCCATGGCTCACCGTCGAGCAGATGAACCAGATCGGCATACCACAGACACCTCGGCCAGTCCGGTGCCACTAATACTACCCTTCCAGGATGTGCTTCTATGCGATGTACCACTTATCCTATGAGGGTCCAAGGGGGAAAAACACATACTGTAGGAGACCCGACAATGGCCAAGGCTGAATGAGAGCGTCGATGCCTTCAGACATCCTCTCCCGTCTTCTGCTGAAAAAACGATCCGTCTTCGCTGACTGGAATGTCGCCATGAGATCCATCATCGGTGACCCCCATCTGTGAACAATCTGATCGAACACCGCCGGGTGCAGCTCCCATTCCCCGGCATCCACCCGAACTCTGCTGAGGAAATCTGCCATCACATTGTCCTTTCCTGCAATATGCGCTGCCGAGATGGTTTGCAGTCGTGGCTCTACCCAGGTGAAGAGCGCTTCTGCCTCTTCTTCCATGGCTACACTTCCCGTTCCGCCTTGCCGATTGATGTAGGCCACGTCACCGCATTGTCGCAACAGTATTCGCACTGCCTGTTCTTTCACCGTGCTTTCGAATGCCTGAAGCGCCAAGAGGACCGCTCGCAGCTCAAGGCGTTTGATTGACCAAGCCCCCTCCTGGTCGGACCATACCCCCTGCACGAATAGCCCCTGGCAATGAGCCCCCCCCCGCCCGCAAGACTGGTGTCTGTCATCAGGGGGAGCCAGACTGGCTGTTCCAAGGGTATTCCCGCCTCCAGGGATCCTGGGGACAGCCACCATTGCAGCGTTCATCGAACATGAAGAGGACAAGGAAGAGGTTTGTTCAAGGAGTCTCTGTGGAGAGACCAACAACGTAACAACGCTCTCTGCAAGGGCCGCATATGAAATCTGGCCCACGGCACCACCTCCAGGGTCACGGCCATTGTTCCCAGCAACCACAGGTATCACCATGCTGATGGGGCTGGAGTGCACAGGAATCTGTGTACTATCTTTATCTTTATTAAAAACTTATTATACCGCCTAAACCAAAAGGCATACAGCGGTGTACAATAAAACAAAGGCTACTGGGGAAACAGAAAAGAACGCCAATTATTCACTAACTGGCGAAAGAGTTGCACTCGATGATCCGGAAGAAACACTGCTCATCTTGACGTGTCAAAATGAACTCCCAGATATTCGAGGACTTGGGACGGGACCAAGTGGCTTTTGTCCGAGTTGACTACCCAGCCGAGACTCTGAAGCAGCTTCACTACCCGGTCTGTCACCTGTACGCTCTCGTGTTTGGATTTCGCCCGAATCAACCAGTCGTCGAGGTAAGGATGGATCAGAATACCTTCCTTCCATAACGCCGCCGCCGCCACCACCATGATCTTGATGAACATGCGCAGAGCCGTCGCCAACCCAAAGGACAACACTTGAAATTGGTAATGCCCCCAGGGAAAAGCGAACCTCAGGAACATTTGATGAGCTGTCCTGATAGGTATGTAGAGATAAGCTTCCGTGAGGTCGAGGGAAGTCAAAAACTCTCCTTGACGGACTGCTACGATGACAGACTGCTACGATGACGGACCTTAAGGTTTCAATCCAGAAATGTGGAACCCGGAGACAACGATTCATCCCCTTTAGATCCAGGATAGGCCACAGGGAACCGCCTTTCTTTGGCACCACAAAATAAATGGAGTAGTGACCTTCCCCGTATTCTGATACCAGAACGGGCGCAACTGCCCCCAGCTGCCAAAGACGGTTCAAGGTGAGACGAATCGCCACAGTCTTTCGCTGTCCTTTGCAGGGAGACATCACGAATGAATCTCGCACCGGACAAGTCAACTCCAGTGCATACCCTTCACAAATAATCTCTAACACCCATTGATCGGACGTGATTTGGACCCAGGCAGGAAGGAACTCCCGAAGCCGTCCCCTTATCGGTTGGCTTCCCACCGGGGTCCACCTCGTTTCATTGGGGTTTCCAGTTAAAAGAGTCCAAGGCTGCCGCAAAACCTCTGCCGGCCCCCCGAAACTCCAGAAACCCCTGAGCTCTGGAGGTAAAATCGCCCACATTGAACCCCCCCCCCCCCCAAGCGTGACGTATGAAACCTGCGGAAATCTCTAAATTGACCACAGGTGGCCGGCAATGACCTTCCTTGTTTAGGCTTGTCTTCCGGCAGCCTTCCACCCTTGGTTTCTCCCAAGTCCTTTACCAATTTGTCTAGATATTCCCCAAACAACAACTTACCTTTAAAGGGAAGTTTACTGAGCCTCAACTTAGAAGAACCGTCGGCCACCCAATTTCTCAACCAGATGGACCTATGTGCCGCTACCAAAGTGGCCATATTATTGGCTAATGCCCGGATCAAATCATAGTGAACGCCCGCTAAATATGCTGAGTCAGACTCTAGCCGCGTCACTTCCAACAAGCTCTGCTGATCCATATGCTCCGCTTGTCGTAAATGTTGAGACCATCAAAGACATGCTCTCGCCACCCAGGACCTACATATGGAGGCCTGCAGTGACAGACCACTAGCCTCAAAAGCCTGCTTCAATAATGCATCCACTTTCCTGTCCTGCGCATCTTTTAAGGCCGTGCTCCCTTCAACTGGTATGGTCGTCTTCTTTGTAACCGCAGACATTACCGCGTCACTTTTAGGAGAGCGAAACGTCTCCTTATCCTTGTCAACCAACGGGTAAAGTCTGTTCATTGTTCTGACCCTTTTAATCCTGCTTCGGGCTGATCCCACTCATTTTGGATCATGCGTTCCACCACTCAGTGAACCGGGAACACTGTCTGAGATTCTCTGACCGCCTGAATAAGGGGATCCTCTAACCCTTCTTCTTCCGTCGGCTGAGCCGTAGCAAGATTTAGCTTCTGGAGAGATTCGGTAATGAGCGCCATCAACTCTTCTTTGCGAAATATCCGTATGATTTTCGCTTGATCCTCCGGTTCCGGTATCTCTCCTTCTTCCAGCTCCTCCACACCAGACTCAAGGTCGAAGTCCGCTTCATCCGCCTCCTGCCACTGCAGCTCTACAGGCTCTGAGTCCGCACACCACGCCCTCTTCGCCGGTCTCGTGGGGGCGCTAGCCGCCATTTCCACCTTTGACGGACACATGGACACTGCCCATGGCAGAGAGTCCGGAATCTTTCCCAGACGCCCTAACCGGAAGGCCTGATGCATAATGAGCACAAAGTCTGGCGAAAAATCCCCCAGAGACGGCTCGGCCCCCGGCGCCAAAGGCCCTCCTTAAGGTCCCGGAGGGAAATCCATTGGAGACCCTGATGGAGACCCCATCAGAGGTTCTCTCTCAGTACCTGAGAGGGGTTCCGGGGACTCCTGACACACTTTGCCTTCCATTTGTAGCTCTACGCTGGTGGAAACCATAGCGCAGCCACAGCAAATCCCCGCATCCGACACCGTGCCCTGCGAGTGCCGCAGACCACGCACTGAGGGTGCGAGGACATGGTCTACTCAACCCTCGAATAGTGTAGTGGCAGAATAGAACAAAAAATAAAAATAAAGGATTTTTTTTCCAAAAAAACACTACCACAGAAACCAGTAAAAGGTACCCTTCCCCCTTCAAAGTCTCAAAAACCTAAGGGGACGAAGAACAACCGCGATCCGGGCCTGTGCTGAGCCGGAAAAATTAAAGCGCCGTGGAAACCACTTCTGCTTGCTAAGCCACGCGGCTCAGGCAGAGTGGGAAACTGTAAAAATGGCCGCCGTAAAACCGTTTGGCGCTAAGAGCGTGACAGCCTCCGCGGACCAACAGTTAATTCTAATCGGTGACTGCCTCTCGAAGGGACTTGTCTGGCCTGCTGCAAAACACCTCCTACCTTTGAAGCAGCGCCCTTCTAGCCAGGACGCCGCTCTGTACTGCCGAGAGCTGCGTTCGCGGCGAGGGCTGCACTGCCGGCCGACTGCTTTTTGTGGCACGCCGAGTGATCGGATCCGGTTAGACCCCCGCTGGGAGTAGAGATGCCACAGCCGAGCTCTCCCCCGTACGATCCTGGGGGAGAGATCTACAACACTGCCGGTTTGAAGAGAGAGTGAGGGAGCAGAGCGGGCGGGCTTTTTTTTGTTTGTTTGTTTTTTAAAGATACAGGCCACCTAAAGGAAAAAAGAAAGAAAAGTTAAAGGGACCAAATAAAATGGAAACAACTACAGCCTAACTAAATGCTCCTTATGTGTTCCTCCAGTGAGCCCAGACCTAGGCTCACTACGTCCACCTGCTGCATGGAGACTGGACACACTGGGGATGATGGGATTTCCAACAGGAGGTACCCAGTGCTGGCAAGAAGCTGATTGGTCCAGTCTCCATGCTACAGGAGGAGGTACACTACCCAGTGGTGGAGGACTGAGCTGGAGGACCGATAAGGAATGGCTGTTGCTCTCTTTTTAGGAGACCAGTCAACCCTCTTTGTTGCTGCCATCATTAATCTACAAAATACAACAACATATTCCAAATTGGAAACTTTTTATTAAGCATTTGTCATTTTTTTAAATATTTTCGCTAATAAATAAAATTAATTTGTAAAAATAACAAAAGCACAAATATGACTTTGATACAGCTTGTATACACCTGGCAGTATAGCACACATTATCTGAAGCGTCAGCTTATACATGAGATTCTGCATAAAACCTGCTTAAAGTTGATTGACAGTTTCATGAAAAATATCATTTTCCTGAGAAAAAGACATGAATTACCTTGACTGACTCCAAATCGAAGTTTTTTCTGATAAATGTTGATGATATTTGTTTGTAAATATGTTCCCAAATGTTATGGCAACAAGCTACATAGAGTGTCTACTATATAGAATACTTAATTAACGTATTAATTTTCTTCACCCACCTCCTTCATCGGCTCTCCCCAGTCGGGGGATTGAGCCTCCAGAGGTGAGGGCAGCCCAGGAAACCAGCTCCGGCCAATCGGGCCAGACCAACTGCTTCAAAAGATCGCGCCGGCAGGCGCACGTTCTTTCTTCACCCACCTCCTTCATCGGCTCTCCCCAGTCGGGGGATTGAGCCTCCAGAGGTGAGGGCAGCCCAGGAAACCAGCTCCGGCCAATCGGGCCAGACCAACTGCTTCAAAAAGATCGCGCCGGCAGGCGCACGTTCTTTCTTCACCCACCTCCTTCATCGGCTCTCCCCAGTCGGGGGATTGAGCCTCCAGAGGTGAGGGCAGCCCAGGAAACCAGCTCCGGCCAATCGGGCCAGACCAACTGCTTCAAAAAGATCGCGCCGGCAGGCGCACGTTCTTTCTTCACCCACCTCCTTCATCGGCTCTCCCCAGTCGGGGGATTGAGCCTCCAGAGGTGAGGGCAGCCCAGGAAACCAGCTCCGGCCAATCGGGCCAGACCAACTGCTTCAAAAAGATCGCGCCGGCAGGCGCACGTTCTTTCTTCACCCACCTCCTTCATCGGCTCTCCCCAGTCGGGGGATTGAGCCTCCAGAGGTGAGGGCAGCCCAGGAAACCAGCTCCGGCCAATCGGGCCAGACCAACTGCTTCAAAAGATCGCGCCGGCAGACGCACGTTCTTTCTTCACCCACCTCCTTCATCGGCTCTCCCCAGTCGGGGGATTGAGCCTCCAGAGGTGAGGGCAGCCCAGGAAACCAGCTCCGGCCAATCGGGCCAGACCAACTGCTTCAAAAGATCGCGCCGGCAGGCGCACGTTCTTTCTTCACCCACCTCCTTCATCGGCTCTCCCCAGTCGGGGGATTGAGCCTCCAGAGGTGAGGGCAGCCCAGGAAACCAGCTCCGGCCAATCGGGCCAGACCAACTGCTTCAAAAGATCGCGCCGGCAGGCGCACGTTCTTTCTTCACCCACCTCCTTCATCGGCTCTCCCCAGTCGGGGGATTGAGCCTCCAGAGGTGAGGGCAGCCCAGGAAACCAGCTCCGGCCAATCGGGCCAGACCAACTGCTTCAAAAAGATCGCGCCGGCAGGCGTGCCCGCGCCTTGCGGGCCCGCGCCTGAGGGCCTCGCCAGAGGGCCCTTTGGCGTGGCCCTTAGGTGGGGCACGACAGGCGGAAAAAGAACGCTGGCCTAACGCCTCAACAACGTAATAGCAAATCGGCAACCGATACTTCAAACAAAATCGAGCAGCTCGCTCCACCGCTGAATTGATCCCTCTCCGAGAACAGCAAGTATACCACATACAAATGGAACTATGTTCTAACTGATATCCTGCATATCCCTTAAAGCCTTGCTTACTATTGTTAGTAACCATATCAGTAAATATACTAAGTAGCTATAAACATACACTGTTCATATTAATAAGATACATTGTTGCCAGTACTCACTAGTTGTGAAACTATTGTCCCCAGTAGCTAGACAGAATGTACTGTTGTCCTAATTCAGAAAGTTATACTGTTGTCAGTAGATAGACAGACACACTGTTGTCATAATCCAGAAAATTATACTGTTGTCAGTAGATACAGACATACTGTTGCCATATTCCAGAAAATTATACTGTTGTCAGTAGATAGACAGACATACTGTTGCCATATTCCAGAAAATTATACTGTTGTCAGTAGATAGACAGACATACTGTCGTCACCACCCATAAATTTACAAATACTGTCTTCTCATCATACGATATGACACACTAGCCTGTTTACCGGTTACACAATATACCAGCTAAGATCCAGTCAGCTCTAGTGTGCCAAAAACCGCCTCGACTCACCTCCTGCAAGCCTCCTACCTCTTGGGGTTAACATGGAAGACATGATCATCAGGTTGATATGCCTGTTCCTACTTATTATAGCACTACCATCCAATATTTTGGCCCTCACCACCCCACAAAACCACATTCCTATTGTACTACATAGGGAGAGAAAATGGTCAGGAGACCCCTATCACAACTCACGTGGGGCCAACCTCTCGCACCACAACCTCCTATTACAAGTCCCACTACAACACAACAAGAAAACCAGACAATCTAAAAAGTTCTACCCTAGTAGCATGAAGTGTGCACTTATAAATGCCCGCTCACTTCGAAACAAGTGGCCAGCGATCACAGACATAATAATATCCCATAAACTAGACATTCTCATGGTAACCGAAACATGGCTCTCAGCGGAAGACAATATCATCCTTAACCAGCTGCTCCCACCTAACTTTACAGCCTTCACCGGACACAGACAGAACAAAAAAGGCGGAGGAGTAATTATCATCGCCAAAGCCGACCTACAGTTTAAATTGGAGGAATCCAACAGCAACAACCATCTAGAGACAGTATCTATTTCAAACAACTTATGCTCTATAAACCTGGTCTATAGATCACCATCAGGAGATCCAGACGACCTAGCAACCATAATAAATCTGGCATCTCTCACCCAGGGCCCAAACAAACCCAATTGGATCTTAGGAGATATCAACCTACCATCATTACAGGACACCCAAGCAACAGCATTCCTAGATGCCCTAGAGAGCCTCGGATACACGCAAATGGTGAGAGAACCTACTCACGAGAAAGGCAATATCCTCGACCTCATATTCGCACCACAGCTAATTTTGGATCAACCACAAAACATAGTACTATCCATAACGGCAGTCCCATGGACCGATCACAAACTCATCACCTTCCAGATGCATACCACTAACCATTCACACAAGACAATAATGGATAAAAGCAAGCCCACTAACTCATCTACCAGAAGTTTCCAACCATTTAACAGAGAACGCATCCTCTCTGAGATTAGCACACTCTCTGATGACACCTCACTAAGCCTTGAAGAACTGATCTCCTCCTGGAACAGAAAAATCAGCACTATTGCTATCCGCCCTCCAACAAACAAGAACCCAAAAAAGAGATCTACAGCCCCATGGTTCACAGCGGACTTAAAAGCCTCACTAACTATTCTAAGAAGGCTAGAAAAACGATGGAGAAAATCACGCACCAGTAGTGACCAAGCAGCTTACATCCAACACCTGGCAGAGCATCGTAGAACCATCACAGATAAAATCAGACAACACCACACAGACACCCTGAAACGGTCATTGAATAAACCTCATGACCTGTTTAACTTAGTTAAAACACTTGCCAAAGAACCAACCCCGGAGCACCACAGCATGATCCACCCACAGGACTATGCAATTTATATGCAATCTAAAATGTGCAAAACTAATAAAATATTAATACCGGAACCTCTTGATGAACAAGACTACCCAGTATCTCTGGCATCCTTCTCCACTCCCTCAAAGAAAACCATTGAAGATACCATCCTAGCACTAAATACATCCACTGCGCACACAGACCCTTGCCCTGCACACTGGATAAAGGACCTGCGTTGTGACATATCATCAATTATAGCAAAAATTTTAAACCAGTCCTTCACCACCGGCTCATTTCCAACTACGCTCAAGCAGACCTCTGTAAGACCGCTGTTAAAGAACACTAAACTTGATCCTCAGAAGGTAGAATCTTATAGGCCCATATCTAGCATACCTATGCTAGCAAAAATCATTGAGAAAGTAGTGCACAGGCAACTACAGGATCATATAGACACCTCTGCTCCACTTGATCCGTCTCAACATGGTTTCAGAGAGTCACATGGAGTAGAAACACTACTTACAACACTCCTCAACAACATAATCTCAGGTATGGATAACATACGCCAAGGTTTCGCTCTTGTATTTCTCGATATAGCAGCGGCCTTTGACTCGGTATGCCATGAAATTCTCATCTGCCGGTTAAGGGAAAAAGGCATCTGCGGAACAGCACTTGAATGGTGCAAATCTTACCTGTCCGACAGATGGCAGCACATCCGAATTGACGGGGATACATCTGAACCATTCCAACAAAGTCAAGGTGTACCCCAAGGATCCTCCTTATCTGCATTGATGTTTAATATATATATTCAACCCCTCTGCAACATCATCAGATCCTTTAATGTCAGTTACATGATATATGCAGACGATGTGCTACTATATATGCCAATATCATTGGATTGCCTGGATCTCACACCGCTGACTAACTGTTTTGACGCCGTAGCAGAGTGGCTCCTATCCCAAAACCTGAGAATACAACACAAAAAGACGGAAGTCCTTTTCGTCTCAAGGAACACCAACTTCACTCCTCCTAGTTGTATTAATGTAAAGGATGCCCAGCTCCAAGTGAAACCTGCAATACGTTACCTTGGAGTAACACTGGACCAAAACCTTGACATGAAGAGTCACATAGCCAACACAGTCAAGGCAATCTACTTTAAAATTAGATCCCTCAGACACCTACGCACACTACTTGAACCAGATGATTTCCGTACCATTTATCAAGCCCTTATACTTCCCCATTTCGACTTTGCAAACTCTATTCTACAGGGGCTCCCCCGGTCCACCCTGAACCCCCTGCAACTGGCCATGAATAGTGCAGCGAGGGTACTCCTCGGGGCATCTAGGAGAGACCACGTGACACCACTCCTAAAACAGCTACACTGGCTTCCCATTCAAGCAAGGATCAGTTTCAAGACTGTACTGCTAACATTTAAAGCGACCAAGGGGCTCACCTCTTCTTCTCTCTCCAACCTCATACTACCACTTGCACCAAACAGGCCAAGAAGAACAGCAGAAATGAACACACTAGCTATCCCAAACGACACCACAAGATGTGCCAGATCAACAGCCAACAGAGCATTCCGACTCTGTGCCCCCACTTTATGGAACACCTTACCAGCACAAATCAGATCAGTACCAAATTTGAGTCAGTTCAGAAAGTCACTGAAACATTTCCTCTTCCTTAAATATCTCAATGACAGCTCTGAACATAACCTCCAGGTGAATAGCAGGAGTGGCCAAACAGACAGACCATCGCAACAGGCCAACTACACAATGTAAATACAAACAGTTCCATATACTATTGCACCACCTTTGTATATAGTTAACCATGATATCTCTTGTCAGATAACACACCTTTGTATATAGTTTCCCCTATTTCCCAAGTTTATATCTCCTGTTAAATGTAATTGACCAGACATATGTAAATTGTCGGATGTTTTTGTTCAATGTAAACCGCGCTGATGTCTAATAGTGCGGTATATAAGAATTGTTAATAAATAAATAAATAAATAAGTAAGACAGATATCGCGGAGAGCTCAAATTTTACAGGTGTATTCACAATTATTTTTGCTAGTGTAGTAATAGTGTCTTGGTGCTGCAACATCTAACTAATAAAAGAATCTTGCCATTACTGTACTGAATAGAACAGTAGTCTAATGATTATAGCAACAGCAGAAAAGCAGGTAGGGTTAAGGTTCAAATCCATTTCTCCAAATGCCACTCTCTTGTGACCTTGAGCAAATCACATCGCCCTCTATTGCCTAGGGTATAAATATACTCAGGTCGCAATTTGCTGATAATCATTGTGATGACAAAAGTGCATCTGAACCCATGGAACTAGGGGAAAAACAAACATTTACCTTCAACCAGAGGGATAGCCCAGAGAGCAGTAGGTTTCAAATTGCAGCTGAGGGAAAAAAAACACAGACAGAGCTGCTGAGTGCAGGCCACGCCCAAGCTCCGAGGCAAGCTGGGGAGGTAATGGGAGACACCTGGGGGAGAGCAGCAGTGCAAGAAGAAATTAAGCCTACATTTATACAGGCTGATTCAACCCCAGAAATAACAAACCCTGGTTGTGAAGATATGCAGACAGAAGTTTGTGATTCTGAGCAAGAGTCCGTAGAGTCTTTAATGGATTGTTCCCTTTGTAAAAAGACGGGGTAGAGAAGTGTTGGGTTTTTAAAAAGGAGAAAGAAAAACCCAGAAGCTAATTACCTGAATGAGTTATACCTTGAACGCTGAAAAGTTTGAGAGAGAAAGTTACCAATGCCTAAAGCTAAGAGCAAAACATTTTAAAGGGCTAATCTGAATATCTGAGGCTTTGAGAATAAGCTGCTGTATGAGAGTAAAACGGACAGAAACATTTTTAAGATTTGCTTAGAATGTTAGACACTGTGGGGAAAGCAGATTCCTGTTCTTGTAGTTGGAAAGAACAGTAAACGCCATATTCTTGACTGAAGGAAGTCTGGAAGAAGCACCTATCTGTGTAACAACCTGAGTGAAGCCATTGTAACGTTATGTCACTGTAAGAATCCTTTTTGTGAAGAAGTTTTGTGTGGGAGAAGCATCCTATTTTTGTTGTCATGCGCTGAACTTCAAAGAAGTTTCTATTGGAAAGGAAGTAAATAAAAATTCCTGTACTTGCCTTTAAAACTCTCGGCATTCACTATTATTTGACACAACTACAACCTCCAGAAGCCTTGGCTCTGGACCCCCTGCTTGAAAGGGACAACACAAGGGCACGCCCCCGCCCCTAGGCGACCGCCTGGGCAGTGGTGGGCACGACAGGTGGCCTAGTTTTAAGGATACTACCTTTGCCTACGCATGCGCAAAGCTTTTGCAACTACGCAAAAAGAAAACTTCTACAAGAAACCAGTGACGAGATACAGAGCCCTGCTGAGAATTGAAAGACTGGAGTAGCAGCGGAGGTCGGAACTGGAGCTGAGAAACTGAGCTGTGACCTGCTTGCTGACAAACACGAGTATATTCCGGTATCAGGTAACCAGTGAATAAAAAGGGGTTATAAAAGGATACTGGTGCAGGGGTATAGCAGTGCTCAATAGGAGTTCAAGAAAGAGTGGTTATATTTTGGTGCCGCACTTGGTGGGTTTTCTTTTTTTTTTTCTTGTTACAGCACAGACCAGAGATGGAGCGCAACGAGCTTCTCCAGTGGATGGCGGAACAGTTTCAAAAGTAACAGGAGATGTCCGCCAGAACCCAAGAATACACGGCAGCTATGATGCAAGCACAGCAGAAGCCGCTCCTAGAGATGATGGCGGCATGGCTGGGGGTACAAGAAAAAGCTGCAGAGTCAACCCGGACAATATCAGGTTCACTAGGAGCTATACAAGGGCTGGGGTTACCTAACGCCGGGACATTTTCATTTGGACAATTAACCAAGGACGATGACATAGATGACTTCTTAGAAGCTTTCGAGAGGGTAGCTCTCTTAACTGGATGGCCTAAAGACCAGTGGGCAGACCGCCTAGCCACTTCTCTTACTGGTGAAGCGTTGGCTGCATATAGAGCCATGCCCACTGCCTTAGCCTCCAATTACGAGGAGCTTAAAAGGGCTATAAGAGACCGCCTAGGTCTAACGTCTATGGTCTATTGCCGCCTCTTGAGAAGTTGCAAGTTAAAATCTGGTGAAACGCCGCGAGCACTTTGCCAGCGAATTAAAGGCTTGGCATGGAAGTGGCTAACACCTGAGGCTAGGACCATAGATTCCATACTAGATTGCATTGTGTTGGAACAGTTTATGAAGGCAGTTCCGAAAGACCTGCAAACCTTTCTGATCCTACAGAACTGCCGAAACACCAATGATGCTACCTCACTGGCAGAGCGCTTTTTGGAAGACAAATTGGTAGGCCAGGTGAAAGGTGGTGTTTCTAAACGGGCAGATGTAGTATCATCAGAAAGGAAGGTCAGGCCAATGATGGGTGAAATACCAAAGACTAGGCCTATGGATGAAACCTGTTATGCACAAAGAAAATGCTTTTCATGTGGGCAGGAGGGACATCTAAAAAGAGATTGCACAGCAAGGACAGCCCTAATAACCGCCCATTCTAAGGAGAGTGGGGAGGGATTTCTGTTGGCGGTGGAGGTAGAGGGAATCGCCACGGAAGCCTTGCTGGACTCCGGAGCGGATCAGTCCATGATCTCACGGAAGCTCTGGAAAAGGATTGAATCACAGGATAGTCAGGTCCTAGAGCCAGCTGAAGGCCGCGTGAAGATTAGATGTATCCATGGGGCAGCATCATATTACCCAATACACAGTGTGAGGGTAAAGGGTTTAGGAATAAGGAGGAAAATACCTGTAGCTGTCGCGCCTAGGCTGCCACATGCCCTGGTATTGGGGAGGGATTGGCCCCAATTCAGGCGAGGGTTGGCAGAGGGATTACAAAATAAGGCAGGCACGATATCTATACGAGCATGCTCCAGGGCCACAGAGAAGGAAAATGAATCTCCAGCTGAGGTAGTAAGGTGTTTACCCCTCTCAAGGGACGGGAGAGTTTCCTTTAGGGATAAGGATAAAGCGAGGCAGGTAACATCCCCTCATAAAGCAGACGTTAGCGTAAGATCGATGCCCGGACCCTTGTTTGGGAGCATGCAGAAAAAGGGAGAGAGAGGAGTATCCCGAAAGGGGGAACTTGACAATAATCCAGAGTTTGTCCTTAGATACTGCCGCACCACCCCTAATGCAAGAATTCCTCAGCGTGCTTCGGAACAGGCTGCGGGCTTCGACTTATGTAGCGCCGAGGAGACAATTATTCCCCGGCAAGGAAGGGCCTTAGTTGAGACAGGCCTCCAGTTGGAATTGCCGCCGGGCTGTTACGGCCGTATCGCCCCACACTCAGGGCTAGCTTGGAAAAATTTCATAGATGTGGGTGCAGGGGTCATTGACCCAGATTACCGGGGGGCGGTCAAGGTACTATTGTTTAACTTTGCACAAGAAGATTTTAGGGTTAACATAGGGGATCGGATAGCCCAACTTATTTGTGAAAGGGTAGGCTTTCCACCCCTGGAAGAGGTGCCCGAGATGTCCACTACCGTCCGAGGGTCCAGAGGATTCGGCTCTACCGGGCGGGCAGAGATGAAAGGTCTAACCGCAAGTTACGAGGAGAAAGAGGACGAGGATCTTGGCCCGCAATTGCCAGATTGTAAGGAAAACCCAGAATTAAGGATGGGGGAGGGGCTCTCATGGTCGCAACAGCAGGAATTGTTGGAACTGTTAAGGGGCTTTCCAGACGTCCTAACCCCCATACCAGGAGAAACCAGGCTAGTGGCCCATGAGGTAGTGACCCCACCGGGTGAGATAGTACAGCAGAGGCCCTATAGGTTACCCGAGGCAAAACAACAGGAGGTGGTGAGCCAGATCCAGGAAATGCTTAAGATGGGGATCATAGAGGAATCTCGAAGCCCCTGGAACAGCCCCATAGTGCTTGTTCCAAAACCGGATGGAACAATACGGTTCTGCATCGATTTTCGGAGGGTCAATGCCATCTCCCGGTTTGATGCTTACCCTATGGTCAGACGAACTTTTAGATCATTTAGGCCAGGCGAAATACCTTACCACCCTTGATATGACCAAAGGGTATTGGCAGATTCCTCTCATGCAAGAATCACGCCCCAAAAATGCATTTAGCACCCCTATAGGGCTTTTTCAATTTCGAAGGATGCCCTTTGGCTTGCATGGTGCAGCAGCGACCTGCCAAAGGTTGGTCGACCTGGTCTTACGCCCTCACCAAAAATACTCGGTCGCCTACATGGATGACATCATAATTCACAGCACTAGCTGGGACCAACACTTGCCCCGTGTTGAAGCAGTTTTGAGGGCAATGAGGCAGGCGGGCATAACATTAAATCCTGCCAAATGTATGTTTGGAGGGAGGGAAGTAAAGTACCTAGGGCATATGGTGGGACATGGCACAGTTAGGCCACTATTAGACAAGGTAGAAAGTGTGAAAGCCTTTCCCCAACCTTTGACTAAGAAACAGCTACGCAGTTTCCTCGGCTTAGTAGGCTACTACCATCGTTTTATTCCCCATTTCGCGGATGAAAGTGCCCCTCTGACCGAGATGTTGAAAAAGAACGCACCGAACCAGCTGAAATGGTCCAGGGTAGCAGAGCAAGCCTTTGTTTCATTGAAGGACAACCTCTGTCGTGCCCCTATATTGCGCGGCGTGGATTTTGACCGACCATTTATTATACAGACAGATGCTTCAGAGATAGGCTTGGGAGCCGTATTGTCTCAGAAACATGAGGGCATTGAACACCCCATTATGTTTTTAAGTCGGAAATTATCACCACCTGAACGGAAATATTCCACGGTAGAGAGAGAATGTCTGGCCATAAAGTGGGCCGGGGAGGCACTGAGATTTTACTTGATGGGCCGCAGGTTCTTATTGGTCACCAACCACGCACCACTAAAGTGGTTGAACCACATGAAGGACCACAACTCGCCTAACACGCTGGTACATGGCCTTGCAGGCCTTTGATTAGGGCATAGAGCATCGAGCGGGGAGATTACACACAAATGCGGATGCCCTATCCAGAATTACGGGATGTGCAGGGATTGATATGCCAGCCGGTAATATCTTAAGGGGGGGGATGTGTGATGACGAAAGTGCATCTGAACCCATGGAACTAGGGGAAAAACAAACATTTACCTTCAACCAGAGGGATAGCCCAGAGAGCAGTAGGTTTCAAATTGCAGCCAAGGGAAAAAAACCCACACACAGAGCTGCTGAGTGCAGGCCACGCCCAAGCTCCGAGGCAAGCTGGGGAGGTAATGGGAGACACCTGGGGGAGGAGTTGGAACCGGTAGAGCAGCCACACTCATTTAAGCTCCAGGGAACAGGAGGAGGGGAGTCCACCAGGGAAAAGGAAGGAGAAAGGACTTCCAAGGGAACGGAAGGAAAAAGAAGCTTCAGAAGAACTGAAGGAGAAAGGTTTTCCAGGGACAGCCTCACTGGGGAGTCCCAAAGCAGCCAGCACACAGAAAGCCACAGTCCAGAAAGAAGCCTGGGCTGCAGAGGAATTGCAGCTAGGTCTGGAGAGAGGACGGGTTGGCCTGAGAGAGTTGCTGACCTTAAGCAAGGTACGAGAGCAGCAGTGCAAGAGGCTGCAGGAAAATCATCAGCTGTGAAAAGGTGTGTGAATAGACCTGTTACTAAGGATAATGTGAGCCAGTTAGAAGCTCTGAGCCGTCTAATGAAAGAGTAGTTACTCACCTGTAAGAGGTGTTCTCCAGGAGCAGCAGGAATCAGTCCTTGGCGACGATGAAGCCCCAGCGGAGCATTTCCCCAGCTTTCTATGAAAGCCTTTGGGAATGCAGGCACGCATGCGCGGTTCCCTTCCCGCCTAAAGGTGCCAGCTTACCTCAGTCAAATGACATAGCTAAGAACAGCACACAAAAATGAAAAATAAATTATGTACAACTGCAACTCCAAGGGGAGGAGGGAGGGTTGTGAGGACTGATTCCTGCTGCTCCTGGAGAACACCTGTTACAGGTGAGTAACTACTCTTTCTCCAGGACCAAGCAGGAAGTCAGTCCTCACATATGGGTGACTCCCTAGCTCTGGGCTACCGAGGAACCCAGGCTGAACAAGAGAACTCCCTCTAGTCTCAGCAGCAAAGAAAGGCTTTTCAAGGATACAACCTCCACCGCTAGCCCAACAGAGGGCAGGAGGGCAGGAGTTGCCTAAACCTCAAAGAGATTCCGGAGTACTGCCTGTCCAAAAGCACTGTCCCTACGGGACTCCCTCTCCAGACAGTAATGGGCCGCAAAAGTCTGGTTTGAAGACCAAGTTGCAGCCCTGCAGATGTTTACCAAGGGCACAGAGCAGAGATGAGCCACTGAGGCAGCCATTGCCCTGACTCAGTGGGCCGTAACCCGACCCTGCAAAGGAAGGTCAGCCGCCTTGTAAGCCCAGGTGATACAGTCAGCTACCCATATGGACAAGGTACGCTTGGACACAGCCAACCCCAACCTATTTGGGTCAAAGGAGACGAAGAGCTGGGTAGCCCTTCTATGCCCCTGCGTACGGTCAAGGTAGAAGGATAAGGCCCTCCTACAGTCCAGGGTATGCAGGACCGCCTCAGCCTGGCTTGCATGAGGCCTAGGGAAGAATGTTGGAAGAACCACCTCCTGGTTGAGGTGGAAAGAGGAGACAACCTTAGGGAGGAACTTTGGATGAGTCCTAAGGACTACCCTGTTCCTATAAATCCTGGTGTAAGGCCTATCACAGACCAGGGCCTGAAGCTCACTTACTCGCTTAGCCGAGGTAAGGGCTATCAGGAAGAGTGTCTTCCAGGAGAGGAAGCGTAGTGGACAAATAGCCATCAGCTCAAAAGGTGGGCGAGTCAGTTGCTGCAAGACCACATTCAGCTCCCACTCAGGGGCAGGAGGACGGAAGGGAGGCTTGAGCAAGAGCAAGCCCCTAAGAAAGCAGGACACCAAGGGGTGACCAGACAGAGAATGTTCCTCCACCAGAGAGTGGTGAGCTGCTAGAGCTGAGAGGTGGACCCGAACAGAATTGGATTTAAGACCCTGATTTGACAGGTGCAGTAAGTACTGAAGGACTACTGGCACAGTACAGGAGAAAGGATCTTCTGTACGTAGCTGACACCACACAGAAAACCTTTTCCATTTGAGAGCATAGGTTTTCCTAGTGGACTGTTTCCTAGAGGCTAGGACAACCTCCTCAACATTCTGAGGCAGGCCCCAGGGAGCCAAAACTACCCTTGCAGCCTCCAGACCATCAAATTGAGAGCTTTGAGATTGGGGTGCAGAAGGGAACCCTGCTCCTGTGAGAGAAGGTCGGGTTGCAACCCCAGAGGCAGTGGGGGATCCACCGCCAGTTGAAGTAGAAGTGGAAACCAAGGCTGTCTCGGCCACCTGGGAGCCACCAGCAGGACTGAGGCCTTGTCCTGAAGAATCTTGAAGAGAGTTCGGGCCACCAAGGACGTGGGAGGAAACGCATAGAGGAGGCCCTGAGACCAGGATATCAGAAAAGCATCCGCTGCTATCCACAGGGGATGCGGTTGCCTGGAGCAGAACTTGGGCAGTTGCTTGTTCGTTGGGCTGGCAAAGAGATCTATCACAGGGAGACCCCATTTCAGGAAGATTTTCTGAAGCACTGAAGGATGCAGCTGCCACTCGTGGGGCTGCAGTATTCTGCTTAATCTGTCTGCCAGGTAGTTGTCCTGGCCTGGAAGGTACACAGCCTTGAGGAGCATGTTGTGCTTGAGTGCAAAAGAACAAAGGTCCTGAGCCTCCCGACAAAGGATCCTGGACCCCGTTCCGCCCTGTTTGTTCACATAAAACATGGCAACTTGGTTGTCTATCTGAATCAGGACAGACTGGTGAGCCAGGGTCGGAGTGAAAGCTTTGAGTGCTAATCGAATAGCTCTGAGTTCGAGGAGATTGATCTGCTGTGCAGCTTCCCAGGGAGACCAGAGGCCCCTTGTGCACTTGCCCAGACAATGAGCTCCCCAGCCTTGCAGGGAGGCGTCTGTGGTCATCACTACTGTGTACCCTGGAATCTGAAAAGGCACCCCCTTCAGTAGATTGGGTGGGTGCAGCCACCAGTTGAGGGAATGCAGAAATGGTCTGGACACCCTTATCCTGTCTCTGAGACTGCCAGTGGCCTGGGACCACTGAGCCCGAAGGCACCACTGTGCAGGCCTCATATGGAGCCTGGCATTGGGGGGTCACATGTACTGTCGAAGCAATGTGTCCTAGAAGCCTCAGGCAGAGTCTGGCGGAGACCAGGGACCTGCTGAGAAACTGATTTGCCAAGGCCATCAACCTTTGGGCCCGGTCTGCTGGCAAGAAAGCCTTTGCCAGCAGAGTCCAGCCGTGCTCCTATGAACTCCAAGTTCTGGGAGGGGAGCAAAGTGGACTTTGCGAAGTTTATGACAAACCCCAGCCTTTGGAGAAGAGCAAAAGTTCTGAGGGTGGCCTGTCGGGCCTCCTGGCACGTCTGACCCCTGATGAGCCAGTCGTCCAGATAGGGGAAGACAAAGATGCCCTGGTTTCTCAGGTAGGCCGCCACCACTGCTAGGCACTTTGTGAAGACTCTGGGGGTGGAGGTGAGGCCGAAAGGCAGCACTCTGTACTGATAATGGTTTCCTCCCACAATGAACCTGAGGTACTTTCTGTGGTCTGGATGAATGAGGAGGTGAGTGAACGCATCCTTTAGATCTAAAGAACATAGCCAATCTCCCTGCTGGAGGTAGGGCAGAAGTGTCCCAAGAGTAAGCATCTTGAATTTCTCCTTCACTAGGAACTTGTTGAGGTTCCTGAGCTCCAGAATGGGTCGAAGGCCACCGGTTCTTTTGGGCACCAGGAAATACCTGGAGTAGAAACCGTGATCCTGTAAGTGGGGAGGCACAGGCTCCACCGCCCTGTCCACCAACAGACCATGAAGCTCTTGCAGAAGGTGGTCTGTGTGCAGGGGAGGCCTTGGAGGCTCCCCTGGAAAATATGGTGGAGGCAGTTGGTGAAAATGGAGGGCATAGCCCTTGTGGACTATCTCCAGCACCCAACTGACCCCGGTGATACGGGGCCACTGGTGGGCAAAGAGGGCGAGGCGACCACCTGTGCAGGGTTGGGAGAACAGTGGAGGAGAGGCTACGCTCAAGGAGTCAAAAACCCCCACCCTGCTGAGTGGTAGCAGGGGCCTGAGGCTTGGGGGTCCTCTGCCTACGGGGCCCATTACCCTGGCCCTTGACTTGCTGACCCTGAGGGGCAGCTTGGGCAGCCTGATATTGCGGGTACTATTTGTAGGCAGTGCCCTTCCTTGGGTAAAAGGGCTTTTTACCCGAGCCCTTCTTTTTATGAGAAGGGGCAGAGGTCTTCCTCGACAGCCTTGTCCGTGTGAGGTGCTCAGTTTCGAGCTGAGCGGCCTTCTCGGTCATGGGCTTGCCAAAAAGGTTTTCACCTCGGCAAGGGACATCGACCAACTTGTCCTGAACCCATGGCTCGAGGTCCGATGACTGCAGCCATGCCTGGCGTCGAGCCGCGATGCCGGCCGCCGCAACTCGGTCCGAAGCCTCGAAGCCATCGTAGGCAGCGCGGGACATGAACTTCGAGCAGTCACGAATCCCCGAGGACAAGGACTTAAATCTCTGCAAGGGTTCCCCGGAGAGACCAGCAGAGAACCCAGCCAACTCCTTGGCCAGATCCTGCAAGTACATGCGAACCAGAGAAAAAAATAGTGAAAATCGCCGAAAAAATCTAATTTTAACCGGGAGAACAGGACACACGTCCGGTGGGCTTCACGGAAAAAAAGAGACTGAGGTAAGCTGGCACCTTTAGGCGGGAAGGGAACCGCGCATGCGTGCCTGCATTCCCAAAGGCTTTCATAGATAGCTGGGGAAATGCTCCGCTGGGGCTTCATCGGCGCCGATGACACCCATATGTGAGGACTGACTTCCTGCTTGGTCCTGGAGAAAGATAAGAATCTCTACAGCCCTACTAAAAGCCATGAGTGTAAAGAGAGATCTCGATGGGAAAAAGCTTTAGAGCTGTTAGAAGAAATTAAGCCTACGTTTATACAGGCTGATTCAACCCCAGAAATAACAAACCCTGGTTGTGAAAATATGCAGACAGAAGTTTGTGATTCTGAGCAAGAGTCCGTAGAGTCTTTAATGGATTGTTCCCTTTGTAAAAAGACGGGGTAGAGAAGTGTTGGGTTTTTAAAAAGGAGAAAGAAAAACCCAGAAGCTAATTACCTGAATGAGTTATACCTTGAACGCTGAAAAGTTTGAGAGAGAAAGTTACCAATGCCTAAAGCTAAGAGCAAAACATTTTAAAGGGCTAATCTGAATATCTGAGGCTTTGAGAATAAGCTGCTGTATGAGAGTAAAACGGACAGAAACATTTTTAAGATTTGCTTAGAATGTTAGACACTGTGGGGAAAGCAGATTCCTGTTCTTGTAGTTGGAAAGAACAGTAAACGCCATATTCTTGACTGAAGGAAGTCTGGAAGAAGCACCTATCTGTGTAACAACCTGAGTGAAGCCATTGTAACATTATGTCACTGTAAGAATCCTTTTTGTGAAGAAGTTTTGTGTGGGAGAAGCATCCTATTTTTGTTGTCATGCGCTGAACTTCAAAGAAGTTTCTATTGGAAAGGAAGTAAATAAAAATTCCTGTACTTGCCTTTAAAACCCTCGGCATTCACTATTATTTGACACAACTACAACCTCCAGAAGCCTTTGCTCTGGACCCCCTGCTTGAAAGCGACAACACAAGGGCACGCCTCCGCCCCTAGGCGACCGCCTGGGTGGTGGTGGGTGCGACATCATGCATTAATACAATTATACTGTATGCTTAAGTAGTAAACAGGTCAATAGATAATAATGGAGCTTGCATTAAATGTGTATTAATGTTGTTAGTAAATCGCTCTTGGACTATAAAGCTCTCCTGGTCTTGGAATTGCAAGTACAGAATATTCTACATTAACCTCTGCTGCAGAAAAATAAAAGAGTTGTCTAGGTCTTAAAGCAACAAACTCTTTCCAGACAAGTCTTTGGACAAGTATAAAAATCTTCTAGGATGCCAACTTCCTGCGCTACCTTAGGCAAAAACGTTTGGGTTAGACATTCAAAAAAAGGTTTATGCTATTAGCAGGACCTGCTAACCACATAAACCCAGTCGAGTATGATATTCAGCAGCACTAATTGGCTAGTGTGGCTGAATATTCCCACAGACAGTCTCAGAGCAACCTGGATAGTCTGGTGCAGTCCTGGCATCTATCCAGTCAGCAGCGATTTTCAACCTGCTAACTGGACAGGTAACTGCATAAAGTTAGGACAGTTGCTGGCCTGTCCTAACACCACGCAGTTTTGTTATCTGGTTAGTAGATGAATTTAATTGCTGACCAGATAGCAATAGAGGTCAGTGACAAAGCTGGATATTCAATGTCAGTGGATATCTGGATTCCGATGTCACAGGTGATCTCTGGGAACAGCAGGAATAAGTCTTCACATATGGGTACGTCGGTACCGACGGAGTCTGCGCGGGAACGCTTCCTAGCGTCCAATCAAAGAGCTTTTGGTAGCATCCCACCACGCCTGCGTGCTGCCTTCCCGCCTTTCCCAACTGCCTCTCCTCAGTTAAGTTTTAAAGCTGAGACAAAGAGAGAGAGAGGAAAGGAAAGATGGATAGAGATACAACTCCTAGGGGAGGTGGGTGGGTTGTGAAGACTTAGTCCTGCTGTTCCCAGAGATCACCTGTTACAGGTAAGTAACTGTGCTATCTCCAGGAACAAGCAGGAATGAGTCTTCACATATGGGGACTCCCAAGCTAAGATGCCTGGAGTCCCAGCATGTCATAGATTTGAATATGCTATACCTAATAACACCAGGCATCCTGAGGATGGAGGGTAGGAGTTGAAAAGAGAAAGGTGCTCTGGAAAACAGCTTAACCTAGCATAGGACTGCAGACAAGAAGTCCATGTGTGGATGATAATTGTCATCAATGATACTGAAATGAAATATTGCAATATGGACCTCCCCTAACAGGATTTCACAGAAGTATGGAGGTTCATGGGATCTACTGGGGAACCCAGTAGAGGAACCTCGAAGAGGACCTCACTGTAGGAAAAAACAGTGGAGGTCAGAATCCTGAAAGGTAACAGGTAACCCCAGTAAAAAAACTGGGGTAGTACAAAAACGGTGGGCCTTCAGCGGAAGGCTTTATGACAAAAGCCGAACTCCTTTGGCGGCAGAGTGGCTCACTCTTAGGAGCAAAAAAAGAAAGGCTAACTGATTTGGACAAACAGGCACAGTCCTTGTGGGGAGAAAGGGTATGGGAACCCCTTGTATCCCAAAAAGGGAGGACAAATGCCTGAGGCGTTAAAGTCTGTGATTAACTGAAGATCCGCAATGTCTCTCCTAACTGGGGTAAGCTAGGAGAGATATTGGAGCATGGAGAGCTTCAGAGGTACCTAAACCCTAAGGTTATGGTATAAAAGTTGTTGACTACCACAGGAGTGGTTGTGTGTGTAGAACCCCAAACCTGCTGGATAGCATAGGTATGGGTAAAGTCCATCTGTCGGAATCATATAGCTATATGAGCATAGACAGTCAGATAGATAAATATGTGGATACATATCTATCTATAATAAAATATCTCGACAGATACATAAATATTATATTATATATATATATATATATATATATATATATATATATATATATATAGATAGATAGATATAGATATAGATATAGATAGATAGATATAGATAGATAGATATACATATATACATATAGATATATAGATAGACATATAAGAATATATCTATAGTGAGATATGGAAGGGCATAAAATACACACAAAAGATAGATATGAATATGTAGGCCTATATATGGGTGTCTGCAATTAAACAGACAGATATGCCTACAGCACGGTATTCACATAGGATATGTGGAGAGGAAAGATTCATCTAATAACAAGGAGGTGGAACCTACTTGAGAAGATATATAGAGAATCTATTCCTCCTAGTTATGATCTGCAAGGATGCTAGCTAGTGAAATAACCAGGACGGTTACATGAAAAACAGAGGATAATATCAGTCTGCAGCCAGCAAGTCCCGAGTCTTCCAGAACTCTAGCATGGTAAGTGGACAGAAGACGCATAGAGATGAGATACCATGTTGACCTGCTTAAGGGCAAAAAGTATCATGCGTCCTTACCATGAGGACGAGCTGCAAGGAGAAAGAGCATATCCCCGATTGGGAATATTATGGACCAAAGCAGGGAATTGGCAACTCCTTAAGCTTTCACGTAAGAGAAGGCCTATGTCCTTTATATCAAAAAGGAGATAGTAAGAGAAGGGAGAACCCTTCTAGTCATGGGAGACATGACTGAAAAGCCTTTTCCAACCATCTAGAATAGCTGTTGGAGAAAAAAAACCCATGCTCTCTAGCAAGGGCCCATAGTGGAAAGCTTCTCTGTAGAATTGCCGAGAGCATGATGCAGGAGAATGAGGAGATAGAACTGGCTGCTGGAGAGCCAGTATCTCTGCCAACTATGCTGCCAAACCCAGGAGAATGGAGATGGCAGAAATAGAAGACAATCCAGAAAGCTTGTAGTGAGGTAATCTCCAAGATAGATGAAAGCACTGACTTGGAGCCACTACTAAGACTAGACAGAATGTTAGTGGAGAACAAATCTGGTTGTTTGTGGACAAGAACCAGTGGTCCAAATATTAAGGCTCCTGCATAGGCAGCTGCTAGCAAGACAGCAGAAAGAATCTTACTGTTTAAAAACAAAAAGAACAGACAGAACAGGAGTAGAAAACTCTAGACATGTCTGATAAGCTGCCCCAAAGCAAGACTGAAACAGAGGAGTTAACTCAAAGAGGAAAACTCCGCACTGGAAAGTGACAAAACTAGAGAGGCTGAAGAAAAAGCCCTCCAGTGAAGTAATTCCGCTCTTACAGAGGAAAAAGCTTGGTAAGAGGGTGAAGAGAATGGAGCTGAAGAAGACTTACCAAGTAGTAAGTCTAT
The DNA here is from genome assembly GCA_033557465.1 of Ichthyophis bannanicus. Taxonomy (NCBI): domain Eukaryota; kingdom Metazoa; phylum Chordata; class Amphibia; order Gymnophiona; family Ichthyophiidae; genus Ichthyophis; species Ichthyophis bannanicus. The sequence goes on along the minus strand of CM066033.1, from coordinate 1,140,366,051 downwards.
AGAAAGGAAAAAAAATACATGCTGGCACAGGAAACTATCATTTGATAGTGGTTAGACCTCTTTCCCTAGCAGGAAGAGGAGGAGAAACCTGTGACCTATAGGCATGAACATCCTGACAGCTCATAGAAATATAGAAAAAATGGAGGTCTTTTGGAAAGAGATCCATGTCTAGGGGTTAGAATGAAGCGGTGGATTGCCTCTATTGAGAAGAAGCAAACTTCAGATTCTAAACCCCAAGAGTCACAAGCATCTGATGATGATTGATCAGAAACCCTGCGGTTGCTGGGTTTGCTGAGCCTGGTGAGAGGTTGGATTCTTCAGACCAGGATGATGCCTCCCCTGTTTGGGAACATCTATATGATGGGCAAGTGATGAATAAAACCTTCTTCTCCTGTGGAAAGAAAGTTTGGTAGGACATTTCCTACCTACTGGGACAGAAGAAGGTGTAGAACAACCCCTAGGAATAGGTAAATCAATGGACAACTGAGTAACCTGACATAAAGACTCCTTGTTGAAGAGATTTTCTCCAGTGCAAGGAGTATGTCCCAGTCTTTGTTGTGCCCATTTGTCCAAGTCTGAAGCTTGGAGCCAGGCTCTACGTCGTGCCCCTATAGCTATAGCAGAAGTCCTGCTAACAGACTCAAAAGAGTCTAGGGAAGCACGAGAAAGAAACCAAGAGATATTCTGGATATGCGTAAGCAGTGAGGAATAGTCTGCACTCTTGGAATCTGGAAGGAAAAGAGTCAAAAGATGTAATTGCTTTGTGACCTCCTCAAGAGATAGACTCATATAAAAAAAAAAAAAGAGAATTCTTGCAGAAAGCATAGATGTCTGGAAGGTTTGACGTCCAAAGGCATCTAGTGTCTTAGACTCACGACCTGGCGGATAAGAAGAGTGCTTTTTCTTACTCTTTACCCGCCTCATTGCTGATTCCACTACTATGGAATGATGAGGAAGCTGAGTCTTTTGAAACCCTGGAGAGGGGGGCACCTGGTATAAGAGATCAGTTGCTCTGGAAGGTGGGGATACCCTTAAAGGTGTTTCCCATATTCCTAGAAGGAGATTCTGCAAGGAATGATGCAAAGGAAGCATTATGTTCTCCTTTGCTTTGGTAGAAAGAGAGCCTTGTGCAGGATCATGTCCTGGGATAGGAATGGCAAGAGATCTTGCTATATCCAGGAGGAAACTCTGAAAAGAGGGATCCCCAACAAGAATCTCCCTTGGACAGGTTAGATCTGAAGAACTAGCCTGAGCACCGACAGAGCTATCCAAATATATAGGAATAGAAGATCCTGCACAGTGCAGTGTGGAAGGCTTAAGGGATGGTCGCCGGTACTGGCTGTCAGGAGCAGCGACCGTCATTACCACATTGTCCATGCCAGGTATCGACTCCAAGCTTGGCATAGAAGGGAGCGATCCTGTTGAAAAAAGCATGGCAGGAGTTGGCCATGATGCTACTGTGGATACCGGTACCGATGCCAATACCGGTACCGATGTCGGAGTCGAGCCCGACAGAGACATTGGAGCAGTCATCGGTGACAGTTCAATCGGTACCGAGGTAACTGAAAACCTCCGGCCGCTATCCTCGGTACCGAGCCACCGGTATCGATCGGTGTCAGTACCAAAGCGTATTGGTACCCAGTCTTCCAGACTAGAGATCGATTCCAAACTCGGCATCGAGGGCAGAGAGCCTGATAAGCAAAGCATGGAAGGCACCGACCGTAAGGGTAATGAGGACATCGGTACCGACTTCGGTACCGTGTCTGATACCGGTGAATGAAGGTCAACCAGTGGCAACTCAATCGGCCTCGGGGGAACCGAGAGTTGCGGATCCGAATCATCGGAACCGAGCCTTCGGTACCGCCGAGAGCCGGTACCAAGGCAAGTCGGTACCCAGTCCTCCAGAATGGAGATCGATTCCAGACTCGGCATCGAAGGAAGCGAGGCTATCGATGCACGTCTGGAGGGTACCGATGTCGGTGGTAGTATCGGTGCTGGTACCGATAATGGAACGTCAGTCTGGAGAGTATCCACCGGTCCCGAAGGCACCGAGGATGCCAGATGACCATCCCTGGTGAGGAGTGTTTCATCCAACACCAGTGCCGATGCCGGGGTATCGGTACCGCTCAAAGCGGATGCCACCAACGGACACGGCTCAGGTATGTTCTGTGAGGGGTGAACCCCAGGAACAACCTGAAACCCCTGAAAGGCTTTGGAGACCGAAGACTCCCGCCGGGGTTTTGAAGCCAGTAGGCCCTCGAGGGCAAGGCCGGAGCCATCTACATGCTGTGCATGAGACCTACCACTCGAGGGCTGGCTAGTCTTAACAGACTGTTTGTGGGTTACCTGATCCTGTGTAGAAGAAGAAGGGGACAGTGCCCCGAAGTTGGAGGGAAACCGTGTATCGAGGGAACCTCGATATTGAAGACCTCTTCTCACCAAACTGTTGTCAGGACCCAAGCAGGTTAGACACCGACTTCGAGGGTCTAAAAATAAAGTTGTACCGCCACAGTTTGAACATTTCTTGGAGAAAGTGGCTGGCGGTTCCATGGAAGAAAAAGAAGAGGCCTAAAAGGCCTAAGAAACCGTGGGACACTATGAAGAAAAAATATTCCTTGAAAAAGGAAGATTTTACAAGAAAAGAAAAGAAAACACCGGTGGTACCGGTGGCGTCGGGAAAGACAGCTGCGACCACAAGAAAACTAAAGAAATAAAACAAGAATTTTCTGCGGTGACAGGAGGACGTCCTGCTGGCTCCACGGAAAACGAAAACTGAGGAGAGGCAGTTGGGAAAGGCGGGAAGGCAGCACGCAGGCGTGGTGGGATGCTTCCAAAAACTCTTTGATTGGACGCTGGGAAGCATTCACGCGCAGACTCCGTCGGTACCGACGTACCCATATGTGAAGACTCATTCCTGCTTGTTCCTGGAGATTGACCGTTGTGGGCTGAATATTGGGCCCTTTTTATTCCCTTGTCTCGGTTTGGCTTTTTAGGATTTTATCTATCCTTTACACTAGGACATCCTACTAAGTACTAGGAAAGGCTCTTTAGTTGAACTTGTAACTGAAAACAGGAGCTGGCTGTTTTAAATAGCATACTAAGGGGCAGAAAACCAATACATGAGTCTCCCATCTATTATGGGCTAGTATGAATCTGAAGCATTACAAACCTCATTATTCTTGATTCTGAAGAAGAAACTAGGAAGACTGCAAACTTATTGCCCTAAAAAGAGATCAGTCTTGAAGACACACGCTTTCCAAGACATGCCAACAATGTGACATGAGCAGTTATGTTGACAAGGTAAAAAGTGAGAAAAGTAAAATTTTGTTCCCCTCATTCAGGAAAAAGGTAAAAGTTACAAGAGGAATCTGAAGATGTACTTCTCCTGTTACAGTTCTTCAACTTATCTAGGACAGCAAGTCACATTTAAGGGAGATTACTGAGCTAGGACTACTATAGAAATGCCTAAGTTTCAGTCATCCAGCCACTATGGGAATTACTACCATGTGGCTGTGGCCACGTAACTATCTTGCTGGTAATACCAAGTCTTCAGAAATTAAAAAATATATATATATGTTCTGCAACATAGCCAAGTGAACTGTACTGCTCTTTCTCCATGACTTTCAAATTCAAATTACATTTTAATGAAAATCATCACATGCATGCAGGAATTCACATTACCAGCTGGCAGGCTGGATTTCCAGTGACACTGCAGACATGTCCATCTTTCAGCAAAGTTAGTTCTAAAACATGTCACAGCAAGGGATCGGTACATGCATCATGTCAAAGAACCCTCCCAGTACACCATCCTTCCTCCACATCTGTATCTGGCATGACAACTGAGGAATAGGCTACATGGGGCATACCAACAACAAATCAATCTGGGACTTTTACAATCCAAAAGAACAGCAACTTTAGAATTTGACCAACAGACTAAAAGCCAAATAGTAAAATGTTACCTGGGAAAAATAAAACATTTTATTAACTTCATGCAAAATGTCATTTCACAACGATTCCTCTAGACTGCAAGCAATTCCATATTTTCTCCTTGTCTTACCTTTTCCTCTTTTGCTAGCTCTTGCTTTGCTTTGGTATCTGCAGCCTTTACTCCAAGGCCTCTTGCTGATATTTTGCGTGGTCGGATTTCCAAGCCACTAGAACTCACACCAGGGACAAGTTCTGACATCCATTGAGCCCGAAATATTTGCAATTCTGCCTGGAGCGGAAACAGAATGCCCTGTAAATGCTCTATTTATATAACAAATAACATAAAGAAACCGAGGTCTGTATTACATCACATATTTCCATTTACCGAGGATTTCCATTAGCACTTACATAAGAACATAAGATATAAGAACATAAGCTATGCCATACTGGGTCAGACCAAGGTCCATCAAGTCCAGTATCCTTTTTCCAACAGTGGCCAATCCAGGTCACAAGTACCTGGCAGGTACCCACAGTCCACAGCTTCCACAATGCTCGTCCTGGGGTAAGCAGTGGATTTCCCAGGTCCTTTTTAATAATGGTTTAAGGACCTTTCCTCCAGGAACTTGTCCAAACTTTTTTTAAACCCAACTTCACTAACAGCTCTTATTACATCCTCCGGTAATGAATTCCAGAGTTTGATTATGCGTTGAGTGAAAAAATATTTTCACTTATTAGTCTTAAATGGGTTACATTGTAGCTTCATTGCGTGTCCTCTAATCTTTCTACTTTTTGATGGCGTAAACAACCGATCTACGTTAACCCGTTCCACTCCATTTATTAACTTCTATCATATCTCCCCTCAGTCTTCTCTTTTCTAAGTTGAAGAGCCCTTCCTCATAGAGCCCTTTCCTCATAGAGGTATCCTTCCATCCACCTAACCATTTTGGTGTCTCTTCTCTGTACCTTTTCTAATTCTGCTATATCCTTTTTAAGACAAGATGACCAGAATTGCACACAATATTCAAGGTGCAGTCGAACCATATCCCAACCATATACCAAACTGGGTCAGACCAAAAGTCCATTAAGCCCAGAATCCTATTGCCAATGGTGACCAAATTAGGTCAAATGTACCTGTCAGGTTCCCAAAAGATAGACTGATTCCATGCTGCATATCCCAGGAGAAGCAGTGGATTTCCCTAGTCCACCTTAATAGCGGTTTATGTACTTTTCCTCTAGAACTTGTCCAAACTTCTTAAATCCAGCTACACTAACAGCTTTTACTACAACCTCTGGCAACGAATTCCAGCATTTCTCTACTTAGTCTTAAATGTGCTACATTTTAGCTTTATTGTGTGTCCCCTAATCTTTCTAGTACATAAGAACATAAGAAATGGCATACTGAGTCAGATCAAGGTCCATCAAGCCCAGTATCCTGTTTCCAACAGAGGCCAATCCAGGTCACAAGTACCTGGCAGGTTCCCAAAAAGGCACACAGGTTCCACACTGCGCACCCCGGGATAAGCAGTGGATTTCCCGGGTCCTCTTTAATAATGGTTTCTGGACCTATCCTCAAGGAACCTGTCCAAACCTTTTTTAAACCCAGCTACACTAACAGGTTTTACAACATCCTCCAATAACGAATTACAGAGTTTGAACACGCGTTGCATAAAAGAAATATTTACTCTTACTAGTCTTAAATGGGTTACATTTTAGTTTTATTGTGTGTCCTCTAGTCTTTCTACTTTTTGATGGCGTAAACAACCAATCTACATTTATCTGTTCCACTCCATTCATTAACTTACAGACCTCTATCATATTCCCCCCTCAGTCATCTCTTTTCCAAGAGCCCCAAACTTTTAAGCCTCTCCTCAGAGGGGTATCCTTCCATCCCCTTTACCATTTTTGTCACCCTTCTCTGTACTTTTTCTAATTCTGCTATATCCTTTTTAAGATACGACGATCAGAATTGCACACAATATTCAAGGTGCAGTCGCACCATGGAACAATAGTAGAAGTCCTAGTGTACATAGAATAAATTCATGTAATAAAACAAACGCAAGTACACCCATCTGACGTCTCCTTTCAAAGCACAACTCTCTTTCTGTTCGAAAAAAAAAATGGCCCTCTCAATAAAAACAATTTCTCCCCAATACTAATTCAGCCAATTCACACAAAAATTCACTAGGAATCTGGTGAGAATAATTTGCTCTTAAAACTTCTTCCAATAAAAATAGTACTGCATCTTGAGGTAGAAGCGTATATATCCATCGTGACTTGAATGTCCAACTTATTTAACTCACAAACTTCCATCAACATCCTTAAAAAAATATGAGGTGTTCTGTATATAGGAGGAAGCTTTCATAGCCATTGTCCTTTATCTTTAATCAAATGAGTTAATGAAATGTCTGGTCAATATCCAGTTCAAGATAAAATCTTTCAGCAGATATAGCATAGTTACTCACCTGTAACAGGTGATCTCCGGGAACAGCAGGAATTTAGTCCTCACATATGGGTATCGTCGGTACCGACGGAGCCTGCGCGGGAACGCTCCCCAGCGTCCAATCAGAAAGCTTTTGGGAGCATCCCACAGCACCTGCGTGCTGCCTTCCCGCCTTTCCCAACTGCCTCTCTCCAGCTGAGTTTTAAAACTGAGACAAAGAGAGAGAGGGAAAGGAAAGAGATAGATAGAGAGATACAACTCCTAGGGGAGGTGGGTGGGCTGTGAGGACTAAATTCCTGCTGTTCCCGGAGATCACCTGTTACAGGTGAGTAACTATGCTATCTCCAGGAACAAGCAGGAATGTAGTCATCACATATGGGGACTCCCTAGCTTTAGGTGCCAGGGAGAGACCTCAGAAATTGTGTGTCCCTGACTAGGGCTCCACTTCCCCCCATGGATTTCTGGCATCCTAATAGGGATGGCGGGTAGGAGTTCATTAGATATGGAACAGGTGTTGGAGAACAGCCTGACCAAACAAGGCATCCCAGCGGGAGTCCTTATCCAAGCAGTAACGGGCTGTGGAGGTATGAACTGAGGCCCAAGTGGCTGCTCGACAGATATCGTTGATAGACACAGAGTGGAGATGAGCCATTGAGGCTGCCATGGCTCTCACATTGTGAGTTGTGACATGGCCCTCCAGAGAAAGGTTCTTACTCTGATAGGCAAAGGAAATACACTGAGCAATCCAGTTAGACAGTGTTCTCTTGGAGATTGGAAGTCAAAAATGAGAAGGATCAAAAGCAACAAAGAGTTGAGAGGACTTTCTATGTTGCTGTGTTATTTGTAAGTAAAAGGCTAAAGCTCTTTTACAGTCCACGGTATGAAGATTCCTCTCTGCATTTGATGCATGAGGCCTTGGAAAAAACACAGGTAGGTAGACCGCTTGGTTTAGATGAAAAGGTGAGACCACCTTTGGCATAAAGTGTGGATGAGTCCTAAGGACTACCTTGTCATGATAGAACCTTGTATAAGGTGGATCAGCTACTAGCGCTTGCAACTCACTAATGTGGCGTGCTGATGTGATTGCAATGAGAAAGATAACCTTCCAAGAAAGGAATTTCAAGGAGGTAGTAGCTAAAGATTCAAAGGGTGGCTTCATGAGCTGCCCAAGAACCAGGTTTAAGTCCCATGCCACCAGTGGTGGCCTAATGGGAGGCTTAGTTAGAAGAAGGCCTCTCATAAATCTTGCTATAATAGGATGAGAGGAAATAGGTTATCCATTTAGAGGCTTAAAGGAAGCTGCAATAGCACTCAAATGGACTCTTACTGAGTTAGTCTTAAGTCCTGCATTGGATAAATGAAGGAGATACTCCAGCAATGATTCCAGAGGTATCGCAAGGGGGTTAAGACCCTTCTGTGAACACCATATGGTAAACCTTTTCCACTTAAACGCATAAGAGCTTCTTGTGGAAGGTTTCCTGGAAGCAAAAAGAATATATTTTACTTGTTGAGGAAGATTAAGATCTTGGAGATTTAGGCCTTCAGCAACCAAGCCCTGAGATGCAGAGAATGGGGATTGGGATGCCATAACATTCCGTCCTCCTGAGATAGGAGATCTGGAGCAGACCCTAACTCCAGGGAGGGAGCTTGAGAGAGATGTAGAAGCAGAGGGTACCACACTTGACGTGGCCAATGTGGAGCTATGAGAATCATATGGCCTCTGTCTCTCTGAAGCTTGAACAGGGTTTTGGGAATTAGGGGAATGGGTGGAAAGGCATACAGGAAGTCTTGACCCCAATGAAGGAGGAAAGCATCCCTGGCCTGAGCCTTCTGATCCGGAATTCTGGAACAGAACCGAGGAAGTTTGGCATTCCACGGACTTGCAAAGAGGTCTATGTCCGGGGTTCCCCAAATTTGAAAAACCTTGGTTACCTGGTCTGCATGTAGAGACCATTCGTGTGGAAGCAGAACTCGACCGAGTCTGTCTGCCCAAGAGTTTTGTATGCCTGGAAGATACACTGCCAGGAGATGAATCTGATGCTCTCTGGTGAGGGCCCATAGTCGCAAACCTTCCTTGCAAAGCGACAGAGAGCCTGTTTCCCCCTGCTTGTTCACATAGAACATGGCTACTTGATTGTCCGTATGAATGAGGACTGTCTTGCAGCTGAGCAGGGTGTGGAACACTTGCAGAGCAAGGAAGATTGCTCTGAGCTCCAAGAGATTGATATGTAGATGACTCTCCTGTGGAGACCAGGTGCCTTGGGTGGAGAGGTCTTGGAGATGAGCTCCCCAACCCATCGGAGAAGCATTTGTGAGAGTTACTTGGGGTAAGGGTTGTTGAAAAGGGGACCCCAGCAACAGGCTTTGAGTGGACTTCCACCACTGGAGGGACAAAATAAGGCGACTTGTGTTTGCTATTTTGTCTGACAGGCATCCTGATGCCTGCGTCCACTGGGTGGATAAAGTCCACTGAGCTGCCCTCATATGGAGGTGAGCATAGGGAACCACATGCACAGTAGATGCCATGTGGCCTAGTAGTTGTAACATTTCTCGAGCAGTTAGATGAGGCTTTAGCACTGCTTGAGAAGCTAACTGCACCATGCGAAGGCAACGGGCCTGGGGGAGATAGGCCCTTCCCTTTCTGGTATCCAGCAAAGCTCCTATGAACTCTAAAGACTGAGTGGGAGTTAGACTGGATTTTGGGATGTTTATTACCAGCCCAAAATACTGAAGGATACGCATTGTGCAGGATAGAGAAGTCCTGGCCTCTGACTCTGTTGGTGCTCGAATGAGCCAGTCATCTAAGTAAGGGAAGACGAATATCCCTAGAGTGCGGAGAAATGCTGCTACTACAGCCATGCATTTCGGGAACACCCTTGGTGCTGAGGCCAGGCCAAAAGGAAGCACCCTGTATTGGTAGTGCTTTTGCTGAAAAAGGAACCCAAGGAACCTTCTGTGGGTTGGATGGATGAGGACATGAGTGTACGCATCCTTGAGATCTAGAGAACAAAGCCAATCCTGACTCTGAAGTTATGGCAGCAGAGATCCGAGAGAAATCATCTTGAATTTCTCCTTGACAAGGAATTTGTTCAATTCTCTGAGGTCTAAGATAGGTCTGTAACCCCCTGTTTTCTTTGGGATAAGAAAATAAGGGGAATAGAACCCTGTACCCTGCTGATGAATGGGTACTACTTCTATTGCCCCTTGGGCAAGAAGGATAGCGACCTCCTGACCTAACAGGTTGATGAGAGAGGTCGGAGAATTGAACTGCTTTACTATTGTGTGAGGGGGCATGCTTGAAAAATGAAGCTTGTACCCCTCCTTTATGATGGAGAGTGTCCAATGCTCTGCTGTTATTTGCCCCCATCTGGGGGCAAAATGACATAACCTTCCTGGAATGGTGGAAGGGTCTGGTCCCCCGAGAGCCAGGAAGGCTAAGTTCTCTAGCTGAAAGTCAAAGGCTCTGTGGAGGCTGAGACTGCTGGCCCGGCTGAGGCTTAGCAGTCTTTGCTTTCTTCTGTTTGGGTGGTTGCTGACCCTTCCTGGCAAGCTGCCCTGCAGAACGTCCCTGCTGAACATACGCAGGATAATATTTTCTCTTTTTAGAAAAGAATGGTTTCTTGAAAGATTTCTTTCTAGCAGGATCAGCTGTAGACTTGGACAACCTATCCAAAGTGGAGTTGTCAGCATCCATCTCATTGGCCTTTTCCTGCCAATCTTTACCAAACAGGTTCTCACCAGTACAAGGGATATTTCACAATTTGTCTTGTACCCAGAGCTCTAGATCAGATGCCTGGAGCCAAGCAATTCTACGTGCACCTATGGCAATAGCCGAGGTTCTGCTTATGCACTCAAAGCAGTCAAAGGCTGAACGGTTGGCAAATTTAGAAACATCTTGGGCATGTTTGACCAAAGTGAGAAAATCCTGTCTTCTATCCTCAGGAAGAATAGGACTTAAAGTCTCTAAATCATCTGTGACCTCCTTCAGGAACATTCCCATGTAGAGATTATAGGAACTGATCCTGGCAGAAAGCATGGAAGCTTGGAAGACCCGACGTCCAAAAGCATCCAGGGTTCTTCTCCTCTGGGAGAAGCATCGCTGAATTGAAAGAACTGTCAGAATCCTCAGATTCTTCTGAGGATTCAAAGTACCGTCTGTCCGGATGCTCTTGAAGAGCCCGATATCCGTACCGACCAAAGTCAGTACTGGGAGTAACCGGTACCGGTGTATCGGTACCAGAGGTCATCGGATGACTGGGTACAGCAAAGCAGACACCGATGCCGATGTCGATGCTATCGGTACCGGTACCGATACCGATGCCGGGGCCGGTGCAATTGTCTGTCGCGGTTCCGAGGGCGTCGATGCCGCAAGGAGAGCCGCCAGACTGCGCTCAATAGCCAGGACTCTCTGGTCTATCGACACTGCCAATGCCTGGATGTTGGTACCGGAGGAGACCGCCGGTACCCCAGAGCATGGCACCAGTAGTTCTGCCGAGGTCGAGGCCTCGAGAACATCCTGGAACCCCGATAATGCTTTGGAAGCCGAAGCCTCCTGCCGGGACAATTTTGCCGGTGCAGAATCCTCAAGGGCAACGCCAGAGGCATCTCGATGCTTACCAACATGTATATTGCTAAAAATGTAAATAGTTTTCCCCAGTTTACCTCCATGTTAAAATCCCTGTTATATGTAAATGAAAGTCATACTCAAATGACCAAGTGTTATATTGTTTCAATGTAAACCGCAATGATGACAAAGAGCGCGGTATATAAGAAATGTTAAATAAATAAATCTACCCTTTGAGGACTGGCTGGACTTATGTTTAGTTACCAGAGATCCACGGGAGGAAGAAGCAGCCCTGGAAGACGTCAATGCCACCGAAGCTGCATCAGAGGGAAACAGGGTACTGAGCTTAGCAGCTCGGTTCTGCCGACCTCTTTTAAACATCATGGCGCAGGACATACAATCCGTGATGGAGTGGTCAGGACCTAAACATTTTAGACACAATTCATGGGTGTCGGTGACAGAAATGGTACCGCCACACTTGGTGCAAGTTTTGAAACCTGAGGCAGGTTTCTCCATGGTAAAGAAAGGTTTTTGGGCCTAAGTCCCAAAAAGGTGCGTGCACCTGAAGAAAAAGAAAAAAAGAGTATATTTTTTTAAAAGATAGAAATAATAAGAAAAAAAATGGCGGTACCGGTAAAGCGTCGAGGAAGGCAGATGCAACCACAAAAAAAAAAGAAATAAAGAATTCTTCTGCGGTGACAGGAACAACGAACTGCTGGCTCTGCGGAAAAAGAAGAACTGGAGAGAGGCAGTTGGGAAAGGCGGGAAGGCAGCACGCAGGCGCTGTGGGATGCTCCAAAAGCTTTCTAATTGGACGCTGGGGAGCGTTCCTGCACAGGCTCCGTCGGTACCGACGATACCCATATGTGATGACTACATTCCTGCTTGTTCCTGGAGATACTGCATACCTTTTTCGTGATATACTTGTCAAGACTATATGACAATGCTTCGTCCTTGATCAGCACTTCTGATTTCAATTGTAGTCTGAGCCTGTAGTCATCTTAAAGTTCCAATTCTTCAGTTTTCAAATTTTTAGCATATTTCAGTTTAAATCTCTTCAGTTCTTTATATTTAAGATCTCTTTAGATCTCTGAAAGTTCCAGTGGGTGAATTGCTCCAAAAGAAACCCTTCTAGATTTAAGTTGTATCAGAGACGTATCCAATCTTGGATCATTCTGAGAAAAATACAAGTTGAAAAGGGTACACTAGCCCCCCTATTTCCAGAGGTGAGGGTACATGTGTGTCTACAAGAAGAGTCAGAGACTGTGTGTATGTCATGGAGAATGTCAGGAACTGCGTTGTCTGTGTGTATCTCTTGATATGGGAAGTGTCAGGAGGCTGTGTGCATGACAAGTTAATGAATGAAAGTTCAAAGAAAGGAGGTATATGAGAATAGAACATGATTTGAATTTAAGTCATGCCTTTTCAGTAGCAGATCAAGGGAAGTTACATTCAAGTAGAGTAGGTTTTCCCATGTACCCAGAAGGCTTACAATCTAAGTTTGTACATGTGACAAGGGAGGATTAAGCAACTTGTCCCAAGACCGCAAGGACCATCAGTGGGATTTGAATCCTGGCTTCCCTGGTTCTCAGATCATTGCTCTAACCACTAGGCTACTCTTCAAATTTGAGCACAATAACCTATCGTATGCTATTCTAATAATCCTGAGTTTCTTAAAGCAACTCAGGGATAGGCTTTACAGGAAGGGTTAACATTTATGGTCTGTTTATGGCAACTGTGGCATATTTGAATAAATTAACACATTTTCTATTAACAGAATAGGTACACTGGATTAAAAACTGACTGAAGGATAGATAGCAGGTAGTAGTGAATAGCTGAATGTCTTGGAGATCAATAAGGTCACTAACTCTTCTAAGTGTCTTTCAGAAAATTGGTTTGTATCTTCAAAATGACTGGACATTCCAGATGGAGATGACAGAAAGATACGTTATCTAAGAAAGCTTGAAGAATGGCCAAGGGCTTGGCAATAAAGATTCAGTGGAAAGAAGTGAAGAATCATGCTTTCTGGGATGCAGACATACAAGTAAGCAGTACACGGAAGGAGAGGCGATACCGATATTACTACTACTACTAAACATTTGAATAGCACTACAAGGCATACACAGTGCTGTACAGAAACATGTAAGAGATGATACCTACTCATCAAAACTTACAATTTAGCCAAGACAGACAGCATAGTTACTCATCTGTAACATGTGATCTCCGGGAACAGCAGGAATTTAGTCTTCACATATGGGTATCGTCGGTACCGACGGAGCCTGCGCAGGAACGCTACCCAGCGTCCAATAGGAAAGCTTTTGGGAGCATCCCACAGCGCCTGCGTGCTGCCTTCCCGCCTTTCCCAACTGTCCCTCTCCAGTTGAGTTTAAAGCGGAGACAAAAGAGAGAGAGAGAGAGAGAGATAGAGATAGAGAGATACAACTCCTAGGGGAGGTGGGTGGGTTGTGAAGACTAAATTCCTGCTGTTCCCGGAGATCACCTGTTACAGGTGAGTAACTATGCTATCTCCAGGAACAAGCAGGAATGTAGTCTTCACATATGGGGACTCCCTAGCTGCAGATGTGTGCCCTTGTGAAAGGGCTCAATTTCCCCCTATGGATCACTGGCATCCTATCAGGGATGGTAGGTAGGAGTTGATTAAGTATGGAACAGGTGTTGAAGAACAACCTGACCAAACAAGGCATCCCGGCGGGAGTCCTTGTCTAAGCAGTAATGGGCTCTGAAGGTAGGAACCGAAGCCCAAGTAGCTGCTCGGCAGATGTCGTCAATAGACACAGAGTGAAGATGAGCCATAGATGCTGCCATGGCTCTCACATTGTGAGCTGTGACATGGCCTTCCAGAGGAAGGTTTTTACTCTCATAGGTAAAAGATATACACTGTGCAATCCAGTTGGACAGTGTTCTTTTGGAGACTGGAAGTCCCAAATGACAAGGATCAAAAGCAACAAAAAGTTGAGAGGACTTCCTAGGTTGCTGTGTCCTTTGTAAGTAGAAGGCCAAGAGCCCTTTTACAATCCAAAGTATGAAGATTCCTTTCGGCATTTGAGGCACGAGGCCTTGGGAAGAATACAGGAAGGTAAACCGCTTGGTTTAAATGAAAAGGTGTTACTACCTTTGGCATAAAATGAGGATGAGTCCTCAAGACTACCTTATCATGATGGAACTTTGTATAAGGAGGATCAGCCACCAATGCTTACAATTCACTGACGCGATGTGCTGATGTGATTGCAAAAAGAAAGATCAACTTCCAGGAAAGGAATTTCAAGGAGGTAGAGGCTAATGGTTCAAAAGGCGGTTTCATAAGCTGCCCAAGAACCAAATTTAAGTCCCATGCCACCGGTGGTGGCTTAATGGGAGGCTTAGTAAAAAGAAGGCCTCTCATAAATCTCGCTATGAGAGGATGAGAGGAAATAGGTTGCCCATTTAGAGGCTTGAAAGAAGCTGCAATAGCTCTCAAATGAATTCTCAATGAAGTGGTCTTAAGCCCTGCATTAGATAAATGAAGGAGATACTCCAGTAATGATTCCAGAGGTATCGCAAGAGGGTTAAGACTCTTCTGCGAGCACCATATGGTAAACCTTTTCCACTTGAAAGCATAAGAGTGTCTTGCGGAAGGCTTCCTGGAAGCATAAAGGATATTCTTTACCTGCTGAGAAAGGTTAAGACCGTGAAGTTCTAGGCTTTCAGCAACCAGGCCCTGAGATGCAGAGACTGAGGATTGGGATGCCACAACATCCCGTCCTCCTGAGAAAGGAGATCTGGAGCAGATCCTAACTCCAGAGGTGGAGCTTGAGGGAGATGTAGGAGCAGAGGGAACCACATTTGCCATGGCCAATGTAGAGCTATGAGAATCATATGACTTCTGTCTCTCTGAAGCTTGAACAGGGTTTTGGGAATTAGGGGAATGGGTGGAAAGGAATACAGGAAGTCCTGGCCCCAATGGAGGAGGAAAGCATCCCTGGCCTGACAACCCTGAGCCGGAATTCTGGAACAGAACCGGGGAAGTCTGGCATTCAGCGGACTTGCGAAGAGGTCTATGTCCGGGGTTCCCCAAATTTGGAAACTTTTGGCCACCTGGTCTGCATAGAGAGACCATTCGTGTGGAAGCAGAACTCAACTGAGTCTGTCTGCCCAAGAGATTTGAATGCTTGGAAGATACACCGCAAGGAGATGAATCTGATGCTCTCTGGCGAGGGCCCATAGTCACAAAGCTTCATTGCATAGTGACAGAGTGCCTGTTCCGCCCTGCTTGTTCACATAGAACATGGCTATTTGATTGTCCGTTTGAACTAGGGCTGTCTTGTAGCTGAGCTGCGTGTGGAATACTCGAAGAGCAAGGAAGATTGCTCTGAGTTCCAGGAGATTGATATGTAGATAGGTTTCCTGTGGAGTCCAGGTACAGAGGCCTTGCAGGTGGGCTCCCCAACCCGCCTGTGAGGCATCTGTTGTTAGAGTGGCTTGGGGTGGAGGTTGCTGAAAAGGGGACCCCACCAAAAGGTTTTGGGGTGATTGCCACCATTGGAGGGACAAAATAAGGCGATCTGAGTTTGCTATTTTGTCTGACAGGCAACCTGACGCCTGAGTC
This sequence comes from Ichthyophis bannanicus, assembly GCA_033557465.1. Classification (NCBI taxonomy): domain Eukaryota; kingdom Metazoa; phylum Chordata; class Amphibia; order Gymnophiona; family Ichthyophiidae; genus Ichthyophis; species Ichthyophis bannanicus. The sequence continues at coordinate 1,140,350,514 of CM066033.1, read as the reverse complement.
CATTGAGGGGATAAAGTCCACTGGGCTGCCCTCATATGGAGACCAGCATAGCACAAGCACGGTGGATGCCATGTGGCCTAGCAATTGTAACATTTCCCAAGCAGTGAGGTGAGGTTTTAGCACTGCTTGGGAAGCTAACTGCACAATGCAAAGGCAGTGGGGCTGTGGAAGGTAGGCCCTTGTCTGTCTGGTATCCAGCAGAGCTCCTATAAACCCTAGGGACTGAGTGGGAGCAAGGTTGGATTTTGGGAAGTTTATGACAAGTCCCAAATACTGAAGGATGCGCATTGTGCGAGAGAGAGAAACCCTGGCCTCTGGCTCTGAAAGGGTTCGAATGAGCCAGTCGTCTAAGTAAGGGAAGACGAATATTCCTAGGGTGCGAAGAAATGCTGCCACCACAGCCATGCATTTTGTGAACACCCTTGGTGCCGAGGCCAGGCCAAAAGGAAGAACCCTGTATTGGTAGTGCTTCCCTTGAAATAGAAAGCGTAGGAACTTTCGAAGAGTTGGATGGATGAGAACATGAGCGTACGCATCCTTGAGATCTAGAGAACAAAGCCAATCCTGACTCAGAAGATATGGCAGCAGAGTTCCTAGAGAAATCATTTTGAACTTCTCTTTGAACACGAATTTGTTCAATTCTCTGAGGTCTAAAATGGGTCTGTGTCCTTCTGTTTTCTTTGGAATAAGGAAATAGGGGGAGTAGAACCCTGTACCCTGTTGGAGAATGGGTACCTCTTCTATTGCCCCTTGGGCAAGAAGCATAGTGACCTCTTGACCTAACTGGTCGTTGAGAGAGGTCTGAGAATTGAACTGTCTTACCATTGTAGGAGGGGGCATGCTGAGGAAATGAAGCTTGTACCCTTCTCTTACAATAGACAGAGTCCAATTTTCTGCTGTTATTTGTCCCCATCTTGGGGCAAATGACATAACCTTCATGGAATGGTGGAAGGCTCTGGGCCATTCAAGGCCAGGAAGGCAAAGTTCTCTAGATAGGAGTCAAAGCAGCTTTTGTTTTTCTTTGCCTAGGTTGTTGCTCCTGTCCCTTTTCGGCAGACTGACCTAAACGATGCCCCTGCTGGGTATAGGCGGGATAAAACTTCTTCTTACTGAAGAATGGTTTCTTGTAGGATTTTTTCCTTGCAGGATCAGCTGTAGATTTAGACAATCTGTCCAAAGTGATATTGTCAGCATCTATCTCATTAGCTTTTTCCTGCCAATTCTTGCCAAAGAGATTCTCTCCTGTGCAAGGAATATTCCCTAGTTTATCCTGTACCCAAAGTTCAAAGTCAGATGCCTGGAACCAGGCAATCCTACATGCACCTATGGCAATAGCAGAGGTTCTGCTTATGCACTCAAAACAGTCAAAGGCGCACAATTCACAAACTTGGAAACATCCTGAGCATGTTTGACAAGGGCAAGGTAATCCTGCCTCTTATCAGAAAGGAGAGGGCTCATAAGCTCTAAATCTCCTGTGACCTCCTTAAGGAACATGCCCATATATAATATATAGGAACTGATCCTAGCAGAAAGCATGGAAGCCTGGAAGGTTCGACATCCAAAGGGGTCGAGTGTCCTACACTCACGTCCTGGAGGATTAGATGCATGCCTTTTTGCACTCTTGATCCTTCTCATAGCTGATTCCACCACCATGGAATGGTGTGGTAGCTGAGTCTTCTGAAACCCAGGACAAGGAGGAACTCGATACATGGTGGTTTCCCACATCCTTAACATGAGATAATGCAAGATCTCATGAATAGGTAAGGTAGCTGCCTCCTTGGGAGCTTTAGGGTATTGTAGGATTTCTAATTCCTTTGCCCTAGGCTCTTTTTCAGGAGCTACTGTGGTGGAAAGACCTTGAGCCACATCTCGGATAAAATCCTGAAAGGACATATCCTCTGGTGGAGACTTCCTACGCTGAGGAGAAGAAGAATCCTCAGGAAGAAGTACTCTGGTATCGGCAGAGCTTTCAGAGCAGACTCATCCAAGGATTCAAAGTATCTCCGATCCAGGTGATCGTGCAAGGCACGGTATCGGTACCAATTGAAGTCGGCATCGGAGGGGTCCGGTACCGACTTGCCGATACCAGATCTATAAGCATGACTCGGTCCCGGTAAAATACCTGCCGATGTCGATGCAGGTACTGGTTGAATTGTCTAAAGCGGTTTCAGGGGTATCGAGGCCGTGAGAAGAGCCGCCAGACTGCGTTCAATAGCCAAGAATCTCTGGTCCATCGATGCTGCTTGATGCTAGGGTATCGGTACCGTATGAAGCAGCCGGTACCCAGAGCATGACACCAGTAGTTCTACCCAGGTTGAGGCCTCGAGAACATCCTGGAGCCCCGTTAGTGCTTTGGAAGCTGAAGACTCCCACCGGGGCAATTTTACCAGTGAAAGTCCCTCAAGGGCAACACCAGAGGCATCTCGATGCTTAGAAGGATATCTACCCTTTGAGGACCGGCTAGATTTATGTTTAGTTACCTGAGATCCATGGGAGGAAGACGAAGCTGCATCGGAGGGAAAAAGGGTGCTAAGTTTAGCAGCTTGGTTCTCCCGGCCCCTTTTCGACATCATACCACAGGCACACACTCCGAAATAGAGTGGTCAGGACCTAAACATTTGAGGCACCACTCATGGGTGTCGGTGACGGAGATGGTACCGCCACACTTGGAACACTTTTTAAAACCCGAAGTGGGTTTTTCCATTTTAAAGGAAAAAGTTGGGCCTAGTGCCCAAAATGGCGCGTGGCACCTGAGGAGAAAATAACTGGAAAAGACTCCAGAAGAAAGGTGGGGGTTTGTTTGGTTTTTTTGGAAAAAAAGAAAGAAGAACCGGCAGTACCGTAGCGTCGAAGGAAGGCAGATGCGACCACAAAAAAGAAGAATAGAAGGGAATTATTTTCTGCGGTGACAGGATGTGCGACCTGTCGGCTCCGCGGAAAACGAAGAACTGAAGAGGGACAGTTGGGAAAGGCGGGAAGGCAGCATGCAGGTGCTGTGGGATGCTCCCAAAAGCTTTCATGTTGGACGCTGGGGCGCGTTCCCATGCAGGCTCCGTCGGTACCGTAACCCATATGTGAAGACTACATTCCTGCTTGTTCCTGGAGATAACCTGTTACAGGTGAGTAACTACGCTATCTCCAGGAACAAGCAGGAATGTAGTCTTCACATATGGGGACTCCCCAGCTAAAAATGCCTAGGGATGACCCCAGCATGTTGCGGATCTAAGTAAGATAGGCCATTCTTCCTCCCAGGGACCTCAGGCATCCAAGAGTGGATGGTGGGAATGAGTTGATCTAGGAATGGAAGAGATGCTGTAGAACAGCCTGACCGAACAAGGCATTCCGACGGGAGTCCTTGTCCAAACAATAGTGGGCAGTGAAAGTATGAACAGAAGCCCAAGTTGCTGCTTTGCATATCTCATCAATAGCAACTGACCGAAGATTAGCTGTTGAGGCTGCCATGGCTCTAACATTGTGAGCTGTGACATGGCCTTCAAGAGGGATTCTTTACTCTGATAGGTAAAGGAAATACAGTTTGCAATCCACTTAGAGAGAGTTCTTTTAGTGACTGGGAGTCCTAAATGACTAGAGTCAAAAGCCAGAAAAAGCTGAGAAGACTTTCTAAATGGCTGAGTTCTGTGAAGATAAAAAGCCAGAGCTCGTTTACAATCTAAGGTATGAAGATTTCTTTCCGCACTGGAGGCATGAGGCCTAGGAGACTGAAAGATAAACCGATTGGTTTAAATGAAAAGGTGATACCACCTTTGGCATAAAATGAGGATGAGTCCTCAAGACTACTTTGTCATGATGAAACCTCGTATAAGGCGGGTCAGCCACTAAAGCCTGCAGTTCACTAATGCATTTTTCAGAAGTGATAGCAATTAGGAAAATGACTTTCCATGAAAGAAACTTTTGCTCTAAAGTAGCCAAAGGTTCAAAGGGTGGCATCATGAGTTGACCCAGAACAATATTAAGATCCCATGCCACCGGAGGTGGTTTGATGGGAGGTTTAGTTAAAAGGAGACCCCTCATAAGTCTTGAAACAAGAGGATGAGAAGAAATTGGTTGTCCAAAGGGTTTATGAGATGCAGCAATAGCACTAAGATAGACCCTAACAGAATTGGTCTTGAGACCAGAAGCTGATAAGTGAAGGAGATAGTCCAGAAGGGACTCTACCGGTACCAAGAGGGGATTATGTCCCCTCTGGGAACACCAGATTGAGAACCTCTTCCACTTAAAAGCGTAAGAACGCCTTGTGGAAGGTTTTCTGGAAGCCAGAAGAATATCCTTCACTTGTTGTGAAAAGCCTAGATCTTGAAATTCTATGCCTTGAGTAGCCAGGCCTTGAGATGAAGGGACTGGGGATTGGGGTGCAGTAGGGATCCGTTGTCCTGGGATAGAAGATCCGCAGCACTCCCCAACTCCAGAGGAGTGGCTCGAGAGCGACCTAAGAGAAGAGGATACCATGTTTGCCTTGGCCAGCAGGGAGCTATGAGTATCATGCAACCTCTGTCTCTCTGGAGTTTGAAAAAGGTTTTGGGAATTAGGGGAATTGGTGGGAAGGCACAGAGAAAATCCTGGCCCCAATGGAGCAGGAATGCATCCCTCGCCTGACAATTCTGAGCTGGCAGTCTGGAACAGTACCGGGGAAGTTTAGCATTCTGTGGACTTGCAAAGAGGTCTATGTCTGGTGTTCCCAGACTTGAAACACTCGGGCAAGTTGATATGAGTGGAGAGACCACTCATGTGGCAACAGGACTCGACTGAGCCTGTCCGCCCAAACGTTTTGAATGCCTGGAAGGTATACTGCCAACAAATGAATGTGATGCTCTCTGGCAAAGGCCCACAGTTGCAAAGCTTCGTTGCATAATTGCAGAGAGCCTGTTCCGCCTTGTTTGTTTAGGTAAAACATGGCCACTTGATTGTCAGTTTGCACCAGAACTGCTTTACTTACGAGATGAAAGCAAAAGACTCGAATAGCATTGGAAATTGCCCTTAGTTCTAGGAGGTTTATTTGAAGAGAAGCCTCCTGTGGGGTCCAGAGACCCTGGGTGGACAGATCGCCAAGTGGGCGCCACAACCCAGCTTGGATGCATCTGTCGTCAGTACAGCCTGAGGTAGGGGTTGCTGAAAAGGAGAGCCTACTGTAAGGTTTTCCAGAGATTGCCACCAATGCAGAGACGCAATCAGGCGTGTGGTAACTCTGATCTTGTCTGACAGGCATCCTGAGGCATGGGACCATTGGGAAGCCAAAGTCCACTGGGCCGCTCACATATGAAGGCGTGCATAAGGAATCACATGGACTGTAGATGCCATATGTCCTAGAAGTCGAAGCATCTGTCAAGCAGTGAGGAAGGTTTGTAGCACTGCTTGAGATGCTAGTTCGATGATGCGCAGACAGCGAGGCTGAGGAAGGAAAGCCTTCGACTGCTGTGTGTCCAAGCGAGCCCCTATAAACTCAAAGGATTGAGATGGGGTGAGCTGGGACTTTGGAAGGTTTATGATCCATCCTAAGTACTGCAGTATTTGCATTGCTCGGGAAAGAGCATGACTTGCCTCTGGAGCTGACGGTGCTCGAATGAGCCAATCGTCTAATAAGGGAAGACAAAAATTCCTAGAGTCCTCATAAATGCCGCTACTACTGCCATGCATTTTGTGAAGACCCTTGGAGCAGAGTCCAGCCCAAAAGGAAGGAACCTGTATTGAAAATGTCTTCCCTTGAGTAGAAATCAAAGGAATTTTCTGTGATCTGCATGAATAAGGATATGCATGTAAGCATCCCTTAAATCCAGAGAACATAGCCAATCTTGCTCGTGAAGGTATGGAGGAAGAGTGCTGAGGGACATCATCTTGAACCTTTCTCGGACTAAATATTTTTTCAGTTCTCTGAGGTCCAGGATTGGTCTTAGTCCCCCTGACTTCTTTGGAATGAGAAAATAGGGGGAATAGAATCCTGTGCCCTGCTGGGACTTTGGAACCTCTTCTATAGCCCCTTGAGCCAGAAGAGTGTTGACCTCTTGCCACAACAGGTCTGAGACCGGTGGTTGAGATTTGAACTGTTTTATTAGCGTGGATGGGGGCAAGCTGAGGAAATGAAGCTTGTATCCCAGACTCACTATGGATAGAGTCCAATTTTCTGAAGTGATTTGTTGCCATCTTTTGGCAAAATGGCAAATAAGGCCTGGAATATTTAAAGGTTCTGGGCTTAGAACAGAAAGAATGGCTAAGTTCTCTAGACAACAATCAAAGACCCCGAGGAGGCTGGGTCTGCTGAGCCTTCTGAGCTTGTGTCTTTCTTTGTCTCGTTTGTTGTTGCCCCTTCTGGGGAACATGTGTTTGCTGGGTGGAAGATGGATAGAATTTCTTCTTCTTAGAGAAAAAAGGTTTTTTGAAAAACCTTTTCTTGGCTGGGTTAGCTATAGATTTTGACAACCTGTCTAAAGTTGTATTATCAGTGTCAATTTCATTAGCTTTAAGCTGCCAATACTTGCCAAAGAGATTTTCTCCTGTGCAAGGTATGTTACCCAGCTTATCTTGCACCCATTCCTCCAAGTCTGAAGCTTGGAGCCAGGCAATACAACATATTCCTATGGATATAGCAAAAGTTCTGCTAATACATTCAAAACAGTCAAAGGTAGCACGATTCATAAACTTAGAGACATTTTGAGCATGTTTGACCAAAGCCAAATAATCTGTCCGTTTATCCTCTTGAAGAAAAGGGTTCAAAAGCTCCAAGTCTTTTGTAACCTGCTCAAGAAACATTCCCATGTATAATATATAGGAATTGATTCTTGCTGATAGCATGGAGGACTGAAAGCATTGACGACCAAAGGCATCCAGTGTTCTAGACTCACGACCTGGTGGATTGGAAGAGTGTCGTTTAGCACTCTTAATCTGCCTCATGGCAGACTCTACCACCATAGAATGATGTGGTAACTGAGTCTTCTGAAACCCTGGGCAAGGTGGTACTCGATACATAATGTCAAGACGTCTAGAATGTGGAGATACTGTTAAAGGAGCTTCCCACATTCTTAACATTAGATCATGTAAGATCTGGTGTATAGGAAGCATAGCTGCCTCCTTTGGAGCCAAAGGATATTGAAGAATTCTCAATTCTTCTGCTCTAGGCTCCTTTTCTGGTACTACTGTAATGGCGAGACCCTTTGCCATATCAAGTACAAAATCATGAAAAGACATATCCTCAGGAGGGGACATTCTGCATTGAGGAGAAAGAGATGAATCTTGCAAAAGTTCAGCTCTGGTACCGGTGGAATTATCTGAGTCATCGGAATTGGAAGACTCAAAAGGAGGAAGTACCGGGTTCTCCCGAAGCAGATGGCGTCGGTACCGCTCGATGTCGGTACCGAAACGAGTCGGTACCTGATCCCCCATACTGGAGAGAGATTCCAGGCTCGGCATTGGGGGAAGCATGCCTGTTGAAAAAGGTACCGAGGGCACTTGCACCGGTAACGGCATCGGTACCAGTGCCTGTGGAACCGTCTGCAGCGACTTTAGCGGTACCGAAGTAGCTAAAAGAGTCGCTAGACTGCGTTCGATAGCAAGGAGTCTTTTGTCCACTGCTACTGCCGATGCCGGGGTGTCGGTAACGGAGGAAGTGGCCACAACCCACCGAGTATGGCACCAGTAGTTCCATCGAGGTTGAGGCCTCGGGAACATCCTGGAACCCCGATAAAGCTTTGGAGCCCGAAGACTCCCGCCGTGGCTGTTTAGCCGGTGAAGTGTCCTCGAGGGCAACGCCTGTGGCATCTCGATATTTAGAGGGAGACCTACCCTTCGAGGACCGGCTAGTCTTAGAAGACCTGTGTTTAGTTACCTGAGATCCCTGGGAAGAAGCAGAAGCCCTGGAAGACATTGATGCAACAGACATTGTGTCTGAAGCAAATAGGGCACCGAGTTGATTTGCTCGATTCTGAAGACTTCTTTTAGTCAACTTCCTGCAGGAGAGACAATCCGCTCTCCTGCCAGCTCCAGCTGCTCTCCCTATCCGGGGATCGAGCCTTCATCGCAGGCTGAGGCGGGAACAGCCATCTTTAGACCGGCGGCCCAATCGGGGCCCGTGCCTGCCCATTTAAACAGCAGCGCCATTGGGCGCAGGACCAGGGACGCTCTCCTGCCAGCTCCAGCTGCTCTTCCTATCCGGGGATCGAGCCTTCATCGCAGGCTGAGGCGGGAACAGCCATCTTTAGACCGGCGGCCCAATCGGGGCCCGTGCCTGCCCATTTAAACAGCAGCGCCATCGGGCGCAGGACCAGGGACGCTCTCCTGCCAGCTCCAGCTGCTCTCCCTATCCGGGGATCGAGCCTTCATCGCAGGCTGAGGCGGGAACAGCCATCTTTAGACCGGCGGCCCAATCGGGGCCCGTGCCTGCCCATTTAAACAGCAGCGCCATCGGGCGCAGGACCAGGGACGCTCTCCTGCCAGCTCCAGCTGCTCTCCCTATCCGGGGATCGAGCCTTCATCGCAGGCTGAGGCGGGAACAGCCATCTTTAGACCGGCGGCCCAATCGGGGCCCGTGCCTGCCCATTTAAACAGCAACGCCATCGGGCGCAGGACCAGGGACGCTCTCCTGCCAGCTCCAGCTGCTCTCCCTATCCGGGGATCGAGCCTTCATCGCAGGCTGAGGCGGGAACAGCCATCTTTAGACCGGCGGCCCAATCGGGGCCCGTGCCTGCCCATTTAAACAGCAGCGCCATCGGGCGCGTCTGCGCCTGAGGGCCTCGCCAGAGGGCCCTTTGGCGTGGACCTGGAAGGTGAGACCGGGAAGTTGAAACCACCGACCAGCACCCTTGAGCTCAGATACCACCGGTAACTTAAGACCAGGTACCTTTTACTATGCTTTATAATTGCCCCTACCCAGGATCGCTCTCTAGTCAGCGTCGCATGCATACAGCTAAACATGTCTAATCAGTGCAGTACCAAATATATGTACTAGACCAGAACAGCCAGAAATTAGTGTCAGCCAGTATCGCAATTAATTTAAGCACTCCCAGTGTAGAAAAACCCCACCAGATCAAACGGGACAGGAAAGCCTCTTTCTCAGACATGCTATGTAATGTAACTTAATGTAATGCCATGTAATGTAATTTAATACTGAAATCTGTACCAGAACAGACCAGTCAGAGAAGTTTTATTTTTTCTTTTCCTGTTAAGCATTATGCTGTGTAGGTATATACTTATTTCATACCTAAGGGAGGAATGCTCCAGCAAATTTATTGCATGACACACAGAGCCTGTTGCACAATATACTAGCTAAGATCCAGCCAGCCCCAGCCTGCCAAGAACCCCGCTGATTCACCTCCCGAAATAAGCTTCCTACCTCACAGAGTTAAAATGGAAGACACGATCATCAGGTTAATGTGCCTTTACCTACTTATCATAATCTGGCCATCCAAACTACTAGCCCTCACTACGTCACACAATCACATTCCTATTGTATCAACTAGTGAGAGAAAATGGTCAGGAGACCCCTATCACAACTCACACGGGGCTAACCTTCCGCACCGCCACCTCCTATTACATGTCCCTCTACAACACAACACGAAAGCCAGACAAACTAAAAATTTCTACCCTAGTAGCCTGAAGTGTGCACTTATAAATGCCCGCTCACTTCGAAACAAGTGGCCAGTGATCACGGACATAATAATATCCCACAACCTAGACATCCTCATGGTCACCAAAACATGGCTCTCAGCGGAAGACAATATCATCCTCAACCAGCTACTCCCACCTAATTTTACGGCCTTCACCAGACACAGACAAAACAAAAGAGGTGGAGGAGTACTCATCACCAGAGTTGACCTCCAGTTTAAAATGGATGAATCCAACAGTAACAACCACTGTTCCCTCTAAGCTGTGCGCGTGTGCGCGCGCACACACCTCGCCGAGCGAGCGCACATACTTTACAACGGAGCGCACAAAAATTACGGCTCTGATTCTGATAGAAAACAACACAAACGTCTTAAAATGTAAAAGTTATGATTGTAATTACTAGAAATTTCCCGCTTCATTTAGTAGTCGTCTATTTTCATTTAATTTGATTAAAATCAATGTGGTGTACATACTGTATTCTGACGTGTAGTCAAATTTTAAAGTATATAACTCCGAGTGTCGTTATGTGGCGCACAAAAATTTAACCTTCCTTCAAAAGCTGCACACAGCTGATATTTTATGCGCACACAGCCTACAGAAAATTAGAGGGAACACTGGTAACAACCATCTAGAAACGGTATCAATTTCCAACAACATATGCTCCATAAACCTGGTCTATAGATCACCGTCAGCAGATCCAGACGACCTAGCAACCATAATAAATCTGGCATCCTTTACCCAGGGTCCAAATAAACCTAATTGGATCGTAGGGGATATCAACCTACCATCATTACAGGACACTCAAGTAACCGCATTCATAGAAGCCCTAGATATCCTTGGATACACGCAAATGGTGCAAGAACCTACTCACGTGAGAGGCAACATTCTTGACCTCATATTCGCCCAGCAGCTAATTCTGGATCAACCACAAAACATCGTGCTATCAATAACTGCAGTCCCATGGACTGACCACAAACTCATCACCTTTCAGATGCCTACCCTCAACTGTTCACATAAGCCAAAAGCGGATACAAGCAAGACTGCTAACTCAGCTGCCAGAAGTTTCCACCCATTTAACAGAGAACGCATCCTCGCAGAAATGCACACACTCATTGATGAGACCACCTTAAGTCTAGATGAGTTGATCTCCGCTTGGAACAACAAACTCAGCACAATCGCTATCCGCCCTCCAACAAACAAGAACCCAAAGAAGAGATCATCAGCCCCATGGTTCACAGCCGATTTAAAAGCCTCACTAACCATTCTAAGACGGCTGGAAAAACGCTGGAGAAAGTCACGCACCAGCAGTGACCAATCAGCCTACATCCAACACCTGGCGGCACACCGTAAAGCCATCACGGACAAAATCAGGCAATACCACACAGACACCCTGAAACGGTCACTGAATAAACCGCATGACTTGTTTAACCTAGTTAAAACGCTTGCCAAAGAACCAACCCCTGAGCACCATAGCGGTATCCACCCACAGGACTATGCGATTTACATGCAAATCTAAAATGTGCAAAACCAACAAAATATTAATATCGGACCCTCCTGATGAACAAGACTACCCAGCATCACTGACATCCTTCTCCACTCCTTCGAAGAAAATTATTGAAGATACCATCCTAGCCCTAAACACAACCACTGCGCACACAGATCCTTGTCCTGCACACTGGATAAAGGACCTGCGATGTGACCTATCCCCAATTATAGCCAAAATCTTAAACCAATCCTTTACCACTGGCTCTTTCCCACCTACTCTCAAGCAGACCTCTGTAAGACCTCTTTTAAAGAATACCAAACTTGATCCCCAAAAGGTAGAGTCTTACAGGCCCATATCTAGCATACCTATGCTCACAAAAATCATCGAGAAAATAGTGCACAGACAATTACAGGATCATATAGACACCTCAGCCCCACTGGATTCGGCCCAACATGGATTCAGAGAGTCACATGGAGTGGAAACACTACTCACAGCCCTCTTCAGCAACATAATCTCAGGTGTGGATAACATACGTCAAGGTTTCGCTCTTGTCTTTCTAGACATAGCAGCGGCTTTTGACTCAGTATGCCACGAAATTCTCATCTGCCAGCTAAGGGAAAAAGGTATCTGCGGAACAGCGCTCGAATGGTGCAAATCTTACCTGTCCGGTAGATGGCAGCATGTCCGAGCCGACGGGGCTACATCTGAACCATTCCAACAAAGTCAAGGTGTACCCCAAGGATCCTCCCTATCTGCACTGATGTTTAATATATACATCCAACCCATCTGCGACATCATTAGATCCTTCAATGTCAGTTACATGATATATGCAGACGATGTGCTATTATATATGCCTATATCATTGGATAGCCTAGACCTCACCCCTCTGACTAACTGCTTCGACACCATATCAGAGTGGCTCCTGTCACAAAACCTGCGAATACAACACAGAAAGACGGAAGTACTTTTCGTCTCGAGGAACACCAACTTCACCCCACCTAGCTGTGTTAAGGTAAAGGATGCCCAACTACAAGTGAAACCTGCAATACGTTACCTTGGAGTAACGTTAGACCAAAACCTGGACATGAAGAACCACATAGCCAATACTGTCAAGGCAATCTACTTTAAAATCAGATCCCTCAGACACCTACGCTCGCTACTCGAACCGGATGATTTCCGCACCATTTATCAAGCCCTTATACTTCCCCATTTCGACTTCTCAAACTCCATACTACAAGGACTCCCTCGGTTCACCCTGAACCCCCTGCAGCTGGCTATGAACAGTGCAGCGCGGGTACTCTTTGGGGCATCCAGGAGAGACCACGTGACACCCCTTCTAAAACAGCTACACTGGCTCCCCATTCAAGCAAGGATCAGTTTCAAGACTTTACTGCTAACGTTCAAAGCGGCTAAGGGGCTCACCTCTTCCTCTCTCTAACCTCATCCAACCGCTTGCACCAAACAGGCCACGAAGAACAGCAGAGTTGAACTTGCTAGTTATCCCAAATGAAATCACAAAATGCACCAGATCAACAGCCAACAGAGCCTTCCGACTCTGCGCCCCAACTTTATGGAACACCTTACCAGCACAAATCAGAGCAATCACCAACTTGAGCCAGTTCAGAAAGGCGCTAAAACATTTCCTCTTCCTTAAATATCTCAATGACAGCTCCGAACATAACCCCCAAGCGAATAGCAGAAATAGTCAAACAGGCAGACCCTCGCAACAGGCTTACTCCACAATGTAAATAACAAGCAGTTTCCTGTACTGTTGTACCACTTATGTATATAGTTGACCATGATGTCCCTTATCAGATGAACCACCATTGTATATAGTTACCCCGTTTCTCCAAGTTCTACTCCCTGTTAAATGTAATGACCAGACAAATGTATATTGTCGGATGTTTCTGTTCAATGTAAACCGCGCTGATGGCTAAGAGTGCGGTATATAAGAATTGTTGTTAAATAAATAAATAAAAATCCGTAGGGCAATGGTCAGGACCTAAACATTTAAGACACCAGTCATGGGTGTCGATAATAGAAATTGTACCGCCACATTTTGAACACTTTTTAAAACCAGTAGCTGGTTTTTCCATGATAAGGGAACAGAGGGCCTAAAGCCCAAAATGGTGCCAAGCACCAGAGCAGGGGAAAAAAACCCCTGGGAAAGCACTAAAATTAAGTTATTTTAGAAGAAAAGAAAGAAAAGCACCGGTGGTACCGGTAGGCATCGACGGAAGGCAGACGCGACCACAAAAAATATAAATTTAAGAGAAGATTTTCTGCAGTGACAGGGGACACGTCCTGTCGGCTCCGCGGAAAACGAATAACTGAAGTGAGAGAGGTAGTTGGGCGGGAAGGCAGCACGCATGCGTGGTGGATGCTCCCAAAAGCTTTCTTTTTGGGCGCTGGGGAGCGTTCCCGCGCAGGCTCCGTCGGTGCCGACAGTACCCATATGTGAAGACTACATTCTTGCTTGTTCCTGGAGATTCAGGTAATTTGTTCCAGGCATAAAGCAGTAAGGTGGAAGGATCAAAGTCTTGAGTTGGCAGTAGAAGAGAATGGCACAGATAAAAGGGATCTGCCAGAAGAGTGGAGTTCTCGAGGAGGAGTGTAGGGAGAGACAAGAGAGGAAAGGTAGTAAGGAGCAGCAGAATGAGTGCACTTATAGATCAGTAGGAGAAGAAGTTTGAACTGGATACGGAAACGAATGGGGAGCCAGTGAAGCGACTTGAGAAGAGGGGTTATATGAGCTTATCGAGGCTGGCGGAAGATAAGCTGTACAGCTGAATTTTGAACAGATTGAATGGGAGAGAGTTGATTCAGGGGGAGACCTGCAAGGAGGAGGTTGCAACAGTCTGGAAGGGAGGTGACTAAAGAGTGAAAAAGTGTGTGGAAACGAAGGGTGAATTTTCCCAATGTTGTAAAGAAAGAAGCGACCGGTTTTAGCTGTCTGTTGGAAGTATGCAGAGAAAGAAGCTGAGGACACAGGAAGGAATGTAGTGTTATCCACAGAAATAGAGAAGGGAGGAAGGGGGAGGTGGGTTTAGGGGGAAGAGAATGAGGGGAGGGGAAAGGTCCGCTGATCTCAGGATTAGAAAATGGTATGATAAAAGATGACCGGACCTCAAGAATGCTGATGTACAGGAAGAGAAATAAATCAGTAGCAGGAATGTAATGCCTCTATACTGATTGCTGTGAGAACTCATCTAAAAAAATGATTGTCCAAATTTGGAGACAATCAAGAGAAAGGCTACCAAAATAGTGCAAGGTGTACAAGAATCCTATGAAGTAAGATGTGAAGGCACATTTTAATATGTGGCGATCAGAACTGAGACATCAAGGTCAGGATATACTCAATCCTGACTGTATTTCAGAAACAGCTTTACTAAATGTGGAGCCATTTCTAAAATACATAAAAGGAAGTGGAGGAATGCACGTGGATTGATATCCACATGCAGTGGGAGGAACCATTTTATGATTTATCGCTTATTATGGTTTATTAGGTTTGATATATTGCCATTCTGCGGGCAGGGCCGGCCCAAGGGTTTCTGCCACCCCAGGCAGAAGTCCTGGCTGTGCCACCCCACGCGCCATCCCCTCCCCCCCCCCCCCCCGCGCACAGCTGATTCAGGCTTTCAGGATGTCCACAATGAATATGCATGAGATAGATCTGCATACAATGGAAGCAGTGCATGCAGATCTACCTTAAGCATATTCACTGTGGATATCCTGAAAATCTACTGGCCTGGGGATCCCAGAGGACAGGGTTGAGAACCACTGCTCTAGACATATCCTAGTCCCCAGCTGTTGTATTGTTTGTTTTGACTAGATTGTAAGCTTTGATGAGCAGGGACTCTCTCTTACATGTCTCTATACAGCGCTGCATACACTTTGTAGTGCTATTCAAATAGCCAGTAGTAGCAGTACTAAATAGAAATTACACTTACCTGGTAATAGATGTTCCTGGAGGAACTCCAGTTTAGTCCACACTTCTGGGTAGTGTACCTCCTCCTGCAGCTTGGAGACCGAGCATGTCCAAAAACGTGACATCACTGGATGTAGTCTGCTGACATCTCCCATCAGCCCCAGTGAACTATTGACAAAGCACACTTAAAGGAGCAACAAATAAGTAGCCAACCACAAACAAGAAATTGCATGCAAAAACTGAACTCAACTACTACTATATACAAACAAATTTGTCATCTGGCCGCCAGGCCTCATTCCTCGTGCCAGTTCCTTCTGCCCTATCCAAAGCGCCAGATTAGCAAGGATAAGAAGAGGCAGAAGAAGTACTGAAATAAACATACCTACTGGTCATCGTATCCCTTCGCGGACTGAACCTGAAATGTTACCGTACCATCCCGGGTGGGAATGAGGACTAAACTGGAGTTCCTCCAGGAACATCAATTACCAGGTAAGTGTAATTTCAATCTCCTTATCGTTCCTCCAGTTTAGTCCACACTTCTGGGATGTAACAGAACAGTACTCATTGGGAGGGACCTTTCCAACCGGCCTGCAACACCGCCGACCCAAACACAGCGTCCTTCGCTGATAAGACATCGAGATGGTAGTGCTTACTGAACGTGTGAAGAGACGACCAAGTAGCCGCCCTACAAATTTCCACGGGTGAAACCAAACTGTGCTCCGCCCATGAAGCCGCTTGCGCTCTAGTAGAATGTGCCCGTAACCCCGTTGGGACCTGTCACCCCAACAACAGATACGCTGAAGCAATTGCTTCTCTAATCCACCTAGAAATAGAAGCTTTCGCGGCCGCTTCGTCCTTACGGGGACCCCCAAACAAAACAAATAGACGGTCCGACTTACGATAGGACTCTGATACCTTTAAATACTGTTGAAGTACTCGCCATATGTCCAGCCGACGAAGAACCCGGTCCACCTTAGCGCCCTCGAACGACCCGAGCACCAGCAGGATAACCGTCTGATTTAAATAAAAACGGAGAAACCACCTTAGGCAAAAGAACGGGTCGAAGAACCACCTTTTCCCTAGAAAAAGATAAAAAAAGACTCCCTGCAAGATAACGCTTGCAACTCCGAAATATGCCTTGCTGAACAAATGGCCACCAAAAACACTATCTTTAGAGTCAAATCCTTCACCGACGCCCGCTGTAACGGTTCGAAAGGCTCCTTAGCCAGCGCTCCCAGAACAAAATTAAGATCCCACGGAGGCACCACTACTCTACGAGAAGGGCACAGCCTGGAAACTGCCTTCAGGAAACGCAATACATCCACATGAGCGCTAAGCACCACTCCTTGAACCTTGCCTCTATAGCAGGCCAGCGCCGCCAACTGCACTCTCAAGGAACTGGCCACCAGACCTTTCTCGAAACCTCTTGCAGAAAACTTAAGACGATCGGCACAGACACCTTCACTACCCGCACCTGCCTCCTTGAACACCAATCCTCGAAAACACGCCAGAGACGTAGACTACTTTCGAGCTTTAAGTAACGTCGCGATAACTGCTCCAGAGTAGCCTTTTTCCTTAGCTTAGCCCTTTCAATGGCCAGACCGTAAGCGAGAATCGATCCACCTGAGGCATCTTCAGAGGCCCTTGAAGCAACAGATTCTCCGACGACGGCAAACTCCACGGCTCCCCGTCGAGAAGACGCATGAGATCTGCATACCACGGGCGTCTTGGCCAGTCTGGAGCCACCAGCATCACTCTCCCCCGATGCGCCTCTACAAGCTGAACCACTCGGCCTATGAGTGCCCACGGGGGAAACACGTAGAGAAGACCCGACACCAGCCACCTCTGTATCAGTGTGTCGATCCCCTCTGACATCCATTCTTGCCATCTGCTGAAAAACCAACTCACCTTTGCCGACCGAAACATCGCCAGAAGGTCCATGATTGGCGGCCCCCATCTCTGCACCAGCTGCGCAAACACTTCCAGATGCAACTCCCATTCCTCGGGATACACGTGCACCCTGCTGAGGAAGTCCACCATCACGTTGTCCTTCCCAGCAATGTGTGCCGCCGAGATTGCCGACAGACGAGGTTCTACCCAAGAGAACAGCGCTTCCGCTTCTTCCTCCATTGCCGAACTTCCGGTGCCGCCCTGCCGATTGATATACACCACCGTAGCGGAGTTGTCCGAGAGAACACGCACCGTGTGACCTCTTACCGTCGCCTCGAATGCCCGTAGAGACAATGCCACCGCCCTGAGCTCTAACCTGTTGATGGACCAGGGGCTCTCCAGAACTGACCAGTGTTTTTGCGCAAAGAGCTCTCCGCAATGAGCTCCCCAACCTGCGAGGCTTGCGTCCGTTAACACCGATAGCCACTCCAGTTGCTCCAGAGGCCTCAGCCACCACATCAGTGCCTGCCTGACCCCGAGAGGACAGGGAAGATGTTGGCTCAGCGAGTCGGACTGATGAGACCATTGGCACAGCAGCGCCCGTTGCAACAGCCGCATATGAAACCTGGCCCAAGGCACCGCTTCCAATGTTGCCGCCATCGTACCCAGCACCCTGAGATAACTCCATGCCGAAGGCGCCGGCGTAGCTCTGAATTGGCTTACCACCTGCCGAAGAATTTGGACTCGACGATCCGGCAGAAAAACCGCACCCCGCTGGGTGTCGAATCGCACCCCCAGATATTCGAGGTCCTAGGACAGGTGCAGGCGACTCTTGGACGAACTGACCACCCAACCGAGTCCCTCCAAGAAATTCACAATTTTGTTCATAACCTGTATACTTTCGGCCTTGGATTTTGCCCGAATCAACCAGTCATCGAGATAGGGATGCACCAGAATATCTTCTTTTCGCAACACTCCGGCTACCACCACCATGATCTTGGTGAAAGTGCGTGGCGCCGTCGCCAGACCGAAGGGCAATGCCTGAAACTGATAGTGTCCCCACGGCAACGCAAAACACAGACATTTTTGATGAACCACTCTGATCGGAATGTGCAAATATGCCTCCGTCAGATCGAGAGACGTCAAGAACTCCCCTTGACACCGCCACAATGACTGACCGTAAGGTTTCCATCCTGAAATGCGGTACCAGGAGACAACGGTTTACACCTTTGAGATCCAATATAGGGCGAAGAGATCCGTCCTTCTTTGGAACCACAAAATATATTGAGTATCGACCCCTGTTGTAGTCTTTCTTGGGCATGGGGACGACCGCTCCGATCTGCAATAGCCGATCTAAAGTCCCGCGAACTGCAAACACCTTCTGATGTCCCCTGCAGGGAGACATTACAAACGACTCGCGAACCGGCCTTGCAAACTCCAGCGCATAACCCTCGTGAATTATTTCCAACACCCATTGGTCGGCCGTTATCTGGGTCCAGGCAGGAAGAAAGCTCTGAAGACAACCTCCTATCCTTCCTGCCGGGACACCCCTCACTTCATTGCGACTTACGACAAGTTGCTGCGGCCGCCGCAACAAAACCTCTACCGGTTCCTCGAAACCCTCGAAATCCCTGGGACAAAGAAGAAAACCTTCCTCATTGAAAACCACCCAAGCAAGAAGTCCGAAACCTTCTAAAATCTCTAAAAGGGACCTCTAAAGGCTGCCGAGGACTTTCCCTGCTTAGGCTTATCTTCCGGGAATCTTCCCCCCTTGGACTCCCCTTTCACAAGCTTAATCGAGATCTCTCTAAATAACAATCTCCCTTTGAACGGAAGCTTACTGAGGCGTGCCTTGGAAGAACGGTCTACCGCCAAATTTCTTAACCACAAAGACCTGCGGGTGGCTACTAACGATGCCATACTATTAGCTAGAGCTCTGATCAAATCATAATGCACGTCCGACAAATAGGCGGATCCCGACTCCAGACGATCAAGCTCCCGCAGACTCCTTGTTCCAGCTGAGTAAACTGCCGCAAACCCTGAGACCAGCAAAGACACGCTCTTGCCACCCAAGCACCACAAATGGAAGCTTGCAAAGACAAGGCGTTGGCATCAAAGGATTGTTTCAACAACCCATCCACCTTTCTATCCCGTACATCTTTTAAGGTCACGCTCCCTTCTACCGGAATAGTGGTCTTCTTGGTCACAGCCGTAACCGCCGCACCAACCCGTGGGAAACGAAACCTTTCCTTGTCCTTATCTGTCAGGGGATACAACCTTTCATAACCCGACTGCCTCTGAGGCCGGCTTTTGGCTGATCCCACTCATTCTGTATCATCCTATCGAC
Source organism: Ichthyophis bannanicus (assembly GCA_033557465.1). Taxonomy (NCBI): domain Eukaryota; kingdom Metazoa; phylum Chordata; class Amphibia; order Gymnophiona; family Ichthyophiidae; genus Ichthyophis; species Ichthyophis bannanicus. Next base: position 1,140,331,254 of record CM066033.1, on the reverse strand, counting down.
CACCTTGTGAACAGGAAGCACTATTTGGGTTGCTGTACCGCTTGAATGATCGGATCCTCTCCAGTATCCTCCTCCACCAGCTGGTCAGCTGCCAGCTTCAGTGTTTGAAGAAACTCCGTGACAAGTGTTGTCAACTCATCCTTCCAGCTAGCAGTCTCAATTAAGCACCGAGGCTCCCAGGCCCAAGGGACTGAAGTGATAGATCCAACCCCCACCTTAATTAACCTTCCAAATAATAGCAACTCCCCCCGCTAATTCAAATAGCCCCAAACGCTAGAAAAAACAATTTAAACTAAAGACTAACAAAGAGGGAGAGAGAGATAGGGTGAAAAAGAGCCTAGTATGAGCCCCGATGCAGCAGCGTGCCATGCTGCGAACACGCTGCCAAAATGGCCGCCGCTGACTGAAAAGAGAAAAAAGGCGTGAAGAATTCTGACGAAACCCCCGGTCTCTTCTCAGCCTTCTGCCCCGATTGCCCGCTCCCCACACTACGTACCTGCGACTTGATTAAACCACCGGCATTCCCCAGCCACCGCGGTGACTCTGTGCTTGACCCCGCGCTCAGCCGCACAGCGAGCAGGACGCCGTTGGCGAGCCGCTGTCTGTACCAAATGTAACAACTCACAGGGTCCCGGCAGACAGGAATGCCAAAGACTCACTGCTGTTTTCTGCACATAGTGCTCTCTCCCGTATGCACCAGGAAGAGAGATCTGGACCGGCCAGAGGTATTCAGCTTAGCCGAGCTGTATGGGGAGGCAGGAACCGGCACAAGCACTGATGGCAGGCGTTTTTTGGGTTTTTTAAAGCTACAGTCCCAAATTAAAGAAAAAGCAAATTGAAAGCTCCAATTAAACACAAACTCTCTATTCTATCCTAACAGCTCCTTATCTGTTCCTCTAGTGAGCCCAGACCCTAGGCTCACTACGTCCTCCTGCTGCATGGAGACTGGACACACTGGGGCTGATGGGAGATGTCAGCAGACTACATCCAGTGATGTCACATTTTTGGACATGCCCAGGATCCAAGTTGCAGGAAGAGGTACACTACCCAGAAGTGTGGACTAAACTGGAGGAACGATAAGGATTATATAAGAAAAAAAGACCATAAGATATGCCATACTGGGTCAGACCAAGGTCCATCAAGCCCAGTATCCTGTTTCCAACAGTGGCCAACCTAGGTCATACGTACCTAGCAGTTTCCCCAAAAAACACAGGTTCCACAATGCTTGTACTGGGTCAAGCATTGCTATCCTGGGTCCCTTCTTAATAATAGTATATGGACCTTTCCTCCAGGAACTTATCCAAACCTTTTTTAAACCCAGTTACACTAACAGCCTTTACTACATCCCCCGGTAAAGCACACTTACTTACAATTGCCTAGGCTCTGCTTACACACGCAAAAGAGTCAAAGGCTGCACGGTTGGAGAATTTGGAAACATCTTGGGCATGTTTGAGCCAAGTGAGAAATTCCTGCCTTTTATCTTCTGAAATAAAAGGAGCTAAAGTCTGCAGATGATCTGTGACTTCCTTTAGAAACATCCCCATATAGAGACTATAGGAGTTGATTCTGGCAGCAAGCATATTGGCCTGGAAAATCCTTCGGCCAAAAGCATCTAGAGTCCTACGTTCACGTCCTGGAGGATTAGATGAGTGTCTCTTTGCACTCTTTATTTTCTTCATGGCAGACTCAACCACAACAGAGTGGTGAGGAAGTTGAGTCTTATGAAAACCAGGACAGGAAGGTACACGGTACATGGTGTCTAACCTACGAGAATGAGGAGAGGTGGTGAGAGGAGTCTCCCACATGCCCAACATGAGATCATAGAGAATCTCATGAATAGGTAAGGTAGCTGCTTCCTTAGGAGCCTTAGTATATTGCAAAATATCTAATTGCTTGGCTCTAGACTCTGACTCAGAGGCCACTGTAATGGAGAGGCCCCTAGCCACTTCCCTAATGAAGTCTTGAAAAGACAAGTCCTCTGGAGGAGACATTCTTCATTTTGGAGAAGCAGACTCCTGAGGAAGAAGTACCGGTGCCTCGACAGAAGCCTCCGACTCATCAGAGTCTTCGGAGGAATCGAAGTATCGCCTGTCTGGATGCTCCTGTAAAGCCCGATATGCGTACCGAGTGGGATCGACATCGGGAGTAAGCGGTACCGGTTCGGTACCGATGGGCATCATAGGACAGGGTACCGTTGAAGTCGACACCGAAGCCGATATCGATGCAATCGGTACCGGCACCGGAAACGATGCCGGTGCCGGAGTCGGTACCGGCAACGGAGATTGCTGCGGTACCGAAGGCGTTGAAGCCTGCATAAACGCCGTTAGGGTGCGCTGCATGGACAGAATCTTCTGATCCATCGACGCCACCAGAGTGTGGATGTCAGTACCGGTGGAGGCCACCGGTACCCCAGAACACAGCAACAGGTGATCGGTCGAGGCCGAGCCATCGATGTCAACCTGTGACCCCTGTGATAAGGAAGCTTATCATAGCTCAGGTAGGAGCTATAGAAAAGATGATGTGACTCTGAACAAGCAACCTGTCAGTTCTGGTAGAAGTAAGAAAACAGAGTTTTCACATAAAAGACTACCAGTCCCAGAATGCACCAGGTTTCCAGCAGCCATGAGGGGGCTGAAGTGAGAAAACGTGTGTGCAATCAAGAGAGCTATGAGGTAATCCCTAAGCACTCATCTAAAAGGGCAGGGCCTGATTCAACACAGCTGCGCTGTGTTAGGGAGGAGCACACATTAGGACAGAATAAGAATAGAGCTTATTCTACAGATAACAGCTTCAGGAAGAGATACAGCAACAGCTTCAAGCTCAAGCACCAACATCATCTCGAGAAGCAGAAGCCAAGCCAAGCGGATAGAGAGAGAAGGAAACTCTCTGGAAGGAAGAGAAGGAAGGCCATTGGAAGGTCTGGGAGAGTCCAAGGCAGTACCTATACTGGGAGGTATTCCAAATGCCAGCAGAGTCCATTGGACTGGAGTCAGCCAGAGGAATGGAATGGCAGAGATAGGAATCACCAGTGGCTACCTGGAAGAGAGAAGACTGCACGTGGAAAGGACTTTCAGACCTATGCCAGAAGGTATGTGAGGAAAGATCCAGTGTCCAGGGATCAAGATTGGAAGGCTGGACATCATAACTGGATTACATACTGGCCAGGCTATACAGAGAGGAATTATGATAGCAGGAGAGGCTCAGGTATGAACACTGATCCAGACCCTATCTATAATAGTGAATGGCAGCAAGGGAATAAGCATTCTCATGATAGTGCCTTATGGAAAGACTCGTCTGTGCCAATGTATGATAGTGACCCTATGCTGATTGATGAAGGGGGAGATACAGCAGATGAAACTATTGATTACATGGACTGTTCTTTATCCAAGTGCTATTGCTAGCTTTCTGTGAGCAAACACATCAGCCATCACAAAGAAACCTAACTTTGTTCTTATTTCCACTGCAAACAGCTCTTAAAGCAGGATTTGGGTTCACACAGTAGCAGCCAGCCAACTAAAGGGTTTCAGCTGGACAATTGATAGTAATTAAAGCTGCACCTGATTGTGTGTGTGAGCAAGAGAGAATCACTGCAGGATCTGTGTGGAAAATAAGCAGAAGTTAACCTAACCAGCAAAGTTTATTCATTTCTTTGTGGCCTTTTTATTTGGTAATTATTTGCTAAGAAAACATTAGCTAATTGCCTGACAAGCTGAAGGTTGTTTTTCTGATTTGCTTTGTGACTTTATGTTATCCATTTAAACACTGCAAGCAAGTAACCTCATTTATATTACCACCAAGCATACTTGTGCTGGGTGAATTAAACCCCATCAATAAAAGAAGTATTTTATTGGCCTTACCACTGGTTTCACAACTCAATTATTGTCTTCAGCTGTGTTTGGGAGTGAAAGAACTACATTACCCACAATACCTTGCAAGAATCATATGAATATATGCATCGTCAAGATTGTGTAAGTTCTCACCCTAGGCAGCCGTCTGACACCCCATAGATAATGCTTTGGAAGCCGGAACTTCCCGCCGGGGTAATTTTGCCGGTGCGGAATCCTCGAGGACAAGCCTGGAGGCATCTCGATGCTTAGAGGGAGATTTGCCCTTCGAGGACCGGCTAGATTTATGTTTGGTTACCTGAGATCCATGGGAGGAAGAAGCAGCCCTGGAAGACGTCGATGCCACCGAGGCTGCATCAGAGGGAAACAGGGTACTGAGCTTGGCTGCTCGGTTCTGCCGACTTCTTTTAGACATTATGGTACAGGACACACAATCCGTGATGGAATGATCAGGACCCAAACATTTTAGACACCAATCATGGGTGTCGGTGACAGAAATAGTACCGCCACACTTCGTGCACTTTTTAAACCCGGAAGCGGGCTTCTCCATGAGGAGAAAATGTTCAGGCCTAAGGCCCAAACCGCAATGCACAGTTGAAGAAAGAAAAGTTTTGTTTTGGTTTTTTTATATAAGAAAGAAAAGAAAAGACCGGCGGTACCAGTCTGACGTCGAAGAAGGCAGATGCGACACAGAAAAATAAAGAAAAAAATAAAGAATTCTTCTGCAGTGACAGGAACACGACCTGCTGGCTCTGTGGAAAAGAAGAACTGGAGAGAGGCGGTTGGGAAAGGCGGTAAGGCAGCGCGCAGGCGCTGTGGGATGCTCCCAAAAGCTTTCTTACTGGACGCTGGGGCGCGTTCCCGCGCAGGCTCCGTCGGTACCGACGATACCCATATGTGAAGACTCATTCCTGCTTGTTCCTGGAGATCAAATTCCAGAGTTTGATTACACACTGAGTGAAAAAATAATTTCTTTTATTAGTCTTAAATAGTTTACCCTGTAGCTTCATTGCATGTCCCCTAGTCTTTCTATATTCTGATAACGTAAACAATCGATCTACGTTTACCCGTTCCACTCCGTTCATTAATTTATGGACTCCTATCATATCTCCCCTCAGGCGTCTCTTTTCCAGGTTAAAGAGCCCTAACCTTTTTAGCCTTTCTTCATAGGAGTATCCTTCCATCCCCCCTTTACCATTTTGGTGGCTCTTCTCTGAACCTTTTCTAATAATCCTATATCCTTTTTAAGATACGGAGACCAGAATTTCACACAATGTTCAAGGTGCGGTCTCACCATGGAACGATATAGAGGCATTATAATATCTTTTGTTTTATTTTCCATTCCTTTCCTTATGATAGCTAGAATTCTATTTGCTCTCTTGGCCGCTGCTGCACACTGAGCCGAGTAGTCATGCATATTCATTGCTCTCTTGGCCGCTGCTGCACACTGAGCTGAGTAGTCATGCATATTCATACGGAGTGAGAACTGCTAACTGGCACAAAAGTATGTGAAACAAAACAATATCTAAAACAATAAAAAAACACATTACATGCCAAAAAATTGAAAAGAAAAAAGGAAAATGCTACAGGTCAAACTGCCAAACCATGCGTGTGCAAGACTGCACAAAAAATCGATGACTTTGTCATCGAGAAAAGGACCTACTAAATTTAGTTGCAAAAACATTGTAAATTACCCCTAATGTTTTACAATGTTTTTGCAACAACTTTTATTGTTTTAGATATTGTTTTGTTTCACATATTTTTGTGCTGTTTTGAGGTAAGGTCTCTTTGAGAATAATTTCTTCTCCCCTCTCTCCCTTTTTTTTGGTTTCGGTTAGTTCTGCTCATGTTGTCTATCCCATGGCCATTCTTTTACTGCTTTACGCTGGCGGATATTAGATTTTATACCATCGAATCCTCGTGGGGGAGATCGTGAACAGCGATTGCAATATCAGGAACAACGTTGGATTTATAAATTAGATTCAGTGACCCCTAGGGGTTTAAATCAACAAATAGACTGGTACACCATTATTTGACATTGCTTTAGCTCCCCGAAAGGGATTCCCTGTTGGTGGGTGTTCCCTCTCTTTGGAGAGCTATTTCATTGGTTTTTGTTTTTTCACCTGTTCTCTGACGTCAGACGCCGAGGATTTAAACGGCTAATCACACTTCCATTTGTTAGCTTTTTACATTGCCAACAGCAGCTAAATGACAGACCTGAAGCAGGGTTCACTATAAAAATAAAATACTGAACCCGAAACGAGCGCTACGTCGGACAGTCGTTTTGGCAGTAATGGCATTCTTCTATTGAAGTTAAGTACTTCTTTTTCTTATTAAATATTAATAAAAGGAGACATCACGGCGGTGCTTTGTTTGCATACACAGCACTGGGAAGATAGTCTCCGACAAAAATAATTTTTCTAACGTAGGGAGATTTTTGGAATCGGAATTTTTTCAGTTCATGTTTAAGAATCTAGCAATAAGTCATTAATGTCTCTTGAATGTTAAAAAATTTTTTTTTAGCTACATGTGGGTTGGCATTTTGCAGTTTTAATGTGTCTTTTTCCATGCCAATACTATCAGAGACAGTCTTCCTTTATTTGGCAATCATTTGGTGGGTATGTGATACTCTTTTGTATATATTACCGATGCGTATATGTTTTTTATGAGTTGGCCATGTTTGCTTTGAAATCATGAATCATATATATTCATGAGCTAGTTCTTTTAATACACGCCATATTCAATATGTTTTCAGGCGTTTTTATAGTTTCTTTTTTTCAGCGCTTTCGGTTTATACTATTTATTCATGATTGTGATACATTTATGTGAATATTAGCTATTTTTATGTTTATTCTTGATGTTTTATAAATTCATGAATATGCACGAGCAAACAGCCCGACCTTTTAAACGCGCGAAATTTAATGTGCATTTCACGTTGTTGAGTCAGTGCTGTTTTTGTAGGTAAGGTTTTTCTACACTTTTATTTTCGTTTTTTTAGCATCATCTGGTTTCAGTAATGCCGGGATTCTAGTATAAGAGTTTCCATTTGTTACTTCTTTCTTTTAAAAAAAAGCCAGAATCTTTATTCCAGCCACGTATGCGGCCGGTACTTCGCAGCTTTAGTTTTTTGTAGCAACAATCTTAAAGACAGTCTTTTAGTATATTTATTATTTTTAGATTGGATGTGATATTCTTTTTGTACATGTTATTGTTGCATCAGAACTTTTTTATAAGCTGACCATGTGGCCATGGTTTTCATTGCAATTATGAGCTATACATGTTTATGAGTTAGCTCTTTAAATGTGTTGTATTTTAGCAAAGTTTTTTGGTTTTTGCTTCTTAGTTTTGATAGGTGTCCTTATATATTTTTAAGTGTCTCCAATGCCTAGTGGCCATGTTTTTGGTTTGTTAAACAATTGGGCTCCAACAATCTTTGCAATTCACATCTTTTTGCCCACTTTTAATGGTTTGTTGCCATTCTATGGTTTTATTCCTGGTTCTGGGCGTCCCCTTTTATATCAGTTTAATGTTGCTTTAGAATTGAGCACGCGTCAGTGTTTCACGTCTCTCTTATAGAGGACACAAATGTTTTATATGCAATTATTTATCTTATTTATTGTCTTAGAATGTGCTCATTTTAATGTAGTTTTAAACGTGGTTTGTATGTGATAATTTTTTATTACTATCGTACTATGTATCGTTTCTGTTTAATGAATTTATTAGTACTTTTGTTTTGGGTCTGGGTTTCCCATATGCTCTTATGTTCCAATTGTTTATCAATTCTGTTTTAATTGTTATTTTATTACTCTTTTAGCATTCTCAATCTTTAATTGGTCAGGTGCCGATTGTCCACATTGTAATGTGCGCTTCACCTAGTGCTTAATTCACTTTGTAAGTATATTTGACTTCATTAATGTTGATTTTATCTTATTGTGTCATTGTAACATTGTTTTTTATATTGTTGTCCTCAATTCTTATTTATTAACATTGTTTTTTAATAAGTGTTCTGAATGTTAATTTTTAAATATGTCCATTTTTTATATGTTTTTATGATTGTATTGTTTGTCTTGCAGTCCTCTGATCCCCCTGATGAAGGCTTTGGCCGAAACGCGTCGGGGTTTGTTGGTTTAATAAAGCACAAGTGACCCTCACTCTGCTCGCCCTTTTGGTTTGTTTGGACTTCTGCGAGTCAGTGCTCTTTTTCCTGTGTTCAGCTGGTAAGACTGGACACGGCAAGCAAGCATCGAGCCATGGAAGCACTTTCTATCTACACCATCGAGGTTCCGGGCCTCCCTGCCGGGGGGGCACCGCAGAGTGCATCTTCTGACTTTTCAGGCGATGCATGGCTGATTCCACCACCATGGAATGGTGTGGTAGCTGCGCCTTTTGAAAGCCAGGGCTCTTCCGGAGTGGATAAATCGAATCGACCCGCTTGCTTAGAACCGGCGCCGAGGCCGGTGCCTCACACATCCGGAAGAGGAGCCCTTGCAGCATCGGAGGAACCAGGACAGTAAAGGCCTCCTTCAGAGGCGAGTCGTACTGCAGGGCCTCGAGCTCTTCGGCTCGAGGCTCTTCCTCGGGGTTTATGTTTATGTTTATGTTTATTGGTTTTTGATAAAATCGCCTTTCTTCAGAAAATCAAAGCGATGTACAACATAAAAACAATTGTCTAAAAGAGGCCAAAGCCTAGAAAAGAAAGGAAATACAATGTCTTGTTCAAAATAAAATAGAGGTTCTGTTTAAAAGCATAGACAAGAGAGACAAGGAATGGGTAAGGAAGGAAACAACAAGGGGAGGTTAGGGGCGGGAAAAGGGGATCACACAAAAGGAGAGGGCACATCGAAAGCTAAAGAGAAAAGGTGTGTTTTTAGGTTTTGTTTAAAGGTGGAGAAGAGTGGTTCGAGACGGAGGGAGGAGGGTAGCGAGTTCCAGAGGGCGGGGCCAATAAAAAAAAAGGCAGAGGAGCGGGTGGTCTGTAGATGAGCGCGGGCGGGGGAGGGAAGGGCTAAACGGTGAAGATGAAAGGAACGGGGAGTATACCGGGGGGTATGAATAGAAAGTAGATCAGCAAGGTATTGGGGGGAGCCAGTGTGAAGTGCTTTGTGTACCAGAGTGAGAAGCTTAAATTGGGAGCGGTAAGGGAAGGGTAACCAGTGGAGGTGAAACCCAGTGGCCATATCCTGGACAAACTCCGCGAACCGGGTATCCTCTGGAGGGGATCTACTCCGGGGCTCAGATTGCGGTGAGTCCGACAGGACGCACCGAGTCTGGAACGTGTCGGGGGACTCCTCATCCTCCGTCTCCCAGGCAGACTCGTCCGACGAGGAGTCGCGGTCCGACCCCACGGGGCCCTGGAGCACCCTCCCCGACGCCGGAGGCACCGGCGTCGACGCCCTCGGTCCTAAACGGGAGGTCGAGGGAGACCGTGACCGAGGTCGACCTCGAGCCATCATGGACTCGGGTATCAGCTCGGTCTCCAGGGTCGACTTCGATGTCGATGTCCCGGTGGTTGGGGCAGATGCGCCAGACAGGCTGGCCATCAGTGCCCGCTGCTGCTCCATGAAGGCAGACAGTCTGCACTCCAAGGCTGTCATCCTGAGACTCAGCTCGGGAGACGCAGCAGCCACCAACTCGGGCCTCGGCGGCGCCGGGCCCGACGTCGGCTCCCTGGGAGGAGAGTCCTCAAGGACTACGGAGATTACATGTCCAGCAGACTCCGGCTCCACGCGAGGAACTTTGGCAGGCTTCTCTTGTTCCATGGGCCCGGGGCGACGGTTGGGGGTCTTAGACCTGGCCCTCGAGGAGCCAGGGACCACCTCCGACGACGCCCTCACGAGCCGCTTCTTCCTCTTGCGTTCCCGGTCGGGGGACCCCCTGTCCGAGGAGCCCTGACGGCGCTCGGGATCCGAATCCCGAGATGTCGAGGCCTCAGACGAGGTCCAGGCCCGGCCGGAGGCTGAGTCGGAGAAAAGCCTTTCTTTCTGCTGCTGGCAACTTCGTAGTGCCTTGGAAGACATCTTCCCACATGGTCCACACGTCTTAGGGTCGTGATCCGGACCGAGGCACCGAAGGCAGCAGTCATGTGTGTCGGTGAGAGACATCAACTTCTTACACCGATCACACTTTTTAAAACCGCTGGAAGCCATTGGGGAAAAAAAGAGTCCCCGCGAGGTCAAAGGACCGGCCTTCCAGGGAAAAATCAAAAAAGGGCGCGAACGCCAGCCACGAAGGGCAAAAACCGGAAAAGAAGAATCGGGCTCGATACCGGTGTACCGAACCCGGCGGGAGGGGAACCGGCGTCGAACTGGGAAGAAAAAATAGCGAAAATCGCCGAAAAATTACACTTTTATCCAGGATGACAGGACACACGTCCGGTGGGCTTCTCGGAAAAAGAGAGACTGAGGTAAGATGGCACCTTTAGGCGGGAAGGGAACCGCTCATGCGTGCCTGCATTCCCAAAGGCTTTCATAGAAAACTGGGGAAATGCTCCGCTGGGGCTTCATCGGCGTCGATGACACCCATATGTGAGGACTGACTTCCTGCTTGGTCCTGAAGAAAAAAACCATCTACTACAAGATCGGGACACTCCGACACCTGAGACCCATGCTTGATCCCGATAACTTCCGAACAATATTCCAAGCGATAGTTACACCCCACTTTGATTATGCAAACATCATACTCGACGGCCTCCCAAAGAACACCCTAAACCCGCTACAATTAGCCATGAATGCCGCTGACCGCGTCTTGTGTGGAGCATCAAGGAGAGACCACACAACCTCCATTCTAAGGGACTTACACTGGCTCCCGATAAGTTGCAGGATTTCATATAAAGCCCTCCTCATTACCTTCAAGGCCATTAACAAAATATCTCCCTCCTCAATCTCAACACTTCTCAATCACACACCCAACAACAGACCTAGGAGATCAGTAGCGGCCAATACACTAACCATTCCGAGAGAAACCACAAAATGCGCACATTCAACTAATGATAGAGCATTCGCGTACTACGCCCCCAGATGCTGGAACAACCTCCCACCCACCATCATCACATCAATCAGACATGCAATTTAGAAAAGCCCTAAAGCATCACCTGTTCCTTACACACTTCTCACAACCCAACAATGCCTCCCCTTCTCCCTCAACACAACCCAAGCCCTCAATATGAAGTTGCAATTGTTCTGTCTCATGATGCACATCATTGTAAATAGAATTCTATCATTGTAAATAGTTGGCTACATTATATGTACAAAGTTTCCCAAAGTTTAAATCCTTGTTACTTTCCCTGTTGTATGTAAACTCAGGACAGTCCATTACTGTCCGAGAGTCATTTTGTTCACTGTAAACCACACTGATAATAAAGAGCACGGTATAGAAGAACTGTTACATAAATAAATAAACCAACCAGTTCCTGATCCACAGTAGTACACTGCCTCCTATCACATGACTCTTTAGTTTTGCCAAAAGTCTCTGACGAGGGACCTTGTCAAAGGCTTTCTGAAAGTCCAGATACATTATATCAACCGACTCACCTTCGTCCACCTGTTTATTCACACCTTCAAAAAAAATAACAGATTAGTAAGACAAGATCTTCCTTGTCTAAAGCCATGTTGGCTGTCTCCCATTAGGCCATGACTATCTACATGCCGAGTAATTTTATTCTTTATGATGGTTTCTACCATTTTTCACGGTACTGACGTCAGGCTCACCGGTCTGTAGTTTCCTGGATCACCCCTGGAACCCTTTTTAAAAATTGGTGTTACATTGGCGATCCTCCAATCTTCAGGTATTACAGATGATTTTAATGATAGTTCACAGATTACTAATAGCAGGTCTGCAATCTCATATTTCAGTTCTTTCAACACCCTTGGATGTGTACCATCCGGCCCAGGTGATATGCTACTCTTCAATTTATCTAATAGTTGTAATACATCTTCCGATGTATCGATATTTCCTTCAATTCTTCCACACCTTTAAATACCACTTCAGTCATGGCTAACATCCCTACATCTTCCTCAGTAAAGACCAAAGCAAAGAATTCATTCAGTCTCTCCGCTATCGCCTTGTCGCCTCTTAGTGCCCCTTTAACTCCTCTATCATCTAATGGATCAACAGACTCTCACAGGATTTTTGCTACGAATGTACAGTCAAACCTCGGTTTTCGGTTGCCCCGGTTTTCGTCGGTTTCAGTTTTCGACGTCTTTTCAGACTGAGATCTTGTCTCGGTTTTCGTCTATCGCCTCGGTTTTCGTCCTGCAATACACGCTTGCCTGCCCAGTCCCGGCAGCACTACCCCCCCCCCCCCCCCGGACTCACCGATCGCGTGTGCCAGATCTGAAAAGCAACAGTACTGCAATAGTGTACATACACCTTCCGCTGGTCTGCATACACTGCCTGCCCAGTCCCGGCAGCACTACCCCCCCGGACTCACCGATCGCGTGTTGAAATGCGAAAGTCAGGTGAGCAACATCCTCGAGCCAGAGTCAGAGATGCAAGGATTGCAGAGAGGAAGGCCCCGATCTCTCCACCGCCTGCCTGTTCTCTGGAGCGCCCCCTCAGGCTCGGAGGTAGCAGGGTAGCAGGAGATGTTGAATGGGTAAGCAGGAGATGTTGAATGAATGTGGCAGGCAGTTCTTTCTCTTGCGGGGTACGCTGTTGAGACGGAGTCAGCGATCAGATTAGTGTCCTACAGTATCTGTGTGTTTGCTGTGCTGTGGACGATCGGGCAGCTGAGAGAAGTGACAGGAGCTGTTCTACTGCTGGCTGAGTTATTCTCTATAAAATGTATTTTTTGTCAATATTTTTGGGTGTCTGGAACGGATTAATTGAATTTACATTATTTCTTATGGGAAATCTTGCTTCGGTTTTAGTCCGTTTCGGTTTTAGTCAGACTTTTTTGAACGGATTAATCATGAAAACCGAGGTTTGACTGTACTTGAAAAAATCTTTATTTCGCGTTTTTGCTTCCGCAGCAAGCTTCTTCTCAAATTTATTTATTTATTTATTTTATTTATTTAGCTGTATTTGTATCCCGCTTTTCACTGGGTCAAAGTGGCGTTACATAAAAAGGGGGGGGGAATTTACGTGTAGGGCGGGGCCATCACCGGGGAGGCTACATTGATGATTTCAACAGAGGACATAGGACAGACTATGGACATGGACAGTTTGTGGACATTGTCAGGTTGGTATAGGGTGGGTTAGGTGGTCAAGTTGAGGTATTCCTGAAACAGGATGGTTTTCAGCTGTTTTCTAAAAGATAATAGATCTGTGTTGTTTCGGAGACAGCTTGGTAGAGAGTTCCTAGAAGCCCTTGAGAACCTAGGCTTCAAGCAATTGGTGAAAGTCCCTACTCACACTAAGGGCAACACCCTAGATCTGGTATTCGCCCCACAATCATCCCTCAACCCATCTCTTGATCCCATTAAATCCATCACCCCTGTTCCCTGGTCTGATCACAAATTGATCATCCTCCAAATTCCTTCAAGTAAAATCCTTATCAAGAGCATCAAAACACCATCTAACACAGCGAGACCGACCACTAGATCTTTTAAGCCATTTAACAGAGAGCTCATCCTTGCTGAAACTCAACAGCTCATCAATACCACTACCACTAACCTCGAGGACCTAATCTCTCACTGGAACAATAGTCTCAGTGCTATTGCTGTGCGGCCTCCATCAAATAAGCAGTCAAGGAAAAGAGAGAATGCTCCTTGGTACACAGCGGACCTTAGAGAATCCCTCATCCTATTACGGAAACTCGAAAAACGATGGCGTCACTCCCATGCTATTGTTGACCTGACAGCATTCAATAACCACCTAGCTACTCACCGCAAGGCAATCTCCGAGTCAATGAAACGGTACCACTCTGATACCTTGATGAGATCTCTCAACAAGCCACACGACCTTTTTGACCTAGTTAAGTCCCTATCTAAGGAGCCATCCTCAGGGCCTCAAGTGGAGATACACCCTCAAGACTTTGCAATCCACTTACAATCTAAGATGTGCCTTATCAACAAAACCTCTGCAACAACCACCACACCTGTGCAGAACGTCCCTGGAGCTCTTTCTGCATTCTCTATCCCCTCCAAGAAAGGAATTGAAGACACTATTACAGCCCTCAACATCACTACATCTCAGTCCGATCCATGCCCTGCCTTCTGGATCAAGGAGCTCCGCAGTCACTTTAGCCCAGTAATTGTCAAAATAATGAACCTCTCCTTTTCAACAGGATCATTCCCTTCAGCCCTTAAGCATACTTCAATTAGACCCCTGCTGAAAAACTGCAAGCTCGACCCTCTAAAGGTAGAGTCCTACAGACCCATCTCTAGCATACCTCTACTTGCTAAGATCATCGAAAAAGAGGTTCAACGACAGTTACAGGACCATATTGACACCATTGCACTGCTAGACCCCTGCCAACATGGCTTCAGGGAATATCATGGAGTCGAAACTCTCCTCACCATTCTCTTCAGCAAGATAATCTCAGGCATAGATAACATCCGCCAAGGTTTTGCCCTCATATTCCTGGACATCGCCGCAGCGTTCGATTCAGTGAATCACGAACTCCTTTTAGTGAGACTAATTGAGAAGGGCATCACTGGAACAGCGCTTAAATGGTGCAGGTCCTATCTATCCGAAAGATGGCAGCATGTCCGCTCAGGAGGCAAAACTTCAGAACCCTTCCATCTCGATCAGGGAGTTCCTCAAGGTTCCTCACTCTCTGCCCTTCTATTTAACATCTACATGCAACCAATCTGTGAGATCATACGGTCATTTAAGGTCGATTACATGCTTTATGCCGATGACGTTCTACTCTACACCCCCATCTCTACTGACCATTTGGATCTCTCCCCTCTAATAAACTGTTTCAATGCAGTTTCTGATTGGCTTCTCTCCCAAAACCTCCGTATACAACATAAGAAAACGGAAGTCCTCTTTATCACCAGGAATCCCAACTTTAACCCACCACAATATCTCAAAACTAAGGAAGCCGAACTGCAATCCAAACCCTCAATACGCTACCTAGGAGTCATTCTGGATCAACACCTAGATATGAAGTCCCACATAGGAAACACGGTCAGAACAGTATACTACAAGATCCGCTCTTTGAGACACCTACGCTCCATGTTGGAACCAAAAGATTTCAGGACAATATACCAAACACTGATCATACCCCACTTCGATTATGCTAATGTCATTCTTCAAGGTCTTCCTCAATCCACCTTAAACCCGTTACAGCTGGCAATGAATGCCGCAGCAAGGGTACTTTATGGAGCCGCCAGGACTGACCATGTTACTCCTCTGCTGATTCAATTACATTGGCTACCCATTCAGGCCAGAATTCTCTTCAAAACTTTACTTCTCACATTCAAAGCTCTCAATAAACTCTCCGCTGCATCCTTATCTGCCCTTATTCACACTACTACACCAAACAGAACAAGAAGATTCTCGTCCATCAACTCCCTAAAGCTCCCAAAGGCCCTTACAAGCTGCTCTTCTTCTACAGCCAACAGAGCCTTTATCCTTTGTGCCCCTAGGTGCTGGAAAGCGTAGTTACTCACCTTTAACAGGTGTTCTCCAGGAGCAGCAGGAATCAGTCCTCACATATGGGTGACGTCGGCGCCGACGGAGCCCTCGCGGAGCAATTTTCCCCAGCTTTCAAAGAAAGCCTTTGGGAATTGCAGCGCGCATGCGCGGTCGCCTTCCCGCCCAAGGGTGCCATCTTAGCCAGTCAGATGACATAGCTAAAAAAGACAGCATAAAAATTTGCAAAAAAACTAAAGCAGATGATTGCAACTCCAAGGGGAGGAGGGAGGGTTGTGAGGACTGATTCCTGCTGCTCCTGGAGAACACCTGTTACAGGTAAGTAACTACGCTTTCTCCAGGACCAAGCAGGAAGTCAGTCCTCACATATGGGACTCCCAAGCTTAAGGCTACCGGAGACCCTAAGCACGAAAATGAGCTCCCTCTAGCTCAGCAGCACAGAAGGAAGGAATCTTCGCTGAATTATTACCCACCGGTAGCCACATCCGGGATGGAGGGTAGGAGTTGCTCAAACCTCAAAGAGATTACGGAGGACTGCCTGTCCGAAAGCACTGTCCCTGCGGGACTCCCTCTCGAGACAGTAATGGACCGCAAAAGTCTGGCTCGAAGACCAAGTAGCGGCCCGGCAGATGTCTGCCAGCAGAACAGAGCGGAGGTAAGCCACTGACGTAGCCTTTGCCCGAACGCAATGAGCCGTGACTCGACCTTCCAAGGAGAGTCCGGCTGCCCCATAAGCCCAAGTGATACAGTCCGCAACCCAGATGGACAGAGTACGCTTGGAGACCGGGAGTCCCAATTTATTGGGATCAAAAGACACAAAAAGCTGCGCAGCTTTACGGTGCTCCCGCGTACGGTCAAGGTAGAAGTTCAATGCCCTTCTACAGTCCAGGGTATGGAGGACCATTTCAGCTCGGCTGGAGTGTGGTCTGGGAAAGAAGGTCGGAAGTACCACCTCCTGATTGATGTGAAAAGGGGAGACCACTTTTGGAAGAAATTTTGGGTGAGTCCGTAGGACTACCCTATTTTTGTAGAACCGAGTGTAAGGGGGATCAGACACGAGGGCCTGCAATTCACTTACGCGTCTAGCGGAAGTGAGGGCTATCAAGAACAATGTTTTCCAAGAAAGAAAACGGAGAGAACAGGTAGCCATAGGTTCAAAAGGCGGACAGGTGATCCGCTGCAAAACCACATTCAGATCCCAGTCAGGCGCTGGCGGGCGCAGAGGTGGTTTAAGTAGAAGGAGACCTCGGAGAAACCTCGCTACGAGAGGGTCGCTGGAAAGAGGTCTGCTGTCCACCGGCACATGATGTGCTGAAAGAGCACTGAGGTGAACTTTGACGGAGTTGGACTTAAGTCCCAGATTAGAGAGGTATAGCAAGTACTGCAAGATCACCGATACCGGGCAGGAGAAGGGATCCTGAGACTGTTGGGTACACCAAACGGAAAAGCGACGCCATTTAAGGGCGTAGCATTTGTGGGTAGAAGGTCGCCGAGAAGCTATGACGACCTCTTCCACCTCTGCCGGCAGGAGAAGGGGAGCAAGGACTACCCTCTCAGCAGCCAGGCCATTAGATTGAGAGATCTGAGGTTGGGGTGCAGCAGAGACCCCTGATCCTGAGTGAGGAGATCCGGTTGTAACCCCAGAGGGAATGGATCCTCTACCGCTAATTGCAGCAGGAGTGGAAACCACGGCTGTCTGGGCCAGCGAGGGGCCACCAGGATCATGAAAGCTTTGTCTCGGAGAACCTTGAAAAGAGTTCGAGAGACTAGCGGGATGGGAGGAAAAGCATACAGAAGGCTCTCCGACCATGAGAGTAGAAAAGCGTCTGCCGCAGCTTGAAGGGGATGTGGCTGACGAGAGCAGAAGCGAGGAAGTTGCCGGTTGAGAGGGCTGGCAAAGAGATCCATCGTGGGGAGGCCCCACTTTAGAAAGAGCTTCTGAACTACCAAGGGATCCAGGCGCCACTCGTGCGGCTGGAGGATCCTGCTGAGTTTGTCCGCCAGGAAATTTTCTTGGCCTGGGAGATAAACTGCCTTGAGAAGAACGCCGTGACTGACGGCCCAAGAGCAGAGCTTCTGTGCTTCCCGACAGAGAAGGAAGGAGCCCGTGCCCCCCTGCTTGTTCACGTAGAACATGGCAACTTGATTGTCCGTCTGGACAAGGACGGACTGGTGAGAGGTCAGGTGGGAGAAGGCCTTGAGAGCCAGGCGGATCGCTCTGAGCTCCAGGAAGTTGATCTGCTGAGCACACTCCCACGTGGTCCAGAGGCCCTGAGTACGTGCCCCTTGGCAATGTGCTCCCCAGCCCAGGAGGGATGCATCTGTTGTCAGCACCTGGGCCGGCTGAGGTGACTGAAAAGGCATGCCGAGTACCAGGTTCGGCCGATGAAGCCATCACTGGAGAGACGAGGCCAGCGGCTCGGAGACGCGCACTAGGTCTGCTAGGCCGCCTGTGGCTTGTTGCCACTGCTTGCGAAGACACCATTGAGCAGGCCGCATATTCAGGCGGGCATTGGGGGTCACATGGACGGTGGAAGCCATATGGCCGAGTAGTCTCAGGAAGCGCCTGGCGGAGACCAGGGGCTGGCTGCGAAAACGGTCGGCTAGGTCCATGAGCCGTTGAGCCCTGTCGAGCGGTAGGAACGCTCGTGCCTGAGGAGTGTGCAGCCTTGCGCCGATGAACTCGAGATCCTGTGAGGGGAGCAAAGTGGACTTTGCGAAGTTTATAACAAAGCCCAAGTACTGCAGAAGAGTCACCGTGCGGCGTGTGGCGTTGGTGACCTCCGGAGCGGACGCTGCTCTGATGAGCCAGTCGTCGAGGTACGGAAAGACATAGAGGCCGTGAAGCCGGAGATGGGCCGCCACCACCGCGAGACATTTTGTGAAGACTCGCGGTGCGGAGGACAGGCCAAAGGGCAGTACTCTGTACTGGTAATGATTTCCTGCCACCACAAACCTTAGGTATTGGCGGTGGCTTGGGTGGATGAGGATGTGCGTGTAGGCATCCTTTAGATCCAAGGAGCATAGCCAATCTCCCTGCTGGAGGTAGGGCAGAAGGATTCCAAGGGTAAGCATTTTGAACTTTTCCCGCACGAGGAACCTGTTGAGGTTGCGCAAGTCCAGGATGGGTCGGAGGCCTCCTGTCCTTTTTGGTACTAGAAAGTACCTGGAATAAAAGCCTTGACCTCTCAGGTGGTGGGGCACCGGTTCCACCGCCTGTTCCTGTAGAAGACCTGCTAACTCCTGAAGGAGTAAGTCCCTGTGCAAAGGGGGTCGTGGAGGTTCTCCCGGGAAATAGGAGGGAGGGACCTGGTGGAAGTGGAGAAGATAGCCTTCTCTTACGACTTGAAGCACCCAGGCATCTGAAGTGATGCTGGACCACCTGTGGGCGAAGTGAACCAGCCGGCCTCCGGTGCTGGGAGGAGCCAGCGGAGGGGGAGAGGCTATGCTTAAGGAGTCAAAAGCCCCCACCCTGCTGAGCAGGGGCTGGTGGTGCAGGCTTGGGGGCTTGCTGCCTACGGGACCCATTACCCCGTCCCTTGGCCTGCTGGCCCTGTTGGGGAGCTGCAGGGGCCTGATATTGGGGGTAGTTTTTGTAGGCAGCCGCCTTTCTCGGGTAAAAGGACTTCTTTCCCGAGCCCTTCTTTTTCTGGGAAGGGGCGGAGGTCTTCCTAGAAAGCCTAGTCCTGGTGAGAGTCTCCGTCTCAATTTGTGCAGCCTTTTCAGCCATGGGCTTGCCAAAGAGGTTTTCGCCTCGGCAGGGGACATCGACCAACTTGTCCTGCACCCAGGGCTCAAGGTCAGACGACTGAAGCCAAGCCTGTCGGCGGGCACCGATGCCGGCTGCGGCCACTCGAGCCGATGCTTCAAAGCCATCATAGGCTGCTCGGGATATGAATTTTGAGCATTCCCGAATGCCAGTGGACAAGGCCAGGAACCTCCGCAAAGGTTCCTCGGACAAACCAGCGGAGAATCCGGCTAGCTCTTTAGCCAGGTCTCGGAGATACATGCCCATGTATAGCTGGTAGGTCTGGACACGACACGCAAGCATAGAGCCCTGGAAACACTTCTTACCAAGGCCATCCAGGTTACGGGCCTCCCTGCCAGGAGGCACCGAGGAGTGCATCTTCTGGCTCTTAAGACGATGCATGGCCGATTCCACTACCATGGAATGGTGTGGTAGCTGTGCTTTTTGGAAGCCAGGGCTCTTGCGGACTCGATAGATAGAATCGACCCACTTGCTCAGGACCGGCGAGGAGGCCGGACTCTCCCACATGCGGAAGAGTAGTCGTTCCAGCATGGGAGGAACCGGTACAGTAAAGTGTTCCCTGGCGGGAGAGTCATACTGGAGGGCGTCGAGCTCTTCGACTCGAGGCTCCTCCTCGGGATCCGCAGGGAAGGCCAAAGCCTTGGCCATATCCCTGACGAAGTCCGAGAACCGGGCATCCTCCGGGGGGGACTGCTTCCGAGGTTCGGACTCGGGTGAGTCCGAGGGGACACACCGAGTCCGAAAAGAATCAGGTGACTCTTCCTCTTCAGACTCCCAGACCGACTCCGACGAGGAATCGGTGGGGTCGGCCCGGGCAGGCCGCGGCGCCTGCCACCCCGACGCCGAGGGAGTCGGCGTCGGCGACCTCGGTCCCGAACGGGAGGCCGAGGGTGACCTCGACCGAGGATCGACTCGAGTTCGCATGGACTCGAGGATCGGCTCGGTCTCCGGGGTCGACTTAGACGTCGACGTCCCGGCGGTCGGGGCAGTGGCGCCAGCGAGGCTAGCGAGCAGTGCCCGCTGCTGGTCCATGAAGGCAGACAGTCTGCTCTCCAAGGCCGTCAACCTGAGTCCGACCTCAGGTGACCCAGCAGCCCCCGACTCGGGCCCCGACGGCGTCGGGCCCGGCGTCGGCGGTCTCGGAGGCGAGTCCAGGAGGACCACAGGACTTACCCGAGCAGGCAGCTCCGACTCCAGGCGAGGTGGCTTCGAGAGGTGCTCCTTCTCCAAGGACCCGGGACGGCTATCGGGGCTATGCGACCTGGCCCTCGCGGAGCCAGGAGCGTCCACCGACGCCGCCCTCGCAGGTTTCACCTTCCGTCGATGGTCCCCGGAGGGAGAACCCCTGTCGGAGGAACTCCGGCGACGGTCCGAGCTGGAACCTCTGGACGTGGAGGCCTCCGACGAGGTCCGGGTACGGCTGGGGTCAGCGAAGATCCGATCCCGCTGATGCCGCCGACTTCTCAACGCTTTGGAGGACATTTTGCCGCAGGCCCCACAGATCATTTCTTCATGATCCGGGCCCAGGCAGCGGAGGCAATTGTCGTGTGTGTCAGTTAGTGACATATTTCGGTCACACTGACCACACCGCTTGAAACCACTGGCAGCCATCGGGGGAAAAAGGGCCCCTGTGAGGTCAAAGGACCGGGCTGCCAGGGAAAAACCGAAAACGAAACTGACTAAGTCAGAAAAAACCGAAAAAGAAGAAGAGGACTCGTGACCGGCGTCGCGAGTCCAGGCGGGAAAAAGACCGGCGTCGAACCGAAGGAAAAAAGAGAAAATTATTAAGAAAATCAACTTTTTCGCGGGGACACGACGGGTACGTCTGTAGGGCTCCGCGGAAAAAAGAAGACTGGCTAAGATGGCACCCTTGGGCGGGAAGGCGACCGCGCATGCGCGCTGCAATTCCCAAAGGCTTTCTTTGAAAGCTGGGGAAAATTGCTCCGCGAGGGCTCCGTCGGCGCCGACGTCACCCATATGTGAGGACTGACTTCCTGCTTGGTCCTGGAGAATGCACTACCCCCTGGCATCCGGGCTATCAACAGCCTATCACAATTCAGGAAAGCCCTCAAATTTCATCTCTTCAACAAGTACCTTATAGAGTCATCAACACCCATTGACATTAGTGTTCCCACCCAATTACCAAATTCCATGATATCTCAATAACATGCTTAGGCTGATTCTCTATAACGATTGATCCTGTTCCTAGTAACATGTTCCTATTCAGTAGTACTACATCTGTAAATAGATTGTAAATAGTTTCCCTTGTTATCCAAGTTCCTTCCCTTGTTATCTGTAAACTCATGCAAGTTAACTGTACTGAGATTTTTGTTCTATGTGAACCGCGCTGATGCTGAATAGTGCGGTATATAAGAGAATATAAATAAATAAATAAAAATAAAATATGTTTATTTATAGTTCTTATACATTTATTAATATATTCTTTTCTATATATTTATATTAGATTTATACATTGGGGTGGAGGAGTGGCCTAGTGGTTGGGGCAAGGTACTTCAGGCCGGAAGGTCGGGGGTTCAAATCCCACTAGAGGACAGCAACCTTGGGCCGGAAGGACTGGGGTTTCTAGTCCCACAGGTGCTCCTTGTGGTCTTGGGCAAGCCACTTAACCCTCCATAGCCCATGTTCCCTGTAAAATAGTTATCTCCAAGTTATAATGCCCTGTTCAATGTAATTTCAGTTTGTTCAATGTAAACCGCACTGATGCAGAATAGCGCGGTATATAAGAGAATGTAAATAAATAAATAAATAAAATAATTGCTTTTATATTTGGAAGTATGGCCCATTTGCTGCATCCAGTGCAGATGCCCCTGGCCACTTTTATTACAGTCTCTTTTTACATTTCTGTGTACCCTGTTTTAATTTTCTTTTAAATTCTTTATTATTTTTTAAATAATTAAAATACTCCTCTTTTAACTTCCCTTTTTAAGGTTTTATCAGTATTTATAGTGTGTCTCCGTTCCGATCCCTTTTATACCTTCGGTGGTAGGATATTCTTAAGGTTGTAATGAGTTGGTTATGTGTGAGTCTCCTCTGTTAGCATATATGAATGGCCTTAATCTCATAATATTATATGGCTTCTTAATGTATATATTGCCTTTTATATATTTATTGTAGTTTTTTTGTGGTTGTGCACCCCCCTTTTTTCCTGTGGTAATTAGGGGACATGACAATACCAAATTTGCATATGCAACCTGGGTCATCGTGAAGTCAATTCCCCCCTCTTTAACCCTTTCATGGCTGTTGTTGCCATATGGCAACCTTCAAAGTTTTCCCCAAATTTTTCACCGGAATCTATATTTCAAAAAAATCTGCACACTGTGTGCAAAATGTGATGTGTATCTGAGCTTGACATCTGAAAAAAAAAAAAAAAAAACTATCACACCCATCAGTAAATGAAACTGATGCCAAGACTGTTTTTAATTTTCAGCCATTCAAGACCGTAGTTGCCATATGGCAACAGTAAATGTTGCTTCTTAGAAATAAAAATGTTTCAAAAAAACCTTTATATTCTGCATCATTTAGCTCAAATCTTAATTTAAAAAAAACAGAAAAAAAATTTCAGTTACAAAACAATTATGTGGACGCCAAAGGGTTAAACACACCTTCCTATAGCATTACTATCTAAATTCTGTTTGAAATGCTATATGGGGTAAGTGTTCTGTTTCCGATTTTTTTTAACCACGTTATACCTATAGTCGTTTGTATTTTCTACGAGTCTTTTATTTGATGGCAGTAGTGTCTTCAGTTCACTGTCAAATGTTTAGCGTCCCCTTGTTTCTTTGGCCAATTTGTGATCAACATGTAGTTAAGTTTATTTCTTGAAAATGATTTTCATGGCCAGTATTATTAGTTTTATTTTTGAGTTTTGTTATTGGTTAGTGTGAAATTAGTTTTTATCCCCTTTCTCGTTTCCCACACACCCATAGTGTTTTGCTCCATAATCATACATACCAACAGAAACCACCTCCACCTTTCAGAGATCTATAACTACTTTGATAAGCAGCTTGTTGGTTAGAGGTTTGCTAAGGTTTTGCTAAGAAGGTGCCTTCAGTTTCTTTGTTTTTCGCGCTTATATAGAGTTTCCATTGGTATTTAGTTTTTTGCTATTCCGCGGTGCTACTGATGGGCTAGAGTCACCCTTTCAGCAGCCATGCTGTCAGTGACAGGGTCCAAAGGTTGGAGTGCAAAAGAGAACCCCCTTCCTGAGACAGGAATCCTGGAGAGGTCTCCAAGGGGATGGGGTCTCCACTATTAACCAGAGGAGCAACGGGAACCACAGGGGCTATCAGGATGAGCAAGGCCCTGTCGCGGAGGATCCTGAACAAGGTTTTCGCAATGAGAGGCGTGGAAGGGAATGTGTACACGAGGCCCTCCAACCATGAGACGAGGAAGACATCCGCTGCCACTCTGGAGGGGTGGGCCTGTCGGGAACAGAAGCGGGGCAACTGGAAGTTATCTGGGTTGATGAACAGGTCCATCACAGGTTCCCCCCAGATCTGGAAATGCTGGTTGGCCACCCTGGAGTTCAGCTGCCACTCGTGCGACGCGAGAACTCTGCTCAGCCTGTTGGCCAGAAGGTTGTTCCGGCCTGGTATGTACACTGCCCGCAGGAGGATACCCTGTTGGATTGCATACGAGGAGAGGACTACTGCCTCCCGACAGAGGGCATGAGACCGCGTGATCCCCCTGTCGTTCACAAAGAACATCGCCACCTGATTGTCCATCTGGACCAGCACCAGCTGGTGATGCAGGTGGTGGCAGAAAGCTTGCAGGGCTAAGTATATGGTTCACAGCTCCAAGAGGTTGATCTGCTGGGTGCTCTCACCTGGTGACCAGTTGCCCTGGGTGCACAGTGGGCTCCCCAGCCGAACAGGGAGGCGTCTATGGTGAAGATCCTTGAGGAGCTCAGGGCCTTAAAAGGCATGCCTGCCTCGAGATGCTGGAGAGACTGCCACCAGACCAGGGAGTCTGCCAGTTGGCAGGTCACATGGCCCAAGTCACTGGTCACGGAGCCACCACTGTGCCACCCTCATGTGGAGGTGAGAGTCTGGGGTAACATGAACCCTGGAGGCCATGTGCCTGAGAAGGAGTAGGAGCCGCCGAACGGGCACAGAAAGACGGTACTATATGTCCCGTGACAGAGTCCTGATATTATTCGTCGTGAATGGCATATCATTCAAACTATTCCTGCTCGGTCCCTGGGCAAGAAGGCCCTTGACTGGAAAGTGTCGAGCTCTACCCCAATGAACTCCAGACATTGGGTCAGGAGGAGGTGAGACTTGGGGTAATTTATGGCAAACACAAGAGCTGCAGAACCTGGATGGTGTGTGCGGTGGCCTGCTGCACCTCTGAGGCTGTGCCTCCCTTTATGAGCCAGTTGTCCAGGTAGGGAAAGACAAAGACCCCCTGGAGATGGAGGAAGGCGGCCATGGCTGCCAGGCATTTTGTGAAGACCCTTGGGGTGGAGGCCAAGCTGAAAGGAAGCACAATGTAGTGAAAATGCCTGCCCCCCACTACGAACCGCAGGTACTGCCTGTGGTTGGGGGTTATTTAGGATATGTGTATAGGCATCCTTGAGCATAGCCAATCTACCTGCTGGAGGTACGGCAGCAATGTCCCAAGGGAGAGCATCTTGAACTTCTCCCTCACCAGGAATTTATTGAGGTTGCACAGATCAAGGATGGGCCTTAGGCCTCCTGTTCTTTCTGGCACGAGAAAGTACCGGGAGTAGAACCCCTTGCCCTTCAGTGGTGGGGCACTGGTTCCACTGCCTTGTCCTCGAGAAGACCTGCCAACTCCTTCAGTAGAAGGTCCCGGTGGAGGGGAGACCTGAGGAGCTCTCCCGGAAAATAATGGGGAGGTGTCTAAGTCAGATGGAGGAGGTAACCTTCCTTGACCACTCGAAGTGCCCAGGAATCAGTGGTGATGGTCAGCCACCTTTTGGCAAAATGGGCCAGATGTCCCCCTGTGCGCTACTGATCTCCTTGAGGTAGATAGGCTATGCTCAAGGAGTCATAAATTCCTTACTGGTTGGGCTGGAGCCGGTGCCCGGGATTTTGGAGCCTTCTCCTTACGAGGGCCATGTCCATGTCCCTTGACCTGCTGACCCTGTTGGGGTGCTGGGGGGGCCTGAAAAGGTGGGTAGTTTCGGTAAGCAGTCCCTTTCCTCGGGTAAAGGACTTCTTACCCAAGCCCTTCCGTCGGAGAGGGGCAGCAGTCTTTTTTGAGAGCCTGGTCCTAATCATGAACTCGGTCTCCAGCTTAGCAGCCTTGTCGGTCATGGGTTTGCCAAAGAGATTCTCCTCTTGGCAGGGGACATCAACCAATTTGTCCTGAACCCACTGCTCGAGGTCAGATGACTGTAGCCAAGCTTGGCGCTGTGCAATGATGCCCGCCGATGCTACTCGAGCTGCTGACTCAAACCCGTCATAGGCCGCTCAAGACATGAATTTGGAGCACTCACGGACTCCCTTGGCCAGGTTCTTGAACTGCTGCAAGGGTTCCTCGGAGAGACCAGCTGAGAATCAAGCGAGTTCCTTCGCAAGGTCTCTCAGGTACATGCCCCATGTACAGCTGAAAGGCCTGGATGCAGCCAATGAGCATTGAGCCCTGGTAGCACTTTCTGCCAAGGGCATCCACTTTTCTGCCGGGGGCACCGAGGAGTGCATCTTCTGGCTTTTCAGCCGACGTATGACCAACTCCACCACCATGGAGTTATGCAGCAGTTGTGATTTCTGGATGCCCGGGCTCCAGCGGACTCGATACACTGAGTCGAGTCGTTTGCTCACCACCGGTACCGATGCTGGTGTCTTCCTCATCCAGAGCATCAGCCATTCCAGGATGGGAGGAATGGGTACCATGAGCAATTCCTTTGGAGGAGCCTCGTACTGGAGGATTTCCAACTCATCCACCCGAGGGTCCTCCTCAGACTCCGTAGGAAATGCCAGGGCCTTTTACATATCCTTGACAAAATCATGGAAGCCCATATCCTCCGGCAGGGATCGCCATCGAGGCTGCAAGACGAGAGAGTTGGATGGGACATCGCGCTGGTAATGGATGTCAGTAGACTCCTCTTCCTCCATCTCCCACTCAGAGTAGTCCATTGAGGACTTGTAGGAGGGCTGCTCTCTAGGCCTCAGGGCTCCCGATGCTCTGCAGCCAGTGCCTGGCACACTTGCCGGGGATGACTGTGGTCCCGTTGAGCGGAAACTGGATTGCGACCGCAGCCGAGGATCGACACGAAGCTGAAGGACCTTGAGGATCGGCCCGGCCCGGCCTCACCTCGGGAACGTCTAACTTCGAGAGCCCGGTGGTCGGGGCAGATGAACCGGTTGTGCCAGACAACAATGCCCACTGCTGGTCCATAAAGGCAGACAAACTGCGCTCCATGGCCGCCAATCTGGACTCCAGGTCAGAAGGCTCCACAACCTTGGGCATGGGCACCAAGGGACTCGGGCCCGATGCCAGCTCCCCTGAAGGGGAATCCTCGACGAGGATGGTGTCTGGGGAGCGAGGCCGGTCCAATGTCGAGTTCTTTCAGGGGACCTTTACACGCCACTCCTTCTCCAATGCCTCGGACGAGCATCTTAGACTGCAGGACCAAGCCTGGGGGGCACCCGGCCAGTCAGAACCGTCCAAGGATGCCGCCTTCGAGGGTTTTTTCTTCTTCCTGGGTTCCCTCAATAAAGAATCCCTTTCTGAGGGCCCACGACGGGGCTCGGCTCAGAAGGTTCCACCCAAAGCGTCGAGGCTTCAGATGAGTCACTGGGGACTCGGGGAAAAACTTATCGTGCTGCTGCTGGTGGCTCTTGAGGGCCTGCTGGGTCGTGGTCTGGCCCGAGGCAGTGGAGACAGCAGTCGTGTGTGTCGGTCAAAGATATAATTTGTGAGCACCGATCACACTTCTTAAAGCCACTGATAGCCATGGGGAAAGAAAAAAAAGGAGTACCCCTGCGAGGTCAAAGTCTCGCCGGGCTGCCAGTTGTGAAAAGAAAAATAAAAAGGTTCAAAGACACCAAAGAATAAAGAATGAAAAAAACTACAAAAAACAGACCTGAACTCAACCCCGAGGCAGCGAGGTCGGGTGGTGCGAAGAGTAACGGTGCGATAATGGAGGCGAGTATGAAACTCAGAGAGAGAAAAAAATCAACTTTTTCCAGGGATAAGACAGACAAACTTCTGAAGGGCTCCACGGAAAAAAGGAGACTGAGCAAAATGGCACCCTTGGGTGGGAAGGGGACCATGCATGTGTGGTGGCATCTCCCAAAGGCTTTCTTTGAAAGCTGGGGGATGCTTCCGTGAGGGCTCCATCGGTGCCGACATCACCCATATGTGATGACTGACTTCCTGCATGTTCCTGGAGAAAAGCCTCCTCAGACCTTACATTACATTAGGCTCAGATTTCTGGTGTTTTGAGCACTTCGCTGCATAGTTACTTGCTTCATTACCATCCATTTAAATATACAGACATTTGCGCAAGGATTATGCGCATGTTAGAATCCTTCCTGAATTCTGTGCCCGCAGTAGTGCAGAAAATTCTGCTTAAAAAACTGCACAGAACCAGGGAGCCTTGTTTCCTGGTTGGAATTGACATTTGGAGCAGCCAGAGAGGTGTTGTCCATTCTTGCACCTTTCCTTTTGCCTGCACTAAAAATCACCGAACTGGAAGTGACATCATCGAACTCTCTGGGGGCAATTACATGGCCCACAGTTGAGTGACCGAAGGGAAATGTCCCTTTGGAGCCCCTTCAGAGCCCAGGCTAAGTCCAGGGCGAGCTAGGGGAGAGTTTGTGTGAGTGATATTGAGTTTTTGTTAGTTCTGGTGAGTGGAATAAGCATGGGGAAGAGGAAAGGGAAGGAAAGAGCTGGGAATAAGGCTAAAGAAGAAATTAGACCTTACCTGCTGTCTTTCCTTGAGATCTCTCTTGGCCAGTCCAGGACATTAGGGTTGTCAACCTTCTCCAGCAGCTGAGAAATGAATTATGAAGTTTTGCTGACACTGTATCCAGCTCCACCTGGTGTCCAAACCTCAGTTTACCACTGTCAAAGCAGTCTGTGAAATATCCCTCATTCCAGGACCTTAGACTACCGTAACCAAGACTACCAAAAGAAACCAACAAACTGAACCTGCAGAGCTTACCTAAAATGCAGCAAGCTCCCTTATTCTTTTTATTTATTTTTTATTTATAATTTTTTTTAATACCTCATGAGGTATTTGATCTAGAATGGACTATTGGAACTAACCCCCGATCCCATCAGGGAGCCCATAGTCCCCGACGCGCAAACCTTTCTGGCCGGAAGACCCAGACTAAATCCCGCTGAGTCCCCCTCTCAACAAACCAATGACACTATGCCTCATTAAATATGTACCGCAGACGTCCAACACACTATGGTCCCCACTCTTCTCCTGACATCCGCAAATGGACTGGGTGGGCCCTGGACTGGCCCGGAGAGATCTCAAGAAAAGACAATTAGCAGGTAATGTCCAATTTCTTCTTCCTCTTTGTCTCTCCGGGCCAGTCCAGGACATTAGGACAGTACCAAAGCAGTACCTAACCCCGGGTGGGACCCACTAGGCTTGCTATAATGGCCGAGGCTCCCACATTTGCTTCCCCTCTGGCTTGAACATCCAATCTATAGTGCTTTGCAAAAGTATGAAGCGACGACCACGTAGCTGCCCGGCAGATGTCCACCGGTGGAACCAAAGCTTACTCGGCCCAGGACGCCACTTGGCTTCGAGTAGAATGAGCTCTGAGGCCCTCTGGAGGAGCTCTCCCGATCGCTTGATATGCTGCTGATACTGCGCACCTAACCCATCGCGCAATCGAGGCTTTGGAGGCGGCTTCTCCTTTCCGTGGACCTCCAAACAGAACAAACAACTTGTCCGTACGCTGAAAAGGTTTCGTTCTCCGAAGATATCTTCGCAGCACTCTTCCTAAATCCAAGTTTTTCAGGACCCCATCCATGGGCTGTCCACCTTGGCTCCGAAAAGTCGGAAGAGAAATAGACTGATTCACATGAAATCTCAACACTACCTTCGGAAGAAAAGACGGTACCGGCCGCAACAATACCTTTTCTTCCGTGAACTGCATATAGGGTTCTCTGCAAGAAAGCGCTTGGAGATCCGAAATTCTACTCGTCGAACACAATGCTACCAGGAAAGCGGTTTTCCAGGAAAACTCTCTGAGCGAGACCTTTCTTGCTGGCTGCTCAAAGGGAGGTCTCGCCAATGCTTCTAAGACTAAATTCAAATCCCAGGCCGGAACTACCAGACGAACCGGGGAACGAATATTCTTTACTGCTCTTAAGAACCTTAGAATATCCGGATGCCCAGACAAGAAAGCTCCTCGTATCTTACCCCTAAAACATGCTAGAGCCACTAAGTGAACCTTGAGGGGACTGAGGGCTAACCCCTTATCTAGACCGTCCTGCAGAAAAGACAACACCTCTGGCACCACCGCGTTGAATGGACGAAGACTAGGCTGTTCGCACCAGCGCTCAAAAATACGCCAAATATGAGCATAAGCTATGGACGTAAATTGTCTCCTGGCCTTCAACACTGTGGCTACCACCGCAGCCGAACAACCTTTACGACTCAACCTTTCCCTTTCAAGAGCCAAGCCATAAGCGAGAAGTGATCCACGTCCGGCATTATTAGAGGATTCTGGCACAACAGGTTTAACCGAGCGGGTAGCCTCCAGGGACTGTCCACTAAGAGACGCACCAGATCCGCATACCATGCTCTCTTGGGCCAGTCTGGGGCAATGAGAATCACCTGACCCTCGTGACGCTCTATCCTCCGAATGACCCGCCCGATCATGGGCCATGGAGGAAACACATAAAGCAACTCGCCTGATGGCCACGGCTGAGTCAAGCCATCTAGCCCTTCGACATGTGTTCTCTGCACCGGCTGAAAAACCGCCCGGCCTTTGCATTGCCTAGGGTGGCCATCAGGTCCATTACCGGCTGCCCCCACCGCAGCGTAATGTCATGAAAAACTGCCGCGTTCAGTTCCCACTCTCCGGGATCTACCACATGTCAGCTGAGATAATCGGCCTGCACGTTGTCTCGTCCTGCTATGTGAGCCGCCGAAAGAGCCAACAGATGAGACTCTGTCCAGCTCATCAACCGCTGACTCTCCTCCAGCAAAGCTGCACTGCGTGTCCCCCCTTTCCGTCTGATATAAGACACAGTCACCGCATTGTCGGAGAACACACGCACCGCCTTTCCCTTCACCAAGGGGAGAAACTCCTGAAGAGCGAGGTGCACCGCCCTCAGCTCCAGATGACTGATGGACCAACCTTTCATTTCTGGTAGCAAACACCCTTGCGCTATCTGTGACCGACAATGTGCCCCCCAGCCGGAGAGGCTGGCATCTGTGGTGAGGAGCACCCAATCTGGTTGATCCAATGGCATTCCCGCTCGAAGATGGTTGGAGTCCAATCACCACTGCAAACTGTCTATGACCTTCTGCGAATACTCCAACTTCCGATCCAGAGGATGATCTTGAGGCGACCATCTTGCCAGTAAGGCCTGCTGGAGCGGACACATATGTGCCCTTGCCCAGGGCACCAGATCCAAGGCCACCGCCATGGAACCCAGAAGTTGCAAGTATCGCCACGCCGTTGGAACTTTCATGCGTAAAAAGGCTGCTACTTGCCTCAAAATATTTTGTACCCTGTCTTCTGGTAGAAAAACTGTGGCCCTTGCTGTGTCGAACACCACCCCAAGGTGCAGGAGCCGCTGGACCGGCTGCAACTGACTTTTGGCTTGGTTCACCACCCAGCCGAGCTGCTCCAGGAAAGCTATCACCCACACCGTTGCCTCCCTCGACTCCGACACAGACGGTGCTCGAATCAACCAGTCGTCGAGGTAGGGGTGCACAAGAATGCCTTCTTTCCTTAACGCCGCCGCCACCACTACCATCACCTTCGTGAATGTGCGCGGAGCCGTAACCAGACCAAACGGCAACACTCAGAACTGAAAATTACCCATGGGTACCGCAAAACGTAAAAATCTTTGATGCTCTGGTCTGATGGGAATATGAAGGTAGGCTTCGGCCAGATCGATTGATGAGAGCACCTCTCCCGGCTTCACTGATCGAATGACCGAACGCAGGGTTCCATCTGGAAATGCGGAACTCTTAAACAGCGATTCACGTGTTCGAGATCCAGAATTGGCCGAAAGGAGCCTTCCTTTTTGGGAACTATGAAATAAATCGAGTATCGACCTAACTCTAACTGGTCTTGTGGAACCGGCACTACTGATTGCAGCCGCAGCAATCGCCGAAGCGTTGCAGACACCGCCTCTTTCTTTTCCGCAGATCCACATGGAGACACCACAAAGGCCTCCGCCAACGGCCAAGCAAACTCGAGTGCGTAACCGTCGCTAACAATATCTAGTACCCATTGGTCCGTTGTTACGGTAGCCCAGATGGAGAAGAAATTCTGCAGGCATCCCCCACAGGCGCCTCTGCCTGGACCAACCTCATTTCATTGGGGTTTTTTAGCGGAGTTCTGCTGGGTACCGAAATATCCCCTGCCGAACCCCCTGGCTCCCCGAAAGGACTGACCTCTGGACATAAAGCGTCCCCGGGGATAAGAGGTAAAGCGAGATCCTCTGAACCTGCGAAACCCCCAGGACTGTCCCCTATGCAGGTTGTTGGTTTTCGGGCCTTTCGGATGGTCCTCCGGCAACCGACCCCCTTTGGAGTCCCCGAGATCCTTCACAATCTTTTCCAGAGCTGCTCCAAAGAGCAGTGTTCCCTTGTAGGGAAGCTTACTAAGGCGAGCCTTAGACGAGGAGTCCGCCGCCCAATTCCTCAGCCAGAGGAATCTCCTGGCTGCAATTACAGATGCCATGGACTTAGCTGAAATTCGTACCAAATCATAGAAGGCATCAGCCAGATAAGCCGCTGCAGACTCTAACTTTGTCCCCTCCGAGGTAGAGCCTTCTGCGCCTTCTGGATGCGAATCCCCTTGGATCCACCGAATTGAGGCCCTGGAGACATATGCTCCACAGATTGCCGCCCTTAGGGACAGAGTGCAAGAATCAAATGCTTGCTTAAGTAGTGTCTCCAATTTCCTGTCCTGCAGAGCCTTAAGGGCTGCACTTCCCTCTACTGGAATTGTGGTTTTCTTTGTCACTGCTGACACCAAGGCATCCACCTTGGGCATCTTTAGCAAATCTTTTTCCTCTTGTGTGAGCAGGTACAGCCGTCCGATGGCCCGCGCACGCCGCAGGGTAGCTTCCGGATATTCCCATTCCGAATCCACCATTTGCTTGATTACCCTGTGAACTGGAAAACACCTCTGTTCTGCTTTAAACCCTTGTAGCAGTCGGTCCTCCAAAGGCTCATCCTGCGCCACTGGCTGGGCGATACTCAGGGCCGCCAGCGAATGGGCAATAAGTGCCCCAATTCTTCCTTTCTAAAGACCCTAAAAACATTAGGATCCTCGCCTGATCCCAGTTCACTGTCAACCATATCCATTATCCACTGATCCAGGCCTGAGTCAGAGAATTTCTCCCTCCTCAGCCCCTTGGGGAGCCAATACCCCGAAGCTATCGAGGTTCACCTCACCCCCCAAGGTTGATTTGGAAGGTCCCTCCCCTGGATCCAGAGGAAAGACCTCACCTTTCTGAATCCCTGAAGAATTAGGAGCAGAGTCCTTGCTTTGATCCTGTTGCAATTTCAGACAATAGGCCCTATGCAGCGACAGTATAAAGTCCGCTGAAAAAAAGAGCCTCTAAGCCCCCTTGCCCTGATGGCAGGGGCTGTGAAAGAACATCCTCCACCTGCACGGGCTTTTTAGACTTTTGTTTTTCTTTTTCCCTGCTTTACTTGACTGGATCCCGGAGCGAGAGCTCTGTCCAAAATGGCCGCCATTCCCACCTTTTCGGACGCGCTCTGCAGCTCCCCTAACGGATCCAAGGTCTCCTGCTTGCCTTCCATACTGCCACAAACTAACTCTGCTAACTACCGCCCGCACTGAAAGAAACCAGCCAGCCGCATCTCAAGAGAGTCCCCGACACTCCTACGGTGCGCTCCCTGCTGAAACCGACCGCTTACAAACACACGAGCCCTGAATGAACCGTGCCAAAGCTCCTACATCGCTGACCCTGCATGCACAAGATGATCGCGGTTGTGAAAAAACCAAGGGCCTGACGTACCTGAAGCTAAGTGCTACCGATTCCTCGAGTCACTCACCCCCGCTGCTAGCGGAAGAGTGTACCCGATTCCGGAGGCGACAGAAGGGTCACTGGGGCTCCCAGTTCCTATCTGCGCTCCCACCTGGCAAACGGAGCTGCTGTTTGAGGCAGGCTCTGCCCCTTCTGCTCCCTGAAGTGCCTCTTTTTATTTTTTTGTTGTTTTTGAACTAATACAGTTCCTTCAGTGAAGTCCCCTGCTCGGGTCCCCCACCTCCGGACTTTTTCCTTTCGCTCAATGCCTTTAATGCTAAGCAGTCCCTTCGTCTCTTCGGGAGCCTGTCAGGTTCACATCCCTTCCAACTGTTGAGGACTGAAAGACTGAGGTTTGGACACCAGGGGAGAGCTGGATACAGTGTCAGCAAAACTTCAGAATTCAGTCCTCAGCTGCTGGAGAAGGTTGACAACCCTAATGTCCTTGACTAGCCCAGAGAGACGAAGAGGAAGTAGTCTTACAAGGGTCTATGGACAATTTTGTCTTAGTGTGTGGTGATATAAAGGCTATGGTTGCTTGTTCTATCCCTAATATTGTAGAAGACCAAGCAGAATCACCTTTTAAGGAAGTTTCTTTCAGTTCTGTCCTCCGCCTTCCACCCCCACATTCTGAATTAAGACTGGATGTATCTCCCAGGGGTGGGGGAACTAGTGGGGAATATCTGGGGATTTAAATGCATCACTTGATGGGACTAACTTGAGCACAGTTGAGGATGGTAAGCCTGAACAAGTAGTATCTCAGTATCTATTCTGTCTGGGCTAGAGCAGGGAGGGACTATGAAGAGATCTGATAGGGGGAATGTAGAAATAGGTCCTATGAGGCCTATTGCATTTTACGTTAAGTTGTCATGTGAAACAGACCTACCAATGTCACCTCCTAGGAAGATCTCAGATCTGGAATTATGGTGTTTGATCGCCAGGATGGAGTCTATCAACCTGTTTGATACAGTTATGCTCCTTTACAGGAGATGCTGTAGAGAGACAATATGGTTACTCACCTGTAATAGGTGTTCTCCAGGGAGAGCAGGAATCAGTCCTCACATATGGGTGACATCAGCACCAATGGAGCCCTCGCAGAAGCATCCCCCAGCTTTCAAAGAAAGCCTTTGGGAAAAGCCACCACACATTCGTGGTTCCCTTACCACCAGTCAGATGACATAGCTAAAAGACAGCAAAAATAAAATATGGAAAAGGAACTCCTCCAAGGGGAGGAGGGATGGGGTTCTGAGGACTGATTCCTGCTGTCCCCAGAGAACACCTGTTACAGGTGAGTAAATACACTTTCTCTGGGAACAAGCAGGAAGTCAGTCCTCACATATGGGACTCTCCAGCTACAGGCTTACTGAGAGCCCATAGCAAAAACAGGGGTTCCCTCATGGGGGAGCCGCAAGCAGGAGCAATTTAGTCCGTGTACACAGACCACAGTAGGACCCCTGTGTCCAATGAACCAGCACTCCGGTAGCCTGAACACAGAAGGGTTGGAGGGTAGGAGCTGCCTAAACCCCGAAAAGATTACGGAGCACAGCCTGCCGAAGGCACTGTCCCGACGGGACTCTCTTTCCAGGTAGTAATGGGCTGCAAAGGTATGGACTGAAGACCAGGTGGCGGCCCAGCAGATGTCCACCATCGGGACGGAGCACAAGTTTGCCACTGAAGCCGCCATGGCCCTGATACGGTGCGCTGTGATGCAGCCTTCCAGTGGGAGTCTCGCCTGCTTATAGGCGAGGGCGATACAGTCCGCCACCCATGTGGACAGCGCACTCTTGGTCACCACCTCCCCCAGCCTACTGGGGTCGTAGGAGATAAAAAGCTGAGAGGCTTTGCGGTGGCCCTGAGTGTGTTGGATATAGAAGGACAAAGCCCTCTTACAGTCCAAGGTGCGGAGGACCGTCTTCGCCCGACTGGAGTGAGGTCTTGGAAAGAAGGTAGAAAGCACCACTTCCTGGTTGAGATGGAAGGGCGACACTACCTTCGGCAGGAATTAGGGGTGCATGCGAAGCACCACTCTGTTCTTGTAGAACTTGGTATAGGGCACCTCCGCCACAACGGCCTGAAGCTCGCTAACTCTGCGAGCGGAGGTAAGCGTGACCAGGAAAGCCACCTTCCAAGAGAGGTAGCAAAGGTGGCAAGTAGCCAGAGGTTCAAAGGGCAGGCGAGTGACCTGTCCCAACACTACACTGAGGTCCCATTCAGTTGCTGGAGGGTGAACCAGGGGCCTCAATAAGAGCAGGCCCTGAAGAAAACAGGTCACCAACAGTTGGACCGAGAAGGGATTACCATCCACCAGATGGTGGTACGCTAGCAGGGCACTAAGGTGAACTCGGACGGAGTTAGACTTGAGCCCGGAACGAGAGAGGTAGAGAAGGTACTGTAACACCAGAGCCACTGGGCAGAAGAAAGTGTCAGCAACGTGTCCAGAGAACTAGAGAACCTGCGCCATTTGAGGGCGTAAGCCTTCCTTGTAGAGACCTTGCGAGAGGCCATCAGAATGTCTTCCACCTCGACCGGAAGGTTGAAAGGGGCCAGAGTCACCCTCTCAGCAGCCACGCTGTCAGCAACAGGGACCCCAGGTTGGGGTGCAGGAAAGAGCCCCCCTCCTGAATTAGGAGTCCTGGGGTGGTCCCCAAGGGGATGGGGGTATGCACAGTCAACTGTAGAAGTAGCGGGAACCACGGCTGCCAGGGCCACCGAGGAGCTATCAAGATGCATCACGGTCCTGAATAAGGTCTTGGTAATCAACGGCGTAGGAGGGAAGGCATACATGAGGCCTTACGACTATGAGACCAAGAACACATCCGCTGCCACTCTGGAGGGGTGGGCCTGCCAGAAGCAGAAGCGAAGCAACTGAAAGTTGTCCAGGCTGGCGAACAGATCCAGGCTGGCGAACAGAGGAGTGGCCTAGTGGTTGGGGCAAGGTACCACAGGCCGGAAGGTCGGTGGTTCAAATCCCACTAGAGGACAGCAACCTTGGGCCGGAAGGACTGGGGTTTCTAGTCCCACAGGTGCTCCTTGTGGTCTTGGGCAAGCCACTTAACCCTCCACTGCCCATGTTCCCTGTAAGTATTAGTGTATGTGTCTCAAATCCTCTCGTGTTAAATGTATCCCCCAACCGCTTTGACCCGGTGAAAAGCGGGATATAAATGCAGCTAAATAAAAAATAAAATAAATAAATAAATAAATCACAGGTTCCCCCCCAGAACCGGAAAAGCCGACTGACTATCCTAGGGCCCAGCTGCCACTTGTGCGGTTGGAGAACTCTGCTGAGCCTGTCAGCCAATAGGTTGTCCTGGCCTGAACATAAGAACATAAGATATGCTTATATTCCCGACTCTAAGAAACCATCCCCATCCCCTACTAGAGCCCCCTACACAACATACCGCTCAAGCCCCAAGCATTCTCTCGCCAGCCTGAACCTTCTTACGTACTTTCAGATCAAGTATCATCCATTATGACATATCTTTATGTATATAGTTTCATGTATTCTGCATCTATCCTGAAATATGTCAATATGTAAATAGTTACCCATGTTCTCCAAGTTCTATTCCCTGTTATAATGTAAACTCAATCAGTCTTCTCTGATCTGAGTATTCTTTGTTAAATGTAAACCGCACTGATAACAAATAGTGCGGTATATAAGAATTGTTAAATAAATAAATAAAATAAATGCCATATTGGGTCAGACCAAGGTCCATCAAGCCCAGTATCCTGTTTCCAACAGTGGCCAATCTAGGTCATACGTACTGTCATACCCCGCCCTCTGCCTTAGGCTTGGAATGCTGTGGTTGCCATTATTTATCTCTATTGAAGGTTAAATTAACTAACTTTCCTCTCGTGATGCATGCTGGGAAAAGTAGTTTTCCTTCTGATAGAAAATAGTCATGAAGCCAGGGTTATAGGCAAAACTATAACAAAGTTTATTTCTCCCAAAAGCAAAGGTTCAAAGTAAGTTGCATCAGGATACTTCTCCAGTATTTGTTCAAAAAGGTTCTTTATACAAGTGTGCTGGCTGAGCTTTTACATTCATTCAATCCAAATGCAGCTGCTTCTCATGCATACAGCAAAAGAACAAACATTGGCAGCTTCCTTTACCAAAGAAAATATCTTCTTTTCTTTAGGTTACACTCAGCTTATACTATACAGTTTAGCAAAGGCTTTCAATACTGTCTGCAAAGCATAAAGTACAATCCATAGGTTGTTCTGACTGTAAGGAATCACTCTCCTTAGGGTCCACCTGTATTGCTTCAGGTTCTTGTGCTGCAGTGCCTTGCCAATAAAGTGGAGTTACTTACCTGTAACTGGGGTTCTCCGTGGACAGCAGGATAAGTCAGCCACACCTGGTGACGTCATCCGACGGCACCGAGACGGAAGTACTCTCCATTGCTCAGAAGGGCTTTCGCCCTTCTGAGCATGGGCCAACTGGTCCCACCCCCCGGCCCGCCCCTAGCTAGCCAGTTCGTCACTAGCTGAGCCTTTTGCCGCTAGGAGGCGGGCATCAGGACGGAGGCCGACCCCTTCCCAGGGGAGGTGGGCGGGTATGTGTGGCTGACTTATCCTGCTGTCCACGGAGAACCCCAGTTACAGGTAAGTAACTCCACTTTCTCCATGGACAAGCAGGATGAGTCAGCCACACCTGGTGCCTTCCAAGCTGAACTGCGCTGTGGTGGATGGGGGAAGGCCGAGACCTTTAAGGGCCAGTTTGGGCCCATGTGTTACCGCATGCAGAAACAATACCATGCAGGCTTGTAGCAGCGATGCGCAACCGTGCATCAGCGGTATTGTGATAGAATGTAGCAGACGGCCATTTATGAAGTTAGTCGCGATGCACGAATGTGCGGGAGGGAGTTTCAGGTATGTGCCGTAAGAAGGTGATCAAGTGATTAAGCACAGCGAGCCGTAGGGTGGTGCGATCAAGTTCCTCTGGTAGAAGGTGAGGAAGTCACCGTAATGAAGAATAGCTACAGTACCGCTGGCCATGAGGGCGAAATGGTGCGTAGGGTGGTGTGATCAAGTGCCTCTGGTAGAAGTGAGGAAGTCACCGCAATGAAGGACAGCAACGGTAGCAATGTCAATAGTCACTGGCCATGAGGCGAAAGTTGGGGCATTTAATGCGCCACCAAAGGGCGGCCCTTTATTTTATTTTATTCTATTCTATTTATTTATTTATTTATTTTTAATGGACTCGTCACTGGAGGATGTTGTAAGACCGTCTGAGTAGCGGTTGATCAAGTCTCTGGAGGAAAAACCCAAAGACCGGGAATCGCTGGTTGGGCCAATACGAGCAGTGGACCTGTAGAGACCTAGCTAGGTCCCTGGAAGACTACTGGGCTTGAAGAGTCTTGTTCTGAACGAGTATAGTATAAATTACAGTCCAGGTTGGTAGTGCACGGGGACAGCCAGTGCACAGGGAAGAATCTGATATAGGCTGAGCCACAGAGTGGCCTGAGGAGGATAGCGTTGCAGCTGACTGGTCAATCTCTCGGTATGGTTCCTGCATGAGGTGCATAACGAGGTGCCTAACGCCATGAGGTGCATGATGAGGTGCTCCAGGGTGATGTGGTCGGTCCTGTTGCAAGGGTGATGTGATCGGCCCCATTGCAAGGCCGTGGTGGCTTTGCGGGTGGGTAATATATAAAAGAACCCCGGTATGCATGCGACCTGGGGGATATTTAGGGATGTGCCCATCATGTGTCCGACTTTGGTATGGTTTAAGGCCTTGCTTGCATCCGGGCAGATGGAGAAGCAAGCAGACTGGGTGGAGTTTCATGCGGCGGGGTGCCCTCCTGGGCCTGCCGTGTGGACATTATGCAAAATAGTTTTCCTGGGCCTATTTCGGGTCCTTTCCTGTCCAGAGCACATCCTCGAGGAGATTCACACGTGGCGTTAGGACTGCGTGCTGCCGAGAGCCACAGCAGTCGTTTGCTCGTGGCACTGTACCCTGGGCATGCCGTGGGACAGTGGGCATAATGAAGGGCATTATCCATTAATGGATTAACTCCCTGCTCTCGACGTGGCAAGCAGATATCTGCGGTTAACCCGCAGAGCAGAGCTTCATTTGGCAGCTGCGACTGCCTTCCAACATCCCCAGATTCCAAAGGGAAGGACTGACGGCATTAGTCTGTTCCGTCCAGGCTCTGGAGGCATGGTTGCACCGCAGTGATGCGTAGTAATGCCCCCATATGGTCCTCAGCCAGGTCTTGAACCTGTGGGCTGCTGGTTAGAGTGCCGCCTTTGAGCATGCTGAGTCAAGTGCGCCTTTGCGATGATAAAAGGGAAGATCCAGACTGGAGATCCCAGGTTGGGCTACCTCTAGCCTTGAGCCTGTCACTCCCAGGTGCAGGCGATTACTTGAGACTGTGGTTGGTCCCAGAAGGCTCCGGGGACAGGCGGGCATGAACAGGGCTAGAGAGCTGCAAGGGTTTGAGGCTGGTAAGGCAGATAGAAGACAGAGGTGGGTTCATCTGATAAGGGGCGAGAAGTCACTGTTCTTCTCGCAGGACTGTAGGGATCCCGAGGGCTAACTCTGCCTCTGCTGGATAGTCCGTAGGTATGTCCGGGATCCCGTGGGTTGCCTTTACCTCTGCTGGACCCTATGGCTTTCTTGACCTCTGCTGGATAATCAGTAGGGTATGGTGGGAGGAGAAGTGGTTAAGCGACTCCGGCTGATCTGACACCTTTATCCCTTGCTTATGGGCAGAGCCCTGGCCAGTAGGTGACACCTGGGGTGCAGGGTATGTTCCAGGGCTGCTCGGCTGACCGATTCAGCTGAGGCTGCTAACTAGTTCCTAGGCAGACCGATTCAGTTGCGGCTGCTAAAACATATCTATTCACCTCCCACTTCGGCACACTAGAAAATACCCCACCACTAACAGGAAATGGTTAATAGTGAACCCAAAGTATACCAATTTAAATTTTCTCTATCTAACTACAATTAAAGCCGATTAAATAACTATTTGTAAATCCTGTAAATAGATATATGTAAATAGTTTGAATTATGTAAATAGTTTGACTGTTACCTAACAAATTATTTACCATATTTAATCCAATCAAGTTTAATGTACTTAGCAACATTGTACCTAGTTAATTAATGTTCCATGTAAAACAGACCTGTTATTCTGTTCTTTCTTTGTTCATTGTAAACCGCACCTGATCTGTGGAAGGTAGCGGTATATAAGCAACTGTTAAATAAATAAATAAATAAATAAAATGTACATATCCGCATTGATGCAGCTAACCATCCCTTGGTGTCCATGCGCTCAGAGATACCCGTTAATGACTGAGGGATGTGACTGTCAGCATTCAGATGTAGGTGGTGGCCAGAGTGGCTGGCCAGGATGGTTGTGTCTGTAGACAGCGAGGGCTCTTAATGTCCTTGGCTGAAAAGGGGGATGCACTGCAGGGTCTGCAGATGGGATCTGAACTGTGGCCTTCTGGTCGCGGCCACACATCTGGGCCTGTGGCCTTCTGGTCGCGACCACACAGACTGCGTGTACTGCAGCGCTTTCTTGCTACTGCCCCCAGAGGTGGGTTGTAAAGGTTTCCCTCGTGCTCCGCAAAGTGTGCCTCATGCAGAGATTACAAGGGGCGTAGTTTGTACAGTCTTTCTCCGGGCAAGTGCCCCAGAGCGACCATAGATAGAGCGACTGGAGTATTCTGGTAGGGCATCATGAAGCCTCTCGCCCCTGATAAATTGGTGTATCCATGTACTTATTTATTTGTCTGATTCCTCCACGCAGGATCTGCAATGACGTGTGTATAATGTCAGACAGGAGCCAACTATTCTGGTTCTGACGCCATTGTTAGCCTGGGCGGTCGTTCTGTCACTGGGTGGGAAGCCACGCGTGTAACAAGATGAAGAATGAAGGCTATTGAGTCGTCCTTGCAAGAGGGGTCGAGTGAATGGCCTGTAACCCCGGGTGGGGGGGAGGGGAGCCACAGCTGGGAATTGAACCTGTGACCTTCTGCTTCGGAACACACAGGCTGTGTGTACTGTACCACACTGTCGCCACTGCTGAGTTTCACTAATGAGGACTGTAGCTCGCAATCGTGGTGATGTAAGGTATCCTCATGGCTGATTACGCCGAGACACTCCCTGGAGCAAGTGTCTCTGACTCTTGCTGTGGTAAAGGCAGA
This sequence comes from Ichthyophis bannanicus, assembly GCA_033557465.1. Classification (NCBI taxonomy): domain Eukaryota; kingdom Metazoa; phylum Chordata; class Amphibia; order Gymnophiona; family Ichthyophiidae; genus Ichthyophis; species Ichthyophis bannanicus. The sequence continues at coordinate 1,140,289,749 of CM066033.1, read as the reverse complement.
CAGAACTTATTTGGGAGCCGAACGTGGGGACAGGCTGGCAGAATGCAGAGATGCCATCTCGGGTAGTTTCGGAGAGTGAAGCATCGATGTAGCAGGCTGTGGTGAAATCGAAACTCCTGTTGGCTACCCGACTCACAGTCGGAGCTGGCTACCTGATTTGCAGTTGGGGCTACAGGACAGGTGTCTTACCCATTTCCCGTAAGAGACGGCTAAGTGCCTGATATTATGTCCCTATCTGGGGAACAGGCCGGAGGCAAGGGCGTAACCAAGGGGAGCTTACTGCGGGATTGGACCATGACCACTGGCCTCCAAGTCGTCATTGCATAAACCATGTGCCTCAGACAGCCTTACTCATTGGGCCCACTGGGGAATCAAACTCATGACCCCTGGTTCAGCAGTCAATGTATTAACCATTGTGCTACCCTCTGTTCGCAAGCGTTGTAGTTTGGGAATGAGGTCATCATCCGGCCTCTTTCATGGTATCCCATTCTGCAGCAATATACTTGCGATGCAACAGGAAGGAATCCATGCAGTGTCACCACCCCCCCCCCCACCCCACCACCCCCGGTAGGAGGCAGGTGTGACGTGCGGCGATGCGGTGCCCTGGGGCTCTGGTTGGGAACAGAACCTTTAGCATAGTAGATTGTGAGAGGGCCACACTCGCCCAACCGTGCATCTGCCCTGGACAACACAACACGTCTACAGAGTCACCGATCGTTGGTGGTCAAGAAGCTGTGGTGTTGTTGCCGTAGAGCCTGAGCGATCAATCGGCGTTGAGCCGACGCGCTCTATCTCCATCTGAGGCCATCTGATGTTCAGGAAACACTAAAGGCCCCTTGAATTCGTATAGCTGTTGGGATCTTACTGTATTGCAATGAATTGAATGCTCCGCAGAAGCGTCTGCATAGTTCAGTAGGGGCTTAAGCCGCCTCCTCCTGTGGACCATAAGGAGAGCCAGTAGATTTGAACCCTGGCTTTTCTGGCCCCAGGCTGCTGCCCTAGCCACTAGGCTACTCCTCCACTGCGATTGTGCCAGCGTTGGAGCACAGGCCACAAGACCCAGCATTTACGCAGTTTCCGCCAGCGTTGATTTGCGTTACGGCGATTCAGCCAGCGCCGATCAGCCAACACATTCGCATGAAGAAGTTGGCGGCGCAGTGCTCTGGAACACACTGGCTGTGCCTCTTGAGGCGCTCGTTTGCGTCGGCCTTAAGAAGCAGCCCTCGGTGTGCAGGAACGTGGCCTGCAACTTCTCCCGCTACTTCGGGGATTTGACAATGAGATTGGAGCAGGGGCTTCGGTGCTCATCTGCTCCTCTCCTCATCGTCTCTGGGGAATGAGAGCGAGCAGCCATTAGGCTTGGTAGCAAACAGCCATGGATCCCCGGTGCCAAGGAGGGGGATGGGGGGGTCCCTCCACGGCAGATGGTCCATCAGCCCGGCGCTGGTGCAGCCCTTAACACTACCCATGTTGCCTTCCGTGTCGGTGCCAAGATGTCGGCGCGGTCCTCGGCGATGCTTAGGCGCCCGAACAGTGGGAGTGTCTCCCGAACTCATGTTGTCTACCGCGCCGGTGCCCAGACATCGGCGCGGTCCTCGGCGATGCTTCACAGAATTCTGAGAGGCTCCTCCTTCCCTGACAATGCTGGATCGGCGCCGACCAATAGCGCCGAAGGGGAGGAGCCAGGAGCTGACAACATCGGCAAGATGGCCGCCGCCATGGGAGCCACGAGGCCGGTAGAGGCTGCTGGGCTGTGGGCAGGCGAGTAGATCACCCGGGGCGTCCAGGGCCACGGGCCGTGAGCGGAGGCCCCTGAGGGCGCGCTCAGGGCCGCCGGTAGACAGCAGAGGTTGCAGCAACGATCTAATCCCCGGGAGGAGCAGCAGAGTCTGTGAGTGGAGGACCGGAGGGCACACTCAGAGCCGCCGAGGTGGAGCAGCAACCTTCGGGCATGCAGCAACAACACCGGAGGACCCAGGAGGCTGGCCGGAGATGGAGGACATAGGCACGTCCCGGGCCGCCATTAGGCAAGTATTCCGCTCTCTGGGGTCTTCTGCCATTGGAAAGGAGCAGGGTAGAATTTAGCCGGGAACGGAGGCCTCCGTTGCTAGGCAGACTGTGCCGAGACCAAGAGCACATGCCCATGGCAAGCTGTTGTCCGCAGGAATCCAAGCTCCGCTCCCTTGTTCAGGAATCTGAAGAAGAAAGGAGACATCCGAGACACATAATTAGATACATTTTAACTATATAGGTAGATTTTGTTTGGAGAGTAGAAAAGTCCGTCTTGCTGGCAAGGCGGAAGAACTAAAACTGGCTAGCTAGGGGCGGGCCGGGGGGTGGGACCAGTTGGCCCATGCTCAGAAGGGCGAAAGCCCTTTTGAGCTATGGAGAGTACTTCCGTCTCGGCACCGTCAGATGACGTCACCAGGTGTGGCTGACTCATCCTGCTTGTCCATGGAGAACTACTGGCCAATGCCTCAGGGTGTTTTCTCCCTAGAATTCCCTGTGGGTCTTTTAAACACAGTTCTAGTGAATAGGGGTAAGCAGTACCTGAGCCTGAGGAAACTCCTCTCTGCAGCTATCTCCTGCCAGCTCTGGGGAAACAGTCCCTTGTCTCTTAGCTTAGGTTCCTCCCTGGAGCTCTGCCACGGTTCTCCGTTCCAGGTTGGGCTCTGCAGACTTCTGCACTGAGTCTTAGGCACCCACCTCTGAGCTCTCTGCAGCTTTTCTTTCAGTGCTGGGGTTTGAAGGTTTTCCTGCTCTTTCTCTCTGAGCACTCCAGACTACCTTCCTGTCCTCTCCCTTTCTGCAATGCTTGCTTCAGTTCCTTTCCTCCACGTGGCTTCCTTCCTCCAGCTACTGTGTTTCCTCCAGCTGTGCTCCCGTCTAGGCTGCTCTCTGTGCTGCTCCCCGTGTTGCTCTCCGTGTTGTTCTCTTGACTCACTCTCCAGCCTTGGTTTATATTCCTGTTCTCTGATCAGCCTCCCTGACTCTCTAGACAAGTATTTGTAATCAGTTTCCAAGCCTGTTGCTACGTCATCAGGGCTTGGGTGTGTCAGCTTAGCTTTTGAATCCCTGTGTTTGTTTTCTCCAGAGAAATGCTGGAACGTGTGCTTTTCAGGGCTGTGACCTTTCCTAAAGGTAGAATCATTTTTGTCTTCTACTTCCATGGGCTCACTAGAGTCTTCCTTATCACATATCCCCCCCTTAAGATATTACGGGCTGGCAACATTTCACCTGCACAGCTCGTAATCCGCGATAGGGCATCGGCATTCTGGTGCAACCTTCCCGCCCTATGCTCTACCTTAAAGTTAAAGGCTTGTAACGCCATATGCCAATGGGTCAGACGGGCATTATGGTTCTTCATTTGATTCAACCATTTTAAGGGCGCATGGTCCGTGATCAATAAGAACCTCCGTCCGGTGAGATAAAATCTAAGGGCCTCCACCGCCCATTTGATGGCCAAACATTCCCTTTCGATCGTCGAGTATTTCTGCTCCGTCTGGGACAGCTTTTTACTCAGGAACATCACCGGATGTTCCGTTCCCTCATACATCTGTGAAAGAACCGCTCCCAGGTCTGTCTCCAATGCGTCCGTTTGGACGATAAATGGCACGCAATACTGGTGCTTTGCACAGCTTCCCTTTTAATACTGTGAAGACCTTCTCAGACTCTGGGGTCCACTTGAGGTTGTTCGGTGAATTTTTCTGAAGCATGTCCGTAAATAAGGAACTCTCCTCGGCGAAACGAGGGATGAAACGTCAGTAGTATCCGATTAGGCCTAAAAAGCTCCTCAACTGTTTTTTGTTCATTGGCCTAAGAACGTTTTTAACACTATCTATTTTATTCAACAGAGGTCTGACCATACCTCGCCCGACCATATGTCCGAGGTATTTCACCTCTTTTCCGGCGAACATACACTTCCCTGGGTTCAGGGTAAGACCGGCCTGTCTCTTAGCACGTAGCACTGCTTCTACCCTAGCTAAATGCTGAGCCCAACTGGAACTGTGTATGATGATATCGTCCATATAAGCCACGGCATACTCCTGGTGGGGACGTAAAACGTGGTCTACCAATCTCTGGCAGGTTGCCGCTGCACCATGTAGGCCGAAGGGCATCCTTCTAAACTGGAAAAGTCCGATGGGTGTGCTGAAAGCAGTCTTCGGTCTTGACTCTCGGGTCAGGGGAATTTGCCAATAGCCCTTGGTCATATCTAAGGTAGTTAGAAAATGAGCTTGTCCCAAGCGATCTAATAATTCCTCAATGCGGAGCATAGGGTATGCATCAAACAGTGAAATGGCGTTCACCTGCCTAAAGTCGATGCAAAACCTCAAGGTGCCATCAGGTTTTGGTACTAGCACGATGGGGCTACACCAAGGACTTTTGGACTCTTCTATAATCCCCATTTCCAGCATCTCCCGTACTTGGGCTACTACCTCTTGTTTTCTGGCCTCCGGCAGCCGATACGGTCTTTGCCTCACCACCTTCCCCGGTGGAGTTATAATCTCATGGGCCACTAACTTGGTCTCTCTGGGGATCGGTGTCAAGACATCCGTAAATTTCGCCAGCAATCCAGCTAGTTCTTGCCTTTGCCGCAAGGAAAGTTCATCGCCTACTCGAGGCTCCGGTTTCGTCTTGCATTCCGCTAGTTGCGGACCTAAATCCTCCTCCACTTTCTTCTCAGTGGTGGCAGTTAGTCCTTTCACCTCAGCTCGTCCAGTGGATCCGAACCTCGACTAGTAGGGGTTACCATGGGTACCTCTTCTAACAAGGGAAACCCAACTCTCTCACAAATTAGCTGAGCAATTCTATCACCCACCTTTACTAGAAAATCCTCTTCCCCAAAATTGAAGAGCAATACCTTAATTACACCCCTGTAATCTGGGTCAACAACACCCGCACCCACGTCTAGAAAATGCTTTAAGGCCAAACCAGAGCTTGGTGCAATCCGGCCGTAACATCCAATGGGAATTTCCATTTGTGTAGGCCAGTGTCTACTAAGGCCTTTCCGTGTTTGGGGATAATTTCTTCCACAGCGCTGCACAAATCATAGCCCGCTGTATTGGGTGAGGCTCTCTGGGGACTCTGCGCTTGCGGAGATACTTTGCAAAACTTTAATACAAATTTTGGCCTGTCTGGTGAATCACTTTTCAGAGGCCGCTCCCTCTGACCTGGCTTCCCGGGTTTCTCAAACAGTGGACTGGGCACCACTGTTACCATGGCCTCCGCCCTCTGATCAAAATCTTGTTCTAGCCTTTCTTCTGGATCAAACTCGGTTCCCCCTTGAGACCTAAACTGTCTTTCCTGACATATTCCTGTCTTTCCCTTTTTACACTTATCTGCAGGGGAAGTTACTAGGTCATCGTGTGCTGGTAGTTCACCTAGTGACTCATCTGAGGGTTCAGCCCTTTCATCTAGGGTTGCTGACTGGGATCAAGTAGATACCAGACCCACTTTTGGATGTAGGCCCTTCTCCAATCCTTTTTTGAACTGGGGCCACTCCCTACCTAGCACTAGGTCATGGGGTAATCTTGGGACTACAGCTACCAGGACTTCCCTTTGTATTCCCAACCCCTTTATTAGCAGCTTGTGCATGGGATAGAAGGATGATGAGCCATGGATACACCTGATCCTGACCTCTGGTCTGCTCGGTACGGACTTACTCTGTGCTTCTATTGTCTGCCAGAGCCTCTTAGAGATCATACTCTGGTCAGCACCTGAGCCTAGTAGAGCGTTTACAGAAATGCCCTGAACAACAACATTCAGCAGGAAACCTTCTCTTATGTGATTCACATTATTACCTATCAATGCATTGCGTGTACTGCATTCCTTTTTCAGGTGACCTAGCTTTCCACATTGAAAACATTTTCTCATTGTCAAATTACTTTCTTGCTTAGGCAAATAAGCTTTCATACATTCCTCCTTTTGCTTTGGTCCTCTTTCTGATCTTACAAAACTAGCCTCCGCTGCCATTCTCAGAGCGCCCTCTTTTTCCTGACCAGCCAATTCTGCTTCCAGATATCTTTTGGTCAGCAAGGTTGCCTCTGTCGAGGTCTTTTCTTGTCAAATTACTTTCTTGCTTAGGCAAATAAGCTTTCATACATTCCCCCTTTTGCTTTGGTCCTCTTTCTGATCTTACAAAACTAGCCTCCGCTGCCATTCTCAGAGCGCCCTCTTTTTCCTGACCAGCCAATTCTGCTTCCAGATATCTTTTGGTCAGCAAGGTTGCCTATGTCGAGGTCTGGCAGTTTTGTAATATCAAGTAGGACTGAATTTCCTTAGGTATCGCATTCATGAACTGTTCTAATACAATTGCATCTATTACAGTTTCTATGGTTTTACCTTCCGGAGCTAACCATTTTTCAGTTAAGGCTTTGACCCTTTGGCACAGAACCTTATGTGTCTCACCAGCTAATAACTTTGTAGCTCTCAACATGCGATGGTAGACAATCGGAGTTAAGCCTAAACGATCTCTTATGGCCTTTTTTAGCTCCCCATAATCCATAGCAAGTGCTGCCGGCATGGCCCTGTAGGCTGCTAATGCCTCTCCTGTAAGGGATGTGGCTAGTCGTACAGCCCACTGTTCTGGTGGCCACCCTACCGTATGTGCAACTTGCTCAAAAGCTTCAATGAAATCATCCACATTATCTCCTACTGTAAGTTGTCCAAATGAGAAAGTCCCACAAGTTTGTGGTCCTACCACACAGGTATGTGTTGCTGCTTCCAGCGGCGATGTGCTTGATGTAGCTCCCACTGTCGCTTTCTGACTCGCAAGCAATGCCTCCATTAAGTCTAGCATAGGCTTCTGCTGGGCCTGCAGAGCAGCAGCATGCCTGCTCCTGCGCATGATGAGCCATCTCCCTCTGTTTCTCAAATTGGGATGCCATCCACTGCAAAACATCTTTGGGATCCATCTTGGCAGGTTTTTTTTTTTTCTTTCTCTGCAGAAAAAAAAAAGACAAACACAGCCCACCAAGTGCGATATCACTAGACTTTCAGCTAGTCTCCATTAGGCTAAACGTTTGGAGTCTCTCCTCTTTCTCACTTGAATCCCATACTACCCATGCCCATATACTCATTACCTGAGCATAGGTGTCGATTCACGCCTTGAAAGGTAGAGTATCGCTGGTCTCCAGTTGCTCTGGCCGACCTGCCAGCGATTCTTCACTCTGCCCTCCAGAGTACAGCTTAGCAGTAGGTACTTGCAGAAAACCATCGGTGAAAATCCTGAAGTGTTTTTGTAAATCCTGATGTAACGATGATCCAACAACTACGCCACTTGTCATACCCCGCTCTCTGCCTTAGGCTTGGAGGGCTAGGGTTACTATTATTTATCTCTATTGAAGGTTAAATTAACTAACTTTCCTCTCGTGATGCATGCTGGGAAAAGTAAAGTAGTTTTCCTTCTGATAGAAAATAGTCATGAAGCCAGGGTTATAGGCAAAACTATAACAAAGTTTATTTCTCCCAAAAGCAAAGGTTCAAAGTAAGTTGCATCAGGATACTTCTCCAGTATTTGTTCAAAAAGGTTCTTTATACAAGTGTGCTGGCTGAGCTTTTACATTCATTCAATCCAAATGCAGCTGCTTCTCACGCATACAGCAAAAGAACAAACATTGGCAGCTTCCTTTACCAAAGAAATATCTTCTTTTCTTTAGGTTACACTCAGCTTATACTATACAGTTTAGCAAAGGCTTTCAATATTCGTTCTGACTGTAAGGAATCACTGTCCTTAGGGTCCACCTGTATTGCTTCAGGTTCTTGTGCTGCAGTGCCTTGCCAATAACTACTGGCCAATGCCTCAGGGTGTTTTCTCCCTAGAATTCCCTGTGGGTCTTTTAAACACAGTTCTAGTGAATAGGGGCAGTACCTGAGTCTGAGGAAACTCCTCTCTGCAGCTGTGCAGTTATCTCCTGCCAGCTCTAGGGAAACAGTCCCTTGTCTCTTAGCTTAGGTTCCTCCCTGGAGCTCTGCCACGGTTCTCCGTTCCAGGCTGGGCTCTGCAGACTTCTGCACTGAGTCTTAGGCACCCACCTCTGAGCTCTCTGCAGCTTTTCTTTCAGTGCTGGGGTTTGAAGGTTTTCCTGCTCTTTCTCTCTGAGCACTCCAGACCACCTTCCTGTCCTCTCCCTTTCTGCTCTGCTTGCTTCAGTTCATTTCCTCCACGTGGCTTCCTTCCTCCAGCTACTGTGTTTCCTCCAGCTGTGCTCCCGTCTAGGCTGCTCTCTGTGCTGCTTCCCGTGTTGCACGCCGTGTTGCTCTCCGTGTTGTTCTCTTGACTCACTCTCCAGCCTTGGTTTATATTTCTGTTCTCTGATCAGCCTCCCTGACTCTCTAGACAGGTGTTTGTAATCAGTTTCCAAGCCTGTTGCTACGTCATCAGGGCTTGGGTGTGTCAGCTTAGCTTTTGAATCCCTGTGTTTGTTTTCTCCAGAGAAATGCTGGAACGTGTGCTTTTCAGGGCTGTGACCTTTCCTAAAGGTAGAATCATTTTTTCTTCTACTTCCATGGGCTCACTAGAGTCTTCCTTATCACAGTACCTAGCAGTATCCCCAAGAGACACAGGTTCCACAATGCTTGTATTGGGTCAAGCATTGATATCCTGGGTCCCTTTTTAATAAAGGTTTATGGACCTTTCCTCCAGGAACTTGTCCAAACCTTTTTTAACCCCAGCTATACTAACAGCTCTTACTACATCCTCCGGTAACAAATTCCAGAGTTTGATTACACGTTGAGTGAAAAAATATTTTCTTTTATTAGTCTTAAATAGTTTACCCTGTAGCTTCATTACATGTCCCCTAGTCTTTCTATATTCTGATAGCGTAAACAAATCGATCTACATTTACCCGTTCCACTCCATTCATTAATTTATAGACCTCTATCATATCTCCCCTCAGCCGTCTCTTTTCCAGGTTGAAGAGCCCTAACCTTTGTAGCCTCTCTTCATAGGAGTAGCCTTCCATCCCCTTTACCATTTTGGTGGCTCTTCTCTGTACCTTTTCTAATAATGCTATATCCTTTTTAAGATATGGCGACCAGAATTGCACACAATATTCAAGGTGTGGTCGTACCATGGAACGATACAGAGGCATTATAATATCCTTTGTTTTATTTTCCATTCCTTTCCTTATGATACCTAGCATTCTATTTGCTCTCTTGGCCACCGCTGCACACTGGGCGGAGGGTTTTAACATGTTATCCACCTTGACTCCTAAATCTTTTTCCTGGGTGGTGGTTCCCAATGTGGAACCTTGCATTGTGTAACCACAGTGTGGGTTGTTCTTTCCTAGGTGCAAAACTTTGCACTTGTCCACATTAAATTTCATCTGTCATTTGGATGTCCAGTCTTCCAATTTAGTCCAACACTCAGGCACAAACCCACGTCAAAGAAGACAAAACCAGTACAAGGACGTGGATGAATTCAGGAGGAAAACAATTTTATTAAGAACCAGTTGGGCAAGTGGCAATTGGTTCTTAATAAAATTGTTTTCCTCCTGAATTCATCCACGTCCTTGTACTGGTTCAGTCTTCCAATTTATCCAGATTCTCCTGCAGTTTTCCACAGTCCTCTTGGGTTTAACAACTTTAAACAGTTTTGTGTCTGCAAATTTGATAACCTCACTAGTTATTCCCTTTTCCAGGTCATTTATAAATATGTCAAAAAGTAGCGGACCCAGTACAGATCCCTGGGGTACTCCACTATTCACCTTTTTCCATTGGGAAAATTGGCCATTTAGCCCTACCCTCTGCTTTCTATCTTTTAACCAGTTCCCGATCCACAATAGTACACTGCCTCCTATCCCATGACTTTTTAGTTTTGCCAAAAGTCTCTGATGAGGGACCTTGTCAAAGGCTTTCTGAAAGTCCAGATACACTATATAAACTGACTCACCTTTGTCTACCTGTTTATTCACACCTTCAAAAAAACATAACAGATTAATAAGACAAGATCTTCCTTGTCTAAAGCCATATTGGCTGTCTCCCATTAGGCCATGACTATATACATGCTGTGTAATTTTGTTCTTTATGATGGTTTCTACCATTTTTCCCGGTACTGACGTCAGGCTCACCAGTCTGTAATTTCCCGGATCACCCCTGGAACCCTTTTTAAAAATTGGCGTTACATTGGCGATCCTCCAATCTTCAGGTATTACAGATGATTTTAATGAAAGTTCACAGATTACTAACAGCAGGTCTGCAATCTCATATTTCAGTTCTTTCAACACTCTTGGATGTATACCATCTGGTCCAGGTGATTTGCTACTATTCAGTTTATCAAATAGTTGTCATACATCTTCCCGGTGTAGCGATATTTCTCTCAATTCCTCTGCAGTATCACTTTTAAATACCACTTCAGTCATGGGTAACATCCCTACATCTTCCTCAGTAAAGACCAAAGCAAAGAATTCATTCAGTCTCTTCGCTATAGCCTTGTCTCCTCTTACTGCCCCTTTTACCCCTCTATCATCTAATGGTCCAAATGACTCTCTCACATGCCTTTTGCTATGAATGTACTTGAAAAAGTCTTTATTTCGTGTTTTTGCTTCCGTAGCAGATTCCTTCTCAAATTCTCGCTTTGCCTGCCTTATCAATGCTTTGCATTTAACTTGCCAGTGCTTGTGCTGTTTCCAGTTTTCGTCGTTTGGCTTTTTTTTCCATTTCCTGAAAGATGCTTTTTTGGCAGCAACAGCCTCTCTGACCTCACCTTTAAACCATGCTGGCAGTTTTTTGAACTTTCTTCCACTTTTCTTAAAGTGTGGAATACAGCTGGTCTGGGCTTCCAGGATAGTATTTATAAAACACCCAAGTTTGATGTAAGTCTTTAACCTTTGCAACTGCTCCTTTTAGTTTTTTCTTAACTATATTCCTCATTTTATCATAGTCTCCCTTTCGAAAGTTAAAAGATAGTACTGTGGATTTCTTTACTATCTCTCCTCCACTAATTAAATCAAACACGATCATGCTATGATCACTATTGCCAAGTGGTCCCAACACCCTTATTTCTTGCACCAGATCTGGTGTTCCACTAAGGACTAGGTCCAGTATGGCTTCCCCTCTGGTCGGTTCATGAACCAGATGCTCCAAGAAGGAGTCATTTATTTCATCTAGAAACTATCTCCCTAGCATGTCCTGCCGTGACACTGACCCAGTCAATACCAGGGTAATTGAAATCACCCATTATTATTACTCTGCTGTGACTTTTGTTAGCTTCCTTGATTTCTTTGAGCATTTCATCATCCGTTTGTTCATTCTGCCAGGCGGTCGATAGTACACCCCCACTGCCATCACCTTCCTCTTCATACATGGAATTTCAATCCATAGAGATTCTACAGCAAATTTTGTTTCCTGCAAAACTTTAATCCTTTCTGACTCAATGCTCTCTCTAACATAGAGCGCAACCCCTCCACCAATTTGATCAGTTCTATCATTACGATATAGTTTGTATCCAGGTATCACAGTGTCCCACTGGTTATCCTCCTTCCACCATGTCTCTGAGATTGCAATCATATCTAACCTCTCATTTAGTGCTATATATTCTAACTCTCCCAATCTTATTGTTTAGACTTCTAGCATTGCATACAAGCATTTTAGAGACTGTATTTTATTAATATTAATCTGGCTATTGGTAGGCATGGGTAATTTGGAATGTTTATGCTCTGTCTGCACCATACTCAAGTCCATTTGGGCTACTTTACTCTTTTTTGGAACCTCACTGCTTTTGGTAGTATCCTTCAAGGATACCTTCTTCCGAACCATGCGCTCTTGGGCGACTGTCGGCTTTCCCCTATTTTCTAGTTTAAAAGCTTCTCTATCTCCTTTTTAATGCCAGCAGTCTGGTTCCATCCTGGTTAAGGTGAAGCCCATCCCTTCGGAAGAGCCCCTCCTTTCCCCAGAATGTTCCCCAGGTCCTAACAAATCCAAAACCCTCATCCCTGCACCATCGTCTCATCCACGCATTGAGACTCCGGAACTCTGCCTGCCTTTTGGGTCCTGCACGTGGAATGGGAAGCATTTCGGAGAAGGCTACCCTGGAAGTTCTGGATTTCAACTTCCTACCTAAAAGCTTAAATTTAGCCTCCAGAACCTCCCTACCACATCTTCCTATGTCATTGGTAACGACATGTACCAAGACAGCAGACTCCTCCCCAGCACTATCTAAGATCTTATCTAGGCGGTGTGTGATGTCCACTACCTTCACACCAGGCAGGCATGTTACCAGGCAATCCTCACATCCACCAGCCACCCAGCTATCTACATGCCTAATGATTGAATCACCAACTATAACAGCTGTTCTAACCCTTCCCTCAGGGGCACATGGCCCTGGAGAAACGTCCTCAGGCCTGGCAGGTACACTGCCTGCAGGGGGATACCCTGTTGGATTGCGTATGAGCAGAGGGTCAGTGCCTCCTGAGAAAGGGTACGAGACCCCGTGCCCCCCAGTCTGTTCAAGTAGAACATCAACACCAGGTTGTCCATCTCGTACAGAACCAGCTTGTGATGCAGGTGGTTACAGAAAACTTTCAGGGCTAGGTATATGGCTTGGAACTCCAGGATGTTGATCTGCTGGGGTGACCAGTTGCCCTGAGTGCAGAGATCTCCACAGTGGGCTCCCCAGCTGAGCAGGAAGGCATTCGTGGCTAGGACAGTTGAGGAGCTTGGGGTCTGAAAAGGCATGCTCGCCTCAAGATGCTGTGGAGATTGCCACAGAGCAGAGAATCCACCAGTTGGCGGGACACAGAAACTCTGTCTCAGAGGCGGCCCTTGGCACACAGTACAAAACGTGATAAGGTGGAAAAACAATTTATTTGGAATCTCAGACCTAGCAACCCGACACAGGCCGTGTTTCGGAGACCTTCATCAGGGGTTGTCTAAATAGGTACTACAAACAAAGACAAACAATATTAAAAAACAATTTAAAAGTGAAAGAACAAATAGGCATGGACATACATTTAGCTCTAACCATAAAAATAAAAATAATAATTATTACAATAATAGTAATAATAATAATAATATAATTAGTAATAGATATCTCATAATAAATAATTTAAAAAAAAATAATAATAGTAAAACTCTAGTGCTCAAAATGCGATACCCAAATTAAAATTAAACCATAAGAAATAATATAATAAAATAGACCACAAATAAGATCTATAGAAACACAATCAAATACAATCCTTATAGGAGGTGACAAGCATATAAATGTAATGTTAATACCTTCTTTGTAGAGACGATGATATGCAAACCTCACAAAGAGGCACACAAACTTATTTGTAGAGGTGATGACTTAAACACTTGCATTGAGATAAAAAACTAAAATGAAGAAGACACAGGGTAAAGCATATGTATACCATTGGAGATAGTTAAATCAGAACCTAAATCAAAATTAAAGTTAGGAGACTAGAATATGACTGAAACGCAGTAGGCATGGATGGGGGAGGAGGGCATGGCCAAGAAGGACACAGATAATGATTGCTCATCTACTATGGCTAAAAATGAAATAATATAGCCTATTATTTAACTTTTGTCAAAAAATAGCAGTAAAAAACAAAATTATAATATGGAAATAGCAGGAAAAGTTTTAAATAGGGCCAAAGTTTCATCGTAGGGCCAACTGAACCAAAATCATTCACATTAAATCCAGAAAGTGTACGGGGAGAAAGTAAATAAAACATCAAATAGCTAAGGGATTCTTAAAAAACATGGAGAAGCAAACATCAAACATCAATAAAACGTCAAATTACTAGGGGATTCTTAAAAATGGGAAAGCAGAGAGATTCTCTAAAGATTAGTGCAAAATGAAAGGGTGCTCCACTGTTGTATCTTGCTCAAACGTCTCATAGGCTAATAGCAATGTTGGATAATCTAAAAGACAATAAAAAATGGGTGTTTATGTGGAACACTGTTTTCTAACTCATTGTCCATATTAAATAGAGGATCCTTAGAAATATAGGAATATTTGCACACCGCTAGCTTAACAAATATCTCTTGCCGATTTTGCCGATATTATGTAAAATCGCCGCTATTAAACTCATATTGATTCGGGAGTTTTTGGAATGTGGATTGTCTCTCTTACCGTTCTGAATCGCTGACAGGAAACAATCTCACGGACGCAGGAGACTGAAAATCGTCCTTCAGACTGTCAGCTCAATTGACTATTGAAAAAACGCAGACACATGCGCGGGCCTTATGTTGATCCCGAGGGCGGGAAACGAAGGGGGCGTGGCTAACCCGAGACAAATCTAAGGAACCAATCATTCAAACTAACATTACACTGGCCTAAAAACTGCAGCGCTAAAGTAAAATTGGTCAGAAGATAATAGATGAGAGGAAGAGAGTAATCCTTACACTCTCTCTGTAGCCTGCCAAAACTAGAAAAACTGAAGCATCAAGTCATCAGTAGATGTATCCATGTTGGTGCTTATTATAGCAAAGTGGGACCCTTTTTTTTAGTTATTATGTTTTCAATTTTCGTGTCACTTAAAAAACTAACCACCAAGTACAACAGTAAAAGGTGTATTGTAAATTTTATAAAAAATTAATTAAAATTTTTTTTTTAAAAAATTAATAAATAGAATTAAAAAATAGATTTATTTAAAAAATATATTACAACCATAAATACACAATAATATGGTTGTGTAATATGTAGAATACATGATAGTAAACCTTATAGAACTTTTAAATAAAAATACAAGTTAAAATTTATTTTTTAAATAAACATATATAGAATATATTAAAACAATAAATAATTATAATTCGAGAATATAATAGTAAACCAATAAAAAATAATAATTAATAAAAAATAAAAAATAAATAAAATATGTATTAAAAATATGTATTAAAAAATATATATTAAAAAATATACATATACAAATATATAAATATAATAAAAATTAAAATAATAATAAAATATATTTTAAGAAAACATAGAAATTGATTAAAATTGATGGATAGTAGTTAAAACAATATAAATAATATCCATAAAAATAAAAATAAAAATGAACATAAAAATAAAAATAAAAATAGAAAATAAAAAATAAAAATATGAAAATAGTGATAAACTAAGGGTGTAAACCACTTTGGAGACAATTAATTAGGATAAAAATTACAATATCCATTCGTTAGTGTATCTGTTGGTTATCTCTTTATAAAAAGACAGAGAAATCTTGATCTAAATTAAGACCATTCGGAACAAGAGTATTTAATTGAAAAATATATCTCTGTTCGAGCTGGAGAATGGTCTTATTCACATCTCCTCCTCGCCAATTGGTTTTGACTTGTTTTATCACGAAAAACTTTAGATCGGTCACTTTATGCTGTAATGTCTGCCAATGGGAGACTAGGGGTTTATCTTCTACATTCCTCTTGATGCAACTTTTGTGCTCCATGATCCTAGTCTTGATCTTACGGGTAGTCTTGCCTACATAAAGCATTCTACAGGGGCATTGTATTACATTGATAACGTTCTGTGTTTCGCAATTTGCGAAATCTTTAATCGGAAACTTCTCATGTGTAATGGGATGGATAAAGGAATTCCTAACAGGTAAAACGTTCAAACAGACAGCACATCTACCGCACTGAAATTGGCCTCTGTATTGCGTTAGAAGTCTCTTCTCTGTAAGCGCTGAGGGCACCAATAGGTTGCGTAAATTCATATTCCGTTTGTGTGCAACGATAAGATTCTGGTCTTGAAAGGCCGGCAGAGATTGAAGAATATGCCATTCTTTTTTAAGGATGGTGGTTATCTTAGCGGAAAATTGAGAGTACAGTAGAGGACAAACTAACCCTTTGTTGGGTTTCTTATCTTTAGGTATCAGGAGTAGATCACGCGACGTGTTTCTAGCTCTTTTATATGCAGAGTCAACATGTTTAATGGGATATCCTTTCTCCAAAAAACTCTTCTTCATATTGACCGCCTCTTTTTCAAAATCTTGTAAATCTGAGCATACTCTTCTAGCCCTGAGAAATTGGCTCACCGGAAGATTATTTTTCAGAGATAAATTGTGGAAACTATTATAATGCAGAAAATGATTCTTGTCTGTTGGTTTTTTATATAAAGTTGTTGAAAAGCCAATATTTTCTTTGCGGATCAAGAGGTCTAGGTATGGGATTTTATAGAAGTCGTAAGTCAACTGGAATCTTAGGTTATTGTCTAACTGATTAATCCATGTGTTGAACTGTCTTAGATGGTCCTCGTTACCTTTCCAAAGTATTAAAACGTCATCTATGTATCTTATCCATAAAATCACATTATCTTGAAAAGGATGTTCTTTTAAAAAACTTTCTTCAAAGTTGTACACGTATAAATTGGCCACATCAGGGGCCATAGCTGACCCCATGGCCATCCCTTTGATCTGTTTATAAAATAATTCTCTAAAACAGAAGAAATTTTCAAAAAGTACAACGTGTGCTAAGGAGAGAAGAAAGGTGGTAGGGATACGTTGTTCTGTTCGTTTCAAAAAATAGTACGTGATTATTTCTAAAGCCTCTTTCTGTGGTATATTTGTATACAGTGACTCTACATCTAGAGTCACTAAGATAATATCGGTGGTACAAATATCAAAAGTAGATAAAATCTCTATAACGTGTGCTGAGTCGCGTACATACGACCACATTTTTTTAATAAATGGACGTAGAAATATGTCTAAAAATTTGGAAAGGGGTTCAAGAATGGAGCCAATAGATGATACAATGGGTCGCCCAGGAGGTTTTTCAAGGCATTTGTGGATCTTAGGTAAGATGTAAATAGTGGGAGTCACTGGTGATCCCACTATCAAAAAATCCCTTTCCTTCTTTGTGATATAGCCTATTTCAAACCCAGAGAGAACGATGTTGTCTATTGTTTTTTTAATATCTATAGTCGGGTCTTTATCTAATCTTTGATAAAAAGTCTTAACGTTCAACTGTCTATTAACTTCATTTATATAGTCATACTTATCTAGAACCACAATAGCTCCACCCTTGTCCGCAGGTTTTATAATAATCTGATTGTTCTTCTGAAGGGATAAGATAGCCAATCTCTCTCCTTGGGAAATATTTTGATAAGAAGATGGAACCTCTTTAGTAATTTCTAAGACTTGTTTGAGAACTATCTTTTCAAATGTTTCTAAAATCGGATCAACTCTTGGAGGTGGCATCCAGGATGATTTTTTACTAATGACCGAGATGTCACCCGGTCCTTGTGGACATTCAGAAAAAAATTGTTTAATTCTTAGTTTCCTAAAGAATTTATATAGATCTACTTGTATTTCAAAGGTATCGGCTTTATTTTTAGGAACGAATGTTAGTCCTCTGCTAAGAATGGATTCTTCATCTTTGGTGAGGGTATAATGGGAAATATTGACCACATTACTCATCACACTCGACTCTTCCTGATTAATTAATATCTCCTTTCCTCTGATTGGTCCGTGTTCCAATGTCCTCTCCCTCTCCCTCTGCCTCGGCCCCTGTAGAATTGGCCGTGGCCTCTGCGATATGAAACTTGGCCGTACTGCTCCCCATAATCTTGTTCTATGTCTCTGTCTGTTTTCTTTTTGCCTTGGCCCGTGCGTGAGTTCTCTCGACCCCCTCCCTTCCATAAAGCATCCATATTGAAAAAAGGTTCTTTAGGGGTATCTGAACAATGTTCCTCTCTATCTTTATTTACTCTTTGGGACCTACTAGACTCTTTTGTGGAAAAGAGTGAAACAGAGTTATCAAATTCTCCCGACCCACTCCTACTGCGTTTCTTCCTTTGTTCTAAGGGACCTTCATTGTTACCTTCCTCTGTTATACTTTCTTTTCGATCAAAGATGGTGGTCCTCCTCTTGAACCAAAGTCTGTCATTGTCTATTTTTTTGCTCCAATGGTACACATAGCCCACTCTATAGTCTTCTTCGTCTCTTTTAAATTTTTCTATTTTGATATTCTTAATATCTTGTTTAAAATGGTGTATATTCCTCTGATGATCTGCGAGGATCTTGTCAAATTGCTTGTCACATCCTTTAAGTGTAGTCAGCTTCTCATCTACTTCTGATTTGAGGATTTCTGATTTTTTGTTTGCAGTCGTGATGAGAAGGAACATTAGGTCCAGGGAACATTTGTTGAGTATCGCATTCCAGCATTTAATAAAACCTTCTTCTGTAGTATAGAGTCCTGGTGCTTTGTTCATTCGTAGTCCTCTTGGAATGATCTTAGATCTGCAACATTCTAAAAGATAGGCCGAATGCATTTGTTCTTTCACCATCTTTTTTGTGAGCTCAACCACTTCCTCCCATTTATTCCATGGATCATCTGATTCTTCATCGTTCGAGTCTAGCAGGGACTCTTGTGGTGCGAGCTTCTCAAGAGCATCATCCCCGAAACACAAGATGTCTTTCCACGGGGTAAACATGCCAAAAGCCAAAGGCTGTCCAACACAGGGCAAATTATCACGTGAAACAGGCACACAGTACAAAACGTGATAAGGTGGAAAAACAATTTATTTGGAATCTCAGACCTAGCAACCCGACACAGGCCGTGTTTCGGAGACCTTCATCAGGGGTTGTCTAAATAGGTACTACAAACATAAAGACAAACAATATTAAAAAACAATTTAAAAGTGAAAGAACAAATAGGCATGGACATACATTTAGCTCTAACCATAAAATAAAAATAATAATTATTACAATAATAGTAATAATAAAAATAATTAATTAGTAATAGATATCTCATAATAAATAATTTAAAAAAAAAATAATAGTAAAACTCTAGTGCTCAAAATGCGATACCCAAATTAAAATTAAACCATAAGAAATAATATAATAAAATAGACCACAAATAAGATCTATAGAAACACAATCAAATACAATCCTTATAGGAGGTGACAAGCATATAAATGTAATGTTAATACCTTCTTTGTAGAGACGATGATATGCAAACCTCACAAAGAGGCACACAAACTTATTTGTAGAGATGATGACTTAAACACTTGCATTGAGATAAAAAACTAAAATGAAGACGACACAGGGTAAAGCATATGTATACCATTGGAGATAGTTAAATCAGAACCTAAATCAAAATTAAAGTTAGGAGACTAGAATATGACTGAAACGCAGTAGGCATGGATGGGGGAGGAGGGCATGGCCAAGAAGAACACAGATAATGATTGCTCATCTACTATGGCTAAAAATGAAATAATATAGCCTATTATTTAACTTTTGTCAAAAAATAGCAGTAAAAAACAAAATTATAATATGGAAATAGCAGGAAAAGTTTTAAATAGGGCCAAAGTTTCATCATAGGGCCAACTGAACCAAAATCATTCACATTAAATCCAGAAAGTGTACGGGGAGAAAGTAAATAAAACATCAAATAGCTAAGGGATTCTTAAAAAACATGGAGAAGCAAACATCATACATCAATAAAACGTCAAATTACTAGGGGATTCTTAAAAATGGGAAAGCAGAGAGATTCTCTAAAGATTAGTGCAAAATGAAAGGGTGCTCCACTGTTGTATCTTGCTCAAACATCTCATAGGCTAATAGCAATGTTGGATAATCTAAAAGACAATAAAAAACGGCTGGTCCTGAAGAGACCACTGCACCGCCCTCATGTGGAGGTGCGCTCCGGGGGTGACGTGGACCATGGAGGCCATGTGACTGAGGAGGCGCAGGAGAAGCCGAGCGAGCACCGAGGGCCAGTACTGTATGTCCCGAGCTAGAGCCCTGAGACGGTTGGCTTGGACCCTGGGCAAGAAAGCCTTTGATTGGAGAGTGTCGATCTTTGCCCCAATGAAATCCGGACACTGTGTTGGGAGGAGGTGAGACTTGGGGTATTTTATGAAAAAACCCAAGTACTGCAAAACCTGGATGGTGCATGTGGTGGCCTGCTGCACCTCTGAGGTCGTGCCTCCCTTTATTAGCCAGTCGTTCAGGTAGGGAAAGACAAAGATCTCCTGGAGCCGGAGGAAGGCGACCACAGCCACCAGTCATTTTGTGAAAACTCTTGGGGCATAGGCTAGGCCGAATGAGAGCACCCTGTACTGAAAATGCCTGCCCCCTACTACGAACCACAGGTACTGCCTGTGGTTGGGGTGGATGAGGATGTGGGTATAAGCGTCCTTGAGGAGCATAGCCAGTCTCCCTGCTGGAGGTATGGCAGCAATGTTCCAAGGGAGAGCATCTTGAACGTCTCCCTCACCAGGAATTTGTTGAGGTTGCGCAGGCCGAAGATGGGCCTTAGGCCCCCTATCCTTTTAGGCACGAGGACGTACCTAGAGTAGAACCCCTTGCCCTTAAGATGGTGGGGCACTGGTTCCACTGCTTTATCCTTGAGAAGACCTGTCAACTCCTTCAGAAAAAGGTCCCGGTGGAGGGGAGACCTGAGGGGCTCTCCCGGGAAATAAGGAGGAGGTGTCTGAGTCAGGTGGAGGAGGTAACGCTCCCTGACTACCCAAAGTGCCCAGGAATCGGTGGTGATGGACATTCACCGCCGAGCATAGAAGGCCAGATGTCCCCCCCTGTGTGCTGCAGATTTTGGGGTAGATAGGCTATGCTCAAGGAGTCAAAAACTCCTCCCTGGCTGGGCCAGAGCCGGTGCCTGGGGTTTTAGAGCCTTCTGCTTACGCGGGTCATGCCCATGTCCCTTGGCCTGCTGACCCTGTTGGGAAGGTGGGGAGGCCTGATAAAATAAATAAATAACTAAAAATAAATTATTTATGGTTTTCTTCTATACCGCCCCTTCCAGAGATCAAGCGTGGTTTACAAAGAACAATTGAATAACTTGAACAACTTTTACATGTAACATCAAGTTATAACTATTTACAAACAACTTTTGTGTGAAACTGTGGTGCTAACTATTTACAATTGTGGTGCTAACTATTTACAAATAAAACATTGTACAACATATTGTGCAAATAACCTTGAGTCGATCTTTGAGTTATATTCTTCATTTTGGCTATGGTGGGGCGAAGCTCTGGGATTGGGGGGGGGGGGGTTAGTGGGTTGTGGGTTCTGGAGGTTGGTAGGTTGTTTTTGCGATTGTTGGGAAGTAGCTCGTGGGAGGTGAGGGATTTCAGTTGAGTTTTCAAAATATTCAGTGAAGAGGTGTGTTTTAAGGTCCTTTGTCACGTGGAGGGCTAGTGGTAGTTCGTTCCAGAGGGTAGGGGCAGCAAATGAGAAGGCTCTTGAGCTTGTAGTTTTCTTTGTCTTGCATATGTTGAGTGAGTGGGTTGCATTTTGCCTGCGTGTTCTGGATTCTGGTGGGGAGTGTAGGAGGGTGGATAGGTGTGAGGGGGCGATGTCATGGAGGAGTTTGAATGTTGTCAAGAGTATTTTATATTTTATCCGGCTATTTATAGGGAGCCAGTGTAGTTCATGAAGGATGGGTGTTATGTGGTCAGTTAGACGTGCTTTTGCTATTACCCTGGCGCTGATGTTTTGGGCTCTTTGGAGTATGTTTGTATTTTTAAGTGGTAGGCTATTTAGTAGACTATTACAATAGTCAAAGTGTGGGGTAATGAGTGTGTTGACTACAGATCTAAAATCATGGGTGTTGAGGAGGGGTCTTAGGTGTTGTATGGTTTTTAGTTTGTAGAATACAGTTTTTACTGTTTGCTTTATGTGGGGAAGCATACCGAGTGTGTGATCTAGTATCATCCCTAGGTATTTTACCTCTTGTTTAACAGGGATAGTGGTGTTGTTGATTACGATGGTTTTTGGGTAGTTAGTATCGGGTTTTCTTGATACAAACATAAGGTTTGTATCAAGAAAACCCGATAAGGTGGGTAGTTTTGGTAATCAGCTCCCTTCCTCAGGTAAAAGGTCTTTTTACCCAAGTCCTTCCATTGGGGAGGGGCAGTGGTCTTTTTGGAGAGCCTGGTCCTAGTCATGAACTCGGTCTCCAGCTCGGCAGCCTTGTCAGTTATGGGTTTGCCAAAAAGGTTCTCCCCTTGGCAGCGGACATCGACCAATTTGTCCTGTACCCACTGATGGAGGTTGGACGACTGTAGCTGAGGTTGGACGACTGTAGATAAGCTTGGCGACGTGGACCGATGCCAACCGCTGCTACTCGAGCCGCCGACTCGAATCCGTCATAGGCCGCTCGAGACATGAATTTGGAGCATTCACGGACTGCCTTGGCCAGGTTGTTGAACCGCTGCAAGGGTTCCTCGGAGAGATCAGCTGAGAACCTGGCGAGTTCCTTTGCCAGGTCTCTCAGGTACATGCCCATTTACAGCTGGTAGACCTGGATACGGCCGATGAGCATTGAGCCCTGGTAGCACTTTCTGCAGAGGGAGTCCAGGGTGCACGACTCCCTGCCGGGGGGGGCACCAAGGAGTGCGTCTTCTGGCTTTTCAGCCAACTCATGGCTGACTCCACCACCATGGAGTTATGTGGCAGCTGTGAATTTTGGAAGTCTGAGCTCCGGCAGACTCGATACATACAAAGCCGGTGTCTCCCAAATTCGGAGCATTAGCCTTTCGATGGGAGGGATGGGTACCTTGAGCAATTCCCGCGGAGGAGCCTCGTACTGAAGGATTTCCAACTCATCTGCCCGAGAGTCCTCCTCCGACTCGGCCAGGAACGCCAGGGCCTTAGACATGTCCTGGACAAAATCAAGGAAGCCCATATCCTCTGGCGGAGACTGCTGTCGAGGTTCCGAGATGGGAGAGTTACATGGAACGTCATGGTGGCCGCGGGTATCAGGGGACTCCTCATCCTCCGTCTCTCACTCGAAGCAGTGCTTCGAGGACTCATAGGAGGGCTGCTCTACAGGCCTCAGGGCCCCCGAATCCCTATGGCCGGTGCCCGGCAAACTTGCCGGGGATGACCGTGATACCGTCGAGCGGTTCTCGGATCATGACCTCGGCCAAGGATTGACTCGAGGCCAAAGGATCTCGAGGATCGGCTTGGCCTCCGGGGATGTCTTGGACATCAAGGGCTCAGTGGTCAGAGCAGATGAACTGGTCGTGCCGGATAACAGCGCCCACTGCTGGGTCCATGAAGGCAGACAAACTGCGCTACAGGGCTACCATTTTGGACTCCAGAACAGAATGCTCCACAGCCTTTGGTGCGGGCACCGAGGGACTCGGGCCCGATGCCGGCTCCCCCGAAGGGGAATCCTTGACGAGAATAGTGTCTGTGGACTGAGATCAGTCCGCGGTCGGATCCTTCCGGGGGACATTCACAGGTACTCCTTCTCCAATGCCTCAGAGGAACGTCCCGGACTGCGGGACCAGAGCTAGGAAGCACCCAGCCGGTCAGAACCGTCCAAGGACGCCACCTTCAATGGTTTCTTCTTCTGCTGGATTTCCTCGAGGGAGACCCCCTTTCTGAGGACCCATGACGAGGCTCGGGCTTGAAAGATTCTGTCCGAGATGTCAGGGCCTCAGATGAGACCCTGGCCTAGGGGAAAAACCAATCGTGCTGCTGCTGGCGGCTCGAGGACCTTACTGGACATCCTCTTGCAGAGACTGCAGGCTGCCGGGTTGTGGTCTGGCCCAAGGCAGCGGAGATAGCAGCCGTGTGTGTCGGTCAAAGACATGATTTTAGAGCATCAATCACACTTCTTAAAGCCACTGGTAGCCATGGGGGAAAAAAGTACCCCTGCGAGGTCAAAGACTCTCCGGGTTGCAGTGGGAGAAAAAAGGCGCAAAGACGCCAGGAAAAGAAAAGAACGAAAGACTACAAAAATAGACCGAACTCGACGCCGAGGCAACAAGGTCGCTAGGCGGGAATACCGGAGGTGAGTATGAAACTCGAAAAGAAAAATCAATTTTTTTCAGGGACAACCCAGACAAATGTCTGAAGGGCTCCACGGAAAAAAGGAGACTGAGCAAGATGGCACCCTTGGGTGGGAAGGGGACCTCGCATGTGTGGTGGTATCTCCCAAAGGCTTTCTTTGAAAGCTGGGGGAATCTTCTGCGAGGGCTCTGTGGTGCAGACGTCACCCATATGTGAGGTCCGACTGCCTGCTTGTTCCCGGAGAATTAAGAATTAGATCAGCAGTTAGAAAAAGGTTGAACTTAGGATTCCATCTCAGGACAAGTGTTTAGGATCAGTTCAGTCTGTAAGTACAGACTATGTTAGGGGTAAAAATATCCTGAACAATAAGCTTGATAAATCAGAGAATTCAATTCGCTACAATAAACTTGCGTTTCTTGAATTCCCCTATGCAAGACTGATTTCTCCTTTTGAGATGTTGATGCAGTATTTCTGGGATATCCTTGGTCTGGACCTCCCTACTCACCCTTCCACCTCTAGGGCCTGTTAGGAAAATGAAGTGTGGGGTAACAGACCAGGAATCCCAGAGTTTGACCTTACAGTTAGAAACCTCCCTCAAAGAGATTTACAATAGGGAAACTTTGGTTGCCTCTTTTGATACAGCCTTGGACAGGGACAGGGTCTTGAGATGATTTTGTGCAGCCAGGTTACAGAATTTTTATGGCCATAAGGTTTATAGACACAGAAGATCAAGAAATATTTTCTTCTTCTTCGTCCCAGAGCTTTGGCTCTTGGGATGCGGTTCTTTTTTTTTTAAATTTCCTAGGAAGTGTTTTATTAAGTATAAGGGGCATGATTATGTTTTCTTGAACCTAAACAATTGAAGAAGTTATTACTGCCCAGGAAAATGCTGCTGCTGGGGAGGCTGTGGGCACCAACAATGCTATACGGAATATATGAGGGCTTGTAAAGCGTAGTTACTCACCTGTAACAGGTGATCTCCAGGAACAGCAGGAATTTAGTCTTCACGTATGGGTGATGTTGGTACCGATGGAGCCAGCACAGGAACACTCCCCAGTGTCCAACTGGAAAGCCTTTGGGAACACCCCACTGTGCCTATGCGACCACCTTCCCGCGTTCCCAACTCCCTCTCTTCAGCTGAGTTTGTAGCTGAGAAAGCGTAGTTACTCACTTGTAACAGGTGTTCTCCAGGGACAACAGGAATCAGTCCTCACATATGGGTGACGTCGGCACCAAAAGAGGCCGCACGGAGCATTTCCCCGGATTTCAAAGAAAGCCTTTGGGAATGCCACCATGCATGCATGGTCCCCTTCCCACCCAAAAGGTGCCATCTTAGTCAGGGGCCATAGCTATAGCTCCTTCAAGAAGATGGCAAAAATATACTGCAACTCCAAGGGGAGGAGGGAGGGTTGTAAGGACTGATTCCTACTGTCCCTGGAGAACACCTGTTACAGGTGAGCAACTCTGCTTTCTCCAGGAACAAGCAGGAAATCAGTCCTCACATATGGGTCTCCCTAGCTACAGGCTACCGACGACCTGTAAGAAAAAGCACAGCAGAGCCATGAGTAGTTGCCAGTGAAAGCCGAAGGCAGCCCGAGGACCCCGGGTCCATTAATGGCCATGCTCCCAGTAGCCGAAACAAGAAGGGTCAGAGGGCAGGAGTTGCTTAAACCCCGAACAGATTACGGAGTACAGCCTGGCCAAAAGCGGCATCCCGACAGGACTCCCTCTCCAAGCAGCAGTAGTATACCATGAAGGTGTGAGAGGAAGACTAGGTGGCGGCCTAGCAGATGTCTGCCAGTAGCACAGAGCGCAGGCTAGCGACCGACGCCGCCATCGCTCGGACATTGTGAGCCGTGACTCTGTGGTCCAGCGGAAACCCGGCCTGGCCTGGGCAAAGGCGATGCAGTCCGCCACCCAGATGGACAAAGTACGCTTAGTGACCGCCAGCCCCAGACGGTTGGGATTGAAGGAGACGAAGAGCTGCCCGGATCTGCGGTGATCCCGAGTCTGCTGCAGGTAGAAAGAGAGAGTCCTCTTACAATCCAGGATGTGGAGAATCGCTGATACCCAGTCGGCGTGGGGCTTCAGGAAGAAGGTGGGCAGCACTCTCTCTTGATTGAGATGAAAATCCGAGACAACCATCGGGACGAACTTGTGGTGAGTCCGCAGGACCAACCTGTTCCTATAAAACCTCGTGTACGGTGCCTTGGCCATCAGCGCCTGGAGTTTCCTGGACCTCCGGGCAGAGATGAGAGCCACCAGGAAGGCCACCTTCCATGACAGATGTCGCAGCGGGCAGGTAGCCCTGGGCTCAAAGGGCGGCTTGGTCAGCTGTGTGAGGTCCCATTCCACCAGAGAAGGGTGAGGAGGGTAGGTAGGGGGCCTGGAAAGGAGCAGGCCTCGCATCAAATGAGAGACAAGTGGTTGCCCCGAAAGAGGTTTGCCCTCAATGGGGTGGTGGTTCGCTGAGATGGCACTCAGGTGAACCCTGACCGGAGTTAGACTTCAGCCCCGACTGCAAGAGGTGGAGCAAGACCAAACTGGTAGAGCATGAAAATGGGTTCGCTCGGAGCTCTGAGCACCACACCGAGAACCGACGCCACTTGAAGGAGTAAGCCCGTCAGGTCGAGTCCTTTTGTGAGGCCAAAAGAATGTCCTCGATCTCCACAGGAAGATGGTAGGAGGCTAGAGCGACCTGCTCAGCCGCCAAGCTATGAGGGATAGGGACCTCAGATTGGGGTGGAGAAGCATCCCCTCCTCCTGCGTTAGCAGCTCTGGTGAGAACCCGAGAAGGACCGGGGACTCAGTCAAGAGATGGAGCAGCAGGGGAAACCAAGGCTGCCTGGGCCGCCTCAGGGCTATGAGAACCATCAAGGCCCTGTCCCACTGGACCTTGAGAAGGGTCCGGGTAATGAGAGGCGTGGGGGGGGGGAAGGCATATAGCAGGCTTGTTTCCCACGAGATAAGGAAGGCATTCAGGGCCACCCTGCCCGGGTACGGGTGGGGACCGCAGAACTGGGGGAGCTGCGAATTCACAGGAATGGCAAAAGAGGTCAAGGTCTGGAGTCCCCCAATGCTGGAAGAGCTGCTGCAGCATCCAGGGACACAAACGCCACTCATGTGGCTGGAGGAGTCTGCTGAGCTGGTCCCCCAATGTATTGTCCTGGCCCGGGAGGTATGTGGCCCATATGGTCATGCCCTGGCTCACCGCAAAGGAGCATAGGTCTGTCGCCTCCAAACAGAGGCTGTAGGAGCCGGTACCTTCTTGCTTATTCACATAGATCATCATGACCTGGTTGTCCATCTGGACCAGCACCGCTCAGTGCTGCAGGCGGTCCCTAAAAACCTTGCGTGCAAGGCGGATGGCCCAGAGCTCCAGCAGGTTGATCTGCTGCTGAGATTCCTTGGGGGACCAGGTCCCCTGAGTGCACCACCCCTCACAGTGGGCTTCCAGCCCACCAGGGAGGCATCCGTCGTTAAAACCACCTGATGCGCCAGAGCTTGGAAAGGCATACCTCGAAGCAGGTTCCGAGACTCCTGCCACCAAGCAAGAGACTCCGCAGAGCTGGGAAGGACCGAGATGGGGTCTTGGAGGCAGCCGGTCAACTGTGCCCATTGTGCTCAGAGGCACTGCTGCGCCGCCCGCATGTTGAGACGGGCATTGGGCACGACATAGATCATGGAGGCCAAGTGGCCAAGAAGGTGAAATATTGTCCAGGCTGAGATGGCGCTGCGGCACCGCACTTTGGACACTAGGGAAATGAGGCAGTCCACCCTGTCCTAAGGAAGGAAAGTCATGGCTCATAGGGTGTCCAAGTGAGCCCCGATAAACTCCAGGGACTGAAGTGGAGTGAGGTGGGACTTTGGGTAATTGATCACGAACCCCATATGCTCCAGGAGGTGAATGGTGCACTCCGTGGCCTGTCTGGCTTCGGAGGCCGTGCCCCCTGTTACAAGGCAGTTGTCTAGATATGGATAGATGAAGGTGCCCTGCAGCCGTAGGTGGGCTGCAGCCACAGCCAGGCACTTTGTTAAGACCCAGGGGCAAACGCAAGGCCGAAGGGAGGTACCCTGTACTGGTAATGGTTTCCCTTAACCATGAAACGGAGGTACTTTCTGTGTTTTGGATGGACGAGGATGTGAGCGTAAGCATCCTTTAAGTCCAAGGAGCATAGTCAATTGCCTTGCTGGAGGTAGGGCAGTAACGTTCCAAGGGAGAGCATCTTGAACTCCTCCTGCATGAGGAACTTGTTTAGGTTCCGCAGGTCGAGGATGGACCGAAGGCTCCCTGTCCGCTTCGGGATGAGGAAGTATCGGGAGTAAAAACCCCGTCCTCGGAAGTGCAGTGGGACTGGTTCTACTGCCCTGTCCTCGAGGAGGCCTGCGAGCTCCTGACTCAGGAGGGCCTGGTGCTGAGGAAGCCGACCTGGTTCCCCGGGGAAGTACAGAGGAGAGGCCTGATCCAGATGAGAAGACAGCCCTCCCGAACGACCTGGAGGACCCAGGCGTCAGACAACCGCCCTGCCAGAGGATGATGGCATCAAAACTCCGCTGGTGCCAGGGGTTGGGTCTTAGGACCCTTCGGCTTACAAGGGCCGTGGACCGTGGTCTTGCCCTGATGGCCCTGAACAGGAGTCGATGCCAATGGATAGGCTGGGTAGTCCCTGTACGGGAGCCCCTTCGGATGGAAGAATGGCTTCTTGCTCTGCTACTTCTTCAAGGGGAGGGAGGAAGTTTTCCGAGAGGCGAGTACAAGTCACATGCTCCATCTCAATCTCCACTGCCTTATCCTCCTTAGGCTTGCCGAATAGTTGCTCTCCGAGGCAAGGGATGTCCAGCAGCATCTCCTGGACCCACTGTTACAGATCCGAGGACTGGAGCCAAGCCTGCCAGCAGGCTCCAATGCCACCCGGGTGGGAGACTCAAAGCCGTTGTATGCTGCTCGTGAGAGGTACTTCGAGCATTCTCCAACAGACTTTGAGAGGGCTTGAAAACGCCAGAGATGGTCTCCGTCAAGGCCTGCCGCAAAGTCTCCGAGCTCTCCAGCGAGGTCATGGAGGAACATCCCAATGTATAATTGGTAAACTTGGATGAGGCATGACAGCATGGAGCCCTGGTAAGCCTTGCGCCCGAGGGCATGAGACTCTCTGCCCGGCGGGACTGACAAATGAGTCTTCGGGCTCTTTAGCTTCCACATGGCCGATTTGACCACCATCGAGGTATGGGGAAGCTTGGCTTTATGAAACCCCGGACCCCGCTGAACCCTATACATAGCATCCAAGTTCTTGCTCAAGACAGGGACAGAGGCTGGGGTCTCCCACATGCAGAGGAGGAGTCAGTTCAGAATGGGGGGAACCGGCACCAAGACAGCTTCTTTCAGAGGGGCTTCATATTGCAAAATATCGAGCTAGTTCACATGGGGCTCCTCCTCCAACTCGGTGGCCGCGCCATGTCCCAGACGAACTCCAGAAAGGTGTCATCCTCGGGAGGTGACTGCCACCTCTGGGTCGGCAGAGATGGGATTTGAGGGGAGGTCTCCCCGTCAGACTCCCATTCTGAGTAGTCCATAGAGGACTTAAGGTTGGGTGCTCGAGATGGGTCAGTGACCTGCACCGAATCTCCGAGGACAAAACTTGCCCAGAGCCGGAGGCACGCACCCAAGGACCGGAATGGAGATCGAGACCTGCACTGAGGATCCTCATGAGGCTTCTGGCTCTTGGGGATCACTGTGGCGGCCCGGGGAGTCCTCGAGGTCGCGGTCG
This sequence comes from Ichthyophis bannanicus, assembly GCA_033557465.1. Taxonomy (NCBI): domain Eukaryota; kingdom Metazoa; phylum Chordata; class Amphibia; order Gymnophiona; family Ichthyophiidae; genus Ichthyophis; species Ichthyophis bannanicus. Next base: position 1,140,260,282 of record CM066033.1, on the reverse strand, counting down.
AGGTCTCTGCAGTCTCAAGGCACATGTCAGTGGTGCTGGGCACCAGTGCCTACCAGGCAACGAAGAACGCAGAAACCCTGCGCTCTAGGGACAGCATCCGGGCCTCCCACTCGGGAGTGGGGCCCTGCAACACCAATGCCAGGGTGACCGGGTCGAGTATCGAGGAGGAGAAGGTGTCCTCACCGAGACGACCCTCGAGAGACCGGGCACCTTCGTCGGAGGCCTCCGTATCGGTTCAAGGTACCTTACTGGGCCGCTCCCTCGCCGACTCCAAAGACTGCTGAGGGGGGCTGAGAGACCGGGCGCGTGACCTCTCATGCTTGTCTGGTGCCCGACAGTCGTCTTCTTCCACTCAATTCGGGCGACCCCTGGTCAGAGTGCCGCCGGGCCCAGGGAGGAGTCTTGGGAGACTCCAGAGGCTGCGGGGCCAAAGAGCGGGAGGCTACCAGGGATACCAGGCCTGCCTTACAGAAGAGATCATCCAGCTTCTGCTTACGACTCTGGATGGCCTTGGAGGACATCTTCTTACAGAGGGAGCATAGCTCCGGGTCATGGTTGGCTCCTAGACACCTGAGACAACAGTCATGGCTGTCTGTGAGTGATGTGTTTTTTGAACACTGATCACATTTCTTAAAATCGGAGGCCACTGGGGGAAAAAGGACCCCTGCGAGGTCAAAGATTCTCGACGCAGCCAGTGGTTAAAAAGGGCGCGAAAGCGCAATAAAAAACAAATAAGAGAAGAACCCCGAGATCAAGGCCAAAGTAGAGGTACTCTAGAGGCGGGAAGAGGACTGGCGAAGGCCGGATAGCAAAAACCAGTTAGAAACAGAGAAACTTTTTCCGGGGACGAGACACACATCCGAAGGGCTCCGCGGGAAAGGGGAGACTGAGTAAGATGGCACTTTTGGGCGGGAAGGGGACTATGCATGTGTGGTGGCATTCACTAAGGCTTTCTTTGAAAGCTGGGGAAATGCTCCATCGGTGCCGACGTCACCTATATGTGAGAACCGACTTCCTGCTTGTTCCTGGAGAATATAGGAGATAGAAAGATGGACGTTTTATTCTAATGCACTTAGAAATTTTGTATATGTAGATAGTTTTTAATAAACTTTTTAAATCTAGAAAGATAAAAAGCAAAGAAAAAAAACCTTTTTATATGCCCTGAAGTGGAACAGTCCAGTTCTTTCTTCTGCAGATAGACATTCTGAACTAGGATTAGGGGATATGTCACTCAAAGAATCTGATTGCGTGAATAATCTCTAGTGCTGCAGAAACTTATTGTGAACCACTGTTAATAAAAAACAGATAGCAACTGAAAATAATGTCTTTCAACATGCAAAATGCATTCCATGACAGCAAGCACCCCCAGCAAATTCAAATCAAATGATTTTGCTCAGCCAGCCTTGCATGTAGTAAGGACTATACTAGACTAGGTTTTGGAGGCTTATATGAACCCATTACTCTCACACTCATAAGATCATAAAATATGCCATATTAGATCAGACCAAAGGTCCACCAAGCCCAGTATCCCATTTCCAACACAGTGGCCAATCAGGTTCCCAAAAAGTAGACTTTCACTCAAAGAGTATGAATGAGTAGAACTGGTATGTTATAACACACAGCATGTGTGAACTGTTTTGGGGGGCTAAAGAGGTGTGATGGTGCTGGAAGAGAATGCAAGATATCTATGTGTTATTTAGTTACTTATATAGATTTTGTTCACATTTTTTCATTGGTAGCTTAAGGAGAAGTTGCATTCAGGAATAGTATATATTTCCCTGGCACCCGAGGGCTTGCTATCTCAAGACTAAATTTACATACATTAATTTAGGTTATACTCTTACTTAGTAACTAGACCCCATTGACAATAATGGGGTACGAGTTAAACACCCTGCATTAAAATCATATTAACCCACATTAGTAAATCTAGCCCGAAGTTTGTGCCAGAGGCAATGGAGGGTGACTTGACTTGCCCAAGGTCAAAAGGAGTATCAGTAGGATGCCAAGCCCTGGAAGAACTCAACATGTTTCCTTACAGCAATACAGAGGGAGGGGAAGCAAAACCCATCTGGGGTTTTGGCTTACAGTTTAGAAGTCAGTCTTAAAGCAAGCAAGTATGTGAGTATCAGATTACAGCATACCTGAAGATTAGTTTCAGCAGGCCTATCATTGTCATCAGCTTTCAAGATGTCAGGGTAACAATCTTCATCACCTTCTGCCTATTAAAGGGGAGACAAAAAGTACAACACCTCAGCCACAAATTATACTCAACTAGCAATCAACATAAGCATGAAGTAAAACTAACTGTCTAAGTATGAACAATGAGTGCTTTCAACTAAACACATAACCCGGAGAACTTAAATGCTCAGCATAATGACTAAAAAGATAAAGACATGTTTTTTTGTTGGACTCATAATACAAGAGTGCATCAGTGGATTCCGAAGCACTTGCTGTAATGGTCCTTTTAAGCTTAAAAGGTATATTCTCTTATCTTCAAATCTATTCAGTTCAATTCAGTTCTATTAAAACATAAATTGAGTTAAATTGCGTATTGCCAGACTCAGAGGTTCTTGCTCCCAATCCAAATACCAACATAGTCAGTTGCATCTATGTTTTGATAGCACCATCCTGCCATCTGCATCAAGGAAGCCCAATAAACTCAAGATGTGCACCACTAATCCCAAGTTTTTGTTCAGGCAGCAGCACTTATTTAAATTCTTATTCCAACAAAAAAATCTCAATCATTCATTTCCAGCTCAACAGACATCTGCATCCAACTTCACTTCCTGGACAACATCTGTTCCATCTAACAAGGACAGAACAGCCAATAGTGTTATACTATCATTAAGGAGGCAAATCAGAGTGCAACATCATCAGAAACATGAACCAATCATCCGATCATCAGAATCAGAACACAATCCTTTCAATTTCCAAGACCGCCCTGGGCAATACTCCCCAGTCAGTGTATCCATGCTTGTTCTTTAAAATTTATGGATTTAACAATTTTTCTATGGTAATACTGTGGAAAAGCTACCTGGAGGATATTTTTATTTTTTGGTCCGAGATGGAACAAGAACTACACTTTTTCCAAGTAGATAAATATTTTAGATCCTCATCTACAGTTTACCATGCGATATGACTCCACTCAAATGGAGTTTTTGGATGTTTTGATTAAAAATGATTCGTTTCTTTCAAACTTGGTAAATGGAATGGACGGAATTGAATTAAACTGAATAGATTTTAAGAAAGAAAAAGAATATACCTTTAAGATTAATAAGGTCCTTACAACGAATGCTTCGGAATCCACTGATGCACTCTTTTGTATTATGAGTACGGCAAAAAAAAAAAAAGTCTTTATCCTTTGAGTTTCTGAAATATTTACTAGTTTCTATATTGTTGTGTTTCTTGATAAGTACCCTAGTAGATGGTGGACTTTGTTGCGTTATTCAACAAAATGACTGAGCATTCTACTTACAGAAACTGCATATGGCATGCTTAGCTTCACAATTATATGGCACACGCCTGCTGCCATGCCTATAGGGTAGAAGAAAAATTTGACAGGGGGCATAGAAAACCTATTTGGAAGATCAGCAAGAAACTATCACCAAGACTTAGGGTTGTGCCTGTCACTGTGTACATATCATCCATATCAAATTAAAGTACACTATAAGAGACAATGCTATTAAATAAAATTAATGGCTCTAACAAAGAATAACAAATCAACATCAAGACTTAGGGTGCATGCAGACCGGAGGAAAGAGTAATCTGTATTACCCACCCAAAAACTGTCATTGCAAAGGTTATAGCAGATCAATTATGTAAAAGAGAAAATCTTAGATAGTTGCAAGTGAAGGCCCATGGTGCCACAGAACCAGGACTGGGGAAATCCACTGCTTACCCCTGGAATAAGCAGTATGGGAACCTGACAGGTACTTATAATCTTGACTGGCCACTGTTGGAAACAGGATACTGGAGTTTGATGGACCTTTAATCTGACCCAGTATGGTGTATCTTATGTTCTTAACAGCAGAGGTTGTTTCAATGCAATGTGTGCCTTTGAGTCAGTCCTGACTCCTGGCGACCCAGAAGCTCCTGGGTTTTCTTGGCAGTGTCACCAGAAGTAGATTGCCAGGACTTTCTTCTGAGGCAGTGGAGGGTTAAGTGACTTGCCCAAGGCCACAAGGAGTGCTAGTGGGAATTGAACCCTGGTTGCTTGGTTACCAAGCCAGTGTTCTAACCACTAGGCTACTCCTCCACTTCAGAGGTTGTTTCAGGTTGTGTTAAAAAGCCCAAAGGAGCAGGAAGAAACTGCAATGTCAACAAAAGCAAAAAATGCTGGATTTACAACAGCTAGTTTTTACTGATGATAGTAGAGTACTCGTCCTCTTAAAAAAATATCTATATCTATACAACCTGTCTTCAAGGAACTACAGAAGACCCATTTCTTTAAAATTATGTTTGTGCACATTAATTCATTTCTTCATTCTTGTTACCAAGCTCTCTCACTTTCATAGGGTAAGGAAAAGGAAAGCTGCTGCAATACTTGTAAGTTGTGCACTTTACATGATAGTAATCAGCCAAAGTATGAAATGCATCTTCTCCCTGCTACACAGGGGAAGATATGATGTATGTCCTACTTAGTGAAAGTAAAACAAAAGGCTAAGAGGTGGTGATGAAGCCTACAATGGTGGTTTGGCAATATCTTAAGAAAAAGGGGGGAAGTGGGGGGAATGTCAAAGTTTCTGCCATTAGAAGGAAATTGAGATTTTAGGATGGGATTGAAAAGGGGGAGCATACCAGGAGTGGGCAAGGCAAGGGTTTACTACCATAGACCTCCTGAAGTGAGGCAACAATATTTTGGGTACCTATGAACAATTAGTAGCGATATGGTTTCAGAAATTTTTATTTTTCCCTATCTACAGGTCAGACATTATCTTTCTTAAATGGTTTGAGGGAACATTTGAAGCTGAATAGGACCTAGTGGATATGTAGCCATATAGGGCCAAGGGAAACTCCTTCACTCACTGGTGGAGCAAGAGGACTGGGAAACAGTGGAAATAGGGGCACAGACCCCCCATGTTATGTTACTAGCAAGTGGTCATGGGACATGAGGTTAAGGGGCAGGATGTTCAGAAATATATTCAAACTATATTTGTGACAATGGACAACGCTAATCTCAGACAAATGCAGTATAACATACTATAGTATTGTGATATTAATATGAAAAAAATGACAAAATGGGTATGGCGGCCTCAGAAACTTGTCTCAAATGTGGCAGCGAGAGGATCTATGATCCATAGTTTTAACCTACCCAGAGTGGAATGAAATGAGAAACATGCTGAAGCACTGTGTGGGAGTGGAGATACCTGGGCAGGAGGAGGTTCTGTTACCGAGATGTGCAAACAAAAGAAATCCCTAATAAAGGTTCTTGTATGTTTGGGAACATGGGACTAGTGTTGACAAAGAAATATGTTCTGGTGCCATGGATTCCAGCAATGTCCCCAACCACTGGGCAGTGGATGAAAGATGCAATGCAAATGGAGCACTTGAAAGTGGTGTATGCTAAGAAAGTGTTGCCAGACAGCTATGTAAAAGAATGGAGAGACTTACAATTTGTTGTCTGAAGAATAGCAGCAGCAGCAACTGCAGGAATGTGGTTATTTGAGGGATTGGCAGATGAATGGCAGAGAGGGCAGATGGGAAGAGGGTTTAAGAAGAATGGCAGGAGTGTAAAAGTAACACAAATGGCAGAAAAGGTGTAAACAGAACACTCTCTTCATAACACTGTATGGAAAGCTGTGTTTAATGTTTAGTGTAATTATGCACTGTATCTAATGCTAATGATATGCCATCATGTCACTAAAAATTACATTGAAAAAAAAAGTTCAAACAGAAAAATGATGAGAGGCTGAGCAGAGGGGAAATAAAATTCCCAGATGGTGGTAGCAGCAGCAGCTTGGCTATATGCCTTCCTCGCCTGAAAGAGGAAGGAGAAGCTAAAGACTTCCACATCCAGTGACATTTATTTATTTTTCTTATATACCACACTCTTAAAAATCAGCGCGGTTTACATAAAACGTTGTTGTGCCATAAGAGCACTTACAATGAACAGGGAGGAATAACTTGGATTAAACTGGTGGTAACTATATACAATTTACATCTATTTACATTCAGTAGTATGTACAGCGTTGGTAAGGGTTTACATGTTCAAGGATAGTGGTATGTTGGGGCACATGAAGTCTTCTGTGCCCAACTTACTGAACACCCTCCTCAGGGGCCGCCATTCTTCTTAAACCCTCTTCCCATCTGCCCTCTCTGCCATTCCTCTGTCAATCTCTCAAATAACCACATTCCTGCTGCTGCTGCTGCTATTCTTCAGACAACAAATTGTAAGTCTCTCCATTCTTTTATATAGCTGTCCAGCAACACTTTCTTAGCATACACCACTTTCAAGTGCTCCATTTGCATTGCATCTTTCATCCACTGCCCAGTGGTTGGGGACATTGCTGGAATCCATGGCACCAGAACACATTTCTTTGTCAACACTAGTCCCATGTTCCCAAACATACAAGAACCTTTATTAGGGATTTCTTTTGTTTGCACATCTCGGTAACAGAACCTCCTCCTGCCCAGGTATCTCCACTCCCACACAGTGCTTCAGCATGTTTCTCATCGGATTCTCTCGCTCTTTTTCCAGGTCGCCATCATCTATAACCTGTAGGAAACCACGTCGACACAGGGTGGCTATCTGCTCCAGGAGACATAGGTGTACCCACGCTCCAAATTACTGGGCCTCTCATGACTCAATGCAAGGCCTCAGCACCATAGTGTGGGTGAAGAGAGTCAGGTCTATCTTTCACTACTATAACAATCCACATATCTTGCGACCTGCTGGAGGCAGACAATACTGGCTTCTCTCAGTGCTGTATCAGAGAATAGACCATGTAATGACATCACTAAAATTTGCTAAATGTGACTCCATCTACTGGCTGGGGAGCATAACCTACTCATCTAGTCTGGTCTGGTTCAGCAGGATAAAGCACAGTTACTTACCTGTAACAGGTGATCTCTGGGAACAGCAGGAATAAGTCTTCACATATGGGCACGTCGGCACCGACGGAGCTTGCGCGGGAACGCTCCCCAGCGTCCAATCAGAACGCCTTTGGAAGCATCCCAACATGCCTGCGTGCTGCCTTCCCGCCTTTCCCAACTGCCTCTCCTCAGTTAAGTTTTAAAGCTGAGGCAAAGAGAGAGAGAGCAAGAAAGGGAAAGATAGAGATAGAGAAATGCAACTCCTAGGGGAGGTGGGTGAGTTGTGAAGACTTATTCCTGCTGTTCCCAGAGATCACCTGTTACAGGTAAGTAACTGTGCTATCTCCAGGAACAAGCAGGAATGAGTCTTCACATATGGGGACTCCCCAAGCTAAGATGCCCAGAGGGAGTCCTAGCATGTAGCGAATCTAGAAAGAGCTATGCTACTCCTCAGGACCTCAGGCATCCTGGGGATGGAGGGTAGGAGCTGAATTATAGAAAAGGTGCTGTGGAACAGCTGGATTAGAACAGGACTTCTATGGAGGAAGATCCTGTATAGATGACATTTAGTAGTAAAAATATTGGGTGCAATATTCTAATATGGACCTCCCTTGGTAGTATTGTAAAAAGTCTATTGAGGTTCTTATGGATCTGTTAGAAGAGCCAGTAGAAGAACCTCAAGGAGTGCCTCACTGTGAAGTTGAGGTAACAAACTGTAGGAAAAACAAGTGGAGGTCAGAACCCATCAGGGTGAGAAATAGCCCCAGAGGAAACAGGGGTAGTACAATGAGGTAGGGCTTCAGCGGGAAACGCAGAAGGCACTATTAGACAAAGCTTAAGCCCTTTTGGTCGAAGAACAGTACAAAGCTAGGACCAAAAGGAAAAATACGTCTGACCGATTTGGACTGACAATGGAAATAGTCCCTGTAGGAGAGAAGGGGTATGGAGACCCCTATATCCGATAACAAAGTAAGGACAGACTTATGAAGCGTTACAGCTTTAGATTAACTGAAAATCCGTGATGTCTTTCCTAAATGAGGTCAATTAGGAAAGAAAGGTACATGGAAAGCTTCAGAGGTACCTAAACCTGAAATATTATGGTAAGAGAAACAAAAATGTTGTTAATTACCACAGGGAGTGGTTATATGTGTAGAATCCCAAGCATGCTGGCACAGCATTGATAGGGGTAGTGCACATCCGTCAGAGTCATATAGGAATATATGGATATATGAACCTAGACAGAGAGATAGATAAGTACGTAGATACATATCTAAGTAGAAGATATATCTCGACAGGTATATATAGCACAGTTACTTACCTGTAACAGGTGATCTCTGGGAACAGCAGGAATAAGTCTTCACATATGGGTACGTCGGTACCGACGGAGTCTGCGCAGGAACGCTTCCCAGCGTCCAATCAAAGAGCTTTTGGAAGCATCCCACCACGCCTGTGTGCTGCCTTCCCGCCTTTCCCAACTGCCTCTCCTCAGTTAAGTTTTAAAGCTGAGACAAAGAGAGAGAGAGAGGAAAGGAAAGATAGATAGAGATACAACTCCTGGGGAGGTGGGTGGGTTGTGAAGACTTATTCCTGCTGTTCCCAGAGATCACCTGTTACAGGTAAGTAGCTGTGCTATCTCCAGGAACAAGCAGGAATGAGTCTTCACATATGGGGGGACTCCCAAGCTGAGATGCCTGGAGTCCCAGCATGTCATAGGTTGGAACATGCTATCCCCCAGAACACCAGGCATCCTGAGGATGGAGGGTAGGAGTTGAAGAGAGAAAGGTGCTGTGGAACAGTTAACCTAGCATAGGATTGCAGACAAGGAGTCCATGTGTGGATGATAATTGTTATCAATGATATTGCAAAGAAAAAATATTGCAATATGGACCTCCCCTAACAGGAATTTAGAGAAGTATGGAGGTTCATGGGATCTACTGGAGAACCCAGTAGAGGAACCTCGAGAAGGACCTCACTGTAAGTGGAGGTAGTAACCCTGTAGGAAAAGCAAAGGAGGTCAGAATCCTGAAAGGTAACAGGTAACCCCAGTAGGGAAAACTGGGGTAGTACAAAAACAGTGGGCCTTCAGCGGAAGGCTTTATGATAAAAGCCGAACTCTTTTGTAGCAGAGTGGCTCACTCTTAGGAACAAAAGAGAGAGGTTAACCGATTTGGACAAACAGGCCTAGTCCTTGTGGGGAGAAAGGGTATGGGAACCCTTTGTATCCCAAAAGAAAGGACAACGCCGGAGGCGTTAAAGCCTGTGATTAGCTGAAGATCTGCAATGTCTCTCCTAACTGAGGTCAGCTGGGAGAGATATTGAAACATGGAGAGCTTCAGGGGTATCTAAACCTTATGGTAGGTGTTAACTACCACGAAGTGGTTGTGAGTGTAGGACCCTAAAACATGCTGGATAGCATAAGTATGGGTAAAGCCCATCTGTCAGAATCATATAGCTATATGAGCCTGGACAGTCAGGTAGATAAGTAGAATATATTGTCGCCTCCTTCCCCCCGCCTAGGCGGTTGCCTGTCGAGGGGAGGGGGCTGCACTTTCAATGTCCCTTTAATATGGGTTCCTAGGGCAGAGGCCCCTGGGATTTGTAGTTGCTTGAGCACTTAGTTGTAGTTATAATAAAATGATTCAGCCGAGGTCTGAAAGCAACACAGGAAATTTTATTTGCCTCCTTTGTTTAAAGGAACTTCTAAGGAAGCTTGGCACAACATATGTAAAGACATTTTCCCACAAGAAATTAATTTTGGTATAAACTTTTCCACAGATACAAATTGCCTTTGCTTGCTTCAACAAGGCAATGATTGCTTCATTCAAAATAAAGGTCTCACTTTACAGTCCTTTGCTGCAATTGCCTTTACTTTCCTCAGTCAGACAATTCTTTCATCCCTCAACAGCAAAAGTCACTTCACAGTCCTTTACTGCAATTGGTTGTCCATTAAAGGCTTTCAGGCAGCAATACTAATATAATGAACTTTTCTTCTTTACTTTAACTTAGTCAGGTTTTAATTAGTTGCTCTAGAGACCTTTAGCATTTTACCTTAAAAGTCTCCTGCATTTAAAAGACAGCAGCCACACTAATTAAAACTTTCTTATCCTTTTCACAGCATACATTCACGTACAACAAGGCTGGAATTTCTTCAGGCTTATAGCTCACAGGATTCTCACTCTACCCTTCTGGATAAAGCACATTCCATTTCAGAATCAGATTGATCTGATTCAATGTTACAATCTTCAACCTCCATTGACTCACATTCAGGGCAATCAGGCTCTGCAGCTTCCTTGAGCAACTTAACAAGCTGTTCCCCTCGAGACCTCTCTCTGGACTTAAGGATCTCCCCTGCTTTGATAACAGCCCTATCTCTTAGCAAGCTCTTTAACAGTTTTAAAGAATTCAGGTTTTCTCTATCAACAGGTTTTCTTACCAGCTTTCCCCGAGGTGAGATTCTTGGACTCAGCGTTTCCTGGGAAGTACCTATAACTGAGTCACACCCAGCAATCTCTCCTGGCTTAAACCTCCTGGTTTCTGGACCCACCGCAGGCTTTCTATAGCACTGGCACCGGTCCACTCTCTGGAGCTGACTATGAGGAGACTCTTCCCTCGAGCTGTTGTCTGAGTATCTTTCTCTGGACTCCCGGCTAGAATCCTTACTTGCAGTTTCTTTTAGGATTCCTTCCACCACTGTTTCACTGCCACTATCTTGGCCATGCTTGCTCCTGTATGCATTAGCCCTTCCGTCTCTGTCTCGGGTCCTGCTTCCGTTTCTTTTCCTCCTATGATGCTCCTCCCTCCCTGTTCTCTGGGGCTTAAATGAGTGGGGCTGGCCTGTATCTTTCCACCCCGCCCCCAGCTGTCTCAGATTGCCTCCCTCAGTTGCCATAGAGCTGGGGCGTGGCCTTAGGACAGCAGCTTTAGACAGGTTTTTTTCTTTCCTAGCTGAACTTTTAAAGTGACAGTTCCCTGCACTTTCCTTCTGCCTGGAGGAGACTGCTAGTGTTTTCCCTATTTCCATAGGCACTGGGGTAGCTTCGTCACCACAATATCTATAGTGAGATAGGAAGGGCATAAAATACACACAAATGATAGACATAGACATCTGTAAGATGTGTGCTATAGGTATGAATATATATAGGCCTCTATATGGAAGTCTGCAAAGAAGCAGACAGAGATATGCCTACAAAAAAGTATTCACATAAGAATATGTGGAGAGGAAAGATTCATCTAATAACAAGAAGGTGGAACCTACTTGAGAAGATATATAGAGAATCAATTCCCACTGGTTATGGCTACAGGGATGCTAGTTAGTAGAATAACCAGGATAGGTATGTGAAAAGCAGAGGATGATATCAGTCTGCAGCCAGCAAGTCCCGAGTATTCTTGAACTCTAGCATGGTAAGTGAACAGAAGACGCATAGGAATGAGATACCATGCTGACCTGCTAAAGGGCAAAAAGGTATCATGCGTTCTTACCATGAGGACGAGCTGGAAGGAGAAAACATATTCCCTATTGGAAAATACTATGGACCAAAGCAGGGAATTAGCAACTCCTTAAGCTTTCACGTAAAAGGAGGACTACCTATTTTCGCGCATATAATGCGCACCCGCATACAACACGCACCCGCATATAAAGCGCAATTTTCTGCCTGTCCCGCATTGATTTTCTCACATAATGCGCACGTGCGTATAACGCACATGTGTCGATTGCACTGAGGTGTATAAAAACTTTGCGATCTCTTCTATTATAATCCATCATGCCAGGAATTAAGCGCAAGTCTTATACGGCGGACTTCAAGCTGAAAGTTGTGGCAAGAGCAGAAGAAACAAGTAACAGAGCAGCAGCAAGAGAATTTGATGTTGGTGAGTCATCTGTTTGCGACTGGAGAAAGGAGAGAACGGCGCTAGAGGAGATGAACCCGCGAAAACGTGCGCGTCGAGGTCCAAAAGAAAAGTGGCCAGAGCTAGAGAGTGACTTAAACAAATGGATTCTGTCTAGAAGGGAGCAAAATCAAGCTGTCTCAACTATCGCAATTAAATTCAAAGCAAAACTGCTGGCCAATGAAAGAGGAATTTCAAGTTTCCACGCTAGTTTCAACTGGATTTGCAAATTTATGAAGAGGAATGGTCTTTCCGTGCGAATAAGAACAACTGTAGGCCGGAGGATTCCGGATGACTGGGAACAAAAGATGGCGGATTTCAGCACATTTGTCAGCAAAGAAATTTCTGAGTTCGGCATTTCGGCAACGGATGTTATTAACATGGATGAGGTTCCTGTGTCTTTTGACATTCCACCAACCAGGACTGTAGCTGCTTCGGGTTCAAAAACTGTCGCAATAACAACAACTGGACATGAGAGGGCTTGCTTCACTGTAGTCCTGGGTTGCACAGCTAATGGGCATAAATTGAAGCCGATGGTTATTTTCAAGCGCGTAACCATGCCCCGCGAAAAATTTCCACAAGGTATTGTTGTCCACTGTAACAAAAAGGGGTGGATGGACTCTGAGGTCATGAAAATATGGATTGATAAATGTTATCGGGCCAGGCCTGGAGGTTTCTTTTCTAAAAGGTCTTTGTTGATCTTCGATTCCATGGCTGCCCATAAAGAAACAAATGTGCAAAATTATATTAATTCGGCAGGTGCCGATATCGCAGTGATACCGGGTGGTCTTACTTGCAAACTGCAGCCGCTAGATATAGCTGTTAATCACCCCTTCAAAATGTTCATCAGAGAGTGGGATAATTGGATGCAGCATGGAATCCATGAATTCACTCCATCGGGACGATTAAAGAGGGCTACATTAATGGAAATCTGCAATTGGTTGTGTTCTGCTTGGGACAAAATATCCCCTGAAACCATCAGAAATGGATTCCGAAAAGCAGGGATTGTTTATAAGAACGAGGATGGGGTGCGCAGTGATGACGAAGATGACGATGAAAACGTCGAAAGTAGTGACGATGAAAGTGCATATGTTACGGAAGAGCGTCTTCAGACGGTTTTAAATTATTTCAATGATGATGTTGATGAGGGGAGTGATTTCGAAGGTTTTATGGAATCGGATGATGAAAAGTAATTAAATATATTTTTGTACCAAGATATTCTTGTGGTGCCTCTTTTTTGGGATCAGCTACTTGCAATAAAGTTTTGGTATAGTGCGCCCTCGAAAATACCGCGCGGGAGGGTTGCGCAGTAAGTAAAAAAGTGTATAACGCGCGCGGTATATGCGCGAAAATACGGTATGTCCTTTATATTAAAAGGAGAATTTTTCTAGTCATGGGAGACATGACTGAAAAAGCCTTTTTCAACCATCCAGTATAGCTGTTGGAGAAAAAGCCCCCCATGCTCTCTAGTAAAGGCCCATAGTGGAGAGCTTCTCTGTAGAACTGCAGAGAGCAAGATGCAGGAGAATGAGGAGATAGAACTGGCTGCAGGAGAGCCAGTACCTATGTCAAGTATGCTGCCAAACCCAGGGGAATGGAGATGGCAGAAAGAGAAGACAATCCAACAAGTTGTAGTGAAAAACTTTTCAAGACAGATGACAGCACTGACTTGGAGTCACTACTAAGACTAGACAGAATGTTAGTGGAGGACAAATCTGGTTGCTGGTGAACAAGAACCAGTGGTCCAAACATTAAGGCTCCTGCATTGGCAGCTGTTTGCCAGACAGCAGAAAGAATGTTACTGTTTAAAAACAGAAAGAACAGAAAGAACAAGAGTAGAAACTCTGGATGTGTCTGATGAACTGCTTCAAAGGAAAATTGAAAAAGAGGAGTCAACTCAGAGAAGAGAACTCCGCACTGGAAAGGTAAGAAAACTAGAGAGGCTGAAGAAAAGCCTTCCAGTGAAGCAATATCGCTCTTACAGAGGAAAACCTGGTAAGAGGGTAACGAGAATAGAGCTGAAGAAAACTTACAAGTAGTAAGTTTATAGAAAGGAAAAAAAGACATGCTGGCACAGGAAACTATCATTTGATAGTGGATAGACCTCTTTCCCTAACAGGAAAATAGGAGAACCCTGTGACCTAGAAGCATGAACATCCTGACAGCTCATAGAAGATAGAAAGAATGGATGTCATTCGGGAAGAAATCCATGTTTAGGATATAGAATGACAGCAGTGGATTGCCTCTATTGAGAAGAAGCAACTGCAGATTATAATCCCAAGAGTCACAAGCATCTGATGGATTGATCAGAAACCCTGTAGTTGCTGGGTTTGCTGAGCCTGGTGAGAGATTGAACTCTGCAGACCAGGACGATGCTTCCCCTGTTTGGGAACATCTGTATGATGGGCAGATGATGCATAAAACCTTCTTCTCCTATGGGAAGAAAGTTTGGCAGGATATTTCCTACCTACTGGGACAGAAAAAGGTGCAGAACAGCCCCTAGGAACAGGTAAGTCAGTGGAGAACTGAGTAACCTGACATAAAGACTCCCTGTTGAAAAGATTGTCTCCAGTGCAAGGAGTATGTCCCAGTCTGTGCTGTGCCCATTTGTCCAAGTCTGAAGCTTGGAGCCAGGCTCTACGTCGTGCCCCTATAGTTATAGCAGAAGTCCTGCTAACAGACTCAAAAGAGTCTAGGGAAGCACGAGTAAGAAACCAAGAAATATTCTGGAGATACTTGAGCAATGAAGAATAGTCTGCACTCCTGCACTCTGGAAGGGAAGGAGTCAAAAGATGTAATTGCTTTGTGACCTCCTCAAGAGATAGACTCGTATAGAAAATATATGAGAGAATTCTTGCAGAAAGCATAGATGTCTGGAAGGTTTGACGTCCAAAGGCATCAAGTGTCCTAGACTCACGACGTGGCGGATAAGAAGAGTGCTTTTTCTTGCTCTTTACCCGCCTCATGGCTGATTCCACAACTATGGAATGATGAGGAAGTTGAGTCTTTTGAAACCCTGGAGAGGGGGGCACCTGATATAAGAGATCAGTTGCTGTGGAAGGTGGGGGTACCCTTAAAGGTGCTTCCCACATTCCTAGAAGGAGATCCTGCAAGGAATGATGCAAAGGAAGCATTATGTTCTCCTTTGTTTTGGTAGAAAGAGATCCCTGTGCAGGATCATGTCCTGGGATAGGAATGGCAAGAGATCTTGCTATATCCAGAAGGAAACACTGAAAGGAGAGTTCCCCAACAGGAATTTCCCTTGGACAGGTTAGATCTGAAGAACTAGCCTGAGCACTGACAGAGCTATCCAGATATATAGGAATAGAAGATCCTGTACAGTGCAGTGTGGAATGCTTAAAGGATGGTCGCTGGTACTGGCTGTCAGGAGGAGCGACCGTCATTACCACATTGTCCATGCCAGGTATCGACTCCAAGCTTGGCATAGAAGGGAGCGATCCTGTTGAAAAAAGCATGGTAGGAGTTGGCCACGATGCTACTGTGGATACCGGTACCGATACCAATACCGGTACCAATGTCGGAGACGAGCCTGACAAAGACATCGGAGCAGTCATCGGTGAAAGTTCAATCGGTACCGAGGTAACCGAAAACCTCCGGGTGCTGTCCTCGGTACCGAGCCACCGGTATCGATCAGTGTCGGTAACAAAGTGTATTGGTACCGAGTCTTCCAGACTAGAGAGCGATTCTAAACTCGGCATTGACAAGCGAAGCATGGAAGGCACCGACTGTAAAGGTAATGAAGACTTCGGTACCGTGTCTGATACCGGTGAATGAAGGTCAACCAGTGGCAACTCAATGGGCCTCGAGGGAACCGAGAGTTGTGGATCCGAATCATCGGAACCGAGCCTTCGGTACCGCCGAGAGCCGGTACCAAGGCGAGTCGGTACCTAGTCCTCCAGACTGGAGATCGATTCTAGACTCGGCATCGAGGGAAGCGAGGCTATCGATGCACGTCTGGAGGGTACCGACGTCGGTGGTAGTATCGGTGCTGGTACCGATAATGGAAGGTCAGTCTGGAGTGTATCCACCGGTCCCGAAGGCACCGAGGACACCAGATGACCATCCCTGGTGAGGAGTGTTTCATCCAACACCAGTGCCGATGTCGGGGTATCGGTACCGCTCAAAGCAGATGCCACCACCGGACATGGCTCAGGTATGTTATGTGATGGGTGAACCCCATGAACAACCTGAAACCCCTTATACGCTTTGGAGACCGAAGACTCCCGCCGGGGTTTTGGAGCCAGTTGGCCCTCGAGGGCAAGGCCGGAGCCGTCTACATGCTGTGCATGAGACCTACCACTCGAGGGCTGGTTAGTCTTAACAGACTGTTTGTGGGTTACCTGATCCTGTGTAGGAGAAGAAGGGGACGGTGCCCCGAAGCTGGAGGGAAACCATGTATCGAGGGAACCTCGATATTGAAGACCTCTTCTCACCAAACTGTTGCCAGGACCCAAGCAGGTTAGACACCGACTTCGAGGGTCTAAAAATAAAGTTGTACCGCCACAGTTTGAACATTTCTTGGAGAAAATGGCTGGCGGTTCCATGAAGGAAAAAGAAGAGGCCTAAAAGGCCTAAGACACTATGAAGAAAAAATATTCCTTGAACAAGGAAGATCTTACAAGAAAAGAAAAGAAAACACCGGCGGTACCAGTGGCGTCGGGAGACAGCCGCGACCACAAGAAAACTAAAGAAATAAAACAAGAATTTTCGGCGGTGACAGGAGGACGTCCTGCCGGCTCCGCGGAAAAACGAAAACTGAGGAGAGGCAGTTGGGAAAGGCGGGAAGGCAGCACGCAGGCGTGGTGGGATGCTTCCAAAAGCTCTTTGATTGGACGCTGGGAAGCGTTCCCGCGCAGACTCCGTCGGTACCGACGTACCCATATGTGAAGACTCATTCCTGCTTGTTCCTGGAGATAGATATATATATATATATAGATATATATATAGATATATATATATATAGATAGATAGATAGATAGATATACACAGAGATATACCTGGGCGGAAGATACAGAGATACATATAGATATATATATAAATATGTAGACATATAGACACAGGTCTCCATGTAAGTAGATGGAGACATGGCTATATAACTAGATCCCCATAGGGATATGGGGATAGAGGGAAGATTCATCTAATAACAAGAAGGGTGATATCTGCATGAATAGATGTATAGAGAATCTTCTTTCCCTGGTTATAGTTGACAGAGTCAGAGGAATGGTCTCCCTGACAAGAAGGAGTCTAGATTCCTTTAAGAATTCGAGCTCTTGAATAACCAGGATGGCCTACGTGAAAAATGCAGAGGATAACCTCAGTCTGCAGGCAGCAAGTCCAGATCTCTCTAGAACTGCAGTATGGTGAATGGATAGAGGACGCCACTGGAATAAGATACCATATTGACCCGCCTATGAGGGCAAGATGGGTATCAGGCGTCCTTGAGCTGCAACTTAAAGAAAACTATCCCTGGCGAGAAGTCCAAAGGAGATATGGACCAAGCCAGGGAATTGGCCATTCTTTAGGTTTTCACGTGATGAAAGGCCTGTGTCTTTTCTCTCAAAAAGAGATTTTAAATGAGATGGTAAGGGTAGAGAACACCTACCAGTCATGGGAGCATGACTGGATGAACCTCTCCTAACCATCTGGGATTATCTGCTAGATACTAATGCTCTCTAGCAAGGGCCCATAGTGCAAAGCTACTCTGTAGAGTTGCAGAGAGCATGTTAGAGGCTGGTTAGAAGAAAAAACTGGCTGCTTAAAGCCAGTAGGTAACAAACTATTCTGCCAAAAACAAGGGGGCGAAGAATAGAAGTCAACCAACATGTCTGTGATAAAACACAGTTACTTACCTGTAACAGGTGATCTCTGGGAACAGCAGGAATAAGTCTTCACATATGGGTATCGTCGGTACCGACGGAGCCTGCGCGGGAACGCTCCCCAGCGTCCAATAAGAAAGCTTTTGGGAGCATCCCACAGCGCCTGCGTGCTGCCTTCCCGCCTTTCCCAACCGCCTCTCTCCAGTTCGAGTTTTAAAGCTGAGACAAAGAGAGAGAGAGAGGGAAGGAAAGACAGAGAGATACAACTCCTAGGGGAGGTGGGTGGGTTGTGAAGACTTATTCCTGCTGTTCCCAGAGATCACCTGTTACAGGTAAGTAACTGTGCTATCTCCAGGAACAAGCAGGAATGAGTCTTCACATATGGGGACTCCCTAGCTGCAGATGCCAGGGAGAGACCCCAGAGTTGTGTGTCCTTGAAAAGGGCTCCACCTCCCCCCATGGATCTCTGGCATCCAACCAGGGTAGGTAGATAGGAGTTGATTAGGAATGGAACAGGTGTTTGAGAACAGCCTGACCAAACGAGGTATCCCGGCGGGAGTCCTTGTCCAAACAGTAATGGGCTGTGAAGGTATGAACCGAGGCCCAGGTGGCCGCTCGACAGATTTGGTCGATGGACACAGAGTTTAGATGAGCCATTGAGGCTGCCATGGCCCTCACATTGTGAGCTGTGACATGGCCTTCCAGAGAAAGGTTCCTACTCTGGTAGGCGAAAGAAATACACTGAGCAATCCAGTTGGACAGTGTTCTCTTAGAAACTGGAAGTCCTAAATGGGAAGGATCAAAAGCAACAAAGAGTTGAGAAGACTTTCTATGTTGCTGTGTTCTTTGTAAGTAAAAGGCGAGAGCTCTTTTACAATCCAAAGTATGAAGATTCCTCTCTGCACTTGATGCATGAGGTCCTGGAAAAAGGACAGGTAAGTATAACTCTTGATTCAGATGAAAAGGCGAGACCAGTTTGGGCATAAAGTGTGGATTGGTCCTGAGGACTACCTTATCATGATGGAACCTTGTATAAGGAGGATTAGCCACCAAGGCTTGCAACTCACTGATGCGACGTGCTGAGGTGACTGCAATGAGAAAGATAACCTTCCAAGAAAGAAATTTCAAGGAGGCAGTGGCTAAAGGTTCAAAGGGTGGCTTCATAAGCTGGCCAAGAACCAGATTTAAAGTCCCATGCCACTGGAGGTGGTCTAATGGGAGGTTTAGTTAAAAGAAGGCCTCTCATGAATCTTGCTATAAGAGGATGAGAGGACATAGGCTGTCCATTGAGAGGCTTGAGGGACGCTGCAATAGCACTCAAAGGACTCTTACTGAATTTGTTTTAAGGCCTGCATGGGAAAGATGCAGAAGATACTCTAGTAACGAATTCAGAGGTATTGTAAGAGGGTTAAGACCCTTCTCTGAACACCAAATGGTTAATCTTTTCCATTTGAAAGCATAAGAACGCCTAGTGGAAGGCTTTCTAGAAGTATGAAGAATATCTCTGACTTGCTGAGAGAGATGAAAAACTTGAAGGTGTAGGCCTTCAGCAACCAGGCCCTGAGATGGAGAGACTGGGGGTTTGGGTGCCACAATGTTCCGTCTTCCTGGGATAGATCTGGTGCAGAGCCCAATTCCAGGGAGGGAGCTTGAGAGAGATGCAGAAGTAGAGGGTACCACACTTGGCTTGGCCAATGTGGTGCTATGAGGATCATGGAACCTCGGTATCTCTGAAGCTTGAAAAGTGTTTTGGGAATTAGGGGAATGGGTGGAAAGGCATAAAGGAAGTCTTGACCCCAGTGAAGAAGGAAGGCATCCTTGGCCTGAACTCCCTGACACGGAATTCTGGAACAGAACCGGGGAAGTTTGGCATTCCACGGACTTGCAAACAGGTCTATGTCCGGGGTTCCGCAAATTCGAAAAATCCTGGCTACCTGGCTACCATGTGGAGGGACCACTCGTGTGGAAGCAGAACTCGACTGAGTCTGTCTGCCCAAGAGTTTTGAACGCCTGGAAGATATACTGCCATAAGATGAATCTGATGCTCTCTGGCGAAGGCCCACAGTCGCAAAGCTTTGTTGCAAAGCGACAGAGCCAGTCCCTCCCTGCTTGTTCACATAGAACATGGCTACTTGGTTGTCCGTGTGGATGAGGACTGTCCTGTAGCTGAGCAGGGAGTGAAACACTCTAAGAGCTAAGAAAATTGCTCTGAGTTCCAAGAGATTGATGTGTAGAGAAGTCTCCTGTGGAGATCAGATGCCCTGGGTGGAGAGATCTTGCAGATGAGCTCCCCAACCCCTTGGAGAGGCATCTGTTGTAAGGGTTGCTTGGGGAAGTGACTGCTGAAAAGGGGACCCCAGCAACAGGTTTTGAGAGGACTTCCACCACTGGAGAGACCAAAAAAGGCGACTGGAGTTTGCTATTTTGTCTGACAGGCAACCTGATGCCTGAGTCCATTGGGTGGACAAAGTCCATTGAGCTGCCCTCATGTGAAGGCGAGCATATGGAACCACATGCACGGTGGATGCCATGTGGCCTAAGAGCTGTAACATTTCCCAAGCAGTTAAATGGGACTTTAACTGTATTTGGGAGGCTAACTGCACCAAGCGTAGGCAACGAGCCTGAGGAAGATAGACCCTTGCAGTTGTGGTATCCAGCACAGCCCCTATAAACTCCAGAGATTGAGTAGGGGTGAGATTGGGACTGGTAATAAACATCCCAAAATCCAAATACTGAAGGACACGCATTGTGCAGGTTAGAAAAGTATTGGCCTCTGACTGAGAGGGAGCTCGAATGAGCCAGTTGTCTAGATATGGGAAAACGAATATTCCCAGGGTGCGTAGAAATGCAGCTACTACTGCCATGCATTTCGTGAACACCCTTGGTGCGGAGGCCAGACCGAAAGGAAGCACCCTGTATTGGTAGTGCTTTTCTCCAAAAAGGAACCGAAGGAACCTTCTGTGTGTTGGATGGATGAGGACATGGGTGTACGCATCCTTGAGATCTAGAGAACAAAGCCAGTCCTGACTCTGAAGGTATGGAAGCAGAGCACCGAGAGAAATCATCTTGAATTTCTCCTTGAATAGAAATTTGTTCAATTCTCTGAGATCTAAGATGGGTCTGTAGCCCCCTGTTTTCTTTGGAATAAGAAAATAAGGGGAGTAGAACCCTGTGCCTTGCTGAAGAAGAGGTACTTCTTCTATTGCCCCTTGGACAAGAAGGGTGGCAATCTCCTGACCCAGAAGGTCAAGGAGAGATGTTGGAGAATTGAACTGTTTCACTATGGTGTGAGGGGGAAGGCTTAAGAAATGAAGCTTGTACCCTTCCCTTATGATAGAGAGTGTCCATTGCTCTGCTGTGATTTGTTCTCATCTGGGAGCAAACTAAGTCAACCTTCCTGGAATGGTAAGGGGCTCTGGTTCTTCCAGAGGCAGAAAGGCTAAGTTCTTTAGCTGCAAGTCAAAGGCCCTGAGGAGGCTGAGGCTGCTAGGTCATGGCAGGCCTAGCAGCCTTTGATTTGGCCTGTTTAGGTGGTTGCTGACGCTTTGCAGCAAAACAACCTGCAGAAGATGCCTGCTGACTATAAGCAGGATAGTATCTTCCCTTTTTAGAAAAAGATGTCTTTTTGAACAATCTTTTCTTAACAGGAGCAGAGGTAGACTTTGAAAGTCGATCCAAAGCAGAGTTTTCAGCATCCATCTGATTGGCCTTTGCTTACCAATCCTTACCAAAACGTTTTCACCTGTACAAGGGATATTCCCTAATTCATCTTGTACCCAGAGCTCCAAATCAGAAGCTTGTAACCAAGCAATTCTGCGTGCCCCTATGGCAATAGCCGAAGCTCTGCTTACACACTCAAAAGAGTCAAAGGCTGCACGGTCGGAAAATTTGGAG
The DNA here is from genome assembly GCA_033557465.1 of Ichthyophis bannanicus. Lineage (NCBI taxonomy): Eukaryota > Metazoa > Chordata > Amphibia > Gymnophiona > Ichthyophiidae > Ichthyophis > Ichthyophis bannanicus. Next base: position 1,140,238,635 of record CM066033.1, on the reverse strand, counting down.
GCATCTTGGGCATGTTTGAGCCAAGTGAGAAACTCCTGCCTTTTATCCTCTGAAATAAAAGGGGTTAAAAGACTGCAGATGATCTGTGACTTCTTTTAGAAACATCCCTATATAGAGACTATAGGAGTTGATCCTGGCAGCTAGCATAGAAGCTTGGAAAACCCTTTGGCCAAAAGTATCTAGGGTCCTGCATTCACGCCCTGGAGGATTAGATGAGTGTCTCTTTGCACTCTTTATTTTTCTCATGGCAGACTCTACCACAATAGAGTGGTGAGGAAGCTGAGTTTTGTGAAAGCCAGGACAAGGAGGGACACTATACATGGTGTCTAGCCTAAGAGAATGAGGAGAGGTGGTAAGAGGTGTCTCCCACATCCTCAACATGAGATCATACAGAATCTCATGGATAGGTAAAGTAGCTGCCTCTTTAGGAGTTTTAGGATATTGTAAAATATCTAACTCCTTGGCTCTGGGTTCTGACTCAGGGGCCACTGTGATGGAGAGGCCCCTAGCCACTTCCCTAATGAAGTCTTGAAAAGATAAGTCTTCTGGAGGAGACATTCTTCGTTTAGGAGAAGACGACTCCTGAGGAAGAAGTATCGATGCCTCGACAGAACCCTCAGAGTCATCTGAGTCTTCAGAGGAATCGAAGTATCGCCTGTCTGGATGCTCCTGTAGAGCCCGATAGCCATACCGAGTAGGATCGGTATCGGGAGTAACCGGTACCAGTTCGGTACCGATGGGCATCATAGGACAGGGTACCATTGCAGTCGACACCGAAGCAGATGCCATCGGTACCGGCACCGGGAGTGATGCCGGTGTCGGAGCCGGTACCAACAGTGGGGATTGTTGTGGTACCGGAGGCGTCGCAGTCTGTATGAATGCCGACAGGGTGCGCTGCATGGCCAGAATCTTCTGATCCATCGACGCCACCAATGTCTGGATGTCGGTACCAGTGGGAGCCACCGGTATCCCAGAACACGGCAACAGGTGATCTGTCGAGGCCGAGCCATCGATGTCAACCTGTGACCCCATAGATAACATTTTGGAAGCCGGAGCTTCCTGCCGGGGTAATTTTGCCGGTGCGGAATCCTCGAGGGCAAGCCCGGAGGCATCTCGATGCTTGGAGGGAGATCTACCCTTCGAGAACTGGCTAGATTTATGCTTCATTACCTGAGATCCATGGGAGGAAGAAGAAGCCCTGGAAGACGTCGATGCCACCGAAGCTGCATCAGAGGGAAACAGGGTAGTGAGCTTGGCTTCTCGGTTCTGCCGACCTCTTTTAGACATCATGGTACAGGACATACAATCCGTGATGGAATGGTCAGGCCCCAAACATTTTAGACACCAGTCATAGGTGTCGGTGACAGAAATAGTACCGCCACATTTTGTGCACTTTTTGAACCCGGAGGCGGGCTTCTCCATGAGGAAAAAACTTTTTAGGCCTAAGGCCCAAAAACTGAAAATGCACAGTGAAGAAAAGATAAATTGTTTTTTGTTTGTTTTTTTTAAAAGAAAGAAAAGAAAAGACCGGCGGTACCGGTCCGACGTCGAAGAAGGCAGACGCAACACAAAAGAATTAAGAAAAAATAAAGAACTTCTTCTGCGATGACAGGAACACGACCTGCTGGCTCCGCGGAAAATAAGAACTGGAGAGAGGCGGTTGGGAAAGGCGGGAAGGCAGCACACAGGCACTGTGGGATGCTCCCAAAAGCTTTCTTATTGGACGCTGGGGAGTGTTCCCGCGCAGGCTCCGCCGGTACAGACGATACCCATATGTGAAGACTCATTCCTGCTTGTTCCTGGAGATTAGGGTTTCCAAAAAAGGTTGATAACCTGTTTGGGGTTTAGCACTGAGGCTAGAAGGATTGCTAGTGGTGGAGAAACCCTGGTTGTGTGGTGAACAGAACCAGTGGCTTAACCACTAGGAATTGTTGCATTTGCAGCAACTACCAGGGCAGCGGAAAAAAAATTAATTTTTCCTTTTTTTTTTTTTTAGATTAGAAAAAGAAGCAACAGACATAAGTAGGAGTGGTAAGACCTCCTTTATTGTCTGATGAGCTGCCCTAAAGTAAGAAAAAGAGGGAGACAACTCTGGAAGGGAAAATCCCCTTGTGGAATAGGTAGAGGACCATAGGGGCTTACCAGTGTAATAGAGGCACTCTTACAAACCAAATGTTGTAGTAAGAGGGAGGTAAGACAGAGTTGAAGGAGACTGACTATGTAGTAAGTCTCTGAAAGGTAAGATGATATGCTAGTACAGGGAAGACTGTCTTATTGATAGTTGACACCTCTCTTTTCCCAGTAGGAGGAAGAGAAACCTGTTAACTATAGGCATGATCATCATAAAGACTCTTAGAGCAAAAAGAAAGGATGTCTCGTGAAGAGAGATCCATGAGAATTTAGGATGAAATTAGTGTAGATGCTTCAAGTGAAAAGAAGCAGACTGCAAACTCTAACCACCAAACAGGAGATGTAATAATAATCTATCTGAAACCCTACGACTGCTGGGTTTGCTGAACCTGTTGAGGTTGTGGTTTCTTTAGACCAGTGCGATGTTTCCCCTGTTTGGGAACATCTGTATGATGGGCAGAAGATGGATAAAACTTTTTCCCTTTAGGCGAAGAAAGTTTGTTAGGAAATTTCCTATCAACTGGGAAAGAGGAAGGCGTAGAACAGCCTCTGGAAACAGCAATGTCAGTGGTTAACTGAGCAACTTGGAGTAAAGACTCCTTGTTAAAAAGATTTTCTCCAGTGCAAGGAGTATTCCCCAGTCTTTCTTGTGCCCATTTGTCCAAGTCTGAAACTTGGAGCCAGGCTTTACGTCATGCCCCTATAGCTATAGCAGAAGTTCTGCTAACAGACTCAAAGGAGTCTAGGGAAGCACGAGTAAGGAACCTAGAGATATTTTGAGCATGACTAACCAATAAGGAATAGTCTGCTCTTTTGGGCTCTTGAAGAAAAGGGGTCAAAAGCAGTAATTTCTTTGTGACCTCTTCAAGAGATAATCCCTTATGGAAAATATATGAGAGAATTCTTGCTGAAAGTATGGATGCCTGGAAGGTTTGGCGTCCAAAGGCATCTAAAGTCTTAGACTCACGACCTGGCAGATAAGAAGAGTGCTTTTGAGTACTCTTAATACGCCTCATTGCTGATTCTACAACAATGGAATGATGAGGAAGTTGAGTCTTTTGAAAACCTGGAGAGGGGGGCACCTTATATAGAAGATCAGTTGCCCTAGAAGGTGGGGGTACCGTTAAAGGAGTTTCCCACATTCGAAAGAGAAGATCCTGCAAGGTCTGATGCAAAGGAAGCATGATGTTCTCCTTTGGACTCCAGGGAACATACAGGGATTCTGTATTCCCTGGTGTAGGATCCTGACCCGGTATAGAAATGGCAAGTGACTTTGCCATATCAAGCAGGAATGCTTGAAAAGAAAAATCCCCAGAGAGAAATCCTCTAGAAAGAGGAGGACAGGCTAGATCTGTTGAAGAACTAGCATTAGCACCCAGGGATCTATCCAAATTTAGAGGAATAGAAGACCCTAAAGGGTGGAGTATCGGATCCTTAGAGGATGGTCGCCGGTACCGCAGGAGGTCGGGACCAGCAACAGTCGGTAGCGCATCGTCCATGCTAGGGATCGATTCCAAACTCGGTACCAAGGGAAGCGAGCCTGATGAGAGAAGCATGGAAGGTACCGACAGCAATGGTAATGTGGATACCGGTACCGATTCCGGCACCGTATCCGATACCGGTGGATGAAGGCCAGCCGGTGACAACTCTAACGGTATCGAAGAAACCGAGAGTGCCCGACATGGATCATCGGAACCGTGCCTTCAGTACTGTCCGGTATCGGTACCAAGGTGAGTCGGTACCCAGTCATCCAGACTGGAAATCGATTCCAGACTCGGCATCGAGGGAAGCAAGTCTATCGATGCACATCTGGAGGGTACTGGCGTCGGTACCAGTACCGGGATCGATACCGATACTGGAAGATCGGTCTGCAGCGTATCCAACGGGCCCGCAGCCGAGGATGCCAGACTACGATCTTTGGTGAGGAATGTTTCATCCAACACCATTGCCGATGCCGGGGTATCGGTACCGCTCAAAGCGGATGCCACCACCGAGCATGGCTCAGGTATGTTTGGAGAGGGGTGATCCTCAGGAACAACCTGAAACCCCGCTAAGGATTTGGAGGCCGAAGACTCCCACCGGGGTTTTAAAGCCAGTGTGTCCTCGAGGGCAAGGCCAGAGGCATCTCTATGCTGTGCATGAGATCTACCACTCGAGGGCTGGCTAGTCTTAAAAAACTGTTTTTGGGTTACCTGATCCTGTGAAGAAAAAAGGGTGGTCGGTGCCCTGAAGTTGACTGGGGACCGCGTATCGAGGTGAACTCGATGTTGAAGACTTCTTCCGACTATACTGTTGCAGGAGGGACACTCCAGCGGATAGTGGTCAGGACTCAAGCAGGGTAGACACCAATTATGAGTGTCTAAAATGAAATTTGTACCGCCACAGTTTGAACATTTCTTAGGGATAGTGGCTGTCGCTTCCATGACGAAAAAGAGTAGGCCTAGGAGGCCGATAAAAACCGTCAGGCCCTAAGAAGGAAAAAGGGTATTCCTTATAAGGAACATTTAGAAGGAAAAAGAAAAGAAACACCGGCGGTACCGGTGGCGTCGGGGAAGGCAGATGCGATCACAAGAAAACCAAAAAATAAAAAGAATTTTCTGCGGTGACAGAAGGACATCCTGCCGGCTCCGCGGAAAAACGAAAACTGAGGAGAGGCAGTTGGGAAAGGCGGGAAGGCAGCATGCAGGCATGTTGGGATGCTTCCAAAGGCGTTCTGAATGGACGCTGGGGAGCGTTCCCGCACAGGCTCCGTTGGTGCCGACGTGCCCATATGTGAAGACTCATTCCTGCTTGTTCCTGGAGATTAAGGAATAGGCAATGTGAGCACTCTCTCTGGACCACTGTCTCGCTTGTTATCAACTAAAACATCTGCAATATCAATGCTGCAACCTAAAAAAGCATGTAATGCAGAGCTCAACAAAACCCAGGCATCAGGTTGCCATGGTGACCAGAAATATACTTGCCCCCTCCCCCCCTTTCAAAACAATTGTGGGTCAAAAGACAGCTGAACAGGAGGGGAAAGCAGAAGGCTGCCCACAGGGATCCCATCTTCTGTGAACAGAAGACAATCAATAAGGGCCTGAATTTTTTTTTTTAATATTGTTTATTGACATTCAAAACAACACAGGGGGTGATGGGTACACTTGCATCACTCCCTGCTATAAACATAACATCATTTACATTTTCAATTTTATATCATCCTCCCCCCTCCAATAGCCCTCCTTCACCCCCCTCCCCCAGGGTAGTGTCTATGCATGTACTCTTTCGCCCGGGTCATCATCTTTCCTGCGTGGCAGCCCCTCTAACTACTCATTCGCCCACGCCCTCATGGCTATACCTCCCCTTGTTGGACCCACTACAAGGTGAGAATTGTGTTGCGCATATCTGCTGTCAGGTTATCAATATAGCTCCCCCATAGCACCAGGAAGGCCTCTGTTTTCGCCGTGTTCCCCTTAGCTTCCAGACGTTTCATAAGCATCAACTGATGGAAGCTATTCCTCCATTCCCAGGATGCCCGAGACTGTCGCCACCATCGTCGGAGGACCTGTTTCCCCACCATACATGCCTTATGTGTCAGCAGCCTAGTCCAGCGTCCCCATGGGCAAAAAAGGGCCAGCTGATCGAATATTACTAACCCTCCGTCCATTCTACTTTTTGTTCAGCAAACTAATATAATTCTGGATCCGTCTTCAATATCTCTGGATCCTCTCAGAGAGCCACCACATATGGCTAAGTGTCACCATCGGGCCCTTGCACCATGGGCATCCACCATACCTTGTCATACTGCATCTTACCGATCGGCTGGAAGATATGAGCCCTATTCACTGCTCTAAATTGTATTTCACGTAATTTTGCTGAATGTATCAAGTTGTGGATGCAGTGTATTGTCCCCAAAATAGTATGGGGCTCACCTGGGTTCCCAACTCCTCCGTCCATCCTTGTTCTACCCCTGTGAAATCCAAGGAATCTTGCCATCCCATCAGGACTCTCATGTATCTGGCTACTGACATTCTCTTCAGCTCTTCTAGCTCAAAGAATTGTATAAACACGGTAAGTAGTCGTTCCTGCCAATGCTTCTCTGGGCAACAAGCCTATAAAGTGCCTTAGCTGAAAATAGACAAAAATCTGTTCCCCTTGCAAATCGTATTTCGCTTTCAGTGTTTGAAAGGTTTTACATGCCCCTGAACTGTCTACCACATGGCCCAACGTCCTAATCCCTCTTGTTGCCCAGTCCCAAAATAACCTTGTTTTGTTTCCCGGCAAAAACTTTATAGTCCCCTAAGGAGCAGCCAACAGGAAGTTGTTGAGCGAGTCTGCCAAATGTGAGCAGAGATACCACCACACTCCTCTGGACTGGATCATGAGACTATTCGTAAAGCGTGAAGGTAAAGACGAGTTATCCATATGTAATATAACCAGTAATGAATGGGCTGAGGTATAGGCTACTTCCAGGGCACGGAGCATGAATGTATTCGTATATCCTAACCAGTCACTCATATGTCGTAATTGACATGTCTGAGCATAACACATAACATCTGGGACCTCTAGCCCTCCCTGCTCCCATCGCCCCTTCAAACGTTGGAATGGTCTTCCCTTGCCACAAAACCCTTGCAGGGCCTTTTCAAATATCGTGACATCTTTGCACAACAGCTTACATGGTAAAGTTTGTGGCATGTATAATAGCTTAGAAAAGAGTACCATACGGAAGGTGGCTGTTCAGAGAGCGGCAGGCGAGTCCAATCTCGCAGTCTATGTTGCATCTGTCTCAATATCTTGGTACAATTATATTTGTACAAAAGTTGGGGACTTCTGGTCAAATGGATACCCAAATATGTTAATGCGTTATCTGCCCACCACAGGAGAAAGGATGCGCCCCAGAAACCCCTCAGCTGTCCTAATACATCCAGTGCCACCTCTCCAAAACTTCTCAAATTCCTGAAGCACTCTGACTAATGTGGTCTTGGGGGACGTAAGGTGGACTAGCATGTCATCTGCAAAGGCCGAGATTTTAAATTCGGACCTTCCAATTTGTACTCCCGGTGCCTCTATACATGTCACTAGTCTATGCACCAGAGATCCAGCGACAATACAAACAACAAGGAAGAAAAGGGACACCCCTACAGTGTCCCACGTCCCAGGAGGAAAGTCTTGGAGACAGTCCCATTTGCTAAAACAGCTGCCTTAGGGTCTGCCTACAGTAAATCGCACCATTCGGATAAAGACCTCTCCTAATCCATACAATGGAAGAAGCCTAAAAAGATATGCCCATCCCACCTGATCAAAAGCCTTCTCCGCGTCAAAGCTAATCAATAGTGATTAGGTCCGGTGGGCGTGTACCCATTCCAGGGAGGCCACAATTTTACATAGATTCTGGCATGCATAACATCCTCGAACAAATCCTTCCTGAGATTCCTGTACCAGATTGGGCAGCATCGGGGCCATTTGCTCTGCCTGTATTTTAGTCAAGAGCTTCCAGTCAAAATGAATGAGGGAAATCGGCCGATATGATGCGGCTTGCAGGGAATCCTTTCCTGGTTTTGGAAGTAAGATAATATGCGCCTTATTTTCCCCCATGTAGTTTGCCCCCTTTCCACTCTCTTGATACATCACTACCAGATAGGGCATTACCAAACCATTTAAGATTTTATAAAATTCCACCCAAAAACCATCAGGTCCAGGTACCTTATAATACTGTGCCATCTGGATACCCCGCTGCACTTCTTCAGCGGTGATCGGCGCTGCTAGGGCCGCCGCCTGTTGCTCCGTGAAGCATGGCACCACAATGTCTTTTAGGTATGCTGTCAATCTCATAAGTGATACCTCCTCCCCTGTGTACAATCCTTTATAGAAGGCTTGAAAAATCTGTGCTGTCATTGCCAAATCCTTATATAGATGGTCCGTCTCATCCCTTAATGCTGTTAGCAGCTGCGGTCCTCTTCTTCCATTCAGGCAGTGCGTCAGTAGTTTTCCCATTTTATCTCCATATTGATGTAGTTGGTATTTATAGAACATCATGGACTTCTTCGCCCATTGGTTTAATGCTTCATTCAAGGCTGTCTGTATCTCCAGGAGTCTTGCCTTTGTCTCTACCGAAGGGTGGCTTGTCTACCTTTGACAGGCGATAACTGTCTGTCTCAACAGTCTGACTACACGAGTTGTGAGTAGTTGCTTCAACTGGGCCATATAGGCTATAATATCTCCCCTAAGTACAACCTTTGCTGTCTCCCAAAAAATGTCTGGTGTCCCCACGTGTTGTGCATTATTCATGGTATAGGTCTGCCACCTTTCCCTTAAATAGGCCCTAAATATACCCTCTCTATATACCTCGATCGGAAACCACCAGAGCCATGGTCCTGGGCTCTGTGTCCCCTATGTCAAATCCACCCACACTGGGGTATGGTCGGAGACCTCCTCAGGGCCCATCTGCGCGTCCTCCACCCGTGAGAACAACTATTCCGAAGTCAGCACAAAGTTGATACAGGCACTGGACCCATGAGCCCTAGACCGATGGGCATAGCCCCGCTCCATGGTGTGAAGCAGTCTCCAAGGATCTGCTAAGCCCATCCGTTTTTTAAACCTATTTAAGATACACAGTGGCCACTCTTGTCCCCACTCCCCCCCCCTCAAAGTGTCAAGCTCCTGGTCCAAGACCCCATTTAAGTCTTCATAAAATGCATAAAATGACTGGTTTACCTTCTAATTCTCCACGGAATCCTGGGCTTATATATTTATTACAATTATTACAATTTTTTATATATCGCACTATTCGGCATCAGCGCGGTTTACATTATAACACAACGACCATAACAACAAGCTGTTAGGTTTTACATCGAACAGGGGTACAAACAGTGGCATCACAAGAGTGACGTTTCTCAGTCTCCAAGCTGCTGGAGGAGGATCACAACCCCAGAGAGGATCGGGACTGGACTTGAGGGACGATAAGGAACATGATAATGCCCTGCTGTGTCTGACAATTCTGTTACCTGGGTAAAGCGGACATTCTGGTATATAAGAGTGACACTCCCCCTTTCTTCCCCTGAACTGGACTGCCAAAAACTTGTCCTACCCAATCTCTACACAATTTTGCATGTTATACTGCATTTTGATGAGTCTCTTAGAGAAACAAGATATCGCATTTGTGTCGAGCTAAGGCCCGAAGCACTTTATATTTTTTAATAGAGGTGCCCAGGCCACAAGCATTTCAGGATATCACCCTCAGAGATTTTCACCCTGTAGTAGGCCCCATCGTGTCTCGCGACATTTCCTTCTTCTAGGGAGGTCCTCCCAACATGGAACACCCCCCCCCCCCTCTGTTCTGCCATCAAGCCAGCATCAACTTTCTTAGCCTTCCTATATTACGGTACAGATCACTGCCCTGTAGTCCTTTTCACTTCCCCCCCCTTGTTGTCTTCTCCCCCCCTCCCATTGCTCCCCCTCCAGGTACCCATTGGATCTACAGGTCACGTTCTAATGTGTTGGGTCTTTCCCCTCATCTCTATCTGTTCTAGATCTTGTAGTATACCTAGTATCCACATCTGCCTGTCCCAATTACTTGCCCTCCTCACCCTCCTTACCCATGCAGACCTCCTGGGCCCACATCCCCTCATAAAAGGCTAGTCAGTCCTTATACTTTCACCCTCCCCCCTTGGCCCACTTGGGTATTCTAATACCAGTTAGCCGACAGTGCCCCTCACTGGGGTTTCTTCCCCCTCAGGATACATCCATTTGGATGGAGGAGGGAGGACCACTTTGTACCCTCCAATCTGCATTCCTCTCAGGGTTGTGAAGCTCTCCTTCACTTACCCCTTCGTCTTCCTCCCCGCTCCCCTCTGGCCCCCTTTCCATCCACTCATCCACCTGGATCTTTGCCCTATCTCCTTGCATGTTAGCCTTTCGTTACATACAAACATACATACAACTCCCTCATACTCCCATGCCCTCTTATCTCCTCCTCTTTTATCCCCACCTCCCACAGCCTTCTCTTCCTCACCACTGCAGTCCTTTTTAATCTGGCTCCCTGTCCTTAACACCCTTCACCTCCCCCCACCACCCTCACCCTTACATACCGGTATCTATGACTTTTTGTATAGAAACATTAGGACATTCTTTCCGCTAAGGTTGCCAACACATTCCCTCCAAAAGAATCCAACCTTTAACATTGTGCCAACAGGGCTCCAATTGGGTATTATATTTACGGTGTCCTTAGGCATTGGGCGGTACATTTAAGCCCAGGCCTGTACAATTTCCAAGAAGAAGAAGAAGAAAAAAAAAGAAAGAAAAAAAATATTATTTTTCCCCTTCCCTGATATCACTTCTGTGATCATTTTCTTTCCCCAACGGATCTCATGTCTTTTCAGGGCCCTATTTCTCGCCTGAATCGTTATTTCATTCTTCTTCTTTTTCTGATCTTTTGGATTTGAACAAAAAATTAATACGAGTACAGCTTCATGAAGCCACTATGATACAATATTTAAAATCAATGATGAGTCCCCGTGGCTTGAGGGTTTTGAAGCCTCCCAAAATGTTTATTGATGATGAGGGTTTTTTTATAAGAAATGGAATAGCATTTTAAATAAATGCAGCATAGACTTGATTGCTTTATTAGGGGAACGTTTAAATACTGAATCAGTTAAACTGAAACAGGAGGTTAAAGACCTTGATGATTCTGTTCATGTGAAGACTACTAAAGACCGATATAAGATACAAATTGAGGCGTTGCAATTACAATTGGATCAATATCGTGACTATAAAAAAATCTATTAAAATTAAAAAATTCAATCGGGATAAAAAGGATTATGATTTGGATCAAGTTTATACTTGGATGAAGAAAAATAATTCATTACAGAAATGGGTCACGTTTGATTCATTTGACATTTCGTCAGATGAATCTGAAAATGGGTTTTTTTTCCAATAATGTAACAAATAATTTAAATCAACAACAAGAGCAGGTTTTTCATCGAGGCCGATTCTGCGGTCGGGGTCGCAATCGAGTATGGAAACCTTCAGACAGTCTTCAACATGATCGAACATGGAAACCTCAAGACAGTTTTCAACAAGATCGCTCCCAAGGTCCGATTACCAGGAACCAGTCCAAACAACAGTAGTGAATATTTTGTCTTTACCATTAACTTTGGAACAACAATCGGTTTTGAATTTAGGCCTCTCCTTTGTGCCGGTGACTTATAACTCTTTTCGAATGCGATTAGCTTTATATCGATTTTTCAGAAAATTGTCAGTAACCCATTTTTGTGCCACACATGATATGGGCACGGACAATTCTGTGGTCCGTGCTCCTTCAAGGTGGATGCCTTCGGGCAATCTGGATCCTTTGATTGAAACGTATCAAAAATTAGTTTTAAATGATGTGACTAGTTTTGAACAAACCAGTTCAAAATCTCGGTTTCATATTTAACAAAAGATCAATGGCAAGCTTTATGTGAATTACATAACAATCAGGAGATAATCATCCGCAGAGCAGACAAAGTGGGAGCTACAGTAGTACAATCATCATCTCAATACCGATCTCATCTTTTGGATCGGCTAAATGATACTAAATATTATGTCAAAATATCTGAAAACCCAATGATTGCTCTGCAACAAGAAATTCTTTCAATCATGCAGAAGGCGTTATCTAAGAATTTGATTACTAAGTGTGAATTTAAATGTTTAACTTTATCACATCCATTAACTCCAATTATATACACAGTTCCCAAAATCCATAAGTCTCTGAATATGCCTCCAAGTAGACCTATTGTGTCTTGTCGAGGATCGGCATTAGAACCACTTTACAAATTCTGTGATGTGTTTCTACAACCATGTGCTCAGAAAGTATCATCTTTTTTAAAAGATACTACTCATTTTATCACAAAAAACTTGAGCAAGTTACAGATTTAGTTGATACCTTATGGCTTGTTTCGTTAGATGTAACAGCAATGTATACTAATATTGATCATGATCAAGCTTTAGCTGTGATTTCTCAATTACAACTTCCTTTACCAAATAGAATCCCTCGGGCATTTTTTCAACAACTTCTTGGTTTAGTGCTTACCAGGAATTATTTTCAATATGAACAATTCACAGGTCTGCGACTAAAAAGCTGTTTGATTATATTCATCTAATTTCCATGTATTTTGGTGTGCTGAAAACAAATAAAATATTGAAAAAACTCCTAGACGTCATGATTTGCCACAACATGCAAAATTGTCTTCAAATTTATCAATTTTTTCAAATTACTATTAATTAATTCACATAAGTGCATTTAAGATATAAAATGCCAAAAAAACCTTAAAGGGGTTGTCCGAGTTATGTAAAAAAAAATATAGCACTATAAATCTGATGGTCAGCAATATATACATAAGCTAAGCAAGTTTTAAGTCCATGCTTCTAATGGTAGAAGGCGTTAATCTTTCCTGAAGAATCCAGTGGGAGGGAGACACAGGGCAGATAGCAGCAGCTCCGGTCAGTGCAGGGGGGTGTGGCCAGCACTGTGACGTCTCGTGTACAGACACAGATCTGCTCTCTCCTGCATGCCATACTTGTTCACGAATCATCATCAGGTTCTTGGTTCTAGGCTGTTCACACTTTTTCATCGCAATTCGTGTTAGCTCGTCATTCTTCAACCGTTATGTTATGGCTCCGCGAAAGTGTATTAATTCGCCAGACAGTTTCTGTTTCATCTGTGGTGAATATACAGTGTTGAAGCAACAGCAGAATATTACAGACTTTGTGAAAAAAGTATACTTTGCATACTTTGGACTAAATATTGGAGATCAAGATAAAGTCTGGGCGCCTCATTAAGTGTGCAAACGGTGTGTTGAGGACCTCCGAAACTGGTTCAAGGGTAAGAAAAAATCTTTCCGTTATGGGATTCCTATGGTATGGCGAGAGCAAAAGAACCATAGTGACGACTGTTACTTTTGTTCATGTGATGTGAAAGGGTTTAATTCCAAATGGAAGCATTCCATTTCATACTCCAATCTTCACTCGGCAATTCGTCCCATCCCCCATGGCACAGATATACCAGTACCCAAGCCCCCTGCTTCCTTGGAAGAGATACCTAGCTCCGATGAAGGTGAAGTCATTCTGACTTTGAAGATGTACAATTGTTTTCTCAGGAGGAGATGAATGATTTGGTAAGAGACTTGAATCTTCCCAAAGATGCCGCTGAGTTACTTGGATCAAGGCTGAAAAGCAGGAATTTATTGTTGCCAGGAGTGTCATCTTCATGGTTCAGACATCGTGAAAAGGAGTTCATTCCTTACTTCGCCCAGGAAGACAAGTTGGTTTATTGCATCGATGTCGAAGGTCTGATGGGTCAATTTAAAATCCAATATGATTCAGAGCAATGGCGTCTTTTTATAGATTCTTCAAAAAGAAGTCTCAAGGCAGTTTTATTCCACAACGGTTTTTACGCTTCCATACCTGTAGGTCATTCCGTACACTTGAAGGAAACCTATCAGAACTTGGAATTGGTTCTTCGTAAACTTAAATATGAAGACCATGGTTGGCAAGTGTGTGGGGTCTTGAAGGTCTTGTGCATGCTGCTCGGGCAACAAGCTGGGTATACCAAATATCCTTGTTATCTGCGTCTATGGGACAGTCGAGACCGACAAAATCACTGGACCAAGAAGAGTTGGCAGCCGAGGGTGCTAACAATCGGTGAAAAATATGTCCTCCGAGAAACTTTGGTACCTTCCCATAAAGTTCTTCTACCACCTCTCCACATAAAATTGGGATTGATGAAGCAATTCGTAAAATCACTTCCAAGAGATGGAGAATGCTTCAAATACTTGGTCACCAAGTTTCCAGGCCTGTCGGAGGCAAAATTGAAGGCAGGTGTGTTCGTCGGACCAGACATTAGAAGGCTTATAGTTGATCAAGAGTTTGTCAGTACCATGACGGATCCTCAAAAAGAAGGGTAGATTGCATTTAAAGAAGTCGTACAGAAACTTTTAGGCAATAACAAAGATCCTCACTACAAAAAGATCATCGGACGAATGCTGAAAGCATTTCAAGCTTTAGGTTGCCTGATAAGTTTGAAAGTGCATTTCCTCCAGTCCCACCTTGACTACTTTCCTGAAAATTTTGGAGCTGTGAGTGAGGAACAAGGTGAACAATTCCACCAAGACATTAAAGAGATGGAAAGGAGATACCAGGAAAAATGGAGCATTACAATGATGGCAGACTACTGTTGGAGGCTAAGTTAGAGAGCCAGCAGAAGGAGGAGGGGGAGCAGGCAGAGTTATTAGGAGATTTACCCTCTCATGATGATTTAATAACCCCATCATCTGGTAAAGTAAGAAAGTTGAAAGCACAAAAGAGGCGTGAGAGACTTTGCAGAGCACAGGGTAGGGCTGAGATGTTAGCTGGTCAAAGTTTACCCTGGGTGCCAGCTGAGTTGGTGGCAAAGTTTCCTAACTTTCCACAAGAACAGCAAGCTGATCAAGCTCTCACCCGAGCTTTTAAGTATGCTCAGGAGGTCAGGGAGGAATTGCCCAGATTCAGACTAGATAATGACATATTATATAGAGAGAGTCAGGACCCCAGAAATGGTGCCATACGTAAACAATTGGTGGTACCCACAACTTTCAAAGGGCTAGTACTTAGGCTAGCACATGATCATCCAGTGGGAGGTCATAAAGGTATGCAAGGAACGCTGGATCAAATACTTGTGCGTTTTTACTGGCCAGGTATCTTCAAAGAAACTGCCCAGTTTTGTGCTGCATGTCCAGCGTGTCAGCAAGTTACAGCGGCTCACCCACCGGTGGTGCCATTGATCCCCATGCCAATCATCACAGACCCAATTGGTCGCATTGCCATGGATATTGTAGGCCCATTAGTTAAAACGCCCTGAGGTTTCCAATACATCCTAGTTATGGTAGATCAGGCAACAAGGTTTCCCTGGGCCATACCATTGAGGAATGTTTCTAAAAAAACAATAGCTTTAGAGCTAGTAAAATTGTTTTGTGAAGTGGGATTCCCAAGAGAGGTGTTGACTGACCGAGGGTCCAATTTTGTATCCAAATATTTGGCCCAGGTCTGGGATGCCTTTGGCATTCGTCACGTGAAAACCTCAGCCTACCATCCACAATCAAATGGTTTGGTGGAGAGATTCAACCAAACTCTCAAACAAATGTTGAGAAGGGGGTTAGCAGGAGAGGTAAAAGAATGGGATATGTTATTACCCTTCGCCTTATATGCCTGCAGGGAAAGAATTCAAGTGTCCCTAGGTGTAACTCCGTATGAGTTGATGTATGGTAGGGCTCCCCGGGGTTTGTTGGATATTTTGAGGGAACAATGGATTGATCCTGAACCAGGAAGTCAGGAGGTGCCACTGTTTCTACGTGACTTGAGAGCACGTTTGAAAAGGACGTCGCAGGTTGCTGAGAGGAACCTGCAGGACAGTCAAGTTCGCCAGAAAGGGTGATATGATAGAAAGGCCAAAAGCCGCCAATTAAGCATTGGTGAAAAGGTTTTGGTTCAAGTAGCAGGAACTGCTCCAAAATTTGAGGTACAGTGGAAAGGGCCATGGGAGGTTGTTAAACAAGTAAGCCCAGTGTCTTATATGGTAGAAAATGCCAGAGGACGTAGGCAGACCTACCATATTAATGTACTTAAGTCTTGGAGGGAGAGGCCTGTAGATAATGACCTTGAACCCAGTCAGGAAGTAAGTGAGCTTCAAGAAGATAACACTCTCGTAGGTATTACGGACTGTAGAGAAGCAGTTTCACCAGTAGAACCAGTCCGTAATAACTTAAGCAGGGGGGTATGTGATAAGGAAGCTTATCATAGCTCAGGTAGGAGCTATAGAAAAGATGATGTGAACAAGCAACCTGTCAGTTCTGGTAGAAGCAAGAAAACAGAGTTTTCACATAAAAGACTACCAGTCCCAGAATGCACCAGGTTTCCAGCAGCCATGAGAGGGGCTGAAGTGAGGAAATGTGTGTGCAATCAAGAGAGCTATGAGGTAATCCCTAAGCACTCATCTCAAAGGGCAGGGCCTGATTCAAGACAGCTGCGCTGTGTTAGGGAGCAGCACACATTAGGAAAGAATAAGAATAGAGATTATTCTTCAGATAACAGCTACAGAGGGAGGAAGAGATACAGAGACAGCAACGGCTACAAGCACCAGTATCACCTGGAGAAACAGAAGCCAAGCCAAGCAGATAGAGAGAGAAGGAAACTCTCTGGAAGGAAGAGAAGAAAGGCCATTGGAAGGTCTGGGAGATTCCAAGGCAGTACTCATACTGGGAGGTATTCCAAAAGCCAGCAGAGTCCATTGGACTGGATTCAGCCAGAGGAATGGAGTGGCAGAGATAGGAATCACCAGTGGCTACCTGGAAGAGAGAAGACTGCATGTGGAAGGGACTTTCAGACCAAGGCCAGAAGGTATGTGAGAGAAGATCCAGTGTCCAGGGATCAAGATTGGAAGGCTGGACATCAGAATTGGATTACATATTGGCCAGGCTATACAGAGAGGAATAATGATAGCAGGAGAGGCTCAGGTATGAACACTGATCCAGACCCTATCTATAATAGAGAATGGCAGCAAGGGAATAAGCATTCTCATGATAGTGCCTTAATGAAAGACTCATCTGTGCCAATGTATGATATTGACCCTATGATTGTTGATGCAGGGGGAAATACAGCAGATGAAACTATTTACATGGACTGTTCTTTATCTAAATGCTATTGCTAGTTTTCTATGAGCAAACACATCAGCCATCACAAAGAAACCTAACTTTGTTCTTTATTTCCACTGCAAACAGTTCTTAAAGCAGGATTTGGGCTCACACAGTAGCACCCAGCCAGCTAAAGGCTTTCAGCTGGTCCATTGATAGTAATTAGGGCTGCACCTGATTGTGGGTGTGAGCAAGGGAGAATCCCTGCTGAGATCGGCGTGGAAAATAAGCAGAAGTTAACCTAACCAGCAAAGTTTATTCTTTACTTTGTGCCTTTGTATTTGGTAATTATTTGCTAAGAAAACATTAGCTAATTGCCTGACAAGCTGAAGGTTGTTTTCTGGTTTACTTTGTGACTTTTTGTTATCCATTTTAAACACTGCAAGCAAGTAACCTCATTTATAGTGCTATCAAGCATACATGTGCTGGGTGAATTAAACCCCATCAATAAAAGAAGTATTTTATTGATCTTACCACTTGGTTTCACAACTCAAATTATTGTCATCAGCTGTGTTTGGGAGTGAATGAACTACAATACCCACAATACCTTGCAAGAATCATATGAATATATGCATCGTCAAGATTGTGTAAGTTCTCACCCTAGGCAGCCGTCTGACAAGGCTCATTAAAATTGAGTAAAACGGAAGTGTTGCCACGAGAGGTAGCTTCTGTTTCCTTACGGCTAAACTTCCAACATTAATACATTCACATATATACATGTACATTTTTGAGCTCATGATTTTTTGATTTTGTTCTATTTTTGGTTTTGAGTAGATTTATATAGAGCAAGAGTTATTTTGTATTATTGGTTTTCAGGAAGAATGTCATCGGAGGTGTGGGGGACTAGTCCGCTTTTTCTTAGTGTAGTGAAAACTCCCAATGTTGCCTTGTCTCATTTCTTCATCCTTCCGTAGTGTTCGATTTAGCTCCTATCAGCGAGTCTACATAGGGGCAGGCCTGTTCTGCAGTCAAACACCCTGGCCCGCCAATAATCCGCCAATAATCCGCAGGCGGGCGAGATACAATACCATAAATTTAATTTTAGCATCTACTAACTGCTGCCACCCCGCCTCTTTTAGCTAAGCACTGGGTAGTATTCCTGAAAAATTCGGATCCTGATTCCTTCATGATGGAGTGTGCCCTTGGCTCATGCCACCCACAGAACATCCTCCTTTTGTGCTGAGTTGAGAAAGCAAGCTAGCACCATTCACGGCCTCTGTTCCTGTGCTCTGCTTGGACCTATTCGATGCACTCTCTCAATGACGACAACTCCCCCGGGACCTCCTGTTCCAAGTGTAATTTGCAAGAGAGTCTCTAGATATCCCCAAAGCTCTGAGTCTTTTACTATCTCTGGTATGCCCGCAAATTGCAGATTATTCCACCTGCTGCGATTCTCCAAATCGTCTATCTTGGCGGCTTGCTGATCTACCAGGGCTGCGAGACGTTTTAACTCTGTCCCCTTCTCCTGCTAGGCATCCTCCTGTTGAGAGATCCAATGTTAAGCTTGTTGCAGTCTGGACCCAAACGTTGTAAATATATGTGCCAAAGTGTCTAATTTGCCATTTAAATCATCCAGTCTGGATCCCAAGGCCCCTAGTATGGCTGCAGTTACCTCCTCCATAACTGCTGTCTGTGAGGGAGAGGCCAGCAACGCTGGTGTCTCCGCCATCTTGACTGCTCCGGCAGGGTTCCTGTCTCTGTCTTTTTGGCAGTTTTCATCAACATTAAGGATTTTGCTCAGTTCAGCCTTATAAGACAAGTAGTCATTAGTGTTGGCTCTCTCTCCAGCTCATAAATTTGGGGGTTTTACCATAGTATAACCGTTGTGGTAAGGAAGCCTATCCTGACTTAGGGGAAAGGGAAAAAGGCAAAGAGTTCACCCTAGTAAAAGGGCCCCTTTTGCAAGGTCAGGGGAACAAAGCCACAACCTCACCTAGGAACCAGAAAACCCCCAGCTGGAACAGGTTTCATGTTTCCCCTAGTGAAATAAGGGAGAGTGAATACAGACCTAAGGTCCAAGACCCTTACGTCAGTAAGCTCCCTGATTACTCAGGTACCAGAAGGCAGAGTGATCTCCGTCACCTGGGAAGAGAGGAGGTGGGGCTAGAACCCTGGAGATATAAGCCTATGCTAGATTATAGTAGAGGAGAAGGAGAGAGGGTGGAAGAAACACCAGAAGCAAGGGCTGAGGCAAAGGCAAGAAGAGGAGAAAGAGAGAAGCTGATACAAGCCGAGGCACAGGTACAAGCCTAAGAAGCCTGATTAATGCTGAGCAGAGCAGGAGAAGCCTGACTAATGCTGGGCAGAGGTGCAGGAGACACTTTCAGCTCTAACAAGAGGCTGTCAGCTGAGCCCAGTGAGCCAGAAGGAGAGTCAGAGTCTATGCAGCTAGGAGAGCCTGATGCTGAGCTGAATGAGGAAGACACCCTCATGGATTGCTCTTTGTGCCAAGCCTTAGCCACAGAAGGGTTGAAGGAAAGCCAGCCCTGAGAGAAAACCCTCCAGAGAAAGGTAACCATAAGAAGCAGGTAGATAGATTGTAAATTCCCACATGGTAAAGAGGGGAAGTTTTACTAAGACGTAAGAACAAGCTGGAGTTGTGAATTGTGCTTGTTAACCACCTGCTACCTGTGAATTGAGACGGCAAGAAGCCAAATTAACTGTGAGGAAAAAGCTTTCTTTTAACTCTTGAATTTTCCTGAGAAACCTGAATAGAAAACTTTGCTTGCACGTTGAAAGTTTGTTCCTGCTTGGAGTTTTTGTTTTTCCTTGTAAATTGGAAAACAGCCTGGAAAGGTTTGAGACTGGAAAAGAAGGCAAACTGCCACAGAAGAAAGCCTGTTTTGGTGTTTTTGCTTTAACCAGCAAGGCTAAAGGATGCTGGTAGCCTTGCTGTTAAAAGGCTATGTTTTTCTGAGCTGAAGAATACTTTAAGCTGTCACTTTGGTTTTGGGTTTTTGTTTTGCTTATAACATGTTGTACATTGAAGAAGCCTGGAGAAGTATGCCTGAATGTGGTATTTATGAACCTTTTTTGTGCTCAATAAATTTCTGTCATTGCCTTACCCAAGGAGCCCGACTACAGCTTTCTACCTGAAGCCCAGATATAGTGCAATTAAACTACATTTCCCAGAAAGCATTGCGGGGAATTAGTCAGTTAAGGCTGAAAGGGGAAAGTTCCTTATACAACCACGCCCCTCTAAGCTGGAGGTGAGTGGTGAGGGCGTGACACCGTCTAAGAGGAAAAAACCTGGGAGAGATCTCACAGCACATCCAATCTCCCCCAGCATGTCACGTGACCTCCCAGGGCCTGCAATTTTAAAAAAGTTAGAAGGGGAGGGGAGGAGTGAAGTTACAAAAACTTAAAGTAGCAGTAACTTTCTTTTTTTTTTTTTTAAGAGAGGATGGGGGAAAGGAGGGCAGGGAGGTGGGAGTGCTAGGAGAAAGGGAGCAAATCTGCAAGGGGAATAGAGAAAGCGTAGTTACTCACCTGTAACATGTGATCTCCGGGAACAGCAGGAATCAGTCTTCACATATGGGTGACGTCCTTGACAGATCCCACGCGGGAACACTCCTCAGCATCCAACAAAAAGCATTTGGGAGCATCCCTCTGCACATGCATGCATGCCTTCCTGCTTTCCCAGCGATTCTCCTCGGCAACCATAAGAAGCAGGTGCATAGCAGAGAAAAAGGAAAAAGACCTACAACTCCTTGGAGAGGAGAGTGAGTTGTGAAGACCGATTCCTATTGTTCCCGGAGATCACCCGTTACAGGTGAGTAACTACGCTATCTCCAGGAACAAGCAGGAATGCAGTCTTCACATATGGGACTCCCTAGCTCCAGGCTACCGGAAAAACGGTGAGAAGTAGGGCCCGTTACAAACAGGAAAAAAACACTGAAGAACAACATGGGGGAGTCCAAGGGATCTAGTAAACTCAGCATAACCAGCATACCCCCATTGAGACGACAGTGGCAGTAACCTGGATGGCCAGAGGGAAGGAGGCATAGTTAAGTCCCAAAGAGGTGCTGTAGTATGGCTTGGCCAAATCATTGTCCTTACGAGAGTCCTTGTTCATACAGTAATGAGCTGCAAAGGTGTGAATCGAGGATCATGTGGCAGCACAGTAGACCTCTGCTATGGAGACAGAGCTTAAGTAGGCTATGGATGTGGCTATGATCCAAACACTGTGAATGGTAACATGATCCTCCGATGTCGGACTCGACTAAGCATATGCTCAAAGGATATGCAGTCTGCTATCCAAAAGGAAAGAGTGTGTTTGGTTATGGGGAGACCAAGGCGATTAGGGTCAAAAGAAATGAACAATTGCGAGGATTTCCAGTGTACCTTGGTTCTGTCAAGGTAATATGCTAAAGCCTACTTGCAATATAGAGTATGAAGTGCAGCCTCAGCCCACGATGAATGTGGCTTGAGAAAAAAAGTAAGAAGAATTACGAACTGGTTGAGATGGAAAGGAGAGACAACCTTCAGAAAGAAATGCAGATGCATTCTCAGGACTACCCTGCCATGGTGAAAATGTGTATAAAGCGCATGTGCAACTAACGCCTGTAATTCACTAAGAGAGTCGAGGTGAATGCAACAAGGAAGGAGACCTTCCAAGTAAGAAACCTGAGGGAGGTAGTGCCGAAAGGTTCAAAAGGAGGCTTAAGAAGTTGAGCAAGAACTACATTAAAGGTCCCAGGCGACAAGTGGGGGCTTGAATGGTGGTTTAGTCAAGAGGAGACCCGCATGAAGCAGGCTACCAATGGATGTGTGGAAACGTGTTTTCCATCAATCTTCCTGATGAGAAACCGAAACAGCACAGAGGTGGACATGAATGGAATTAATTTTGAGACCCATAGAAGAAAGGTGGAGAAGGTACAGCAGGAGAAACTGCGCACCAAACTGCAAACCGGCGCCACTTAAAGGCAGAGGTGTGGCAGGATGCTTGGAGGATATCCTTAATGGCAACCGGTAAACTGAAGTCAGAAAGGCCTACCCTCTCAGCAGCCAAGCCATCAGGTGCAGTGCATGGACACTGGGATGCAGCAGCAGCAGCAGCATAGTTACTCACCTGTAACAGGTGTTCTCTGGGGACAGCAGGAATCGGTCCTCACATATAGGTGACGTCAATGCCAACAGAGCCTGCGTGGAAGCTTCTCCCAAGTCTCCAACAAAAGCCTTTGGGAGATGCACCACACATGTGTGATCCCCTTCCCGCCCAAGGATGCCATCTTGCCACAGTCAAATGACATAGCTAAAGACGTTAAAAAAAAAAAAAAAAAAGACAAAGCAGCAACTCCACGGGGAGGAGAGAGGGTTGCGAGGACCAGGATTTCTGCTGTCCCCAGAGAACACCTGTTACAGGTGAGTAACTACACTTTCTCCAGGAACAAGCTGGAAGTCAGGTCTCACATATGGGACTCCCTGGCTATAGGCTACCAAAAACATGTAAAAACGCCACGGGTGAACAGGAAAGGTGAGCCGTGAGCAGCAGCAATGGAATCCCAAGTCAACAGGCTCTTGAGCGACCCAGTGTCCAGTGGGGAACCAGCACTCCGGTAGCCTGAACACAGAACGGTCGTAGGGCAGGAGCTGCCTACACCCTGAACAGATGACAGCATGCAGCCTGGCCGAAGGTGCTGTCCTGTCAGGACTCCCTCTCCAGGCAGAAATGAGTTGTGAAGGTATGGACAGAGGACCAGGTGGCAGCCCAGCAGATTTCCGGCAGAGGGATGAATGCAGGTTTGCCACAGATGCCACCATGGCCCTGATGCTGTGTGACATGAGTTGGTGCTCCAGCGAGAGCTCAGTCTACTCATAGGCGAAAGCAATGCAGTCTGCTACCCAAGCAGACAGAGTGTGCTTGGTCACATCTTCCCCCAGCTGACTGGGGTCCATAGGGGAAGAAAAGCTGACGGTCTTTGCGGGGCCCTGGGTCTGTTAGAGGTAGGAGGACAGGGCTCTCTTATATCCATTGTCTAAAGGATGGTCTCTGCCCTGCTGGCATGAGGACGTGGAAAGACGATGGGGAGCACTCTCTCTTGATTGAGGTGGAATGGGAACACCTTAGGAAGGAGTTTAAGATATGTGCAGAGCACAGAACCTTGTGTAAGGCGGATCCGCCACCAAGGCCTGAAGCTCGCTGACCCTGCAAGCAGACGTGAGCGCCCCCAGGAAGACAACCTTTCATGAAAGGTAATGCAGGTGGCAGGTATCCAGGGGCTCAAACAGTGGGCCGATGAGTTGTGAAAGCACCACATTTAGGCCCCACTCCGCTGCTGATGGGCAGACAGGAGGTCTGGATAATAGGAGGCCCTACAGGAAGAAGATTACGAAGGGCTGGGCAGAGAGAGGCTTGCTCTCGATAAGGTGGTGGTGCGCCACAAGAGTACTCAGGTGAACCCTGACCAAGTTGGACTTTAGTCCTGCTGGGACAGGTGAAGCAAATATTGCAGCACAAGCAGCACAGAGCATAAGAAAGGGTTAACCTGTGGCTCCGCGTGCCTCACAGAGAATCTGTGCCATTTGAAGGCATAAGCCCGTCTCGTAGAGGTCTTGCAGGAGGAACTCCTCAACCTCCCCTGAAAGGTTGAAAGAGGCCAAAAGCCAGGCTGATAGCGCCAGAGACCCCAGATAGCGCCAGAGACCTGGCGCAGTAGTCCCAGGTCGCTCCCCAAGGAGACAAGGGGCGCAATAGACATACAAAGGAGCATTGAAAACCATGTTTGCCTGGGCCACCGGGGGCCCACCAATATTAGTGATGCCCTGTCCCACTGAGCTTTGAAGAGAGAGTCTTGGCTATTAGCGGCATGGGCAGGAAGGTATAAGAAGGCTCCCCGTCCATGGGATGAGAAAGGCATCCGCTGTTACCAAGGACGGGTGTGGCTTTTGGGAGCAAAAGCGGGACAACTGAGAGTTGGCCGGACTGGTAAAGAGTTCTGCAACGGAGTCCCTCAGAACTGGAGGAGCCAAAAGGCCACGCTGGGGTCCAGCTGCCACTTGTACAGCTGGAGAACCCTGCTCAGCCTGTCTGCCAGGGCACTGTCCAGGCCTGGCAGATATACCGCCCGCAGGAGCATCCCATTGTGGTTCGCAGACAAGCAGAGGGTTAATGCCTCCTGGCAGAGAGTGTATGAAAGGGCTTGTTGATGTAGAACATTACGACCTGGTTATCCATTTGGATCAGCACTGATTGGTGCTGCAGACAGTGGTGGAAGGCTGAGAGCGCCACGGATATGCCCCAAAGCTCTAGAAGGTTGATTTGCTGTTGGCTTTCCGCCTGTGACCAACTACCCTGAGTGCAAAAGTCCTCGCAATGAGTCCCCCAGCCCAGAAAGGAGGCGTCCATGGTGAGGACTCTCTGGGGGGTGGGGGCCTGAAAAGGCATCCCAGACTGAAGATGCTGAGGCACTTACCACCAGCCGGAGGGTCACCTTCACCCTGTTTTGCAGCTGGCCTGTGGAGTGGAGGCACCACTGGGCCACCCTCATAAGAGGGCGAGAGTCCAGGGTAACATGGACGCCATGTGGCCCTGCAGTCACAGCAGAAGGTGAGCAGATACCGAGCATTGGTGCTGCAGGTGGTCGGCTCTGTACAGAGGCATGAAGGCTCTGGTCTTAACAGTGTCCAACCATCCCCACTATGAACCCTGGACACTGTGTCGGGAGGAGATGGGATTTAGGGTGGTTTATGATGAACCCCAGATACTGAAGGATATGATTTTGCAGGCCGTGGCCTGCTGCATCTCGGCTGCCAAAGCCCCTCTTATGAGCCATTCATCCAGGTAAGGGAAGACAAAGGCTCTTTGGAGGCAGAAGTGGGCCGGGTCCACCGCTAGGCACTTGGTGAAAACTCAGGGAGCAGAAGCTAGGACGAAGGGTAGTACCCTGTACTGATAGTGGTCGGCTCCTACCATGAATCTGAGGTACTGCCTGTGGCTGAGATGGATGAGGATGTGAGTGTATGAATCCTTTAAGTCCAAGGAGCATACCAGTCTCCCTGGTGGAAGCATGGCAGCAGTGTTCCAAGGAAGAGCATCTTGAACTTCTCCCACACCAGGAACCTGCTTAGATCCTGCAGGTCTAGGATAGGCCATAATCCCCACGTTCTTTTGGGCATCCCCTTTTTATCAAGCCACAATGGGTTAGCCAGAATGATGAGCTAAGGCTGCACTAAAGAGTTGAGGCTGAAAACAGAAAAGGGGGAGGAGGAGAAAAGGAAAAGGAAAAGCAAAATACTTAAAAAGAGAAATATAATACTGTGCTCCTTGCTTAACAATGAGAACTAGTCTCCAAATTCAGTGTCCATAATGGTTTGTAGAGTTTCTCTTGAGGGGCGGGGGAGAAGGGTTGTTTCCAATGGGTTCATTTTGCACATAATATAAGAGAAAAAACCCCTCATTCATAAGTAGGGCTTCTATGTACAAAAACACACTTAAAATAAATAAAAAATGACTCATTAGCAGGAAACCTGGCATTTCAGTGTATTTACATCACAGGTACTACTGCTGGGTACTCCGCGTGAATTAAACTTACATTCATGTAGGTGGAGGTTGCCAGTGCAGAAAGGACACAAAAACAAGGTGGAGTATCCAAAGCAGCTAACAGGAAGGATCAGAATGCTAGGGGAAGTGTTGTCTTTTTATATTTGTTTTGTTTATCCAATAAAACTCCTACTCTGTTTTTTTTTTTGGGGGGGGGGGGTAAGTCTCTCCAAATGGGTAAATTTTGTGCATACCATGACAGTCACAAATGACCTGGAAATGGGAATAACGGAGTAAGGTAATCAAATTTGCAGATGACACAAAATTATTAAAATTTGTTAAAACCCAAGAGGATTGTGAAAAATTGCAAGAGGACCTTGATAAACAGGAAGACGGGGCATCCAAACGGCAGATGAAATTTAATGTGGACAAGTGCAAAATTATGCACCTAGGAAAAAACAACCCAAACTATGGTTACACGATGCAAGGTTCCACATTGGAAACCACCACTCAGGAAAAAGATTTGGGCATCATCGTGGATAACATGTTGAAACCCTCCATCGTGCGCAGTGGCAGCCAAGAAAGAAAAAAAAAATGCTAGGAATCATAAGGAAAGGAATGGAGACTAAAACAAAAGATATTATAATGCTCTGTATTGTTCCATGGTGTGACCGCACATTGAATATTGTATGCAATTCTGATCTCCTTATCTTAAAAAGGATAGCGTAGTTACTCACCTGTAACAGGTGCTCTCCAGGAGCAGCAGGAATCAGTCCTCACTTACGGGTGACGTCGGCGCCGACGGAGCCCTCGCGGAGCAATTTTCCCCAGCTTTCAAAGAAAGCCTTTGGGAATTGCAGCGCGCATGCGCGGTCCTCTTCCCGCCCAAGGGTGCCATCTTAGCCAGTCAGATGACATAGCTAAAAAAGACAGCATAAAAATTTGCAAAAAAACTAAAGCAGATGATTGCAACTCCAAGGGGAGGAGGGAGGGTTGTGAGGACTGATTCCTGCTGCTCCTGGAGAACACCTGTTACAGGTGAGTAACTACGCTTTCTCCAGGACCAAGCAGGAAGTCAGTCCTCACTTATGGGACTCCCAAGCTCAAGGCTACCGGAGACCCTAAGCACAAAAATGAGCTCCCTCTAGCTCAGCAGCACAGAAGGAAAGAATCTTCGCTGAATTATTACCCACCGGTAGCCCACATCCGGGATGGAGGGTAGGAGTTGCTCAGACCTCAAAGAGATTACGGAGGACTGCCTGTCCGAAAGCACTGTCCCTGCGGGACTCCCTCTCGAGACAGTAATGGACCGCAAAAGTCTGGCTCGAAGACCAAGTAGCGGCCCGGCAGATGTCTGCCAGCGGAACAGAGCGGAGGTAAGCCACTGACGTAGCCTTTGCCCGAACGCAATGAGCCGTGACTCGACCTTCCAAGGAGAGTCCGGCTGCCCCATAAGCCCAAGAGATACAGTCCGCAACCCAGATGGACAGAGTACGCTTGAAGACCGGGAGCCCCAATTTATTGGGGTCAAAAGACACAAAAAGCTGAGCAGCTTTACGGTGCTCCCGCGTACGGTCAAGGTAGAAGTTCAATGCCCTTCTACAGTCCAGGGTATGGAGGACCGTTTCAGCTCGGCTGGAGTGCGGTCTGGGAAAGAAGGTTGGAAGTACCACCTCCTGATTGATGTGAAAAGGGGAGACCACTTTTGGAAGAAATTTTGGGTGAGTCCGTAGGACTACCCTATTTTTGTAGAACCGAGTGTAAGGGGGATCAGACACGAGGGCCTGCAATTCACTGACGCGTCTAGCGGAAGTGAGGGCTATCAAGAACAGTGTTTTCCAAGAAAGAAAACGGAGAGAACAGGTAGCCATAGGTTCAAAAGGCGGACAGGTGATCCGCTGTAAAACCACATTCAGGTCCCAGTCAGGCGCTGGCGGGCGCAGAGGTGGTTTAAGTAGAAGGAGACCTCGGAGAAACCTCGCTACGAGAGGGTCGTTGGAGAGAGGTCTGCCGTCCACAGGCACATGATGTGCTGAAAGAGCACTGAGGTGAACTTTGACGGAGTTGGACTTAAGTCCCAGATTAGAGAGGTAAAGCAAGTACTGCAAGACCACCGACACCGGGCAGGAGAAGGGATCCTGAGACTGTCGGGTACACCAAACGGAAAAACGACGCCATTTAAGGGCGTAGCATTTGCGTGTAGAAGGTCGTCGCGAAGCTAAGACGACCTCCTCCACCTCTGCCGGCAGGAGAAGGGGAGCAAGGACTACCCTCTCAGCAGCCAGGCCATTAGGTTGAGAGACCTGAGGTTGGGGTGTAGCAGAGACCCCTGATCCTGAGTGAGGAGATCCGTTTGTAACCCCAGAGGGAATGGATCCTCCACCACTAATTGCAGCAGGAGTGGAAACCACGGCTGTCTGGGCCAGCGAGGGGCCACCAGGATCATGAAGGCTTTGTCTCGGAGAACCTTGAAAAGAGTCCGAGAGACTAGCGGGATGGGAGGGAAAGCGTACAAAAGGCTCCCCGACCATGAGAGTAGAAAAGCGTCCGCCGCAACTCGAAGGGGGTGTGGCTGACGAGAGCAGAAGCGAGGAAGTTGCCGGTTGTGAGGACTGGCAAAGAGATCCACCGTGGGGAGGCCCCACTTTAGAAAGAGCTTCTGAACTACCAAGGGATCCAGGCGCCACTCGTGCGGCTGGAGGATCCTGCTGAGTTTGTCCGCCAGGCAATTCTCTTGGCCTGGGAGATAAACTGCCTTGAGGAGAACGCCGTGACTGACGGCCCAAGAGCAGAGCTTCTGTGCTTCCCGGCAGAGAAGGAAGGAGTCCGTGCCCCCTTGCTTGTTCACGTAGAACATGGCAACTTGATTGTCCGTCTGGACAAGGACGGACTGGTGAGAGGTCAGGTGGGAGAAGGCCTTGAGAGCCAGGCGGATCGCTCTGAGCTCCAGGAAGTTGATCTGCTGAGCAGACTCCCACGTGGTCCAGAGGCCCTGAGTACGTGCCCCTTGGCAATGTGCTCCCCAGCCCAGGAGGGATGCATCTGTTGTCAGCACCCGGCCGGCTGAGGTGAATGGAAAGGCATGCCGAGTATGAGGTTCGGCCGATGAAGCCACTACTGGAGAGACGAGATCAGCGGCTCGGAGACGCGCACTAGGTCTGCTAGGCCGCCTGTGGCTTGCTGCCACTGCTGGCGGAGACACCATTGAGCAGGCCGCATATTCAGGCGGGCATTGGGGGTCACATGGACGGTGGAAGCCATATGGCCGAGTAGTCTCAGGAAGCGCCTGGCGGAGACCAGGGGCTGGCTGCGAAAACGGTCGGCTAGGTCCATGAGCCGTTGAGCTCTGTCGAGCAGTAGGAACGCTCGTGCCTGAGGAGTGTGCAGCCTTGCGCCGATGAACTCGAGATCCTGTGAGGGGAGCAAAGTGGACTTTGCAAGTTTATAACAAAGCCCAAGTACTGCAGAAGAGTCACCGTGCGGCGTGTGGCGTTGGTGACCTCCGGAGCGGACGCTGCCCTGATGAGCCAGTCGTCGAGGTACGGAAAGACATAGAGGCCGTGAAGCCGGAGATGGGCCGCCACCACCGCGAGACATTTTGTGAAGACTCGCGGTGCGGAGGACAGGCCAAAGGGCAGTACTCTGTACTGGTAATGATTTCCGGCCACCACAAACCTTAGGTACTGGCGGTGGCTTGGGTGGATAAGGATGTGCGTGTAGGCATCCTTTAGATCCAAGGAGCATAGCCAATCTCCCTGCTGGAGGTAGGGCAGAAGGATTCCAAGGGTAAGCATCTTGAACTTCTCCCGCACGAGGAACTTGTTGAGGTTGCGCAAGTCCAGGATGGGTCTGAGGCCTCCTGTTCTTTTTGGTATTAGAAAATACCTGGAATAAAAGCCTTGACCTTTCAGGTGGTGGGGCACCGGTTCCACCGCCTGTTCCTGTAGAAGACCTGCTAACTCCTGAAGGAGTAATTCCCTGTGCAGAGGGGGTCGTGGAGGTTCTCCCGGAAAATAGGAGGGAGGGACCTGGTGGAAGTGGAGAAGATAGCCTTCTCGCACGACTTGAAGCACCCAGGCATCTGAGGTGACGCTGGACCACCTGTGGGCGAAGTGAACCAGCCGGCCTCCGGTGCTGGGAGGAACCAGCGGGGGGGAAGAGGCTATGCTTGAGGAGTCAAAAACCCCCACCCTGCTGAGCAGGGGCTGGTGGTGCAGGCTTGGGGGCTTGCTGCCTACGGGACCCGTTACCCCGTCCCTTGGCCTGCTGGCCCTGTTGGGGAGCTGCAGGGGCCTGATAATGGGGGTATTGTTTGTAGGCAGCCACCTTCCTCGGGTAAAAGGACTTCTTTCCCGAGCCCTTCTTTTTCTGGGAAGGGGCGGAGGTCTTCCTAGAAAGCCTAGCCCTGGTGAGAGTCTCCGTCTCAATTTGTGCAGCCTTTTCAGCCATGGGCTTGCCAAAGAGGTTTTCGCCTCGGCAGGGGACATCGACCAACTTGTCCTGCACCCAGGGCTCAAGGTCAGACGACTGAAGCCAAGCCTGTCGGCGGGCACCGATGCCGGCTGCGGCCACTCGAGCCGATGCTTCAAAGCCATCATAGGCTGCTCGGGATATGAATTTTGAGCATTCCCGAATGCCAGTGGACAAGGCCAGGAACCTCCGCAAGGGTTCCTCGGACAAACCAGCGGAGAATCCGGCTAGCTCTTTAGCCAGGTCTCGGAGATACATGCCCATGTATAGCTGGTAGGTCTGGACACGACACGCAAGCATAGAGCCCTGGAAACACTTCTTACCAAGGCCATCCAGGTTACGGGCCTCCCTGCCAGGAGGCACCGAGGAGTGCATCTTCTGGCTCTTAAGACGATGCATGGCCGATTCCACTACCATGGAATGGTGTGGTAGCTGTGCTTTTTGGAAGCCAGGGCTCTTGCGGACTCGATAGATAGAATCGACCCGCTTGCTCAGGACCGGCGAGGTGGCCGGACTCTCCCACAAGCGGAAGAGTAGTCGTTCCAGCATGGGAGGAACCGGTACAGTAAAGTGTTCCCTGGCGGGAGAGTCATACTGGAGGGCGTCGAGCTCTTCGGCTCGAGGCTCCTCCTCGGGGTCCGCAGGGAAGGCCAAAGCCTTGGCCATATCCCTGACGAAGTCCGAGAACCGGGCATCCTCCGGGGGGGACTGCTTCCGAGGTTCGGACTCCGGTGAGTCCGAGGGGACACACCGAGTCCGGAAAGAATCAGGCGACTCTTCCTCTTCAGACTCCCAGACCGACTCCGACGAGGACTCGGTGGGGTCGGCCCGGGCAGGGCGCGGCGCCTGCCGCCCCGACGCCGAGGGAGTCGGCGTCGGCGACCTCGGTCCCGAACGGGAGGCCGAGGGGGACCTCGACCGAGGATCGACTCGAGTTCGCATCGACTCGAGGATCGGCTCGGTCTCCGGGGTCGACTTAGACGTCGAAGTCCCGGCGGTCGGGGCAGCGGCGCCAGCGAAGCCAGCGAGCAGTGCCCGCTGCTGGTCCATGAAGGCAGACAGTCTGCTCTCCAAGGCCGTCAACCTGAGTCCGAGCTCAGGTGACCCAGCAGCCCCCGACTCGGGCCCCGACGGCGTCGGGCCCGACGTCGGCTGTCGCGGAGGCGAGTCCAGGAGGACCACAGGACTTACCCGAGCAGGCAGCTCCGACTCCAGGCGAGGTTGCTTCGTGAGGTGCTCCTTCTCCAAGGACCCGGGACGGCTATCGGGGCTATGCGACCTGGCCCTCGCGGAGCCAGGAGCGTCCACCGACGCCGCCCTCGCGGGTTTCACCTTACGTCGATGGTCCCCGGAGGGAGAACCCCTGTCGGAGGAACTCCGGCGACGGTCCGAGCTGGAACCTTTGGACGCGGAGGCCTCCGACGAGGTCCGGGTACGGCTGGGGTCAGCGAAGATCCTATCCCGCTGATGCCGCCGACTTCTCAACGCTTTGGAGGACATTTTGCCGCAGGGACCACAGATCATTTCTTCATGATCCGGGCCCAGGCAGCGGAGGCAAAAGTCGTGTGTGTCAGTTAGTGACATATTTCGGTCACACTGACCACACCGCTTGAAACCACTGGCAGCCATCGGGGGAAAAAGGGCCCCGGCGAGGTCAAAGGACCGGGCTGCCAGGGAAAAACCGAAAACGAAAGCTGACTAAGTCAGAAAAACCGAAAAGAAGAAGAGGACTCGTGACCGGCGTCGCGAGTCCGGGCGGGAAAAAGACCGGCGTCGAACCGAAGGAAAAAAGAATAAATTATGAAGAAATATCAACTTTTTCGCGGGGACACGACGGGTACGTCTGTAGGGCTCCGCGGAAAAAAGAAGACTGGCTAAGATGGCACCCTTGGGCGGGAAGAGGACCGCGCATGCGCGCTGCAATTCCCAAAGGCTTTCTTTGAAAGCTGGGGAAAATTGCTCCGCAAGGGCTCCGTCGGCGCCGACGTCACCCATAAGTGAGGACTGACTTCCTGCTTGGTCCTGGAGAAATAATGTTATTAGAAAAAAGCACAGAGAAGAGCCACCAAAATGGCTCTCCTATGAGGAGAGGCTAAAATGGTTAGGGCTCTTCAACCTGGAAAAAAGACGGCCGAGGGGAGATATGATATATAAATTAATGAATAGAGTGGAATGTGTAAATGCAGATTGATTGTTTACATCAGGGGTCACCAACCTGCGGCCCACGAGGTCCCTTCGTGCGGCCCGCGAGGCTCTACCTCGGTTAACATTACGTGCGGACCGCCAAGGATTCCCGCCATAGTATCTGCGGCCCGCGGCATGCTCGGCGGGTTCAACGGCACGTGACCGGTTTCCCAAGAGCAGCGCGCAAATTAGAGGACCAATCAGCAATCAGGCTTAAACTTTGATTCTGTTTTTGCAGCTATCGATAGAATTCCTGTTCTCTTTTTTCCCCATGGCTTCCCCCACGAACAAGAAGCGCAAGCTCAGCGATGAGAACCGCGGCTTCAACCCTGAGTGGAACAAGCTCTTCTTCACGCTGCACAAGGATCGTGCGCTGTGTGTCATCTGTCAGAAGACCGTTGGCGGCCCGCGAGGGGGGTGCGGCCCGCGAGGCTCCCGGTAGTCGGCTGTGCGGCCCGCGGCCCTCTGGAGGTTGGTGACCCCAGGTTTACACCATCAAAATACAGAAAGACTAGGGGACATGTAATGAAGCTAAAGTGTAATGTTTATGTTTATTTAAATTTGATATACCGCCCTATGTTACATCAGGGCGGTTTACAGGTACAATCTTACTATTTAAGATTAATAAGAGAAAATATTTTTTCACTCAACATGTAATCAAACTCTGGAATTCGTTGCCAGAGGATGTAGAAAAAGCTGTTATTGTAGCTGGGTTTGAGAAAGGTTTGGACAAGTTCCTGGAGGAAAGGTCCATAAACCATGATTGAAGGGGACCCGGGAAATCCACTGTTTGCTAGGTACTTGTGACCTACATTGACCACTGTTGGAAACAGGATACTGGGCTTGATGGACCTTGGTCTAACCCAGTATGGCATATCTTATTTTCTTAAGTCATGAACCTCACTTCTAAGCCAGGGTATGTGGGAATATGATCTCAGTCTCTCAAGTTTACTGCTAATGCTCGGCATAATACTTGCATTGTACCAAAGACAGTCTCCCCTCTGGAGTTCATAAGATGTTATGTGTGTGGGTAATTTATCAAGGTGTACTTGGAAATTCCTCTTCAGTCTGGCATTTGAAGCGATAATCACCCCATCTGGCACGTCCAGGGGCATTCTGGCCAGCCTGCAACTATGTCAATTACTCCTTGATCTCCTGGGAGAGAGGAACAGTCCGGTTGAACAACTAAGAAGAGGGAGACCAGAGGGTTAGCCAGTGTCTGAGGAGGGCGCATGTGCACTTTGGCCTATGGAACTAGTTCCAGGGTCAAACCACGGACCTGAGAATTTGGGGGTAGTCCCAGACTTGCGGAGCTAACAGAGCCAAATGCCCTGAGTTGGCTCTAAAGTTTAAAAGAACTTTTTCTCTGTTGTATTTCTTGCAGTGGAGAGTACTGAACTGAACTCAGAGATATTCCAAGTCCTGGAAGGGATTCAAGTTGCTCCTGGGATAGTTGATCATCAATCCCAGTCTTTTCATCCAATGAATCACCAGGTATGTGCGGTGCCTGGACGTCTCCAGGGATCCCAACTGAATCAGCCAGTTGTCCAAGTACAGGAGAATCCAGATGTCCTACCTGCACAGGAATGCCGCCTCTACTCTCATGGCCTGCAAGAAGTTGTAAGGAGCAGTGGTCAAGCAAAAGGGCAAGGCATGGAACTGAAAATGACAGCCCAGAACACAGAAGCAGAGAATCCACTGATGTAGCTCCTAAATGAGAATATGAAATTATGTTTGGGCAAGATCCAGGGAAATGAGGGACTCCCCCTGCCTGACCAACATAATGCATGACCTGACAGTCTCCATGAAGAAGCAGGGGTCTCCGAGTTTGGCATTGGCTGCCTGACATTGACTGTCTTCAGGTCCAGGACAGATCAGAAGGAACCTCACTTCTTGGGCACCACTCTAGATGGAGTTTTAGTGGAGTCTCAAGCACACAGAGCACCAAAGGGACTGCCTTTTTGTGGACTAAGACCCATAGGATGAATAGGCCCAACCCAGACTCTTAGTAATCGAAGACATCTCCAGGCTCCACATGAGGCACTCCTGGAATATTTAGGCCTGTGAGCAAGCATACTCAATCCCCAACTTCTCCAGGCCACCCTGAAGAATAACCCTCCATTAAAAGTGTTTGCTCAGTTGCAGTTTGGAGGCAGCATCTGCCAACCAATTAAAGAGCCAGTGCTATCGACTGACTAATGCCATTGCCACCATGGAAAAGATTCTGATCAAGTCATAAAGGGCACTAGTCATACAGGCAGCCCACAACTCCAATTATATAGCCCATGAGCTGTATGGCCACAAGAAATGGGCAGGTGAAAGGGCTTAGCAGTGGTGCTTAACCCCCCATCTCATAGAGACAGAGGTGATCAAGGGACCCAGATCTCCTAATAAGAAAGTATGGGCCACCGACCCCCTCAGAGGGGACTGACAAATGGCAAGAACTAAGAACAGCCTGTGAGCCGTTTTGGCAGCTGCTTCTCAAGCCATTAGAAAGAAGGGGGCAATAGGATCC
Source organism: Ichthyophis bannanicus (assembly GCA_033557465.1). Taxonomy (NCBI): domain Eukaryota; kingdom Metazoa; phylum Chordata; class Amphibia; order Gymnophiona; family Ichthyophiidae; genus Ichthyophis; species Ichthyophis bannanicus. The sequence goes on along the minus strand of CM066033.1, from coordinate 1,140,204,173 downwards.
AGAGGCCCTATGGACTTGAGGATGTGACCACTCCACTATGCCTCCCCTTCTGTGGGGACCACAAAAGGTCGCAGAACGTGTCGGGGGGGGGGTTAGGGGAACAGGGGGAGCACAGCATAGTTGAGATACCCAACATGGCTCCCGAAAATACCACGAACGTTAGCCCCAAGGCAATCCTATAGGACAAAAAACTGCAGCCACTGGGAAAAATGCCAAAGGCTGCAGGTTGCATCAGGCAACAATTAGCATAGCAGTGGCCCAAAGGAAAAAAATCAAAACAATTCTTGTCAGAAAAAAATTGAGAACGAAAGTGGCAAAAAATGAATGCCAAAATGTGTAAGCCTGGCCGGGGAAGGCCACAACTGCCCCATCGGCCTATCCGCCAGAGGAGTTTTTTTTGTTTTGTTTTTTTAAATTTAGAGCTATTTTCTTACAAGCAACAGAGAGTAAAATACAGCCCCCTTGAAATTAATGATTCGATCATTAGGAACGTAGATAGTTAGGTGGCTGGTGGATGTGAGGATCGCCTGGTAACATGCCTTGCCTGGTGCGAAGGTAGTGGACCTCACGCGCCACCTAGATAAGGTCTTAGATAGTGCTGGAGAGGAGTCTGCTGTCTTGGTACATGTTGGTACCAATGACATAGGAAAATGTGTTAGGGAGGTTCTGGAGGCTAAATTTAGGCTTTTAGGTAGGAAGTTGAAATCCAGAACTTCCAGGGTAGCGTTCTTCGAAATGCTTCCCGTTCCACACGCAGGACCCAAAAGGCAGGCAGAGCTCCGGAGTCTCAATGCGTGGATGAGACAATGGTGCAGAGATTAGGGTTTTGGATTTGTTAGGAACTGGGGAACATACTGAGGAAAGGAGGGGCTCTTCCGAAGGGATGGGCTTCACCTTAACCGGGATGGAACCAGGCTGCTGGCATTAGCCTTTAAGAAGGTGATAGAGCAGCTTTTAAACTAGATAATAGGGGAAAGTCAACAGTCGCACAAGAGCGCATGGTTCAGAAGAATGTATCCTTGAAGGATACTACCAAAAGCAGAGAGGTTCCAAAAAATAGTAAAGTAGCCCAAATGCCCTCGAGTATGGAGCAGACAGAGCTTAAAGATCCCAAATTACCCATGCCTACCAATAGCCAAATTAATATGAATAAAATACAGTCTCTAAAATGCTTGTATGCAAATGCTAGAAGTCTAAAAAATAAGATGGCAGAGTTAGAATATATAGCACTAAATGAGAGGTTAGATATGATTGGAATTTCATAGACATGGTGGAAGGAGGACAACCAGTGGGACACTGATACCTGGGTACAAACTATAGCGTAATGATAGAGCTGATCAAATTGGTGGAGGAGTTGCATTCTATGTTAGAGAGGGCATTGAGTCAGAAAGGATTAAAGTTTTGCAGGAAACAAAATTTACAGTAGAATCTCTATGGATTGAAATTCCATGTAAAAAGGGGAAGTGGAGGTGTACTATCGACCGCCTGGCCAGAATGAACAAATGGATGATGAAATGCTCAAAGAAATCAAGGAAGCTAACAAAAGTTACAGCACAGTAATAATAATGGGTGATTTCAATTACCCCGATATCAACTGGGTCAGTGTCACGACAGGACATGCTAGGGAGATAAAGTTCCTAGATGTAATAAATGACTGCTTCTTGGAGCAGCTTGTTCATGAACAGACCAGAGGGGAAGCCATATTGGACCTAGTCCTTAGTGGAACACCAGATCTGGTGCAAGAGATAAGGGTGTTGGGGCCACTTGGCAATAGTGATCATAGCATGATCGCGTTTGATTTAATTAGAGGAGGAGGGATAGTAAGGAAATCCACAGTACTATCTTTTAACTTTCGAAAGGGAGACTATGATAAAATGAAGAAAATAGTTAAGAAAAAACTAAAAGGAGCAGTTGCAAAGGTTAAAGACTTACATCAAGCTTGGGTATTGTTGAAAAATGCTATCTTTCAAGCCCGGACCACACTTTAAGAAAAGTGGAAGGAAGTCCAAAAACCTGCCAGCATGGTTTAAAGGTGAGGCCAGAGAGGCTGTTGTTGCCAAAAAAGCATCTTTCAGGAAATGGAAAAAAGAGCGAAAACGAGGAAACCTGGAAACAGCACAAGCATGAGCAAGTTAAATGCAAGGCATTGATAAAGCAGGCAAAGGGAGAATTTGAGAAGAAGCTTGTTGCGGAAGAAAAACGCGTAATAAAGACTTTTTCCAGTATATTCGTAGCAAAAAAGCTATGAGAGAGTCAGTTGGTCCATTAGATGACAGAGGGGTTAAAAGTGCACTAAGAGGCGACAAGGCAATAGCAGAGAGACTGAATGAATTCTTTGCTTCGGTCTTTACTGAGGAAGATGTAGGGATGTTACCCATGACTGAAGTGGTATTTAAAGGTGCGGAAGAACTGAAGGAAATATTGATACATCGGGAAGATGTATTACAACTATTAGATAAACTAAAGAGTAGCAAATCACCTGGGCCGGATGATATAGATCCAAGGATGTTGAAAGAACTGAAATGTGAGATTGCAGACCTGCTATTAATAATCTGTGAACTTTCATTAAAATCATCTGTAATACCTGAAGATTGGAAGATGGCGAAAGTAACACCAATTTTTAAAAAGGGTTGCAGGGGTGATCCGGGAAACTACAGACAAGTGAGCCCGACGTCAGTACCGTGAAAAATGGTAGAAACCATCATAAAGAACACAATTGCTAAACATGTAGATAGTCATGGCTTAATGGGAGACAGCCAACATGGCTTTAGACAAGGAATATCTTGTCTTACTAATCTGTTTTTTTTGAAGGTGTGAATAAACAGGTAGACAAAGGTGAGTTGGTTGATATAGTGTTTTTGGACTTTAAGAAAGCCTTTGACAAGGTCCCTCATCAGAGACATTTGGCAAAACTAAAGAGTCATGGGATAGGAGGCAGTGTACTATTGTGGATCAGGAACTGGTTAAACGATAGAAAGCAGAGGGTAGGGCTAAATGGCCAATTTTCCCAGTGGAGAAAGGTAAAAAGTGGTGTACCCCAGGGATCTGTGCTGGGTCCGCTGCTTTTTGACATATTCATAAATGACCCGGAAAAGGGAATAACGAGTGAGGTTATCAAATTTTCAGATGACACAAAACTATTTAAAGTTGTTAAAACCCAAGAGGATTGTGGAAAATTGCAAGAGGATCTTGATAAATTGGAAGACTGGGCATCAAAGTGGCAGAAGAAATTTAATGTGGACAAGTGCAAAGTTATGCACCTAGGGAAGAACAACCCAAAAACTTTGGTTACATGATGCAAGTTTCCACATTAGGAACCTCCACCCAGGAAAAAGATTTAGGCGTCATTGTGGATAACATGTTAAAACCCTCGGCCCAATGTGCAGTGGCGGCCAAGAGAGCAAATAGAATGCTAGGTAGCATAAGGAAAGGAATGGAAAATAAAACAAAGAATATTATAATGCCTCTATATTGTTCCATGGTGAGACCGCACTTTGAATATTGTGTGCAATTCTGGTCACTGTATCTTAAAAAGGATATAGCGTTATTAGAAAAGGTTCAGAGAAGAGTCACCAAAATGGTAAAGGGGGCGGAAGGATACCCCTATGAAGAAAGGTTAAAAAGGTTAGGGCTCTTTAACCTGGAAAAGAGAAGGCTGAGGGGAGATATGATAGAAGTCTATAAATTAATGAACGGAGTGGAATGGGTAATCGTAGATCGATTGTTTACGTTATCAGAATATAGAAAGACTAGGGGGCATGCAATGAAGCTACAGGGTAAACTATTTAAGACTAATAAAAGAAAATATTTTTTCATTCAACATGTAATCAAACTCTGGAATTTGTTACCGGAGGATGTAGTAAACAGGAATTATACTTACCTGGTAATTGTGGTTCCTGGAGTGACTCCAGTTTAGTCCTCCATCTCCGTGCTGCAGGAGGAGGTGCACAACCCAGAGGTGGAGGACTAAACTGGAGGAACGATAAAGAAAGGCTGTTAGTGTAGCTGGGTTTAAAAAAGGTTTGGACAAGTTCCTGGAGGTAAGGTCCATAAACCATTATTAAGAAGGGACCCAGGATATCAATGCTTGACCCAATACAAGCATTGTGGAACCTGTGTCTTTTGGGGAAACTGCTAGGTATGTATGATCTAGACTGGCCACTGTTGGAAACAGGATACTGGGCTTGATGGACCTTGGTCTGACCCAGTATGGCATATTTTATGTTCTTTATGTTATGTTATGTAATGGGGCAGGAAAAGGAAATAGAAAAAAATTCAAAGACAAATTTAGCAAACAGATATAGGACGGGAAGAGGGAAGAAGGGCCTGGGCCTAACTTGCCAACCTCCTTTAAGAAGATGCTATGGGGCTCCTTGTCTGCTCTCTGGCCCACCAAGTGCTAGGAACCTGTGGGTAGCAGTGCTGAACTCAGGGCAAGCTATCAGCTCAAGGAAACTGAGACATACCCAAGCTCTGAGCAAACATTAGACCTATAAATCTTAGGCCACAGGACTATAACCTCTACCAGAAGAGACAGACTATCTGCACTGCTGCAACAGTCCACACACCTTGCCACCTGTTGGAGGAAGACAATACTGGCTTCCTTCAGTGCTGCACGACCAAATATACCTAGTGATAATATCACTGAAACTGCTCAAGTCTGCTGGCTGACGAACACAACCTATATATCTATACCGATCTAGAAGGATTATAATATTTATTTTATTTATTTATTTAGTATACATTTGTATACCGCTACTTCCAGCGATCAGCAGCGGTTTTGATTACAGATTGGAAATTGTCAAATCATGACAGGAAATTTTTGAGGTATAAACACATTGATTAGACAGGAAAGCACAGCACACAGAGAACTATTTTACAGGGAACATGGGCTATGGAGGGTTAAGTGGCTTGCCCAAGACCACAAGGAGCACCTGTGGGACTAGAAACCCCAGTCCTTCCGGCCCAAGGTTGCTGTCCTCTAGTGGGATTTGAACCCCCGACCTTCCGGTCCGAAGTACCTTGCCCCAACCACTAGGCCACTCCTCCACTCCAGGCTATTTATGCACAAATGTGGCTACATATGTGCAAAAAAGGTCTAACCAAAATTACTCCCTATATGTGCTTCCCATAATAAGTCGATGCTGTTTTATACACTGTGGCTTTGATGCAGCAAGTGCTATTTGTGCTTATTTACCGCTTTTCATGAATCAAAGTGGTTTACAGAGAACTCAAAGGATTAAACATTACATTAAACAAACAACAAACAAAAAATACATGATATGTCAGAATGCTGCACTAAGCTCCAGGGCACAGTGTTCTAACACAAGCGCTAAAACTAATTTTCATTCCCAATGCAGTATACTGGAGGCAAAATTTAGGTTTTTAGGTAAAAAGTTGAAATCCAGAACTTCCCGGGTAGCATTCTCTGAATTGCTTCCCATTCCACACACAGGACCCAAAAGGCAGGCATAGCTCCAGAATCTCAATGCATGGATGAGATGATGGTGCAAGGAAAAGGGTTTTGGATTTGTTAAGAACTGGAAAGCACTTTTCCGAAAGGATGAGCTCCTCCTTAACCAGTATGGAACCAGGCTGCTGGCATCAACCTTTAAAAAGGAGATAAGGGAAAGCTGACAGTCACCCAACAGCGCATGGTTCGGAAGGATGTATCCTTGAAGGATACTAGCAAAAGAGGAAAGTTAGGGTATACCAAAAGAAAGGTTCCAATATAAATAAAAGTAACCCAGATACTCTTAAATACAGAACAGAAAGAGCTTAAAGATTACAAATTAACCCTATCAACTGATAACCAATTAGTATGAATAAAATGCAACCTCTAAAATGCCCGTATTCAAATGCTAGAAGTCTAAAACATAAAATGGGAGAGTTAGAATATATATCACTAAATGAAAGGTTAGATATAATTGGCATCTCAGAGACCTGGTGGAAGGAGGACAACCAATGTGGACTGTGAAACCTGGTAACAAACTATATCGCAACAATAGAGTAGATCAAATTGGTGGAGGGGTTGCACTGTATGTTAGAGAAGGCATTGAGTCACACAGGATTAAAGCTTTGCAGGAAACAATACACTGTAAAATCTCTATGGATAGAAATTCCATGCAAAAGGGGGAAGGCGGTGGCAATGGGGGTGTACTACCATCCGCTGGGCCAGAATGAACAGATGGATGATGAAATGCTAAAAGAAATCAGGGAAGCTAACAGAAGTTACAATACAGTAAATAATGGGTGATTTCAAATACCCTGGTATTGACAGGGTCAATGTCACAGCAGGACATGCTAGGGAGATAAAGTTTCTACATAAAATGATTGTTTCTTGGAACAGCTGTTTCATGAACCAACAGGAGGTGAAACTATTTTGGATCTAGTCCTTAGTAGAACATAGCATCTGGTGCAAGAGAGATAAGGGTATTGGGACCACTTGGCAATAGTGATCATAGTATAATCACACTTGATTTAATAAATGGAACGGGGACGGCAAGGATATCCATAGTACTACCTTTTAACTTTCAAAATGGAGACTATGATAAAATTTGGTAAAATAGTTAAGGAAAAACTAAAAAAAGCAGCTGCAAAAGTTAAAAGATTTGCATCAAGCATGGGCGTTGTTTAAAAATACTATCTTGGAACCACAGACCAGATGTATTCCTGGCTTTAAGAATAGTAGAAGGCAGGCCATAAAACTGCCAGCATGATTTAAAGGTGAGGTCAGAGAGGCTGTTATAGCTAAGCGAAAATCTTTCAGGAAATGTAAAAAGGAAATAAATGACAAAAATGGGAAACATAAGCAATGGCAAGTTAGATGCAAGGCATTGATATGGCAGGCAAAGAAAGAATTAGAAAAAAAAAGCTTGCCGTGGAAGCAAAAACGCATAATAAAAGCTTTTTCAAGTACATTTGTAGCAAAAAAAAAACAACTTGTGAGAGAGAGTTGGCTGGACCATTAGATGCTGGGAGGTAAAAGGGGCGGTAAGGGAGGACAAGGCCCTAGCAGAGAGACTGAATGAATTCTTTGCTTCAGATTTTACTGAAGATGTAGGGAGGTTACGCATGTCTGAAATGGCATTTAAAGGTGATGTATCAGAAGAACTGAAAGAAATATTGATAAACCGGGAAGATGCCTTCCAAGATGCGTTACTTAAACAAATGGTGATGGAACCAACCAGGGAGAGCTTTAGTGCTGGATTTGGTGCTCACCAACGGAGATAGCGTGTTGAATATCCAGGTGGGTGCCCATGTGAGCAGCAGTGATCATCACACGGTGTGGTTTGAGATTAAGCCAAAGTGGAGTCCAATCACAGCAAACTCCAAAGTCTTAGACTTCAAAAACGCTGACTTCAGTAAAATGGCCAAGCACCTGAAGGAGATGCTAGTAGGGTGGGAGGGGTTAAGGGAAGTGGAATTGCAATGGGCTAATCTAAAGAAAACAATAAAAGGTGCAACAGATACATATGTAAGGAAATTAAATAAAAACAAGAGGAAAAGAAAACTTATTTGGTTCTCCAAAGAAGTGGTTGCACAAATAAAGGCAAAAACCACAGCTGTCACAAAATTCAGAAACTTGCAAACAGATGAACACAGAAGAGAGTACAAGATCAAACTAAAAGAGGCAAAAGAGAAATAAGGATAGCAAAATCAAAGGCAGAAGAAAAGATGGCTAAAGATGTGAAATGTGGCGATTAAACTTTTTTCAGGTATATTTGGGAGAGGAGGAAAATCAGAGGTGGAATTGCAGGACTCAAACGTGCCGGGAACGGATCTGTGGAAAGTGACATTGAAAAAGCAACAACGCTAAACAAATACTTCTGCTCTGTTTTCACTAGAGAAAATCCTGGAGATGGACAAATATACAAATGGGAATGGAGTAGATACACCATTCACAAAAGATGATGTGTTAGAAAGTGGAGAAGTCTATGGGACCAGATGGGATACACCCCAGAATACTGAAAGAGCTCAGAGAGGTTCTTGTAGGGCCTTTAAAGGATTTTTTAATAGATCCTTGGAGACAGGAGAAGTTCCACAGGACTGGAGAAGGGCTGATGTGGCACCTCTCCACAAAAGTGGTAATAGGGAAGATGTGACAAACTACAGGCCAGTAAGCCTTACCTTGGTGGTGGGAAAGGTAATGGAGGCGCTCCTGAAAGAGCAAATAGTGGACTTCCTTGAAACCAATAGGTTGCATGATCCAAGGCAACATGGTTTTACCAAAGGACAATCTTGCCAAACAAATCTGATTGAGTTCTTTGACTGGGTGACCAGAGAACTAGATCAAGGGCATGCGATGGATGTGATCTACCTAGATTTCAACCAAGCCTTTGATACTGTTCCTCATAGGAGGCTTATCAATAAACTCAACAGTTTGGGGATGGGTCCCAAGATGGTGAACTGAATCAGAAATTGGTTGACTGACAGGTGACAGAAGGTGACTGTAAACAGAACTCACTCGGATGAAAGGAAGGTGATTAGCAGTGTGCCCCAGGGTTCGATCTTGGGCCAGTACTGTTCAATACATTCATGAGTGATATTGCTGAAGGGCTGAATGGAATAGTTTGCTTTTTGCAGATGACACCAAAATTTGCAACAAAGTGGACTCCCCTGAGGGAATGGGGAACATAAGGAAAGATCTACAAAATCTGGAAGAATAAATCTTAACTGCCAAGCATTAGACCAATGTGAAGAAGTGCAGTGTCATGCACTTGGGAAGCAAAAATCCAATGGAATTGTATGCAATAGGGGGCGAGAGATTGGTGTGCATGCATCAAAAGAAGGACCTCGGCGCGATTGTTTCCGAGGATCTCAAGGTGGTGAAACAGTGTGACAAGGCGGTGGCCAAAGCCAGAAGGATGCTGGGTTGCATACAGAGAGGAATTATCAGCAGAAAGGAAGAGGTACTAATGCCACTGTACAAGTCATTGGTGAGGTCTCACATGGAATATTGTGTTCAGTTTTGCAGACCGTATCTCGCAAAGGATATAAAGAGGCTGGAAGCGGTTCAGAGGAAGGCGACCAAAATGATTTGGAGCCTGCTCTCAGAAAGACTTATGAGAAGAGACTTGAAGACCTAAATATGTACACCCTGGAGGAGAGGAGGAACAGGGGAGATATGATTCAGACCTTTGAATATTTAGAGTATTAATGGACAAACAATCCTCTTCCAAAGACGGGTAAGCTGTAAAACTAGAGGGCATAACATGAAGCTGCAAGGGGGTAAACAAAGGCAATGCCAGGAAATACTTTTTTACTGAAAGGGTGGTGGATGCTTGGAATGCTCTCCCGATAGAAGTGGTGGGGGCAAACACAGTGACAGAATTCAAAACGGCATGGGACAGATACAGTGGATCAGTTTATAGCAACAGGATAAAATCAAAATAAGCATAACTATCTCTTATATCTGAACAAATAGGGGTGACCTACACGGAGCGGTGGATACACCCCTAAACAAAGGCATGGGGAGGGGTGACCTGCACGGAGTGGCAAGTGCACCTACTCTTGCCGCCTTGCTGGGCAGATTTGATGAACCATATTGGTCTTTATCCGCCATCATATACTATGTTACTATGTATTGTAACTATTTGATAAACTGAAGAGTAGCAAATCACCTGGACTAGATGGACTTGCCTGAGGTTACCGTCACTACAGAAGCACTGGGAAGAAAACAGGCTAAGGTGGACACTGGCTGGGTTAAGAGTGACAGCAGGAGGGGAGAAGCAGTTGTGCTGCCAAAAGACGCCTGGTGGAGAGGCCACTGGCTGAGCTAAAGATATGTGGACTGGACTGTAATTTATACAGAGGAGATTTTGCCTATGAGTATGGCTTTGGACAATTGTGTGCATGAGTGAATGGCATAATTAATGGGTAAGGGAGAATTGATGTGTTGAGGTCTGCATGGTTGTCCAGGATGGTATGGGCGATGGATGGGCAGGAACAAAGGGTAGAGTCTGGCTGTGGGTGGAATCACACCTCCAGAGGGCCCAGGAAGGGAGGAATTGCTGGGCAGGAATTGCAGAGATGGGGGGGGGGGGGAGGCGAAGTGGGAGGGGGAGGATGGGGGACCGGAGAGGGGCTCTCTTACTGCTGGATTAAATATGGCTAAAATTTGGGTCACTACCTTGAATGTGCGGGACTTAAAACACCTTTACAAAAGCAAAAACTCCTTTACAAAAGCAAAAGCAAAAAGCAAAAACTTTATAAAGAACTGGGAAGGCTACAAAAGTGATGTGGGATTCATACAAGAAACTCACTTGTTAGCAAAGGATGCATGGATATTATCCAATCTTCATTACCCTCATCAGTTTTTAGCCTCTAATGATGTGGCAAGGGAGGGCGTGGCTATTGTTATCCCTGGGAAGCTTCAGCCTAAGATCAAAGATGTATATAAAGGCGGTAAGTATTTGCTGGTGAAGGCTTCCTGGGAAGGGCAGCTATACACTCTGGTGGAGGTGTATGACCCTAACCAAGAGCAGGGTGAATTTTATAAAAATTTGGTGTGACTGACATTGGACTTCACAGAAGGGTACATTATAATGGGAAGAGAATTTAACTTGGTAATGAATCCTAAATTGGATAGATCTAGGGGGAGGAGGCAGGCACGCACAAGTAGACATCGGACACAGTTAAAAGGTCTGATGCATACATTGGGACTGGTGGATGTCTAGAGGGATATGCATGGTCAGAGTAAAGATTATACTTACTACTCCTAGGTACCTGACTCCTTTTCCAGATTTGATATGATCTGGGAGGATAAGAAATTGGCAGGGAAGGTGAAGCAATGTACTATCAGAGGGAATGGGTGAGATCCGATCATGAGCCCATTTGGGGGGAGGGGAAGGGGCGGGGAAGCCAATGGTGGAAACTTAATGAATCATTGTTAGATGACTTTGAAACAGTAGCTAGTGTAGTGAAAGTCAGAGACAAATATTTGGAAAGGAATGACAATGACCAATGTTCCTTAGGGGTGGTATGAGACTGCCTCAAAGCAGCAGTGCAGAGAAAACTTACAGCAAACGGTGCCCATCAGAAGAAGCTGAAAATTCAGAAGGAAGAAGAACTGAGGTCCCAGTTAGGGGAGTTGGAAATACACCATAAATGAGGGGACTCACCAAACAAGAATTAGTGAAATTTCTGGGGGCTCAGCAGGCTCTCTCCGAGTTACATTTGGAAGAAGTTAAATTAAATTTCAAACGCTTGCAACAAAATTATTATGAATATGGAAATAAAGCTAGCCGGCTGTTGGCATACCACTTACGGAGACAACAAATTAGGAATTATATTACTAAAATCCAGGATGCCAAAGTGGAGAAACAATCCAGGAAAGGTTTAGGGAGTTTTTCCAAGAGCTTTATAACCCAGCGAGGAGGCTCAGGAGGAAGTAACTTTCTTCGGGGCTTGCAGCTCCCTTTGCTTACTGACCAGGAAAGGGATGCCCTATTTACCCGATTACCTCACAGGAGATTTGGGGAAAGTCCCAGGGTTGGATGGATTTTCAAATAAGTTTTGTAAAAAATGCAGTTTGGTACTGGTCAAGTTTCTCACCCTGCTTTATAACGCCTTTGCAGGGGGAGAGCCCTTTGATGGAGTCCATGCACATGGCAAGTATTGCCATCCTACTTAAAGAGGGGAGAGACTCGTCCTTGTGCGGGTCTTACCATCTCATTTCATTGCTAGGTACAGATTTCAAGATTTTCACTCAGGTTCTGTCTAATCGTTTAGCTATTTACCTTCCGAAGTTAGTATACCCAAAGCAGTCAGGGTTTTGTACAGGGTAGACAGGGGTCTGAAAATATAAAGTGCTAAATATGATGTGGACAGGAAGAGAGTTGGAAGAGGACCTAGTGTTCCTGGCACTCATTGTTGAAAAACATTTGACTGAGTGTACTGGCCTTTCCTGTTTGGTACTATGGAAAAGATGGGTATTGGAGAGGCTTTTTTTGCAGTGGGTTAGGGCATTGTACCAAGGGCCCATAGCAAGGGTTAGAGTGGTCAGTATTGATTCTTTTGTTCTTAAAAGAGGAACACGGCAACGGTGCCTTTTATCCCCTCTTTTTTGTGTTGGCAATGGAGCCCTTGGCTCAGGCGGTGCAGAAGAGGGAAGCAATGAAGGGGATATGGATGGGACAGAGAGAATGTAAAGGGTCTTTATTTGCAGACAGACAATCTCCTATTTACAATGGCTTAACCTAAAGCCTCCATAAAGGAGTGTAACGACGGTTCTGGAAGCACATGGGCAGGTAGCAGGCTTTAAGATGAATGTGACTTAGAGCTTCTCAATATTACCCTGGGGGAGACGCAGTGGGCAATACTCTCCTGGTTTGGCCATATTGCTACGGTTAAAATAGTGTTTTTTTTTAGGCTCTTGTATTTGTTTACGACATTGCCAGTGGAGATTCAGCTTCTTTAAGAAAACTCAGCAAGGTGTCATGTGATTTATTTGAGTTAGGGGGAGGGATTGAGAAGGTTAAGGGGAAGAGGGGGGAGTAGTTGAAATGTGTAGTTGTAGTAATAGGGGGGAAGGATTTTTTTTATTTGTATAAAACAAGTACTCACTGTTTAAATTGTTATGGAGGGGGAGAAGCGGATTGGATTGTATAATAAAAGCTCCATAAAAATGTAAAAAAAAAAAAAGCAAGCAAATAAAATGCTAGAAATCATAAGGAAAGGAATGAAGAATAAAACCAAGGAAATTATAATGCCTCTGCATCATTTCATGGTGCAATCGCACCTTGACTATTGTGTGCCATTCTGGTCGTCATATCTTAAAAAGGATATAGTAGAATTAGGCTTTGGGCAAGTCACTTAACCCTCCATTACTTCAGGTACACATTTAGATTGTGAGTCCTTTAGGTACAGGGAAATACATAAGAACGTAAGACATGCCATACTGGGTCAGACCGAGGTCCATCAAGCCCAGTATCCTGTTTCCAACAGTGGCCAATCTAGGTTATACGTACATAGCAATATCCCCAAAGACACAGGTTCCACAATGCTTGTACTGGGTCAAGCATTGATATCCTGGGTCCCTTTTTAATAGTGGCTTATGGACCTTTCCTCCAGGAACTTGTCCAAACCTTTTTTAAACCCAGCTATACTAACAGCCCTTACTACATCCTCCGGTAACAGATTCCAGAGTTTGATACACGTTGAGTGAAAAAATATTTTCTCTTACCCTGTAGCTTCATTACATGTCCCCTAGTCTTTCTATACTCTGATAGCGTAAACAATTGATCCACGTTTATCCGTTCCACTCCATTCATTAATTTATAGACCTCTATCATATCTCCCCTCAGCCATCTCTTCTCCAGGCTAAAGAGCCCTATCCTTCTTAGCCTCTCTTCATAGGAGTAGCCTTCCATCCCCTTCACCAATTTGGTGGCTCTTCTCTGTACTTTTTCTAATAACGCTATGTCCTTTTTAAGATACGGTGACCAGAATTGCACACAATATTCAAGGTGCGGTCGTACCATGGAGCGATACAGAGGCATTATAATATCCTTTGTTTTGTTCTCCATCCCTTTCCTTATGATACCTAGCATTCTATTTGCTTTCTTGGCCGCCGCTGCACACTGGGCGGAGGGTTTTAACGTTATCCACAATGACTCCTAAATCTTTTTCCTGGGTGGTGGTTTCTAATGTGGAGCCTTGCATCGTGTAACTATAGTGTGGGTTGTTCTTTCCTAAGTGCATAACTTTGCACTTGTCCACATTAAATTTCATCTGCCATTTGGATGCCCAGTCTTCCAATTTATCCAGATCCTCCTGCAGTTTTCCACAATCCTCTTGGGTTTTAACAACTTTAAACCGTTTTGTGTCATCTGCAAATTTGATAATCTCACTAGTTATTCCCTTTTCCAGGTCATTTATGAATATGTCAAAAAGCAGCGGACCCAGTACAGATCCCTGGGGTACTCCACTATTCACCTTTTTCCATTGGGAATATTGGCCATTTAGCCCTACCCTCTGCTTTCTATCTTTTAACCAGTTCCCGATCCACAATAGTACACTGCCTACTATCCCATGACTTTTTAGCTTCGCCAAAGGTCTCTGATGGGGGACTTTGTCAAAAGCTTTCTGAAAGTCCAGATACACTATATCAACCGACTCACCTTTGTCTACCTGTTTATGCACACCTTCAAAAAAACATATCAGATTAGTAAGACAAGATCTTCCTTGTCTAAAGCCATGTTGGCTGTCTCCCATTAGGCCATGACTATCTACATGCTGTGTAATTTTGTTCTTTATGATGGTTTCTACCATTTTCCCTGGTACTGACGTCAGGCTCACCGGTCTGTAATTTCCTGGGTCACCCCTTGAACCCTTTTTAAAAATTGGTGTTACGTTGGTGACCCTCCAATCTTCAGGTATTACAGATGATTTTAATGAAAGTTCACAGATTACCAATAGCAGGTCTGCAATCTCATATTTCAGTTCTTTCAACACTCTGGGATGTATACCATCCGGTCCAGGTGATTTGCTACTATTCAGTTTATCAAATAGTTGTAATATATCTTCCCGGTGTAGCGATATTTCTCTCAATTCCTCTGCAATATCACCTTTAAATACCACTTCAGTCTTGGGTAACATCCCTACATCTTCCTCAGTAAAGACCGAAGCAAAGAATTCATTCAGTCTCTCTGCTATAGCCTTGTTTCCTCTTACTGCCCCTTTTACCCCTCTATCATCTAATGGTCCAATTGACTCTCTCACAGGCCTTTTGCTACGAATGTACTTGAAAAAGTCTTTATTTCATGTTTTTGCTTCCGTAGCAAGTTTCTTCTCAAATTCCCGCTTTGCCTGCCTTATCAATGCTTTGCATTTAACTTGCCAGTGCTTGTGCTGTTTCCAGTTTTCATCGTTTGGCTCTTTTTTCCATTTCCTGAAGGTTGCTTTTTTGGCAGCAACAGCCTCTCTGACCTCACCTTTAAACCATGCTGGCAGTTTTTTGGACTTTCTTCCACTTTTCTTAATGCGTGGAATACAGCTGGTCTGGGCTTCGAGGATAGTATTTTTAAATAACACCCAAGCTTGCTGTAAGTCTTTAACCTTTGGAACCGCTCCTTTTAGTTTTTTTCCTAACTATATTCCTCATTCTATCATAGTCTCCCTTTTGAAAGTTAAAAGGTAGTACTGTGGATGCCTTTACTATCTGTCCTCCACTAATTAAATCAAACATGATCATACTATGATCACTATTGCCAAGTGGTCCCAACACCCTTATTTCTTGCACCAGATCTGGCGTTCCACTAAGGACTAGGTCCAGTATGGCTTCCCCTCTGGTCGGTTCATGAACCAGCTGCTCCAAGAAGCAGTCATTTATTCCATCTAGAAACTTTATCTCTTTAGCTTGTCCTGCTGTGACACTGACCCAGTCGATACCGGGGTAATTGAAATCACCCATTACTACTCTGTTGTGACTTTTGTTAGCTTCCTTGATTTCTTTGAGCATTTCATCATCCATTTGTTCATTCTGGCCAGGTGGTCGATAGTATACTCCCACTGCCATCACCTTGCCCTTCATAAATGGAATTTCAATCCATAGAGATTCTACAGCAAATTTTGTTCCCTGCAAAACTTTAATCCTTTCTGACTCAATGCCCTCTCTAACATAGAGCGCAACCCCTCCACCAATTTGATCAGCTCTATCATTACGATATAGTTTGTATCCAGGTATCACAGTGTCCCACTGGTTATCCTCCTTCCACCATGTCTCTGAGAGTGCAATCATATCTAACCTCTCATTTAGTGCTATATATTCTAACTCTCCCATCTTATTGTTTAGACTTCTAGCATTGGCATACAAGCATTTTAGAGACTGTATTTTATTCATATTAATCTGGCTATTGGTAGGAAGGGGTAATTTGGAATCTTTATGCTCTGTCTGCTCCTTACTCAAGGGCATTTGGGCTACTATATTCCCTTTTGGAACCTCACTGCTTTTGGTAGTATCCTTCACGGATACCTTCATCCAAACCATGCACTCCTGGGTGACTGTCGGCTTTCCCCTATTTTCTAGTTTAAAAGCTTCTCTATCTCTTTTTTAAAGGTTAATGCCAGCAGTCTGGTCCCATCCTGATTAAGGTGAAGTCCATCCCTTCGGAAGAGCCCCCCCTTTCCCCAGAATGTTCCCCAGTTCCTAACAAATCCAAAACCCTCATCCTTGCACCATTGTCTCATCCACGCATTGAGACTCCGGAGCTCTGCCTGTCTTTTGGGTCCTGCACGTGGAACAGGAAGCATTTCGGAGAACGCTATCCTGGAAGTTCTGGATTTCAACTTCCTACCTAAAAGCTTAAATTTAGCCTCCAGAACTTCCCTACCACATTTTCCTATGTCATTGATACCAACTTGTACCAAGACTGTACCTGAATGTAACTCACCTTGAACTTTCACTGGAAAGGCGTGAGCTAAATACTAATAAATAAATAAGAAAAGGTACAGAGAAGAAATACCAAAATGGTAAAGGGGATGGAAGGATACCCCGATGAGGAAAGGCTTAAAATGTTAAGTCTCTTCAACTTGGAAAAGAGACGGCTGAGGGGAGATAGAGGTCTATAAATTAATGGAGTAGAACGGGTAAACATAGATTGATAGTTTACATCATCAATAGTAGAAAGACTAGGGGGCATGCAATGAAGCTACAATGTAACCCATTTAAGATTAGTAAGAGAAAATAGGGGGAGCCTACTTGAACCACTAGTGATTTTGGGTTATTATCTGAGTTGATGTGGCACACATTACCTCAGATGAATTTTGCTTCCGGCTGTACTTTTATGACAACCCAGAGATGGTGCAAAGATTCAGTATTAAGAAAAGTAAAAAACCACACTAAGTTTCAGCAAAGTTTTGCAAGTTTATATTCCATGGTTTGCATGCCCACTGTAATATCCTTCAGCACAGTGGTTTAGCTCAAGATTTTAATTTTATTAATTAACTTAGTGCTTGTACCCAGCAAATCTGTTGCATACTCTCCGTTTTCCAATAGAACATAAAAAAATAATAAAAGTAAAAGCATTAGATGATTTTCTACATCAGGAGTAAGACTAGTGCAGGGAAATCTCAAGCAAATTGCTGTACCGAAGCATAGCACAGTTTACTACATTTGACTGTGTGCTACAGCCTGGGGCTCAGGAATGAGACGGTGGTAAGTACATGCTGGGCTAAAAAAATAAAAAAAAAAGGTTCTTGATCTTTAGCACAAACAAGGCATAAAAACAAACTTGGTTCTCCAACCAAATGTGAATATAGTACTGCACAAAGCTCTTCAAAGTAAAAACAAGGACTCTGTTTCATCCTTCCTATTGCCCTTAACAGAGAAGTTGGAACTATTTCCTAGCAACTTAGCGGGAGCCCTGGAGCTGAAAGACTCTGGAGAAAACACCGGGGATCCAGATCCATAAGAACATAAGATATGGCAGGGTCAGACCAAAAGTCCATTGTCCAGTAGCGGCCAATTCAGGTCACAAGTACCAGTCAGGTTCGCAAAAGGTATACAGGTTCCATGCTACTTATCCCAGAAGTATGCAGTAGATTTCCCAAATCCTATTTATTTATTTTATTTAGCATTTTGTTCTATAACGCTTTTCTATTAGTCAAAGCAGTTTACAAAGAATGGAGAACAACATGGTTTACAAGGAACAGTTCAGAACTAAAAAGAAACATAAGATTACATAACAAAGTCTAATTTAACACAGGTTTGTCTTAACATCACATTTGTCAAAATGTATGTTACTCTGAACTTGGTATTTGAAAGTATGGTATATCTTACAAAAAAGATTTTTCAATTATGGATCTTATAGATATCTCTACATGTTTTATAGTGACTGACAGGGTCTCAGACTCTAGGCTACCAAAATTTCAATAAATCGATTGGAATAAGCCCATTATTGCATCAATGACCCTTTAAGTCTAGCCGTTTGTTATATTGACTCTTTCATAATTTAAGATGATGTTCAATAGTAATGAATATAATGAGCAGTAAATAGTGCTTAGCTTTCGTTGTTGTTTTCCCCAACGTTATCAATGAAGCTTCATTTGCGTTTCACCTGCTTGGTTTCATCAGGGGGTAACTTGAAAGCACTATAATGCAAACCATTACAAAGTTCAGTAAATGCATACTTTCTTAGCCATATAGATCATGTCTGAGTTCTATCGTCTACTAACCTTGGATATCAGTAAAGAACAGAAGCAACATGCCTAATATAATGCGATTCTTCATTACACGCTGCCAACTAGAATCGCGGTGGCTGCCGCATGAGCCTGTCGGCTTTCTGAACGCCGCGCATGCGGTGTGGGCATATATGTGTAAGATTCAATAGGTTGCAGCTGTGTTGACGTCGGGATAATGAAACCGTGGTGCAGTTTGTTAAACACAGACCTCCCATTCAACTCTCAGATTCAGTCCATTAGGGGTTACTGTGTTTAATCTATGGATCCACCTCTATTCTTGCCATAGTAAAGTTTGATCTTTCGATTTCCCCTGTCGCGCTATGGTTATCTGATCGATACAAAAGCATCGTAGTTCATCAAAAGTGTGTTGAAACTGTAAACAATGATCTACTATGGGAGCTTCTCGTTTTGAGCATTTAATTCTACTTTTATGTTCATTCATCCGTATTCTCAGCATCCTGGTGGTTTTACCTACATAAAGTAAACCACACGGACATTGAATGCAATGCACTACATAGGTTAAAATGCACGATGTCCAGTGTTTTAAAAGATACAGCCTGTCCTGATGTTTAAATTCTGTTAATTCCGTTGTAATGTGGCAGATGTTGCATTCACAACATTTTTTATGACCCGGATGTCCATGATTTTCTTGCATTTGCGTGGGATGAAATATTGCTGGACTTAAGTTACCCCCTGATGAAACCAAGCAGGTGAAACACAAATGAAGCACCATTGATAGCATTGGGGAAAACAACAATGAAAATTAAGCACTATTTACTGCTCACTATATTCATTACTATTGAACATCATCTTAAATTGTTATGAAAGAGTCAATATAACAAACGACTAGACTTAAAGGGTCATTGATGCAATAATGGGCTTATTCCAATCGATTTATTGAAATTTTGGTAGCCTAGAGTCTGAGACCCTGTCAGTCACTATAAAACATGTAGCGATATCTATAAGATCCATAATTGAAAAATCTTTTTTTGTAAGATATACCATACTTTCCATTACCAAGTTCAGAGTGACATATACATTTTGACAATCATTACTCTGACAGGATTGACCAAACTTAATTTGTGTGTTAACATAACATTTGACAAGGCCTGTTTACCAGGAATGTTTGGAGAGAACTAGAGACCTTATACCGTGCATTCATAGTGTGGAATGGCATGTGGTATGGCATAAGGTACAAATTAACTTAACAGTTACAGCTAAAACAAGTGTAGTTTCTTTGGGCAGTACAGGCATACATGTCAACTAGCAATTGGTGTAATTAGGTATTTACATATTTACAAGCTTGTGGCAATCATGTCCAGCTGATGTGAAATCTACTTTAATAATGGTTTATGGAGTTTTTCTCCAGGACCTTGTCCAACTTCTTTTAAAACCACTTTTATTACATCCTCTGGCAATGAATTTGAGCTTGATTAAAACTCGAGTGAAAACATATTTTCTCTGATTAGTCACAAATGTGTTGCATTGTAGCTTCACTGTATTTTCTTTAATCTTTCTACTTTTGGAAAGAGTAAACAACTGATCTACGTTTACCCGTTCCGCTCCACTCATTATTTTATAGACCTCTATCTCACCTCCCCTTGGTTTTCTCTTTTCCAAGCTGTAACCTTTTAAGCCTTTCCTCATAGGAGTATCCTTCCATCCCCTTTATCAATTTGGTCACTCTTCTCTGTACCTTTCCTAATTCCACTATATCCTTTTTAAGATATGGCGACAAGAATTTCGCACAATATTTGAGGTGTGGTAGCATCATGGAGGGATACAGAGGCATGATGATATCCTTGGTTTAATTCTCCATTCCTTCCCTTTCCTTATCATTTCTAGTATTCTATTTGCTTTCTTGGCTGCCGCTGCACATTGGGCAGAGGGGTTTCAATGTATTGGCCACAATGATAGGGCCAGCGCTACCCGGTAAGCAGAAGGGTGCTGGTGTTCAAGGGTACCGCACAGCACAATAGTGTCCAGTGCCCGTGGGTACAGCCTGTCTCCACAGGCCGAAGAGCAGAACACCAGTGCGCTGCAGGCCACAATTGTAGCCTTCTTTAATACCCTCAGGAGCAGCCTATTCCAAGGGCTAAAGAAGGCCACGATCATAGAGAGCAGCATATTGTTGTTCTGCTCGTCAGTCCACAGGAGAGGCTGTTCTTATGGGCACTAAACACCACTGTACTGCTCTCCACGATCACAGCCTTTTCTTCAGCCCACAGGAGAAGCTGCTCCATGGACAATGAAGAAGACCATGAACACGGTCAGTAGCACAGTATTATGCAGTGCCCACACAGGAACAGCCAGTCCCACAGACAGACAAATAGAACACTAATATACTGCTCTCAGCGACTGTGGCCTTCTTCAATGCCCACGGGAGCAGACTGTCCTGCAGGCTCAAGGGTTGTTGGGGCCAGAGTCACATAGGAGGTTTGTTTGGGGGGTTTTTAGTGCCATCAAGTCAGTGCTGACTCCTGGCAACCCAGCTGCCTCTGGGATTTTTTGGCAATGTATCACCGGAAGTAGATTGCCAGGCCTTTTCTTCCGAGGCAATGGAGAGTAAAGTATTTTGCCCAAGGTCACAAGGAGTGCCTGTGGGAATAGAACCCTTGATCTAAGTAGCTGTTCCAACCACTAGACTACTCCTTCACTCCACACAGGAGGTAGGAGGGACAAATTTAAGGGACAATGGGTTTGGCTAAGAAAGATAAAGGGAAGGGAATGGAGGGCAAGAGAGAGGGAGAAAGGATTGCATGCTGGGAAGGGAAGAGTTGGGGAGAGGCAGCAGGAGAGGGTCTGTAAGGAGGGGTGTAAGAGTGCAAGGGGGGGGAGGGAACAATGAATATACATGAAAATGCACAGCCCCTCACTTACTAGAAGATATACAGGCACCCTACCCCTGCACCACATACACAGCCATCTTTTCTCCACACCACACAAACATACACACTGAGGCAACTTCCCCCGCAGCACCTGACCCATCCAGTGTGCACACACACAGGAACCCCACATCTGCACCACACACACTGCACCACATGTACAAACACTGGCACCACACCTGCACACCACTCACCATCTGAAGAAAGAGACATATAGACAACACCAGTAGTCAAGATTCCTTATATAGCCTCTACTACTATGAGACACACACTTTATCATCTCTCTTTACTCTTCCTCCATACACATCCTCACCCTCACAGATATGTATGATTGTACAAATTAAGGAAGAGGAAATATCTCTTTGTCAGTGTGTTGTTTCACATGCACATTCAGTCCCAGACAAATATTAACATATAGAGCCCTGCCCCAAAACACCTCAATGCACAGACACACGCCACATGCAGCTCTTGACATTCTTCATGACACGCACATGCATACAGATAATTCACACATGTGTATGTATCACCAGACAGTCCCCATGGTGCACTCACACCACACACGTGTATGTAACCTCTGGCAGTCTCCATGGCACACAGACAAAAGACACACACAACCACTCCCCCAACACTTCCTCTGACACCCAGATGAAGCCCCCAAATGTCTGATCCTGTGAGTGAGGGAAACACACCACTGTGTCACACTGTAAAGTGTGAACTTTTCAACTTGTTTCAGCTTTGCTGCAGGGCACCAAAAATTCCAGACCTCCCCTTTCCTTTTTGTGGCACACTGCTAGGGTGATATCTATCGTTATGTCCCAGCCAGCCATAAAAAATGAGAGGAAGTGGGGGGAGCTTTCAGTGCAGCAAGTTGGATGGGCGGTCGGAGTCAGACTCACGTGCGCCACAGCACAGGGCCTCTACAAGGAGAACCACTGGTGGCTCTCATGGAAGGCTAGAGTTATTTTGCCACTTTTGTCCGACCTGGCTGCAGCCAGCAAAGTCTGCATGTTTTACAGTTGCAGCTAAAGAGCAGTGCTCTCAAAGAAATGTGATGTTTCTCACATTGATACTGCCACCGCCGACTGTCGGGACTGCCATCATAAGAACATAAGATGTGCCATACTGGGTCAGACCAAGGTCCATCAAGCCCAGTATCCTGTTTCCAACAGTGGCCAATCTAGGTCATACGTACCTAGCAGTTTCCCCAAAAGACACAGGTTCCACAATGCTTGTACTGGGGTCAAGCATTGATATCCTGGGTCCCTTCTTAATAAGGGTATATGGACCTTTCCTCCAGGAACTTATCCAAACCTTTTTTTAAGCCCAGCTACACTAACAGCCTTTACTACATCCTCCGATAACAAATTCCAGAGTTTGATTACACGTTGAGTGAAAAAATACTTTCTTCTATTAGTCTTAAATAGTTTACCCTGTAGCTTCATTGCATGTCCCCTAGTCTTTCTATATTCTGATAATGTAAACAATCGATCTACATTTACCCGTTCCACTCCGTTCATTAATTTATAGACTTCTATCATATCTCCCCTCAGGAGTCACTTTTCCAGGTTAAAGAGCACTAACCTTTTTAGCCTTTCTTCCATCCCCTTTACCATTTTGGTGGCTCTTCTCTGAATCTTTTCTAACACTATATCCTTTTTAAGATACGGCGACCAGAACTGCACACAATTCAGCTCTGGGATTGAGTCACTGTGGCTTCCATGCTGCTTACACCCAGGGATAGCAGTGGCTGGCATTCCTCAAGCCTGTCTTAACACAGTCTATTAACTTTTTTAAGCCCAGTTATACTGACTCCTTTTATCATCATCTCCTTATTTGCTGGATTTAAAAAAAAAAAAAAAAAGAGCTGCACAACCATGCATGCAGAGCGGCGGGAGAAAAAGCAGGAAAAGCTAAGTGATTGTAATCTTTGTAGATCTTTTTTTTGTTAAATAAATAACACATTGATTGTGTCTGCTTCAATCACTTTAACCCTTTGCTATCCCAACCTGCTCATACAATGTTAAATATTTATTCCTCAGTACTTATTTTTATTCCAGCTATGAATCTGCCCTTCACTGCAATTTTCTTGTTACAGCCTTTGATTATAAGGAGAAATAGCAT
Organism: Ichthyophis bannanicus; assembly: GCA_033557465.1. Taxonomy (NCBI): domain Eukaryota; kingdom Metazoa; phylum Chordata; class Amphibia; order Gymnophiona; family Ichthyophiidae; genus Ichthyophis; species Ichthyophis bannanicus. The sequence goes on along the minus strand of CM066033.1, from coordinate 1,140,180,984 downwards.
TATATGAACACAGTTCACAAAGGAATTTTGGGAAAGGGGGCGTGCAACCTACCATTAATAGTAATGAAGGGGGGGCACTGAGCTATAGTCTGCAGGAGAGCGCCAGAGACCCTGGCACCGGCCCTGTACGATGATGCCTTGATTCTTTTCCTGGGTAGCGATTCCTAATGTGGAACCTTGCATTGCGTAACCATAGATTGGGTTGTTCTTCCCTAAGTGCTTAACTTTGGGCATCCAAATGGCAAGGGCACACCACACATCCAGTCTCTTGATTTCTCAAGGTCCAAACAATACTGTACGAAAACAAGCTTTAAGCCTTCAAAGTCTACAGTACTGCAACCCCAATCCATTCTGCTTATCCCCTCCCTGCCTCTGGAGACTTCTCCCCTATATATACACTACCCATTCTGTCCCCATAGTTGACTTAGGGTCAGGGCCGGTGCAAGGATATTGGGTGCCCTAGGCAAACCTTCAGCTTAACACCCCTACCCTCCTAAGATTTTGATCATGATTATTGATGAGTTGCAACACCACTCATAACAATCCTGTAAATAATAGATAGGCAGACATCATATTTTTAAATATTAAAAAAAAAAAAAACCCTTTCCTCTGCATGTCATGTGCGTGCCCACTCTCCCTGCAGGTAAAAGAACGTGTTGATGGCTCCGAGTTTGGATGGCTGTCAAGATCTATTGCTTTGCTTTGACTGATGCCGCTTTTTAGAAGCTGCCTATTCTTGCCTAATGGCTTAGCCTTAGCCGGCCCTGGGAAGGGAAGAGGAGCGCTCTAACCAACAGCATAGGAGAAATCTTCCTCTTCACCCTAATCATTATCAACCCCAAAGAGTTTCTCCCTCACATCTGTAGAAGTTAGTCAGTGTCTGGAGCTCTTTTACGCCGTAAAAGTCCACAGAACAATATCACTACATCCGCCGCCTGGCCCAATCGCTCTTACTCTGCGGCGCCCTCTAGCCTCTGGAGGCCTTCCCGCCTGCTATCTCGCTCTCACCATGCTACGACTGTCGGTTGCTCTCCCCTGGCTAGGGAATTAGCAGAGTTCTCGGTCGGAGAAGCGAACGACGCCGCGGGAGTCACCGCGGGCCCTTCGTACGGCAGCCATGTCGGAGCGATGAAGTACGAAGCGTGACCCCGGCAACAGGGAGCGCGCGCGTAAGCCAGCCAACGGGCCGTAGGAGGGGACAAACCAAAGAACCATAGAGCAAATGCAAGCGAAGCCTGGAACTCCATCTGCCCGTCGTCATCAGTTCCCTCATCCTCTCTGCGTGGACAGTTTCGGCCTCGCTCTACTCTGCGACGAGGAAAGATCGTGTATGTGATAAGGCATTATAGGGGAGCTTGAGCCCACACGGCGGTTACGCACGCCAATGGAATGTAGGGACAAACTAGAACTTGGAGCTAATAGGCTGAAAGTCAATTTATATAACGCCCTTTTTCTATGCGATCTGTCGTTTGTTATGACAATTAGGGTCTAACTTGAACACACTGGAGTCGGGTATTTCTTTTGTGTATAGACTTTCTTGATCACACTGATGACGGGAAAGATGAAGGAAATTTACGCTTTTTTTTCCTGTTACCCATGATAATGCTGGAAATCGGCATGTAGATCTCGTACCTGGCTTTATCTTTCATGGGTAAGGGTCTTCCCTTTTCCTCACATCAACCAAACTGGATGATCCAGTCCTGGTTTTGTCTTGTTGCATGCATGGATATGTAGTTCTGATTTTCTTAGGGAAGTCAGTGACAAAACTCAGAACTACAAATCCATGCATGCAATGGGGCAAAACTAAGATTGCATCAGTCTGTTTGGTTGATCTGGGAAGAGTGCCAACCTAGAACTTGGTAAACAACTGGCCTAGAAAGTAAAGAATCAGAAAAACAGCCATCGAGTAGGCAGATGCAGAAAGCTAGCACAGGCTTTACGAGCCTATAACGCCACGTTTAAGCACATTTTAAGAACCTTTTAAATGCAGGAAATAGACAAACGCCAACGGAAAAATTAGCACCCAATTAACGCCACCTGTATTTAAATCTATTTAAATGAATCCTAATTATTCAAATATATTTTAATCAGCTGGGCTGGGCTGGTATGCCTGCTGCAGAGACAGGAGTAGAGTATTTCACAACCAGCCATAGCACCAAAATTTTTATTGCAAGGTCTTAGTAGACGTAAACCTTTACTAACGCTGCCCCCCTCAGTATTTTGATGGCACCGGGTGCTTTTCCCCCGATACTTAGATCATCTTCTCCTTAGAGATGATCAGACAATGGGAAAAGCTCCCGATGCCATCAAAATACTGATGAGGGCTGTGCTGACAAAAAAAGAATTTCTGGCGGCTCCCCTGTCGCCCACCGACTGTACAAGACAAAGAGCTCGTCTCCTGCAGCTCCGCAAATGTGTTAAAGGAAACCAGCTGGTCTTACTCCCTGTAGCCAGCAATAGGCCCTTGTGAGCATTTTTGTAGCGGAACCTTTTAAGTTTTCATATTAATCTCATTTTGGCAGTTGTTAAACTGTAAAAAAAAATGCAAATTAGCCACCAGTGCATGGAGAGCAAGCCAAACTAGCACAGACTTCTTGTATGCATGCTTGCTCTCCCATTTTAACACTGTGGTGGCTCATTTGCATGTGCACAGTTACCATGGTGGGCATTTGCAGGGGCGGCCCAAGGGGGGTGCGGGGCCATGTGCGGAGACTCGGTGCGGGGACTCATTTGCATAAGTGGCCTTATTTGCATAGATATTTGCATAATGCTAACATACACTAACTTTTAGTAAACATGTCTCTTAATGAGTGTATGGATAAAGACAGACTAAAAGATTTCTACATTACTATAATCCAGTGCCAACCGCCAGGCACATTAGGAACTACTACAAACACTGCCCATTTAGAACCCATAGCAAACCCGCCGTATCCTAACAACACTACCAGGACGCACAAAGCACCATAGCCTACCTATCAAAAGGCAACACTGCAAATATTAAACCAATACATTTCAGAGAACAATACATGACCTACTGGGGAAAGAGAACAAGTGGCAATGTCTAATAGGAATTACATAAACAGAATACCTCAGCTCAGTTACACATGCAGAACATAGACCATCACCAAACAAGGAATCACAATTTAGAACAGGAAGGCAATAATTAAACTGGGAACCCCAAAAGCCAAACTTGGAATGTACAACAACACTGTAGAAATAAAACTATAAATTAATTTCCTCTTGTACCAAACAAAGCGCAGACGTTAATGATGCACATTTCCCAGAGCTTTCATATTCCAGGTAATAAATTCAAAATAAAGATATCTTTCTACCTTTTCTGCATTTTTTTTCAGTTGCAATTGCTCCAGCCACTTTCTTCTGGTTTCTTCATGTTTTCTGCTAACTCTCCATCATCTGCTGTCCATTTGTCCTTTCTTCTCTCTTCTAGTTTTTTTTCCATTCTCTCTCTCTACATCTGCTTTAACATACTAATCTTTCTCCTTTTGCTCTTTCCTCATTCCTATTTCATCCACTCAAATTTTACCCCTCCATCCTCAATCCCCACTTACTCTCCCAATACCCGGCCAATTGTAGATTTTTATCCCTCCCACACAAAATATTTTTCCCCTCTCCATTTTACTCTCCCAGCCCCATCCCATTCTAATCCTCCCCCAACATCAGCTCCCTTCTAGTTCCAGCCTCACCCAGTATCCATTCCCTTCTAGTCCCTGCATCAGCCCATTTCCAGTCCTAGCCCCCCATCAGCCCATCTCCAGTCCTAGCAACCCCCCACGCAACCCAATACCAGTACTAGCCCCCACATCAGCCGACTTCCAGTCCTAACCCCCCATCAGCCCACTTCCAGTCAGCCCCCCATAGCCCATTGCCAGTCCTAACCCCCCCATCAGCCCACAGCCCATTACCAGTCCTAACCCCATCAGCCCACCTCAAGTCCTAACCCCTCCCCATCAGCCCATTTCCTGTCCTAACCCCCCCCCCCCATAGCCCATTACCAGTCTTAACCCCATCAGCCCACCTCCAGTGTTAACCCCCCCATCAGCCCATTTCCAGTCCTAGCCCCCCCATAGCCCATTACCAGTCCTAACCCCCCCCAACAGCCCATTACCAGTCCTAACCCCATCAGCCCACCTCCAGTCTTAATCCCCCTAGCCCATTTCCAGTCCTAGCAACTCCCCAACCCATTACCAGTCCTAGCCCCCCATAGCCCACTCCCAGTCCTAATCCCCATCACCCAATTTTCAGTTTAAGCCCCCCATACCCCATTACCAGTCCTAACCTCCCCATCAGCCCACTCCCAGTCCTAAGCCCACCAGCCCATTTCCAGTCCCCATCCCCACCACCCAAGTTTTAGTTAAAGCCCCCCCATAGCCCATTACCAGTTTCAACCCCCCATCAACTCACTTCCAGTCCTAATCCCATCAGCCCATATAAAGACTTAGCTCCCCCATAGCCCATCACCGCTCCTAACCCCCCCAGCCCATCACCACTCCTAATCCCCGCCCAGCCCAGCCCAGAGAAAAGTTTTTAAAAAAAAGCTGTCTTCTCCCGCTGCTGGGGCCGCCGCGGCAGAATCGAGTGTGCCGCGGGGCCCCCCTGCCCAGCAGAGCCTGCCCTCCCCCGTATCACCTCTCTTCGTAGCTGCAGTCACACGCACCGGCTTTCAGAGCGCGAAGGGACTAGTTTCCCTTTCGCGGCTCTGTTATGCCCGCGGGGGCTGATGGGAACTTCCCATCAGCCCCCGCGGGCTTAACAGAGCAGCGAGGGAGAAACTCTCCCCTCGCGCTCTGAAAGCCGGCGCGTTTGACTGCAGCTACGAAGAGAGAGGTGATACGGGGGAGGGCAGGCTCTGCTGGGCAGGGGGGGCCCCGCGGCACACTCGATACTGCCGCGGCGGCCCCAGCAGCGGGAGAAGACAGCTTTTTTTTTTTTTTTTTTTTTTACTTTAGGATCAGAATGTTTTTTACGCGGGGCACTGTGCAAAAAACATTCTCGCTCAAGGGATGGGCCGGCCTGGGCATTTGCATACCCTAACCTTTCTGCATTGCACGTTAAAATGTATGCGTTGTCAGGAATGTTAGAAATCGATCCAGCGCTTTCTACATCGGCTTGTGGCAGCTTTCTAATGATTGCTGGACTCCAAGCCAGCATGGCCTTTTCCTCTCTGCCCTGCAAACCTGTCTCATTTATAACCCACATTATTTGTTCAAATAAAGGACTGCCCAGGTGTATTCAAGTACAAAACATAAAATAACCAATTATAATTTAAAAAACATGAATACACACACACACACACACACACACACACAGAAATAAATCAAGACTAGACAAAGTAGCCAGAACAGCAACAGTTAGCAATAACCAATGCATACAATCCCTCATATCCCCACACCATACCTACCATATACAACTCAACTAGATACATATACACACCTCTTCATTATTGGAATGGATATCATCCCAAGCCAAACCACAACAGACTAATCAACAAAAAGCTAAAAACAATCTCACATCCAGCCCAAATCTTTACATCACTGCAGACCAAAAACCTAAAATGCTATCTGGTCAATGCTAGGTCACTAAAAACTAAAATACCAATTATCCAGGACATCCTAACAGATAACTCCCCAGATATATGCATAACAGAGACTTGGCTGTCTGACACTGACTCTGTCACCATTAATCAACTGAAAACCCCAGGGTACCAAATATTCCACACCCACAGAACATCAAAAAAGGGGTCCTCATAATCATAAAAGATCTAAAAGCCACACTAATCACCTCTGAAAATATAGCAAACATTGATATTCTGACCATAAAAATTAAACATCTACACATCTGTTTTACTTAAAGACCTCCAGATTCAAGGCCTGACAACTTGGATATCCTAACTGAGATACTCTGCACTTCCACTGACAAAAGCCCCTTGATCTTGCTAGGTGACCTTAACTTACCCTCTTTCCCACCTAATCAGATGTCAACATTCCTAACCTCCACTGAAGAGATGGACTACCACCAAATAATCAATACCCACAAGCATACCAAAGGTAACACACTGGACTTAGTTTTCCTACCTGACTCTTTATTCTATGCCTACGATAAAAAATCATTAATAGTATAACCTATACCATGGTCAGACCACCATCTAATAAAATTCCATCTCCCATATCATGACAACTCGCAAACTAAAATCACACATACACCTAGACCCAAAAGATTTAAGAAATTCAACAAAGATGAATTTTTGAATCAAGCCCTACTACATTTGAACCAAACACCTATAAATATTGATGAAGCAGTGACCTTGTGGAATGACACACTGTCAGAGGCTGCAAAACTACAAAATCCCATACTCAGCCCACAAAAAAGCAAAATGCACCATGGTACCTTCCCAATATTAGACAGCTGAAAGCAGACCTCCGAAAAACTGAGCGCAAATGGTGTCACACAAAATCTAATATACATCAATCCCAATACCTATACACCCTCAAACTCTATAGGGAAACCATTAACTCCTCTAAAAAAGACCATTATTCCAAATTATTATCTAAATCATTAAACCACTCAAGGGAATTATTCAAGATAGTAAAATCCCTAACTATAAATACTGCCAACAAAGACTCAACCAACCTTGTAATAACACCTCAGACTCTAGCCAATTACTACAAGGAGAAACTAAAACAACAGGCACCAACTACAATCAATGAGATCCCTAACTACAGTGCACAAAACAACTCTTGTTCATACTTCTACCCTACAACCAAGGACACTATCAAAAACATCATCTCCAAACTAAATACTACCACTTCTTACCTTACCAAAAATCGGAACTTTCATCTTTTATCCTACCCATTATCAATCTCTCATTACAGAATGGCCAATTACCAACCTCACTTAAACACGCACTCATCCACCCAATCTTAACAACCTTGGATAAAACCTCACCAACATCATACAGACCCATATCCAAGCCTCCCCTTCATGACCAAGCTTATAGAAAAAGTAGTCCTAATCCAATTACAGGATCACATAGAGTCATGTGCACCCCTAGACGAACATTTATTTTATTTTATTTTTTATTTATTTGAATTCATTTTTATACCGCTCCTTCCAGCGATCAGAAGCGGTTTACATTTTAACATTTAATTCTGCAATGACAGCAGTTACATATAACAATATAGAAACTATGTACATAGCAAAGGAAGCATAGGAATTCAAAACTCAAAAAACTATTTACATAGAGAACCGTGTATGTTCAGTTAACTATATACATAATATTTACATTGACGTACAATGGGAATGTCACATGGCTAATGGGTTTACATTTTAATATACTCTGTTGGGTTTGGTGTGGCATAAGAACATAAGATATGCCATACTGGGTCAGACCAAGGTCCATCAAGCCCAGTATTCTGTTTCCAACAGTGGCCAATCTAGGTCATATGTACCTAGCAGTTTCCCCAAGAGACAAGTTCCACAGTGCTTGTACTGGGTCAAGCATTGATATCTTCGGTCACTTCTTAATAATGGTTTATGGACCTTTCCTCCAGGAACTTGTCCAAACCTTTTTTAAACCCAGCTACACTAACAGCCTTTACTACATCCTCTGGTAACAAATTCCAGAGTTTGATTACACGTGGAGTGAAAAAATATTTTCTTTTATTAGTCTTAAATAGTTTACCCTGTAGCTTCATTGCATGTCCCCTAGTCTTTCTATATTCTGATAATGTAAACAATCGATCTACGTTTACCCGTTCCACTCCGTTCATTAATTTATAGACTTCTATCATATCTCCCCTCAACAGTCTCTTTTCCAGTTTAAAGAGCCCTAACCTTTTTAGCCTTTCCCCATAGGAGTATCCTTCCATCCCCTTTACCATTTTGGTGGCTCTTCTCTGAACCTTTTCTAAAATCGCTATATCCTTTTTAAGATACGGCGACCAGAATTGCACACAATATTCAAGGTGCGGTCTCACCATGGAACGATATAGAGGCATTATAATATCTTTTGTTTTATTTTCCATTCCTTTCCTTATCATACCTAGCATTCTATTTGCTCTCTTGGCCGCCGCTGCACACTGGGCCGAGGGCTTTAACATGGTATCCACAATGACGCCTAAATCTTTTTCCTGGGTGGTGGTTCCTAATGTGAAACCTTGCATCGTGTAAACATAGTTTGGGTTGTTCTTCCCTAGGTGCATAACCTTGCACTTGTCCACATTAAATTTCATCTGCCATTTTGATGCCCAGTCTTCCAATTTATCAAGATCCTCTTGCAATTTTTCACAATCCTCTTGGGTTTTAACAACTTTAAATAGTTTTGTGTCATCTGCAAATTTGATAACCTCACTCGTTATTCCACTTTCCAGGTCATTTATGAATATGTCAAAAAGCAGCGGACCCAGCACAGATCCCTGGGGTACACCACTATTCACCTTTCTCCATTGGGAAAATTGGCCATTTAGCCCTACCCTCTGCTTTCTATCTTTTAACCAGTTCCTGATCCACAATAGTACACTGCCTCCTATCCCATGACTCTTTAGTTTTGCCAAAAGTCTCTCATGAGGGACCTTGTCATCAAAGGCTTTCTGAAAGTCCAGATACACAATATCAACCGACTCACCTTTGTCCACCTGTTTATTCACTCCTTCAAAAAAACATAACATATTAGTAAGACAAGATCTTCCTTGTCTAAAGCCATGTTGGCTGTCTCCCATTAGGTTGTGACTATCTACATGCTGTGTAATTTTATTCTTTATGATGGTTTCTACCATTTTTCCCGGTACTGACGATGGAGTTATTGGAATCCATCATGATTATACTTGACTACAATTTGATTTATGTTATTTCTGAGAGATTATAATATTCTTGGAATAGGTGAGTTTTGAGGTTGTAGCTTTAGCCCATTCCACGGAGTTGAGACCCTACTAACAGTCCTCTATTTGGCAGACTCACACGAGGCATAGGCGACACAAAACAGGTCTTTCTCCTATTATTCCTGGACATTACTGCTGCCTTTAACAACATAAGCCATCAGATAATGCTTAACAGGCTTCAACAGATAGGGATCAAGGATACTGTCCTAAATTGGTTCACCTCATACTTAACTAATAGAACACAACAAATAAGAATTGAACAACATTCTTCCAAACTCTACAAACAAGAACAAGGCCTACCACAAGGTTCAGCATTATCTGCATTACTCTTTAACATTTACCTCCAGCTTATCTGTTCCATATTCAAAAAAATCCAAATAAATTTTCATATTTACGCAGACAACATAATGTTGTATCTCCCTATTAACACATCAAATACAGCAAATCAATAGCTTACTGACTGCTTTTCAGAAATAATTGAATGGCTAGAAAAACACAATCTTATAAGCTCAAAATGCTAAAACAACTCCGTCCACTACTTCACCACAATGATTTTAAATCCATCATCCACTCAATCATAACTCCCCACTTTGACTACGCCAACACGATCCTTCAGGGTATCACAAAACAGGTCTTAAGACAACTCCAATTAGCACAAAATGTTGCAGCACGGATCTCAATGCATATCAACCCAACAGAACACATCACCCCAATACTGTACATCCTCCATTGGCTCCACTCCAGAGCCGTATAAACTACAAAATAATCCTTACAACCTTCAAGTTAATCAAAGATATTGCACCTACCTACCTATCCACCCTTATTACAAAGGAAGAACACAACCGAACACAACAAAATCAAAACAAAAATAAACTCAAAATACTCAGCGATGTCAGGAAATCAAAAAAGGCGATTAACAACAAAGCATTTTCCCACATTGCCCCCATACTATGGAATGCCCTCCCCACCAACCTAAGAGAAATTAACAAACTCATCTATTCACTCTTCATTTCGGCACCCAACCTGAATGCAACAGCTCAACCCCCCCTCCCCCCCAAAGACTCTACGTAACTCTTCTTACTTATAAAACCTCTAAAATGTATATAGTTCCATGTTAATAATGCCCTGTTTTACCCATGTTAATGTATATAGTTCAAATATGTTCTATGTAAAGGAATATGTACATGCTCTCGTACTATTCAAACTGTTATATGTAAACCAATTTTGATCGTCTGGAAAAATGTGGTATAAAAATGTTTAATAAATAAATAAAATAAAAAATAAATATCACCTCTGGCAACTCATTTCATAGAGTAGTGACATAACAGAAAACATCCTTAATCTGACCCATATGCTTTGTATAGTCTTAAAAGTATCAAAAAATAAACCCTCTTGATTAGACTGCAACTAACACCTGGGCTTATGCCAGGAAAACTTGTCTTTTAAATGCAAGGCACTATTATCTATTATTAAGACCCAAATATGTTTAGGGTGTTTCGCAGAGAATAACTGGGAGCTCTCATTGCTCATACGCTTACGGCGTTGAATATAGCTCTGCCAGAGGTGCAAGAAGAGCCACTGGAGGATCCACTGCTTCAAGGGTTTAAAACGGAGCAGAGGTGTTTTCCTGTTCATAGAGTAATCAAGCAAATGGTGGAATCAGAATGGGAGTGCCCGGAAGCGACCTTGAGAGGTAGCCGGGCCATGAGTCGCCTGTATCCGGTGCCACAAGAGGAGAAAGAACTGATGCGAATGCCCAAGGTGGATGCATTGGTCTCCGCGGTAACAAAAAAGACGACTATTCCTGTAGAAGGGGGAGCGGCCCTTAAGGATCTGCAGGATCGGAAGTTGGAGTCCATACTCAAACAGGCATTTGATTCTAGTGCTCTCTCTCTCTGCAGGCCTCTATTTGTGGGGCTTATGTCTCTAGGGCTGCCATTCGATGGCTCCAAGGGGACAGGTCTTCGGAGGGGGAAGAGAATGTGTCAACAGAATGAGCGAAATTGGAATCAGCGGCGGCATATTTGGCAGATGCTTTCTATGATCTCGTAAGGATCTTGGCAAAGTCTATGGCTTCTATGATTGCGGCCCGTCAATTTCTCTGGCTGAGGAATTGGGCAGCGGACGCGTCATCAAAGGTGCGCCTTAGTAAACTTCCCTATAAGGGCAAGCTGCTCGTTGGGGAGGCCTTGGAGAAGATTGTGAAATATTTAGGTGATTCCAAAGGCGGGCGGCTGCCAGAGGACCAACCAAGGGGCCAGAGGCCAGGGGGTCCGCAAAGAGATCAAGGAAGAGATTTCCACAGATTTCGGGCACCTCGATATGCTCCATATCAGCGGGGTCGTTTTATGGCCAGTGGACAGCCCTTTTGAGGAGCTTGAGGCTTTGGCAGGAGTTCTCTTCCCAGCCAAATCCATCCAAAAAACCGCAATGAAGTTGGGAAGGCCCAACCAGAGATTCCAATAGGAGGAAGGTTGCAGGAGTTCTACTCTGCCTGGGCTGAGATTACAACGGATCAGTGGGTTCTGGAGATAATCCGCGAGGATTATGCTCTGGAAGTTTTTCAGCCGCTGGCAGAGGCCTTTGTACTATCTCCCTGCAAAGCACAGGCAAAGCGGGAGGCAGTGTAAGTGACCCTGCAGCGTTTGCTATGTCTGCAAGCGGTGGTTCTGGTACCGCAAGACCAGTGCGGGTTAGGTCGTTACTCGATTTATTTTGTGGTTCCCAAAAAGGAAGGGGCATTTCGGCCCATTCTCAACCTCAAATACGTGAACCGGTGCTTGCAGGTTTCGCATTTCCGGATGGAAACTCTCAGGTCAGTGATTATGGCGGTAAAGCCGGGAGAGGTGCTTTCTTCCATAGATCTGTCAGAGGCCTATCTGCACATTCCGATCAGGCCGGATCAAAGGTTCTTGCGATTCGCTGTCCCTATGGGACACTTTGTTCCGGGCCTTGCCATTCGGGCTGGCTACAGCGCCACGTACCTTCACAAAGGTAATGGTAGTGGTCGCAGCAGCGCTCAGGCAAGAAGGCATTCGGGTGCATCCCTACTTGGACGATTGGTTGATTCGAGCGGGGTCCAAGGTGGAGTCAGTCGAAGTGACTAAGCGAGTAGTGGAATTCCTAGAACAGCTTGGCTGGGTGGTGAACCAGGACAAGAGTCAATTTTAGCCAGTAAAGCAGTTGGTGTATCTCGGAGCTTTGTTCGATACGGAGGCCAGGTTGGTTTTTCTGCTCAAGGACTGTGATAAGGAAGCTTATCATAGTTCAGGAAGAAATAATACAAGAGGTGAATTGGCTCTGAATAAGCAACCTGTGCTGGCTGGTAAAAGCACTAAAACAGACTGTTTACCTAAAAGACTACCAGACCCAGAATGCACTGGTTTACAGAAAGCCTCTAGGAGAGCTGAAGTAGGGAAACCTGTGCCTAATCAGAGAAGCAATGATGTAATCCCTAATCACACATCTCCTAGGGCAGGGCTTAATTCAGAACACCTGCAGTGTGCTAGGGTGGAGCAGCCATCTAGCCACTTTAAAGCTATAAGAAATTCATCATACAGACAGCAAGGTGCGCAAGGGCAAGGAGAGCAAGGACAGCAACGTGAGCTGGAGAAGGAGAGACTGATCGTGAACAGAAGGAAGAACAGTAAGACGTCCAGAAGGTCTAAGAAAGGAGCCCAAGGCAGTACGTATGCTGGGAGAGATTCCTGGGGCAAGCATTCTTCATTGGAATTGAAGAAGCCAGAGGCTTGGAGATATACAGCCAGGAACCCTTGGACAGCACCTGTAAGGGAGACGGCTGCATCTACAGAAAGAAGGAGCTCTAATACCTATTTAAGGAGGTATGGGAAAAGAGACCTGAAGTCTAGGGATTCTGACTGGAGAGCTAGGCACAGAGTTTTTGCTAACTACTGGCCAAAATACCCAGAAAGGAAACCTAATGACAACGTGATCTCAGGTATGAGCTCTGATCTGTTCCCTAGCTTTGCACAAGGAAGACAGCAGGGAAACAGTTTCTATCCTGGTTGAGATCAGTTAGAGAAATCCTCTGAGCCAGTGTATAAAAGTGATCCTTTGATATTTCAAGAGCAAGGGGAAATATCAGATGAGGAAGTTGAATGCATGGATTGTTCTCTAAGCTGCTGTTCTAAAGTAATCCTCAGATAAGGATCAAACACCAAAAGGAACTGTACTGATTTTTAGCTTCCCATAAAAGTTTCTTTGAGAGAAAGCTTTGGGGAAAGTTGGAGCCACATGGAGAGTGGACCAGCAATGGCTTGCAGCTGGTTAAGCACCTGTGATTAGAGCAAGGCACAAGTGCACGTGGGACTTTGAGAAAAAGCTTCTTCTCTGTGTGAAAGGAAGAAAGCTGGGTTTTTTTTGATAAAGAGAATTTTCCTTTTGGGTTTATTTTTCATTCCAGCACTGCTAAGAAAGTTTATTAGCAGGGGCTAGAAGAAAGACCTTTTCTGTTCCATCAAGGTCTTTACTAAGTTGTTGCATAAGTAATTCAGTTGCCTTATTTAATTTTGTTTCTGGAATAAAACTCCTGAAGAAATTATCCTGTTGATGTTACCAAGCATATCTGTGCGAGGGAATAACACCCCATAAATAAAATCTGTTTTCTGCTTTACACTCGAGCAACTATAGTTCTTTATTCTTGTTAAACGGCTAGTTTTGTGTGATTGAACTACAAGACCCACAATCCTTTGCAAGTCAAGTAAATTCTTGTCCTTGCCAAGATTGTGGAACTTTCACAACAAGCACCTCCGTTTACAGGACAGAGTGCAAAAGATCATCGGGCAGGTGAAAACGTTTTTAGGCATGAAAGCACCAACAGTGTGGCGATACATGCAGCTACTGGGCTCGATGGTGGCGTCTTTGGATCTCATGCCATGGGCCAAAGCGCATATGCGACTGCTGCAGTGATCACGGCTATCCCAGTGGTCACCTCAAGATCAACCGTTGTCTCAGACGTTAGTGTGTCCAGTCGACGTGCGTTTCAGCTTGGAATGGTGGCTGGATGTGCAGCATCTGAAAGCAGGCATGCCTCTGCTGCAGCCCGATTGTATATTGGAGGAGGGAGGAGTGGCTCAGTGGTTGGGACAAATAACCTCAGGCCAGAGGGACTGGGGTCTCTAGTCCCATGGCTGCTCCTCGTGGCCTTGGGCAAGCCACTTAACCCTCCATTGCCTCAGGTACACTTAGATTGTAAGCCCTTCGGGGACAAGGGAATAAAACAAGTAGTATATAGTATATAGTTAGTATATACATGTAAACCGCTCTGATGCGTAAGTAAAGGGCAGTATATCAAATGCCTAAACCATAAACCACAGATGAAAGTCTCTCGGGATGGGGGCGCATCGTCTTTCCCAGGTGGCACAGGGCTGCTGGTCTACAGAGGAAGTCGAGTGGTCGATCAATCGCCTGGAGTTAAGGACGGTGAGGTTGGCTCTGCGAGAGTTCGAAGGTTTGATTAATCGGCGGAGCGGTTCGTGTGTTTTCGGACAATGTGGTAACGGTGTCCTACATCAACTGTCAAGGGGGCACGGGCAGCACTACTTTGATGGAAGAGATCAACTGTTGTTGCAGTGGGCGGAAAGTCATCTGATGGCCTTGTTGGAGGCCCACGTGGCGGGAAAAGACAAGTTGGTTATATCCAGGAGAGTGGGAATTGAATGTGGCTGTTTTTCATGACATCACGAGGCACTGGGGACAGCCAATCATGGATTTAATGGCTACTCTCTCCAATGTGTCTCGGTTTTTCAGCAGGCGCAGAGAGCACATGTCGGAAGGGCTCGACGCTGTGGTGCAGCCTTGGCCGGTGGACGGGCTGCTATATGTGTTTCTGCCATGGCTGATGATCGGTCGGCTTCTTCAGAGAATAGAGGTTCACTGCGGACAAGTGATTCTCATTGCGCCGGATTGGCCGCGGAGATCTTCGTATGCGGATCTCATGCGACTGCTGGTGGATTGCCCGTGGAGGCTATCCAGTCATCTCAACTTGTTGTTACAAGGGCCAATCTTGATGCCTCAGGTGGATCAGTTCTTGCTTACGGCCTGGCTCTTGAGAGGGAGTGGTTGCGGCACTGGGGTTACGCACCGGCGGTCATGACAACTATGTTAAGGTCCAAAAAGCGTTCAACGTCTTTATCGTATATACGGATATGCCACATCTTTGAAGGCTGGTGTGCAGAGAGGGGCGTTAAGCCGTTTAGTTTGACGTTGCCAGACATGTTACTTTTCCTGCATGGGGGACTCGATAAGGGTCTGGCTTTGAGTTCCATGAAGGTGCAGTTGGCGGCGCTGGCTTGTTATAGGCGAAGGGTGCAGGGCCCTTCCCTAGCTTTGCATCCGGATGTGGTTCAGTTTTTTCGAGCGGTTAAGAATCTGCGACCGCCCGTTAGACCGGTAGTTCCTCCCTGGGATTTGAATTTGGATCTGGAGGCGCTGATGGAGCCTCCCTTTGAGCCGGCGGCACGGGTGAGTTTGAGAGCGCTGTCCTGGAAGACGGCCATCCTCGTGGCATTGTGTTCAGCAAAGAGGATTTCAGATCTTCAAGCACTCTCTTGTAGAGAACTGTTTATACAATTTTCGGCTGAGAAGGTGGTGTTACGGCCAGTGCCGTCCTTTCTGCCGAAGATGGTTTCTCTGTTTCATTTGAATCAAACAATTTAATTTCCGACTTTTCAAAATCTTGGTAAGGCGCAGACAGACCGTGCGCTTCGGAGGTTAGATCTTGGAAGGGTGCTTCGAAGAGTCCTTTCGTAAAACTGACCGTTTGTTTGTGATTTTTGGAGGTTTGCGTAAAGGAGAGGCAGCTTCCAAGGCCTCAATTGCCTGGTGGGTAAAGCAGGCTATTGGAGCGGCGTATTCTGTGTGTGGTAAGGTTCCTCCTTCAGGTCTCAGGGCTCATTCCACTCATAGCATGGCATGGCAAAAGAAATACCATTGCCCCACATCTTCCTCCTAAAGGTTTTCTTCCTTCCTACTTTTTCAGCTTACAATCATTTTCCCTTTTAATTTCTCTTACCTTGCTCCAGTCTCCTTATGCATCTCTTGCTCCATCCTTTATCTAATGCTTTATTTATTTATTTAATTAATTCACTTATATACCGTGCTCTTCAACATCAGTGCGGTTTACATGGAACATGGGGTATTTTACGGTGGGGGTTAACACCGTGATACATATAACAGGTAGCTCAACTTGGATAACAGTATTAACTATTTACATTTGTAATGATAACAGAATGATATTCACACTTATATACAATACATGAGGGGTGGTTGCATGTGGTCGGGGCTATGTTGTGAGCGGTGGAGTTGGTGTACGTTCCCCTTGAGTTGCCAGTTTGAGAGCTGCAGGGCCGGCTCAACCACTAGATAAACTACATGGCCACCTACAGCAGCAGCTTCAGGGAGAGGGTAGCAACAAAGAGCAGATACAGTCAAAGCAAAGCAATGCATCCTGGCAGCCGCACAAACTCAAGAGTCATCAGTGCATATTTTTAACCAGCAGGAAAAATAGGCAAAATGCACATAGTCCATTTACCTTTGCAAGCGACTTTTTGAGATCTCCCTCATTATGTATATATTTACGAAACAAAATAATATTTAAAAGTATGATGTCCAAATATTCATTCTTACAGGATGTGCTAGGAGTGATGGTGTTGAGATGATTACAACGGAGTTCAATAAACAAAATCTTGTGGGGAGGGAGCGCTAGAGATCTAAAAACTAATCATGAGGGGGGCAAATGGCTAAAGTTTCACCTAGGGTGCCTAATACTCTGCTAAGCTACAGTAAAACAGTGCATTTTACTGCAGGAATTATTAACCTGCTGTCATTCAGTACTGCAGGTTAGTAACTACTGTGATATATGAATAACATAACATATGCTTAACCTCACAAGCTGCATTATTCTGTTCCTTGGGAGCATCTTAAAGGGGCCACAGTTGAAAATGTGTCAGATGGATCTCTTCCCCCAGCCAAGATTCTCCCCTCCCCCCCCCCCCTCGATCTCAAGGCAAGACATCTCCATCCCATGAAGACACTGCCAAGGACCTATCAGTGGTTTCCCTGGTGTCCAATGGCTAGGGCAAGAGTGATCCCTAATTGTTCCTGCCCTGTTGGGATCTAGGTTCAAAATGGTACCAGTTGACCCCTAGTGGTAGTCTCATGGTACTACTGCTAGAGGTCAAGCTGCCAAATAAGGGCCACACACCTTTCTTTGTCAGCTTAGTCCCTAGTGGTAGTACCACAAGACTACTACTAGTGGTCAATCAGCACCATTTTGAACTCCAAGCCCAAGAGGGGAGGAGCTACTGGCTATCACTCCTTTCCCAGCCACTAGACACCAAGGAAACCCCTGGAAGGTCCTGAGGGAAGGGGGTTCTTTGGGGGGTGAGGGTCTTTCCTTAGGGTCCTTGGAGTGGGGAAGTCTTGCTTTGGGGTCTGGAAGGATCTTCAAATAGTTAGGGCAGAGGTTCCCAACTCCAGTCCTGGAGGGCCAAAACACCATTCAGGTTTTCAGGCTGTCCCTAATGAATATGCACGAGATACATTTGAATACAATGGGGGGCAGTGCATGCAAATGCATCTCATGCATATTTATTAGGGGCAGCCTGAAAACCTGAATGGTGTTTGGCCCTCCAGGACTGGAGTTGGGAACCTCTGAGTTAGGGGATCTTGGCTGGAGGAAGGGGTCCATATAGCATATTATGTTTATTCCAACTTGATTGACCACCTTTAGCTAATGCATCAAAGCGGTATTTTTAACTACATCCCTTTAGGATGGCACCCAGGAGCATCAGGCTATATATTAATGGCCCAGTGTTCCCAGTAGGAATAATTACGCCAACTCAAAGCCAGCATTATTTTTCCATGAATAACACAGCTTGCAAAGTTTACTGCAAGTTGTGTTTTTGATTTGCGTAATAATGAGGTGCTTTGCATCTCATTATTATGTAAAGTACATTATAGTAAACATGTTACAGTATAATGCAAAATTATGCTGTTTAATGTATATTAAAAGGCAAATATCAAGTGTTATTCCTTTAATGCACATTAGTAACTGCTCTCCTTAGTGTCCACAGCCAGCTTAACCTTAGGTAAGCTAGGCAGTCACCCAGAGTGGCAGCTTCTTTGGGGGGGGGGGGGGGAGAGGCAACAAGGAGCAGCTGTATTCAAAGCAAAACAATAATCCTGATAGCCACAGAGATGCAAAGAACCATCAAAAGGAATTTTCACCCATAAAAAGATTGGTCAGTTTCCAAAAAGCCTATTTCCCTGGATCAATGGCTCTTGTAAATTATCATTCCTTCAAAAATAGTGATTGAAAACAATGTAGCAGTCATAATATAGAATAAACATCCTTAGGCAAAATATGTAAGGGGCTTTATAAATTATTGGTAGTAGTAATAGGGGAAAAACCTCCAAATGTGCCCTTAATACTATTGCTTATTTACAACCATGAGAACCCCTTGCAGGGCACTCAACGGTCTAAGGATTATTCTTCACAGATCAAAAAAAAATTTCTCTCTCATTAAGAAATCAAAGAGAACACTAGTGAAATTAGTATGTAGAGACACATAAATGTAGTGTTCTCTTTGACTTCTTACTTAAGGCATATAATGTGTAGTTATCAAAGGAGGGGTGGGGAGTTTGGCCTGTGGGAGTAGTCCTAACTGTTGAGTGCCCTGCAAGGGGTTTCTCGTGGTTGTAAATCAGCAATAATAGGAAGGACACATTTGGAGGTTTTTCTCCTTACATATTTTGCCTAAGGATGGCACAATATTCTATATTGTGACTACTTCTTTGTTTTCAGTGACTGTATTTGAAGAAGTGATATGTTAGATGTCACTAGCATCTATTTTTGAATGTCTTGGAAATTGTCCTCATGTAAATATAAACAAAACAAAACAAAGTGTGATGTCTATTTTATGCAGGATTGTTCTGGGAAGGGTGATGGTGGGGGTAATCATGATTGCCGAGTTCAGTTATCAACATCTCAGAGGGAGAGGATCTAGGTGTTTTAATTTGGAGGGGGTCAAAGCTGAAGGTTTGCCAAGGATGGTCCAATGGCAGCCCAGCATGGGCCTGGGCAAAGGCGATGCAGTCCACCACCCAAATGGACAAGGTCCACTTGGTGACCACCTCTCCCAGATGACTAGGAGCGTAGGAGACAAAAAGCTGCCCAGCTTTGCGGTGG
Source organism: Ichthyophis bannanicus (assembly GCA_033557465.1). Lineage (NCBI taxonomy): Eukaryota > Metazoa > Chordata > Amphibia > Gymnophiona > Ichthyophiidae > Ichthyophis > Ichthyophis bannanicus. Next base: position 1,140,161,880 of record CM066033.1, on the reverse strand, counting down.
CCCCGAGTCCACTGCAAGTAGAAGGATAGGGCCCTCTTGCAGTCCAGGGTATGGAGAATGGCTGACGCCAGGTAGTGTGGTGCCTTGGGAAGAAAGTGGGCAACACTACCTCCTGATTGAGATAAACGTTTGAGACAACCTTCGGGAGGAACTTGGGGTGGGTGCAAAGAACCACCCTGTTCTTGTAGAACCTGGTGTATGACACCTTGACCATCAGGGCTTGGAGCTCGCTGACTCTACAGGCGGAGGTGAGCGCCACAAGGAAGGCCACCTTCCAGGATAAGTACTGCAAGGAGCAAGTAGCCAGGGGCTCGAAAGGTGGCTTGGTCAGCTGCGTGAGGACCACACTGAGATCCCATTCCGCCGGGGGTGGGTGGTTAGGGGGCTTGGAGAGGAACAAGCTCCACATGAAACGAGACACGAGGGGCTGCCCCAAGAGGGGTTTGCCCTCGATAGGATGATGGTCTGCCGAGATTGCACTCAAGTGAACCCTGACCGAGTTAGACTTTAGCCCCAACTGTGAAAGATGGAACAAGTATTACAGGACCGAGTGAATCGGGCAGGAGAATGGGTTCATGCAGTTCTCCGAACACCACACCAAAAAACTGCACCACTTGAAAGCATAAGCCCTTCTTGTCAAGTCCCTTGGAGATGCCAGTAAGATGTCCTTGACATCCCTGGGGAGATGAAGGGGAGCTAAGGCGACCCATTCAGCAGCGAAGCTGTAAGGGGCAGGGACCCCAGATTGGGGTGCAGGAGCAAGCCTCCCTCCTATGTTAGGAGCCCCAGTGACCTCCTGAGAGGGACCGGGGATTCTGTCAAGACGGAGCAGCAGGGGGAACTATAGCTGTCTGGGACACCTCAGAGCCACGAGGACCATTGAAGCCCTGTCCCGCTGGACTTTGAGAAGGGTCCGTCTTATAAGCAGCATGGAAGGGAAGGCGTATAGCAGACCTGTCGCCCACGAGAGGAGGAAAGTGTCCGGTGCCACCCAGCCCGGGTGCAGATAGGGATCATAAAACTGGGTAAATGGAGTTGGCTGGACTGGCAAGGAGGTCCAGGTCCGGGGTGCTACAGAGCTGGAATAGCTGCTGTGCTGTCATGCTGTCCAGCCACACTCATGTGGCTGAAGGACTCTGCTCAGTCGGTCCGCCAAGGCATTGTCTTACCCTTAGAGCCATCTATTTCCTGGGCCATGTCCTTACTCACTGCATACAAGCACAAGGTCACTGCATCCTGACAGAGGCTATAGGAGCTGGTACCCCCTTGTTTGTTCAAGTAGAACATAGTGACCTGCTTGTCTGTCTGCACGAGCACCACCTGGTGCTGCAGCTGATGCCGAAACGCCTTCAGAGCAAGGAGAACAGCTCAGAGCTCCAGCAGGTTGATCTGGTCCCCGAGGACAGTCAGCAGCAGGCCTCCTGGGTGCACAGCTCCTCGCAATGGGCCCCCAAACCTGACAGGGAGGCATCCGTTGTCAGGAGTGTCGGTGGGGGGGGGGGGTGTCAGGGTCTGGAAACGTATACCCTGGAGCAGGTGTCGTGCATCCTACCATCAGGCCAAGGACTCCGTCATCTGAGGTGAGACTGAGAAGTCATCCCGGAGTTGGCCCATTGCCTGGGCCTACTGTGCACGGAGGCACCACTACACTGCCTGCATGTTGAGGCAGGCATTGGGCACAATGTGGACCGTGGAGGCCATGTGGCCAAGGAGGTGAAGCATCAACTGAGCCGAGACTTTGCAGCGATTCTGCACATTGGATGCCAGGGCCACGAGGCAGTCTGCCCTGTCCTGGGGGAGGAAAGCCTTGGCCTGGAGTGTATCCAAGCAAGCCTCTGTGAACTCCAGGGATTGCACTGGAGTAAGGTGGGATTTCGGGTGGTTGACCACGAAGCCCAAGTGCTGTAGAAGCTGGATGGTGCAGCTTGTAGCCTGCAGGGCCTCTTAGGCTATGTCTCCCTTTATGAGCCAGTATTCCAGATAAGGGTAGACGAAGGCGCCTTGGAGACGGAAGTGGGCCGCCACCACCACAAGAGACTTGATGAAGACTCATGGTGCGGAATCAAGGCCGAAGGGAAGCACCCTGTACTGGTAGTGATTGCCTCCCCACCACAAACCACAGGTACTATCTGTGGTTGGGGTGGATGAGGGTGTGGGTGTGGGTGTAAGCATCCTTTAAATCCAAGGAGCATAGCCAATCACCCTGCTGGAAGTAGGGCAGCAGTGTTCCAAGGGAGAGCATTTTGAACTTCTCCCGCACCAGGTTCCTTAGATCGAGGATGGGCCTGAGACCTCCCACTGTTTTTGGGACGAGGAAGTATCTGGAGTAGAACCCCCTTCCTCTTAGGTGAGATGGTACAGGTTCCACTGCCCTGTCTTTGAGGAGGCCTGCAAACTCCTGAATGAATAAGGCCTGGTGCAGGGGAAGCTGCTGGGGTTCCCCGGGAAAATATGGGGGAAGTGGCTGGTCCAGATGGAGAAGTAACCCTCCCAGATGACCTGAAGAACCCATGTTTCAGTGGTGATGGAGTCCCACCTGCGGGCAAAGTGGACCAACCTTTCCTCCCCCCCTCCCCCCCATTAACAGCTGATCATCCAGCAGTCGAGAGGCTATGCTGGGGCATTAAAATCCAAAGCCCGGCTGTGCTGGAGCCGGCTGCTGGGTCTTCGGTCCTTTAAGTTTGCGAGGCCCCTTACCCTGACCGCCCTGCGGCGGGGTCTGCATGGTCAAGTATGGGGGGGGGGGGGTATCCCCTATAGGGCTGGCCCTTCCTGAGGAAAAAGGTTTTCTTCCCTTGTGACTTTTTCCTAGGAAGGTTAGAGGATGGTGTTTTCAAGACACTAGGCCGTTGAGAGGTTCGAGAGGCCATAGAACTGGACGACTGTGTAGGTGCCTTCCTCCATAAGTGTGGTTCATGGAGAGCCGAGTATGGGTGACGTACTCTGTCTCGATTTCGGCCACTTTGTCCTCTATAAACTTACCAAAGAGTTGCTCCCCAAGGCAAGGGACGTCGAGGAGCTTCTCCTGTATCCACTGCTTTCAAGTCGGAGGACTGGAGCCAAGCCTACCTGCGGGCACCGATGCCAGCCACCACCACTTGTGCAGAGGACTTGAAACTGTCGTAGGTGGCTCGTGAAAGGTATTTGAAGCACTCACCGACTGACCCTGAGTGTGCCTGGAAACGCCGGGAGGTGGTACCTATCGAGACCAGCCACAAATTCCCCCAACTTCTTTGGGGAGGTCTCAGAGGAACATACCAATGTAAAGTTGGTAGACCTGGATGCGGCATGCTAGCATGAAGCCCTGGTAACATTTGCGCCTGAGGGCATGAGACTCCCTGCCCAGAGGGACTGAAGAATGAGTCTTCTGGTTCTTCTGCTTGCGCATGGTTGACTCGATAACCATGGAGGTGTGGGGAAGCTGTGCCTTCCGAAACCCCGGTCTCTGCTGGACCCTGTACACAGAGTCCAGGCATCGGCTGATGATCGGGACAGAAGCTGGGGTCTCCCACATGCGGAGAAGTAGCCAGTTAAGGATGGAGGGGACCGGAACCATGAGGGTTTCCCTCAGTGGTGCCTCAAATTGGAGGATATCGAGTTCCTCTGCTCAAAGCTCCTCCTCTGACTTGGTGGTAAGTGCGAGGGCCCGTGCCATGTCATGGCCAAACTCAACGAAAGAGGTGTCCTCAGGAGGAGATCACTGCCTCTGGATCAGCGGAGATGGGTCCGAGGGGAGGTCTCGGTGAGTCCGAGTCTCTGATGAAGTGTCCCCATTGAATTCCCACTCCGAATAGTCCATGGAGGACTCGAAATTAGGCAGTTGAAGGTGGGTCGATGACCCACACTGGGCTGCAGAGCCCAGAGCCAAGCTGGAGCTGGATGCACTTGCTTGAGATGATCTTGCACCTGAGGAATAGGAAGGAGATCAAGACCCTCGCTGAGGATCCTCATGAAGCATTTGGGTCTTGGGGATCACTGCGGCAGCCCAGGGAGTCCTCGAGGTCGAGGTCCCTGCGGTCTCATGGAGGGTGCCAGTGGGGCCAGGCATCTGCGCCTGCTGGGCAGCAAGGAACACAGAAAGGCTGCATTCCATGGTCTGCATTCAGGCCTTTCACTCGGGCGTGGGGCCCTGCAACACCAATGCCAGAGGTGACCGGGTCAGGCATCAAGGAGGAGAGGGGGTCCTCACCAGGACGACCCTCGGGAGACTGGGTACCATTGCCCGAGGTCTCTGCATCAGTTCAAAGTACCTTTTTTGGCCACTCCCTCTCCAAATCTTTGGGCTGTCATAGGGGCCTGAGGGACCGGGCATGTGACTTCTCATGCTTGTCCGACTCCCCTGATGGCATCCACATGGCCGCCTTCTTTTTCTTCTGCTCATGCTCGGGGGACCACTGGTTGGAGGGTCCGCGGGGGAACCTTGGGCAGCTCTAAGGGTTGCAGGGCCTTGGAGCGCAAGGCTACCAGGGATACTGGGGGCTAGTCTGCCTTATGGAAGATATCATCTAGCTTCTGCTGGTGACTCTGGATGGCCCTAGAGGAGCATTGATCACATTTTTTTAAACCAGAGGCCATTGGGGCAAAAAGGACCCCTGCAAGGTCAAAGACTCTCGATGCAGCCAGTGGTTAAAAAGGGCATGAAAGCGCTAAGGTAGAAAAGAAGGGAAAAATGGGTCCCGAGACTGACCGCCGAAGCAGCGGTGCTCGAGAGGCAGGAGGGTGAACCAGCCCTAGCTGGAAAACACAAAAATGAACTTAGTGAAGAAAAAATGTTTTCATGTGATGACACGCATGTCTGAAGGGCTCTGCAGAAAAAGGGAGACTGAGTAAGATGGCACATTTGGGCAGGAAGGGGACCACGCATGTTTGGTGGCATTCCCAAAGGCTAAGCCTTTGACACTATTCCTCACAAATGACTTATAAACAAACTGAGCACCTTAGGGATGGATCCTAAAGTTATTGCTTGGGTTAGAAATTGGTTGAGTGGGAGGCGACCAAGGGTACAGGAAAATGGATTTCACTCTGAGGAGAAGGAGGTTACCAGTTGTGTGCCCAGGGATCTGTCCTTGGTCCGATTCTTTTTAACATCTTTGTTAATGATATAGTCTAAGGGCCATCGGGTAAGGTTTGCCTCTTTGCAGATGATACCAAAATCTGCAATAGGAGTAGACACCCAGGAAGTCTTGAAAGGCTGCAAAAGGGGACTGCTACTTCTGGAGCGAGATCTGCAATTTTAAGTATTTACTTATGGGAATTTTTCTAAATCTTGGGGAAAACGGAATTCTTTAGATTAAAGCTGATTAATCTGTGAATCCAGTGTATTTGTTAAATCAGTCAGGGCCTAGAAGCAGCAAATAACTTTCAGTTTAAATTTAACACAGAAGAGAGCTTTCTGGTTAAATTTAGAACCCAAGTCTCCCTCTATCCAAGCAAGGGCTGTGGGACTCCCCCTGGAGATTGGTCACAGATTACCTTAGAAGCACAGGACAGGGTACTGTGTAGCAGCCTGCTTTTAATAAGTCTTTTTCCCTCCCTCCCCAACATCCACCCATTCCTTGGATAATTGTAGCTTTATAGATGCATAAACCTCTCAAAGGAAAGGAGGTGCCATATTCACTCTCAGGTGCAGCTGTTTGTCCTCAACAGGCATACATTAAGGACCTGAGATTAATTAAACCTCAGGTAAACAAAGTACATTAAATGTATTAGGTATAGTTTTATTAGTATAAGTATCCCCAGCAACCCTTAGTAAGTAAAGAACTTAAACATCTAAACACAATCTTAAAACTAAGATGCAGACAGCAGTCCAGCAGCGAGATGGGACTTTCCAGTCTTTTGCATTGAGTGTCAAATGTATGATTTTCTCCCAGTTGGTGAGGGGTCTTATGTGTGCACAAGGTACAAGAAGCTCTTTGCTCTCAGGAAACGAGTCCGATCTCTGGAGGCAAGAGTAGCAGGCTTGGAAGACATAAGGAAGACAGAGAGGTACATAGACGAGACCCACAGGGATATAGTCCTTAAGTCCCACCTCCAATCTGGCAGCATTCCTGTTGCCACAGAGGAGAGAGGTCACATGACAGGAGAGCATCACCCTGGTGTGGCAGGAAGTGATCCTATAGCTAGGACCTGTCCTCCAGGTGATGTAAAACCCTTTCGCACCGAGGAGGTTTCTCCAGGGCCATATGCCTATGAGGGAAGGGTTATGACAGCCATTATAGTTGGTGATTCCATCATTAGGCATGTAGATAGCTGGGTGGCTGGTGGACGTAAGGATTGCCTGGTAACATGCCTTTAATATGTATATGTCCCTCAAACATTCTTGGACAATGACAATGATTCATGTAATATCTATCTCTGTTAGAGAGAGCATTGAGTCACAAAGGATTAAAGTTTTGCAGGAAACAAAATTCGCTGTAGAATCTCTATGGATTGAAATTCCATGTAAAAAGGGGAAGGCGATGGCAGTGGGTTTGTACTATCGACCACCTGCCCAGAATGAACAAATGGATGATGAAATGCTCAAAGAAATCAGAGAAGCTAACAAAAGTTACAGCATAGTAATGGGTGATTTCAATTATCCCGCTATTGACTGGGTCAGTGTCACGACAGAACATGCAAGGAAGATAAAGTTTCTAGATGAAATAAATAACTGCTTCTTGGAGCAGCAGGTTCAGGAACCGACCAGAGGGGAAGCCATTTTGGACTTAGTCCTTAGTGAAACACCAGATCTGGTGCAAGAGATAAGGATGTTGGGGCCACTTAGCAATAGTGATCATAGCATGATTGCGTTTGATTTAATTAATGGAGGGGGAATGGTAAGGAAATCCACAGTACTACCTTTTAACTTTCAAAAGGGAGACTATAATAAAATGAGGAAAATAGTTAAGAAAAAACTAAAAGGAGCAGTTGCAAAGGTTAAAGACTTACATCAAGCTTGGGTGTTGTTTAAAAATACTATCTTGGAAGCCCAGAACAGCTGTATTCCACGCTTTAAGAAAAGTGGAGGTAAGTCCAAAAAACTACCAGCATGGTTTAAAGATGAGGTCAGAGAGGCTGTTCTTGCCAAAAAAGCATCTTTCAGGAAATGGAAAAAAAAAAAAGAGCCGAATGATGAAAATGGGAAACAGCACAAGCCCTGGCAAGTTAAATGAAAGGCAATGATAAGGCAGGCAAAGAGAGAATTTGAGAAGAATCTTGCTGTGGAAGCAAAAAAGCATAATAAAAGACTTTTTCCAAGTACATTCGTAGCAAAAAAAACTGTTAGAAGGGTAAAAGGGGAAGTAAGAGGGGTACAAGGCTATAGTGGAGAGACTGAATGAATTCTTTGCTTCGGTTTTTACTGAGGAAGATGTAGGGATGTTACCCATGACTGATGTGGTATTTAAAGGTGATACTGCAGAAGAATTGAAAAGAAATATTGATACACTGGGAAGATATATTACAACTATTTGATAAACTGAAGAGTAGCAAATCACCTGGACTGGATGGTATACATCCAAGGGTGTTGAAAGAACTGAAATATGAGATTGCAGACCTGCTATTATTAATCTGTGAACTATCATTAAAATCATCTGTAATACCTGAAGATTGGAGGATCACCAATGCAACGCCAATTTTTAAAAAGGGTTCCAGGGGTGATCCGGAAAACTACAGACCGGTGAGCCTGACGTGAGTACCGGGAAAAATGGTAGAAACCATCATAAAGAACAAAATTAGTGAACATGTAGACAGTCATGGCTTAATGGGAGAAAGCCAACATGGCTTCAGACAAAGAAGATCTTGTTTTCCTAATGTTATGTTTTTTTGAAGGTGTGCATAAACAGGTAGACAAAGGTGAGTCGGTTGATATAGTGTATCTGGACTTTCAGAAAGCCTTTGACAAGGTCCTCAGAGACTTTTGGCAAAACTAAAAAAAGTCATAGGATAGGAGGCAGTGTACTATTGTGGTTCAGGAACTGATACAAAGCAGAGGGTAGGGCTAAATGGTCAATTTTCCCAATGGAAAAAGGTGAATAGTGGAGTACCCCAGGGATCTGTGCTGGGCCCGCTGCTTTTTAAACATATTCATAAATGATCTGGAAAAGGGAATAACAAATGAGGTTATCAAATTTGCAGATGACACAAACCTCTGCACTTTGTTTTTTAATTCGTTTGAAGTGAAAACCGCTTTGATTTTAGGATAAAGCGGTATATAAATCCTTTTAAATAAATAAATAAATAAATATTTAAAGTTGTTAAAACCCATGAGGATTGTGGAAAATTGCAAGAGGATCTTGATAAATTGGAAGACTGGGCATCCAAATGGCAGATAAAATTTAATGTGGACAAGTGCAAAGTTATGCACCTAGGAAAGAAAAAAAAACTATGGTTACACGATGCAAGGTTACAAATTAGGAACCACCAACCAGGAAAAAGTTTTGGGTTTCATTGTGGATAACATATTAAAACCCTCCGCCCAGTGTGCAGCGGCGGCGAAGAGAGCAAATAGAATGCTAGGTATCATAAGGAAAGGAATGGAAAATAAAACAAAGGATATTATAATGCCTCTGTATCGTTCCATGGTGCGACCGCACCTTGAGTATTGTGTACAATTCTGGTCACTATCTTAAAAAGGGTAAAGCGTTATTAGAAAAGGTTCAGAAAAGAGCCACCAAAATGGTAAAGGGGATGGAAGGATACCCCTATGAAGAGAGGCTAAAAAGATTAGGACTCTTCAACCTAGAAAAGAGATGGCTGAGGGGAGATATGATAGAGGTCTATAAATTAATGAATGGAGTGGAACAGGTAAACATAGATCAATTGTTTACATCAGAATATAGAAAGACTAGGGGACATGCAATGAAACTACAGGGTATAAGAGAAAATATTTTTTCACTCAACGTGTAATCAAACTCTGGAATTTGTTACCGGATAATGTAGTAAAAGCTGTTAGTGTAGCTGGGTTTAAAAGGTTTGTACAAGTTCCTAGAGGAAAGGTCCATAAACCATTAATTAAAGGGACCCGGGATTTCACTGCTTGACCCAATACAAGCATTGTGGAACCTGTGTCTTTTGGGGAAACTCTTAGGTATTTATGACCAAGATTGGCCACTGTTGGAAACAGGATATTGGGCTTGATGGACCTTGGTCTGACCCAGTATGGCATATCTTATGTATGCCTCCCAATGTCTTGTTGACCACTTTGATTGAAGGATAAGGTGGTATACAAAACTGTCTAAATAAATAAAACAACTAACATGAGGAGGGATCTAGCTAAGCTTGAAGAATGGTCTAGAATTTGGCAGCTGAGATTTAATGTTAAAATATGCAAGGTCATGCATTTGGGCTGCAGCAATCCAAGGGAGCAATATAGTATAGGGGTGAAGTACTTTTGTCCACTAAAGAAGAGCGGGATTTAGGTATGATTGCGTCTGATCTTAAAGTAGTTAAACAGGTAGAAAAGATGAAGGCAAAAGCTAGAAGGATGCTTGGGTACATAGGGAGAGGAATGGCCAGCAGAAGAAAGCTGATAATGCCTCTGTATAAGTCTTTAGTGAGACTTGGAGTATTCTGTGTAATTCTGGAGACCGAACCTTCAAAAGGATATAAACAGGTTAGAGTCCATACAGAGGGTGACTACTAAAATGGTTAGTGGTCTTCATTATAAAGAATATAAGGACAGACTTAAGGATCTTAATATGTACACCTTAGAGGAAAGGCGGGATAGAGGTGATATGACTGAGACGTTTAAATACCTCCATGGCATAAATGCACAGGAGGAGAGCCTCTGTCGATTGAAAGCAAACTCTGCTATGAGGGGACATGAGATGAGGGTGAAAGGGGATAGATTCAGGAGTGATATGTGGAAATATTTCTTTACGGAAAGAGTGGTGGATCCATGGAATAGTCTTTCAATGGAGGTAGTAGAGATGAGGACAGTATCTGAATTCAAAGAAGCATGGGACAAACACAGAGGATCTCTAAAGGAAAAAAGGGGAATGTTGTAGTGGTTGATATGGAAGGACAGACTAGATAGAAACATGACAACAGAAAAAGACCACATGGCCTATCTTTGAAAGCTGGGGAAATGCTCCACATGGGCTCCGTCGGTGCGGACGTCACCCCATATGTCAGGACTGACTTCCTGCAGAAATCCTATTCCGATTGTATTTCAAAAAGGTAGATCATCCCAAAGTTGTAGTCTTGCTATTGAAAACACCCATTCTTGCATTATTTTCTTCCAAGCTACAGAAAGAGGTGGAATTTTGACCTATTCAACCTGACTGTACTGCAGACTACTTGCCAGTTTATATAAACCTAACAGAGAAACTAAAGAGTATATTTACTAAACTATGTTAGCTGTTAACAAGGAAGATAACACACACTGTCTGGCCGTGTTAGCAGTAAAGGCCGGGCAAATGCAGATAACAGAGAAAATCGTTGCATTATTTGTAGAAAGCACATTATCTGCAAGAGTGAGTAAGATTAGGACAAAGAGTGGGCATGTCTGCACTGTGCACTAATCATCAGATTTGCAGACAATGCGGGTGCTACTAACATCATCTCAATCAGTGGAGTTAGCTTCATTCAGGATGCTGCTCAACCACACTCTCTGCGTTTTCCATGAGTTATCTGCTGAGAAAATGCTGTGCATGCCCCCAACAGGCAACACACAGCTTCAGTGGCTAACGCAATGCTATTTTCACTAACATGCCATATTAGCTGCCAAAACCTAATGTGGCTTAATAAACATGCCCCTAAATCTGTAATTAAAATACCTCAGAGCAGGGCTCAACAAATCCCAGCTGCCAGGTCACCATGGTAATCAGAAATATGCATCTGGCACCTGGGATTTACTTGCTCCCCCCCCCCCCCAAATTACAATCAAGGGGCAATATCTTTCTGGCTGCTTGAGGGAGATCGATCCCCCACGGGTAGATGAGAAGCAACCCCGCTGTATGCTGTCTACCTGTGGGGATCTGTTCTCCCACAGGCAGACAGCTTGCATCGGCCCCCCAAGCGCAACCATCCCCTTCTCTTCTGCTCATGGGAGATCAGATCCCCATGGGCAGAACAGGTGGGGATGGCCAGGATCACAGCCTGCAAGGCAGAATTAAAGAGCTGATGGGGCAGAGGGAGGCAGGGAGGGGGAGTAAAATGGCAAAACACTAAAAGGGATGCAAACAAAGAAACAAAGGAAAGATGATGGGGGAATGTAGGGCAGGGGAGAGTGTCTTGAAGGGGAACAGAGAGAGTGGGGTTGGAGGGCAGGAAGGAAGAGGGCAGGTGTTGAATACACAAGCACCCTACACCACCCAGGCACCCCACCTCCGTAGGACAGACATGTATCCTAGCGCCACACTACACATGCACAAATATAGGCATCCCACTTCTGCACATCACACATATTGGCTCCCCAGCTCTGCAGCACACACACATACACTGCGGCCTTGCACCCCACCCACACAAAGGCACCCACTGCCACATCCCATGCACAGACAGGCACACGCCCACATAGACACTTGCTATCTAAAGAGGATACAGAGTGTAGGAATTCTGGGGCTGGTCTGTTGAGACTTGAGAACATGAGACCAGCATGAGAGATAACTGGGGGGGGGGGGTGAGGGGGGACATAAGGAGGTTACAAGCACTGACTCCTACAATTTCGGCCTGACTCCTAAATCCATACAAAATTTGTTAAAGCCTGCATCAGCGTGTCTTTAAACATCAAACAGACAAATTGGTTCAATATTTGTTTGACAACCAATGTAGTCGTACCAACACTGGGATAATATACTCGCATTTCCATGTTCTTGTAATTATACTGGTTGTTGCATTTTGAGCCAACTGCATTTTAGTATCAGGGAAATTAGTGGTCCATCTAGGTAAGGTAAAACCAATATTTGAACTACTACTCAAAAAACGGGTGGATTAAAAATATTTTAAGACATCAGACTAATCCTAATTAAAAAATATCACCTATAAAATTCACACTATCAGGGATCTAATCCTCAACCTTACATCAATTGTCACTCCTAAAAAGCGCATCAGTCTGAGTTGGGACAAAAATTTGCTCCAAGCTAAAATGAACTAGTGGGAGAATAATCCCTATCCATAGACACAATCATAGCCTGAAGTCCTTTTACAATTTACAACTAAACCATTCTCCTCAAACTAACCCATTATTTATCTGAAAGTATGCAATATCCATCTTAGAGAAGAATGGTACAAAATGAAATATCATCTGCATATAACTTAAAATCAGTTTACATGTCATGAAGCATTATGTATACAGTATATGTATGTGTGTGCTTATATACACATATATACATACCTACACATACTAAATAAAGCATAGCTGAAAGAATGGAACCCCGTGGTACACCTCGTATTCCATGCTTTTCAAATATCACCTTCTGGAATCAATCTTTTATTAAGGATTGGAACCATTTCAAAACTGTGTTCCCCCATCCCTAACAACTTAATTTACTCAGAAGAATCTCATGCACTGTCTTATCAAAGAGAGCTGTAATATCTACATATAAAAGTTTCTTTCAAGACCCACAAGTGCATTCACGATCCTCAAGGACCACTTGGCCAGTGCACGAGATGGATCTGCATACAATGGAGGCAGTGTATGGAAATCTCACATGCGTATTCATTGTGGATATTCTGAAAATGTGACAGCCAAGCGATCCCCAAAGACTGGGTTGAGAACCACTGTTCTAGATAACAATGAAAATCATCCATTCACTATGCAGACATTTCAACAGCTGATACATTAGGGGTAAAAAGATTTAATGAAGCACAAGTGTGGTAATTAATATTTAGTGCAAAAAATAAAAAAAAAGCACAGAGCTATATATTTGTGGTGCAGAAACCCAGAGAATCAGTATACATTGCCTATTTCTCCATGGCACTCTGTGCACACCTTTTATTTAGCGTTTCCACGGTGTGATGCCTTGTATCAAAAGAAAGAAGGAGAAAAAAATAAGTCCCAATACCAACCTTGGAGGACTGGCTGTATTACCATGATCTGACAAAATGCAAATCCCTTCCTTCTACTGTAACGTAATGTGTGTCACCGAGTCAGTGCTGACTCCAGGTGACCCAGCCCCTGTGTTTTCTTTCCAAAGGTACGACCGGAAGTAGATTGCCAAGCCTTTCTTTCACGTAATAAGTTTACAGCCCCTGGTATTCAAAGGTGGCCACCCATCCAAGTACTAGCCAGGCTCAATTAATGGTTTCATATTCATTATTATACACAATGTTCAGAGATTCTTTTCACTAAAGCAATGCTAAAATATTAAATACCAAACATGATGTTGAAAAACAATCATTAAGGTCCTGCTTTTTCATTTAACACATTTGAGATGCTTTACTACAAAATTGGAATGGAGAAGTAGTCTAGTCTAGTGGTTAGAGTACTGGTTTGGTAACCAAGTGACCAGGGTTCAATTCCCATTAGCACTCCTTGTGACCTTGGGCAAGTCACTTAACCCTCCATTGCAAGGCCTGTCTTCTGAGGCAATCTATTGATCACACTGCCAAGAAAACCCAGGAGCTGCTGAGTCACCAGGAGTCAGAACTGACTCAAAGGCACGAATTGCATTTTTACTAAAATTGCATACAATGAGCCTTTCCTCAAAGGAAGGAGACAGTCTGAATTCCCCATCCCACAAATTATAAACCTGCCCATCCACCTTGCCCTTCACTTTTCTGTGTGTGTTGACTAGGCAGTAGGACCAAGTTTATTTATTGAATTTTATTATTTTACAAAAAACAAATCATCAAGAGCTACCACATTTGTATTTTTTTCTCTCTACCCCATCTCTCTCAAGTTCATACATTAAAACACTAAAGAATAGTACCTTTCTTAGGAAATAAAATAAGTAGAGTTTAATTTTAAAGAAAAAATAAGAACATAAGCAATGCCATACTGAGTCAGACCAAGGTCCATCAAGCCCAGAATCCTGTTTCCAACAGTGGCCAATCTAGGTCACAAGTACCTAGCAGTTTCCCCAATGCTTGTATTGGGGCAAGCAGTGGCTATCCCGGGTCCCCTATAATAATGGTTTATGGATCTTTTCTCCAGGAACTTGTCCAAACCTTTTTTAAACCTGGCTATACTAACAGGTTTTACTACATCCTCCGGTAACGAATTCCAGAGTTTGATTACACATTGAGTGAAAAAATATTTTCTCTTATTAGTCTTAAATAGGTTATCCTGTAGCTTCATTGCATGTCCTCTAGTCTTTCTATATTCTGATGGAATAAATAATCGATCCATGTTTACCCGTTCCACTCCATTCATTAATTTATAGACCTCTACTATATCTCCCCTCAGCCGTCTCTTTTCCAGATTGAAGAGCCCTAATCTTTTTAGCCTCTCTTCATAGGGGTATCCTTCCATCCCCTTTACCATTTTGGTGGCTCTTCTCTGTACCTTTTCTAATAACGCTATATCCTTTTTAAGATACGGTGACCAGAATTGCACACAATATTGAAGGTGTGATCGCAGCATGGAATGTTACAGAGGTATTATAATATCCTTTGTTTTATTCTCCATTCCTTTCCTTATGATACCTAGCATTCTATTTGCTCTCTTGGCCGCTGCTGCTGCACACTGGGCAAAGGGTTTGAATATGTTATCCACAATGGTGCCTAAATCTTTTTCCTGGGTGGTGATTCCTAATATGGAACCTTGCATCATGTAACCGTAGTTTGGGTTGTTCTTTCCTAGATGCATAACTTTGCATTTGTTCACATTAAATTTCATCTGCCTTTTGGATGCCCAGTCTTCCAATATATCAGGTCCTCTTGCAATTTTTTACAATCCTCATGGGTTTTATCAACTTAGAATAATTTTGTGTCATCTGCAGATTTGATTACCTCACTTGTTATTCCCATTTCCAGGTAATTTATGAATATATCAATGCGCAGCGGACCCAGCACAGATCCCTGGGGTACTCCACTATTCACCTTTCTCCATTGGGAAAATTGACCATTTAGCCTTACCCTCTGCTTTCTCTTTTTTACCACACTAACTCCTATCCCATGACTTTTTAATTTTGCCAAAAGACTCTTATGAGGGACCCTGTCAAAAGGCTTTCTGAAAATCCAGATACACTATATCAACCGACTCACCTTTGTCTACCTGTTTATTCACACCTTAAAAAAAACATAAGATTAGCAAGACAAGACCTTCCTTGGCTAAAGCCATGTTGACTGTCTCCCATTAAGCTATGACTATCTACATCTTCAGTAATTTTGTCCTTTATGATGGTTTCTACCATTTTTCCCAGTACTGATGTCATGCTCACCGGTCTGTAGTTTCCTGGATCACCCCTGGAATCCTTTTTTAAAAAATTGGCGTTACGTTGGCCATCCTCCAATCTTCAGGTATTACAGATGATTTTAATGATAGGTCACAGATTACTAATAGTAGGTATGCAATCTCATATTTCAGTTCTTTCAACACCCTTGGATGTATACCATCTTGTCAATGTGATTTACTATTCTTCAGTTTATTAAATAGTTGTAACACATCTTCCCCTTGTATCAATATTTCTTTCAATTCTTCTGTGGCATCACCTTTAAATACCATTTCAGTCATGGGTAACATCCCTATATCTTCTTCAGTAAAGACCGAAGCAAAGAATTCATTCAGTCTCTATTCTATGTCCTTGTCCCCTCTTAGTGCCCCTTTTTTATTTATTTATTTATTGCTTTTATATACCGCGCTATTTAAAATCAGTGCGGTTTACATACAACAAAATTGTGCATAACAGTCGCCTGCTGAGCATTTACAGTAAAACAGGAAGATATAACTTGGGCTTCAACTGGGGAAACTATCTATATACATTTATCATTTATCATCTATATACATTTTACCCTGCTATCATCTACTGGTCCAACTGCTTTCTCATAGGGTTTTGTTTTGTTTTTTTGCTAAGAATGTACTTGAAAAAGTCTTTATTATGCGTTTTTGCTTCCACAGCAAGTTTCTTCTCAAATTCTCTCTGACTGCCTTATCAATGCCTTGCATCTAACTTGTCCGTGCGTAAGTTGTTTTCAGTTTTCGTCATTTGACTCCTTTTTCCATTTCCTGAAAGATGCTTTTCTGGCTTTTTTTGATACACGGTACTACAACCTCAGAAAAATGATAGGATAGATCACATATTAGGCACTGTTTGATCAATATACAGAATAACGTCTTCTGAGGCAATGGAGGGTAACGTGACTTGCCCACTGCATAAAAGGCCTGGCAATCTACTTCTGGTCATACATTGCCAAAAATCCCAAGGGCTGCTGGGTTACCAGGAGTCAGCATTGACTTGACTGCACTTAAAAAAAAAAAAAAAAAAAAAAGGATGAACTATGTGTGCCTTAACTCTTGTTAATCAGCTTAGTGGCACCTAAAGTCCAAGAATTTCTTTATCCTACTTCATTTTCTTGATCTTTGCATTTGTTGGTACTTAAAGGATATTCTTTCTCCACACTTGGTACTAAGCTTATATCAGCAATTCCACTGTGTTTTTCTCCTTTATTAAATTGTTTGTTTTCTTGCTTTGGGCTTACTGGTGATTATAACATTTTAATTCTCTATAATTCTATGAGTCATATTCCAGTTTTTTCTGGTACAGCTATACAATGTTTACCCAGTTTCTGGTCAATAGTCATACTACCTTATTGTGTCTTTTATATACAGATCTTCTGACATCAGCAAGTCACAGAGAATGAGGTGTAAACCATTTCCGGTTCAGCACTGCAGGATCTGTTTTGCCAGATAGATATATCTTACTTTTGAGGGAATTCTGTAGAAATTCAAAGTTCTGTGAAATATAAATCAGGGTATTTGATTAATTTAAAATTCAGAACAGAAAATACTAATTAATGCAAAATGTTTAATATTTTTGTGCAGTTTCCTCCAGGAGTACATTGCAAACTTATATCATAAGGTTATCCCTTCTTTCTCTCCCTCACTCTGCAGGACTTATCCCATCCACTCTTTTCCCACTTATGCCAGACTGGCTCTCACTAGTTCCATCTGGGGCTTGAGCATTCAGTTCTTTCTAGCCCCATCCAGTGGTTTCTTCCCTTCACTATCTTCCTTTTGCAACCACAGGCCCGTCTACATGCTGTCTCTTCCTCCCTGATCTGAAGCCCTCCATTCTCTCATCTTCCTTGTTTACAGGCTTGACCCCATCTCAGACCTGACCCACTCTATTCCCTCTACTGCACACCTGACTCTTTTTACTTTCAGCTTCATCCCAAACTGGCAGGACTTAGGGAAATTATACTACTGACACTGACCACACCTTCAGGGTTTATGTGGAATCCTGCCTGCCTGTGGTTATGCTCCTGCTATTGAAGTCACTTGGTTCCTTCTCTTTCTTAGGATGTGGGCGAACACCCATGATACTGCTCCCCTTGTATCTCTGGTCATATGGCTGCCACTTAGGCTGTCCATCTCCTAATCATGCGGCGGACACTGCCTCTTTCCAGAGGAGCTGATTAGATTTAAATATCTTTTTGGCCAG
Organism: Ichthyophis bannanicus; assembly: GCA_033557465.1. Classification (NCBI taxonomy): domain Eukaryota; kingdom Metazoa; phylum Chordata; class Amphibia; order Gymnophiona; family Ichthyophiidae; genus Ichthyophis; species Ichthyophis bannanicus. Next base: position 1,140,144,358 of record CM066033.1, on the reverse strand, counting down.
TCCATCAAACTGCTAAATTCTATGCAAACCATTACAATTCTGAGCAGGAAAGGAATTCTGCACAAATTATACTTATGCAGAATTTCCCAGGAGCGTCTGATGGCTATGAACTCTCTCATCCATAGGCACTGCCCTGTGCTGCAATTTTCAGTCTCGTCTTTAGGTTTACGTTTACCCCTTTAAATCATTCCTGTCTTAAGTTTTGATCTACTGCTGGTTTCTGAAGCGTATATTCCTCACCACATTTGTACAATTGGCACTTGTTTTTTCATTGTTTGGTAATCAGATGTTTTTAAAGCTTTATGTTTAGTAAACCTCTGCTTCTTTCCCCATGCGTGTTAGTGAATTCTCACTCACCTCTTCTGTCCGTCACCATGTTTGTACAAGATTAAGATGCAGAATGATTGTGGAAGTTTAGGGGATAATTTTATAAAATATTTTAGCATGTATGTAGCAATATATGCATGTAAACTTGGCTTTTATAAAATTAGGTTAGATATAAAAGTAAATGTGTTGGCATGAATGCCAGGGGCACAGTCTTAGTGGAGCATGGATAGAATTGCAAAGAACACACATTGATTATGAGTTAATCTGTGCATATACTTGCATACTCCATATGCAGACATTTATGCCTGCTCTTAAGCAGGTGTAATGGTTCCACATTCAAAGTAGGCACTATTGCAACAGCTTATGCCGCCCTAGGCAGAAGCCTTGGCCATACTGCTCCCCCAACACCGATTCTGGCAAAAGGGTCAAGGGGGGGGGGGGGTGCAGCTGGGCTCGGTGTCGGGACATATGCTTCGGCACACATGGTCTGCTACTTCTGACTCCCCTCCGACATAACTTTGGGGATTCGAAAGTGGCAGGCCATGTGTGCTGAAGCACATGGTTTACCACCGAGCTTAGCCGCCCCCCCCCCATGCTGTCAGAATCAGTGGCAGCATAGCACAGCTCAGCATGGGGGGGGTGATGAAGGGCGGCATGGCTTGACTTGGTGGGAAGGCAGCAGCAGGCCATGTGTGCCGAAGCACATGGCCTACTGCCCACAGAGATCTGCCACCCACCAGATGGGCTAGGCAGCCACCTAGGAAGTGCCGGCCCTGAAATTAATGCATACTAAGTGCCAATGTGCCCATAAACATAATGCGCATTAAGTGTCCACAACTCTTTAAATTGTGTTAAAACCTTTAGTAAAACCTTTATAAAATTGGGCAAAAACAGGCATTAAGTTATAAAATTACCCGCTTACCTTTGTACTATAGCATTTTTTGCATATTTGGATCTGCTGATGCTGTTAAAGATAATGCATACAGAGCTACTATCAAAGATGTCCAGGCATACTTAAAACTCATTCCTTTTTCAGATCCTGGGATTTATACTCTTGGCATAACCCAATTCTTAGAGATTACATTATAGGCATGGAGGAGTTTTCTTGTTCTTACATTCAATTTGTTAAGATCTTTAAGACAACATTCTAAAATCTCAAAGCTATATGGAAGTACGCAAATCACATGCTAATTTATAGGTTGTCTTATTTCTTTCAGTAAGGCTAAATCCATGGTCTAAGCAATTTATAAAAACAGTAGTGCTGGACAACAGTGGTGACAGGAAATCTCCCCAAAATATCACTTCCTGAATCTTGTAGTTAGGAATGACAAATTGTATCTCAGTCATTTTAAAAGGCTCTCTCACTAAGTGCCACTAACCAGTTACACACATTATAGCATAAAGTAACTGGTCAGAGTAAAAGCTAATGCATGGGCATGTCAACTACTGACCATTAAACATACAGTGACGGGCACAAGGTTTGCACCCTAGTGCAAGGAAATTGGCCTCCATCCAAATTAGCTCTGCTCAGCCTTTCTAAATAAAAAAGTCACATGTCTCCTTCAAACAGCACTAGACTGCACAGGCTAAGATGTCCACCATCTGTCCTCTGCTTTTTTCTTTTTTTTAAAGTCAGTCAAATGTTCCTTAATTTCACCCAGCTACTGCGAACTGAGATACTGATTTCTGGAGCCTAAAGGGGGAGCTCTTCTGCTGTGACATCAGAAATCTGGCATGCTAAGTTCCCAGCTACTGGTGGAGGGAGATAACTCACAAGGACTGGACTGGAGGAACAATTAGGAAATCCCCTTTATATTTAACAGGATTTGGTAAAAGTGTCCTTTAGTCTGCTAAGCCTTCAAAGGTAGATTACAGCTAAACAATTAAAAAAAACACAATTAAAACTATTGTCTAAAAAATACAATCAAAATAAAACTAACAATATGCAGTATAAAATACAATAAGCGAGAAACATATCTACGACAAAGTAGCAACCTTAATAGGGAGATTTCTTCCATAAAGGTGGTACTGCACTTGGGAGCCAGATTTTTCCCTGCTATGAGACTGCTTACAGTGGGGCAGTCTCTGCATGAACTACACTTCAACAGCTGTGCCTGACACCAAAGCACGTAAGTGGTACACAAGAGAGAGCCTATGTCTGGCACTATTGAATATGGGTATGTTACAGGATGGGCATAACTGAGCCAGTAAGGTTTATGTAAGAGCTAGTTCTAACTTCAAAATGCCACAAAGTATATGAACATAACCCAATGTAATTGCACCGAATTAAACTATAAACATGAGGATGGATCATTGGACATTCACTGTAGCTATTAATCTGTTCTAGTCTATCTGTGATATAAATAGTGTAGTATATTTAACAGCCTTCATTTGTCTTTTTGTAGGAATGTGAAATTGTCTGTCTTCATAATTCAGATGAAGCGTAGTTTGCCACATCAATTTGCTGTACTCATCAATCCAGTGTTTATTTTGTATATTTCAAGGCAATTCATTATCCAGGAGTGTGGGAAGTTATCAAATAAAAACTTCTGTGAGCATAAAAATTGAAGAGACGTTGCTCATTTAATCAAAATTAATTAATGCTTATGAGTGTGAGCACTGTTCCCTCTAAGCTGTGTGCGTGCACACACCTCGCCGAGCGAGCGCACATACTTTACAACAGAGCGCACAAAAATTATGGTTCTGATTCTGATAGAAGAAAACACAGATGTATTAAAATTTAAAAGTTGTGATTGTAATTACTAGAAATTTTCCGCTTCATTTAGTAATCATTTATTTTCATTTAATTTGATTAAAATCAATGTGGTGCACATACTGTATTCTGACATGTAGTCACATTTTAAAGTATATAACTCCGAGTGTCGTTATGTGGCGCACAAAAATTTAACCTTCCTTCAAAAGCTGCACAGCTGATATTTTATGCGCACACAGCCTACAGAAAATTAGAGGGAACATTGAGTGTGAGTAAATCTAGGAGATGCTGTGCTGATCTTCATCCACATCCCATGAATGCATGCAATGATGCATACAGGACAAGTAGTTCAATTTATTTGGACTGAATATTTTAACCTCAACAGTTGGCACACAGGAAGACGGCATGAGGCCAGATGCCGGGAACTGCATTCTCTCAGAATCCTAGCTTACACTGACAGGACATTAGTATAAACAAGTTCTTCTATTAAATCTTCAGAGGAGAGACTTACCTCTTTCTTAAAGACAGTGAATTTGAGCACACATCTCCTGTCCATAGTGCTTTCATCAGATGTTTCCTTGGTAAGATGTTGGACACAGCCTCAACTCTTACAATTGCTTTCACACTACTTGTCTAGGGATAAAATAATGGACTAGCATGGCTATCCCTGCCGATTTTTCAGTCCTCCCTCCCCCCCCAAAAGAAAAAAGGTCTCACCCCCCCCTTTGCCAGATGTGTCAAGATTATTGCAGGCTTTGACATATTAATGGGAGGAGTGGCCTAGTGGTTAGGACATGGTACCTCAGGCTGGAGGGTTCAAGTCCCACATGGGGACAGAAATCTCAGGCTGAAGGGACTGGGGTTTCTAGTCCTGTAGGCACTCCTTGTGGCCTTGGGCAAGCCACTTAACCCTCAGTTGCCTCAGGTACACATAGATTGTAAGCCCTTTGGGGACAAGGGAATGTTTCCAGTACCCGATTGTAGTAATTACATAATGTAAACTGCTTTGATTGAAGGATAAGGTGGTATAGAAAACTGGTTAAATAAAACTTCTTTGGATTTAGAAGCCAGTGGCTGAAACTTTCTCTCCCCCCTTGTCTCCACTAAAGCAGAGGAGCAGGGGGGGGGGGGGCTAGATCACTTCAGAGGTCTACCACAGGCCTTTAGGACCTGATTTACTGTATTAAGGCTTTCCCCATTGTATGTCTAAAGGAAAGGAAAGCTTAGTGGATCAGGCTCTTAATACATCCCTTCCCAACCACTCTCTCTCCCTCCCAATCCCGTTGTCACCCAGTCTCATTTTATCCCATAAGAACATAGGAAATGCCATACTGGGTCAGACCGAGGTCCATCAAGCCCTGTATCCTGTTTCCAACAGTAGCCAATCCAGGTCACAAGTATCTAGCAGTTTCACAAAAAGACACACAGCTTCCACGATGTTTGTATTGGGGCAAGCAGTGGATTTCCCAGGTGCTCTTTACTAATGGTTTATTGACCTTTCCTCCAGGAACTTGTCCAAACCTTTTTTAAACCCAACTACAGTATATTAACAACTTTTATTATATCCAACGGTAACAAATTCTAGAGTTTGATTACGCATTGAGTGAAAAAATATTTTCTCTTATTAGTCTTAAATGGGTTACACTGTAGCTTCATTGCATGTCCTCTACTTGTTCTACTTTTTGATGGCATAAACAATTGCCAGTCTCCCTCATAAGAACATAAGATATGCCATACTGGGTCAGACCAAGGTCCATCAAGCCCAGCATTCTGTTTCCAACAGTGGCCAATCTAGGTCATACGTACCTAGCAGTTTCCCCAAGGGACACAGGTTCCACAATGCTTGTACTGGTTCAAGCATTGATATCCTGGGTCCCTTCTTAATAATGGTTTATGGATCTTTCCTCCAGGAACTTGTCCAAACCTTTTTTAAACCCAGCTACACTAACAGCCTTTACTACATCCTCCGGTAACAAATTCCAGAGTTTGATTACACGTTGAGTGAAAAAATATTTTCTTTTATTAGTCTTAAATAGTTTACCCTGTAGCTTCATTGCATGTCCCCTAGTCTTTCCATATTCTGATAAGTTAAACAATCGATCTACGTTTACCCGTTCCACACCGTTCATTAATTTATAGACTTCTATCATATCTCCCCTCAGCCGTCTCTTCTCCAGGCTAAAGAGCCCCAACCTTTTTAGCCTTTCTTCATAGGAGTAGCCTTCCATCCCCTTTACCATTTTGGTGGCTCTTCTCTGAACCTTTTCTAAAATCGCTATATCCTTTTTAAGATACGGCGACCAGAATTGCACACAATATTCAAGGTGCGGTCTCACCATGGAACGATATAGAGGCATTATAATATCTTTTGTTTTATTTTCCATTCCTTTCCTTATCATACCTAGCATTCTATTTGCTCTCTTGGCCGAGGGTTTTAACAAGGTATCCACAATGACGCCTAAATCTTTTTCCTGGGTGGTGGTTCCTAATGTGGAACCTTGCATCGTGTAACCATAGTTTGGGTTGTTCTTCCCTAGGTGCATAACCTTGCACTTCTCCACATTAAATTTCATCTGCCATTTTGATGCCCAGTCTTCCAATTTATCAAGATCCTCTTGCAATTTTCCACAATCCTCCTGGGTTTTAACAACTTTAAATAGTTTTGTGTCATCTGCAAATTTGATAACCTCACTTGTTGTTCCACTTTCCAGGTCATTTATGAATATGCCCTCCTTTCTTAATATTTGCCATCCCCATCCTCAATCTTCACTCAGCCCCTACCATCCAGAAAGACAATCAGCCTTCATCACCCAGGAAACCAGTCAACACCCCTCAGCCCAGCTATCCCTCACTACCCAGTAAACCAGTCCACAACTCCCCAGTCCTCATCCCCACAAGCCAGTCCACCACACCCCAGTCTATCACCTCCTCAACTTCTATTCTAGCAAGCCAGTCCACCACCCTCTAGCTCAGTGGTTCTCAACCCAGTCCTCTGGGACCCCCAGGCCAGTCAGGTTTTCAGGATTTCCACAATGAATATGCAAGAGATAGAAGCATGAGGACAACGGTTGGCAGGACAGAAAACCCACCAAAGTGCCAGTTTTCTGCCCATCACTGCAAACTCAAGGGCAGCTCTCATCTGCAGCTACTCCCTCTTTCCTGCCTGCTGCAGCTGCCCCCTCCTTTCCCCACCACTGCAGCATAATGATCCCAACCTGCAGTGCAACAATCGTGATTAAACTGAAAAGAGGCACGGCCTGCCTTCAATACATGCACTGCTGGAAAGGATGCCGGTCCTGCCCCTAGGCACAGGAAATTTGTGTCAGAGGGGACAGGACCGGCCTTACTTTCAGTGGTGTACTTTTTAAAGGAAGGCCCCATGTGTCTTTGCAATTTGATTGTAGCTGCTGCACTGCAGATTCTGACCAGGGGTGCTGCAGCAGGAGAAAAAAAAGGAGATACTGGAATTGGGTGGGGTGGAGAAGGGAATGCTGATTACGATAGGCTGTGAAAGGGGGAAAGGGACACAGGTGAGAGAGATGCTGGATCACTGGGAGGGAGGGGGAAGAGATTGGAGGGAATGGAAATGGAGATCATAGGAGAAGGAATAGAGACAGAGATGGGGAGAAGACACCATCTCTTCATGGCATAACTAAAACCACCATGAATGGTTACCCCAGAGGTAGTGGCTAGGAGGCTGGCACTGCAAAATAAAAAGTTAACAGAAGTAGGCAATGATCTTAAATACATTTTATTGAGGGTTAGTTATAGGATTTGATAAAGGAAAAGAAGGCAGGATAAAAAAAAGACCAAATAATGCAATACTTCTTTACACTTTAGAATGCTATAATTTCAGCAACAACCAAAATTCTATACTTGTTACCACACTATATACCCTTTGACATTTTCATTTGAGTGTACTTCAGCTTTTGAAATTATGGTGTTTTTACTCTCAAAGAAAAAATGTTTACTTGCAATAAGTATCCCTTGGGTGCACTAGCCCAGTGTTTCTGTCCCTAAGGGTGCTGTGCTAATCCTAAATGTAGTGCACCCTTGTTACCATACTAAGGGTACCCCGAAGCGTGCGTGTCCTAAATCACACAAATGGAGTTCAGATGTCAGGGTCCTTCCACAGAGTTGTGCCAGTGCAGCGTGTGTGGTTCATTGGCTCCTGAGACTGCTGGGGTATCTTCCACGTTGTAGCTCTTCCAGTCTTGTGATTTTCTTAAGATAGGGAGACAGGCATAAGGCAAAAGGGGGTAAAATCCTAAAACTACATTCATTAGACAACTTTTTTTTTTTACTTTTTCATCTAAACGAGGTTTAAAGTGTTCCCTATCCCAGTCCTACAAACAGGAACCTTGGTGTACTTTCATTTTCTTGCTAGAAAGAATCACAAAACTAACGTTTAGTGTCCCTAACTAGGTGTAATGCAAGCACATGATATTCATTCAGTCTCATTATTTTCAGCTGATCTCCTACAGCACTTTCCCTCAGACTAGCCCCCTGTTTCTCTCCTGCTTGCAGCTCAATCTCTCTCTCTCTTCCAGCCGCATCTCATCCCAGGGCTCTCTCCCACTTAGTCTGGATTTCCTTAGCTGGCTCACATACTGCAGCACAAAAACCAGCAGGGGTAAACAAGTCCCACAGTTAAAAAAAATCCTTTATAAGCTCAATAAAGGATTTCTTTTTTTGAACTGTGGGAAATGATACCCCTGCTGTTTTTTGTGCTTGTGATTTCTGTGGGGCCATTCCCTTGTTTCTTATTTTTGTTCTTCACACCCTGTGGCTATAACAGTGCTGACTTCCTGCAGCCTTCAACAGACTAGCTTCTTGTCTGTGCACCCTGGCTGCCTCTGGCCACAGCCTCTCATGCACTTCAGACTGCTTCACTTCATCTCTGTAGTCCCCAGATTTTGTTCTGGTCTCTCTCCTACTTCCAAGTTCTTCATGCATTCTAATTCTTTGTTTCTGCAGCTCACGGGGGCTGTTTCTTCACCCAGGCTGCTTCCTTTTCTCTGCCAAGTTCCCTTTGTCTGCTAGGTTTGCCAACTTTTCCATAGACCATAACTGGACACACTGAGCTTGAGGATCGGGTGAGAGGATGAGTTGTAATGTACTGAAGGCATACTGCAAAGTTAAAGCTTCTGAATCAGCAGCCACTGGTTGGTTCAGTCTCTGCCTGGCATTTTCAGAGGAGCACAATTAATTCTTTAGCTTGGAGTAGCCTTGTGGTTAGAGCAGTAGTCTAGTGACCAAAAGACCAGGATTGATTCTCACTGGCACTCCTTGTGGCCTTGGGAAAGTCATTTTATCATCCACTGTCTCAGAAGAAACGTCTGGCAATCTACTTCTGGTCACACCTTGCCAAGAAAACCAAGGAGCTGCTGGGTAGATAGAAGTTAGCACTGACTCTGCGGCAGACACACATACAGTTAATTCGTTAACTGGACTTTGATTTCTACTTTACAAGCTTGTTTCTGAAAAACCTTTGACTTCTCCCCCAGCCTTCAACTACTGTGTTTTACTTTTTGCTACGAGTAGAAAGCACTATTACTATAATTTGCAAGAGTAAATTCAGCAAAATTCAAGTAAAGTTATGCTGTTAATGCCTAGATTCATCATTACCTAATGCAGAGAATAAACTAATAAAAGCACAGTAAGGAAAAGGACAGGACAAACCAAACCCTGAGCAGCACAACAGTAAAAGAGGATATCCGAGATGCTAGATCTGAAAAATTCATACTTCACAACCCAGTGCAGGAACGTAATCAATATCTCAAAATGACACAGTATAGCCACAGGATTCACTAAAGGCTTTTCCTAAATCAGCTTTCCAAATCAACAACTCAAACTTTTTAAAAAAGTCAGCATATCACTAATGTTCCTAATACTGGCAATTATTATCTACAAACTCTAACAGAACTGGCTTTGATAATGACAGAACTATTACTACTACTAATTATTTTTATAGCGCTACTAGGCATATGCAACGCTGTACATTTATTTATTTATTATTTATTTATTACATTTATTTGCTTATATACCGCACTATTCGGCATCAGCGCGGTTTACAGTATAACAAAACGACCAATACAACATTCTGTTTGGTTTTACAAGGAACAGGAGTAACAATAATGTCAAAATAAAAGACAGACCCAGTTCCACAGAGCGCAGTGTAGTGTGCATGATAGCTCAGTAGCATAAACACATAATCCAGTGGTTGGAATCCTATATACCACCTGTTTTGAGTTGTGATCACTTGCAGTTAGATGGCCAATGCTGTTAAAAAAAAGCACATTAAAAAAAAATCACATGCAAGGCTTGTGCAGTGGGAATTGGTCAGGCTATAGGTGGAAAATGGGCATGGAAAGAACTGACAATGTGCCATACATTACTGCATGCCAACTGTCACAGCTGCCGATGGTGCAGATGCACTTGATGCTACCTCAGGTGGTGTTGAGTGCATCCTCGTTACCAGCAGGTGGGCATCAGGGTCACAGCCAAGCTAACCTCCCCCCCCCCAAAACACAGAGGCATCCCCTTACCCCAAGAGCACATACCTCCCCTGGATGACAGATTCCCCCACCACCACTGATCATATCTCCCCAAGATCATCCCACAACCCTCTCATCTCTCTCTATATCCCTCATCAGCAACTTCACTCATCAAAAGCACTTTTATCTATGCCCTTCTCTTCTACTGCCAACTCCAGTCTCCATTCTTTCCACCTTGCTGCACTGTATGCATGGAATAGACTACATGAATCAGTTAGTCATGCTCCATCTTTGGTCCTACTCAAATCCAGGCTAAAACCTCATCTCTTCAAAGCTGCTTTTAGATTCTGACCCCTTATTTTCTCCTGACTACACCCATGAATACTTTAAATAATTTCCCTTTAGAATCCCCTAGTCCCCTATTTGTTCTGTCTGTAATGATTATAATATTCAATTATAGACACTATCAGAATACAATTTACTTCACAAAAACATGTGCTGGAGCAATTCAAACTGTTCAAACCAATCCATTACACTATTATATGATTTACTTTAAATGCCCTTTTCAGAATACACTTATTTCATTTCCAGCTTCTATACTCACTAAAAACGTGCCAGTATAACCAACACACTTTGCTGGGTTATATCACTTCCTGTACACTCACTCCAGAATGCTCTGTTTTGTAGTTTGGCAATGGTAGCCAATTAGAGTCCCAATATACCTTGCTCATTACTATCACTTCCTACATGCTCACCCCAGAATGCTCTGTTTTGTAGTTTAGTGATAGCCAATTAGAGCCCTAAGTGGTGAGCTTGTAAGGAACAGGCTCGTTCATGACAATCCAGGAAGTAAATGCCAGATTGCAAAAAACAGTTGAGTCAGTCTTTGTTTTTTTTTTTAAATTCCTGTTTTAAAGTTTTTCTTATTGAGGTTCCCACAGTACTCTGAAATTTCAGTCTTTTTTGACTGGGCTTACAGTGACCATTTACATTTTAACCAGGCACTCACTGCACGACGGGCTGAAAAAAACCCCGAGCAATCAGTCCTCCAATTGTCTGCCCAGTTTCCTGAAGAAGGAAGGTCAGAGGATTCTAAGTTCCTGGCTGTTCTGCTTCTCCCCTCTATGAACTTTTCTCTCCTACATGTGGTGGGGGCTCTTTGATCCTCGGGCACTGTGTCGCCACATGCTTCTATGTGTTCTCTGTAGCTTCACATGCATGAGTTCCACGAGCTTGCACCCACCTTCTATTTTCCTTTGTGCTTTTTAAATTTTAATTTTGCTTCCCACTTTTTGCTTCTGTGAAGATGATCTCTGCCCTTGTCATGTCAAGTTCTCTGTCTGCAGGGCATCGGGCTCTTCCTGCTTGTATTCGTCCGTAATCCTGGAGCTCCACTTCCGCCCCTCAGAGAAGTTGCTGGGAGCGGGCTCTTCTGCAAAATCTACCGCTACTACTTCCTGTAGCAGAGGGGCATAGGGCTCTTCCTGCCTGTGGCTGTCTGGGATCCTGGAGCTCCACTTCCGCCCCTCACAGGTAATCTTAAAACTTTTTTTTGTATACTACTACTAATAATAATAAAAAGTTGGCAACCCCATTCAAGGGCTTGGGAAGAGGCTGCACGCCTTGTGCATGGAGAGGTGAGGCGAACTCAGCAGACACCAGAGTCCGCTGAGAGGATAATATCAACTTAAGATGCTATTCTTCCCTCACTTTCAAGACTGGCATCTTTGTCTTCCACGTATTTAGTACAGCTGCACCGGCAAGAAGTAGGAGAGACTGGGCTGCGTTTTAGAGCACAGCACGTGTCCCAGACCTTTTCCAAGACTGCGTTTAATTGGAAGCAGATGCTGGGCTTTTCCCCAGGGGATGCCAGCAAGAAGCATGCACAATAGCAGTGATTGTAGAACTGGAAGCAGCACTTGGGTTACAGGCCGTAACGTTTCGGTGTTAATGTGCAGGTGTGGAAAATGCTTGTCTCCACGTTTGCATACTCTCTGATAGTCATCGGAGGAGAATGCAAAAGCAAGGAGGGGAGTCGTGGCTCATTGTCAACGGTGTCGAACTTAAAAAAGAAAAAAAGCTTAACATGGTGGGGAGAAACTGCTCACATGACAAAGGCTACTGTATCTCCAAGCTGATCTGGCAGTCTGTCTGACAAAATCAGTGCCAGAGTGCAGTGCCACATCTGCTTATGAATTTTATTGGGCAGCATAGCCAAAAGCTGTAGACAGATTGATTGGGCCAGGGATTGGTGGCTCACCTATGTTCAATGCAAGTCTAGTCAAGACAAACAGGACGCAAAACAATAAAACCCAGCAGAACCTCTTTTAAGCCTATTTGTTAGTAGGCAGCCTCAGGACCAGCTCCAGAGTTGATTCAAGATGTTGGCGCCCTAGGCAGACCATAAGTCTTGCAACCCCCGTAGCTATCAGAATCTATTGTTTAACAATGAAATATCCTGTTTTCCATGAACAAGTAGTCTGAGTCAGCCATGCGTAGGTGTGTCACTCTCTGGGACCGGAGTAGCTGTCTAATAGCTCAGAAGAATTCAAATTCTTTTTGTTTTTTAAATTCCTCTGAGCTTCCCATCCTTCCCCTTCCTGTTATTTATTTATTTTATTTATTACAAGCTCTTATATACTGCACTATTTAGCATCAGCGCGGTTTACATTAAAATAATAGACCAGAACAACATACTGTTTGGTTTTACAGAGAACAGATACCACAACTTGGATAACATAGGGAATTGTTAACTGAAACTATTTACATATATACAGTATGCTTTATGCTCTGGGTTTGAATAGGGTCCTGTAGTACAGGTGGTTGAATTGGAGGAGGTGTGGTTAGGTCAGTGTCTGGCTGACCTGGTAGTAGTTGGGGAATAGGTGGAATTTGAGTGCCTTTCTGAATCGAGTTAGATGGGTGACAGCACGAATCTCCGGTGACAAGGTGTTCCAGCATTTTGGGGCATAGAAGCTGAAAGCCCTGTTAGATGTTGCTAGTGTGCATTTTGTTGCTGCCTTAGGGATTACTAGAGCGTTTGTAGATGTAGTTCTTCTAGATCTGTTAGGTGGAACGGTCTGAATGAGGTCTATTAGTGAGGAGGAAGTGATGCCTTTGATGGCCTTGAAGGTGAGTAACAAGGTCTTGAACAACAGTCTTCCATGTATGGGGAGCCAGTGGAGCTGCTTTAGAATGGGTGTTACGTGGTCCCTCCTTGATGCTCCGTAGAGTACTCTGGCAGCGGTGTTCATGGCAAGTTGTAAAGGGTTTAAGGTAGACTGTGGGAGGCCTTGAAGAATTTATTTATTTATTACAATCTTTTATATACCACGCTATTTTGTATCAGCGCGGTTCACATACAAGAATGGTATTAGCATAATCGAAGTGCGGTAAGATTAATGCTTGGTATATAGTCCGGAAGTCGTCTGGATCAAGCAAGGAGCGAAGGTGTTAGAGTGTCCGGATCTTGAGGTATATCGCTCTAACTATGTTGGTTATATGTAACTTCATATCCAGGCGTTGGTCCAAAGTAACCCCAAGGTATCGAATTGAGGATTTTGTTTGGAGCTCGGCTTCTTTCACCTTTATTTGGGGAGGGGGAGTGAAATTAGGGTCCCTTGTGATGAAGAGCACCTCAGTTTTCTTGTGTTGAATACGGAGGTTTTGAGACTGAAGCCATTCAGACACTGCATCAAAACATTTGGTCAGCGGGGAAAGGTCCATATGAACTGTGGAGAAAGGCATGTAGAGAAGGATGTCATCTGCGTATATCAAACAGTCGACCTTGAAGGACCTGATGATACTGCAGATGGGTTGTATGTATATGTTGAACATGAGTGATGATAAGGAAGACCCTTGTGGAACGCCCTGCCTTTGATGGAAAGGTGTAGATGCTGCTGCTCCTGAAATTACATACTGCCATCTCTTGTCTAGGTATGACCTGCACCAATCGAGAGCAATGTCATTGATGCCCTTTTCTTTTAGACACCCTAATAGAAGATCGTGATGTACCGAGTCAAAAGCTGCAGCAATGTCTAAGAAGATAAGAACAAAGCCTTGGCGGATGTTGTCGATACCTGTGATAATGTTGTTGCAGAGGGTGGTAAGGAGGGTTTCAACACCGTGGGACTCCCTGAAGCCATGCTGGCAGTGGTCTAGAGGGGAGGTGGTATCAATGTGATTTTGTATTTGCCTTTGTGCGTCCTTTTTGATTATTTTAGCTAGGAGGGGTATACTAGCTATGGGTCTATAAGATTCAACCTTTTGTGGGTCGAGCTTGGGGTTTTTCAGGAGGGGTCTAATGGATGTTTGCTTGAGCGCTGTCGGGAAGGATCCAGTTGTAAAAGATAGGTTCATCATTCTTGTGATTAAAGGGCTGAGATCACTGTGCCGGGTCCCAACCCTTCTTGCCTCATTTTTTTTTCATTCGCTATTCGGGACAGACTGATACCAACGCTCAACATTCTAAACACCAAAAAAAAAAAAAGAAAGGAAAATCATCCATCTTCCTGCAGCAAGATGGGTCAGGCAAGGAAGTGCAGCTGCAAGATAAGCTCCAGCTCTACCCAGGATCGCTGCCCCAAGTGCCTGGAACTACACGTGCTGAAAAATAAAGAGAATCGGGTTGCAGCCGCCTCCACAGACTCCTGGAGGAATGAGCCGCCCAATCGCAGAGTTGGGAAACAGATAGAACCCCCTGCGATTTCTCCTACATGCTGCTCCGAGGTAAGCCGCACCGGCACCTCCTCCTTTCCGCCTCTTCTGCATGCCTCAGCCAGCTCCGGAGCCCTGACAGATACCCCTGGCACTGCCTCTAGACTTCTGAAAGCTACAGAGAATCCCCCCCTCCCCCCTCACTCCTGTGCTGGCATCCTCCTCCAGCCACCGGCACCTCCACAGAAGCAGGACCCCCGCCCCCAGCTCACAGATGCCGTGACTCTAGCTGCAACAGGAGCCCTCTACATGAAAACAGACACTATAGCTCCAGTTACTCACAAGGCAACAGCCCGGACTCGCACCGACACTGCAGGAGCAGGCATCGCCCTCGCAGCAGCCACTGGTACCACAGGCGCTCCTCTCCAATGTGCATCGCTCCCGGAGCTCTCAGTGTCGCCGGCATCACAGGCCTAGCAGCTCCTCTGTTGCTCCCTCTGGCCGGGAGGCCTCACCGCAGCTTCTCAACCCAACAGCCCTGGACTTTGCTCCTTTGCGCCACCTACAGGCAACCGCTCGGACTGTTACCACCAGGACTGCACCACCCTCAGCCCCAGTTCCAGGCAGCAGCTCCTGTGAGCCCAGAACTGCTATTCAGCACCCAGAACTGATGGAGCTGTGAGGCAGATTCATGGCACAGCAACTCCTGGGATCACATAACCCCCCCCCCCCCCCCGAGTCCTCATCTGTGTCTTCCCATACCTAGATGACTGGCTGATTGCAGCACGTTCTCAAAGGAATGCACAGAAAGACCTCCAGACCAGGTTGCGCCTCCTTCAATCCCTGGGATTTCTTGTCAACCACAAGAATTCCACTCAAATATTTGAATTCGTAAGTGCGCAGATCCACACAGCACAGTCCAAAGTCTTCCTACCGCCGCAAAGGGCAGACAAAATCATTTCTCTGGCAACCCGCATGTGTACTCTTCTACACCGCCTCAGATACATGGCAGCAGCAGTCCATGTCATCACGCATGCCACGCTTCACATGTGCCAGCTACAGTGGCACCTCCGCCGCCACTGGGACCAGCACAGACAGCCCCTATGACACAGGATCTCCCTGGACATCCACACCAAGGAAACTCTACTTTGGTGGCGCACGAGGCAAAACTTAACCAAGGGACGGCCTCGGCGACCCCTGCAAACACACATTGTTCTTACCACCGGCACATCAAAAAGGGGATGGGCACACCACCTCGATCTGCACACCAAGGAGACTTGGGCTTTGGCCGAGTCACGGCTTCACATTAACCTACTGGAACTCAGAGCCATCGGGAATGCCCTCCGAACCTTCCAAGCATGGATCAGAGGCAAAGCTATCCTGATTCAGACGGACAACCAGGTGGCTATGTTCTGCATCAACAAGCAGGGGGGCACAGGCTCATGCACCCTGTGCAGGGAGGTCTGCAAAATCTGGACCTCTGCCATCTCCATAAGGACACACCTACAGGCCTCCTACCTACCCGGAGACAGCAACACGCTGACGGACAACCTCAGCTGACAATTTGTGCCATACGAGTGGTCTCTGAAACCCTCCATCACGTCGCACCTCTTCCGCCTCTGGGGACACCCAGCAATGGACCTCTTCACCAGTAAGGACAACTCTAAGTGTCACACATTCTGCTCCAGGTGGCCGTCCAAATGCAGAACTTCGGCGGATGCCTTCTCAGTCAAGTGGGGATCGCAAACCTGCTACGCCTACCCGCCGACCCCACTCATCACTAAAGTACTCCAAAAGATCATGCTAGACAAGGCAAGAGTCATCTTCATAGCCCCCTTCTGGCACAGGCAGCCTTGGTTTCCGCTGCTCTTTCAACTAGCTGGCGGGCATTTGCGACTTCCAGTACACCCAGACCTAAACACCCAGGACAAGGGCGGATGCTTCACCCAAGTTTGAAGTTGTTGGGACTCACCGCCTGGATGTTGAATGAGCATCTCTAAGACCCCACAAACTACCGCAGGATGTCATGGAGGTCCTCCTGGCGACCAGATGCCCCGCAACCCAGAGGTCCTATGTCACCAAGTAGGACAGATTCAGCACTTGGTGTGAGGCTGATCAGCTAAACCCCTTCTCCTGCCCCACCCCAGTGCTGCTGCAATACCTCCTTTCCCTTGCCCGAGGGGGTTTAAAGCCATCCTCAGTTAGGACTCATCTGAGTGCCATAGAGGCATACCACAACAAGGTCGACGACAAGCCAATCTCGGACCACCGCTGGTAACCTGCTTTATGCGCAGCCTCAATCACCTACACCCTCCCCATCCCGATGCCGGGATGGGACCTCAACATCGTCCTGCAACAACTTACAGAACACCCATTTGAGCCCCTAGAACGGTTAACACTCAAGTTCCTTACATGGAAGACCACCTCCTGTTGGCCGACATCTGCAACACAGCCACTTGGCCTCCATCCATACCTTCCAAGAGAGCAGCGGAGGCAATGACCACGGCCTTTTCATCTAATACTTTGGTAGGCCGTGGTCATTGCCTCTGCTGCTCTCTTGGTTTGATTATCTGCGGAAGGCCATCTTCTTTCTCTCCTTTCCTCCATCCATACCTTCACCATGGCTTTTGGCCAGGCAGTACTGCACACAGCAGAGCGCCACGCCAGCCCCCATAGGGGCCATCGCTACTTCAGAGCTCGACCCCGGACGGTGAATCAGCGAGCTGCAAGCACTGGTCGACTACGCTCCCTACACGCAGATCCGCCACGACCAGGCCATCCTCTGGACCCACCTCAAATTCCTCCCCAAGGTGGCCTCAGCCTTCCATATTAACCAGGCCATCATTGTACCCGGCTTCCACACGACGCTCAGGAGGGATGCCGCCTCCACACGCTAGACTGTGCCCACGCTCTCCAGATCTACCTTGACAGAACAAAAGATACCCACAAGGCATCACAACTCTTCATTGCCTACGACCCTAACAGACCAGGAACGCCAGTGAGAAAACGCACCCTTTCCAGGTGACTTTTCGACTGCATCGCATACTGCCACATTCGTGCGGACACCAGCCCAGGGGAGAAGGTGCACGTGCACCAACTGTAGGCAGTGGCGGCCTCCCTGGCCCACCTGCACCCTGCAACCCCAGTGGACATCTGCATCGCTTCCACTTGGCTTCCGTCCATACCTTCACCAAGCATTACTGCCTCGATTGCCCCTTGGGCGCCTCCACGGCTTTTGGCTAAGCAGTACTCCGCACAGCAGAGTGCCACACAGGCCCCCCATAGGGGCCATCACTACTTCAGAGCTCAACTCCTGACGGCCTGTCACTACCATGGACTATACTCTATTGATTTGCAATGTTGTTGACTTGCACTAGCACTAATTTGCAATATTGATTTGTTCCATTGTTACATCGCTAATGGCTTGCACTGTTTATTTATTTATTTGATCTCTTATATACAGTGCTATTCAAATCAGTGCGGTTTACATATAACAGAACATATACAATGCAGTCGGGCTGTATTGTATTTACAATGAACAGGGACTATAACTTGGACATAACTGGGGTAACTACAAATTATTTACACTAGTAACAATCTGAACGTACTAATATTTACATGGAGTAATATTCTACTGTTTTCACTCTGCCTTTTTTGACACACTCTGTTGTGTCTCGGCTGAACTGCTGAGTTGCACTATTGAATTGCACTGTCTATTGTCACGTGGCAACCCTCTTTGAAGACTGCAGGGTTGCACAATTAAGTTCTCTAATAAATCTCTTGTTTTTTAGCTTGCACAGTTTTCCACTTGTTACTCTCTGTCTGGACTTTTCAGGGCTCTCCGCCTTGAATCCTCTCATTTCGCAAGCTCTCCCCTCCACAGCACCCTCGGATGCGGTGGGGAACCTCTACCCATAGTAGCACACCTACTGCCTCCCCACTGCACCCTGGCTCGGGAGTCACCTACGCGTGGCTGACTCAGACTACTTGTCCATGGAGAAAGTGAGGGATTCTTTGTGGACAGCAGTATGAGTCAGCCATGCCATCCTGCCCTACTCGCCTGGGTCGAGCCCGTTTGGCTGGGGAACCACTGAAGCAGGAAGGGCTGGGACCCGGCACAGGAAGGGGATGGACAGGAAGCTCAGAGGAATTTAAAAAAACAAATAAAGTATTTGAATTCCTTTGAGCTACTGGAGAGCTACTCCGGTCCCAGAGGGTGACACACTTGCGCATGGCTGACTCATACTGCTGTCCATGGAGAACCCCCGTTAACCTCACTGTCTTTGCTGACCCCCAGAAGGTGCCTCCCTATGTGACCGCCTAGTTTGCCTAATGTCTAGGCTGGTCCTGGGTGGATTTAAAATTGAGGTGAGATAATTCTTAATAGAGATTTTTTAGATATTCCATTTGGAGCCTGGAAATGTTTCAAGGAGCACTCTGCTGCAGTAATTTGTTTATTAACCTTTGCTTGAGTAATGTAACCTAGGTATGGAATATCTATCAAACTAGTACTGTCAAGAAATTGAGAATTAGTGTAAAGCAAGAAAGGCCCAGTACTGTCCAAGAGACAGTGTGATGTAGATAGGAAAGAGACTGCAGCACAGGACAGGACTATGGAAACATGTTTCACAGCCAGCATAGAAAAACCTACTAAAATAGAAAGATGCAGATTCTGTAGTATCATAATCAGTTACATATCTCGCTGGGTTAATTCATGGGAAACTTTGTACATACTACAACACCACTGTACTAGAAAAACGTTGGGATCGCACTTCTGACAGAACTGTAGAGAATTTAGAATTTGCTGATTGTGCCAAAAAGTTTCCTCCTGGGATTCACAAGGAGCAAAATGTTCCTGCAACGTATGGGGGTGCACTTGGAAGTTCTTTTTCATCAATCTGATGGTGCCCAGTACAATTGGGACACTTTTTGTATCTTTCTGCCACGTTTTCTTAGTCTCTGCATCTTTTGGTGTCCGAGAAGTTCTCTTTATTGTGTAGATTAATGATATATGTGTTTCTGCTTTACTATAATGGCTGATTTCCTTTGCTCAAGATTTGTATCAGTTGGAATAGAAAACTCACAGATGATCATAACTTTGGCCATTCATGGTTTTGGATCTACATCTTAGTGCATTTTGTTATTTTCAGTCCTCTCTTTTTGAAATTACAGTAGCTCTAGAGTTAGCAGATACATTGGTGCAGAAGCTATTTGCACCAGTATTTAGATGGACTCATTGGGGATGGAATAAGAAGTAACTAGTAAGAGTTCTCTACACAGCAGCAGCTCTTTTCAATTTGATTGCTGCTTCTAAATACTTGCAAGCATGGCAAGGAATAAGTAATTGCATTATTTTCCCTTTTTTAATCCTTTGTTTTTAGCATTTTTCTCAAAAGACCACTTGAGTCTTATCCAAAAATGGACTTCATTCTTTTGTTTATGGAATAAATCTTTATTAAATAGGAACCCTTGCACATTACTAAGAAGTTATTCTCATTGTAAAGACTCAACTAGCTAAGAAAAAAAAAGTGTCTGGTTATCTGAGGACCCATAGATTAATGCGTGTGGAGTCTATGGCATTGCAAAGAAGTGAACTGGGTAGACTAGGTGGGCCTTATGGTCCTTATCTGCTGTCATATTCTGTATTTCTACTGGAAACTGCAGGGACTCCCACTGGCGTTTTCTAGCTGCAGCACTGCTCTTCTTGCTGGTGGGACCTGGAGACTTCTGCTGGCATTTGCAAACTCAATCTTTGCTCTTCATGCCTGCAAGAGCTGAGGACTCTGCTGTCTGTTCAACCCGCAGCTTTGCGGTAGAAGGAGTGACAGCATATCCATTTGTTTACGCATGTGCACACAGATACAGACAGACAGAACTCTATATTGCTAGTTAGAGCTTCCACAGTAGGTGCTCTCGCTCACGCAAAACGCGCCTAAAAAAGAGGGCTGAAGGCTGCACCACTATGTGATAGGAGGTTCTTTTGCAGCACTGTGGAAAAATTAAATTCTAAGCCCAAATATGTGAACACACAGTTTTTCCTACAATCTGGTTAGTGACAATATTATCCTTCTTGTGTATATTTTTATTTTATTTCCTTTTTGCCTGTCTTATTTTTGCTTTGTACTATACTTATTGAATTTTCAAAATTTACACTAGTTAATATCTTGATACAGAAAAGTACGTTAACAAATATACACGAAAAGATAATTTGCAGTAAAACAGGAAATTTATTTAGTAGTATTTAGCTCATGTCTTTCCTAATGATGTACTACAGAATCTACAATAAAAAGAAGGAACGAATGAGAAAACCTGAAGCTGGGTTAATTAAAGGAAAACAGGAAATTAAAGGGAGAAAACATAGCCAGTAATAACCAGTTGTGCCCCTAATATATCAGGAGATTCTGAAGCAAGAAAGAGAAAAATTTTACCCAGAAACTGGGACTCCAACTTCTAGTATCTAAAAGAAATCTTAGCTGATCTGGTACAAAGAACAGATAAGGGAGTCACGGCAAGTACAACTACACATTTACAAGGAAATCTAAGCTAAAATTGCCTCCCATGGGACAAAACTTTCTGTTGCATCTGGAAGAACTTCTTCCTCCTATCCTGCACACTCCTAGACAATTTGGAAATATCCAGTCTTTTCAGTGGTTCTCAACCTAGTCCTCTGGGACCCCCTGGCCAGTCAGGTTTCCAGGGTATCCACAATGAATATGCATGAGAGAGATCTCCATGCACAGCTTTCATTGTATGAAGATCTATCTCATGCATATTCATTGTGGATATCCTGAAAACCTGACTAGATAGAGGTCCCAGAGGAGTGGGTTGAGAACCACTGCTTTAGAGCCTATGAATAACTCAGTTCTATGGCAAAAAATTAACAAAGTATGTGGGATAGACTTGGGAGTAATATGCGGAAATATTTATTTACGGAAAGAGTGGTAGATGCGTGTAATAGTATCCCACTGGAGGTGGTAGAGACGAGGACTGTATCTGAATTAAAAAAAAGCATGGGACAAATACGGAGAATCTCTAAAGGTAAAAAGGGGACTGTTGTAGTTGATATGGAAGGGCAGACTAGATAGGCCATGTGGTCTTTTTCACTGTCATATTTCTATCTCTATCCTGAGGAAAAACAAAATCAGCAATTAAAGTTCCCTCTTTAATAGCTCCAGGATTGGATTGTTCAAGGTATCCAGTGAGGTCCAAACTGTCCACAGATAAATCATCTCCTCTTACCCCTCCAGCACTTAACCCAGCTTTCTAAAATGGAATAAAATACTTTAGTTAAATAAGAACATTATTACTTGGTATTTTTATTTATTAAACAAATCGCCAGGAGAGGCATTTGGTATTCTAGGAAAGTGAAGTTGAGAGTCCTTAAAACTTCTCAAGGAATTCTCTGTACTTTCCAGTTTCTGACCTTTTGGCCTGTCTGTTGAGCTTTTCTGATTTTGTTTGCTTTGCACTTTTAATGCTATATATCCTTCTCTGATAGATATGCATCTTTGAGAGATACTGCAGACATCTTTTATTAAGTGAATTATCAATTTGCCTACCTGCTTAGATGCTGTGGCGCATTTACATTCATTTATGTTTACCTGATTATTGTCTTTCCTTGAGTCCTTCCAGACCAATGTAGATAAATGGGTTATGCTCCACCCTTCCCCGGCCAGCTGATGAGGATAGAGCTAAACAGTTTGGCTTCCTGGCGACACTAGGCTGTTCAGAAGCCGTTCTGTATTCTGGTGTCAAAGCTAAGGACTGTTTTCTGTTCTCTTAAGAGAATGTTTTCAGTAGTGTCCAGATAATCATTCCCTCCTTTATTACAATTTTTCTACTTTATTATTCAATATGCTCCAGCAATCTAGGCTGGAATGCCCAGATGCTAACCAGTTAGCATCAGGGTGTGCAGTAGTGGCACCCATGGATATTCAGCAGCACTAACCATGTTAACCGTGTTAATTCCTTTCAGTATCAGGCTGTCTGTGTCTTCCCTTGATGAGCCTTCTCTTACGCAGGATTCAGATTCAAACAGGCTTGATGATCCTGGTAGCTGCAGACTAGCCACACAGACTATTGTATGCCCAAGGAGCACTTGCTGGACTAGAAACCCCAGCCCTTCCGGCCCAAGGTCCTCTAGCAAGATTTGAACCCCTGTCCCTCCGGCCTGAGGTAACTTGCCCCAACCACTAGGCCACTCCTCCCTCTATAGGTGCTGTGTTTTCCTTCCTGCAAGTAGGCTTGGGACAGGGGTTGGCCCTGAAGTCTCTTAAGATTCAGGTAGCGACCTTGGTATGCTGCCAGGGATGAATTCAGAGCTTATCCTTGGTAGTCCACCCTGATGTTTCTCGCTTCTTCAGGGGGATTAAGCAGATTTGTCCTCCATTGGGTCCAGTAGTTCCCCAGTGGCGTCTTTCTTTGGTGTTGAAAGGGCCCCCTTTTGAGCCCATGTATAAGGCTTCTGTCAAAGATTTTGACTCTTAAAGTAGTGTTTCTGGTGGCTATTGCTTCCGCCAAAGGGGTTTTAGAGCTGCACTGCCACAAACCTTGTCCTGCCACAAACCCTTTTTGGTCATCTTGACTGCTTCAGTTGCTTTGCGAAGAGTGCCATCCTTCCTTCCTTCCTTCCTTCCTTCCAGAGGTGATCTCTCCTTTTCACCTCAATCAGGTGGTCATTCTGCCCTTTTTTTTCAGAGGAGAACCTTCTGTCTGATCCCTCTCTGCATCTGCTCAATGAGAGGAGGGTATTGCTCAGATACCTAGAAGAGACCAACCCCTTTCGTTGTTTGGACCTCTTCAACTGCTTAAGGAAAGGTCAGGCAGTGGCCAAGTCCATGATTTCTTGCTGAATCAGAGGCCATTGGCTCGGCGTACCTTTAGGCCAGGAAGCGAATACCAGAGGGAGTCAGGGCTCACTCTATTAGGTCACAGGGCTCAGTCTGCCTTGGTGCTCCAGAAGACATCTGTAAGATTGCTACCTGGTTCTCCCTGAATACCTTCTTGAAACACTACAGGATGCATGTGGGAGCAAGTGCTGAAGGCACCTTTAGCAAGACTGTTTTGGCTAGAGCATTGTCTTCCTCCCACCCTGGATCCTGACTGCTCGGGAACACTCCATTCATCTGTACTGATCTAGTAGGTTGATACGGAAGGAACAATTTTAATAATATGTGATCTTGTCTATTCCTTGAATCCTGCTAGACCATTCTAGGACCTGCTTTGGAAGATTTTCCTAAAGGTTGGGAAACTCTGCTGCCTTTACATTGCACTGTTGTTGCAGTGTGTGATCGTTATCATTTATCATCATTTGATATATTGCCCTTTGTGGAAGACATACAGAACGGTTCACAAACCTATTATAAAAATAAAAGATAGAAGCAGAAAGGAACACCAATTCTATACAGAAAATGGTAGAGATCAAAGAAAAGCGAAAAGAGTGGAAAGTCACATCAGTAATTACATCAAAGACAACAATAGCCAACGTCAGCACTCCAGGCCTGGCCCAATCCCAAAGGCCTGCTCAAATAGGTAGTTTTTAGGAGGGACTTGAACTTATTGAAGGAGAGTTTGAGACGAATATGAGATGGTAGGCAATTCCATAAGGTAGGAGCCACAAAGAAAAAAGCAGTACACCTAGTAGTTTCATCTTTAACTCGAGAGTGTGAGGGGGATAACTAATCTATTATCATGAAGGGAACAAAGAATGTGGGTGTGTGTAAGGAATGGTAAGGCAAATGAGGTACTGAGGGAGCATTGTTATGAAGAACCTTGGGGGTTAAAATGAGAATCTTTTATAAGAAATGCATTGAAGCAAAGGGAGCCAGTGATGTTGAATGAAGAGGGAGGTTACGGGATCAAATTTCCTAGCATGTTTGAGTCGGTATGACGGTATTTTCAGTGTATTGACATCTTTTTGACTGTAATTAAGTAAGCCAGCATAGATCATGTTACAGTAATCGAGGCACACTATGATTGTGCTAAGGTGCAGTGAGATCCACAGGGGGTTGCAATGCCCGAAACTGCCGGAGTGTACATAAGGTGGATTTGGTGAGGTGGCCAATTTGTATACTGAAGGAGTGTTCTGAGTCAATATAAATGCTGAAGTACTTGAAGCAAGGTTGTATAGAGATGGGAATAGAACCAAAGGCTGAGGCAATAGATAGATTTTTCTCTGGAACCAGTGATCCAAAAAGCAGTAGTTTTTAGAGGATTGAGCCCAAGTGCGTTTCCATGAAGCCATGAGGATATTTTCTCTAGACTTCTATTACTATAGGAAAGGTCTGGGTATGAGCTGTCTATCTCTGCAATAAGAGGAATGTATTCAGTGTACATATATAAGGAGATACCTGTTGACTGAGTGAGGTTAGCTAGGGGGGCTGAGAAAAATGATTGAGATGCCTTTTCTCAGTTAAACATTGTTGCTTTTTATGTTCTGCTTCAACATTTTCTGCCTTCAATGCATCTTAGCACAAATTAAGACCTTGCCAACATTTCTGTGGAAAGCTTTCAGATGTTGACTTGTATCAGTGCCTTGTACATATCAACTGGGGACCATGGCTTGTGCAGTCTTTGATTTTGTTCTTTATGTCCTGGGTATTGCCCACAGATTGTCTGCTTTTCTTCCTCCTCTTCCAGGGGCCAGCAGAAAGCTTCCTAATATCGCATGCAGCCTCAGTCTAAAATTTCTCTTGGCTCGGTGAGCTGGTACAGGGGCAGATAATGATAGGAAGTAATGCTAATCCCTCAGGCATAGTGGTATAGCGGTTTGTAAGTGGAAGTCTGTGGGAACCAGTGAGGTGGGACTGCTGTAGATGGGTGGAAATACATGTGGATGGATTGTGGGAGCTCAGGAAATAATGGGGTTTACAGCAGTGGTTAAGAGTTGAGGCAATGAGAATTGCGCTTTAACCCTTTTGCTGTTTTCTCCTCTCCCTACAGCTGGTAGACAGCCTACATGAGAGATGCTGGTCAGTATCCTGAGACCTGTCTCATGGTGCCAGCACTAAAATTCCTATCTGCACTGTACCGGAGCCTGCAGCCATCATGAATCGGTATACAATTCTCAAACAGCTAGGCGATGGGACCTATGGCTCTGTCCTCCTGGCCAGGAGCATCCAATCAGGAGAGCTGATTGCCATTAAAAAGTAAGTCACTGTTAGCAGTATTGACAAGCATCTGGATGTGTGTGCCAGGAATTACTGCTCAGCTGAATGTGGGCTTAGAATCCTGACTTGGTTTTATTTTCCCAGAATAGACTAATTGTGATGCCTCACTTTGCATGCATTTAATGTTACAGCAGAATTGCAATAAAATAGCAGCTTTTCCCCTTTTACCAGTGCTAAACGTGTACTTGAGGGGTAATTTTACAAAGGTTTTTCAGTGTGTAAACTGGGTTTTAAGCGCAGAAGAAGCTTTATATGCATGCATATCACCATGTAATTTTATAAAAGCACAAAATGTGGCAAGAGAGTGTGCACTTATATACACGCCATGGGTACACATTCCTGGGGGCATAATTTGGGTACAGCAGGTATAGAGCTGCAGTGCACGCAAGCATTTGTTTTATAAAATACGCGAGTACATGAGTAGAATACACACACATTTTCACCTGCCTTAAGAGCTGTTATAAACGTGTGCATCAGCATTTGCATGCCATTTGGGCTGGGGCTAGATTTGGGAGCCTATTTTTACCTTTATAAAATAATGTATGGATTCCCCAGTCTTCTATAAATTAATTGGACACTTACTCAATAATTAAAGAGGTCATTATAACACTCTAATCTATAAACTCTTGACTTGTATACATTTCTAGAATAACATATACCTGTATATGTGTGTGTGGGCTACCATTTTCTTACACTTGTGACTCATTTGTTCATTTTATCATCAGTCCTTCATTACAGACATTTAGAGGAGTAGTTACTAAAGGGCATTATGGCCATAGCAAACGCTATTTGGCCCTTAACACACATTAAAGGGCAATAATGTATTGTTTTACCATATATCACAATTTTGGTACAGCAACATGCATGCAAAACATCTCATTAGTGTTCAAATTGTCTAGTGTGGCTTTGGGTGATTACCGCAAGTCATGTTGTTCATGGAAAAATAACACCATCTCAGAGCTGGCATTAATTTTCCATCAGGAACATCAAGCCTTTAACATGTGACCCAATGCTCACAGCCGCCATCATAAAAGGGCTGTGTACTAAGAATGATCCAGTGGTCAGGGGTTCCCACCCCTAGAACCACCAAGGAGTTAAGGCCCACCTGCCAAATAACCCATCTACACATGCCTCTGACTCATCTCCTCATCCCCCAAAGTTACCAGCAAGGTCCCCCTGGACCTACCTTTAACGAGCCTGGTGGTCTAGTGAGTCCCAAGCCGGAGTGATCTCAGACTCACTCCCATCTGGGCTGGCTCTGGATTCAAAATAGTACCTGCGATTTCCTAGTGGTAGTCTCATGGTACTTGCACTAGAGGTCAACCTCAGTGATAATTTCACAAGACTACCGGTAGGTTTTTTGGTGGTATACCATCCTCAAGGAAGCGATGATGAAAATATTGATAAGCTGTTGCAATTTATAGGGGAAGCACACTTGTTAGTACATTATTTGATACTGTTAGAAGATTTTCATATCCATTATGGGACCCCTTCATGTGGATGGAGGCAACCTCTTTTTTTTTTTTTTTTTTTTTAGACATTATCAGTACAATGGATTTTGACCAATTATCACTAATCCTACTAATGAAGAAGGCTATATGTTAGACCTAGTGTTTCGGAAGCAGTCTTGAGCGCAGATTTCTAGGCTGTGGGAAGAGGGGAAGAAAATAATACCATAATCTGATCACCATCTGTTGGATGTATTCTCCATAGCTGAAGAGACTTTAAAAAGTAGGGGCTGATGTGAGGAGAGCTAGGGAGAAGAGGGAGGTAGCTGAGAGAGGTTTTTGAGTGAGTTTTAGGGTGATCGATTTCTCTCATCCATTGTGGATGAGATGGTTGATCAGTAGAATAATGTCAAGCAGAGTGCAGCTTGTAAGATCTAGCCTTTTTAGCAATGAGCATAAGGCTAGGGCCCAGTAGTTTAAATCCAAGATGAACTTGATAAAGCAGGATCAGCAGGTGTAAAACACACTGTAGTACACCCTGTTTTAAAAAACGCTGGGGTAGATGTGTATAATGTTGATAATTATAGGCTGATAACAAAGCTCCAGTATTTAGGGAAATTGAATGAAAGATCTGCTTCTTATTTATTTATTTAACAGTATTTCTAAACCGCCTTATCTTAATAATCAAGGTGGTATCACAGCAAACAATCAGGTCAAGTGAGTGTGTTATACATGCAGTGGGGGGAAATTGAGTGTGTGTTGTGTTGTGTGCTAGATTGGTGTGAGCTATTTACAGAGTGGGCTATATACAGTGGTGCAAAAACAAGTTCCATGCATACATTGGTTAGGCGGGATCATGTGCTGTTGTTCATTCTCTGAAGTTATGTGATGTGTCCATAGTGTTCTATGAACAGTATGGTTTTCAGCTGTTTTCTGAAGTCTTTTAGGTCTGTAGTGGCCCTCAAGTCGTCCGGGAGTTTGTTCCATATTGTTGGAGCGGCCATTGAGAGTGCTCTGTCTGTTGTGTCCTTGCGTGTGTGTTTGTATTCACTTGGGGTGCTGACTCTGTTGTGGGTTTGTTTTCTTCTGGGACGCGTACTGGTGTCTGATTGTATGAGGGTGTGTAGGCTGTTTGGCTGATGTATGGTGTTTTATCTTGAATATGTTTATGATAGTTTTGTATTTGATGCGTGCACCGATTGGAAGCCAGTGTAAGTCCTTTAAGGTGGGTGTGATGTGCTCCTGTCTTGCAGTTCCTGATATGATTCGTGCAGCAGTGTTTTGTGCTAGTTGTAGAGGTTTGAGGGCTTGTTTCGGTAGGCCAAGGTATATCGGATGCAGAAGTCCAGTAGTGGGTTATAAGTGCTTGACAGACGGTACGGAAGTGTTCCGGGGCAAGGAGCGGCTTTAGTCTCCTGATGATTCGCATCTTGTAGTAGGCTTTTTGGATTGTTTTGTCTATGTGTGGATTGAGATTGAGTTTATTGTCCAGAGTAACTCCGAGGTATCTCACTTCTGATCTTATTGGTATAGTGGTGCTTTGTATCTTTAAATTTGGTGGGTGTATGAAGCTTTGGTTTCCGGGTGATGATTAGGGCTTCGGTCTTGTTGTAGTTTATTGCTAGGTTGTTGTTTTGACACCAATTCTCCATTTGGGGGAGGCAGTCTGTTATCTCTAGAGAAGTCCGGGTTGTTTGATTGATATCAGGTGTATATCATTATGTCGTCTGCATATATTGTGTATTGAATGTTGTTCTTTTTCATGATGTTGCAAATTGGTTGTATGTAGATGTTAAATAGGAGTGCCGAGAGTGCGGATCCTTGAGGTACTCCCTGTCGGACGTTTATGGGTCGAGAGGTGTTGTGTCCCGACTTGACCTGTAGCTGTCTTTCGGTTAGGTACGAGTGGAACCACTTCAGTGTGATACCGTGTATACCAGTGTTCTTTAGTCTTTCCAGGAGGGTGTTGTGGTCCACTGTGTCGAAGGCTGAGGAGATGTCGATGAAGATCATTATGATTCCATTCTTGGTGTTGTCGATTTATTCTTCTGTTCAGCTACTAGATTTTATGGCCAGGGAGAGAATGTTAGACTCTTGCCAGTCAGGTTTTCAGTGTAATTGTAGCACAAAGGTAGTCTTACTGATAGTTTAGGATGAGATAGTTCAGTGCATGAATAAGAATATTGATGTCAAAAAGAGAAGAAGAAGACAACCTCCAAAAGACAAACCAAAGGGGAACCAAACAAAAATCAGAGGTAGACAATGGCCAAACAACATTTGACAATCAAGGCAAGAAATAGATTTATTCAATGACCCGACCTGGCTGAGTTTCAGCAAACCCACCTGCATAAGGGATCAGGATAGGTATTCACCAATAGTTTGAGTAGTGTCGTGACCCCCTGCCTAGGCCAATGGCCGATAAGCAAAAGGGCTGCCTTATTTGCCCTTTTGAGTACTGTCCCAAGTCTTTGGCTGCCAGGACTGAATGCTGGGACTTGTAGTTTCAGATACTCTCCAAGCAAAGTAGTGTGACCACACAGTTTGTTAGGCAAAACAAAGAAATTTATTTTGGGGTTTCTCCCTCGCATCAAAATTCATAGCGCCAAAACAAGGCAAGGATAAATTCTCCAAAGTAAATGAAGAAGAGGAACAAAACAGGCTTAAACATCAAAGTCAGGAATATTCTTTCCACAGCAGCTGCATTCAGCTTTCTTCAGATAAATGCCTTTCACTGCTATGGCTGTTAATCACATCAGGCACACTTAAAACTTCTAGCAAGAGTTTTCTTTCTCACTCAGCTTGACAAAAAACCAGGTTAAACAAATTTCTTCTCATGGCCTGAGCCTAGCACATATTTAGTCTGTTTGTCTTACAGAATGAGCATTCCATTTCTGCTACGTCACTATCACAAGGACTTTCATACGTTTCTATCTGCATTTCTTCAACAGCTTCACTTGAGTCATCTTCCTGGGAGCTTGTATCAGAAGGTTTGAATTATACACTCTGCAGAAACACTTTCAGCTTTCCTAAAAAGTGTTCTTTCTGCTCTGCCCCAGCATAGTTTAAAGAAGGAGTTTCTCTCTCATAGAATAGCTTATCAACAGCCTCTAAAGCTGATTCACGGCACTTACTTGAACTGTTCCTGTTCCTGCTTGGAGCTGCTCTCACTGCCTTTTGGCTAGCACAGCGTTCAGCGCTTTTCCTCAGCTCTCTGACCACGTCTTCAGAAAAACCTCTGTTAGGAACTGTAGCAAACTTGTCTTCCCCACCTCTCTTACTTGGCTGGCTCTCTGAGCTGCTTCCCCATGTGGAAACAAACCTCTCCAGCTTCTTTTCTCTGGGGTGCTTTAGGACAGGTTCCAACCTTGGTTCCACTGCTTCCTGAGAGTAAGAATCAGCTATCCTTCCTTCTCCACTCCTTCGCTCCTCGTGCTCCCTTTTCCCGTGGCTTCCTTTCTCCTCCTGACTCTCGCTCCCCTCTTCCTCAAACTCTGAAGCAGTTTTAAAATGGTGCTTCTTTTCAGCCACACCCTCCTCTCTGCACACGTGAGAGCTGTTAGGGCTCAACCTAGCTCTTACGTCACTGCTTGGGCAGGGCTTAGCTCTAGCTACTGCATGCTCCGGTGGCTTGTGGTTTCTATGGGAACCCTGTTTACATCTGTCTTTAAAGGTACATTCCTCACTTCTCTCCCATTCCATCTCATCCACACAGCTCACCTTATCACAGTAGGTAATCACAAGGGTTGTTCTAGGTAAAAACCTAGAAAGTAATCTACTTAATTTGCTGAAACTCGGCCAAGTCGAGTCATACATACATAGAAACATGGCGGCAGAAAAAGACCACATGGCCTGTCTAGTCTGCCCTTCCATATCATCCACTACAACAGTCCCTTTTTTTCCTTTAGAGATCCTCTGTGTTCCATGATTTTTTGAATTCGGATACTGTCCTCATATCTATCACTTCCACTGGGAGACTATTCTACGCATCTACTGTGCCACTTTTCCGTAAAGAAATATTTCCACATATTACTCCTTAGTCTATCCTCTTTCACCCTCATCCTAGTCCCCTTGTAGCAGAACTTGCTTTCAATCGAAAAAGGTTCTCCTCCTGTGCATTTATGCCACAGAGGTATTTAAATGTCTCGATCATATCACCTCTAATCTCTCCTTTCCTCTGAAGTATACATATTAAGATCCTTAAGTCTGTCCTCATATGCTTTATAACAAAGACCTCTAATCATTTTAGTAGCCACCCTCTTGTACCGACTCCAACCTGTTTATATCTTTTTTGAAGGTGCAGTCTCCAGAATTGCAGACCAAATGAGGTAGCACCAAAGACTTATACCGAGAACTATCATCTCCATTCTTTTGTTGGCCATTCCTCTCCCTATGCATCCAAGCATCCTTCTAGTTTTCACAGTTGCCTTTTCTACCTGTTTAGTTACTTTAAGATCATCAGACACAATCACGTCTAGGTTCCACTCTTCTTTTGTGGACAGAAGTACTTCACCCCCTATACTATATCACTCCCTTGGATTGCTACAGCCCAAATGCATGACCTTGCATTTTTTAACATTAAATCTCAGCTGCCAAATTCTAGACCAAGTTTAATTAGATCACTCCTGTAGTGAGTGG
Source organism: Ichthyophis bannanicus (assembly GCA_033557465.1). NCBI lineage: Eukaryota > Metazoa > Chordata > Amphibia > Gymnophiona > Ichthyophiidae > Ichthyophis > Ichthyophis bannanicus. The sequence goes on along the minus strand of CM066033.1, from coordinate 1,140,112,914 downwards.
CCAGTGATGGATAGAGAGGGCTGACCTGGAAATAGACACATCCTGCCACACGGCTCAGAGCAATGTGTCAAAGTACAAGGGGGCAGGGCATGCAAATCAGGGAAGCAAACATAGACCGTATGGTCTTTTTATGCAGTCATGTTTCTATCTGGTCTGCCCTTCCTTATCAACCTCTATAATCCCTTTTTTTACCTCTAGAGATCTTCTGTGTTTTGTCCCATGCTTTTCTTGAATTCAGATACTGTCCTCGTCTCTACTACCTTGACTGGGAGGCTGTTTTACGCATCTACCACTTTTACCATCAAGAAATATTTCTGCATATTATTCCTGAGTCTATTCCCTTTTACCCTCATCATATGTCCCCTCGTTGCAGAGCTTACTTTCAATGTGCATTTATGCCATGGAGGTATTTAAACGCCTCTATCGTACCTCCTCTATCCCGTCTTTATATATATTAAGATCTTTAAGTCTATCGCTATATGGTTTAGAATTAAGATCACTGACCATTTTGGTAGTCACCCTTTGCACTGACTCCATCCTGTTCGTATCCTTTTGAAGGTGTGATCTCCTGAATTGTGCACAGTACTCCAAATGAAGTCTTGCCAAAGACTTATATAGAGGCACTATCTCCTCCTTTTTTTCTGCTGGCCATTCCTCTCCCTATGCACCCAAGCATCCTTCTGGATTTTGCGTCACCTTTTCTACCTGTTTAGTCATTTTTTTTTTTTTTTTTTTTTTAATTTAAATCTTTTATTAAATTTCAACCAAAACAATCAACATAACCATTAGAGACATAACCACACCATATACATCAGGAACGTCAAAAGCCCCCCAAAATAAAACAGAGTTCCCGTTCCCCCCTCCCTCATCCCCCCTCCCTCTTCCCCCACCCCCTCTTCCCCCCCCCTTTACCCCGAGTTCCCCCCTACCTCCCCTCCCTCTGGATATAGCCCCCGCCATAACTCCCCCCATTTTACGTCAAATTTACCCCTCTGTCCTTTCCACGCTGCTGTTAATCTCTCCATTAACAGAATATGATGCAAGCGCCCCTCGAACTCACCCATCCCCGGCGCGTCTTTGCGCTTCCAAGCCGCTGCTACAGCGCCGCGCGCCGCACAAAGGCATGCTACCACCCCTCGCCCCGTCCCCCTACCCGAAGCTCCCCCCCAGGACAGCAGGAACAAACCCGGGGACAGTTCAAGCGCCTCCCGTATCTGAATCCAGAATAACTGAATTTTCGGGCATTCCCACCAAATATGCCAAAAGGAGCCCATCCTTCCACAATCCCGCCAACATGCAGCAGAGACGCCTGGGTACATCTTATGCAATCTCTCAGGGGTATAATACCACCTCATCAAAATTTTATAACTGTTTTCCTGTATGCGGGTCGATATAGGGGTCTTCTTAAACTGATCCCATATCCCCCGCCAGTCCACCTCCTCAAATTGCACCCCCAGATCCCTCTCCCAATCCAGCATATATTTAAACTTGGTGCCCTTAACCTTACCCACCCCCTTATACAGAGCAGATATCATCCCCCTAGTATTCCTCATCCCGACCCACACAGCCTCCACCTCTGTCAAAGCTGCCACCAGGTCCCCCTTACCCTTCCTCCCCCGAAGGAAAGACTGGACCTGAGTAAAAGCATATCGGTCCACCTCTTGAAGCCCATAGCTCTCCTGCGCCTCCCCAAACTTCATCAGCTCATCCCCATCCATCAGCTGAAAAAAGCACTCCAGCCCCCGACGGGACCAATCATCAAAACGCCCCCTTCCCACCCCGGTCGAAACACCTTAACCCCCGCCAGGGAGCTGCCAGGGAAAACCGCCGCACACCACCTATACTACCTTGCGCCCTGACCTCATCCCACACCGCTGCCACCTGCCGCATAGCCGGGGACCCCACCCCCCAATTCCGCCGATCCTTCCCATTCACCCATAACCACGCCGCCAACCTTCCCCCTTTCACATATTCCTTCTCAACCCGGACACCCCTCTTAAACCCACCCCTCTCCCTCCAATCCATAACATGGCCGCAGCTGCGCCGCTCGGTAATAATCCCGGAAATTAGGAACCCCCAAACCCCCCTCCTTCTTATCCGCATACAGCACGTCCTTCGCTATTCGCGGGGGCTTACGCTTCCATATATATTGAAACACTTTCCGTTGCAGTACTCGGAGCACCCTATCTGGGACCCGTACGGGAAGTACCTGAAAAAAGTACAATATGCGGGGCAAAATATTCATTTTTACCCCTGCGATCCTACCAAGCCAGGAGACCTCCGCATTCATCCAGCAATCTAAATCTTTATACAATTCCCCCAATACCTTGGGATAATTCACCCGATATAACTCGTCATACCGTCTGGGGATCTGCAACCCCAGATACCCCAGCGACTTCGAGACCCAACGAAACGGGTACTCGTTCTTCAAGCGTTGTTCCACCCCTTTGGAGACCGAGACATTCAATACCTCAGTCTTGTCGACATTCATCTTAAACCCCGCCACCCCGCCATATCCCTCCACCTCCTCCATAATACCTACCAAGCTTCCCACCGGATGACGAATATATAATAAATATCATCCGCATATAAGGAAATCTTATGTTCTAACCCCTCCCGCCCAAATCCCCCCTATCCGCTCATTAACCCGGATCCGTTGCGCCATGGGCTCGACCGCAAGGGCAAACAGCAACGGGGATAGGGGGCAGCCCTGCCGGGTTCCCCTCTCCAGTTCAAAGTCCGCGGAGTAACTGCCATTAACCTTCACCCGAGCCCTCGGTCCGTTATACAGTCCCTCCACCCACCGTAGGAACTTCGGCCCACACCCTATCTTCCTTAACACCTGCCAAACAAAGTCCCAGTGCACCCGATCGAATGCCTTTTCGGCATCAATGGACATTAAAATACACTCCTCGTCCTTCGTTCTCGCAATTTCAATTACCTCTATGGCCCTCTTAACATTATCCCCCGTTTGCCGCCCCATAATAAACCCTGTCTGATCTTCCCGCACCAACCCAGGGAGCCATGGAGCGAGTCTATCGGCTAAAGCCTTTGCTAAGATCTTGACATCCACATTAAGCAGAGAAATTGGTCTATAAGATCCACATTCCAGAGGGTCATTCCCGGGTTTCAGCAAGATCGAGATCCCTGCTGTTAGCATTTCAGGAGTGAGCTCCCCGTCATTTGCGAGCATCCCATTAAAGACTCTCAGCATAAGCCCCCTCACCTCTCCCCAGAACTGCTTATAAAAGACCCCTGGAAGCCCATCTAGTCCTGGCGATTTACCCCCCTGTAACCCCCTCACTACCTTACCAACTTCCTCCTTGGTCAAAGCCCCCTCCAATCCTGCCCGTGCTGCCTCCCCCAGGCGAGGCATCTCCAAACCCGCCAAATACGAGTGAATATGCTCAACCTCCACCCCTTCTTGCCGCCGATACAACTCCCGGTAGAATTGCTCAAATCGCCGCCTGACCGCCTGCTCTTCCCACAACACCCCCCCATCCCGCTCCCTGATTTGGTAGATCATGGAGGCCCCCTGCCGTTTCTTCAGCTTACGGGCTAACAAACGCCCTGCTTTATCCCCAAATTCATAATATAACTGTTGCACACACTGCAGGTCAAATGCGATCTTATCGACCTGCAAAGCCTGCAGTTCCCCACGCACCCGCTCCAAAGATTTCCGGGCTCTCCGCGATCCCATTTCACGAAACACTCGTTCAGCTTCCTTCACTGCAACCTTCAACTCTTCTGCCCGTCGCCCCCGTTCCTTTTTCAGCCGCACCCCCCAATAGAGGAACCGCCCTCGGATATAGGCCTTCAACCCCCCCCCCCTCCACACCATAACATCCCGTACTTGTCCGGTATCATTCAGAGCGAGATATTCCCGTATCGCCCCCTTAATATCTGCTACCACCATCTTGTGCTTCAAAAGGCTCTCATTCAGGCGCCAGAACCGGGTACCCAGTTGCCGCTTACTACCCACCCCCACTACCACCGCACTGTGATCAGACCAGACCACCGGGACAATCTCCGCCTCAAGCACCACCACCATCCATTCCTCACTCATCATGATCATATCGATCCTACTCCAACAAGTATGGGGTGCGGAAAAGAAAGTATACTCTCGGCCCAAAGGATGCCGTTTACGCCACACATCCACTAGATTATGCTGTGCCATTAACTGTTTAAGCCCTTTCCGGTTGGACCCCCGCCCCTCCCATCCCCTGGGGTTCCTATCACATCTGTCCTGCAGCATGCAATTAAAGTCTCCCCCCAACACCACCTTTCCCAGGGATTCCCGGTCCAACAGTTTCCTGGTGGAGGCCCAGAAGCTCCCCTGGTCTCCGTTAGGAGCATACACCGAGACAATAGTAATCTCCTCCAGTCCCCACCGCCCAGTTATCCCCACCACTCTCCCCTCCGCATCCTTAAACCAATTCCCCACCTGTATCCCTACCCCCCCCGTTTTAACAAAATTGCAACCCCCTGCTTCCGCCCTCCCCCTGGAACACAAGAAAAAAATTGCTCCGGATACCCGTAGTGCTTTAATCGGTATATCTCACTCCCCCGGAGATGTGGTTCTTGTACCAAAATCACATCCCACCTATTATCCTTAATTTCTCTGAAGAGTTGTTGCCTCTTCCGTGGAGAGTTCAGCCCCTTCACATTGAGAGATCCAACGCGTAGCATCTCCCTACGTCACCCCAAGCTCCACCCCGCCCTTCCCAACCAACAGGGGCTCCATCCCTACCCCTCCCTACTCCCTCCTCTCCCCTCCCCGAACCATCCCCTAGCCCAGACAAACTTCCGTGTGAGTCATGTCTTATCCCGACTCCCTCCCTTAGTGCCATCCCTGGCCCTGCATACCACCACATCCCCCACCTCCACCCCAGCCACCATCCCAGATCTCATGCAACCCGCTTCCCCCAATTTACCACCCCCCACATACATTGAGTCTCACATGAATATCCCACCACAGCCAGTTCACCCTCCACTCTCTTGTACTGTTCATGTGGGGGCTACAAGGCTCCCCTCAGACACCCCTTGGGAAAGTCGTTTAAGCCGCTTTCCTTTTTCACCGGCTCTCTTCCATTGCGATGTTCTCCGCTCCTTTCCACGGTCCTCCCTGGGCTCCCCTCCAGCCGCAGGCTTGGGAAGATGTTCACATCCTAGCTCTGTCAAAACCTTCCAGGCCTCCTCCGCTCCTTTGACTCTCCGGGAGACGCCGTTGACAGTGAGCAGCAGGCCAAAGGGGAACAACCAACGATAGCGCAGTCCTTTCCCCCACAAGAACGCGGTAACTTCTTTCAGTCCCCGCCGCCTCTCCAGCGTCCCCGAGGATAAATCATTATAAATCTCCACCTCGCAGGAGTCCCATGCGATGCGACCGTACTTCCTAGCCAAGTTTAGGATCAGTTCTTTTTGGGGGAAGCTGCTCATGCAGGCGATCACATCTCGGACTTGCGTCCCCCGCCGAGGGCCTAGGCTGCGGTGCGCTCTCTCCACTCCAACCAGTACCACAGGCTCATCGTCCTTTCCCGCCAATCTCAAGACATGTTGGCATAGCAATTGTACCGTTCTAACACAGTCTCTATAACTGTCCGTTTCAGGAATTCCTTTAAAGCGCAGATTATTCCGGCGTGCCCTGTCCTCCATTTCCTCCAACTTTTCCTGCATCTCGTCTTGCCTCTCCCGCTGGCGGTGTTGTTCCTCTTCCACCTCTCGCATAGCTCCCGTCAGGGTCTCCACGTGTTCCTCCACCGTCTCCACATGGTGCCCCATGCCATTCAGCTCTTGGCGGAGTAAATGCAAGTCCTCCTTCAGATCTTTGCGCATCTCTTTTATATCGCCCCGGAGGTCTCTCCTGATCGCTGCCAGCCACCCTTTCAGCTCCGCACCATCTGAGTGCAATTCAGGCCCGCTACTCTCATCACCGGAACTCCCGCCACCGCCACTCTCTTCACCCGCCTCAGGTTTCTGCAGGCCGTGTTCCTCTCGCCGCACATACTTGGATTTAAACCCCTCCAATTTCTGACGGGCTGCTAGCACACACCCGGGGGTATCCTTTCCCACAATTTTCTCGCCTGGGATATCGCTCATGATCACCTTTAGTCAGGAATCAGACGGAGCTCGGTTACCTCGGCGCCATCCGCTCCGTGACGTCACCGGAAGTCCCCTGTTTAGTCATTTTAAGATCATCAGAAACAATTGTGCCCAGGACCCGCTCTTCTTTCGTGGACAGAAGTAGTTCACCCCTTATACTGTACCGCTCCCTTCAATTTTTGCAGCCCAAATGCATGACCCTGCATTTTTTTAGCATTAAATCTCAGCTGACAACTTCTCTACCATTCTTCAAGCTTAGCTAGGTCCCTCCTCATCTTATCTACTCCTTCCTGGATGTCTACTCTATTGCAGATTTTGGTATCATCCGCAAAGAGGCAAACCTTACCTGACAGCCCTTTCGCATTATCACTAACAAAAATGTTAAGAATCGGACCAAGGACATATCCCTGTGGCAGACCACTGGTAACATCCTTCTCCTCAGAGTGAGCTCCATTTACCTGTACCCTTGTCATCTGGGTTAGAAATTGGTTGTTGTCTCCTTTTCAACTAATTTCTAACCCAGTCAGTCAGTTTATGGTCCATCCCTAGGGTGCTCAATTTATTTATAAGTCGGCTTTACTGAAATCTAAGTACACCACATCTAAGGTTCTTCCTCGGTCCAAAACACTAATCACCCAGTTAAAGAAATCAATCAGATTTGTCTGACAAGACCTGCCTCTAGTAAACCCATGCTGCCTCTGATCCTGCAATCCACTGGACTCCAGAAACCTCACTATCCTCTGTTTTAGGAGCATTTCCATTAATTTACTCACCACAGAGATCTGACTAACTGATCTGTAGTTTTCAACCTCATCCTTTCTTCCGCTTTTGTGTAAAGGGACCACATGTCCTCTGGGATCATTCCCAATTCTAAAGAAGCATAATAAAGGTCAGACAGTGGAGGCGCTAGAACTTCCCCCAACTTCCTTCAATACTCTGGGATGAATCCCATCCGGCCCCATCGTTTTATCTACTTTTAGTTTGCTAGTTCTTCACAAACACAGTCTTCTGAAAATTGTTCAAGATTCTGTTCACTTCTGTTCTATTTGTGGATGCTTTTTGAGGTCCTGCTCCGGGACCTTCATCGGTGAATACAGAACAAAAATATTTCTTAAGCAATTCCGCTTTATTTATTTATTTATTTATTTTATTTATTTATATTTCTTATATACCGCGCTATTATAATCAGTGCGGTGTACAGTTGAACAAAACATACTACAATGCAACAGGAACATTGAGTTTACAATGAACAGGGGAAGTAAAACATGGAAGTAACGGGGGGAACTAATTACAGATATAGTACACTTTTATGTAGGAACTTTATCAGAGACATATAAGGGAATCCGAGAAATGTAAGAGTCCTCTGTTGAAGCTTTATCCTCATCAGCTAATACATATTCCTCCCCTTCACCCGTGAGTCTGACGATACCACTTTTGCACTTCCTCCTCTCGCTAACATATCTGAAAAATGTCTTATCCCCCATTTTATTGCATAGGTTATTTCTTCTTCTTTTTGTATCTTTGCTTTCCAGACTACTTTGCTAGCTTCTCTGTTTTTCCAAATATAGATGTTTGTCTTCCTCTTTATGTGATCTCTTGTATTTTTATGAAGACCACCTTCCTTTTTCTTCACCTTTTCAGCTACGTTTTTTGAGAACCACGGAGGCCTCCTTTTCCTTTTACATGTATTTACCTTTGTAACAAAAAGGTCTGTTGCCCTTAAAATATCCACTTTCATTTTTGCCCATTGCTTTTCTACATCCCCCAGCTGTTCCCATCCTGCTAACGACCCCTTGAGGTATTGTCCCATCTTGGCAAAGTTAGTTTTCCTAAAGTCTAAGACCCTCTCTTTTGAATGGATTTTATCAACCCTAGTCCTAATACTGAACCACACCATCTGGTAATCACTGGATGCAAGATGATCTCCTACTACATCAGAAATACCTTTTCCCATTTGTAAGCACCAGGTCCAGTATGGCCCCTTCATGTGTGGATTCTGTTACCAGCTGCTGGAATAGTTCTCCCTGTAGAGAATCTAGGATCTTTTTATTTCTAGATGACACTGCAGCAGGGTATCAGTAGCACTTCTTTCATGGCAATACTGTGTATGTCTTCTATTAAATCTCTGTCCACTTTGTCTCCCTGTGAGGGAGATCTGTATATCACTCCAATGCAAATGGATTTCCCATTCCCTCTTTCTAGTTTAACCTACAGTGTCTCCTTGCTCCCTTGTAAGCTCTCTAATTCTATAACTTTAATATTATTTTTTTTATATATAGTGCCACTCCTCCTTCCATTTTTCCTACCCTGTCCTTCCTGAATAAAGTATAGCCTGGTATAATTACATCCCAGTCATGGTTGTCCATGAACCATGTATCCATAACCGCCACTAAATACAAATCAGTATTTTCCATTAAAGCTCAACATCTAGGATCTTATTTGCCATGCTATGGGCATTTATGCACACTGTTTTCCAGATGTTGCCATTTTACCCATGTCTATAGAGGTATTTAATGTTTTACTTACCTGGGGGCTTTCTTCACCCATCCCCAATGAATCCAGTTTAAAGCCCCCTTCAGTAGATTAGCCAGTCTGCTGCAGAAGACACTTTGACCCTTCTTGGATAGGTGTACACCGTCTCTGCTCTGTAGCTCTTGGAAAATCATCCCATGGTCCAGGAAACCAAAACACTCTTGATGACACCATCCACTCAGCCCTGCGTTCATCTCCAGGATGCGAGCTTTTCTGCCTCAGCCTTTACCTTCAACAGGGAGGATTGAAGAGAACATCACCTGCACACCTATCTGCTTCACCCTCTCTGTTAGAGCCATGAAGTCGCTCATGATACACTCAGAGGGATAGCTAGCAATATCATTTATGCTGACATGAATAAGCAACATCAGAAAATAATCAGTAAGCTTGATGAGTCTTGGCAAACTCTCTGCAACATCTCCAAATTTGGTACATGGCAGAGAGAACACCTCCATGGTTGGCAGATGAACGCTAGTACCCCTCGGAAGAGAATCACCAGTCATGTCTATCTTTCGCTTCCTTGTGGTGACTGATTCTGCAACTTTGGGGTGCTTGAGCTCTGGTTTTTCCCTTTCCTGGGATGCTTTTCACCTCCTCCATTTCCAGGGCTGCATACTGTTTCTTCAGTGTGAGGGATGGAGGAGTTGGATTGTCAATTCTGCAGGCTCTGGTGACTCTTGTCCAACTCTCTTCATTCTGTAGCCTCCTATCTTCACCTTTGTTGGAGAGCTTGGATGCTTCAAGAAGCATCTCATCAATGTATTTCTCAATGTTGTGAATGCTTCTCAGCCTTGCCACCTCTTCTCTGAGCTCCTCCACTTGTTTCATTAGGGCTTCAGCTTGCAGGCATCTTGCACATAGAACTGGTCCCTTGACTGGCATCGGGCTGTCTGTCTGAACAGAGGCAGAAGCTGTAACAACGGCAACAGCTTTGGCAATATGATTTTTCCCAATCATTGTTCAGTTGGTGGAACTTTGGTATCCACTGAAGTAAACGAGAGAGACCAGACGGATATGCAGATGAGTCTTCTGGTCCTCTGCTGCTGGGGAGAGTGCGGGGTTTGTGGCAGCTGTTGCCTGGTTGACTCGCGGTGACCTCTGGAGTTCGCTGCTGGGATGGATATGCAGAGGAGTCTTCTGCTTATCGTGCGTTTGCAGGACGTCCTCTACCAGAGGGAGCTATTGCTTACATAAAGACCATGCTGTGGTCATTTCTGATTGAAATAAGCGTGCAAATGTGCATCTGAATGAGCCAGGCCCCCTGTGTGTGTACATGCAGGATGGCAGCAGTGGCTGCCATGTGGAACGGCTGTGTGAACCCTCTTACCCTGAGGCACCCATGCCATCTGCTTACCTAGGCTACAGTGGAAGATTACCAGGCATCTGGTGTGGGAGAGGTTTGTGATCCCTCCTTTCCACTCTCCTTATATATCTGGCATAGTACTCTTGCTAGTGAGAAGTGGAGCCCCCATGGGTTAAAAAGAGGGCGCTAGAGCCTGCAGATTTGCAGGCTGAACACAATAACCACACAGATAAGGGGGCCTAATGGCTGGGTTGACAGATTACTGGGGCATCCTTCCACCTCATGGGATCCATGATGTCCAGATTCACCCTTTTGGCCCATGCTTTCCTCTGTGGCTTTACCTCTGCCAGGAGTGGAAAGGAAAACAAAGAGTAATAAGAAATACACCCCCCGAAATCAATCCCAATGTATCCAAAAATTACTTTGATTTCCGTTTATGCAGGAACCAAAACACCAATGTACCAAAAATTTCCATAAAAAAATTATGTGAAAATATATTATACTTTGTTCCCTTTTACTTTTTTTTTTGTTGGATCACTCACCATGAGCAGGAACTTTCCTGCTCTCAAAGTGAGCCCTCCTTTTTATACACCAATCAGTGTTTCAAGCCGTGTAGCTTCCTAGCTCTTCATCAGGCGAATGAATTTTATCCCCTTCTGGTTCCAATTAAAACTGAGAAAGGAACGTCAGAGAACGTCATTTCCATACACACATCTGTTAAACATGAGCCATTCAAAGACGCAAACTCCACCAGTCCATCTCCTTATTTATGCCTTCCGGGGCCACCGAACGTAACCGGAAAATCCACTGTTGTTCTTTCAGATGTAATTGTGCTTTACGATCGCCTCCCATATTCAATGGGGGTATAACATCCAGGATCCTCCAGTTTAGATCTTTAAAATTATGACCCCGTGCTTGGCAATGCGGGACCAACGGAGCAGATGGTACTCTTGAATTTATGCGTGAACGATATCAAGCAGGCGTTTTCTTATTGGGCGAGTAGTTTTTCCAACGTATAGTAAATGACACGGACAAATTAAAACATAGACTACAAAAGAGGTTAAACAGTTAGACCAATGAAAAGATGAATAGACACAACCAGTCTTTGGATCTTCCCACTTTTCTCCTTGCAATGTTGTCTCATAAAAATCACAATGGCCACACGCAAAATGGCCCTTCTGCAGTGATAAACCCTCAGTTGTCTCCTCCCTCCGAGTACAGACCACCCAATTCCCAATAGTACGCGAACGTCTATATGCAATCATTAGAGGCTTTTGAAAGCACTGATGTAAAGATAATAATGGCCAATGCTGCTTCAGAATCGCCACTATTTTGGAAGCATTAGGTAAGCATGGAATAACCCCTATAACTTTATCAAGCTCCTCCTTGGGCTGAACATGATCATCCAACCACCATCCCGGATGATTATATAAAGCTCGTTTATAAGCAGTGTGTATCACTGAATGAGGATAACCACGTTCTCGAAGCCGCCAACTCAGATCTTTTGCATGTATCCGGTAGTCCTCTACCGAAGAACACAATCTCCGAATACGCAGAAATTGTCCAAAGGGCAATCCTCTTCTCAACGCCGGAGGATGGTAGCTGGAATACCGCAGTAATACATTACGCTGTACCGGCTTCCTATAAAGAGTGCTCCCCAATGATGAATCCCTAATAACCAAAAGGAGGTCTAAAAATTCAATCTCCTTATTATGATATTTAGGGGTAAACTGCAAATTACTATTAAGAGAATTCATCCACTGAAGGAATTGTTGTAATGAAGCCTCAGAGTCCACCCAGATGAAAAAAATATCATCTAAAAATCTTTTCCATATTAAAATATGCTGGAAACCCCAAGAGCCATAGATGAATCGTTCTTCAAATTGTGCCATATACAACGTAGCCACCGAGGGTGCTACTGTAGCACCCATGGCCACCCCAAATTGTTGATGGTAAAATTTCGACCCATATGCAAAATAATTGTGAAAAAAAAACATCTTCAATAAACTCAATACAAAACGTTTGGGTAGTCTAGGGGTGGAAAGGAGGCAATTCCACCATGGGGAGAGCTCTGGGGTGACAGTACAGGACACCCTACATACCCCTTGGAGATAGGCAACCCCAAGGGGTCTTAGCCAGAGTACACCAGCTCTCCGAGAAATACAGGCCCTTGGAAGCCCACAGCAGCTCCCTCGGTCTGTGGAATGGCTCATCCCCTAGGCAAGATCCTGGGTGTGGGAACAGTGATCAGGGAGCTCCAACTAAGCTAGCTTATGTTCAGTACAGGAAATGTATGTAGCTATTCTGAGCCAGTAAACAAAAGACACATCCTCCTATGGTCAGTGTGAGGGGCCATCTATCCAGGTGAATAGGGCCCATGGCACCAATGTTCCCTCTAATTTTCTGTAGGCTGTGTGCACATAAAATATCAGCTGTGCAGCTTTTGAAGGAAGGTTAAATTTTTGTGCGCCACATAACAGCACTCGGAGTTATATACTTTAAAATTTGACTACACGTCAGAATACAGTATGTACACCACATTGATTGCACTAGAAAATATTGTAGAACTTGTGAAAACTGGAAATACACAACAACTTTTCAATTTTAAGACGTCTGTGTTTTTTCTATCAGAATCAGTAATTTTTGTGCGCTCTGTTGTAAAGTATGTGCGCTCGCTCGGCGAGGTGTGTGCGCGCGCACATTCGCACAGCTTAGAGGGAACGCTGCATGACACCCCAGGTGCACATATGCACCGCTGCATGACTTCCATGCAGGGGAAGTGGTGGTCTTACAGCAGATACTGGTTCCAAACCTTCATTTTTCCAGTTGTTGCAACACCTCATTTCATGCCTCTCCCCCAGTTGTACTCTGCTGTCTCCAATCCTGGCTATGTGGCCAATACTGGCTATTTCAATTAGTACAGGCCCTATCTCCTAACTCCTCTGCTCCTAGCTTATCACACCAGCAGCCCTCCCACATCTATCCAGTGCAAATTTATTTATTTATTTATTTAACTGCATTTATATCCCGCTTTTCACCGGGTCAAAGCGGTGTAACATGTAACATAGGAGGGGGTAATTTTTTAGGGTGGGGCCATCACCAAGGTCAACAATTAATGATTTGGGTAGACATAGACATGGACATGTTTTACTTCTGCTGTATCTAAGTATTAGGGCATGGTGGTGTTTCCGTTCAGAGATGTTCACGGAATAGGATTGTCTTCAGCTGTTTCTTAAATGATGTGCTGTCAGCGTTGTTCCTGATGTGGGTTGGTAGAGAGTTCCAGAGTGATGGAGCATAAAGTTCGAACGCTCTGTTGCAGGTCCGTTGTGTGGATTTGGTTCTTTTGTGGGGGACAACAATAGAGTTATTGGAGGAATGTCTGGTTGATCTGTTGTGGGATGGTCGAGGCAGTAATGAGTGGAGTGAGGTGTTCCGTGTTTGGTGGATAGTTTTGTGGATGAGTAAGATGGCTTTGTACTTGATTCTTGCTTGCACTGGAAGGAGGTGAAGGTCTCTTAGGATTGGGGTGATGTGCTCCCGTTTTTTTTGCATTCTGAATAATCCTTGCTGTAGTATTTAAGGCAGTACGGAGGGAGTTGGTGTGCGATGCAGGAAGGCCATGATAGATTATGTTGCAGAAATCTAGATGAGGGAGTGTCACAGCTTGCATAACTGTCCTGAAGTCGTGAGGTTCTAGGAGGGGCCGGAGGCGTTGAACAGTTTTGGCTTTGTGGAATATCATCCCAGCGGTTTTGTTGATTTGTTGTTTGAAGGTGAGAGCTTGGTCAATGATGACGCCTAGATATCTTATTTGAGGCTGGATTTGGATTTGCGTGGTTCCCATGTTGAGGTGGGTAGGTGGTTTGAAGTCAGGTTCTTTTGTTACTATTAGGGCTTCGGTTTTCTTTATGTTGATGGATAGATTGTTCTCCTGTAGCCAGTTGGTCACGTCGTTGAAGCAGGCTGATAGCTGTTCGTTTTTTGGGTTGGTGGTTGTAATTGGTGCGTAGAGCATTATGTCGTCCGCGTAGATGTGGAAGTTGATGTTGTGGGTGCGTATGATTGAGCATAGTGGACGGAGATATATGTTGAACAACATGGCAGATAGGGTGGATCCTTGGGGTACTCCTTGTAGTTGTTGGTAGGGGGGCGAGGTTGTGGAGAGGGTGCGGATCCGTTGCTGTCTGTTAGTTAAGTAGGATCTGAACCATTGGAGTACAGTGTCTTTGATTCCAATTGTTTTTAGTCTGTGTATGAGAATTTCGTGGGAGATTGTGTCAAAGGCCGCTGATATGTCTAGGAAGATCAGGATATATCCCGAATTTTTCTCTTGGGTTCCGATGATGACTTGAACTGCATAGTATGGAAATGCATACTTGAACATCATATTTTCAAGAATGATGTTGCTTTGTGCATATATATATGTGTGTCCACTGTCCCAGAAGATACTCGTGCTGCAGGCCCGGTTTTTTTGGCTGTCAGACTGCAGTGCTCTATTGCTATGGCAGACACACCAATACCTAGGTGAGCACCTGGTTCAGTTCTGGACATTTGCCATCTAGCGTTGTCAATGATGATATGTGTGTAAGATGATTCAGGCTTTAAACTGCGTAACATTCATGACTGGGCCACATGTTGGTAATGGCAAGGCAGGTGCAACTACCATCTGGCTGAGTCTGGTGGTAGTTGCACTTGTGCTAGTGCATTTTTGTGCCTCTAACATGTCAGCCACATGTGGTTGCTGTTGCCTCCTTTCCACCCTAATCTCTCCCAATAATGTGCTGCTCTGGTAGCCACCTTCCCCCCTTTCTCCTTTCTCAATATCTGTGGATAACGCTCTACTACACTCTGTTTCCTCAGCTTGCAACTTTGGGGTAATCTTTGATTCCTCCCTCTCCTTCATACACATCCAACTGATAGCTAAAACCTGTCATTTCTTTCTCTAGAACATCAGCAAAATTCGCCCCTTCCATTCTGAACACATTACTAAGACATCCACTCTTTAGTCACCTCCCGGCTAGACTATTGCAACCTCTTCCTTGCTGGTCTCTTTTTGAATCATCTCTCTTCCCTTCAATCTATTCAAAACTCAGTTATGCAGCTAATCTGCCAGTCTCAATATGCTCATATAACCCCTCTTCTCAAGTTGCTTCACTGGCTCCCTGTTAATTTCCTATCCAGTTCAAACTTCTCCTACTGACTTATAAGTGCACTCATTCTGCTGCTCCTCACTACCTTTCCTCTTATCTCTCCCTACACCTCTCCTCGGGAACTCTGCTCTTCTAGCAGATCGCTTCTATCTATGCCCTTCTCTTCTACTACCAACTCCAAACTTTGATCCTTCCACCTTGCTGCTCCTTATGCTTGGAACAAACTACCTGAGTCTGTATTTCAGGCTTCATCTTTGGTGCTTTTCAAATCCAGACTGAAAACTCACCTCTTCGAGACCGCTTTTGGATCTTGATCCACTTAGTTCCTTCCCTATGTCTTTCCTTACTATTCCCCTAGATGTATCCTTGTCCTCTGCCGTTGTATTGTCTGTCTTGACTAGATTGTAAGCTCTCATGAGCAGGGACCATATTTTACATGTGTCTGTGCAACGTTGCATATACCTTTTAGTGCTATACAAATGATCAGTAGTAGTTGTAGCACACTGTTTTTAGTGTTGTTGCATGTTGGCAGTGTGCTCCTGGCTGCCGCACTTTAATAAACATGCTCCTTGAAGTTTTGGAGGATGGGAGTTTAAGGGTGATTACAATTATATTTTATATATATTTTGAGTGTGTTTTATGTAAAACACAATGTGTGCAATGTCATAATTTAGTTTTATATAAAGATGCTAAATAAATAAAATAACACAGCCTGGTGATCGAGAGCATTGGGCCATGTGTTAGAGGCATGAAGCTCCTGGCCAGAAAAAATAATGCTGCACACTGTGTTATTCTTTTACCACAGGTGTCGCTATCCTGCTGTACTGAGTTATCACAGGTTAGTGGCTCCCATGTACACTAAGCTGTGGTAAAATGTCAGATTTTACCGCAGCTTAGTAACTATGCCCCTTAGTCTTTTATATAGTTTACAAAATTTAAAACAGTGTAATCTTTATAAATAAACTGCACATTCGTAGCTCCTCTTATATGGTTCAATATAATAGATCTTCAATTTTCCGAGAAACTGCATGAAAAAGTTATTTGTATTCACAACTGTATACCAAGGGGCATGTTTACTAAAGTTTAGTGTGTAGTAATTTACTGTACATATAACAGCAACAAAGTGCCGCCACAGCCCATTTTATTCCTATGATCATTGCACAGTTAACATATCATAATGTCTGTTACCGCTTAGCAACTTTTAGTAAACATGCCCCTAAATGTTTGTAATGAAGGACCAAGGATGCAATGAACAGATAGAGTTGCAAGTGTGACAAAAGATCCACTTATTGTTCTACCATCCTCATCCTCGTTTCCATTGTGCCACCTCCTCTCTCCCCCATTCATTCCTACTCCTCCTCTTCTCATCTGGAGATGTCAACCCCAACTCTGGCCCCCCCCCTAGACTTTTTTCACACTTCCAGGGCAGGTCAGTGCGTAACCTTTCTAATCTTGTTCATATCACTCTCCTCGCTCGCTCTTCTCCCCTTTTTCATGCGCATTGTGGAATGCACATTCTGTCTCCAATAAACTTGCCTTCATTCATGATCTCTTTATCTCTAATACTCTACTTCTCCTGGATCTTACTGAAACTTGGCCTCTCCCTGAAGATTTAGCTTCAGTCGCTACCCTCTGTCATGGAGGCTACCTATTTTCCCATGCATTTCTGCCCATTGGCCGTGGTGGTGATGATGGGTTTCTACTCTCTCATTCCTCCCTCGTTCTGCCTCACTGTAATTCTTTTGCTGCCTTTTAAATCCATGCCAGCTGCCTATTTTCTCCACTACCTCTCCGGGTAGCTGTCATTTATTGACCCCACAAGAAGTCCACCTTTACCTTTCTCACCGAATTTGACTCCTGGCCCTCCTCCTTTCTGGATGCATCTTCCCCTTATTCTTAGGGATTTTAACATTCATGTTGATGACCCTTATGCCTTAAAGTTCCTTTCCCCATCCTCCTCGTTCAACCTCTAGTTGTGCTCTACCTCTCCTTCTCACAAGTATGGGCACGGCCTTGACCTCGTCTTCTCCTCCAACTGCTCACCCTCAAACCTTTCCGCTTCTGTTCTACCCTTATCTGACCATCACCTGCTAATCTTCATCCTTAACCATCCCCCATCTTGGTCTCGCCCTATCACCACTAACATGTTTAGGAATCTTCACACTACTGACCCTTCGACTCTCTCCACTGCTGTCTTATCACCTTTTTCCTTTGCTATGTCATCCGAGTCCGTTGATGGTGCATTATCCTCCTATAACACTATACTCTCCTCTGCTCTGAATGCACTTGCTGCTCCCATTCGACGCCCTGTGAGGTGTACCGTACCTCAACCCTGGCTGTTCTTGACAACCTGCTACCTATGTTCTGTGCCCGCTCAGCTGAGCACCTTTGGCTTAAATCGCATGCCTTTCTAACTATCTGCATTTCAAATTCATGCTAACCTCTTTCCTGTTGGCCATCTGAATAACTCTCTTGCCTCTGACCCTTGCTGTCTCTTTGCTATGCTCAACTCTCTTCTCAAGATCCCTCCTCCCCCAATCCCTCCTTCACTGTCTGCCCAGACCTTGGCTGACTACGTCTATGACAAAGTCCAGAAGATTAGCCTTGAATTCTCTGCAGGGTCACCTCCATCTCATCTTCCCTCTCTTCAATCCCAAATCCTTACCTCACCTTCGGTCACCCTTTTCTGAAATCACTGAGGAGGAAACTTCAAATCTTCTCCCTTCCTCCAAACTGATTACCTGCTTCTCTGATCCTATTCCCTCCTGTCTGCTAAGCTCTATCCATTTTGCCGCCGTCCCTTCCATCCGTCATATCCTTAACCTATCACTTTCCATTGCAGCTCTTCCTGTGGCCTTCAAACATGCTGTGGTTACACCTCTTCTCAAAAAGCCTTCACTAGATCCTACCTATCTTTCCAGTTATCGGCCTATCTCTCTCTTCCCCTTTGTTTCAAAACTACTTGAACAAGCGGTTCACCGCCACTCTCTTGACTTTCTTTCCTCTCGAGCCATCCTGGACACACTGCAATCTGGGTTTTGTTCTCTGCATTCCATAGAAACAGCTCTTGCTAAAGTCTCCTGTGACTTGTTCCTCACCAAATCCAAAGGCTTCTACTTGATTCTCATTTTCCTTGACCTTTTTGCTGCCTTTGACACTGTTGATCACCACTTTCTCCATACCCTGTCCTTGCTTGGATTTAGGGGCTCTGTTCTGTCCTGGTTTTCTTCTTATTTCTCCCATCGCACTTTTAATATATATTCTGGTGGATCCTCCTCTACCGCCATCCTGCTTTCAGTTGCTGTACCTCAGGAGTCTGTCTTGGGACCTCTCCTTTTCTATTTCTACACTCCTTCCCTTGGTGCACTTATTTCCTCTCATTGTTTTCAGTACCATCTTTTTGCTGATGACTTATCTTCTGTACCTGAAATCTCTTCAGTAATCCAGGCCCGGATCTCTGCCTGCTTATCCAAGATTGCTGTCTGAATGTCTCACTGTTGGCTGAAACTGAACATGGCCAAAACTGAGCTCCTTATCTTTCCCCCTAAACCCACCTTCCCCCTTCCTCCCTTCTCTGTTTCTGTGGCTAACACTATACTCCTCCCCTTTTCCTTAGCTTGCAATCTTGGGGTCATCTTTGACTCTGTTCTCTTTCTCTGCACATCCAACAGATAGCTAAAACCTATTGTTTTTTTTCTCTATAACATCATCAAAATTCGTCCCTTCCTTTCTACACACACTACTAAAACCCTCATCCACTCACTAGTCACCTCCTGTCTTGACTATTGTAACCTTCTCCTCACTGGTCTCCCTCTAAATCATCTTTCTCCCCTTCAATCTATTCAAAACTCGGCTGCACGTCTTGCCTTCCGCCAGTGCTGCTATGCTCATGTAGCCCCTCTTCTCAGTTTACGTCACTGGCTCCCTATCCATTTCAGCATCCAGTTCAACCTTCTCCTACTTTATCTACAAGTGCATTCATTCTGCGGCTCCTCGCTACCTTTCATCTCTTATCTCACTCCACATTGCTCCTCGGGAACTCTGCTCCTCTGGCAGATCCCTCTTATCTGTGCCTTTCTCTGCCACTGCCAATGCCAGACTTCTTCCATTCCACCTTGATGCTCCATATGCCTGGAACAAACTACCTGAGTCGGTGCATCAAGCTCCTTCTCTGGCCCTATTCAAATCCAGGCTAAAAGCCCACCTCTTCAAAGTGTTTTTGGATCTAGATGCCACTCATGCTCGCATTCACTACTTATGTGTATCTTACTATATTCTAGTCCCCAGTTTTTTGCAATGTTTTTTCATCTTGATTAGATTGTAAGCTCCCAATGGAGAAAGGTGAATAGTGGTGTACCCCAGGGATCTGTGCTGGGTCCACTGCTTTTTGACATATTCATAAATGACCTGGAAAGTGGAATAACGAGTAAGGTTATCAAATTTGCAGATGACACAAAACTATTTAAAGTTGTTAAAAACCCATGAGGATTGTGGAAAATTGCAAGAGGATCTTGATAAATTGGAAGACTGGGCATCAAAATGGCAGATGAAATTTAATGTGGACAAGTGCAAAGTTATGCACCTAGGGAAGAACAACCCAAACTATAGTTACACGATGCAAGATTCCACATTAGGAACCACCACCCAGGAAAAAGGTTTAGGTGTCATTGTGGACAACATGTTAAAACCCTCGGCCCAGTGTGCAGCGGCAGCCAAGAGAGCAAACAGAATGCTAGGTATCATAAGGAAAGGAATGGAAAATAAAACAAAGGATATTATAATGCCTCTGTACCGTTCCATGGTGCGACCGCACCTTGAATATTGTGTGCAATTCTGGTCGCCGTATCTTAAAAAGGATATAGTGTTATTAGAAAAGGTTCAGAGAAGAGCCACCAAAATGATAAAGGGGATGGAAGGATAACCCTATGAAAGGCTAAAAAGGTTAGGGCTCTTTAAGCTAGAAAAGAGACGGCTGAGGGGAGATATGATACTAGTCTATAAATTAATGAACGGAGTGGAACGGGTAAACGTAGATCGATTGTTTACGTTATCAGAATATAGAAAGTCTAGGGGACATGCAATGAAGCTACAGGGTAAACTATTTAAGACAAATAAGAGAAAATATTTTTTCACTCAACGTCTAATCAAACTCTGGAATTTGTTACCGGAGGATGTAGTAAAGACTGTTAATGTAGCTAGGTTTAAAAAAGGTTTGGACAAGTTTCTGGACGAAAGGTCCAGAAACCATTATTTAAAAAGGGACCCAGGATATAAGTGCTTGACCCAATACAAGCATTGTGGAACCTGTGTCTTTTGGGGAAACTGCTAGGTACGTATGACCTAGATTAGCCACTGTTGGAAACAGGATACTGGGCTTGATGGACCTTGGTCTGACCCAGTATGGCATATTGTATGATCTTATGTTCTTACGTTCGTATGTTGAAGAGCAGGGACTGTCTTACATTTTTATGTGCAGTGCTGCATTCGCCTTGTAGCACTATACAAAGGATTAGTAATAGTAGTAGACAAGGGGATAGGACTAGGAGTGGAGCTTCTCTTCAAGCAGGCAGGCCCTTTCCGCTGCAATTTCTAGTGCTTCTGATGATAGTCACAATCCGTGCAAGCCCTTCGATGCCAGTGTCCTGATGACCAAGTCATTTGAGTCGAACAGAGTATCACAGAAGTACACCAGTCGACCAACAAAATAACATAGCATACTAAGCACACACTAAGGAGGATGCCAAGGGGCTTGACTTGCCCCTTAGGCACGCCCCTTCAACACAACTTTCTGAAGATAGCGACTTCTTAACAGCTTTCTTAACAGCTTCTCAGAGGGACGTCATCAGACATCATTGCTATGGTAGCAAGCCAAAGGCACACAGAGATAGAGAACTGCTGTTCCAGGCCAAGGTGATTAAAACTCAGCACAGGAAGCAAGGAGTGAACCAGTCAGAAACCGGTTAATGCGTACAGCACAGCTAGTCCTGCAACACTCTGTATGGGCCTCCAGTCAGTGCTGCAGGAGGTACAAATCCCAGATCTTGTTTCCATTGCATGCCTATACCAGTGTCTCATTTACCTACTCGATCTTCCCTTGCTCAAAATATCCCATTGGACCTAACTGATGGTTCATAACCACATCACCCTTCTGCATCCAAGCTTCAATAATATCTACAATATCCCACCTCACTGTAAAAATCTCCTCAGATATCAGTTCAGCCTTATTCTAGATAGATATGGCATTAATCAGTGCTATATGCCAATCGCCACATTTGTATTCACCAAATTCTCCTTTAACAAACCTTGATAAGGGTATAGTCATTAAAATTCAGTGTGTCTCTTTTCTACCATAATCTACTCTAAACATTTTATAATACCTTCCTTTACCTGAAACAGTCTCAATATAATTCCTACAAGATATTTCTGCTAAACATCAATACCTCAACCCTCCCTCTTAGAAATCATAAATTTATATCAGCTGCTTTTGGCGGCTTTCTCTTTTGTAGTAAACCCTTTTGATCCAAAAATGGGGCTTATGATGTAAATGTAGCAATACATTATCTCGTTTTTATGTTTAGAATTCCAATTAAGCATAGTCAGTTCTCTTAACTGTTTCATTAATTTCTGTGGTTTATCTCCTGCTGCTGTGAGTTGGTGAGCAAGTTCACCATGGCCACTTGCTACTAGGAATTCGTTGCCAGAGGAGGTCCAAAACTCTTTTAAGCCCAGCTATGCTAGCAGCTTTTACTACAAGTTCCTGGAGGAAAAGTCCATAAATAATCATGAAAGCGGACTGAGGAAATCCACTGCCTACCCCTGGGATAAGCAGCATGGAATCTATTTACCTTTTGGGAACCTGATAGCTACTTGTGACCTGGATTGGCCACCGTTTAAAACAGGATCTCCAGGAACAAGCAGGAATAAGTCCTCACATATGGGTACGTCGGTACCGACGGAGCCTGCGCGGGAAAGCTCCCCAGCTTCCTAGAATGGAAGCTTTTGGGACCTCCCACTGCACATGCGCACTGCCTTCCCGCCTTCCTGAACAGCTCTCCTCAGTTTCTCTTTTTCCGCGGAGCCAGCAGGTCGTGTATCCTGTCACCGCTGAAGAAATTGTAGTTTTTTGTTTTGTTTCTTTAGACCGCGTACCTGCCTTCCCATACCGATACCGGTATCGCCGGTCTTCCTTTTTCTTTCTTAAAAAATTATTTTCTTTTCTTTTATTATTTTTCAGCACTTGGTCACTTCAGTTAGGCCCTCCGGCCTACTCGAATTCTCCACATGGAGAAGCCAGCCCCTGGATTTAAGAAGTGTACCAAGTGTACTGCTGTAATATCAGTCACAGACACCCATGAATGGTGTCTTAAATGTTTGGGGGCTGACCACTCCATTCCGGACTGCCCTTCCTGCTCCCAAATGTATAAGCGTGGGCTGCAGAACCGGGCCAACAAATTCCATGTGCTGTTTGCTTCAGAGAATCCAACATCACAGTCATCCAGGTCATCATCCCCGGATGGATCTCAGGTAACCAAACCTTCTGTGGGCAAGTCCTCAAAGAGCAAATCTCCTTCAAAGCATCGAGAGGCTCTTAGTTTTGAGGACCCTGCCCCAGCCAAACAGCCCCGGCGGGAAGTCTACCTTCCAAAACGCCAATACAGGGGCTACAGGTTGACATCGATGGCACGGCCTCGACAGATCACCTGTTGGACTGCTCTGGGGTACCGGCCCATACCGGTACCGACATCCAGGCAGCCGTGGCGTCTATGGGCAATACTGTCCAATCCATGCAGCAGGCCGTCATGGCTTTCATTAAAGCTGCAACGCCATCGGTACCGCTTCCAGCGGTTCCGGGCCCGGTTCCGGTATCGTCCGCCATGCCGGAACCCAGGCCTTCCTCTTCTAAACGCAAATCGGTACCGTATGGGCTTTCGCTCCATACCGCTTCCATACCCGGTACGCCCGATGTCGATACCGATCGGTATGCGTATCGTGCGTTGGAGGAAACTAGAGAATACACCGATTCCTCTGAGGATTTTGTCTCCTCTGATGAGTCTGCAGAGCTCTCCCTTGACCTTCCTGAGGAACCTTCTTCTCCAAAAAGGAGAATGTCTCCTCCAGAGGATTTGTCCTTTCAGGACTTTATTTTAGAAATGGCTAAAGGCCTTTCTATCACTACTTCCTCTGAAAGGGAACCAAGGTCAAAAAGATTGGATATTTTAGGATACTCTAAGTCTCCTAAAGAAGCAGTTACTCTGCCTATCCATGAAATCCTTCAAGAACAATTGATGGATTTCTGGGAGAACCCTTTAACTCTGTCTCCTTATTCCCGTAGGTTGGACACCATGTATCGGGTCCCTCCTTCTCCTGGTTTTCAGAAAACTCAATTGCCTCACCACTCCATTGTGGTAAAGTCTGCAATGAAAAAGATCAAGAGTACTAAAAGGCACTCTTCTACACCTCCAGGAAGGGAATGTAAGACACTGGACTCTTTGGTAGGAAAATCTTCCAGGCTAGTATGCTTATAGCCAGGATTAATTCCTACAGCCTCTATATGGGCATGTTCCTAGGGGAACTTGCCAAGAAAGTACGGCATTTTGCCTCCTGTATCCCTGAGGATAAACAGGAGGACTTCCTTTCTGTTGTGAAACAACTTTTAGATGTTTCTAAGTTCTCCAACAGAGCTGCCTTTGATTCCTTCGAAGGAGCCAGCAGAGCTTCTGGCATTGCTATTGCAGCCAGACGCCTGGCTTGGCTCCAGGCTTCTGATCTGGAACCCTGGGTTCTAGATGGCTTACGGAATCTGCCCTGTACAGGTGAGAACTTATTCGGTGCAGAGTGGCAAGTTAAGGCCACTCAAATGGACGCTGAAAATGCCACCTTAGAGAGACTTTCTAAGTCCACTTCTACTCCCACTAAGAAGAAGTCTTTCAAGAGGCCTTATTATAAGAAGGCCAGATATGCTTCCAATACTGGCCAGCAATCTTCTCAACCTCGTTTTGCGGCTAAACGTCAGCAAACGAAACAAGCAAGAGCAAAGCCTGCAGCAGCTACTGCAGCTCAACAGGCTCCACCCCCTCAGGGGTTTTGACTTGCCCCTAGAGAACTTGCCATTCCTGGTTCTGGACCAACCAGAACCTCTCACCATACCTGGAAGGTTAGCTCACTTTGCTCCCAGATGGGAACAGATCACAACAGAGCAATGGACCCTCTCTATCATCCGAGAGGGTTACAAACTTCATTTCTCCAACCTTCCTCCTCATCACATGGTGAGACCCTTCAATTCTCCATCTCCTCTCCTAGCCCTGTTGGATCAGGAGATCTCTTCTCTGCTTGCCCAAGGGGCCATAGAAGAGGTTCCTCTTCATCAACAAGGGTCAGGTTTCTACTCCCCCTATTTTCTCATTCCAAAGAAGACAGGGGGATTCAGACCAATCCTAGATCTGAGAGAATTGAACAAATTTCTGTACAAGGAGAAATTCAAAATGCTCTCTTTGGGCATTCTCCTTCCATACCTTCAGAGTCAGGACTGGCTTTGTTCTCTAGACCTGCAGGATGCGTATACACATCTACTCATCCATCCATCCCACAGAAAATATCTTCGCTTTCTGTTCAAGGGAAGTCATTATCAATACAGAGTACTTCCCTTCGGTCTCGCCTCTGCCCCAAGAGTCTTTACCAAATGCATGGCAGTCGTAGCCGCATTTCTCAGAAGCATGGGAATTTTCGTATTCCCATATCTGGACGACTGGCTCATTCGAGCTCCAACTCAGTCGCAGGCCCAGATTTCCCTAGACCGCACAAGGAGCCTTCTGCAGTATCTGGGACTGGTGGTAAACCTTCCCAAGTCTCAACTCAGCCCTACTCAGTCTCTAGAATTCATAGGGGCCCAGTTGGACACCACCACTGCAAGAGCCTACCTTCCACTGGTTCGGGGTCAGCGTCTGCTGAGCTTGGCATCCCAAGCCCAGTCCAGTACTCACTTGACAGCCAGGGAAATGCTACGCCTCCTGGGCCATATGGCCTCCACAGTACATGTGGTGCCCTACGCTCGTCTTCATATGAGAGCAGCTCAATGGACCCTGGCCACCCAGTGGACTCAGGCGTCGGGAGCACTCTCAGACCAAATACAAACCTCAAACCGTCTGTCTTGGTCCCTCCATTGGTGGATATCCACCAAGAATCTGTTGTTGGGGGCTCCCTTTCAGCCCTTGCTACCCCAAGCAACCCTCACAACAGATGCCTCCCAATTGGGGTGGGGAGCCCATCTGCTAACTCTCTCCACTCAGGGCACTTGGTCTCCACAGGAGGCCACCCTTCATATCAACCTCCTGGAACTGCGAGCAATTTACCTTGCCCTCAAGGTCTTCCATACCCTCCTTGCCAACCTGACTGTCCTGGTTCAGACAGACAATCAGGTGGCCATGTTTTACATAAACAAACAAGGAGGGACGGGCTCTCTGTCGCTTTGCAACGAAGCTCTCAGATTATGGGCCTTCGCCAGAGAGCACCAAATTCATCTGCTAGCAGTGTACCTTCCAGGAGTTCAAAACACTCGATCAGACAGGCTCAGTCGAGTTCTGCTGCCACACGAGTGGTCCCTACACGTGGACCAGATAACCAGAATCTTTCAGGAATGGGGGACCCCGGACATAGACCTCTTTGCAAGTCCGTGGAATGCCAAACTTCCCCGGTTCTGTTCCAGGACTCCGTGTCAGGAAGCTCAGGCCACGGACGCCTTTCTCCTCCATTGGGGTCAGGCGTTCCTATATGCCTTTCCACCCATTCCGCTGATTCCCAAGACTCTGTTCAAACTCCAGAGAGATCACGGCTCTATGATCCTCATAGCTCCACGCTGGCCACGCCAAGTGTGGTTCCCTCTGCTTCTACAGCTCTCCCAGGGATCCTCCCTGGACTTAGGAGCTGCACCAGACCTTCTGTCTCAGGAGGACGGACTTTGTGGCACCCAAACCCCAAATCCCTACATCTCCGAGCCTTGGTTACTGAAGGCTTAAGTCTTCAAGACTTTAATCTTTCTCAACCTGTAAAGATATCCTTCATGCCTCTAGGAAGCCTTCCACGAGGCGGTCTTATGCTTTCAAATGGAAACGTTTTTCCATTTGGTGTGCTCAGCAGGGCCTTGACCCTCTGGCACTTCCTTTGAATTCCCTCTTAGACTATCTCCTGCATCTTTCCAATGCAGGCCTTAAGACGAATTCTGTAAGAGTCCATTTAAGTGCTATTTCAGCATCCCTGAAACCTGTAAATGGACAACCTATCTCCTCTCACCCTCTTGTTGCAAGATTCATGAGAGGCCTGACCCTCACTAAACCTCCCATCAGACCCCCCCCGGTCGCATGGGATTTGAATCTAGTGCTTGGTCAGCTTATGAAGCCACCTTTTGAGCCGTTATTTTCTACCTCCTTGAAATTTCTTTCCTGGAAGGTACTATTCCTAATTGCAGTCACTTCTGCTCGTCGCATCAGCGAACTGCAAGCTCTAGTGGCTAATCCACCTTATACAAGATTTCATCATGACAAGGTGGTCCTTAGGACGAATCCCCACTTTATGCCTAAAGTGGTCTCGCCTTTTCATCTTAATCAAGAGGTATATCTACCTGTATTTTTCCGGCTCCTCATGCCTCCAGTGCAGAGAGGAACCTTCATACTCTGGATTGTAAAAGAGCTCTAGCCTTTTACCTTAATAGGACTCAGCCACATCGAAAGTCTTCTCAACTTTTCGTGGCTTTTGATCCTTCACATTTGGGACTTCCAGTCTCCAAGCGTACACTTTCCAATTGGATTGCTCAGTGTATTTCCTTTGCTTACCAGAGTAAAAACATTCCTCTGGAAGGCCATGTCACAGCTCACAATGTGAGAGCCATGGCAACTTCTATGGCTCATCTGCACTCTGTTTCCATTGATCAGATCTGTCGAGCCGCTACCTGGGCCTCGGTTCATACCTTCACAGCCCATTACTGTTTGGACAAGGACTCCCGCCGGGATGCCTTGTTTGGCCAGGCTGTCCTCAAACACCTGTTCCATTCTTAGACAACTCCTGCCCACCTTCCCAGGATGGATGCCTGAGATCCATACGAAGATGGCGAACCTTGACAGGGGATCCCACGCATCTAAGCTAGGGAGTCCCCATATGTGAGGACTTATTCCTGCTTGTTCCTGGAGATAGCACAGTTACTTACCTGTAACAGGTGATCTCTGGGAACAGCAGGAATTAGTCCTCACAACCCACCCACCTCCCCTAGGAGTTGTATCTTTTATCTATCTATCTTCCTGTCCTCTCTCTATTGACTCAGCTATAAACTCGAAACTGAGGAGAGAGCTGTTCAGGAAGGCGGGAAGGCAGTGCGCATGTGCAGTGGGAGGTCCCAAAAGCTTCCATTCTAGGAAGCTGGGGAGCTTTCCCGCGCAGGCTCCGTCGGTACCGACGTACCCATATGTGAGGACTAATTCCTGCTGTTCCCAGAGATCACCTGTTACAGGTAAGTAACTGTGCTATACTGGGCTCAGTGGACCTTTGGTCTGATCCAATATGGCATATTTTATGTTCTTATCTGGAGTGTCTTCATTATTGCTACAAACAATTTTAACTCTAATGCTTAAGCTAAGGGTGAGCATGTTCATTCTGTGTGATGTGTAGCCAATAGATATTTTTCCTTCTCTTTCCTGTCATATTTCCATTATATTAGCCATTTTGTTGAAACTTGATATATACATTTTATGCAAAGCAGGCTGTCTTTTCCAAGCCAAATAGCTATCTAGAAATTACCTGCTGTGTTTTTGAAAACATTAAACATAATGGCATAAAAATGACCATATGGCTGACTTATCCATTCAGCATATCCCCATACCAGCTACTGAGCTCTATAGTCCCACCCAATCTCTAAAATCCTCTATGCTTGTCCCTATGCATTCTTGAATTTAGTTACTGCCCTTGTTTTAACAAATTTCACTAGGAGACCGTTCCATGCATTCACTGCCCTTTCTGTAAAGAAATATTTCCTTTGATTGTTCCTTAGGGGCTTGTTTACAAAGCCGCGGTCGTTATCGGAGCCGCGGCCCCATTGAAATCAATGGGGTCGCGGCTCCGATAACGATCGCGAACCGCTACCGCAGCTTTGTAAACAAGCCCCTTAGTGTACCACTTTCACCCTTCTGCTTTGACCTCGTGTTCCAAAACATCCTATCTTTTGGAAGAGACCTGCTTCCTGTGCATTTATACCTTGAAGTTATTCGGATCTCTGTCATATCACCCTTTCCTCTCTTTCCACTAGAATATATATGTTTAGATCTTCAAGTCTGTTCCAATATGCCTTATGCAAAAGACCATTGACAACGGACCATTTTGGTAGCCATTCTCTGGACCAACTTCACTTGATTTTTATCCTCTGAAGGTGCATAGTCCGTGTGAAGTCTCACTGGGGACTTGTATAGAAGCAATAGCACCTTTTTCCTGATAGCCATTCTTCTCCTTATACAGCCAATATATCCTCCTAGCTTTTTCCATCAAATCCTTGAATGACTATTGTGATTGGCAGAATATAAGTAATTTTAAATAAATAAATAAGGAACCCCTTTACTAAGCACTATTAACCAGTTATCATGCGTTTATAGTGTGCAATAACTGGCCACAGTGAACTCTAATGCCAAGACATGCCAGTTTCCACCCACTACAATGCACTTTACTGGCACTCATGTGCTAAGGTGGAGAGTGGGCAGGTTAGAGGCAAAGTGTGTGCATGGAGAGCACATTAACACACGTGTGGCAATGCAAATGTACCTAATGACATCTCTGTGGGTGTCGTTAGGTGCACTCGCGTAACGTGCTTTTCTCATTAAAGTACTCGGTAACGCATTAGCTGCTGGGAACATGCTACTCATGCCCCCAACAACTGCACTTAATATACGTTGGTAACATGCAGTGAAAAATCTTTAAAAGGCCCATAAGTCAAATATGATCACCCCCAGATTTCCTCTCTTGTTTTGTGCATGGAAGAACTTCACCTCTATGTTGCCGGGTTTCTGCAGCCCAAATGACTGACCCTGCATTTCTTAGCATTAAATCTCAGCTGCCAAATGCTAGATGATTCCTCAAGCTTCATTAGATCTTTCCTCATGTTTTGCACACCTTTCAAGATACCTGCTTTGTGGCAGATTTTGATACCATTCACAAAAAGCAAGTACATTTTCTTGCAAGCCTTGTTTATTGTATAAAGTTTTGATTTATTTGTTATGTATTTATGATGCTTCCATTTAGTTATATTTGTTGTAACTAGTATTCTGTTTTGCACCACACTGGAGAATTGCTTTATAGTATATAATAAATAAACTGTTAAAGTATGAACTGTAGCGGTACCCCGTTTCTTTCTGATTCTAGTAAATGGTTTCTTCCTCTTCTGGCAGATTTAACTTGATTTCATTTTTTACATCTATACGTTGCTTTTTTCACAAAACATGCAGCTCAAAGCATAATGCATTTAATTATTGTATTTTGTTTGCTGTAAACTGCTTTGGATTGAATTTTTTTCAAGGAATCCGGTGTAAGTATGATGTAGCATAATGCCATGCTGCTGGTTTGGTCTTTGTTTGCTTAAGCTTTGATGGATTATGAACCTTGAAAAAACTGCTTGTGGTTTCCATGGATGCATGAAGAGCATTTTGCTACTGACACACCTTGTCTCCATGAAGGCAGTTTATAGGTTTATAAGAGGAGCTGTCACCTGGAAGGCAGAAATGTTTGTTTAAGTTATATCTTTAGAGACATGTTCCTTCAGGTGGAACATACCAGAGGTAGTCAGTACTCTCTTCAGTCTCTCAAAGTACCTGTAACCATTTTAGTGTTTTCTATAAAATGATAGCTTTCATATGATACTGACTATTTATAGCAGTAGAGAAGAATACCTACAAGCTTAACTTTACAAGACAATAACATGCAACAGTGTAAGAAACATCTCACCATATCACCTTGCTGATCACAAAAAAATGCTGTTCAAGTAGCCAAAGATCACACTGGAAAAAAAAGAAGTACAGAAGAAGATCCCTTCCAATGGAGGGCCTCTCTCATGCTACGAAGCCATACAGAGGGTATCGCAAAATGTTTCTACAGTTTTTCCAATTAAGTTGATTTACTTTTATTTTTTTCTAAAGAGAATCCCCCTGGCATTTTAAGAGTGCTTATTTTTTCCAGATAGCAGTGTAGACTGACAATTTCTTGATTTCAAATATCAAGAGCTTATCAGTCTGGGGTAGGGGTCCTGACCCAGGAGGTATACCACCTCACTGAGGCCCTCATGTCCCCAATGTGTCAAGAGGCAGGGGAGGGGGGGTCCCAGTAGGCCACCAGGGACAAGGTGGCATGACTGTAGCGCCATGCAGTGAAATGGCATTTGACCATGTGGCATGTTCCAGGCACCTGTATATTGAGAGGACAGGTCTGTTGCAGTTAAAGTTCTGTATTGTTCACCAGCTGGTCTCCATGTCTCTACTCACTAGGGGGCACAGGGACGTGCAGAACGCTATGCAAAATCAGACTGGGGGAGTGTAAGGAGATGCAGGTGACAGATTGCTTGTGCAGTTGGGGGAGGGCCCATGCCTCCATGGGCCCTGGGGATGAGTGTGTAGGGTGGAGCATGCCCTGTGCTGAGGGGGACGGATGGCCGACTGCAAGGGTGGAATGCGCAAATAGGGAGGGACAGCACAGTGGGCGGCTGGTAGGGGGTGTGATGGCGCAGGTGACAGGTGGTGTCCCTTGCATAAATATCCTCTGACAATATAATGGCTCACTTGAGGTGAACTTTGACCCTAAAATTTTGGCGCGAAGATTAGTGCCAGTTTAAAAGGACTCTTCCTTAGCGTCCCTCTAGTCCAGTCCCGGAACCATAGAGTTGTCAACCTCCACCAGCAGCTTTGGAGACTGAAAGATTTCATCACTTTGATGTCACCGGTATAAGTAGACAGGAACCGCCCCCTATCACCAGTACTTTCAGTCTCCAAGCAGCTTGGAGGTTCTGAGCCCGGGATTGGGCTCAGGGAGATCAAATAAGCAGAGCTTTGTTTGTTTGTTTGGGGTTGATTTTTTTTCCCCTCTTTTGATTTAGTCCTTTTTGATTTATTCTTAGGTGAAGATCTGCTGCTGCTGGAGGGGTCCCAGTTCTGCCTTTCCCTTTTGTTCTCTCTCTGTCCCTCTCTTCCCTCAGAAGGGTGCTTCTATTGGGGGCCCCACTAGTTAAACGTGCCGTGGGCTGAGAGCCCGAGTGCCTTACCTCCCTGCTCCCGAACCCGTGCCAGAAGGGTGAGGAGCAGGTTGAAGGAAGAGTGTGCAGCAGCAGAGGACATAATCTTGCAGGAGCTCTGAGCTGGCTAAGAGGCTGCAGCAGTCAGTGGGAGCTGAAGCTGGATGAGAGCTGTGCTCCGGAGCTGTATTTATCTCTGCCCCCCTCCTTCCCCCCTTCTCCTCCAGATCGGGTAAGTGCTGCTGGAATTATTTTTGGGGGGCAGTGCAGGAGTGATAATAGCGGTCCTAGAGAGGCTCCCAGGTGAAAAGGAAAGCTTGGGGCCTCAGCGTGTGCTGTCAGACAGCCCTTTTTTAAGCGGGAAAGCTGGCGGCGGCCATTTTGGAAGTGGCATTTCTTTTAAACGGCAGAATTTTCTTCATTTAATTGGGCAGGCTAGAAGCTTCGTTTTTGGATGGGACCTTCAGAATTCATCTCATTAGCCTATTGGGAGTAGATTGCTAGCCTTAAAAAAAAACAAAAAAAAACGGGAAATAGCTTCAGTCACAGGGCAGAGAGCCTGTTTTGTCTCTTCAGAGCTGTTTGTTTGCTCCTAGATAATAGCATGCCGCTTAAGAATCGCTGCTTGGTTTGTGGTGTGAAGCGCAGCGAGCTGCTGGACTCCGGGGTATGCCGGGGCTGCTCCCTGGAGCCAGTAGGTATGGAAAAGGCGCTGGGGGGACCAGCAGGAGATCAGCCAGCGGCCGCTTCAGTAGGAGAGGGGTCCCAACTGTCCTCCCTCGGTCTTTCTGAGCCAACGGCGGGGCCGTCCGGGGCAGCTGATGTGTCTTCGGCTCCAGAAGGAAGTCTGGGAGGGGGTGTTGCGGGGATTTCCTCGGACTTCTTTTCTCTGATGCAGCAGGCGTTTGCCTTGCTACATCCTGTGTTGGGGGCACAGTCGGAAGCCCAGAGGAGTCAAAAACGGTCGGGGTCGGGAGATCTCCCGGTAGGGGAGATAGGCCCGGCAAAGAAACGTAGGGAGCTACGAGAGGACAGTCTATCAGGTGATGGGATAGATGAGCTCGGAGCGGATCTGGATCTGGAAATGGCCTCGGAGGAGGATTTAGAGGAAGGAGAGCTAAAGGGACGCGGAGCAGAGTAGAGTGGTCCGGGTGTTCCGGCGGGAAGAGTTGCCAGCGTTGATTGCTGAGACTCTAAAGACTTTAAACATCCCCTCGGTGACGCCTGCAGCTGAGGATGTGTTGGAGGATCCGTTGTTGCAGGCGGTTAGGACTTCTCAAAAGGTATTCCCAGTTCATAGAGTGTTTCGAAATATGATTCAGGAGGAATGGGACTCGCTGGAATCGGCGCTCCGAGGGACCAAGACTTTGGCCCGGTTATATCCGTTGTTGGAACAAGATACGGAGATTTTTCGATCCCCAAAGGTGGATGCGGCGGTGTCGGCGGTCACTAAGAAGACCACTATTCCGGTGGAGGGCGCCGCGGCATTAAAAGATGTGCAGGATAGAAAGCTGGATACCTTGTTGAAACAGGTGTTTGATATGTGCACTCTCTCTTTGCAAGCCTCCATTGCGGGAGCATGGGTGGCTAGAGCTGGCTTGCGGTGGTCCCAACGTCTGCGGGGGGGACTTCCGGAAGAGCAGACCGATTGATCTGGCACGGCTAGAATCCGGCATGGCTTACCTATCGGATATTCACTGTGATTTGATTCGGGGGCTCGCCAAGAGCATGGCTTCGATGGTGGCGGCTCGCCGGTATCTGTGGCTCCGCAACTGGTCGGCGGACGGTTCTTCCAAGGCGCGGCTTAGTAAATTACCTTTTCGAGGCAAGCTTCTCTTTGGGGAGGATTTAGAGAAGTTGGTCAAGGATTTGGGGGAATCCAAAGGAGGTGGCTCCCGGAGGATAGACTGAAGCAGGGCCGGGGGGCGGGTAGGCTCTAGGGGTTCCCCCAGGGACTCGCGGAGATTCCATTCCTTCCGGTTTTCCCAGCCTTCGCGGGGTAGGTATATGGCTCAAGGTCAGTCCTTTCGGGGTTTCCGGGGGGTGGACAGAGGATTTGGTTCCTTTCAGTCCGCCAACATTAAAAACCCCCAGTGAGATACGGCGGACCCAGAGGGGGGGGGGAGGTGCCCGTGGGAGGAAGGTTACGGGAGTTTTACCCTGTCTGGGCCCAATTAACTTCGGATCAGTGGGTGTTGGAGGTCATTCGAGAAGGTTATGCCCTAGAGCTCCATCGCCCCGTCTCCGACGCCTTTGTTCTCTCCCCGTGCCGAGCCCCAAAGAAGTTCAGGGCGGTCGCCAGCACACTGCGGAGGCTGCAGCATTTAGGGGCGGTGGTGCCCGTTCCGGCTGCTCAGTGCGGCTCCGGTCGATACTCCATTTATTTCGTGGTCCCAAAAAAAGAGGGTATGTTTCGTCCCATATTGGATTTAAAGAGGGTGAATCGTTGTCTTCGGGTGACCCATTTCCGGATGGGAGTCCTTGCGTTCAGTCATTGTGGCGGTGCGAAAGGGAGAGTTTCTCACGTCTCTAGACCTGACGGAGGCATATTTGCATATTCCCATACGCCGCGAGCATCAAATGTTTCTGCGGTTTGCTCTACCGATGGGTCATTTTCAATTCCGAGCAATGCCCTTCGGCCTAGCGACGGCGCCTCACACTTTCACCAAGGTTATGGTAGTGGTGGTGGCGGCGCTCCGCAAGGAAGGCATTCTCGTGCATCCTTAATTGGACGATTGGTTGATTCGAGCGAAGTCCCGGGAGGAGAGCGTGGCGGCCACGGCGCGAGTGGTGCACTTGTTGGAAAGTCTCGGCTGGGTGGTCAACTTTGCGAAGAGCAACCTAGCTCCCTCTCAAGCCCTCGAATATTTGGGGGCGCGTTTCGAGACCAGTCGAGGGATGGTGTTTCTCCCGGACAAGAGAGCACGGGAATTGCGGGAGCTCGTGCGGAGATTTCTGGGATGCGAAGCTCCGACAGCATGGCACTATTTGCAGTTGTTGGGGACGATGGCGGCCAGCATCGAGGTGGTTCAGTGGGCCAGAGCGCATATGCAGCCGCTGCAGAGCTCTCTTCTAAGGCGATGGTCGCATCAGAGGGATGCGTTGTCTCGGAGGTTGGTGTGTCCTCCGGAAGTGCGACGGGAGCTCCTGTGGTGGTTGCGTCTCGGAAGTCTAGAGGGCGGCATGCCTCTGGAGGCTCCTGTATGGAGGCTGTTGACGACGGATGCATGCCTCACAGGTTGGGGGGCACACTGTGAAGGAAGGTTTGCCCAAGGACAGTGGTCAAGGGAAGAAAGTCGATGGTCCATAAACAGACTGGAGATGCGAGCGGTATTTCTGGCGCTGCAGAGTTTTCAGATAGACTTAGGTCGGAAGGCAGTTCGAGTACTGTCCGACAATGCCACGACGGTAGCTTATATCAATCGCCAGGGCGGCACAGGGAGTGCGTCGCTGGAAGAGGAGGCGAGTCAACTCTTGGACTGGGCCGAGCGGAATCTGGCGGCGCTGTCGGCACAGCATGTGGCAGGAGTAGAGAATGTCGAGGCCGATTTTCTGAGCCGCCGCAGAGTAGACCCGGGGGAGTGGAGTCTACACCCGGACGTGTTTGCGTTGATAGTGCGGCGCTGGGGGCTACCGGTAATGGATCTGATGGCACGGTTCGGCTCCGCGCAGGTGGAGAGGTTCTTCAGCCGGAGACGAGAACGCATGGCAGAAGGCCTCGATGCGTTGGCTCAGCGGTGGCCGCTGGAGGGTCTTCTCTACGTGTTTCCTCCTTGGGCTCTCATAGGCAAGGTGATCCAACGCATAGAGAAACACAGCGGTCTGGTGGTTCTCGTGGCGCCCGATTGGCCCAGAAGACCGTGGTATGCAGATCTGGTTCGGCTTCTGGTGGGCAGTCCGTGGCGGCTTCCTCTGCGGGAGGACCTCTTGCTACAGGGGCCGTTACGCATGCCGCAGGTGGGTCGATTCTCGCTTACGGCATGGCTCTTGAAAGGGCTCGGTTGACTGCCAAGGGGTACTCGGCGGCAGTAATTTCTACCTTATTGAAGGCGCGGCGCCGCTCTACTTCCTTGGCGTATGTTCGCGTGTGACGAGTGTTTTGAAGCGTGGTGTGAGAACCGCGGGTTTCAACCCTTGCGGGCTTCGGTGCCTCATATCTTGTCCTTTCTTCAGGATGGTGTGGAAAAGGGGTTGGCCGCGAGCACTTTGCGGGTGCAGCTGGCAGCCATAGCCTGTTTCAGGGGTAAGATTCGTGGTCAGCCGGTGGGTGCCCACAGCGATATTAGGCGTTTTCTTAGAGCGGTGTTACTGTTGAGGCCTCCAAGACGAGATTCCGTTCCTTCTTGGGATCTGAATTTGGTTTTGGACGCGCTACTGCAAGAACCATTCGAGCCTTTGGACAAGGCTTCCTTAAAAGACTTGACGTTGAAGACCCTTTTCCTTGTGGCTATTTGTTTGGCTCTGAGGATTTCGGAATTGCAGGTGTTGGCGTGTACGGAACCGTATTTGACTTTTTTCAGACACAAGGTAGTTTTGCGCACGGTTCCGGCCTTTTTACCGAAAGTGGTTTCGGTGTTCCATGTCAACCAAGTAGTGTCGCTTCCGGTGTTCTCGGCGGAACAGAAAGAGCGCTCGGGGGGCCGTTTGCATCTCTTGGATGTTAGGAGAGTGCTTAAGAAGTATCTCAGGAGAACGGCCTCTTTTAGAAAGTCAGACAGGCTGTTTATTGTTTTTGGGGGGCCTCGGAAAGGTGAGGCAGCGGCGAAATCTTCCATCTCGCGGTGGTTGAAGGAGGCTATTGCTTCGGCCTATCTGTTAAAGGGTAAGGTAGTTCCGGAAGGTCTTCGTGCGCATTCCACCAGGGCGCAGGCGGCGTCTTGGGCGGAATTCAGTTTGGTGCCGGTGGAGGAGATCTGTAGGGCGGCGACGTGGTCCTCGCTCCATTCTTTTGCTTGGCACTATAGGCTGGATGTGCAGGCACGGGGGGGGATGGGCGTTTTGGCTCAGCGGTTCTTCAGGCTGGGCTAGTAGGTCCCTCCCGTTGATGTGTACTGCTCTGTCACGTCCTCTATGGTTCCGGGACTGGACTAGAGGGACGCTAAGGAAGAATAAATTAGACTTACCTGCTAATTGTCGTTCCTTAAGGAACTCTAGTCCAGTCCCGGATCCCTCCCAGGGTCTTTACGTTGTGAGCAGCCTGAAGGTTTTTTAGAGTGGTCCAGACGGTCAGTGTAGTTGTTTAGCATAGGAAGGGTGAGAAGAAGCGCAGGGAAGACAGGCGGAACTCTTCTTTACGCAGCAGTGTCTCTTGAGCTTGGTCGCACAGTTGCGCCGAGCTTAGGGGTTGTAGGTTCACCCTTCTTTTTCTGGTAACAATGTTTGGGACTGTATGGGTGCGAGTACATTTAGACTGTTGGCCGATTATGGCTGTTATTTCTTTATTCTATTTATTTGTTGCTCTGCTGAGTCTGCTTTGTCAATAGGTACTGGTGATAGGGGGCGGTTCCTGTCTACTTATACCGGTGACATCAAAGTGATGAAATCTTTCAGTCTCCAAAGCTGCTGGTGGAGGTTGACAACTCTATGGTTCCGGGACTGGACTAGAGTTCCTTAAGGAACGACAATTAGCAGGTAAGTCTAATTTACTCTTCATTCCTCTGTGGTTTCTGTTCAGTGTTTGTAGCGTTGTGTGACTGTGCATTTTGAAGGCAAGTTTTGTTTCTTAAGTTACTGTTATCCCCTCTATTATTTATATACAATATAGGTTTGTACACTTTGATAATAGTTTTTCCTTATATAGGAGTGAACTGGTTTCTTTTAAAGCTGCCATTCCAGCGTCACCTATTATGCTCTATGAAACAGGTACCTCTTTGCTATTCTCTGTCTCCCCACTGACAGAAATGATCCCCACATTATATAGGTGACTTTACAGGTTCCTTTTTCAGTTTTACATCCTCCTCATCCCTCTATAGAAGTTCTCTTTTTCTGGTATGATAACCATATTGTATCACATGAGTTGGTTTAAAATAATGCCCTTTGATGGTATTTATCTGATGGTATCATGAGTACAATCTGCTCAGCACGCTATTGAGTTCTTTAGGATTCTATCGTCTCTAATTCGTGCATTAAATTTGGTGTATTTGTTTTTATGGCATCAGCTCATGTTTTATATGTATATTATTTTTTCCATTTTATGTACATAATGGTATACTTTTATGTTTCATCTAAGCTTCTACCAATGTTTTATTATTTATTTTATATTTGGTTTTATTTTGAGGATCGCACCCCCTGAGGAATGCCAAGTTGGCCGAAATGCATTGAGGTTTAATTTAAAGTCAGATGGCAGTCAACAATTGCAACTGCTGTTTTGTCTCTTTGGTTTACTTGCAAGTGCTTCATTGCTCTCTTTTGGACCCCAGATAGCAGAGGTGGGCCACTGGGGAAGGTGCAACAGATGGGAGTACCACAATACTTATGGGTTGGGTCTGGGGGCCAACCAGGTGTGCGTCAGCCCTGTGGATTGTGCAGTGCACACAGCTGTGTAATGTGGTGGGAACTGGTACATGTGTGGAATAGCTGCATATTCCCCGGGCTGTTGTACATGCATGTTGGGACACTGCCACCTTAGGGTGCACACTGTCCACACATAGTGGTGTTGTGCCCCCTGTTCTAGTTTCGGCAGTGGGCGCTGACATGCTTGTTCCACCAAGCTGCGGTAGGCAGTACATGTGGGTCCCTGACATCAGGGCACCCATCTTGCACATCCTCGACCAACACCCCCCAGCCACAGACACCCAGCCTGCAAGCCCCAGCCTCCAGCCATCCCCGCCCACCAGTCCATCTCAACTGGGTCAGCTTACCTCACACAAAGTGCATCTGCATGATATTCTGCCTTGTCGCTGTACCCCTACAATACACTGCCCCATGAGATGGCGGTGGGACCATGGTGTCATCATCCAGTTCCTCTGGTGTTACGTCTAGCACATCAGGCGCAGGCTTTCTCTGGCGCACTGCATAGTTGTGAAGCATGCAGCAGTCCAGGAATATCTTGAACACCTTGGATGGCTCATACAGGAGCTTATCACCTGAACGATCAAGGCAGCGGAAGTGGCTCTTCAGCAGCCCAAAGGTCTGCTCAATGACTGTGGAGGTCCGCCTTTGCGCACGGTTTTATCACTTCTCACCCAGTGTTTGCAGTCGCACAGATTGTGTCAGCAACCGGTCCTGCAGCAGGTAACCTCTGTCACCTGCAGATAGGTGGGGCAAAGAGGTCACAGCAATGCCCGGTGGGCCGCATGGCAGCTGACACCCCACCCTTGCCCATACCAGCTTGCATCCCGTCCCCATACCAGCTTGCATCCCATGCATGTGAACTGCACCTGTGCCATGCTACCCATGCCCATGCATGGTGGTGTCCCCACACTGCGTCGTCAACGCTGCTGTGTAGCATATGCCATTGTAATGAGCCACCCAACCACTGCCACATATGTGAATTTGTGCGGTCCCATCATGAGGTCATGCAGTGGCGAATGATCCCCTGGCCATGAGTAGCTGTCCATTGCCCATGCTGTGCTGCCATGGCGGGCACAGCCTACTTGCATGCATCTAGCAGACCATGCCCCCTGTGCTGCAGGGGGGTGTCCACATGCATCCATGTACGTTTCTGGGGTGTGCACGCAAAGAAACGGAGAGTCAATTGGCAGTAGATCCACTGTTTATTATGGAATCGCCCCAACGCGTTTCGGCCTATGCCTTCTTCAGGCGCTATAGCCTCATGTTAAAACAGCAATAATCAAACTTACCAATAGGTTAAACCCACAATAAATAACACCAATCATAAAAATCATATAAACAAAATAGAATAATATAAATAATATCATAAGATCAATAAAGAAACATAGCTAAATGATAAAAAAACACAGTTCGTGGTCATAAAAACACAAATCAAACCTCTAAAAGCTCATTATGCATGCTGTGTATGAAAACACTAAATTAGGACAATAAACAGTAGTGAGTAGACAATTATTAAATCATCAATATAGATGCATATTTTGTGATCAAGGGTACATACTCACCAACATAAAAGAATTAAAATAGAATTTATTTTTTTTTAGCACCATCAAATCAGTGTTGACTCCTGGTGAGCCAGCTGCCTCTGGGTTTTCTTGGCAATGTATCACCGGAAGTTGATTGCCAGGCCTTTTCTTCCGAGGCAATGGAGGGTAAAGTGACTTGCCCAAGGTCACAAGGAAAGCCAGTGGGAATCAAACCTTTGATCTTTTGGGTACTAGGCAGTTACTCTAACCACTTGGCTACTCCTCCACTCCAAAAAGACAATTAAAAAAGAACAAAGAACCAGATAGATATTGACCCATCATATTGTATGCCCAGTTGTGTAGAAAAGCAAACAATGCAAATGAGGTGATATGGTTTTTATGTTAACTATATATTGGGTATATTTGATCTTAGCTAAAATAGAAAATGTCAGAGGAGAGTAACATTCTGGCTAAGATAGAAAGGTGGGAAAAAGCAGATGGAAGAGGACATCCACTAAAACGCATGGGAGGAGAAAAAAGCGATAAGCAAATGATGAAAGTGTGTCAGAAGGCTGAAACGTGCATATAATACATATTCCTGTATTTAGGAGAGACTGAAGAGAATGGAGAATGTTTTTACTATATGGTTTGAATACCTGTCATGCAGAGTGTATATTGCAAAGTTTATTCTGAAAATGAAAGAACTCTGGCATAGCCATATTAATCAATCATCATGCATCACTGTATGATCAATGTGACCTAAAAAGCCCTGTAATAGTAACGTTTCTTTTTTGGGGGGGGGGGGATGTTGTTTTTTATTTAAGGAAGTTTCAAAATAACATCAAGAACAAAACTTGTACAGAAAGGTATATCGCCCAAGTAATACAAAGAGGAAAAAGAAGAGTATACAAAATATATAAGGAAAAAAGTCCAAAGGCAGCATACACTTATAGTCCACAAAGGGGGGGGGGGCATATTTAACAGGAAAATACTTGGAGGGGTGAGGAATCCCACCAAGATATATCAAATAATGGAAAAACAATAAGGAAAAAAGAAGGCTGAAGAGGGCCCAAGGCTATATATTAACAACCCATTATCGTGCCATCTCAAAAATATCAGAGGGGGGAAGAGGAAACAGGAATTCTAGTACTTATAAAAGCAGATAAATCTAAAGGTTGAAAAAAAATAAATCGCTGTGATCTGTAAACCACAATACATTTGCAAGGGCATCTAAGATAGAAGGTAGCCTCCAGATCTGACATCCGGCTTAAGTAAGAGAAACTGTTTACGTCGCTTCTGAGTATCTCTAGAAACATCAGGGAAAATCAGAATTTTTTGCCCATAAAAAGGCACAGAACGCTTAGCATAAGATAAACAACCAATCTCTATCAGATAATAAGGCAAACTTAACCACTAAAGTAGCAGTGTGTAATGTTGTTAAATCAGGAGTCTTCAGAATATCAGAAATATTAATAATATCTAATGGAGGTGACTTGTCCATATTTCCAGTAACCCTCTTCCCAGTCGGTAAGTAAAAAAACTTTCACGATCGGGGGCATTAACTCAGCAGCAACAGCCAAGTTGTCAGACAAATACTTCTTAAAGAAGTCCAAGGGCAAAATTCCCGGCGGAACCGGGCAATTCGAAACCCGCAGATTAGATGCCCGAGCTGCGTTATCCTTCATTAACGCAGCACAGGAATCTTCAAGGGCAACCATTTTGATCTCATGTTCATCAACTTTCTTCTTAATTAAATCTGAAGTTCCCAAAGATACATCCACCTTTAGTGTAAGAGCATTTACCTGAGAGGAAAAACCTTCAGCTTGCATAGACAGTCTGCAAAAGTAAAGTAATCGCCTCCCAAATGTTCTCCAGAGTAATCCTCTGCAGACGCTGAAGGGAAAAGAAAGCCGGGGCCCCTGAGGAATCAACGGGAGTTTCCAACTGAACCTTTCCTTTCTCCGTGGGTGACATCAGTCCCTCCAAATTACCAGGCGTGGACCCAGACGGCAAAAGGGCAGTCATTTCATCTCCATTTACGACGGCTCCCTGTGAAGACGCGAGAGGGGCACCTTCCTGGAGCTCCACAAACACGTCTGCCGATGCGGCGGAGGCAGTAGTGCCAGGTAGTAAAGGAGGCGTTCGGGTCACGGGGGACAAGCTGACATCCAATGCAGGCAGGGCTGCCGACTCCTCCAACAGCTGTCCTGCTAAGCCCACACATATCCCCCGACGCTGAGCCTCAGAAACCACAACAAACCAGTCCATAGGGCCTGAACTGGATGGATGGGGCTCCACAGGTTAAGTCCGTACCTTCCCTGTTCAGCATTGAGAGAGGAAATGCAGCACTCTCCTCAAGCGGCCATCTTGAATCACCCCCCCGGAACAAAGGATCGGCTATGTCTCTTCCTTCCTCATACATATCCCACATCTCGTGGGGGTGTAACCTCATGGTATATGTAACTGCCTAATACTCAGCTGTTCAGGAGTTCGGTTGACACTGGCACTCCTTGTGACCTTGGGCAGGTCATTTTACCCACCATTGCCTCGCCAGCAGAGGACTGGCAATCCACCCCAGTGATACATTGCCAGGAAAAGCAGAGGCAGTAGGGTCTCCAGGTATCCGCGCTGACTTGCGGCACTGTTACAGAGCTAATGATCCTACCTCTGTGATATATCCCAAATATTGTTAGATAACATTTCATCCTCTGGATTCCTCTTTAGTCTCAGGACGTATCCTAAATTCCACAACTTTGTTCCTGCCATATCTAGTTTGCTGACATATTCTACAGATGTTACTCACTTATATATGTTTAGTTACAATCTGACAGTACACGTTTTGTAACTTCCTACCAGCCCATACCAGTTTACCAGCCCATAACTGTACACATTCACTGTGCCATTCACTCACATCCACTAAGTTTGCTTAACCTATTATACACGCCCTCACATACACATGCACATGTCCTAATCTCACAGATAGCAAACACTGTAGTTCAACCCAGCCCCCAGGTACACTACAGGTGTCTCAGATTGGGTAGGTGGTTGCATCAATACAGTACATCTTATACCTGTCACATGGCGTGCCTTTCCAGGGACATCTGCGGATGCCTCTCCAACACAAGACCTGTGGTTTACCTGAGGGGTGGGTTGAACTGTGGTGTGGGCCATCTGGGCAGCCATATGTGACATCAGGTCATATGCATGTATAAGTGTGAGTACTGGTATGTGGGTACAGGGGACTTGGTGTATGTGGTGTATGTGAGTGGATGGTAGAGTAGTTGGGTACTGGTATGGGCTGTCAAATGGAGTGGGCTGGTAGGCTGTTTTAGATATTAGAAACATAGAAAAATGACGACAGAAAAAGACCACATGGCCTATCTAGTCTGTCCTTCCATATCAACAACTACAACAGCCCCCTTTTTTCTTTTAGAGATCCTCTGTGTTTGTCCCATACTTTTTTGAATTGAGATACTGTCCTCATCTCTACTACCTCCACTGGGAGACTATTCCACGGATCCACCACTCTTTCCGTAAAGAAATATTTCCTCATATCACTCCTGAATCTGTCCCCTTTCACCCTTATCCCATGTCCCCTCGTAGCAGAACTTGCTTTCAATCGAAAGAGGCTCTCCCCATGTGCATTTATGCCACAGAGGTATTTAAATGTCTCAATCCCGCCTTTCCTGTAAGGTGTACATATTAAAATCCTTGTCCTCATATGCTTTATAATGAAGACCACTAACCATTTTAATAGCCACCCTCTGTACCGACTCCATCCTGTTTATATCCTTTTGAAGGTGCGGTCTCCAGAATTGCACACAATACTCCAAATGAGGTCGCACCAAAGACTTATACAGAGGCACTATCACCTCCTTTTTTTCTGCTAGCCATTCCTCTCCGTATGCACCCAAGCATCCTTCTAGCTTTTGCAGTCGCCTTTTCTACCTGTTTAGCTACTTTAAGATCAGACACAACTATGCCTAGGTCTCACTCTTCTTTAGTGGACAAAAGTATTTCACCCCCTATACTAAATTGCTCCCTTGGATTGCTGCAGCCAAAATGCATGACCTTTCATTTTTTAACATTAAATCCCAGCTGCCAAATTCTAGACCATTTTTCAAGCTTAGCTAGATTCCTCCTCATATTATCTACACCTTCCTGGGTGTCTACTCTATTGCAGATTTTGGTATCATCCGCAAAGAGGCAAACCTTACCTGACAGCCTTTCCGCTATATCACTAACAAAGATGTTGAAAAGAATCGTACGGGGCACACCACTGGTAACTTCCTTCTCCTCAGAGTGAGCTCCATTTACTTGTACACTTTGTCGCCTCCCACTCAACCAATTTCTAACCCAATCAGTAACTTTAAGATCCATCCCTAGGGTGCTCAGTTTGTTTATAAGTCGCCTTTGAGGAATGGTGCCAAAAGCTTTACTGCAATTTAAATACACCACATCTAGGGCTCTCCCTCGTCCAACTCCCTGGTCACCCAGTCAAAGAAATCAATCAGATTTGTCTGACAAGACCTGCCTCTGGTTAATCCATGCTGTCTCGGATACTGTAATCTGCTGGACTCCAGAAACCTTACTGTTTTCCCTTTCAGCAGCGTTTCCAATAATTTACTCGCCACTGAAGTTAAACTAGTCAGCCTGTAGTTTTTCAACCACATCCTTACTTCTTGTTTTTGTGTAAAGGCACCACATGAGCCTCTCTCCAGTCCTTTGGCACCACTCCCGA
Source organism: Ichthyophis bannanicus (assembly GCA_033557465.1). Taxonomy (NCBI): domain Eukaryota; kingdom Metazoa; phylum Chordata; class Amphibia; order Gymnophiona; family Ichthyophiidae; genus Ichthyophis; species Ichthyophis bannanicus. Next base: position 1,140,068,801 of record CM066033.1, on the reverse strand, counting down.
CTCCAACAAGGCATTGAAAAGGTCAGTCAGTGTAGCTGCTAGAACGTCCCTAAGTTCCCTCAGTATTCTAGAGTGTATCCCGTCCGGTCCCATCGCTTTGTCTACTTTAAGTTTAGCTAGTTTCTCACAAACAGTCTTCTGAAAATTGTTCAAGATGCCCCTCGCTTCTGTTCCTGTTTGCGGGTGTTTTCTGAGGTCCTGTTCCTGGTTCTTCATCTGAACACAGAACAAATATTTGTTAAGCAATTCTGCTTTATCCTCATCAGCTTCTACATATTCTTCCCCTTCACCCTTGAGTCTGACAATCCCACTTTTGACCTTCCTCGTCTCACTAACATATCTGAAAAATGTCTTATCCCCCCATTTTATTGTATTGGCTATTTCCTCCTCTTTTTGAATCTTTGCTTTGTATGTTGGATTGTGTCTATTCGTGTCTGTGTGGGTCCTATATGTGACATTTTTATGCAACCATATGTATGGCTGTGCACGGTTGTGAATATGTTCTGCAAATGTCATTCTATTTCTTTATTTACTTAACAGGTTTTTTATACTGCTTTATCATTTTAGTCAATGCGGTTTAAATTGTAACATAACATTGGTAATGTAACCCTCCATTGCCTCAGAAAAATCCAAGTTAAGTGACCTGCCCAAGGCCACAAGAAGTGCTAGGGGGAATCAAATCCTGGTCTCTTGGTTACCATTAGGCGGCTACTCCAGAATATTGCTAGGCACATGCCAGATATTGATGATTTGGTTATAGCATACATGTGGGAGTTTTATTTCTCTTAGTTCCATCAGGTCAGTGCCGGTGGGAATCAAACCCTTGACCTTCTGGGTACTAGGCAGTTGTGCTCACCACTAGGCCACCACTCCACTAGATGTTGGATATGTATTTAGTGTGTCTGGAAATATATGGGTTACCCTGCTAGGTGTCCTTAGTAGTAGGATGGAGGGAATTAAGTGGGTGAGGCTTTTTCAGGCCATTGGTTACATCATAATGCGTGCTCCTTTCTCATACTTTTTGTGACCTTGTGGTGGGTGGTTATAGCCATTGTGATGTGGTTTTACTCCCCCCTTCCACATGCATATGTTCTTGGGACACCCATTGCGTGACATATCTGATGGGATTTGCTGCACATTCTTATATGTTACTGTGTGCTCACTCATATGTTTTGAAAGTGGGCATGGCTGTTCATTGGATTTCATTTCCTTGCCACCACCCACACATTTGTGTGGAGTATACAGGTGTCTGTTATTGCATCCACGTGTGGGGCCTGTGATGGCCTCCTCTGAGTGCCACCTGTTCATTTGGATGGGCTACATGTACACTCTTCACATAACTGCTGCTGGGGTCTCTGGTCACAGGGCTCCTATGTGGGGCTCAAACCTTTGAAGCAGGATCCATGGGCTGTAACGGGAACCACTGTGCCACAGCTCCACAACATTCTCTGCAGTGCTCCATGGTGGGCACACTGCAGCTTCACTGGCATGCATTCCACAGAGCAGCTCCTGCGGGGAGGGGGGGCTGGGATCTGGGGGAGGCATACATAGTTCTGACATGGCTCATCCTGCTGTCGGCCACACACTCTCTGGTCCACCCATTCCCCCACCCTCATCAGCGTGCCCTGTGGCGTGGATTTGCACAGGGCACCCTTGGGCCTTTGCTCACCACTGTCACCCACAAGGGTACATGCACAGCACACTTAGCACTGGGGGCACTGGGGCACACGCATCACCACACATAGCATCCCAATTACAACATGCCCCCTTGGAACCTACATCATCTGTGGCAGCTCAGTTGTGGAACCCCCCAGGTGTGTCTCTCCAGACCTGGATATCACCTCAGAGATGTGAATCACAGTAGGAGACTTGAATCGCTGGCAGAAACAGACGTCTCAATCAGTGACATGTATCACCAATGGTGGAGACGCGGGCACACCTGTGGCTGCTATTTACATGGCCGCAGCTGCACATACACAGCTAGACATTATTGCACGTGTGTGTTTGTCACGTATTCCAAACGTTTGTAAGTGAACTCCTCTACACCCCATAAAACGTGCATCCCTGTTGGCACACGCCCCGTGTTTTAGGTGTTTTTCTGAGCTGCAGTTGGTTGGGAGATGACTCCCAATGTCTCGGCCCATAAGCAAAACTTCATCAATGGTGAGCTGGCCCTCCTCATTGAGGAGATCCTCGCTGACTTTGGGGTCCTGATGGGTACAGAGGAGACCAGGGTGAGCGCCTATGAGTGGTAGCAGAGGTGGCTCTCCATCTTTATCTTTATTCAAAGCTTCATATACCGCCCACATGCAAGTACCAGAGCAGTTTAGAATCAAAATTTAAACACTGCCTGGAAAAGAAAACAGAACGCCAGCATTCAGATAGGAAAGGGAAAGAAAAGGACAGATAAGTCAAAGAGAGAATCAGTAGAAAAAGGAATGACTACACCAAGGGGGATGAGACATGGGATTGTCGTCATCGAGGGATGGGAGACAAGGGGGAGGAGGGAGGAGGAAGGTCAAAGGCTGTACAGAAAAGGTGGGTCTTTAGTCTTGCTTTGAAATTATTGAAAGAGAGTTCCAGGTGGAAGGCTGACGGGAGCAAGTTCCAGAGCTGGGGACTGAGGAAAAAAGAAGGCAGAGGACTAGGTGGATTCCAGGTGGGCCTGAGACAGGGATGGGAAGGACATGGATTTGGAATGGATGGACCTGAGTGATCGCTGGGGGAAATGGGGACGAACCCAATCAGAAAGGTAAAGTGGTATACCGGTATGGATTGTTTTGTGAACAAAGATGAGGATTTTGTATTGAATTGTAGACAACTGAATGCCATCTATCATAACAACGGTGACACAGAAGATGTCAAGCGAAAGTGGTAGCAGGTGCTCACGGACACCTGCAAAAAGGAGCGTGGTGTGGGACCGATGAACAGGGGTCACAGCTGACAGATCTGGAGCAGTGGGTCCTGGATACAGTTGACTCAGCAACCATGGAGGGCATCGGTGATGGGGACACAGCACGGATATCGCAGGACCAAGGTGCATGCATGATTTGTCGTCCATCTCCCACATGGGCACGGTCATAGACCTATGTCTCTGGTCCTGGTACCCCATGCACCTCCCACTGTGTCCTTCACATATGTCCCCTCTGGGTGGCCATGGGCACATTTGGGCAGGTTGCACTGCCACATTGGCCTCTGCTGCCTCGTTGGGGGGGTCTGTGGATGTGGGTCTGCCCTCTTGTGCTTATTATAGTCCCTTGTCCACCATGCTGCCTGACACATTGGGATGCCTGCCCCACCTTTTGCTATTCCCCAACCTTTACCATATGGTGTCGTCTGGGGCCTTTGTGCAACACTGGCATCCGTGTGTGTGTGCGCACTGCGTGCATTGGTCTGTGTTGGACGTTTGTTCCTTTCATTCTCAACAGGTACTGCTGCAGCTTTGGGACCTAGCACTGCCTCCATACCTATCCCACTGCCTCCTGCTGTTCCACTGCTGTGATCACCAGTGCGAGCCGCACCCTCTTTGGCACCCACAGCCAGCGGGACCTGCGGACATATTACCAGGGCAAGAAATCAACATTGGGCAGGAGGATCATGGTTCAGGGGATGCGAAGGACTAGCTTGCCCCATCACCAGAGCCCGGAATGGTGCTGCACATAGAGAACATCAATGCTAGTGCACATCTGTGCAGCTTGTACAGTGTGCTGAGTGCCTCATTGCTTAGAACGCAGATCATGCAGAGCGCACCCATCTGAAAATTGAGCTCTTGCGTTGCGGTCTAGCCCTCCAGGACCAGCAGCTGGTGGCAATGGCGTGCCTGGATGCCTCTGTCTCTCGTCTCTGCTCCAGCATTGATCATCTGCTGGTCCAGCTGATCAGGTCACAGGGTTCACCTCTCCCCATCCCCACAGCTGAGCTGCCCTCTGTGCCCGCTCAGCCAGTGTCCTCACCTCTACCACCATCACCTGCTGCTGTGGCACCTGCTGCTGACAGCAGACCTATGCTAGATACCCTGTCATCCACCAGCAGGGTCTTGACACATCCCACTGCATGGGTGGCATCGGCTGTGGGGTTCAGCAGCATGGGGCAGTCGTGCATCCTGGGACCTGTGCCACGGGGTGTGACGCCACCAATGGTGTTCTCCCCTTTCCATGAGGCTCTTTGGGGAGACCAGCGAGGACAGCAGAAGCACCTCTGGCTCAGGGGGCCCTCCATACCAGCACATGTCCCGGCACCAGGAGCTGTTGGGTGTGACCTCTGGGCATGGGAGGGAAAAGGGCAAAGCAAGGTGTTGTGGGGGGAAGAGGTAGCCATTGCATTCAGTACGGTTCTGTGTGCCTTAGGTGGGGTTTCTGTGGTGTTTCTGGGGTTGGGGGTTATGGGAATGGGTGTGGATGATCTGCTGTGGCCTTTGGGGGGGCATGTGAATGTGTGGTATGGGCACTGTTGTGGTCAGGGGTCTCACATGGGTGCCACTGTGGGGGGGGGGGGCGCAGGTCTGTGGAGTGGGCTGGGATGGGCATATTTGTGTATTTTGGGTGTGTTGTGTGCATTTCTGTACTAGTTGTCCTACTGATGCCAGCATATATACATTGGTTTGCTCAACACTTGCCTGTCTCAGTGTCTCTTTCTGCCTCCTTCACCATGGACATGCTTATTTCTATCTGTTTCCCTGGTGCAGCCACCTCAGTGTATTCAGTGGTGTTTGGTTTTCTAAGTCCTGCCTTTTATACCACGTTTCTGATGATCTACTTTGCATGTGTACACTGCTATAGACATACAGATGCGCACAGAATCGCACATCAATGTCCCCGCCGCAGGACACGCCCCTATACCACCCCTCTTCTGCATGTTTAGAGTTCCCCGTTCACCCAGCATGTACATGCATGGGGACAGGATAGGTGTTTGTACATCCATGTCGGATAGACATGTCCTGTGCACGTTCATGCGGCTTATTTGTGGTTAGAAATGACCCTGTATGTGAACTTTGACAAAACTTGTATGAATAAGATGTTTTTTGAAGTATGATGGACGTTAGATATTGAAAAAAGCAAAATATGAACAGAAAAGTGAAAACTGATATAAATTTTAAAGTGCAGGTAACTTTTATTTTTGTCCATATATTGGATTGTGAAGTTTGACATTGTGGACTGTTTAAGACTCTTTATTGCTAGATGTGCAATACATGTATATTTCGGTAAATTTCCCTATTGGCATATACAGTACATCTGCTTTGAGACACACAAAAGGCAACCTTCTCATTAGTATTTAGGTTTGGAAGATAGCTTGAGGGGGGGAATTGTGCTTACCTCTCTGGCTTTCAAAACTACCTCAAATTGCCAAAGATTGGAGTTTTGAAAGACTGCTCACAGGTGTGCAGATTTCTAAAATCCACAGTTGTTACATGTAAGTGGTGCCACTTAATATACATGGTTCTTTGGCTGCGCTATACATATTTTAGAAAAGGCTCCACACTTTCCAAGCCTTTCTAAAATACTAGGGGAGATATTCAAAGGCAGTTAGGAGGATAGGAGTTTTTTGGAATGCATGGATCTAAACATTTTATACAAAGTTGTAGTATGTTCCTGCTACCTACGTTTATGAGAGAGATGTGTAGGCATCCCCAGGGGTGACAGATTGCAGTGTGGGAGCAGGATTTGTGCATATGAACCTGTTCTTTCTGATACATACATGCACCCTATCACACCTGCTTCAGAGCCAGGGCTGACTATGCCATTAGTTGAATTAGGCAATCACCTAGAGTGCAGCCCCCCCCCCCCAGGGGCGCCTATCGCTGCCACTCCTCTTTGGGGCCTGCAGCGGTGCCAGTGGCTCCCAAACCATGACACAATGCTTTCCAATACACTCCGGAGCTGTGTTGTAGTTTATCTCTTACTGTGTACCATTTCCAGCTCCCTCCGATGCACTTCCGATTTATATAAAACCAGAAGCTGCGTCGGAGGGGGCAGAAGTGGCATATAGTAAGAGACAAACCTGAATGCAGTGCCGGAGTGTATCGGTTAGTGCTGCATCACAGTTTGCAAGCCATAGCCACCGTTTTAGACCCTGGAGAGGGGTGGCAGCAGCGGCAATGATGGTGGGCAGCAGGACGGATGACTCGCCTAAAGTGCCCCCTATTCTTGCACCGGCCCTCTTCAGAGCTGGTATAAATGTGTGTCTGCTTACTTTCTCTGGGTTATTTTGTAAAGGACCATAGAGCATATGTTGCCTTTATAAAATAGATACAAATGTGCAACTAGAAGCCATGTTATAAAAGTACCCTCTGAAAGGATTATAATCACTCAGTGGCTTCAATAAAATGAATTTAAAGTGAACAAGGTAATGAAAATATAATTAGACCTGTTTTTTTGTTTTTTTCCAATTGTCATCTATTTATGACTTTCCTTTCCTTAGAATGAAGAGAAAGTTTTACTCCTGGGAGGAATGCATGAATCTCCGAGAAGTTAAGGTGGGTGACTTTTTGCAGTTGACAATTAGAGAAGGTCTTTTCGGTCAGTAACGTCTTGGTAAAGATAGGGTGTGACGACCCAGTCCATCTTCTGCAACAAGGCACTGCATCTGAGCATTATAGTTTCAATCTTTTCTTATGTCAACACTTCCCAAGCTTCTATCCTGTCCATCCTGAAGATTCACACAACCCTAGACAAATAACAAAACAAAATGGCTACATTCCAGTCTCCCTCCTCTGCCCACTTTCTCCTTTCTTCACATGGCCAAAGTGTGAAAGTGATAGCAGTGAAGGCAGCAACTGCAGTCAGCTTCAGTTAGTGCATGTTCATGGGCTCCAGTGTTTTTGTACAGGTCCAGTCTAACAGGAAAACACCACAGGAGATGGGGGTGGGGTCTGTGCTGACTGCAGGTCAGCATGGGGGTTCCACGTGGGGGGAACAGCCCTTTCTTTTGTAACACCATCTACATAATTTCTATCCCATTTGGACTCCACTGCCTTAAATTATTCTTCCATTGCTACCGTAATATGCTGCCACTAGTTACGAGACCATGAATAAGAAGTAGTTTATACCTTGCACAATCTGTAAGGACTTCCTTTGTATCAGGAGTAAGCTATCCTATCAGTGTTCCAGTGCCTGTATCTACTGTGTTAAATTCAGCATTAGTCTCTGAAAACACCCACTGTTTTGACTGAACACTCCTCCTAATGGAGTCGATCTCTAACTCAGAGGAAGTATCCCAAAAATCATCTCCCTGTTTTAAGCAGCATTTGTAGAATATTGAATACGGTGCTATGTTTTAGGAGCTGTAATGGTCCTGGAGAAAACCTGGTTTAGTTTTATTCGGTGGTACTTTTTACTGAAGCGTGATGTGGTAAATACCTCACATATTCAGAAACAGGCTAAAGACAGAGTGCTATGAAGAGATCCTGTGAGGTAATATCATGGTAATAAAGAGAGGAATAAACAGCTTAAGGCTGCTGGGTGTTGTGGTCCCAGGGAATCTTATTCTAAAGTCAATTAGTAGAAAGGTGCTGACCTTAGTACAAGTGGGAGCAGGGCCGGAGATGAAGCAGCTGCAATGGGGCCCTAGTATGCTGCCATGTGTCTCTGCCCCTTAGCACACAGGAACGTCTGGTCCTGGGTGTATGGCCCAGAGTGGTTTTCCACTATAAGAGGGCTTTGAACAGGATAGCAGCTGGGGCAAACCAGTGAGGCTTGTAAGGATTTACTTAGAGAAGAGTTTCTCTTGAATAAGCTGAGTGCTGTCAGTGCCCTCTGACTCCCAGGCATTCTTCCTTTGGATATTCACCCATCTCTTCTCCCTCCCTTGTCCATTTTCTGTCCCTTCCACCCTTTCCTTCAGGCATTCTTGTCCTCCTTTCCCCCTTCCAGATATTCTCCCCTTCATCCTTTCACATGCTATCTTTTCCTACTCCCTCCTTACTACTGTCCCATCTACAATTTTATAGTTTCACGAACTATATATAACAAGCTAGACCAATTTATATATATTTTTGTTAAATTTTTCTTGTTATGGATATAAAACATGTACAACAGCAGCACATGCTGTCTTAGGCTTCCGCGGCTGGAATCATGATCTTTGCAGTTTTCCGGATGATGCCACGTCTTAGTAAGTGGAACTGACGTTTCAACCATCATACTGTGATATTCTTCAGGATTGTGCCGATACTGCTCAGCTTGGATATTTAGCAGTAGCTCCTAAAAGGATATTGCCACTGAATATCCCACCAATATTTAAGCACCATGGCATTTGAATATTGACAGGCCCATTTTCAAAAAAGCTGAATTAGAACTCCAAGAAATTATATTGTGGGTGCAGGCAGCATTGGAGAAAGAGAAACATAGATGCACATTCTACTCTACTTTGCAAAATATAAAGATATCAGAGATGTCTTTTCCCAATGTTGACATGTTCCAAGCACTAAACTTTTTTTTTTTTTAATATTTTTTGAATTTCACAAAGAATCAAGACAATGCTTTGTACAGAAAGGAATCACATTAGAAAAGTACAATGAAACAAATTAGATAACACTTCAAAATGAAAATCCCTGTAGTCCACATTACATGGGGGAAGTATGCAAAAGTAACATAATCAGGCTAGAGGAATCAATCCTGAAAATTATAAAAATGAACTATACAGGAAAAAAAGATAACTGAAGAGAGCCCGAGGCAAATTACACCATGAACAGTTAATCACCTTATCTTGACAAGCGGTACCAGAAATCATAGGCAACCTGGCATTTAAAAAGGTCAGAAGGTCCAGCTGTCGAAAAAAATATATCTGACAGATTTGTACACAATATGACATTTACAGGGAAATTGCAAATAGTGTGAAGCGCCCAGTTGTATCGCCCCTGAGCAGAAGAAATTGTTTGCGACATTTTTGGGTTTCTCTCGCAATATCAGGGAAGATAGAAATCAGAAGGCCACGGAAAGTAACGGAACATTTTTTTATAATACATTTTAAGTATCCAGTCTCTGTCAGTCGCAAGAGTACAGGTCACAAGTAATGTGGCAGGCATGTACCCTCTTCAAGTCCAGGTTGAAAGCTCACCTCTTTGCTGCTGCTTTTGGATCTTGACTCACCTGATCTCCTTTTCTCTCCCTTGTTCTACCCCTGCCTACACCTTCCATGTTCTGTGTTTTGTCTTGACTAGATTGCAAGCTTGTAAGCTCGTAAGCTCTGATGAGCAGGGATTGTCTCTTACATGTCTGTGCTGTGCAGTGCTGCGTACGACTGGTAGCGCTATATAAATGCTGAGTAGTAGTAGTAGTAAGTCTAAACATCAAAATATCAGAAACTTTCTCTGTGTTGGAAGCCACAGCTGAAACGGGTGGCTCCTTTTTTCCTGTAGGTAAATAATAAGCTTTAGTCAATGGTGGAATAAGCCACTGAGGAACTAATAGTCTCCATAAGATACTTTTTAAACATTTCCATAGCTGGAACACCAATTGTCTTGGGGAAATTCAAAACGTGCAAGTTATCCGCACATGCCGAATTTTCCAAGGTTTCTAGCTTAAGTCTGAGTGATATTATCTGTCATGAGCCACAGTAGTGTCAGAAAATGCAGTCAACTTATGGTCAAGTTCTTCAACTTTAAGCTTTAAATGATCAGAAACACTCACATAAGTTGCCAATTACTCTGAATTTTGTTGAACTCTTGCGGAGATCTCCAAAGTCTCACAAGCAATGGCATCAAAGAGATTTGGTAATAGTCTCCCAGATAGTTTCCAAAGTTATCTTCTTGGGTTGCGGGAGAAACCAGGAAGTTGGAGTAGACACAGCAGAGAAAACTCCAGACGACTCGCCCATGCCAGGGCCGCTGGCCAAGGGTGTCCCTACCACTGATACTGCTCTCAGCGAAGCACTGGGGGCTTCTGCCCGCCCCCCAGTCATATAATCCCAACACTCAGGTCCCTGCTTGATGCTGCCTTCCATTGTGGCGGGCACCAAATCGACAGGCAGAGGGGAAGGGTCTATGCTTCAGGAGACAAGATGGTATCTGGGTTGTCAGACTGTGGGGTCTCCTTATCCTCAGCAGCCTAGCCCGAACAAATTGCCCGCTTTGCAGCCTCAGAAACCCCGCTAAAACAGTCCATAGGACCGGTAACCACTGGCTGAGACTCAATGGGGTAAGTCTTAGCTTTTCCTTTCTGTTTGGGCATCTAGAGAAATGGAGCACACGACTCATGCAGCCATCTTGGAGCCACACCCCTGCCCCAAGCACTGAATTTAAGTAAAACGTTTTCTGTCTTTCTTGTCTGGGTATTTTTTTTTTAAATTGTGATTGAATTGATTCTCCAGGAACAAGCAGGAAGTCAGTCCTCACATATGGGTGACTTCGGCACCGATGGAGCCTGCGCAGAGCATTTCCCTAGCTTTCAAAGAAAGCCTTTGGGAATGCTACCACACATGCGTGGTCCCTTACCCGCCCAAGGGTGCCATCTCGCTCGGTCTCCTTTTTTCCATGGAGCCCTTCAGATGTTGTCTGGCTTGTCCTCGGGAAAAAATTGTGTGTGTGTTTTTTTTTTTCTCTCCCGAGTTTCACCCTCTTCACCGCTATCGAACCGGTACTCTTCCCGCCTACTGACCTCAGTGCCTCGGCATCGGGTTTGGTTTATTTTTATAGTCTTTTCTTTTTCTGGTGTCTTCGAACCCTTTTTTCTCCCGCTGGCAGCCCGGAGAAACTTCGACCTCGTAGGAGTACTTTTTCCCCCCATGGCTACCAGTGGCTTTAAGAAGTGTGATCGGTGCTCCAAAATCATGTTTTTGACCGACACACATGATTGCTGTCTTCACTGCCTCGGGCCAGACCATGACCTGACAGCCTTGCAGTCTCTGCAAGAGGATGTCCAACAAAGCCCTCAAGAGCCACCGGCAGAAGCATGATAAGGTTTCCCCCCCCCCCCCGAGTCCCCGATGCCACCGAAGGCCAGGGCCTTGTCTGAGGCCCCGACATCTCGGGTGGAACACTCCGAGCCCGAGCCTCATCGTGGGTCCTTGGAAAGGGGGTCTCCCTCGAGGGAATCCAGGAAAAAGAAAAAAACTCTTGAAGGCGGGATCCTTGGTTGGTTCCGACTGGCCGGGGCCTCCTTGGGGCCCGGTCCTGCAGTCCGAGACGCTCATCCGAAGCATCTGAGAAGGAGCGGTCTGCGAAGGGCCCCTGGAAGGATCCAACTGCGGACCTGCCTCTGTCCCCAGACACTATCCTCATCGAGGATTCCCCTTTGGGGGAGCCGGCAACAGGCCGAGTTCCTTGGTGCCTGCGCTGAAGGCTCCAGAACCTTCTGGTCTGGAGTCCAGAAATACGGCCCTGGAGCACAGTTTGTCTGCCTTCATGGACCAGCAGTGGGTGCTGTTGTCCGGCACGACCGGTTAATCCACCCTGACCACCGGGTCCTTGACGTCCCTGGAGGTCGAGCCTGTCCTCAAGTTGATCCTCTGCCATGGTCGCGCTAGTAGTCCAACTCGACAGGACCGTAGTCATCCCTGTAATGTCTGCAAGGCATCGACCGCAAGGCCCCAGGGGCCCTGAGGCCCACGGAGCAGCCCTCCTACAAGTCCTCGATGGACTACTCTGAGTGGGAGATGGAGGATGAGGAGTCCCCCAATTACCTGTCGCCACCGCTACATCCCTTCTGACTCTCCCATCTCGAAGCCTCGGCGGCAGTCCTTGCCCAAGGACATGGGCTTCCTGGACTTTGTCAAGGACATGTCTAAGACCCTGGCATTCCCAACCGAGTCTGAGGACTCTTGGGCGGATGAAGAGGAAGGAGTGGCCTAGTGGTTGGGGCAAGTTACCTCAGGCTGGAAGGTCGGGGGCTCAAATCCGGCCCAAGGTTGCTGTCCTCTAGTGGGAAGGACTGGGGTTTCTAGTCTCACAGGTGCTCCTTGTGGTCTTGGGCAAGCCACTTAACCCTCCATTGCCCATGTTCCCTGTAAAATAGTTATCTCCAAGTTATAATGCCCTGTTCAATGTAATTTCAGTTTGTTCAATGTAAACCGCCTTGATATCATGAAAGGCGGTATATAAGAAATGTTAAATAAATGAGTTGGAAATCCTCCAATAAGAAGCCCCTCCGTGGGACTTACTCATGGTGCTCATTCCTCCTATCCTGGAATGGCTCATGCTCCGAATGTGGGAGACACCGTCCTCGGTGCCAGTGGTGAGCAAACGGTTTGATTCGATGTATCGATCCGACGGAGCACGGGCTTCCAGAAGTCACAGCTGCCACATAACTCCATGGGGGTGGAGTCAGCCATGCATCGGCTGAAAAGCCAGAGGACGCACTCCTTGGTGCCCCCCAGCAGGGAGGCCCGCACCTTGGACGCCCTTGGCAGAAAGTGCTACCAGGGCTCAGTGCTTATCTGTCGCATCCAGGCTTACCAGCTGTACATGGGCATGTATCTGAGAGACCTGGCGAAGGAACTCGCTGGGTTCTCGGCTGGTCTCTCCAAGGAACCCTTGCAGCAATTCAAGAACCTGGCCAAGGCAGTCCGTGAGTGCTTCAGATTCATGTCTCCAGTGGCCTATGACTGATTAGAGTCGGCGGGCATCGGTGCACGCTGCCAAGCTTGGCTTCAGTCGTCCGACCTTGAGCAGTGGGTTCAGGACAAATTGGTCGATATCCCATGCCAAGGAGAGAACCTCTTTGGCAAACCCATGACCGACAAGGCTGTTGAGCTGGAGACTGAGTTCATGATAAGGACCAGGCTCTCTAAGAAGACCACTACCCCTGCTTGATGGAAGGGCTTGGGTAAGAAGTCCTTTTACCCGAGGAAGGGAACTGCTTATTAGGTCTCCCCTGCTCCCCAACAGGGTCAGCAGGCCAAGGGACATGGGCATGGCCTACGTAAGCAGAAGGCTCCAAAGCCCCAGGAACCAGCTCCAGCCCAGCCAGGGGGGAGCTTTTGACTCCTTGAGCATAGCCTCTCTACCCCAAGGAGATCAGTGGCCTACAGGGGGATGTCTGGCCCTCTATGCCCAGAGGTGGATGTCCATCATCACCAATTCATGGACTCTTAGGGTGGTCGGTGAGGGTTACCTCCTCCATCTGACTCAGACATATCTCCCTTATTTTTTGGGAAAGCCCCTCCGGTCTCCCCTCCACCGGGACCACCTTCTGAAGGAGTTGGCAGTTCTTTTTGAGGACAAAATGGTGGAACTGGTGCCCCACCATCTCAAGGGCAAGGTGTTCTACTCCAGGTACTTCCTCGTGCCAAAGAGGACAGAGGGCCTAAGGCCCATCCTCAACCTGTGCAACCTCAACATATTCCTGGTGAGGGAGAAGTTCAAGATGCTCTCCCTTGGAACCTTGCTCCCGTACCTTTAGCAGGGAGACTGGCTATGTTCCTTAGACCTCAAGGATGCTTATACAGACATCCTCATCCATCCCAACCACTGGCAGGTCCTGCAGTTCGTAGTGGGGGGCAGGCACTTTCAGTACTGGGTGCTCCCCTTCAGCCTAGCCTTTGCCCTGAGAGTCTTCACAAATGCCTGGCAGTCATGGCTGCCTCCCTCCGGCTCAAGGGGGTCTTTGTCTTCCCCTACCTGGACAACTGGCTCATAAAGAGAGGCACAGCAGGCCACTGCATGCACACTCCAGGTTCTGCAACACCTGGGCTTTGTCATAAACTACCCCAAGTCTCACCTCCTCCCGACACAGTGACTGGAGTTTATTGGGGCAAAAATCAACACTCTCCAGTCGAAGGCTTTCTTGCCCAGGGACCAAGTCGACCATCTCAGGTCTCTAGCTCGAGACTTGCAGCACCATCCCTCGGTGCCCGCCTGACTCCTCCTGCGCCTCCTCAGGAACATGGCCTCCATGGTCCACATTACCCCAGATGCTCGCCTCCACATGAGGGCAGCACAGTGGTGTCTCTGGGACCAGTGGTCCCAGGCCCACAGGCCGCCTCCGAGACAGAGTCTTTGTAACCTGCCAATTGGCGGACTCCCTGGTCTGGTGGCAGTCACACCAGCATCTCGAGATGGGCATGCCCTTTCAGGCCACAAGCCCCTCGAGAGTCCTCACCACAGCCGCCTCCCTGCTCAGCTGGGGAGCCCATTGCAGAGATCTCTGCACCCAGGGCAACTGGTCACTAGACGAGAGCACCCAGAAGATCAATCTTCTGGAGCTCCGAGCCATATACCTAGCCCTGAGGGCCTTCCGTCACCAGCCAGTTCTGGTCCAGATGACAACCAGGTGGCGATTGTTCTGCGTGAACAAACAAGGGGGCATGGGGTTTCGTACCCTTTGTCAGGAGGCTCTAGCCCTCTGCTCATATGCAGTCCAACAGAGCATTCTCCTGCGGGCTGTGATAAGGAAGCTTATCAGGGCCCAGGAAACAAGGATAAAGAGGGGGAATTTACCCTTATCAAAGGACCTGTATTGCCAGGTCAGAGATACAAAACCTCAGTTGTACCTAGAAACCAGATTATACCAGGCTGCAATAGGTTGCAGAGTGTCCCTAGTGGTGAGAAGGAGGGGGAAAGCAAGCTCAGAGTAAGGAACCCTTACGTCACTGACTTTCCAAATTACTCAGCTGCCAAGAGGCAGACTGATTTACAACACCTGAGAGGAGAAAGGGCAGGGTTAGAGCCTGGGAGGTTTAAAGCTAGGACAGAATATTCAGGAGGAGAGAGGAGAAGGAGTAGGAATGCCTACTGGAGGAGAAATGGAGCTGAAGCCCTGAGAACCAAGAGCCCATCCTGGAGGACAAGACAGGGAAGCTCAGGTACATGTTGGCCAGAATATGAGGGAGGAACCACTGAACCAAGCCTTGACCCATGTATGAGTTTTGGAAGCCTGTCTGATGGGGAGCATTACAGATTTGCTGGAGACAGCACTTGTCCTGATGGGAGGCAGTCAGCTAAGCCCTCTGAGCCAGAAGTAGAACCCATGCAGCTAGGAGAACAGGAATTAGTTCTGGAAGAGGATGATTCTTACATGGACTGTTCTTTATGCCAAACTGCCAAGCACAAAAGTCCTGAGAGGGAATACATCATAAGGGAACCTTTCAGAGTCCAGTACCCTAGAGAGCCTGTATGTGAAGTGAAAACGTTCTTTGAAAAGGAAAATACTTGTGCTGAGAATGTCTGCAGCTGCTTAATTGTTTGCTCATTGACCAGCTGAAGTCAGTGCAGTGCAGAGCTTATGCCGTACTCATGGTGGATTTAAGAAGTTTCTTTTGGAACAGAAAAGAGAGCTGTTTATGTGAAGCTGATATTTTTGGTTTTGTTTTAAACAGCACTGCTAGGCACATTTGCTAGCAGTGGCTGTGGAAAGGACTTTCTGCTTTGCATTGAAAGACATTACAAGCTGTTTGTGCTTAAGTTCAGTTATATCCTGTTGTACTAAATATAATCCTGGAGAAGAAATCCAATAGGTGACAATTTGTGAACCTTATTTGCGTTTACCTCATAAATAAATTCTGTCAATGCCTTAACTCTCGACCAACTACAAAAGAGTATTTTTCTGCCTAAAAGTCAAGTGTAACCTGACTGGACTACCTTTCCCATGGTGCACTTCAAAGTCAGTCAGTCAGGCACATTGCTGAAGTGGTGGAATCTGCTATAACAAGCACGTCCCTCCACACTGCTGTAAGGGGCTATGGGCGTGACAGAGCATATACCTGCCCAGTCAGCACAACCAGCTGGCTGACAGGCTCAGCAGAGTTCTCCACAGCATGAGTGGCAGTTGCACCCCAGGGTAGCCAGTTGGCTCTTCTGACTCTAGGGAGAACCCATGATGGACCTGTTCACCAGCCCGGACAACTTTGTTGCCCTGCTTCTGCTCCCAGCAGGCCTACCCCTCTAGGGTGGCAGCAGATGTGTTCCTGGTCTCATGGTCGGGAGGCCTCATGTACGCCTTCCCTCCTACCCCGTTGATCACCAAGACCTTGTTCAGGACCCTCCGCGACAGGGTCTCTCTCATACTGATAGCTCCTTGGTATCAGCCTGTATCCCTGAGCACCACACCGAGAACCGATGCCATTTAAAGGCGTAAGCTGATAGCTCCTCGGTGGCCCAGGCAGCCGTGGTTCCCACTCCTTCTACAGTTGACGGTGGACACCCCATCCTCTTGAGGACTGCCCTGGGACTCCTGTCTCAAGAGGGAGGCGCTTTCCTGCACCCCAATCTGTGGTCCCTGTCACTGACAGCGTGGCTGCTGAGAGGGTGACTCTGGCCCCCTTCAACCTCCCAGTTGAAGTGAACGACATCCTGCTGGCCTCTCGCAAGGCCTCTACTAGGAAGGCTTACGCCCTCAAATGGTGCAGGTTCTCTGTTTGATGTGCCGATCATGGGGCTGACCCTTTCTACTGCCTGGTGGCTCTGGTATTACAGTACCTTCTCCACCTCTCTCAATCTGGGCTCAAGTCCAACTCCGTCTGGGTGCACCTCAGTGCCTTGGCAGTGCACCACCATCTGGTGGATGGTAAGCCCCTCTCGGTCCAGCCATTGGTGACCTGTTTTCTTCGTGACCTGCCCTTATCAAGGCCCCTGGTTTGCCCTACAGCAACTGAATGGGTCCTCAATGTGGTGCTGGGGCAGCTTTCTGCCCTGCACTTCAAACCTCTAGCTACCTGCCACCTCTGCTACCTCTCTTGGAAGGTGGCTTTCCTGGTCGCGCTTACCTCCGCTTGCAGAGTTAGCGAGCTCCAGGCCCTTGTAGCAGAGACGCCCTATACCAGATTCTTCAAGAACAGAGTGCTGCTTCACATGCACCCAAATTCCTACCGAAGCTAGTGTCACCCTTCCATCTCAACCAGAAAGTGGTGCTCCCCACTTTCTTTCCAAGACCTCATTCCAATTGAGCGGAGATGGTCCTCCACACCTTGGACTGTAAGGGGGCTTTGTCCTTCTACATCCAACACACTCAGGGCCTCTGCAAGGCTTCTCAGCTTTTCATCTCCTACGACTCCAGTACGTTGGGGGAGGTGTGGTGTTGAAGCATACGCTGTCCACTTGGATGGTGGACTATATCACCTTCATGTATGAGCCAACAGGCAAGGCTTCCGCTGGACAGCCGCATCACGGCGCCCCATGTAAAGGGCTATGGCAGCTTCGGTGGTGCACTTGCGCTCTGTCCTGATGGGAGACATCTGCTGTGCCGCTACCTGGTCTTGAGTCCATACCTTCGCAGCCAATTACTGCCTGGAAAGAGAGCTCTGACAGGACAGCGCCTTCAGCCAGGCTGTGCTCCATAACCTTTTCAGGGTTTAGGCAACTCCTACCCTCCGACCCTTCTGTCTTCAGGCTAACGGAGTGCTGGTTCATTGGATACAAGAGTCTTACTGTGGTCTGTGTACACGGGCTAATTGCTGTTGCTTGCGGCTCCCCATGAGGGAGCCTCTATTTTGCTATGGTCTTTCGGTAGCCTGTAGCTGGGGAGTCCCATATGTGAGGACCGACTTCCTGCTTGTTCCCAGAGAAAGCATAGTTACTCACCTGTAGGTGTTCTCCAGGTTGTGATCAGTCCTCACAACCCTCCCTTCTCCCCTTGGAGTTGCTGCTTACCATCGTTTATTTTTGCTGTCTTTTAGCTATGTCATCTGACTGAGCAAGATGTCACCCTTGGGCGGGAAGGGGACCACGCATGCATGGTAGCATTCCCAAAGGCTTTCTTTGAAAGCCAGGGAAATGCTCCGCGCGGGCTCCGTTGGTCCCGACGTCACCCATATGTGAAGATTGATTCCTGCTGTCCCCGGAGAATACCTGTTAGAGGTGAGTAACTATTCTTTCTGATGCTTTTCTCCGCTTTCACTGCTTTCCTGTACATTTTCCTTTTCCAGGATCTCCTTTCCATTTTATTTTTCTTCTTTTACCATCTGTTTGCTTAATTTCCTTCCTTATATTTGTGTTTGACATTTTGTCATTGTTCTATCTCCAAGAACAAGCAGGAACATAGTCTTCACATATGGGTGATGTTGGTATCGACGGAGCCCATGCAGAAACACTCTCCAGGGTCCAATAGGAAAGCTTTTGGGAGCATTCCACTGTGCCTGTGCTGCTGCCTTTCCACCTTTGTGTCTCTTCCTCCTTAGTTCTTTATTTTCCGCAGAGCAAGCAGGAAGCGAATCCTGTCACCGCAGAAAATCTCTTCTTCTTTATTTTTTTGTGGTTGCGTCTGCTTTCCTGTCAACATCGGAACCAATATCTTCGATTCTATTTCTTTCTTTCTAAAAAAAAAAAGAAAAACTTTAGTTCTTTTAGGCGCATCGATGCCATCTTAGGACTAGGCCTTCCATCCAGTCTACTGACATGATGGAAAAACCAGTCAGTGGTTTTAAGAAGTCTTCCAAATGTGGTAGCACTATCTCTGCTACTGATACCCATGACTGGTGTCATAAATGCCTTGGCCCAGATTACCAGCCATCTGAATGTCCCCTATTCAAGAAGATGACAGAGAGGCCTACAGAATCAGGCCGCAAAACTCTGCTCTCTTTTTGCCTCTGATGCAGTTTCTCTCACTTTGGCATCATCGAGGGCATCATCTTCCTCACATGAATCTCGGGTATCAAAACCCAAGACAGGCCATCCTCTCAAGGGTAGATCTCTATCTAAACAGAGATTCTTCAAGCATTGCCCTGGAGGTGGATTGATCAGCCAAACTACCCCGGTGGGAGGACCTCCCCTCCAAAGCTGCAAAAGGGGTCCAGGATGCTCCCGTGGCCCACACCTCAGGAGAGCTCTTGGTGCTATGCTCTGAAACAGTAGCCCATGCTTCCAGTACCGATATCCAGGCATCAGTAAGCTCTACGTATCAGCGTATGCTGGCCATTGAGCAGAGTCTAGCGGCATCGGTACTGGTCAGGTCATTAACAGCAGTATCGTCGGTACCAATTCCGTCCATGATGTCCATGCAGTCTGTATCGGGTTTCATGCCACTTGGCATGCTTCTGCCTATACCATTCTCAATCGGTACCCGAACTTGCAAGAACAGGAGCATTGCTCTCGTCGGTACTTTGATTCTACCGATTCCGATTCTTTGGATGACGAATCGATCTGTACCCGAGAGATGCAGAGTTTTCCGGAGGAACCCTCACCGTCGCCGCAACGGCGCATGTCCCCTCCTGAAGATATCTTTCCAAGAGTTTATAAAAGATATGGCAAGGAGGCTATCTGTTACTCCTATATCTGAGAAAGAACCCAGAGCAGAGGAGTTGGACATTCTCCAATATCCTAAAGAGGTGACTACTCTGCCTATTCACCATATACTACAGGATCATATGCTCCAGATATGGAAAAAGCCCCTCACCATTTCTCCCCATACTCGTTGACTCGATACCATGTATCGAGTACCGGAAAGCCCCAGACTCCAGAAAACACAGCTTCTGCACCACTTAATGGTAGTGGAATCGGCTGTGTATCAAATTAAAAGTTATAAGACGCACTCTTCCAATCCCCCGGGCAGGGAATCGAGAACCCGCGATGCCTTTGGGCGTCAATGTTTTCAGGTTTCCGTGCTCTCAGCCTGGATAAGTTCATAATACTCTACATGGGTATGTTCCTTAGGGAAGTAACTAGGGATCTGGAATCAATGTCTCCCCTTCTCCCGGATGATAAGAGGGCATACTACCTTACATTGGTCAAACATGCCCAAAATGTTTGCAGATTTGTCAACAGGGAAACCTTTGTTTTGAATGTACAAACAGAGCAACTTCTATCTCTATAGGTGCACATAGGATTGCTTGGCTCCAAGCATCAGATCTTGACCAGTGGGTTCAAGATAAGCTGGGTAATATTCCTTGTACTGGTGAGAACCTGTTTGGAAAGGATTGACAAGATAAGGCCTCTCAGTTAAAGTCTGAGAATACTACCTTCAATAGGCTTTCCAAAGTTACCACCAACTCTGCCAAGAAGAAGGCAGCAGCAAAGAAGCCCTTCTATGGTAAGAGGAAATTTTGCTCTTCTTACCTCCCCAGCTTCACAATATCAATCTCAGGGTACCCAGAGGAAGCAACAGCCTCCTAAACAATAGAAGAGGCCACAGGCTCCTAAACCCCAGCCGCGCCTGGTTTTTGACTTTTTCTTAGAGAACATAACCACCCTGCCTCTGGAGAATCCCCCACCCCCTTCACATAGCAGGCAGACTTTGCAATTATGCCCACAGGTGGCATCTTATCACCTCAGAGCACTGGACACTAACCATAGTGCGAGAGGGGGTACATGCTTCATCTGTAAAGCCCCCCCTCTGGTGGGGGAATATCATTCTCAACCCCCACTCACTGCTCTCCTGCAGCAAGAGATCAACTCTCTTCTGTCAGTGTGTGCCATAGAAGAGGTTCCAACATCCCAACAGAGGATGGGATTCTATTCTCCTTACTTTCTTATACCAAAGAAAAACAGAGGGTACAGACCCATCTTAGACCTCAGGAGGCTAAATAGGTTTCTAGCCCGAGAGAAATTTAAAATGGTCTCACTAGGAACCCTTCCACCTTATCTCCAGAGTTGGGACTGGCTCTGTTCTCTAGATCTAAAAGAAGTGTATACTCGCATCCTCATTCATCCAGAACGCAGGAGGTAATTACACTTCATCTTCCAAGGAAATCACAATCAATACAGAGTCCTTCCTTTGGGGCTCGCCTCTGCCCCAAGAGTCTTCACAAAGTATATGGTGGTTGTAGCTGCATATCTAAGGACTCTTGGAAAATTTGTCTTCCCCTACTTAGACGGTTGGCTTATAAGGGCACCCACTTCACGGGAGGTTCATCTATCCCTTCTTCGTACAATGCAGGTACTGCAGAATCTGGGATTTGTGATAAATCTTCCAAAATCCCATCTAATTCCCACTGAAACACTAGAATTCATAGGAGCTCTTCTAGACACTCGACGGCCAAGAGCACTTCTGCCCCAGGAAAGTTGTACTTGACTAGTGCAACTAGCATCTCAAGCAAGACTCAGAGACAGTGTCTTGGCCAGTGAGATGCTCCAACCTCTAGGCCAAATGGCCTCCACAGTGCATGTGTCGATCTGCACATGCAGACACCTCAATGGACTCTTGCCTCCCAGTGGAAGCAAATCTCTAGGGCCCTCAACGACCAGATCCAAATCACAAACAGTTTTATCAGTTCCCTTTTGTGGTGGTCTACCCTAAAAAATCTTCTCATAGGGTCACCTTTTCAGATGCCTCCACATCAATGCATCCTGACAATGGATGCCTCCAAACTGGGCTGGGGTGCCCACTTGGACTCTCTCTCCACTCAGGGCCACTGGATGGAGCAGGAGTTACAGCTTCATGCTATCTTCAATGCCCTCAAGGTGTTTCAACAACAACAACTACAAGGCCACAGAGTTCTTGTCCAAACAGACAATCAAGTAGCTATGTTGTATGTGAACAAGCAGGGGGGAACAGGCTCTTGGGCCATTTGCAGAGAGGCTCTCCATCTTTGGTCCTTTGCCATTGCTCATCAAATACACCTCCAAGCAGTTTATCTGCCAGGACAGCAAAATGTCTTAGCAGACAGATTGAGTCTGATCCTCTTTCCGCACGAATGGTCCCTCCATCAGGAAACAATTTCCTATATCTTTCAGACCTGGGGAACTCCGGAGATAGACCTTTTTGCCATTATGCAAAATGCCAAAATACCTCGTTTTTGCACCAGAACCCCGATGTCCAGCTTCCAACATGTGGATGCTTTCCACCTTCACTGGGATCAGGATTTCCTGTGTGGCTTTCCTTTCATAGCCCTGATTCCCAAAATGCTTTTCAAGCTTCAAGCAGACAGGGGCCACATGATTCTCATATCCCCACGCTGGCTATGTCAACTGTGGTTTCCTCCCCTACTATGTTTGTCCCAGACTCACCCACTGAGTCTCGGGTCACCTCCCGATCTCCTCTCTTAGGAGGAAGGGACGCTACTCCATCCCAATCTGCAGTCTCTCCATCTCATGGCTTGGCTGCTGAGAGCATAGTGTTGCAAGATCTTAACCTTCCTTAGGAAGTAAAGCAAATCTTGCTAGCCTCAAGGAAACCATCCACCAGACGTTCCTATGACCAAGCAGCGTAGATTATCCACTTGGTGTTCCCAGAAGGATCTTAATCCCGTCTCAGCTTCTGTGGAAGCTCTCCTTCAATATCTTCTCCATCTTTCGTCCTCTGGTCTCAAAATGAACTCGGTGAGAGTTCACCTCTGTGCAATTGCTGCTTATCACCATCCCTTGGATGGGCAGCCTATCTCCTCACAACCTCTTTTGACGCATTTCATGAGAGGGCTCTTATTGACCAAGCCTCCCATCAGGCCACCACTGGTGGCATAGGATCTTAATGCTGTCTTAGGACAGCTTCTTAAGCCACCTTTTGAACCTTTAGCCACAACCTCATTAAAGTTTCTCTCTTGGAAGGTCATCTTCCTTGTTGCTCTCGCTTCAGCTAGACGCATCAGTGAACTTCAGGCGTTGGTGGCAGATCCACCTTATAGTCTGTTCTACCATGATAAGGTGGTCCTTAGGGCTCGCCTCCATTTCATGACAAAAGTGTTGTCTCCTTTCCATCTCAATCAATCTGTTTACCTTCCTGTCTTTTTCCCTAGACCGCATTCCTCTAGGGCAGAGGCAACGCTCCATACCCTTGACTGTAAACGGGTCTTAGCCTTCTATCTTCAAAGGACTGCTGAGCACCATAAAGGCTCTGGGATATTCATCTCCTTTGATCCGAGTCACTTGGGGTTGCCAGTATCAAAACGTACCCTTTCTAAAAGGATAGCAGATTGCATTTCATTTGCTTATAAGGCAGAATTATCCCTTGAAGGTCATATCACTGCCCATAATGTTCGAGTCATGGCTGCATCCAAGGTAAACCTACATTCTTTTGCCATTGGCAAAATTTGCAAAGCAGCCACATGGTCTTCTCTACATACCGTTGCGGCTCATTACTGTCTTGACAAGGACTTCCATCGGGATGCCATGTTTGGTCAGGTGGTACTCCAGCACCCCTTTCAGAGTTAGGGCAACTCCTACCCTCCGTCCTGGAATTTTTCGATGCCAGACATCCATGAAGGATCCATGCCCTCTTGAGACCTTCTCTGAGGCAAATCTGCCAATTCTGGGGGCATTTCTCTGGTGTCTGGGAGCTAGGGAGTCCCATATGTGAAGACTACATTCCTTCTTGTTCTTGGAGATAGCATAGTTACTCGCCTATAACAGGTGATCTCTGGGAACAGCAGGAATTTCTCTCTCTCTCTCTCCTTTATCTCAGCTACAAACTCATCTGAGGAGGGAGAGTCACAAAGGTGGAAAGGCAGCAGCGCAGGTGCAGTGGGATGCTCCCAAAAGCTTTCTTTTGGACGCTGGAAAGCGTTCCTGCGTGGGCTTCATCGGTGCCGACGTCATCCATATGTGAAGACTAAACTCCTGCTGTTCCCAGAGATCACCTGTTACAGGTGAGTAACTACACTTTTTCTTTCATCTCACTTCTCTGCCTCTGTTCACTCATAGGTAGATTTCACCCTTTCAACTGTAGCTTATTCCAGCTTTTCATCTCTAATGGTCTTCCATATTACTCTCACCAGTCCACATATATTTGATTGCTGCTCCTGCTATTATTGCTTATCATTTTTATAGCGCTACAAGGCATATGCAGCACTGTATACATACAAGTAAGAGAAACTCCTTGCTCCACAGAGCTTGCAATATTCCACATACTCTGGCTTAGAAGTGTGTTTCATGACTGTCATGGTGTATGCAAAACTAACCCATTTGAAAAAATTGCCCAGAGGATTACAAACAGGGGAGGCTTGCCCTGAGGCTTACAAACAAGGGAGGGCATTTCTTGAGAGAAATGATTAAAACACATGTGGGTATTAAACAGGAGAAAAAGGGGTTCAGGATCAAAAAAGCAACCTTAAAGAGGTGTGTGTTTTTTGCCTGGTTTGAATAGGATCAGAGATGGAGCCTGCTGTATCAACTCAGATAGCTAGTCTATTCCAGGCATACAGCATAGCAAGGTGGAATGAATGGAGTCTACAGTTGGTAGCAAAAGAGTAGGACGTAGTTAAAAGCAATTTGCCTGATCAGTGGAGTTCCTGAGATTGGGTTTAGGGAGAAATAAGAGAGAAGTAATGAGGAGATGCAGAGTCAATGCATTTGTAGGTGAGTAAGAAAAGTTTGAAATGCATGTGGAAATGGAGAGGAAGCCATTGAAGTAACATGAGAAGAGGGGTATAGAGGGGTATAGAGACACTGTCAGAAGATTAATCATGCAGCTGATTCTGAAGGACTGCTGAGAGGAGCTGCTCATGCTGGGAAGGAATTTGCATTTATCTGCTGGGTTTTTCTCAGATTCTTGGGTTAAAGGGAAGTCTCTGGATTTAAACTGATAAAAACTCTATTTTAAAGTTCTGTGTTTTATAAAGCCAGTCATGACACTGTGTAGCAAGCCAACTTTTACTTAAAACAAGCTCTAAAAGCCTGTCAGTGCACTGGTGTAGCAAGCTAGCTTTTACTTAGTGTTTTTTTACCTTTCACCCACCCCAGGCATAATCTTAGGATTTATAGGTTCTTAAACCTATTAAAGGGAAAGAGGTAGTCAAATTCACTTTTAGGTTTGGCTGGTTATCCTCATCAGGAATAGATTGATTAATTAAGGCCTGAAATTAATCTCAAGGTCCCTTAAACTTATTAGATATAGTTGTATTGGTATAACTTAAATATCAAAATTCTTAAAACTAAGATGCAGACAGCAGTCCTTCAGTGAGATGGGGCTATCCAGTCTTTTGCATTGAGTATCACACGTACGATTTTCTCCCAGTTGGTGAGGGGTCTTAAGTGTGCACTAGGTGCAACGAGCTCTTTGCTCTCAGGAAACAAACCCGATCTCTGGAGGCCAGAGTAGCAGACTTGGAGGAGCTAGACAGAGAGGTATATAGATGAGACCTCTACAGGGTGTGTAGTACTGAAGTCCCACCTCCAGCTTCTCTGTTGCCATGGAGGAGAGAGGTCATGTTAAAGTAGAGCATCACCTTGGTGTTGCAGGAAGTGATCCTGTAGCTAGGACTTTTCCTCCAGGTGATGTAAAACCCTCTTGCACCGAGAGCGTTTCTCCAGGGCAATGTGCCCATGAGGGAAGGGTTAGGATGGCCGTTTATAGTTGGCAATTCAATTGTTAGGCATGTAGATAGCTAGGTGGCTGGTGGACATGAGGATCACCTGGTAACATGCCTGCCTGGTGTGAAAGTAGCAGGCCTCACGTGCCACCTAGACAAGGTTTTAGATAGTGCTGGGGAAGAGCCTGCTGTCTGTCTTGGTACATGTTGTTACTAATAACATAGGAAAGTATAGGAGGGGAGGTCCTGAAGGACAAGTTTAGGCTTTTAGGTAGGAAGTGGAAATCCAGAATTTCCAGGGTAGCATTCCTGTTTCATGCACAGGACCCAAAAGATAGGCAGAGCTCCGGATAAGACAATGGTGCAAGGAAAGAGGGTTTTGTATTTGTTAGAAACTGAGCAACATTCTAGGGAAGGAGGGGGCTTTTCTGAAAGGATGAGCTCCACCTTAACTGGGATGGAACCAGGCTGCTGGCATAAACCTTTCAAAAGGAGATGCAGCAGCTTTTAAACTAGTAATAAGGGAAAGCCAACAGCCACCCAAGAGCGCATAGTTCGGAAGGATGTATCCTTGAAGGATACTAGCAAAAGAGGGACATTAGGGCATACTGATAGAGAGGTTCCAGAAAAAATTAAAATAACCCAGATGCCTTTAAGTACAGAGCAGACAGAGCTGAAAGATTCCCAAATTACCCCGTCAACTGATAACCATAATTGTTAATATGAACAAAATACAACCTGTAAAATGCCTGTATGCAAATACTAGAAGTCTTAAAAAATAAGATAGGAGAGTTAGAATATATAGCACTAAATGAAAGGTTATGTCTAATTAGCATCTCAGAGACCTGGTGGAAGGACAACAACCAATAGGACATTGTGATACCTGGGTACAATCTGTATTGCAATGATGGGGTAGATCAAATTGGTAGAGTGGTTGTGCTCTTTGTTCAAGAGGGCATTGAGTCACACAGGATAAATGTTTTGCAGGAAATAAATACCTTGTAGAATTTCTTTGGCTAGAAATTCTGTTTAAAAAGGGGAAGGCAATAGAGATGTACTACTGTCCGCCTGGTCAGAATGAACAGATGGATGATGAAATGCTAAAAGAAATCAGGAAAGCTAAGAAAAGTTACAACACAGTAATAATGGGTGATTTCAATTACCCTGAAATTGGCTGATTCAGTGTCCCACTTATTATGCAATTGAGTTAATTGTTATGGAAACCTGTTATCTGTTAACTAAGATGTTTATACTGTTCTATGTTCTAAAATGTTTATACGTTCCATGTAACAAATGTTTTGTTCAATGTAAACCGGTGAAACCTGGTACGTAAGCCTAGTTAAATAAATAAACAAGCCTGTTAGGGAGATGAAGTTTCTAGATAAAATAAATGACTGCTTTTGGAGCAGCTTCGTGAACCGACAAGAAGGGAAGCCATCTTGGACCTAGTTCTTGGTGGAACATAAGATCCTTGTGCAAGAGATAAGGGTGTTGGGACCACTTGGCAATAGTGATAATAGCATGTTCACTTTTGATTTAATAAACGGAAAGAGGATAGCCAGGAAATCCACAGTATTACCCTTTAACTTTCAAAAGGGAGACTATGATAAAATGAGGAAAATAATTAAGAAAAATGAAAAGGAGCAGCTGCAAAGGTTAAAGATTTGCATCATGCATGGGCATTGTTTAAAAATACTATCTTGGAAGCCCAAACCAAATGTATTCCAGGCTATAAGAAAGGTGGAAGGAAGGCCAAAAAACTGTCAGCATGGTTTAAAGATGAGGTCAGAGATGCTGTAGCCAAAAAAGCATCATTCAGGAAATGGAAAAAGGAGCCAAATGATGAAAAATGCAAACAGTATAAGCACTGTCATGTCGAGTTAGATGCAAGGCATTGATAAGGCAGGCAAAGAGAGAATTTGAAAAAAAGCTTGCCGTGGAAGTGAAAACGCCCAATAAAATCTTTTTCAAGTACATTCATTGCAAAAAACCTGTGAGAGAGTCAGTGGAACAGTTAAATGATAGAGGGGTAAAAGGGGCGCTAATGGAGGACAAGGCCATAGCAGAAAGACTGAATGAATGTTTTGCTTAAGTCTTTACGGGAGAGGATCTAAGGAAGTTACTCATATTGCGTGTAATCTGTTCGTAACTGCCTGACTGGGGGCATCAAACAAAGGGATCATTCCTCAGCCCTTGGTCTCCTATCTCTCCTCTTAGGAACAAGTGAGAACAAAACACAGAATTATACCATAGCAGTCTGCTAAAGCTTTAGCCGAGGAATTCACAGGCCTACAAACTTGAGCAATCTCCTGTAACTCTTCCCTTAGCGTGGTCGCAGCACTTTTTTTTATTAGGAAAAAATTTCCTCATTGTACAATTTAATAACTCTGCGTCATGCTTTTGTTTTACTTTTTGTTTATCTACATATTATAGGTCAAGCTAAACACTATGGGCTCAATATTCATCTAGGTCAGCTATGTGCTGCTACGGTGCATAGCTGTCTGCATCAATCTTTATCCCTGGATATTCAATACCAGGGTCATATGTGGCCCCAGCATTGAATATCCTGGTTTTCTGCACAGCCTCCCAGCTGCAGTAGCTAATCTGACAGCAGCGATATTGCATGCTGCCCGGTTAGCTCCTTCGGCTAAAAGATAGGTGAACTTTTGCTTTGCCTATCTTTTAACTGCAGGTCGCTAACTGGGCAGCATGCAATATCGCTGCTGCCCGATTGACTGTTGCCACCTCTGCTCCTCCCCGGAATGCCCACAACACGCCCCGATGCTAAGCAGTTAGCATCGAGGTGTGTAGGAGGGAAGATTTGGGGATATTCAGCAGCACTAACTGTGTCGATGCCATTGAATATCACAATTAGAGGCATTTACAGTTTACAGGGCTGTAAACCATGTAAATGCCTGTCGAATATCGGGCCCTACATGTTTCAGATCAAGCTGGGCACAGACATATTGACCACTTCTAATCATGACAAGCATTCTTCAAGCAAAAACATTCTGTCTCACTCTCACAAACATCTGTTTTTCTTTGACCTTGGCTTTCTCTCACGCATATTCTTCCAGGCTGTCATTGCATTCCAGGTTTTTCTCATTCTTCATATTTCTGAACCTTTTTTCAGTACCCCAGTACCCCACTTAGAGTTCTTTTCTACAACCCATGCCTGAAATGGTATTTAAAGGTGATGTATCAGAATAATTGAACCAAATATCAATAGACCAGGAAGATGTATTACAACTGCTTGATAAACTAAAAAGTAGCAAAGCACCTGGACTGGACGGTATACATCCGAGTGTGCTGAAAGAGCTGAAATATGAGATTGCAGACAAACTATTAGTAATCTGTGAACTATCATTAGAATCATCTGAAGTACCTGAAGATTGGTGAATGGTCAAAGTAACACCAATTATTAAAAAGGGTTCCAGGGGTGATCCCAGAAGTTACAGATTGGTGAGCCTGACATCAGTACTGAGCAAAATGGTAGAAACCATTATAAAGAACAAAATTGCTGAACATATAGATAGTCAAGGTTTAATGGGAGAAAGCCAAGATGGATTTAGCCAAGGAAGGTTTTGTTTCACTAATCTGTTATATTTTTTTTGAAGGTGTGAATAAATAGGTAGACAAAGGTGAGCCAATTGATATAGTGTATCTGGATTTTCCGAAAGCCTTTGACAAGGTGTCCCTCATGAGAGACTCTTGGGGAAATTAAAAAGGCATGGGATAGGAGGCAGTGTGCTATTGTGTATCACAAACTGGTTAAAAGATAGAAAACAGAGAGTAGTGCTAAATAGCCAATTTTCTCAGCGGAGAAAGGTAAATAGTGGAGTACCCCAGGGATCTATGCTGGGCCCGCTGCTTTTTAACATATTTATAAATGACCTGGAAATGGGAATGACAAGTGAGGTGATCAAATTTGCAGATGAGACAAAATTATTCAAAGTTGTTAAATCACAAGAGGATTGTGAAAAATTGCAAGAGGACCTTGATAAATTGGAAGACTGGATATTCAAATGGTAGATGAAATTTTAATGTGGACAAGTGCAAAGTTATGCACCTAAGAAAGAACAACCCAAACTACGGTTATACAATGAAAGGTTCCACATTAGGAACCACCACCCAGGAAAAAGATCTAGATGTCGTTATGGATAATACACTGAAACCCTCTGCCCAGTGTGCAGCACGGGCAAGAAAGTAAATGGAGTGCTAGGAATCATAAAGAAAGTAATGGAGAATAAAACCAATGATATTATAATGCCTCTGTATCATTCCATGGTGAGACTGCACCTTGAATATTGTATGCAATTTTGGTCGACATACTGTATCTTAAACAGAATATAGCAGAATTAGAAAAGGTACAGAGAAAAGCCACCAAAAAGGTAAAGGGGATGGAAGAATATCCCTATGAGGAAAGGCTTAAAAGGTTAGAGCTTTTCAACTTGGAAAAAAGATGGGTGAGGGGAGATATGATAGAGCTCTATAAATTAATGAATGGAGTGGAATGGGTCATCGTAGATCAGTTGTTTATGCCTTCAGAAAGAAAGAAGACCAGGAGACACGCAATGAAGCTACATTGTAACCCATTTAAGACTAATAAGAGAAAATATTTTTTCATTCAACATAGAAACGTAGAAACATGACAGCAGAAAAAGAGCATATGGCCTATCTGGTCTGCCCTTTCATATCAGCTACAATAGTCCCTTTTTTTTCCTTTAGAGATCTGTGTTTGTCCCATGTTTTCTTGAATTCAGATACTGTCTTCATCTCTACTACCTCCACTGGGAGACTGTTTCATGCATCTACCACTCTTTCCATAAAGAAATATTCCCACATACTACTCCTGAGTCTGTTCCCTTTCACCCTCATCCTATGTCCCCTGGTAGCAAAGCTTGCTTTCAATCGAGAGAGACTCTTCTCTTGTGCATTAATGCCATGGAGGTATATAAACGTCTTTATCATATCTCCTCTATCCCGCCTTTCCTCTAACATATACATATTAAGATCTTTAAGTCTGTCCTCATATGCTTCATAACGAAGGCCACTAACCATTTTAGTAGCCACCCTTTGCACCCACTCCATCCTGTTTATATGCTTTTGAAGGTGTGGTCCTCAGAATTGCATGCAATACTCCAAATGAGGTCGCACCAGAGACTTATACAGAGGCACTATCACCTCCTTTTTTTCTGCTGGCCTTCACCATTACCTTTTCTACCTGTTTAGCCATTTTTTGATCATCAGAAACAATCACACCCAGTTCCCTCTCTTCTTTTGTGGACAGAAGTACTGCGGCTCCTACACTGTACCGCTCCCTTGGATTTTGTGCAGTCCACGTGCATGACCCTGCATTTTTTAGCATTAAATCTCAGCTGCCAAATTCTTGACAATTCTTCAGGTTTAGCTAGATCCCGTCTTATCTACTCCTTCCTGGGTGTGTACTCTTATTGTAGATTTTGGTATCATCAAAGAGGCAGACCTTCCCCGATAGTCCTTCCGGAATATCACTGTTAAAAAGAATCAGACCAGGGACAGATCCCTGCAGCACACCTCTGGTAGCATCTTTCTCAGAGTGAGCTCTGTTTACCTGTACTCTTTGTTACCTCCCAGTTACTTTAAGGTCCATCCCTCGGGTGCTCAGTTTGTTTATAAGTTACTTGTGTGGAACAATGTCAAAGGCTTTACTGAAATCTAAGTACACCACATCTAGGGTTCTCCCTTGGTCCAACTCCCTGGTCACTCAGTCAAAGAAATAGATCAGATTTGTCTGACAAGACTTGCCTCTAGTAAACCCATACTGCTTCAGATCCTGCAATCCATTGGAGTCCAGAAACCTCACTATTCTCTCTCTCAGCAGTGTTTCCAATAATTTACTCATTGCAGAGGTTAGGCTAAACGGCCTGTAGTTTTCAACCTCAGCCTTACTTCTGCTTTTAAGTAAAGGGACCACTTGTGCCTTTCTCCAGTCCTCTGGGACCACTCCCGACTCTAAAAAGGCATTGAAAGGTTCAGTCAATGGAGCTGCTAGAAAATCTCCAAGTTCTTTCAGTATTCTTGGATGTATTCCACTCGGTATCATTGCTTTGTCTATTTTTAGTTTAGCTAGTTCCTCACGAACAGTCTTCTGAAAATCGTCCAAGATCCCTGTTGTTTCTGTTATGTTTGTGGGTGTTTTCTGAAGTCTTGGTCCTGGCCCTTCATCTATGAACACAGAACAGAAATATTTGTTAAGCAATTCCGCTTTATCCTCATCAGCTTCTACATATTACTCCCCTTCACCCTTGAGGTTGACAATCCACTTTTGCCCTTCTTCCTCTCTGTAACATACCTGAAAAATGTCTTATCCCCCCATTTTATTGCATTGTCTGTTTCTTCTTCTTTTTGTATCTTTGCTTTCCTGACTACTTTGCTGGCTTCTCTAAGTTTTTCCAAATATAGATGCTTGTCATCTTCTCTCTGTGATCTCTTGTAGTTTATGAAGGCTGTCCTCCTTCAGATACTTCTTTTGAGAACATTGTGGCCTCCTTTTCCCTTTCCATTTATTTACCTTTCTAACAAAAAGGTTTGTTGCACTTAAAATATCCCCTTTCAGTTTTGCCCATTGCTTTTCTTCATCCCCCAGCTGTTCCCATTCCGCTAATGAGTCCTTGAGGTATGTCTCATCTTCGAAAAGTTAGTTTTCCTGAAGTCTGAGACGCTCACTTTTGAATGGATCTTATCAGCCCTAGTCCTGATACTGAACCACACCATCTGGTGATCACTGGATGTGAGATGATCTCCCACTATGACATCAGAAACATTTTCCCCGCTGGCAAGCACCAAGTCCAGTATGGCACCTTCACGTGTGGGTTCTGCTACCAATTGCTGTAATGAAACTCTGGAATTTGTTACCAGGGAAAGTGATAAAAGTTGTTAGTGTAGCTGGATTTAAAAAAAGTTTGGACAAGTTCCTGGAGGGAAAGTCCATAAACCATTATTAATGAGGACCAGGGAAATCCACTCCTTACCCCAGGATAAGCATCGTGGAATTGTGGACCTTTTTGGGAACCTGACAGGTACTTGCGACCTAGATTGGCCACTGTTAGAAACAGGATACTGGGCTTGATGGACCTTGGTCTGACCCAGTATGGCATTTCTTATGTTCTTATCCTTACACCCCCCCATCAAACGGTGCCTTTCTCAATCTCTCATTTGCCATATCCCCAAGATGATCTTCTGTCTGCAACTATTCCCTTCAAGTCCTCCTATCTCCATCTCGATACCTCTCTCTCCTTGCCATTTTGCTATGTCTTGCATCCTCCACCGCATCCTTCCCCATCTCCTTTCTGACTCTTACCCTCAGTGTCCCTCTCATTCTCCACAAATTCCCTGCCTCTCACCTACTTACTAGCTTTCTGTTTTCCATTTGTAGCCTCTTCCTTTTTCTTTTCCAGTTCCTACTCCTTCCATTTTTGTCTTTAACCCACTCTCTATTCCCTCATCTCCACATTTTGTATTTAATGCCTCCCCCTGCCCTCATATACTATCTTCTGTCTCTCATCCCCTTGCTAGCTCACACTCTCTTCCTTGGAGCCAACCTCTTTCTTCTGCAATTCCAAATTCTCTCCCTGTTTATCATCTCTAATCTGCCATCTCCAGGAACAAGCAGGAATGAGTCTTCACATATGGGTACGTCGGTACCGATGGAGTCTGCGCGGGAACGCTTCCCAGTGTCCAATCAAAGAGCTTTTGGAAGCATCCCACCACGCCTGCGTGTTGCCTTCCCGCCTTTCCCAACTGCCTCTCCTCAGTTTTCGTTTTTCCGCGGAGCCGGCAGGACGTCCTCCTGTCACCGCAGAAAATTCTTGTTTTTATTTTTTAGTTTTCTTGTGGTCGCGGCTGTCTTCCCAACTTCACCGGTACCGCCGGTGTTTTCTTTCTTTTCTTGAAAAATGTTTCCTTTTCCACGGGATATTTTTTCTTCATAGTGTCCCACGGTCTCTTAGGCCTCCTAGGCCTCTTCTTTTTCCTTCATGGAACCGCCAGACACTTTCTCCAAGAAATGTTCAGAATGTGGCGGTACAACTTTATTTTTAGACCCTCAAAGTTGGTGTCTAACCTGCTTGGGTCCTGACAACAGTTTGGTGAGAAGAGGTCTTCAACATCGAGGTTCCCTCGATACACGGTTGCCCTCCAACTTCGGGGCACCGTCCCCTTCTTCTTCCACACAGGATCAGGTAACCCACAAACAGTCTGATAAGACTAGCCAGTCCTCGAGTGGTAGGTCTCATGCACAGCATGTAGACGGCTCCGGCCTTGCCCTCAAGGGCCCACTGGCTTCAAAACCCCGGCGGGAGTCTTCGGTCTCCAAAGCATATAAGGGATTTCAGGTTGTTCCTGGGGTTCACCCCTCACAGAACATACCTCAGCCGTGTTCGGTGGTGGCATCCGCTTCGAGCGGTGCCAATACCCCGGTACCGGCACTGGTGTTGGATGAAACACTCCTCACCAGGGATCGTCATCTGGCGTCCTCGGTACCTTCGGGACCGGTGGATACAGTCCAGACTGACTTTCCATTATCGGTACCAGCACCGATACTACCATCGACATCGGTACCCTCCAGACATGCATCGATAGCCTCGCTTCCTTCGATGCCAAGTCTGGAATCGATCTCCAGTCTGCTGGAACCGGCTCTCGGCGGTACCGAAGGCTCGGTTCCGATGATTCGGATCTGCAACTCTCGGTTCCCCCCCAGGCCGATTGAGTTGCCACTGGTTGACCTTCCTTCACCAGTATCAGACACGGTACCGAGATCGGTACTGATGTCCTCATTACCTTTACGGTCGGTGCCTTCCACTCTGCCCTCGATGCCGAGTTTGGAATCGATCTCTAGTCTAGAAGACTCGGTACCAATACATTTTGGTACTGACATCGATCGATACCGGTGCTTCGGTACCGAGGATCGTGGCCGTACGTTTTCGGTCACCTCGGTACCGATTGAACTGTCACCGATGACTGCTCCGATGTCTTTGTCGGGCTCGACTCCGACATCGGTACCGGTATTGGCATCGGTACCGGTATCCACAGTAGCATCGTGCCCAACTCCTGCCATGCTTGGCGTCGATACCTGGCATGGACAATGTGGTAAGGACGGTTGCTGTTTCTGATACCCAGTACCAGCAACCATCCCTTCAGCATTCCACACTGCACTGTGCAGGATCTTCTATTTCTATACATTTGAATACCTCTGTGGGTGCTCAGGCTAGTTCTTTAAATCTAACCTGTCCAAGAGAGATTCCTGTTGGGGATCCCTCTTTTCAGAGTTTCCTCCTGGATATAGCAGGATCTCTTGCCATTCCTATCCCAGGACATGATCCTGCACAAGGCTCTCTTTCTACCAAAGCAAAGGAGAACATAATGCTTCCTTTGCATCATTCCTTGCAGGATCTCCTTCTAGGAATGTGGGAAACACCTTTCAGGGTACCCCCACCTCCCAGGGCAACTGATCTGTTATATCAGGTGCCCCCCTCTCCAGGGTTTCAAAAGACTCAACTTCCTCATCATTCCATAGTAGTGGAATCAGCAATGAGGCGGGTAAAGAGTAAGAAAAAGCCCTATCTGCCAGGTCGTGAGTCTAAAACACTAGATGCCTTTGGATGTCAAGCCTTCCAGACATCTATGCTTTCTGCAAGAATTCTCTCATATATTTTTTATATGAGTCTTTCTCTTGAGGAGGTCACAAAGCAATTACATCTTTTGTCTCCTTTCCTTTCAGATTCCAGGAGTACAGACTATTCCTCACTGCTTAAGCATATCCGGAATATCTCTTGGTTTCTTTCTCGTGCTTCCCTAGACTCTTTTGAGTCTGTTAGCAGGACTTCTGCTATAGCTATAGGGGCACGACGTAGAGCCTGGCTCCAAGCTTCAGACTTGGACAAATGGGCACAACAAAGACTGGGACATACTCCTTGCACTGGAGAAAATCTTTTCAACAAGGAGTCTTTACGTCAGGTTACTCAGTTGCCACTGATTTACCTTTTCCTAAGGGTTGTTCTACCCCTTTCCTCTGTCCCAGTAGGTAGGAAATGTCCTACCAAACTTTCTTCCCACAGGAGAAGAAGGTTTTATTCATCACTTGCCCATCATACAGATGTTCCCCAACAGGGGAAGCATCGTCCTGGTCTGAAGAATCCAACCTCTCACCAGGCTCAGCAAACCCAGCACCTGCAGGGTTTCTGATCATTCATCATCAGATGCTTGTGACTCTTGGGGTTAGAATCTACAGTTGCTTCTTCTCAATAGAGGCACTCCACCGCTTTATTCTAACCCCTACACATGGATCTCTTTCTAAAAGAGATCCCTTTTTCTATATTTCTATGAGCTGTCAGGATGTTCATGCCTATAAGTCACATGTTTCTCCTCTTTTTCCTGCTAGGGAAAGAGGTCTAACCATTATCAGATGATAGTTCCTGTGCCAGCATGTATTTTTTTCCTTTCTATAGACTTACTACTACGTAAGTCGTCTTCAGCTCCCTTCTCTTCACCCTCTTACCAAGTTTTTCCTCTGTAAGAGCGGAATTACTTACTAGGAGGCTTTCCTTCAGCCTCTCTAGTTTTCTCACTTTCCAGTGCGGAGTTTTCCTCTCTGAGTTATCTCCTCTGTTTCAATCTTGCTTTGGGGCAGCTTATCAGACGTCCAGAGTTTCCTACTCCTGTTCTGTCCTTTCTGTTTTGAACAGTAAGATTCTTTCTGCTGTCTTGCTAGCAGCTGCCTCTGCAGGAGCCTTAATGTTTGGACCACTGGTTCTTGTCCACAAACAAACAGATTTGTCCTCCACTAACATTCTGTCTAGTCTTAGTAGTGGCTCCAAGTCAGTGCTTCATCTC
The DNA here is from genome assembly GCA_033557465.1 of Ichthyophis bannanicus. NCBI lineage: Eukaryota > Metazoa > Chordata > Amphibia > Gymnophiona > Ichthyophiidae > Ichthyophis > Ichthyophis bannanicus. Next base: position 1,140,032,888 of record CM066033.1, on the reverse strand, counting down.
TCTTGGAGATCATCTCACTACAAGCTTTCTAGATTGTCTTCTATTCTGCCATCTTCATTTCCTGAGTTTGGCAGCATAGTGGGCAGAGATACTGGCACCTCATTCTCCTGCATCATGTTCTCTGCAATCTACAGAGAAGCTTTCCACTATGGGCCCTTGCTAGAGAGCATGGGTTTTTTTTTTCTCCAACAGCTATCCTAGCTAGTTAGAAAAGGCTTTTCAGTCATGTCTCCCATGACTAGAAGGTTCCCCCTTCTTTTACTATCTCCTTTTTTGATATAAAGGACATAAGCTTTCTCTTACGTGAAAGCTCAAGGAGTTGCCAGTTCCCTGCTTTGGTCCATAGTATTCCCAATCGGGGATATGCTCGTCCTCATGGTAAGAACGCATGATACCTTTGGCCTTAAGCAGGTCAACATGGTATCTGTGATAAGGAAGCTTATCATAGTTCAGGAAGGAGCTATAATAGAGGTGAATTGGCTCTGAACAAGCAACCTGTCTTTGCTGGTAGAAATACTAAAACAGAATGTTTTCATAAAAGACTACCAGTCCCAGAATGCACCAGGTTTCAAACAGCCACTAGAAGAGCTGAAGTGGGGAAACGTGTGTTCAATCAGGAGAGCTATGAGGTAATCCCCAATCACTCATCTCCAAGGGCAGGGCTTGATTCAGCACAGCTGAGCTGTGCTAGGGTGGAGTATCCCTCTAAACAAGTTAATAGTAAAACAGATTCTACACAGAATCAGATGGAGAGGAGGAACTCAGAGCTCAAGGACAGAGAGAGGAAGCAGCAGCATCAACATGGAAGGAAGAGGAAAACATCTTGGAGGTCTAAAGAAGGAGTCCATAGCAGTACGTGTGTTGGGAGTCATTCCAGAGGCAAGCATACTCCATTGGACTGGAGGAAGCCATAGGAGTGGGGTTACAGAGCCAGGAATCCCCGGACGGCACCTGTGAAGGAGACGGCTGCATTTGGAAGGGGCCCTAAGACCAGTGCAAGAAGGTATGTGAAGAGAGAGCCAGTGTCCAGGGATCTAGATTGGAAGGCTGGACATAAAAGCTGGATTACTTACTGGCCAGGATATCTGGAGAGGAAACCTAACAACAAAGGAAGCTCAGGTATGAACACTGATCTATGCCCTAGCTCTTCACTTGGAAGACAGCAGGGAAACAAGTATTGTCCTGAGAGTGCTCCATTAAGGAATTCCTCTGAGCCAGACCATGATATTGATTCTATGATAGTTGAAGAAGAAGGAGATATTTTAAATGATCAGAATGAATACATGGATTGCTCTCTGAATAAGCTGCTGTGGTAAAATACTTTCACAAATACAACAACCATCAAAAGGAAATATAACTTGTTCTTTTATCTACCCAGAAAAGTTTACAAGAAAGCTTTAGGGTAGGATTTGAGCCACGTAGAGAAAGCGAACCAGCAAAGGGGTTTGCAGCTGGTTAATTATTGGTAATTAAGCCATGCACAGTTGCACGTGAGCTCTGAAAGGAAACTACTGTTTGTGTGTGAAAATACAAGAAAGTTATCCTTGAAAAAGAACAGTTTTTGGTTACTTTTTGGGTTTTGTTTTTGCTTTTGCAGCACTGCTAAAAGGTATTAGCAGGAGCCCTCAGAAAGACCTTTCTGTTCCCATCAAGGTCTTTATTGTTTGATTGATTGCTTAAGAAGTTCAGTTGCTGATATCATGATTTGTTTTTCCTAAGTACAATACTGAAAGCAAGTATCCTTTTGTGTTACCAAGTAAATCTGTGTGGGAGAAATAACCCCATAAATAAAATATATTTTCTTTGCTTACACTCGAGCAACACAACTCATTATTTTGTGAACGGCTGATTCTGGTATGAATGGACTACATTCCCCACAATCCTTTGCAAGTCATAATAGTATTTGCCTTTGCCAAGACTGTGGACATTCTCACCCAGCGCCCCCGTTTACATATCTCATCTCTAGGCGTCTTCTGTCTACTTACCATGCTAGAGTCCTGGAAGACTCGGGACTTGCTGGCTGCACATTGACATTGTCCTTTGTTTTTCACGTAACAGTCCTGGTTATTTTGCACTAACTAGCATTCTTGCAGATCATGACCAGGAGGAATAGATTCTCTATATGTCTTCTCAAGTAGGTTCCACCTCCTTGTTGTTAGATGAATCTTTCCTCTCCACATATCCTATGTGATCACTGTGCTGTAGGCATATCTCTGTCTGTTTAATTGCAGACACCCATATGTAGGCCTACATATCCATATTTATTTTTTGTGTGTATTTTATGCCCTGCCATATCTCACTATAGATATATTCTTATATGTCTGTCTATATCTATCTATCTATCTATATATATGTATCTGTTGAGATATTTTATTATAGATAGATAAGTATCCACATACTTATCTATCTCACTCTCTCTTCTCATATACAGGGCCGGATTTACCTGTACGCCATGGCGTAGGGCCCACAGCTGGCAAGGGCCCACCCACCGCAGGGCTTCAGAGGGAGCCGGGTAAGCTTGCGCGAGGCCCCGGCTCCCTCTGTACAGCCGCCAGCGTGAAGAGCCTTTTCCTTCACGCTGGCGGCTGTATATGTAAAGCCGCGATTGCTGGGAAAGGTTAAAGGCAATGCCCTTTAACCTTTCCCAGCATTTGCGGCTTCACATATACAGCCGCCAGCGTGAAGGAAAAGGCTCTTCACGCTGGCGGCTGTACAGAGGGAGCCAGGGCCTCGCACGAGCTTACCCGGCTCCCTCTGAAGCCTCTCAGACAGCCGCGGTGCTGGTCGGGGGGGGCCAAGGACTGCATGGGCTGTGATGGGGGGGGGACCTGGACCGGAAAAGGGCTGGGGGGGGACTTGGACTGGAAAGAAAAGTGCTGTGATATGGGGGGGGGGCAACCAGAACTGTAAAATGGCAATGGGGGGGGGGGGCTTGGACGGGAAAGAAATGGGCTGTGATGAGGGGGGACCTGAACTGTAAAAGGGCTATGGGGGGGGGGGACTTGGACTGGAAAGAAATGGGCTATGATGGGGGGACCTGAACTGTAAAAGGGCTATGGGGGGGGGGGGACATGGACTGGAAATGGGTTGTGATGGGGAGGGGGACCTGGACCGGAAAAGGGCTATGGGGGGGGGGGGGGGAACTTGGACTGCAAATGGGTTGTGATGGGGGGGGACCTGGACCGGAAAGGGCTATGGGGGGTAACTTGGACTGCAAATGGGCTGTGATGGTGGGGGGGGGGAACTAGGACTGCAAATGGGCTGTGATGGTGGGGGGAACTAGGACTGCAAATGGGCTGTGATGGTGCAGGGGGACTCGGACTGCAAATGGGATGTGATGGTGGGGGCTAGGACTGGAAATAGGCTGTGATGGGGGGGGGCTAGGACTGGAAATAGGCTGTGATGTGAATTCTAGCACTGGAAATGGGCTGATGAAGAGCTAGAATAGGACTGGAAATGGGCTGATGTGGGGCATGGGAGAATGGGACTAGAAGAGAGTGGATGCTGGGTGGGTCTAGAACTATAAGGGACCTGATTTTGGGGAGGACTAGAATGGATGGGGAATGAGAATGGAGAGGGGAAAATATTTTGTGTGGAAGAAAAGTCTATGATGGGCTGGGTATTGGAGAGTAAGAGGGGCTTGAAAATGGAAGGGTGAAATTTAAATGGATGATAAAGGAATAAGGAAAGAATTGGGGGAAAGAGCAAAAAACAATCAGTATGTTAAAGCAGAAATAGAGAGAGAATGGAAAACATCTAAAAGAGAAGAAAGGACAAATGGATAGCTAGCAGAAGACACGAAGAAACCAGAAGAAAGTGACTGGAGCAATTGCAACTGAAAAAATGCCCAAACAGAAGGTAGAAAAATACTTTTTATTTTGAATTTATTAACTGGAATATGTCTTTTTTAATGTATTTCTTGAATTCCGATGCTGATTTTGTCCCTATTGCCTCTTTATGTCAGGCAATTCTATACATCTATTGCCATTTCTGTTTTGGTAAGTTGATCTCGTTTTTATTTTTTCTGGGGGCCCACAATTTTTGTTGGCGTAGGGCCTCACTCAAGGTAAATCCGGCCCTGCTCATATAGCTTGTGATAAGGAAGCTTATCATAGCTCAGGAAAGAGCTATAGAAAAGGTGAAGTGACTCTGAACAAGCAACCTGTCAGTTCTGGTAGAAATAAGAAAACAGAATTTTTCCATAAAAGACTACCAGTCCCAGAATGCACCAGGTTTCCAACAGCCATTAGAGGAGCTGAAGTGGGGAAACGTGTGTTCAATCAGGAGGGCTATGAGGTAATCCCCAAGCACTCATCTCAAAGGGCAGGGCCTGATTCAGCACAGCTGCGCTGTGATAAGGTGGAGCACTCATCAAGGCAGAATAAAGGTAGAGTTTATTCTACAGAGACTGATCCTCAGGATCATCATCCTCAGAATTATCCTCATCATCATCTTCATGATCAGCTTGGATATCCTCAGTTTCATCTGGAGGATCATCAGAAGCAGAAGCCAAACCGGACGGACAGAGAAGGCAAGAAACCCTTTGGAAGAAAGAAGAGAAAAGCCTTGGGGAGGTCTACAGGAGTTCATAGCAGTACGTATACTGGAAGGCATTCCAAGGGCCAGCATACACCATTGGACTGGGGAAAGCCAGAGGAATGGTGCTGCAGAGCTAGGAATCTCCAGACGGTACCTGTGAGGGAGACGGCTGCATGTGGAAGGGACCCTAAGACCCGTGCCAGAAGGTATGTGAAGAGAGATCCAGTGTCCAGGGATCTGAATTGGAAGGCTGGACATAAGAACTGGACTACATACTGGCCAGGCTATATAGAGAGGAACTCTAACAGCAATGGAAGCTCAGGTATGAACACTGATCTATGCCCTAGCTATAACCTTGAAAGACAACAGGGAAACAAGTATTCTCCTGAAAGTGCTCCATTGGGAGATTCATTTGTGCCAATCCATGATATTGAACCCATGCTTGTTGAAGAAGGGGGAGTGATTGCAGATGAAGAATGTGTTTACATGGACTGCTCTCTGTCTAAACTCCTTTGGTGATTTTCTGTTATAAAATACAACAACCATCACAAAGAAATACAAACTTGTTCTTTAATCTACTCAGAAAAGCTCCTGAGTAGGATTTCTAGCCATGCAGTTGAAAGCAAGCCAGCTAAGGGGTTTCAGCTGGGTAACTGCTAGCAATTGAGCCTTACCTAATTGCTTGTGAGCTCTGAGGGAATCACTTCTGAATCTATGTGGGAAGATATAAGAAGTTAACCTGAAAAGAACAGTTTTTCTCTTCTTTGTGGATTTTTGTTTGTTGTTTGATACACTGCTAAGAAAATATTAGCTAAAGCCTACAGAAAAGACCAGTTTGTTACCAACCAGGTCTTATTTCTTTTGCTTTGATTGCCTGACAAGTTCAAATGTTGTTTTCCTGATTTTGTTTTTCCAAGTTTAACACTGAAAGCAAGTAACCTGATTTATGTGCTACCAAGCATATCTGTGTTGGGAGAAATAACCCCATAAATAAATATCTTATTGGCTTTACCCTCAAGCACAACTAATTATTGTGAGCAGCTGTGTCTGGTGTGAATGGACTGCATTGCCCACAATCCCTTGCAAATCATATTGATATATGCACTTGCCAAGACTGTGAACATTCTCACCCAGGCAGCCGTCTGACAAGCTATATGCTTCTGACAGAGGGACTTTACCCATACCTATGCTATCTAGCAGGTTTGGGGTTCTACACACACACTCACTCCTGTGGTAGTCAACCATTTTATACCATAACCTAACGGTTTAGGTACCTCTGAAGCTCTCCGTGCTCAATATCTCTCCTAGCTTACCCCAGTTAGGAGAGACATTGTGGATCTTCAGTTAATCACAGGCTTTAACACCTCAGGCATTTGTCCTCTCTTTTTGGGATACAAGGGGTCCCCATACCCTTTCTTCCCACAAGGACTATGCCTCTTTGTCCAAATCGGTTAGCCTTTCTCTTTTTGCTCCTAAGAGTGAGCCACGCTCCCGCCAAAAGAGTTAGGTTTTTGTCATAAACCCTTCCTCTGAAGGCCCACCGTTTTTGTACTACCCCAGTTTTTTCCTACTGGGGTTACTTATTCCTTTCAGGATTCTGACCTCCACTATTTTTCCTACAGGTTTATTACCTCCACTTTACAGTGAGGTCCTCTTCAAGGTTCCTCTACTGGGTTCCCAGTAGATACATGAACCTCCATACTTCTGTGAAATCCTGTTAGGGGAGGTCCCTATTGCAATCTTCTTTGCAACATCATTGATGACAATCATCATCCACACATGGACTCCTTCCCTGCAGTCCTATGCTAGGTTAGCTGTTCCACAGCATTTTTTCTTTCTTCAACTCCTACCCACCATCCTCAGGATGCCTGGTGTTCTGGGAGATAGCATGTTCCAACCTATGACATGCTGGGACTCCAGGCATCTCAGCTTGGGAGTCCCCATATGTGAAGACTCATTCCTGCTTGTTCCTGGAGATAGCACAGTTACTTACCTGTAACAGGTGATCTCTGGGAACAGCAGGAATAAGTCTTCACAACCCACCCACCTCCCCAGGAGTTGTATCTCTATCTATCTTTCCTTTCCTTTCTCTCTCTCTTTGTCTCAGCTTTAAAACTTAACTGAGGAGAGGCAGTTGGGAAAGGCGGGAAGGCAGCACGCAGGCGTGGTGGGATGCTTCCAAAAGCTCTTTGATTGGACGCTGGGAAGCGTTCCCGCGCAGACTCCGTCGGTACCGACGTACCCATATGTGAAGACTTATTCCTGCTGTTCCCAGAGATCACCTGTTACAGGTAAGTAACTGTGCTTTCCGGCTCTTTGCATCTCCTTGTTCATTTTTCTCTCTACCCCCTTCCTAAATCTATAATTCACTCTTTGAAAAAATACAAAGACTAGGGGCCATGCTATGAAGTTACAAAGTAGTACATTTAAAATGAATAGGAGAAAATATTTTTTCACTTGATGCAATGAATTCCAGGGTTTAATCATGCAGGAGGATGTGGTAAAAACAGCATAGCTAGATTTAAAAAAAATTTTGACAAGTTCTTGAAGGAGAAGGTTATATACCATTATTAAGGTAGACTTGGGAAAGCCACCGCTTATCCCTGGGGATAAGCAGCATGGAATCTTTCTACTTTTTAAGAGCTTAACAGGTATTTGTGATCTGGATTTGCCACTTTTGAAAACAGGATACTGGGCTTGATGGACCATTGGTCTGATCCAGTATGACAATTCTTTTGTTCCTGATCTGCCTCATTATTGATATACCTGTACTCTCTCAATTTTCCCTGCATCCAAAGTGCAGTTCCCTCTCCCTCTCTAATAAAAACTAATAAATCCCGTACTAAGACAGATCACTGGTCCATCAAGCCTTGCATTTTCTGTGTTTGATAGTGGCAGATCATAAATAGGAAAATCCTTTCTCTGTAGCTCACTTTCATCAGTGTGAAAAGCAGATACCCACGTCTGTGTGTTCTCTAGAAATTTATCCATACTTTTTTAAAACTTAGCAATAGGGGGGACCACATGATGCAGTGAGCTGGAGAGGTCGGTCACTCTCTAGCTCCGGGGTCCTATCCCTCTCCCAATAATTTTTATGCCTATACTTTGAAGTTATAGGGCCCCCCATTGTCTCATTTTGTGGGGATTACAAGTAGTGCTAAAGTTGAAGCGTTTGGCCGCAGTGGTGGCGGTATGGCAGCGAAGGCACCACAGAAAGATAAATCATGGGCAGCCAGCTCCAAAATGGTGGATGGACAGATCCTGAGGGCAGATATGTATTCATACAGGGCCAGCAAGTAGTCATAGGCTCTATTTATGCTCCCAATGTATATGATGCTGGATTCTATCGCCGATTGGCACAAGGTTTGGGGGTTTCATAGATTGCCTAGTGATATTGGGAGGCGATTTCAACTCTGCATTGGATGCAGCGGTGAATCATTCCCCGGGGGCTGGGACCTAGGATAGTCAACGTGCATGTCGGCTGCAGGGCCTGTGTGACGGATACGAATTAATGGAAATATGGTAGGTTTTTCACTCGGGAGAGCGTGATTATACTCGCCTATTCCGCGCACACGGCACGTTGTCCCAGATTGATTATTTCCTCATTTTGGCAGGGCTTTTTGATCGGGTGACCCTCACAGATATCGGTCCTGTGGTGGTTTCAGACTATGCAGTGGTCCTATTGAAGTTGCATTGGAAGGCACAGGATGGGACTTAAAATGGGCTGAATATGTCTCTCATAATCAACAGCATATGGAAAACCCAACTGGGAAGTGGGCAAAGTGGTATTGCAAGGGGAAATCATAAGTTATGTCTGGACTAAGCATAAACGCAGTGAATAGTAGGGCACTGCAGTTGGAGCATGAGCTAGGTGTAGGCCAACGTCGGTTCGCTTCTCACCCAAATGCCAAAGCCAGAAATTGGGTGTCCGCAATCCAATTGGAATTCAACTCGCTCCTTCAGCAATAGGTTAAGAAGCGCTCATGTTTTACCTCTATTGACTTTACATAACATAAGAACATAAGATATGCCATACTGGGTCAGACCAAGGTCCATCAAGCCCAGTATTCTGTTTCCAACAGTGGCCAATCTAGGTCATATGTACCTAGCAGTTTCCCCAAGAGACACAAGTTCCACAATGCTTGTACTGGTTTTTGACTTTATTGGTTTTGGAACCAGACAGGCAAGTTTTTGTCCTCTCTATTACAGGTTGGAGGAGGTCTGCGCCATGTGGGGGCATCCGCAGGCGACTGCGACTGGGATGGAAAAAGTGTTCTGTGTATCAGGCCAACGCCGATGCAGGGGATTCGGGAGCGGCATATCTTCAGGCTTTCTAACTACCGTGGCTGACAGAAGCTCATTTGGCAATTCTGAACGGCCCTATATCCCCCCCCCCAAGGAGTTTCGGTGTGGTATCAAGGGGCTGGGGGGGGGGGGGGGGGTTGGGCCCCTGGGCCTGATGGCTTTAGGATTGAATTCTACAAGATGATGAGTGATAGTGGCAATCCTCTTGGTGGAATACTACTGGATTTAGTCAAGCAAGGGTGTTTTTCCTTTTGAGCCCAATAGGCATTGATTACTGTCCTCCCTAAGCCTGAGAAAGATCCGTTGCTGCCAGACTCGTACTGGCCGATTTTCACTGTTAAATGGGGATATCAAGCTTATGGCAAAAATAATTGTGGATAAACTAGCAGTATATCTACTGGAGTTGATACATGCGAGTCAGGTGAGGTTTGTTAAAGGCTGCAGTGTAGTGGTAAGCATGCATCATGTTCTGGCCTCAATGAGCGTGAATCTGGGGGAAGCACGTTCTACGTTGATTAGCTTTCATTCAGAAAAAGTATTTGACCGGGTAAGCTATGCTTTATGTACTAGGGTCTTGAAGCTATGGGCTTTCAGGGTCCTTTTGTAGATGACATCCAGTTGCTGCATATGGACCGGCGGGGGGGGGGGGGGGGAAGGGAAACATGGTAAATGGCAATTTGACAGCAGATTTTCCCTTACATCGGGGTACCAGGCAGGGTTGTAACTTGTCCCCCCTACTGTTTGTTTTGACCCTAGAACCCCTCTTATGCCTCATCCGATCAGTGACAGACCTCTGTGGGATCCGGGTGGGGATGGAGGAATTCCAGATTGCAGCCTTTGCAGATGACATCATGATCCATCTGGAGGATCCAGTGTAGGGGCTCCCAGTCCTATTACGCCTCTTTGAGGAGTATGGTAAACTGATCAGATTTAAAGCTGAATGTCAAAATCCAAGGATCTCCCCTTGGACCCGACCATTCCTTGTCAAAGGTGAGGTAGTTTCCCAATAAGTGGACAGATGGGGAAGTTCAAGTATTTGGGAATCCAGCTTCTGGCCTGTCTCTCTGACCTCTACCGGGTGAACATGTCTGGACTTCTGGTAGACTTAGAGCGACAGGTGCAGCAATGGTGTGACCTTCCATTGTCGTCGGGGGGGGGGGGGGGGATTATGCTCTTCAAGATGGTCCTCTTTCCAAAGTGGTTGTATATGCTGCAGACATTTATTTATTTTATTTTATCAAGACGGTATACTAAATCCTTCTAATCGTTAAATCAAGGCGGTGTGGCACATCAATAAAAATCAATAATAAAGTGTGGTTTGTAGCATGCAGTGTGAGAATTGAGGGGTGTAGTGTGTGGGGCAGTGCGTTAGATTATATCGGTGAACTATTTACATAATGAGCTATGTACATATATACAAAATGGGGCTGTTTGAGAGGTGTGCTAGGATTGAGATTCTGTAATGTCTTGGAGGTAGGATCGTGATCCTGTAATGTCTTGAGGTAGAAAATTTATGTGAGGTCCTTGAAAAGTACTGTAAATAGATCAGTCTTAAGAAGTTTTCTGAAGTCCTTGAGGTTCTTGGTTGATCTTATATGGTCTGGGAGAGAGTCCCATATAGCGGGTGCTGCCAGGGAGAGTGCCCTACTTGATGTGGCCAGCCTTGTTTTAGCAAATTCTTTTGGTGTTCTGATGGTGTCTGAGGTTCCTTTTCTTCTTGGTCTCCTGTTGTCATCAGTTTTTATGAGAGGGCGTAGGCTGTCTGCTGATAGGTTGTGTATTATTTTAAATATGTGTAGAAGTACTTTGAGTTGGATTCTGGAGCTGATTGGGAGCCAGTGTAGGTGGTACAGTATGGGGGTGATGTGATCGTGAATTGTGTGATCTGTCGTGAGTTGTGCGGCTGTGTTTTGTGCTAGCTATAGTGGTTTTATTGTCTTTTTAGGTAGTCCTTGGTAGATGTGATTACAATAGTCAAGGGTTGGAGTGATGATGGCTTGACAGACTGTTCGGAAGTGTTCATGGGCGAGGATGGGTTTGAGCCTTCTGACTGTCCTCATTTTGATGTAAGCGCTCTTTGTTATTTTTGCAATGTGGGACTGGAGGTTGAGGTCCTTGTCGAGTGTTACTCCCAGGTATTTTATTTCTTGTCTTACCAGTATGATGGTGGTGTTTAGGTTGATGGTGGCCGATGGTGAGAATGTCCGGTTTCTTGTGATGAATAGAGCTTCGGTTTTGTTGTAATTTATTGATAGGTTGTTTTCTTGCAGCCAGGTTGCCATTTGTTGGAAGCAGTTGGCTATGTTGGAGTAGTCTGGGTTGTCCAGTTTGATTGGTGTATATATCATTATGTCATCTGCGTATATGGTGCATTGAATCTTGTGGTCCTTGATGATGGTGCATATGGGTTGTACGTAGATGTTAAATAGCAGGGCGGAGAGAGCTGAGCCTTGTGGGACTCCTTGAGTGGCTCTGAACGGTTGAGAGGTCTTTGTTCCACACCTGACTTGTAGTTGTCTGTTGGTGAGGTAAGATGTAAACCAGCTCAGAGTAGTACTGTGTAGGCCTGCCTCCTGTAGTCTGTTTAGTAGGGTTGTGTGGCAGACAGTGTCGAAAGCTGAGGAGATATCTAGGAATATCATGATGACGCCCATTCTGGTGTTGTCGATTTGTCCTCAAAAGGCTGTCGAATAGCTGGATCAGTATGGTTTCAACCCCATGTCTGGGTCGAAAACAGTCTTGATTGGGGTCCAGTGGATTGTAAATGTCAATGTGTTGTTGGAGCTGATGTTGGACTGTTTTCTCAATGATCTTGGACAGGAATGGTAAGCTTGATATGGGTCTGTAGGCGGCTGGGTCAGTTTTAGCCAGGGTGGTTTTCTTGGGGATTGGACTTATTGTGGCTAGCTTCAGGGAGTTTGGCATTGTTCCCTTGGAGAAGGATTTATCTACTATTTTCCGTACGACTGGTGTTAGTTCCTTTTTCGTTGCTTTGATCCAGGCTACTGGGCAGGGATCTGTAGGGGCGGTGCTGGTGTTGAGGTCAGTGATGACATTGGAGAGTTGTTCATTCGATGGGATGTCGAATGTGCCCCAGCTCCGTTCAGGTTCGGATGTCTTGTATTTCACTGACGCGCTGTTGTTCTTGGGTGTTGCAGTGAATTTGTTCTTGAGGTGGTCAGCGAAGATCTGTGGGTCTATTTGTTGTTCGTTTCTGTTGGAGGGTTCCTTGGTGAGGTTCTTTACGATTTCGTAGAGTTCACGGGGTTTGTTAGTGGACTTCATGATAAGGTTAGTATGGTATTCTTTCTTCTGCTGGTTGATGAGGTTGTTATATTCCTTTTGTTTTGTTTGGTATTGTTCCTGTAGGGATGTTGATTTGTTGCGTCTCCATCGGCGTTCAAGTCGTCTTAGTGCTCTCTTTGTTATTCATATATCCTTGGAGTACCATGGAGTGGAGCAGGGTTTTGTGCTGTGTGATTGTTGTGTTCTGCGGGTGGGTGGTCTGGCGGCAGATGAAATGATGTCGTTCCATTGCCTCTGGTGCTCAAAAAATGGGATATTCGCCTCTTTGAGAAACATGCTAACACCCTCCTTTGGAAGGGTCATTGGCCCCAAGTGCGGCTTTCGGTTTTACAGTGTCCCAGGGATCAGGGGGGGAATAGGCTTCCTTGGATCTTGGTAGGTACAATATGGCCTGTCTGCTGCGACACGTTCGAGATTGGCTTTGGGATATGTTTGACTATAGACCTTTGTCTTAGGAGCGAGCTTTAATGGTGCCGTTGCATCTACAGTATGTTTTTCATGCAGGGCCCCTCTTTGAGGTAAAGTCAATATGCCGGGACGTTCTGTTTACCCTGGTTCGCCATGCATGGTGCCACCTATGTGGTCTGCTGGACTGGAACACTTCCTGCTCCCCACTTCTTCCACTACGAGGTAATAGCGAATTCCCTCCAGGGTTAGATGAAGGAGGCTTTATGCAGTGGGAGCACACAAGGATTGTTAACTTGGAACATGTGCTTTCAGAGTTGGGCACCACCCTTACCCTTTTCATCTTTACAGGATCAATACGGGTTAAGTGGATCTGATGTTTTCCTATATATGCAGCTCAGGAGTTATATCCACAGTCTGCCTCAGGAATTGTCATTGGCTGGGGGTATTTGTTCCCGGTTGGAGGAACTTCTTCTTGGTGGGGATCGCTGTATTTGCATAAAACACATGCACAATGTCCTGGTGGAGGTGGGGACTCTGGTCGCTGATGAGGGTCTGGCTCAAGCTTGGACATGGGACCTAGGTACACAGGTGGCAATGGAAGAAGTGATGGAGGCCTTGGGTTAAATTTTGTCGCTGAGCGTTTCGGTTGAACTCCCGAGATCTGCAGTATAAGCTCCTCTGCCATCTGTATTTTGCCCCGAGGCAGGCATGGACAGCTGGCATTGCTCCCACAGACCAGCGCCTTCACTGCAGAGCGACTGCTGCAACCCTAGGACATAGACTTTGGCATTGTCGATGAGCAGGGGCCTACTGGGCTAAAGTGCTATGTCATTTGGAGAAATGCATTGGGGGTGCTCGGGCTCTCATCAGCTACACTTGTCTTAGATATATGGATGGGGAAGAGTCTGGAGATCTTTGGACTGGCCGCTTGTTCTTGGTTGTGTCTGGCACTAGTAGTGGCCCAGAAGGTTATTTTGCATTGTTGGCTACTGCCAGGGTGGTCCTTCTTATGGACAGTGGCGAATTTGCCTCCATGACTTACTTCTGATGGAAAGAGAGAAAGCTTGTTGCCATGCCCAACAGTGGGTGGCCTTTCTTGAAGTTTGGGGCTCACATCTCCAGTCTCTCCCCCCCCCCCCCTGCCGAGCATGGAGTTGGGTGCTCAATCACTATGCATGATGGCTGACCATGAAGTGCATGTGAGTGTGGATGATGATGGTGTGGGCAGTGCTCCCCATGGGTGGGTGGGTCAGGGTATTTGAAAGGGAGGGTGATTGATCGAGGGAGTGGGGGGAGCTAGGGTGCTGGGAAGGAGGGTATATGTTGTACAGAAGGGCCCTGGTGAGGCAAAGAGTCCATGCCCGCCAGAGCCTCTCAACTGTTTTTGTTTATGTTGGAGTACTAAGGGGAGGGGGAGACAAGAGGGTGAGGTGCTTATTCAGATTCTTGGAAATGATGGTCATTTGTTTTGGCTACTATTGCACTGTAAATGGTTGACTCTTATGTTATGATTTCTCTAAATGTAGCTAGTGCTTTGTGATTTGACAGTAAAGTTTTGTACCTAAAACTCAGCTATAAGACTAGCATTGACAAAATCCCTGGCAACATATTCTGTAGCTTTAAATGTTCATTGCCTGAAAAAAAACCTTTAAATCTGTGACCTGTCAGTTTTATGGAATGTCCTCCCATCCTAGTAGTGTTAGTGTAAAAAAATGTTCCTTATTAACCTGATCTGCATCATTCATGATTTTGCAAATGTGTTGTAACATGTTGAAAATTAGAAATAAAAAAATTAGAGGTTCAGGCTCTTCAGAAGTGACAATAGAAAGGATACATCAAACAAAAAATATATACTTGAAGGAAAAAAAGAGGGCATATATGAAATAGTCAAATACATAAAAGCAGAAACAAAACACTAAATTCCAAAAGAAATCACATAGAGAACAAGCTCCAAATCTATATGTGCTAGACTCTAACAGCCCACAATAAAGAGAACAGAGAAGATCAGAAACAAGGGGCAAGTTGACAATATCATCACTCAATAGGAAAAAGAAACTTCAAAACAGGAAAAACTAGGAAACCACATGGCTCTAATTCAAATGGTTCTAATTCGACAACCTTAGCGCCTCGTAGGATCCATTTTAAGTAGTTCCTACCTGAACTACTACAGCTCCCCGAGGATTTCTTAGCATCCAAGAATGCTCGCAATTGTTTAGATTCATAGAATATATATCTAACTGAAGATGATTTCAATAAACGTTTACAAGGAAAGTGAAGCATGAAAGAAAAACCCATCGAAACTATCTCAGAATGCATTGACAAACAGAGACGCCTTTTAGATTGCGTAACATAAGAAACGTCTGGGAAAACCCAGACTCTTTGACCATAAAACAACTTAGCAGAATTCCTAAAATAAAGTTTGAGTTCAAGTACGATCCGGTTCCAGTACATATGTAACCAAAGGTGTCGCGCTCTGCATATTTTTCTCATCTGGACCTTCCAAAACCTGGGTCAAATTTAATTTATCCATTGAAACCACAGGTTGTTCACCTTCCAATGCTGTACGCTGTGTAGATATATAGTGGCTCCACCATGCATGATCTTTAGTCTATGGGGGAACAGCAGATCATACTTTATCCCCTGCTGATGCAGAGTTGTGCAGATGGGAAAACTTGTGTTTCAAGGCTACCCGTGCCGAGTAGTCATTAAAGAGTAGCAAACAACGATTCTCATATGTAAGTGTCTTGCTTTGACGGTAGGCATGGAGGATGGCCTCTTTCTCTATCCTGCCTTGGTCCAATCCTGTGCATGCACTCATATTTCTATGCTGCATGCTCCCCTTGGAGCACCAACGCATTTTGGAGCCATTTCTCATACAATTCTTAGAGCTGTGCATCTGGATGTTCAATGCATGGCGCCATCTGCTCCATGTTCGTTTCCTGCACGGCCACTCACTGCTCCACCTCAGTCACTTGAATAAGCTGAGTGGTCCTTGATGTCATCCACCGTTGACTGCAGCTTATTGAGGTGATCTTCCAGCGCCACAGAGACCACTTTTGATATTTCCATTGCTAGGTCTCCTGTGGCCAGTAGAGCGTGTTGGGCACGCTCAGAGGCCATTTTCTACACCAGTTTTGGGAGTTGTGCAGGTCGCGCTTTCAGGGAACGCTTGGACATCCGCCACCAGCTCTTTTCTAGAGCTGTGGCCCCCAGACTGATGGTGGACCGCGTCCTGACCGGTTCCTCCCTTTTGTTAAGCAGTAGGGGCACCGGAATGCTAGATTTTTCTGCCTAATATGACATTTCTATGTTCTTATGAACAGGTACTAATAGCATGCGTAAATATGCACAGGAAGAGGAGTAGTCGTCTAATGGTTAGAGTAACAGCCTAGTAGACCAGAGATCAGGGTTTGATTCCCAATGGCACTCCTTGTGACCGTGGGAAAATCACTTTACTCTCCATTGCCTCTGAAGAAAAGACCTGGTAATCTATTTTCGGTAATACCTTGCCAAGAAAATCCAGGGGCTGTTGGGTCACCAGGAGTCAGCATTGACTTGATGGCACTTTAAAAACAAAACAAAACAAAAAAAAACAAAAATAAAAAAAAAACAGCACAAAATATGCTCGTATATGTAGCTGCTACTTACAGAATTACCTGCATAAATAACAAGTATAACTTGAAACGTCTAATTTAGATGTTTCAACTTATGTGTGAATATTCAACCGTGCTACCTAAATGGCATAGTATCATTGAACATATGCATGATTTGAAACCATCTTAAGTTAGGCATTTCAAATTATACATTATGTGGTTGAATGTTGACTTTACTCTGTCAACCTGTTTGCCCTTGACATATTTGCCAGGTAGAATTAAGGCTTAGGTAAACTAGGTATGTGCCTAGGGCCAAAATGTTCAGGAGGGGCTCTTTCAGATGTGCTAAGTCAGTAGCTCCTAAGGCAGGTTTTTGCCATGGTAGGTCAACTGCTGACAGAAAAAGTATATGTTGGGGTAGGGCAGTGAGAGAAGGGCAAAGCAGAACAATTGCTGCTGACAGAGGTCTATCCTTTCTGTTCACCCTCTGTTGGATTTCCTCTGCAGAACTATGTAGGGTCCTCTTTGTGGGAATTTTCAAATGTGTTTATATTATGTGAGGCCCATGTGCTTCTTTGCCTGTGACCCATCAAAGGGTTAATCTTACCCTGCATATTTGTGCATACCTTCAAAAAAAGTTGTTGTAGATTAGTAAATCAAGACTTCCCTTTTCTAAATACATGTTGGCTTTTACCCATTAATCCATGTCTAGCCATATGTCCGGTAATTCTATCTTAAGAATAGTTTCTACAATTTTTCCCAGCACTGACTTCAGGCTCCTTGGTCTATAGTTTTTGTCTATGGTCCTCTCTTCTTTTCGTACTTCATGTCCCCATCCTGAATACTCACTCTTTTCCTGCCATCCCCATCCCATCCCATCCTACCCTATCTTATCCTATGTACATTCTCCTCCTCCTTTATTTAGACAGATTTGTATACCTCCTTATCCTTCAATCAAAGTGGTCACATCACAATTGGAGGGCTACATTTAACGTGAGGGTACTTAACAACATTATACAATGAACTTATATGTCTAGTTGGGATTAGTGGATATCGAGTTGGCAGATGTAGTTGCATTACCGTTCGAGTGGAGACTGTTGTCTGTCTGCTTATAGGTTTCTGTAAAGAGCAGGGTTTTAAGGGCCTTGCGGAAGTCTATGATGTCATTTAATGCCCTCAGGCTCGTTGGGAGGGAGTTCCAAAGTGTGGACGCCAGTAGTGAAGGAACTCTTCTTGAAGTTGTTTGTTTAGTTTTGTGATATCCTGCAGGTGTGACGATCATGTTGTAATTATTGGTCCTTCTTGGTCTATTGCTGATATCCCTTGTTATGATCTCTTGGAGTATGTCTGCCGAGAGATGGTGAATGATTTTAAAGATGATCATGACTGTTTTAAATTTTGCTCTGGCCATCATTGGGAGCCACAGGAGTGATGTGCTCAGTTCTTGGAGTGTCTGTAATGATGCGTGCTGCAGTGTTTTGCACCATTTGGAGTAGGTGTAAGGTCTGCTGAGGAAGGCCTTGATATAATGAGTTTCCGTAATCAAGCAGAGGTGTGATGAGTGCTTGGCACACTGTGCGGAAGTGGTCCTGGTGGAGTATTGGCTTGATCTTTCTGATGGTCCTCAAATGTTGATAGGCCTTGTTTGCGGTTTTGGTGATGTGGGATTTCAGGTTAAGAGCTCTGTCCATTGTGATGCCCAGGTACTGAACTTCATCTTTGACTACTATGAGTTTGTCTAGAATGCTGATAGTTTGTGGTGGAATGAAGGTGGGGTTCCTGGTGATGATCATTGCCTCCAACAAGGATACATGCCACAATCCCTGAAGCACGCCATAATACGCCCGATACTTAAAAGCATCAACCTAAGCCCCTCTGAACCAAAATCATACCGTCCCATCTCCAGCCTGCCATTCCTTGCAAAAATTGTTGAAAAGACAGTGCAAAGAGAACTTCAGGATCATATTGACATGAATGCCCCACTGGACATCCATCAGCATGGCTTTAAACCCCAACACGGTGTGGAAACACTACTCACTTCCCTCTTTGACAATCTCCTAAGAGGCATGGATAACATAAAGAGTTTTATCATAATTGACCATCATGTTATTGGCTGTGAGCCAGGCATTCATGTCTTCAAGGCATTTGGTTATGTTGTGGTGTTAATTGCTAGTACGGAGATTGGAGCATATACCATGATGTCGTCAGCATAGAGGTGATAGTGGAGTTTGTGGCGTTTGATGATGTTGCATATGGTTGGATGTAAATATTAAAGAGCATTTATGATAGGGCTGAACCTTGTGGTATTCCCTGTGTGACGGGGAACTGCAGTGATTTCTTTTGGGCGCATTTGACTTGTTGCGTTCGATCTTCCAAGTAGGAAGTAAACCACTTCAGAGTATTCTTGCATACTCCTATCTGCTGCAGGCGTTGCAGTAACCTGGCATGGGATACAATGTCAAAAGCTGCCGAGATGTCCATGAACACTAGCAGGAATCCGTTCTTTTTTTTATTATAAAACTTTATTTAAGTCCACCATAACATACAACAACATTGCAACATATGTCACCACGGGGGGTGTGTACTCTTCTCCCCCCCGTGGGCAGCAGTAAGAAGACACAATAGGTGGACATTTTACACTATATCCCCTCCCCAGCCCTCCCACCCCCCCTACCCACCCACTCACCCCCCCCACTCCACTTCTCGTTAATAAAATCAAATAATTGTCAAGAACAGCATGGCAGTAATCAATCCGTCACTGGACCGGTCTCGTTTAACTCCCCCCCTGAAGGACTGCGTTGCGGCTATGGGCCCCGAGTTGTTGAATATATGGCTCCCAGACCGACAGGAACACTGTCCAACGCTTGGCACTGCCCCGCGCCATCCAACGCTCTGTCAGCATGAGTTGGTGGAAACTATTCCGCCATTCACTAAAGGTAGGCAGCTGGCGTTCTCTCCACAAACGAAGGATCGGTTCCTTACCCACCAGACAGGCCTTCCGCACAAGCAAACACTCGCCAGGTGTTGCGGGGCAGGGGGTCGGCAACTGGTCAAGCACTACCAATAGGGCTGTCCAGCGAAGCTGACATTGAAGCACTGTGCGGAGAAAATTGCATATCCTTACCCAATAGGCCCGCACTCCTCGGCAACCCCACCACATATGCAATAAAGTGGCCAGGGGCTCCGCGCAGCGCGGGCAGGATCCGTCCGTCTCCAGACGGCTGCGGAGCGCCCGCCTCGGCGAGAAATGAGCCCTGGTCACACATTTAAATTGAATCTTACGCCAGCGCACCCCCTGCACCAGCCTTCCAATCCGCTTCAAGGCCGTCAGCACCAACCCTGGCGGCACATCTCCTCCCAGTTCGGCTGCCCAAGCTTTTTCAACACTACTATAATCAGGGAAAGGGCGGTAGGGTTCTAGACAATTTCGGAGAATAGAAATCGAGGGTGGGCGCTCCTCCCCTATCTGAAAAAATTCCAAAATGCGGGCAGAGCGCGACGCCTGTAGCGAGTCTCATGGCAGGGACGCCACATAGTGGGAGGCTTGCATGTATGCGAAACAATGCGAGTCAGGGAGACCATATTCCCGACTGAGCGTCCGGAATGATTTAGAAGTTCCCTCATGGTCGACCAAATGCCCCACTGTCCGGATGCCCCGCAGCCACCAATCCTGAAACACCGCAGTCTCAGAACCGGGAGTGAACTGAGCATTCCCCTGCAACGGCAACCAGCTAGACACCTTCCATTCAGCATTCCAACAATTATTAAGTTGTTGCCAGGTACGTCGGGTCGATACCACTAAGGGACTCTGCCGAGGAGAAGCTAGGAAATCCTTGTGCGAGCCGTGTAGAATCCCTAGAAGGGACGCAGGAGCTACTAAACACTCCTCCAAAGACCTAGGGGTATATATTTCCGTCTCCCCTAACCAATCCCCCAGGTGTCTGGCTTGACAGGCCAGTGCGTAAGTTTTCAAATCCGGTAAGCCCATACCCCCCTCCCTCCATCTACCAAGTAGTCGAATCCACGGGACTCGCGCCCGCTTTCCCCGCCAAAGAAACCTCTTTAGCAAAACTTCCACTTTACGCAGGTCACGACTTAGTAGCCAGACTGGCAGGGTTTGCAGCCAATACAAGATTCGAGGTAAAATGATCATCTGTATCGCCGCTATCCTCCCCGCTAGCGATAGCGGGAGGGGTTCCCACGCTTTTAATTGTACTGTCAGATTCCGCAGAATCCGATCGAGGTTACGCCGATATAAATCATGGGGATTTCCGGTCAGTGTGATTCCCAAGTAGGTAAATTCCTTCTCCGCCCACCGTAGTGGGAATGGGCCTCTCCAAGAACCGCCGAGGTGTCCTAGGACATCCACTGCTGCAGATTTGTCTTTGTTAATGCGCAAGCCAGCAAAGGCGCCAAACCTCTGAAACTCATCCAAGAGCTGTTGCAGGGAGGTGGCCGGAGAAGTCAAATGCACTAACAAATCGTCGGCAAATGCCAAGATGGTGAAAGTCTGCGACCGTAGCCGCACCCCCTGTATCCCTCCTGACGTTACAATGGTGCGAATCAGCGGATCTAAGGAGAGGACAAATAGTAGGGGCGATAAAGGGCAGCCCTGTCTCGTACCTCTTTCCAACATAATATCGTGCGACAAGAGGCCGTTGCACAATATACCTGCAGTCGGTGTAATGTATAAGCTTTTCACCATTTTGAAAAACTCTGCCCCGATGCCATATTTTGGTAACAATCCCCAGAGATAACCCCAGTCCACCCTGTCAAATGCTTTTTCCGCGTCAAAGCTAATCAATAACGATGGGATATTATGTGCCTGCACCCACTCCAAGGAGGCCAGAATCTTTCGAAGGTTCCGGACAGCGTGGCGGCCCCTTACAAAGCCCACTTGTGCTTCGTGAATTAGATGGCCTAAGACCCCTGCCAGTCGATCTGCCAGAATTTTCGCAAAGAGTTTGAGATCAAAGTTTAGTAGGGATATAGGCCGGTATGCAGCCGCCTGTGTCGGGTCTTTACCCGGTTTCGGGATCAGGGTGATATAGGCATGATTGCGCCCCCACCGAAACGCCCCCTTCTCTGTTCTGGTGGTAAAAACCTCACGCAGCACTGGGCCCACGCCATCTCCTAGGATTTTATAGAATTCAGCACCTAGTCCGTCAGGTCCCGGCGTTTTGTAGCACTGGGCTGCGGCTATGGCGGATTGTATCTCCAGTGTGGTAGGGGGTATATCAAGAGCCTCTCTTTGATCTGCCGTGAGTTGGGGCAGCTGCATAGCTGCGAGGTAATCCTGCAGCTCCTCTGGAGGGCCAGCTGCCGCTTTGTATACATTTTGAAAGAAATTCCGAAAAATCTCTGCAATTTCTACAGTCTCCCTATGGATACGTCCCTGACCGCCTTTTAATGCCGCTACGTGGGCAGAACCCCGTCGGGCCCGCAAACATCGCGCTAATAGCTTGCCGGGTTTATCCCCGAAGCAGTGTAGGCGAAATCGATAAAACAGAACCGATTTCTTTGCACGCTGGTGCAAGAGCTCGTTTAATTCAGTTTGGGTTTCCCACAACAACTTCTTGTTTGGTGTCGTAGGCGTATGGGCGCACCTCCGGCGTAATTTTGTGGTTTGGCATTCAAGTATTAGAATGCGTTCGGCCATCAAACGGCGCCATCTGGCGGCATATCCTATGATTTCCCCTCGGAGTACCACTTTCGCCGTTTCCCATACTAATTCGGGATCGTCGGCGTGAGCATGGTGATCAGTGAGAAAGTCCGCCCATCTCTGACGTAGAAACTGGCGAAATTGCCCATCTGAGTAGAGCTCCAGGGGAAACTTCCATAAACGTGAGCGAACCGTGTCTCGCCCCCAATGCAGGTCAATCCATACCAGCGCGTGGTCCGAAATCTCCGAGGGGCCAATTTGAGCATCCTCCGTATGCGTAAACAACGTCCCCGAGATCATTATGTAGTCTATACGGGCACTGGTGCCATGGGCCCGAGACTGATGAGTGTAGTCCCTATCTGAGGGATGTATTACCCGCCAGGGGTCGATTATACCCAATCTTCGACAGAACCGCGCCAACAATTGAGAGGATGCTACCCTCTCTCGTCCACCTCCTCTCTTAGAGGTGTCCAGGTCAACATCCAGGACTCCATTAAAGTCCCCTCCTAGGATCACAGGGCACTCCGGGAGTTGCTCCACCCTAGATGCCAGGCCGTTGTAAAAACCCGGATCGGTCACGTTGGGACCGTAAAGGCCTCCCAAAATTACCGGTTTACCGTCTAAATGACCATATAACAACAGAGATCTACCAATATTATCCGCAAGGACGGTCTCCTCTACGAATCGGAGGCGTTTATGAATTAGGATCACTACGCCCCCCTTTTGCCCTTGGGCGGGGGATCCCCAAACCTGGCCCACCCAACTCCGACAGAGCTTGTCATGCTCAACCGTCGTCTGGTGGGTTTCCTGGAGAAATGCTATGTCACATTTGTGGCGAGCCAGTGCCTGCAGTACCTTATATCTTTTAATGGGATTTCCCAAACCGCAGACATTCCAAGAAATTATCTTCAACGCGCCGGGGCAGTGCCAAGTTGCCACCACAGTGTCATGCCCAATCTTTCCAGAGGGACACCCCCAGCCTTGCGCCCCCCCCAAATCAGTAGTGCACAGTACTGCCATCTGTTACCAATCAGTGGAGTGTTCCCTACCCCAACCCCCCCTCCCCCTCGCCCGCCCCCTCGCCCTCCCCCCCCTCTCTTCCCCCCCTCTTCCCCCCTCTCCCCCCCTCTTCCCCTCTCTCCCCCCCTCTACCCCTTCCCCCTCCCCCCCTCTACCCCTTCCCCCTCCCCCCCTCCCTCTTCCTCCTCCCCCCTCCCCACCCTCTCAAGTCCAGCCATGTCCTGGACCACTTCCTAAGGCAAACGGGGCGCCCCCTAACCCCAAATTCTACCTATGAGCCAAAAGGAACGCAAAGGAAGAAGAACTTACAGTTATAAACGCTATGAAGAGACTTGCAGAGACAGATTTATTGCCTCTTTTTATCTCATTCTCCAGCCGTCTCCACTCAGGCTGCCTCTTAATTCACCCCACTTATCCCCCCCCCCCGACCAGAGCAGAGTGACATTGTCGAGATTAATCCTCTCCACCCTTGGAAGAACTCCGTCTACCCCCACCCCCCCTCTTCGCCCAGGGGATCGCCGCCTTAAGGCATTGTCCCAACGCGGTTACCATCTAGACACGCTGCACAACACAACGGCTCTTGCCGCGCTTACCTTTAGCCCTCTGCGGATCCAGCCCCGGTAAAGAGGCCCTCCGTCGAACGGAGGACGTTCCGGGGATACCGTAACCCCAGGCTTTCTTCGTTATGGGTCTAGATGTGAGGGCGTGGTTGTAGGTAGGTCCTAGCAGGCCCCGCCTGTGTTGTCAAGGGGCGTGGTAGCCTTAGCATGCTTCCGGCTCCCCCCCCCCTCCCCCAAGGACCGCCATCCCCCCCCACCACCCTGACCCGGACACACCACCCTGGAGATCAGCCTCCCCCCCCTAGAAAGACAGCGTTCGCTATCTAATAATGTTGAGTGGAGGACGCTGATCTCAAAAAAGGGGAGGAGGGGATTGTGTCGTGCTCAGAAGGGCCAGTCTTGTAGCCCTGGCCGATAATGCTTCCGTGCTCCCCTAGACTCATGCCCCTCCACCCCACCCCCCGCCCCACATACCTGGGAGGCATCAGGAGGGCGCTGAGGGAGAGGGGGCCGAGCCCGGGGAGAAAAACAGGGCCAGGGAAACAAGCAAGGGGTGGGAACAACAGAAGGCCCGCAAGACAGAGGCAACTATAACAAACAAAGTAACTTAAATACAATGTCTCCAGTTAAGAATAACAGTTATCAGGATCTTGAGACTGTGTAACTCAGCCCCTCAGATCACCGGGAGTGCAGGGCCATTAGTTCTCACACAGTAGAGGAATCTATAGGGGGGCCAACCAAACAAAAAAGAAACAAAACAAACAAAAAAAAAGAAAATTCAGCCCCCATGTGTTGAGGGCTTTCTCCCAGCGCCTCCGGGGATGCATCCCATGCCGAGACAGTTCGTCGGGAGTCCCGTGGTCTAGCGAGGAGGCAAGGAATCCAAGAAGGCAGCAGCCTCATCCGGGGTCGCCAACACACGAGATTGTCCTTGGTAGTCGATCCGCAGCCGGGCCGGGTATAGGAGGGAGAAGCGGATGTCTCGGTTGAATAGTTGGGTGCAGATCCCGGAGAAAGCCTTGCGTTGCTGGCTAACAATCACCGAGTAGTCTTGAAAGACGAGTATCGGTTCGGTGTCTTGTTGGTGTCGTCGCCTTCCCCTTGCCGCCTTCAGTACCTCCTCCTTCTGCCGATAATCAAGAAAGCGGGCAATGACTGCACGTGGCCTCCTGGCTTGTTCCCGTCTCTGGCCCAGGCGATGCACCGCTCTATTTTTAAAGAGTCTCCGCTCAGATTCGGCATGAAGCTCCCAAGCCACGATTGTAGATAGCCAAGCAGGGCATTGTCGGCGACGCTCTCAGGGATGCCAATAAAACGCAAATTTTTGCGCCGGCCCCGGTTTTCCAACTCATCAATTTTGTCTCCTTGCTGTTTTACTAAAACCTCCAATGCGGCCACCTTAGCCACCACCGACTGTTGCGTGTCCTCTATCTCAGACACCCTGGTCTCAGCCTGTTCCAAACGCTCCTCCACCGCTGTAAAGCGTTGTCCGACCGATTGGATTTGTTCCGTTAGGTCTTGAAAGCGTGCGCTGAGCGCCTGCACCACCGCAGTGCTCACCTCGGCCACCAAATCTGGTGGGGTGCCCGGTTTTGGGCTAGAAGGGGAGCCATCCACCATCTTGCTTTCCAGGGCACGAGGCTTTTCCTTCCTTACAGCTTTGGAGGCCATCGGGCTCGGATTAAGAAAGATCTCGCGTCTCACTCTGGATATTGTTCGTGTAGAATAACAGAGGTAGAACTGGGTAGTTAAGAATCACAAATGCAAGAATTTAAAGCCGCTGCATGGGGCAGAGTCCCGGAGCTGAACTTAAGACGTCTGTTCAGCTCATTGCCCAGCCGGAAGTCCTCAGGAATCCGTTCTTTATGTTATCCATGCCTCTTAGGAGATTGTCAAAGAGGGACATGAGTAGTGTTTCCAAACCGTGTTGAGGTTTAAAGCCATGCTGATGGATGTCCAGTGGGGCATTCATGTCAATATGATCCTGAAGTTGTCTTTGCACTGTCTTTTCAACAATTTTCGCAAGGAATGGTAGGCTGGAGATGGGACGGTATGATTTTGGTTCAGAGGGGCTTAGGTTGTTGCTTTTAAGTATCGGTCGTATCATGGTGTGCTTCAGGGCTTGTGGCATGTATCCTTGTTGGAGTGAATCTTTGCCGATTTTGTGAATGTGATGAGAGAGCTGGCTTCTTGTGGCTTTGAGCCAAGACACTGGGCTTGGGTCTTACGGTGAGGTTGTTGTGTTGAATTCATTTATTATGTTCTGTACTTGATGTGTTGATGGTATACTGAAGTCCTCCCAGGTTTGATGCTGCGCTCTTATCTCATGGTCATCTGTGGTGTGATGGAACATGTCTGGATGGTGGGTTTTGATTTCATGTAGTCCGCAAATTCCTGTGGGTCAAGATGGTGGATACAGTGCTGCGTGGTGTCCTTAGTGAGCTTTTGGACAATGCTAAAGAGTTCTCTCGGTCTGACAGATTTCATGATTAGGTTGGTATGGTGTTGCTGTTTACGCTCATTTATCAGATTGTTATATTCCAGTTGCTTGGCTCTGTATTGAGTCAGGGAGTTATGTGACTTGTTCCGCCTCCATTTTCTCTCCAGTCTTCTAAGAGTGCACTTTGCATCTCTGATATCACTTGAGTACCAGGGGGCGTTGGATCTCCTGCATGCTTGTGGTTCTGTACTCGTAGAGGCTGATGCTGCATTAGATAATCTCCAGGAACAAGCAGGAATGAGTCTTCACATATGGGTACGTCGGTACCGACGGAGCCTGCGCGGGAACGCTCCCCAGCGTCCAATCAGAAAGCTTTTGGGAGCATCCCACAGCGCCTGCGTGCTGCCTTCCCGCCTTTCCAACTGTCTCTCCTCAGTTGTTCTTTTTCCACGGAGCCAGCAGGTCGTGTTCCTGTCACCGCAGAAGAATTTCCTTATTTTTTTCTTTATTTCTTTTCTGTACGCGTCTGCCTTCCTCGACGCTATACCGGTACCGCCGGTTCTTATTTCTTTCTTAAAAAAAAAAAAAAGACCTTCTATTTTTCCTTCAGGTGTACTTCAGTTTTGGGCCTTAGGCCCAAAACCTTTTTCCTTAAATATGGAAAAACCTGCCTCAGGTTTTAAGACGTGTACAAAATGTGGCGGTACTATATCCGTCACCGACACCCATGACTGGTGTCTCAAATGTTTAGGCCCTGTCCATTCCATTAAAGATTGTGTGTCCTGTTCCATGATGTCTAAGAGAGGTCGACAGAACGGAGCTGCCAAGCTCAGTACCCTGTTTCCCTCTGATGCGGCTTCGGTGGCATCGACGTCTTCCATGGCTGCTTCTTCCTCACATGGATCTCAGGTAACTAAACATAAATCCAGCCGGTCCTCGAAGGGCAAATCTCCTTCTAAGCATCGAGATGCCTCTGGCCTTGCCCTCGAGGATTCTGCACCGGCAAAATTACCCCGGCGGGAGGCTTCGGCTTCTAAAGCATCATCATCGGGGTTCCAGGCCTCAACAGATCTCCTGGTGCCATGCTCTGGGGTACCGGTGGCCTCCACTGGTACTGACTTCCAGGCATTGGCAGCATCCATGGATCAGAGGATTCTGTCCATGGAACGCAGTCTGGCGGCTTTCCTTGTGGCATCGACGCCCGTGGTACCGCAACAGACTACTCCGCAGGTACCGGCTCCGGTATCGCCATCGGTACCGATCCCGGTACTGGTGGCATCGACATCGGCATCGGTGTCAGCCATGCCGGTACCCTGCCCTCTGTAGCCTTTCGGTACCGATACCCTGGTACCGATGATTCCCAATACCGACCTCGGTTGGTACGGGTATCGGGCTTTGCAAGAACATCCCGACAGACGCTACTTCGATTCCTCTGATGATTCTGAGGATTCTGAAGGGTCTGTCGATGCAGCGATGCTTCTTCCACAGGAGGAGTCCTCTCCTAAACGAAGGATGTCTCTTCCAGAAGACCTGTCCTTTCAGGACTTTATCAGAGAGGTGGCTCGGGGTCTCTCTATTACAGTAGCCCCAGAGTTAGAGCCTAGAGCTAAGGAGTTAGATATTCTACAATATCCTAAAACTCCTAAAGAGGCAGATAGCTTGCCTATTCATGAGATTCTATATGATCTCATGTTAAGGATGTGGGAAGCACCTCTAACCACCTCTTCTCATTCTCGCAGGTTGGACACCATGTATCATGTCCCTCCTTGTCCTGGTTTTCATAAAACCCAGCTTCCTCACCACTCTATTGTGGTTGAGTCTGCAATGAAAAAGATTAGAAGTGCCAAGAGACATGCCTCTAATCCTCCGGGACGTGAATGTAGAACCCTGGATGCTTTTGGTAGAAGAGTCTTCCAAGCTTCCATGCTTGCTGCGAGAATTAATTCTTATAGTCTCCACATGGGCTTGTTCTTAAAAGAAGTCACTGAACATTTGCAAACTTTAAGTCCTTTTATGTCTGACAATAAAAGGCAAAAATTTCTCTCTGGGCTCAAACATGCCCAGGATATCTCCAAATTCTCCAACTGTGCAGCTTTCGATTCCTTTGAATGCATAAGCAGAGCCTCAGCTATAGCTATAGGAGCACGTAGGATTGCTTGGCTTCAAGCATCTGATTTGGAGACCTGGGTCCAAGATGAATTGGGAAATATCCCTTGTACAGGGGAAAATCTGTTTGGTAAGGATTGGCAAGCAAAAGCCAATGAGATGGATGCTGAAAATTCTGCTTTGGATAGACTATCCAAATCTTCAGCTGCTCCTGCTAAGAAAAGGTTGTTCAAGAAAACACCTTTTTCAAAAAAGGGAAGATTCTGTGATAGGCTATGGCCTAAAATAGCCTGTAAAAGTAGGTTACGTAGCAGAGGCCTGTATGTTAGGCCTGAGTCCCCAACCCCCACTTTGGAATATTATAGCTGAGCAGAGCTGAAAGCCAGGAGAAGTAGAAAACTGCTTTAAACTGCTTTGATAAGAATGCAAGAATTTTCTATTGAGCTTGTTATGTTATTCACAGATGTATTTCATTATCTTGCTTTCACACAGTTTCTGTGCTGCTTAGTGACCTTGTAAGCAGAAAGTAAGGCAGAATGTATTATGTCTAGAAACTGAGCCATGGCTAGGAAGGCCTGAGCGGGGGGAACAGGTGTTAAACCCGGTCAGAGATCTCCATTGGATGGGGGTGAGGGGGCCACCGGGACCAATGAGGAGTTTGTCTGTGTAGAACTGATGAAGAAAGGTATAAAAGTTGTTGTTTTGCTGAACTCCATGCTCAGACCATTTTGAATGTGACAAGTGCCTGAGACTGTGCACAAATAAACTGGCTTGAATCTTAGTAAATAGACTCCTGGTTTTATTGGTTGCGGACACTTCGCTACAACATATTCCTGGTGCGTTGACCGGGAAGGTGGGGTACGTGAATGGTGCGCAAGTGAATACTACCACGTATTACCGCCTCCAGGTTTGGTCCGGCTGGAACCGCGGCCGACCGACAGCGGAGAGGATCCCAGGCGCCGCCGGTCCCCTTGCATCAGAGGGTTCCGCCCTGCCTCAGCGGCTTGCTGGGTCCGGCCGGCCAACACCTCGAACCCTGAGGGGAGTCCAGGATTCAACCCAAGGAGGGTTTGGTTGCGCAGCGCATTAGCTACCGGATCCGGTGAGTAATGATTTTTCTGGTTCTTAGTCAGTCAGCTCTGGGAAAGTCTCGAGACTAATATGGTATGGTAAAGGGAGTCTGATCAACTCCCAGGGCGGTCTTAGTAACCCTGCATGAGTGTGCGCGGGGCGAAGCCACTGACCCTTTTGGTTTGGTTAATTTTGGTTTAGTCAGCCCGGGAAGTTGGAATTTGGGAAATGCTAGCAAGTTTGGTTGTGTGATGTGTGCTTGAGAGGTCTTGCAATACAGACCAAGCAAGAGCGGACTCCTAAGTAGCGCAGTTCCTGGCCGGGCGACCGCGCCCAGGTCGCGAAAAGGAGGAAGCGTTCGGTGTTTGTCCCCCTTATTGTTCTGTGGGCTGTGCGGACCCCTTACCCGCAGCCATCCTACCCACCCTTTCTGTTTGCTGTCTTGTACGTCATACGTCATAATGGGAGGGGCGGAGTCCGTACAAACTCCACTGAACTGTATGATCACAAATTTTAAGAAGGGATTTAGTGGTGATTATGGGGTAAAAATGACACCGACCCGCTTAGAAATATTGTGTAGTAGGGCGTGGCCGGCGCTGGATGCCGTGTGGCCACCAGAAGGTACTTTTGATGTTAAAATTGTGTCCCGTGTGCACAAGGTGGTGCGCAGATATGGTCCCGAACAGTTTTCCTATATAGACTCCTGGCTAGATATCTGTGAGAAACAACCCCCTTGGATGAAGCGTTGCCGTGAGGGGCAGAGTAGAATTATGTTAGCAGCTGCAACGGCAGTCCCTGCTAAGAAAGAAAAGCCTCCTATTTATGCAGCCCCAGAGCCTCCAGAGGTCCCGAGTTATCCACCCACTTTTCTGTATACTCCAGTCCCGTCAGCTCCACGAGTACCCCGAGTATTGCCAGAAGTGGAAAGTGACCCCCAGCTGAGGTACCCCCACCCGATCACCCACCACCTCCACCACCCGAGGACCACCCCCTTCCCCAAAGTCGGAGCCCTAGTCCTGAGCAGAGCGCTGCAAGTCCTGAGCAGAGCTCTGCAACGGAACCATCATCCCCTGAAGGTTCTGCCAGCGGGGGGTCAGATGCCAGTCCAGGGTCACCCACTACTCCAAGCACCAGCAGCAGAATTACCCCCGGGTCCGCAAATCTGCGTTATGCCCTCAGAAGCAGGACAGTGGGCCAGAGAGAAGTTCGCCAAATGCCACTGCGGCAGGTCCCAGGATTACCTATTGTAGATGATGGGGGTCAGGTTGTGGTCGGACCGACCAGTCTAGTTTATGTGCCCTTCTCCACAACAGATTTATTAAACTGGAAAGCACATTATGCCTCCTATACTGAGAAACCCCAAGAGTTGACAGAATTGATGTCTAGTATTATGCAGACCCACCAGCCTACCTGGTCCGACTGCCGCCAGCTCTTGTCTACCCTTTGTACTACTGAAGAGCGGACACGGATAGTGCGAGCAACCACTCGATGGTTGGAAGAGAACCCTGAGGACGAGAGAGTCCTAAATCCCCAACAGGCAGCAGCTGTAGATTTCCCAAGTGAAGATCCAAAGTGGGATCCAAATAGTGCAGATGGAGAGAAGGCCCTCGCCCGGTTCCGCCAGTCCTTACTGCAGGGCCTGAAGAAGGGAGGCCAGAGAGCTATGAATGTTGGGAAAGTAGCGGACGTTCTTCAGTGCCCAGATGAAAGTCCAGCTGCTTTCTATGAACGATTAACTGAAGCCTATAGACTCTATACCCCATATGATCCAGCAGCCCAGGAGAATTTACGTATGGTGAACGCCGCTTTTGTGAGTCAGTCCCAGGGAGACATAAAACGAAAACTGCAGAAATTAGAAGGATTTGCGGGCATGAACTCAGCACAGTTAATGGAAGTCGCACAAAAGGTATTCGTGAATCGTGATCAAGAATGCAAAAGAGAAAGTGAAAGAAAGATGAAGAAGAAGGCGGATCTGCTTGCTGCAGTACTAGTTGAGGGATGAGGAGGACGATATCCTAATAGAAGAGCCAGAGGATGGGGAAGGGGCCGAGGGAACGCTCGGCCCCTCTTAGGTGCAAATCAGTGTGCTTATTGTAAAGAGGAAGGACATTGGAAGAACGAGTGCCCGAACATTGGCTCCACCCCCTGGGGGGGAGGCGGGAGCGCTAGGAGAGGGGGGGCGATTCCAGCAGCGAGGGGGGATGCAGCGCGCACAGTTTCAGCAGCGAGAAGAGGCTGCCATAGAGGGAGTGGCAAACGCCGAGGACTATTTTATGGATGAAGACTAGGCCAGACCGGGCTCCAAGATCTTCCTGGGTCCCCAGGAGCCTATGGTTAATCTAAAGATTGGGGACCAGCATATGGACTTCATGGTAGACACAGGGGCCGAGCATTCAGTAGTAGCCAAGCCTGTGGCCCCTGTGTCCTCTCGATCTGTCACAATCGTGGGAGCTACTGGAACTAGAACCACAAGACCTTTTCTGCAGAACCGCGCCTGTGAACTAGGGGGACAGAAGATAACACACCAGTTCCTGTATATGCTTGAATGCCCAGTTCCCCTGTTGGGCCGAGACATGCTCGCGAAACTCCAAGCACAGATATCCTTCGTTGAAGGGGGAAAAATGGAAATGACTATAAACTCAAAATCTGCTGGCCTGATGGTGTTAACTGTCCCCCGAGAAGAAGAATGGCGGTTCTATTTACCTGCATCCAAAACAGCAAGCTCCTGTATACCTACCAGCATTGCAGCCCCGCCTGGAGTATGGGTGGAGAATAATCCACCTGGCCTAGCGAAGAAAATAGCTCCTGTACTTGTCACCCTTAAACCAGGGGCAGAACCAGTGCATGTGCATCAGTATCCCCTCCCACAATCAGCAATTGAAGGTATTCATCGCCACTTGAAGAAATTACTGCAGTATGGACTCCTCAGAGAATGCCAATCGCCCTGGAACACCCCCCTTCTCCCAATCAAGAAGCCTGGGACAGGTGACTACCGTCCAGTGCAAGATCTACGTTGAGTAAACAGTGAAGTTGAAACCATACATCCAGTAGTACCAAATCCTTACACCTTCCTGGGACTGATTCCAGCAGAAGCCACTCATTTTACTGTTTTGGACTTAAAAGATGCCTTTTTCTGTATACGCCTGGCATCTGCCAGTCAGCTTCTGTTTGCATTCGAATGGGAAAACCCTACCACAGGAAGACGAGGACAACTCACTTGGACTCGATTACCACAAGGATTCAAGAATTCACCCACTATCTTCAGTGCAGCCCTCAACCAAGATCTGTCAAGTTACCCTGTGACTCCGGGAAAAAGAATCTTGCTCCAATATGTAGATGGGACCTTTGACCACCTCAGTAGCCCGCAGATGTGTGACTTGTGCCAAGAACAACGCCCGACAAGGTCCTGTCCCACCCCCGAGAGTTCAGTCAGTAGGAGTTACCCCCATGGGAAATATTCAAATAGACTTTGCAGAGATGCCACGAGCAAATGGATATCGCTACTTGTTAGTCCTAGTCTGTACCTTTTCCGGATGGGTGGAAGCTTTTCCCACCAGAACTGAGAAGACCAGGGAAGTTACTAAAGCCTTGCTCCACAAGATCATCCCCCGGTTTGGAATACCTTTGACCATGGGGTCCGACAATGGGCCCTCTTTTGTGTCACAAGTAACCCAGCAGCTAGCCCATGCTCTGCAGATATGATGGAAGCTACACACAGCTTACAGACCCCAGAGTTCAGGGAAATTAGAGAGAATGAACCGGACCCTGAAGTCTCAGTTATCCAAGCTTTGTCAAGAAGTCCACTTAAAGTGGCCCCAAGACCTTCCCATAGCCCTTCTCCGAATACGTTCAGCCCCCACCACACCATTAGGAGTATCCCCATTTGAGATTTTGTATGGGAGTTCCCCGCCCATAATTCATGGGATAAGGGGGTATATGAATCAGATTGGATCAGAAATCACTAGGCAAGAATTGTTGGCTCTAAGTTCTGTTTTGCAGGGCCTTCATACCTGGGTGCAGGACCAGTTGCCTATCAATCTAACAGAGCCATTGCATCCTTTCAAGCCTGGAGTCTCAGTGTGGGTAAAAGAGTGGAAGAAGACACCATTGGCGCCTCATTGGAAAGGGCCATATGTCGTTTTGCTATCAACCCCAACAGCAGTTAAAGTAGCAGAAATCGACTCCTGGATCCACCACAGTCGACTGAAGCCAGCAGCAGTTTCTGAGAGTCGCCCCTGGACCTCGATCGCTAATCCTGCATCACCGTTGTGACTCACGCTGTGAAGAAAAGATCCATCATCGTAAAGACTTTGCCAACCTGCTCCTGGACATCAAAGAAGAAAGAGACGTCCTCCAGTTTTGCATTATTTACATTTCAGACTCTATCAATCCTTATCTACCTACCTCAATCAACCATTACCTACCTCTATCAATCATTAGAGACTATGATCATGATGCTTACTAATTGTTTCATTCTTGCGGTAGCCCTGGGACTCTTGAGAACCACTCTTGCCTTGCCCCCTTGTGCAGCCTGTATAACCACCACCCGAACTGGAATGCAAGTCACTCAGACTCTTCTTTATCACTCTTACTATACTTGTACTAGCATAGTTAGCCAGTGTATCTATAATGGTACAGAACTGAACGTCTGTACAAAGGGAAAGACTCGTACTTGTTTCAGACCCCGACAGAATCCATCTTACTATGTCTTGGAACTGAGATGGAATGATGAAGATGGAGCCCTCGTCAACGCTACAAGTCAACTCTCTGATCCCACCCAACCTGCGTACCTGTATTTTGATGCTTGTGACTTAATTAACAGAAATAATTACTACAGGTGCGGATCATGGGAACAAGCTTACTACTATGACAATAAGTATATGTGTCCTGAAGGTGCATACAGATGGGGGATATGCACTGGAATACACTCCCCAACAACCTATAGCAAACCATCGGAAGCAGACTATTACTGTCACAAGTGGGACTGTGTGTACTATGCCACCTGGTCTGGTGGCCCTACAGGACAGACTAGAGATAATCGCAAGGCTAAGCTGGAGAGATTACCCTTACTGGAGCCTGAAAAGTGCATGCAATCCCCTACGACTTCAGATCTTCGACCTCAGCCAATGGAATGCAAGGATTTCGATTTGGCCTGCGCATAGCAGGAGGTGGAACTGATCCTGGAACCATCGTGTTCATCCAGCTGAATGTAAAGAGTCATCTTTCTTCACCTTATCGCATACATCATACCTTCCATGAGGCCATGAAGGCAGAATTTGTGGTTTCCCACGCTTCGCAGAATTTGTTCATCGAACTAGCTGGAGCTGTGGCCTCCAGCCTCCATGTCTCAGACTGTCTCTTCTGTGGAGGAACTCAGATGGGAGACCAGTGGCCTTGGGAAGCACAAGAACTGAACTATTCCATACTGTATAACCAGACTATTTGCATATAACCGCCAATGAATGGGTCCTAGCTCACTCCATAGTAGGTAAACTATGTTTTGCACGAGCGGGACCACAACTGACTGCACAAGTGGGACAGTTAGTCTGTCTGAACCAAAGATATTATAATGCCACTACTGGGAAGACATCTTGGTGGTTAGGTGCCAAAACTTCAGAACCTGCTAATCCTTTGATCATCTTTCCTCACTTGGCCAGGATATGGACAAACCTGGCATCGCATAGCACCTGGCAAGCTCCACCTGGACTATATTGGATTTGCGGAACTCGAGCATATGCTAAACTCCCTGCCAACTGGGGAGGGGCATGTGTATTAGGAACCATCAGACCTTCTTTCTTCCTCTTGCCCCTTTCCCACGGAGAACAATTGGGATTCCCTGTATATACGAGTTGACAGAAACGAGAGGCTCTGAAGATCGTCCAGTGGGACAAATGGGATGCGACCTCTGAAGAATGGCCACCGGAGAGAATTGTTTCCTACTATGGACCTGCTACCTGGGCATAAGATGGTTCTTGGGGCTACCACACTCCTGTGTATATGTTGGACCATATTATACGTTTGCAAGCTGTTGTTGAAATTATAACCAATGAAACTAGTAGACCACTAACCTTGTTAGCTAAAGAAGCCACACAGATGCGTACAGCCATTTACCAGAATCGCTTGGCATTAGATTACTTGCTTGCAGCTGAAGGAGGAGTATGTGGCAAACTTAATTTGACTAACTGCTGCTTGCAGATTGATAATGAAGGGCAGGTTGTAGAAGACATAGCCAATCACATGAGAAAGCAAACTTATGTCCCAGTCCAAACCTGGCATGGCTTGCAACTTGATGGCTGGTTTGGTTCTTGGTTTTCAGGTATGGGCGGCCTGAAGACACTTGTATTGATTGTATTCTTGATTGTGGCTGTTTGCTTATGTATCCCATGTTTCCTCCCCTTATGCTTGCGTATGTTAAACTCAACTATTGATAGAATTGTTGACCGTAAGGCCGATTCACAGATACTAGCAATGTGGCATTACTACCCTAACCCTATACCACAAAGTAATCCCTCCACCCTAGTGTGAAGTACCATATGTGATTTAATTCTCACCCTTTCTCACTTGCGGGTGCGAATAATCAAAGGGGGGAATGTGATAGGCTAAGGCCTAGAATAGCCTGTAAAAGTAGGTTACGTAGCAGAGGCCTGTATGTTAGGCCTGAGTCCCCAACCCCCACTTTAGAATATTATAGCTGAGCAGAGCTGAAAGCCAGGAGAAGTAGAAAACTGCTTTAAACTGCTTTGATAAGAATGCAAGAATTTTCTATTGAGCTTGTTATGTTATTCACAGATGTATTTCAGTATCTTGCTTTCACACAGTTTCTGTGCTGCAGAGTGACCTTGTAAGCAGAAAGTAAGGCAGAATGTATTATGTCTAGAAACTGAGCCATGGCTAGGAAGGCCTGAGCTGGGGGAACAGCTGTTAAACCCGGTCAGAGATCTCCATTGGATGGGGGTGAGGGGGCCACCGGGACCAATGAGGAGTTTGTCTGTGTAGAACTGATGAAGAAAGGTATAAAAGTTGTTGTTTTGCTGAACTCCATGCTCAGACCATTTTGAATGTGACAAGTGCCTGAGACTGTGCACAAATAAACTGGCTTGAATCTTAGTAAATAGACTCCTGGTTTTATTGGTTGCGAACACTTCGCTACAACAATCCTATCCTGCTTATAGTCAGAGAGCATCTTCTGCAGCTCAGTTCCCTTCCAAACGTCAGCAATCCTCCAAACAGACCAAGGCAAAGGCTGCGAGGCCTGCTCCAGCCCAGCAGTCTCAGCCCCCTCAGGGCCTTTGACTTTCTGCTAGAGAACTTAGCCTTCCTGGCTCTAGAAGGGCCAGAGCCCTCCACCATTCCAGGGAGGCTATGTCACTTTGCTCCCAGATGGGGGCAAATCACAGCAGAGCAGTGGACACTCTCCATCATAAGCGAGGGGTACAAACTTCATTTTTCCAGCTTGCCCCCTCTCACAAGAGTGCACCAGTTCAATTCTCCAACCTCCCTCCTCAGCCTATTAGAGCAGGAGGTTGCCACCCTTCTAGCCCAAGGGGCAGTAGAGGAAGTGCCCTCTCATCAACAGGGCACAGGGTTCTACTCCCCCTATTTCTTATCCCAAAGAAAACAGGGGGCTTCAGACCCATTTTAGATCTCAGAGAATTGAACAGATTCCTAGTCAAAGAAAAATTCAAGATGGTTTCTCTAGGAACTCTGCTGCCATACCTTCAGAGACAGGATTGGCTTTGTTCTCTAGATCTCAAGGATGCGTACACCATTGTTCTCATCCATCCAACTCACAGAAGGTTCCTTCGGTTCCTTTTCCAGGAGAAGCACTATCAATACAGAGTGCTCCCCTTTGGCCTGGCCTCTGCACCAAGGGTGTTCACGAAATGCATGGCAGTGGTTGCTGCTTTTCTGCGCACCCTGGGAATATTTGTCTTCCCCTACTTGGACGACTGGCTCATTCGAGCTCCCACTCAATCAGAGGCCAGGACTGCTCTAACCTGCACAATGTGTATCCTTCAATACTTAGGGCTGGTAATAAACATCCCAAAATTCAATTTGATCCCTACTCAGTGCCTGGAGTTCATAGGGGCACTGCTGGATACCACAAAGGCAAGGGTCTTTCTTCCCCAGGCCCGTTGCCTTCGCTTGATGCAGTTAGTTTCTCAAGCAGAGTTGAAACCCCTACTCACTGCTGGAGAGATGTTACAGTTGCTAGGCCACATGGCTTCCACCGTTCATGTGGTACCATATGCTCGCCTTCACATGAGAGCAGCTCAGTGGACTTTATTCACCCAATGGACCCAGGCATTAGGCTGCCTGTCAGACAAAATAGCAAACACAGGTCGCCTCATTTTGTCCTTCCAGTGGTGGAAGTCCCCTCATAACCTGTTGCTGGGGTGTCCTTTTCAACAGCCTCTACCCCAGGCAACTCTTACAACAGATGCTTCTCCAATGGACTGGGGAGCTCATTTTCAGGACCTCTCCACCCAGGGCATCTGGTCCCCACAGGAGACTTGTCTCCACATCAATCTCTTGGAACTCAGAGCAATCTTCCTTGCTCTACGAGTTTTCCACACCCTGCTCAGCCACAAGACAGTCCTTGTCCACATGGACAATCAGGTGGCCATGTTCTACATAAACAAGCAGGGAGGAACTGGCTCTCTGTCGCTTTGCAACGAAGCTCTGCGACTGTGGGCCCTCGCCAGAGAGCATCACATCCATCTTCTGGCAGTCTATCTTCCAGGGGTTCAAAACTCTTGGGCAGACAAACTCAGTCGAGTTCTGCTTCCACACGAGTGGTCCCTACATATGGACCAGGTGTCCAAAAGTTTTCAAATTTGGGGAACCCCGGACATAGACCTCTTTGCAAGTCCGTGGAATGCCAAACTTCCCCGGTTCTGTTCCAGAACTCCGGCTCAGGGGGCTCAGGCAAGGGATGCTTTCCTCCTTCACTGGGGTCAAGACTTCCTGTATGCCTTTCCACCCATTCCCCTAATTCCCAAAACCCTGTTCAAGCTTCAGAGAGACAGAGGCCACATGATTCTCATAGCTCCACATTGGCCAAGGCAAGTGTGGTGCCCTCTGCTTCTACATCTCTCTAAAGCTCCCTCCCTAGAGTTAGGGTCTGCTCCAGACCTTCTCTCTCAGGAGGACGGAAAGTTGTGGCATCCCAGTCCACAGTCTCTGCATCTCAGGGCTTGGTTGCTGAAGGCCTAGATCTCCAGGATCTTCCTCTTTCTCAGCAAGTGAAAGATGTTCTTCAAGCTTCCAGAAAACCTTCCACTAGACGTTGTTACGCCTTCAAGTGGAAAAGGTTTACCATCTGGTGTTCTGAAAAGGGTCTTAACCCCTGTGCCATACCTCTGGAATTGTTGCTGGAGTATCTCCTGCATCTGTCTAATGCAGGCCTTAAGACAAATTCAGTAAGAGTCCATCTGAGTGCTATTGCAGCTTCACTCAAGCCTCTAAATGGACAACCTGTTTCCTCTCAACCCCTTGTAGCAAGGTTCATGAGAGGCCTCCTTTTAACAAAGCCTCCCATTAGACCGCCACCGGTGGCTTGGGACTTAAATTTGGTTCTTGGTCAGCTTATGAAGCCGCCTTTTGAACCTTTAGCTACTACCTCCTTGAAATACCTTTCTTGGAAGGTTATCTTTCTCATTGCAATCACATCAGCACGCAGCATCAGTGAATTGCAAGCACTAGTAGCTAATCCACCTTATACAAGATTCCATCATGACAAGGTGGTCCTTAGGACTAATCCACATTTTATGCCTAAGGTGGTCTCGCCTTTTCACCTCAACCAAGAGATCTCCTACCTGTCTTTTTTCCAGGGCCTCATGCATCACCTGCAGAGAGGAATCTTCATACCCTGGACTGTAAAAGAGCTCTGGCTTTTTTCTTACCGAGGACACAGCAACATGGAAAGTCTTCCCAACTCTTTGTTGCTTTTGATCCTTCTCATTTGGGACAACCAGTCTCCAAGAGAACTCTTTCCAGCTGGATTGCCCAATGTATTTCTTTTGCCTATCAGAACAAGAACATTTCTCTGGAGGGCCATGTCACAGCTCACAATGTGAGAGCCATGGCAGCCTCAATGGCTCATCTGAACTCTGTGTCTATCGACGACATCTGTCGAGCAGCCACTTGGGCCTCGGTTCATACCTTCACAGCCCATTACTGCTTAGACAAGGACTCCTGCCAGGATGCCTTGTTTGGTCAGGCTGTTCTCTAAACACCTGTTCCATACCTAATCAACTCCTACCCACCATCCCTCAGGGGATGCCAGAGATCCAGGTGAGGAAGTGCAGCCCTGTCCCAGGGTCACACAACCTCTGGGCGCTCTCCCTGGCATCAAAAGCTAGGGAGTCCCCATATGTGAAGACTCATTCCTGCTTGTTCCTGGAGATAGCACAGTTACTTACCTGTAACAGGAGATCTCTGGGAACAGCAGGGATAAGTCTTCACAACCCACCCACCTCCCCTAGGAGTTGTCTCTCTCTCTCTATCTCTCTTCCTTTCCCTCTCTCTCCCTCTTTGTCTCAGCTATAAGTCTCAACTGAGGAGAGACAGTTGGAAAGGCGGGAAGGTAGCACGCAGGCGCTGTGGGATGCTCCCAAAAGCTTTCTGATTGGACGCTGGGGAGCATTCCCGCGCAGGCTCCGTCGGTACCGACGTACCCATATGTGAAGACTTATTTCTGCTTTTCCCAGAGATCACCTGTTACAGGTAAGTAACTGTGCTTTATGGAGTTCCATTTTTCTATGCTTAGGTCAAGGGTGTCGTATTCCTGCTGGAGTTGTGGAATGATTTAGTTTATGAATGAGTCTTTTAGAGCATTCAACAAACGCCTGGCTATGCTCTCATCTTCCATGTGTTGGGTGGGGTTATTCAGGGTCAAGGTGAAGTCAATCACATGATGATCTGACCAAGGGACCGGCGTGATTGTTGGTGTTGTGGTCTGGCCCTGTTCCACCAAGTGCATTGGAATAAAGGCCATATCCGGAGTTGTACCATGCTGGTGCGTTGGGGCGTTGATTGGCAATATTTTAGTGACTCCATGGCTTTTAGGAATGCTGCGGCTTCCTTGGTGGGTGCGGAGGTTAGGTTGTAGTCTCCTAGTACAATGAGGGGTTTGTGTTTTCTGCTGTGTGCACATACTGCTTCAAGTACCGTGGAGAGATGTTCAGTTGTGGCTCCAGGAGGCCTGTAGGTGAGGGAGATGCTTAGGTACTCACCACCCCATATGATGTAAGTCTCCTTTTCTCTGTTCCCCCCCCCTTCCCTCAAATTCCTAGTATATTTTTTATCTTTTTCTGTCCTCACTCCACCTTAATGGCTGGAAAGAGCAGTCCCTGGAGACAAGTACACTGACCTGCTGTTAGGTACCACTTCTCATCCTGCATACGTGACACAGGAGAGGGATGTGGAAGCACGGCCCCTGCCTGGCTCATTGGCTGACCAGCCAAAGAGGCAATCCTGGTGGTGCTCAGGGAACCCCTCATTCACAGCCCCCCAAGTGACCAACTTGCCCTACACAAAGATGCACTTTCTGTCCAGCATTGAACCCTTTCTGTACTGTCTTGTGTGACTGATTGTATTTCACCTTCTTTCTCTGCACGTGCCTTGTTCACCTTCTATCTCTGACTTGGCCAGTCATGCAAAGTTCTCCTATGGAGAAGACAAGGCGCAGTGTCTGCTGCTGGTGCTCTTACTGTGTGCCTAGTTAGCCTGACCTCTTGGGAGCTGTTAATGCTGTATCTCAGGCCTAACTGGACCTTGGATGGGACCCATGTGGCACCTGAGTGTGGGCTTTCTGCCTGGCAATCCATGACAGTACTGCTGTATCACAGGCCACACTAGGAAGTGGTCCTTTTGAAAGGCTCTTGAGAAATGTGATATTGAAAGCTTAATGTTCAGTACTGTTCTAAATTTCTTTATATTTTCTTTTAGTCTTTGAAGAAATTGAACCATGCTAACATAGTGAAGCTGAAAGAGGTTATTAGAGAGAATGATCATCTTTACTTTGTATTTGAATACATGAAGGAGAATCTGTACCAACTAATGAAAGACAGGTATGTGTGCTAATTTTAACTTATCGTCTGCAGAGCACAAGCAGGATTTGTATTTGGTACAATGAGGAAATAAAAATAATTAACCCATTTGTGCTTAGTGGAATTTCCACTGTATTTCCAGATTTCATATGATTTTGCATAACACAGTTCACTCGTTTGCAGTAGAGAGCTGTGAGTACCTCTATCCCAGGTCTGCATTCCCTTTATATCCTGTACATTTTGTGGGACTTTGTGACAGCCACTGAACTTGATACATTTATACATTTTTTTTCTCTTTGGAGTCTCCTTGGGAATATATGGTGTCATTTTATGAATCTTTTTGCATGTGTAAAGCCTGTCTTATATGTGGAAAAGGGCTTATATAAAATTATCCAACCCATATGAATGTAAAATGTACATACATGGAGTGTACATGATCTGTATTTACCGCTAATAAAGGATCGAACTACCATCCTCAATACCAATCACTAATTACTGGTTGGTATTGAGGGTGGTAGTCCCTCGATCCTTTATTAGGGTAAATCCCTAAATTTTACCTTAAGATAAAAACGGAGCAACATGCTACGAGAAGGGGAGGTTTTTCTTCCTTCCTTCCAGGCGTGCGTTCCAACAAAAAATTTGTAGAATTCTTAGGTTCCTCTTTTTTCTTAGTGTAGTTCATAAGTGGAGGAAACTAATAGGTTAGTGGAATTAGTTATAGGACATGATTATTGGCACCCTTATAAACAATTCAAATCAGTTTGAACAGAAGAACCACATTCCCACCACAGGTAAAAATTAGATACACCCGTGGTCAACTGTCAGTACTCAACATGACTTGAATCAACCAATGAAATGATAGCTCTAATGTTTAAAATGGCCACACTCACTCCCTGTTCCATTTTCACAATGATAAAGACAAGAGAGATGCTTGAGACCATCAGAAAAGACATTATCACCAAACATCAAACTTCAAAAAGTTACAAGGCCATCTCCAAAGACCTTGGGATTCCTGTGCCTACAGTTTGCAATGTTGTTAAGAGGTTTTCTGCTCATAGAACTGTCAAGAACCTCCCAGGACATAGTGGGAAGAGGACAATCAATCCAAGAAGTCTTTGAAGGTTAGTGTGAACTGTTGGAAAAACACCACATACAACATCCAAAGAGCTTAAGGCTGACCTGGAGCAATCTGGTGTGGTGGTTTCAACCTACACCATACGCCTCGCACTAAACAAAGAAAGACTTCAGGGGTGAAGGCCAAGGAGGACCCCACTGCTCAAAGACAGACCTAAAAGGTACATCTAATCTTTGCCCAAACCCACCTTGAGAAACCACAATCCTTTTGTGAAAATATTCTGTGGACAGACTAAACCAAACTTGAGCTCTTTGGCAATGCAGGCCAGCAATACATGTGCAGGTGAAGAAATGAAGATTATAAGGAAAAAACACCCTTCAGTTACATATGGTGGAGGTTCCATAATGTTGTAGGGCTGTTTTGCTGCCTCAAGAACTGGAGGCCTGGAATGTATTAAAGGAATCATGAAGTCAGAGGACTACCAAGGTATTTGGGAGTGAAATGTGCTACTTAGTATCAGAAAGCTTAGGTCTGGGTCGAAGGTCATGGGTCTTCCAGCAGGACAATGACCCAAAACATGCATTCAAAAGTACAAAAGAATGATTAAAAAGGAACAAATGGACTGTTTTAAACTGGCTAGCATTGAGTCCTGATCTCAATCCAATTGAGAACCTTTGTAAAGAGCTAAAATCTGCCATTGGTATGAAAGTGGAAAATCCAGGAATGCTCCCATCTGTTCAGCTTACTCTCCCTGTCCACCCCCGCTCCACATCAGGGGGATATGTTCAGGTATAAGCCACCGAAGATCGGTGATCAAATGCTGATACTGGGGCCAATGAGTAGCATTCCTGAATTTTTCACTTACATACCATTTGACCCTATGGGGTTAGACCAGGCCATTGATTGGATGACGCTAATCTGATTCTGACGTTTTAATTGTTTTGCATTTACCTGCCATTGGTAGATTCTGCACGTGACCATTGGACACCTGTTATAAAATGAGCTATTTTTTAGCTGTATTGTTGGCTTAGTGACTGCTTACAGCTGATGGGAATAGCAGTGCTTTTGGATCGTTTAACTGAGCTGGTAAT
The DNA here is from genome assembly GCA_033557465.1 of Ichthyophis bannanicus. Taxonomy (NCBI): domain Eukaryota; kingdom Metazoa; phylum Chordata; class Amphibia; order Gymnophiona; family Ichthyophiidae; genus Ichthyophis; species Ichthyophis bannanicus. The sequence goes on along the minus strand of CM066033.1, from coordinate 1,139,989,659 downwards.
GCTTGGAAGATAATTTATTCCTGATATCCCTGATGCAGATGCTCATTGAAGCACTATATTGTGTCAGATATGTTTATAACTTTGTGTGACTTTATTTATTGAAAGAAAATTTGGAAATATCCTTTTTTGAAAACTTTTCTTGGTTATGAACTGCCCATTTGGATACAAATAAGTTTTGGGCTTTATGGACCGATGATGACATCTGAATGTATCTGGCGTTGTGGCCTTACGTTTCTTGGGCTTTTTTTTGCTAGAAACGTTACTTGCTTATATTACAATATTTGAGGTCCTTTAAAACAACATTGTGTTCATTAACTCTTCAGGGTATTGTGTGTATGCTTGTACAGTCAAACCTCGGTTTTCGGTTGCCCCGGTTTTCGTCGGTTTCGGTTTTCGACGTCTTTTCAGACTGAGATCTTGTCTCGGTTTTCGTCTATCGCCTCGGTTTTCGTCCTGCAATACACGCTTGCCTGCCCAGTCCCGGCAGCACTACCCCCCCCGGACTCACCGATCGCGTGTTGAAATGCGAAAGTCAGGTGAGCAACATCCTCGAGCCAGAGTCAGAGATGCAAGGTTTGCAGAGAGGAAGGCCCCGATCTCTCCACCGCCTGCCTGTTCTCTGGAGCGCCCCCTCAGGCTCGGAGGTAGCAGGGTAGCAGGAGATGTTGAATGGGTAAGCAGGAGATGTTGAATGAATGTGGCAGGCAGTTCTTTCTCTTGCGGGGTACGCTGTTGAGACGGAGTCAGCGATCAGATTAGTGTCCTACAGTATCTGTGTGTTTGCTGTGCTGTGGACGATCGGGCAGCTGAGAGAAGTGACAGGAGCTGTTCTACTGCTGGCTGAGTTATTCTCTATAAAATGTATTTTTTGTCAATATTTTTGGGTGTCTGGAACGGATTAATTGAATTTACATTATTTCTTATGGGAAATCTTGCTTCGGTTTTAGTCCGTTTCGGTTTTAGTCAGACTTTTTTGAACGGATTAATCATGAAAACCGAGGTTTGACTGTATATCTATAACCCTGTTTATTGAAACTTTGTTTTTGCTAATTGGCCTTTATAAAGCAGGTACCTTTTTGGACTGTTCGTTTAGGTGTTCTATTATAAAATCAGGTTCATAGAAGGCAATCTGTGTATTGCAGCAGGTGCAAAGTACATGTGGTTATTTCAAAATGAAATCTCAATACATGTTTTACCTCCCTGACTTTACCGTGCCTCCATGAATAAAAGCGCATATGTTGTTTCACCCACTTTGTGCTATTGTCACTGCTTATATTATCTCTGTATCACACACATGTTGCTACCCATGTACATGTTTCATACTCCCTACACTACCTTATGACTTCACAAGAATCTGGTTAAAACTACGTAAGAGGCAAACCAGAATATCAAACTTCCTTCCTAGGGTTGCTTCTATTTCCTGATCTGAGAGAGGGAGCTATGCAACAATTTCCATGTATTGAGAAGATGGCATGGGATTTTCCAACCTACCTTTGGTGCAATGTTCAAATAGTTGTTCTGGTCCTAGAAGAAATTAGATCATTTGTAGACTGACATTTTTAATTGGACAAACTTGAAACTATATAAATGCCAAGAAAAGGGACCTAGTTGATAATGATGTACAGTTTCTGGCGATGGTTAATATTAGTCTAATTGTAAGTATTGCAACCCGCAAAGCAGTGACATAGCAGGACTGATATTTTGGTAGGGCCTGGGATTAACTTGGGTGAGCACAAGACAGTGAAAATTGTTAACACCACCTCTAGTTCGCCTTTCATGTCACTATTCTCTTGTCACTGATTGGGTGGGCCTAATGCCAAAGTGGAGTGGCCATGGTCCCTCAGGCCTACCCTTGGCTATACCCCGTTGCAAAAAAACTTTTGTTCACATATCAAAAAGGTCAACCATAGAATAGAGCAGATAATTTATACCTTACAATTTTTTTGTCGGATTGAGTGTCAAGAGAGGGAAAAGACCATTCTCCTGTGACAAACCTTCCTTTTAATTAATTTTTATTATAAGCAATTGAAATTCAAATTTCATTAAAAACACAAAAGCACTTAGCTTGCATATTACCAGTGTAGCAGAGCAGCAAGGCATTCCATACAACATAGCACCACGTTTCAAGCTCTCTCAACTCTTTCAAAAGCTCTGCATCAAGTAAGAACATAAGAACCTAAGAAATGCCTTACTGGGTCAGACCAAGGTCTATCTAGCCCAGTATCCTGTTTCCAACGGTGGCCAATTCAGGTCACAAGTACGTAGCAGGTTCCAAAAGAAGCACACAGGTTCTATAATGCTTGTCCTGGGAAAAGCACTGGATTTCCCAGATCCTCTTTAATAATGGCTTATGGATCGTTCCTCCAGGTATTTGCCCAAACATTTTTTAAACCCAGCTACACTAACAGCTTTTACTACATCCTCCGGTAATAAATTCCAGAGTTTGATTACGTATTGAGTAAAAAAATATGGTCTTTTATTAGTCTTAAATGGGTTGCATTGTAATTTCATTGTGTGTCTTCTAGTCTTTCTGTTTTGTGATGGCGTAAACAACCAATCTACGTTTACTCGGTCCACTCCATTTATTAAATTTATTGACCTCTATCATATCCCCTCTCAGCTGTCTCTTTTCCAACTTGAAGAGCCACAGCCTTTTAAGCCTCTCCTCATAGGGGTATCCTTCCATCCCCTTTACCATTTTTGTTGCTCTTCTCTGTACTTTTTCTAATTCAGCTATATATTTTTTAAGATATGGCAACCAATTGCAAACAATATTCAAGGTGCAGTTGCATCATAGCATGATACAGAGGCATTATAATATCCTTTGTTTTCTCCAGGAACAAGCAGGAAGTCAGTCCTCACTTATGGGCGATGTTAGCACCGACGGAGCCCGCGCGGAGCAATTCCCAGCTTTTAAAGAAAGCCTTTGGGATTGCTGCCATGCATAGGTGGTCCTCTTCCTGCCCAAAGGTGCCATCTTGCTCAGTCTCCCTTTTTCCGTGGAGCCCTTTGGACGCACGTCCTCGTCCCTTGGAAAAAGTGTTAATTTTTTCGGCTTCTGCCCTGCTATTTTTCCAGGTGCACCGGTCCTCTACCCATCCTTCCCCTGCTCTTCCTCTTTTTGAGCAAAGGGGGACGTTTTTTGTAGCATTTTTCCCTTTTGCGGGCTTCGTGCCCTTTTTTCCCCCAACTGCTGGCCGCATGGGTCTTTGACCTTGCGGGGGCTCTTTTTGTCCCGATGGCCACCAGTTTCAAAAAATGCGACAGGTGCTCCAAGAACATGTTGCTTACTGACACCCATGACTGTTGTCTCTGGGGTCTCGGGGCTGACCATGATCCGGAGTTCTGTTTGCTTTGTAAGAAAATGTCCTCCAAGGCCCTGCTAAGTCATAAGCAGAAGTCCGACGACATTTTCCATAAGGCCATCTCGGAATCCCTGGTGGCACCACTGGTCGTCTCTCTGCAGGTGGGATCCTCCACCTCAGCCTCGTGCTCAAGGCGGCATGCCGACCAGGGGTCCCCTGAAGTGAAGCAGACACTCGGCGAACGACCGCCTTCCTGCTGGTGGACCTGCAGACCGCCTCCGAGCCCTGGAGGCTCAGGTTCAGAACAACACTTGGGTCACGGCCTGGACTATGCTGCGCCTCCTGGGGCACATGGCCTCCACCATCCATGCCTTTATGCATATACGGACGGTCCAGTGGTGCCTCAGTGCTCAGTGGAGCCTGGCCTCAGGTCACCTCAGAAATCCCATTCAGATCTCCCACAACCTTCACAGGTCTCTGGACTGGTGGCAGGACCCCCGCAACTTCCTCCAGGGGCTGCCCTTCTAAAGCCCACAGCACGAGCTCGTCCTGACGATGGATGCCTCCCTGCTGGAGTGGGGAGCCCACTGCGGTGCATTCAGGGGTGATGGTCACCTGAAGAGTCCCAACAGCAAATAAACTTGCTCGAGCTTCGGGCGGGCCGATGGGCCCTGAAGGCCTTCGAGGACCATCTGAAAGGGAAGTCGGTACTCGTGCAGATCGACAACCGAGTAGCGATGTTTTACATCAACAAGGAGGGGGGGCACATGCTTCCGTCTCCTCTGCCAGGAGGTGGTTCTCTTCTGCTCCTTTGCCTTCTGTCGGGGGATGACCCTATGAGTGGTCTACTTTCTGGGCCACGAGAACGTCCTCATGGACAAACTCAGCAGGATCCTCAGCCCTCACAAGTGGCGGCTGGACCCGGAGATGGCCGGCCTTTTGTTCCATTGATGGGGGACCCCGACAGTGGACCTGTTTGCCAGTCTGACAAACACGCAGCTCCCCCTCTTCTGCGGACCAATCCCGCACCCGAGCAGGGAGGCCCCGGATGCATTCCTCTTGAGCTGGACCTCCAGACTCCTTTACGCGTTCCCTCCCACTCCTCTCATTGTGAGGACACTCCACAAGGTTCAGCGGGAGCGAGCATCTGTGATCCTCATCGCTCCCTCATGGCCTCGACAGCCATGGTTCCCACTCCTGCTCTGGCTCGCGTCCGAGCCACCAGTTCCCCTGGGTTGTGCCCCGGGCCTGCTAACGCAGGAGAGAGGGCGGGTGTTCCACCCGAACCTGGCCTTGTCCCTCACATCCTGGCAGCTGAACGGGTATCCCTAGCCCTGCTGGACCTCCTGGAGGAGGTCGAGGAAGTCCTCCTCGCGTTAAGAAAGGACTTGACAAAATGAGCTTACACCTTCAAGTGGCGACACTTCTCGGTCTGGTGCTCTGGGCTCCAGATCAACCCGTTCTCTTGTCCTACCCGATGGGTCCTCCAGTATCTCCTCCACCTCACGAAGGAGGGGCTGAAGTCAAACTCGGTCACGGTGTACTTGAGCGCCATCTCGGCGAATCACCTCCCCATCAAAGGCAAACCCCTCTCGGAGCAGCCCTTGGTCTCCCACTTTATGCGGGGTCTCTTGCTTTCCAAGCCTCCCATCCGGCCTCTCCTGGTGGAGTGGGACCTGAATGTAGTGCTCAAGCAGCTTATGCGTTCACCCTTCAAGCCGATGGTGATGTGCCCGCTTCGGCACCTATCCTGGAAGTTGGTCTTCCTGGTGACTTTGACCTCGGCCCGCCGAGTCGGTGAGCTCCAGGCTCTTATGGCTGATGCCCCTTACACCAGGTTCTACAGCAATAGGGTAGTCCTCTGTACCCACCCCAAGTTCCTACCGAAGGTTGTCTCGGATTTCCATCTCAGTCAGGAGATAGTCTTGCCAATCTTCTTCCCAAGACCCCATGCCGACCAGGCATCGGCGGTTTTGCATACACTCAGCTGCAAGAGGGCTCTTGCTTTCTATCTGCAGCGCACCCAGCCTCATCGCAAGTCTGGCCGGCTGTTCGTGTTCTACGATCCCAATCGCCTGGGGCAGGCATTCACAAAATGCATGCTCTCCATCTGGGTGGCAGACTGCATCACCTTTGCTCATGTGAAGGCGGACGCCCAGCTGGATCAGCGGGTCACCGCACACTGCGTCCGAGCCAAGGTGGCTTCGGTAGCTTCGCTGCGCTCTGTGCCGCTGACAGACATCTGCTGGGCTGCAACCTGGTCTTCGGTGAATACCTTTGCACTACTGCTTAGAGAGGAAGTCCCATCGAGACAGCGCCTTCAGCCATGCTGTATTCCATAATCTCTTTTGGTTATAAGCAACTCCTGCCCTCCGACCCTTCTCGATGGCTACTGAGGGTTTCGCCCTGGGGACCCATGGACTCGGGCGCTTTCGGGCATGGGCATCGGCTTCTGCTCACGACCTCACGGAGGTGTTTTTTTTTGGTTACAGGTTCGGTAGCCTGTAACTGGCGAGTCCCATAAGTGAGGACTGACTTCCTTCTTGTTCCTGGAGAAAGCATAGTTACTCACCTGTAGCAGGTGTTCTCCAGGGACAGCAGGAATAAGTCCTCACTACCCTCCCACCTCCTCTGATGAGTTGCTGGATTTTTATCCTTCCCTTGCCATCTGCTTGGTAGGGCTCGAGCTAAGGGACCTGACTGAGCAAGATGGCACTTTTGGGTGGAAAGAGGACCACACATGTGTGGCAGCAATCCCAAAGGCTTTCTTTGAAAGCTGGGGAATTGCTCTGCGTAGGCTCCATCGGTGCCAACGTCACCCATAAGTGAGGACTGATTCCTGTTGTCCCTGGAGAACACCTGTTACAGGTGAGTAACTACGCTTTATTCGCCATTCCTTTCCTTATGATTCCTAGCATTCTATTTGCTTTCTTGGCCGCCGCTGCACACTAGGCAGAGGGTTTCAATGTATTATCCACGATGATGCCTAAATCTTTTTCATGGGTGGTGATTTCTAAGGTGTTACCTTGCATTGTGTAAGCATAGTTTGGGTTGTTCTTTTCTAGGTGCATAACTTTGCACGTGTCCATATTAAATTTCATCTGCCATTTGAACATCCAGTCTTCCACTTTTTCAAGATTCTCTTGCAATTTTTCACAGTCCTTCTGCATTTTTACAACTTTTAATAATTTTGTGTCATCTGCAGATTTGATCACCTCACTCATTTGTTATTCCTGTTTTCAGGTCATTTTATAAATATGTTAAAAAGCAGCAAACACAGCGGTACTCCACTATTCACCTTTCTCCATTGAGAAAATTAGCCATTTAACCCTACTCTCTACTTTCTATCTCTTAACAAGTTCCTGATCCTCAATACTGCATTGTCTACATTCCACGATTTTAATTTCCCCAAGAGTTTCTCATGAGGGATCTTGTCAAAGGCTTTCTGAAAATCCAGATACACTATATCAATCAATTCACCTTTGTCTACCTGCTTATTCACACCTTCAAAAAAACATATCAGATTAGTAAGACAAGACTTTCCTTGGCTAAATTCATATTGGCTTTCTCCCATTAAACCATGGCATATTCAGTACTTTTATTATTTATAATGGTTTCTAATATTTTGCCTTGTACTGACGTCAGGTTCACTGGTCTGTAGTTTCCTGGTGCAATAAAGCCTTATTATGATGAGCATCTGACGTCACTCCCAGCTGTGAAAATGCCCCACCTCTTTTTCTAAAAACAGCCAATCCTCCATGGAAATATGGTGACTGAATTCAATTAGTTCAAATGATTAAAGGAGACTTTACCAATCCTGTTCTAAATTATGTTCATGGTGGTTGACAATTCGTAAATTAAAAATCAAACTTAGCTGCAGCCATTGAAGGTGGGCTACTCAGTCCCCTTTACGGGGATCACAAGGGACTGAAAATCCTGAAAAGTATGATGAAACTCCACACAGTGTGAAATAATTGGAGCTGATAAAGTTGTCATATTTATCCGAGAAGAATGCTCACCCAGGCAAATCTTGATTGATCTAGTGGTACTACCCACATATTTTAAACCACAAGGGCAGATCAAAAGGTAGACCACAATTCCGATAGACATGTAGTATGCCAATGCGTGTGATAACATCTACTGGTGCGATGATCTGTCCATTCAGGGTCTGATATTATAGACTCACACAACTCCCAAAAGAAAATGATCAGGATTATCATGACGGGTAGGAGCACATTCAATAATAGATGCTGAATGCATAACCATATCTCAGATATTGCAGTCTCTGGTATATGCATTTATTAAGTCTTTACAGAAACATCCATGTAGGCCAAGTATCGACCTACAGATAACAGACCAAAGAAGAGACCAAACCACGAATCTCCTTGAAGTCCACAGACATAAAGCAGCCAGTATGTAAGAAACATGCCATTGCACCTTTTCCATATACAGATCTACCTTATAGAACTCCCTTCTGGCTAATCTCAGAGCAACGACTGACCTGAAGGACATCAGGAAGATGCTAAAAACACACATATTCCAGGAATGTTACAGGACAAACTGCTAATCTCCCTCACACCCAAATGCCTAAAACACACCAAAAACTGGACTCTATAACTATAACTTCTGAAATGTAAATAGTTAACAGCCCAGGGATCAGACATTAATTACTTAACTGTCTATAAGGTTAGACTGTAAATAGTTTTTGCACAAGGATTCAAATTGCATCTAACTTGTTAGTTGTGCCATGTTCTATGTAACTTCTGTTGCTATGTTCGATGTAAACCGCCTTGATACCACAGAAAGGTGGTATAAAAGAAATGTTAAATAAATATAGAAAAGGAAGGACACCCACCACACAATCTTGATCAACTGCAGTGGGAGATTCTAAAAACAAAGCCCTATTGGGATCCAAAAGCCATGCATGATGAATATATTAAGCACGTTTATAAGCTTTTGAAATAACTTTTTTGGGGTAACCATGAGCGATCAATCTTTGGCACAAGTCATCAGCATGCATTTGAAAATCAGCCATGTATGAACAAATTCTTCTCAAGTGAAGAAACTGACCAAAAGGAAGATCTCGACGTAGAGGTCCAGGATGATGACTATGGAATCTCAAAAGAGTATTCCATTGTACTGGCTTGCAATATAGTGTTGACTTCAGGAATTTCAGTGGCGGGTTATAGATTGTCCCTTGTGAGCCCCGTAAAGGGGATTGAGTAGCCTGCCTTCAATTGCTCGAGCAACATTGGATTTTTAATTTATGAACTGTCAAACCCCATGGACTTAATCTAGAACAGAATGGTCAAGTCTCCTTTAATCATTTGAATATTTGAATTCAGCCATCGCATTTCCATGGATGATTGGCCATTTTTAGGCAAAGAGGTGGGCATTCTCTCAGTTCAAGGTGATGTCAGGCGCACATCAGAATATAAATTCAGAGCAGAGTTGAGTTAAGATTTTGGTTTAAATCATGCACTCTGATGTCAAACTCTGGAATTTGTTACCTGAGGATGTAGTAAAAGTTGTTAGTGTAGCTGGGTTTATAAAAGGTTTGAACAAGTTCTTTATCTTTATCTTCTTTATCTTTATCTTTATTAAAATTTGATATACCGCTGTGGCAAAGCATTAAGCGGAGTACAATAAAATTGATTAGCACCACAATCCAAGAAACAGAACGCCAAAATTAGGACAGGAAAGAGGGTTAAAGAAAAGTGAACAAATCAGATTAGAAACACTGAACAATAACTCATAATAGGTTGGACACAACTTATTTTAACAGTGAATAACAAATCATAACAAATCATTCCTGGAGGAAAGGTCCATAAACCATTATTAAAAGGGACCCAGGATATCACTGCTTAACCTAATACAAGCATTGAGGAAACTGCTAGTTACTTATGACCTAGATTGGCCACTGTTGGAAACAGGTTACTGGACTTGATGGACCTTGGTCTGACCCAATATGGCATATCTTGTTTACCTGATGCAGAGTTTTCAAGAGTTGAGTGAGCTCGAAACATGCTGCTACATCGTATGGAATGCCTCGCTGCTCTGCTACACCGGTGTTTTGCAAGCTTAATGCTTTTTTTTTTTTTTATTATTTAAGTTTTTATTAACAACTTTTTCATATACATTAGCAACTTTGCCCTGTACATTACTATCCACCGTTACACATACAGCAGACACATCCTTCCCATGTACCTTACTATCAACTTATCAACTTTTCACATACAACAAAACATTCCTGTCCCATCTCATTCAATAGGGCTAGCCAGCATCTTACATCAAGCTTCATACCTGCAGTCCCCCCCTTTCCCCTACCCCTAAGTAAATCTTGGGTCAAGAAATACACTCTGGGAATTAACCAACCTAATAATTCACCATCAACTTGTGCAGAATAGCCTTACCCCGCCCCTTTCGACTATCCCTTACAGCCCTTAAACTGGCAAGGTTAAGTCCTCCCTCACCCCCTACTCTCCCTCCCCATCACCCCCCCTAACCCTCCCTCTCCCCCCTCTCTCATATAGCCATTTCCAGACCCCCGCCCACCGCTTCTCCACTTGTCCCCCTCTGCCCCCCCTCTCCCCCGTCATTTTATACATTGCATATAGAAAAGACACTCTTCCTGCATAGCTAGCTATGGAAGGCAGATTCGGCCGCTTCCAGTACCATGCGATTTCACTCCTTGCCGCTGTCACACAGTACCAAATAATTCTCCAGTCCCCTTCCCACCTCCCATCCGGTTTATGCAGAAGACACATTTCAGGACCAAACACAATACTCGCCCCCATCATTTTATTAATGCACTCCCCTATTTTATGCCAATACTCTCTCACCACTGGGCACGTCCACCACATATGGAACCAAGAGCCCCGCTCCCCACACATCCGCCAGCAATCATTCGTCGGACGCACTCCAGCCCGGAACAATCTCTCCGGTGTTAGGTACCATCTAGTCAACACCTTATAGGCATTCTCCCGCAGGGATGTGGAAATGGAAAACCTAGCTAAACCCAGTACTAACACCTCCCACTCTTCCACCCCCCACTCCACCCCTAAATCCTTTTCCCACTCTTCCATATACTTCAGCTTCCTTTCCCCTCTGGCAGTCAGGCCTCTATAAATCCTAGAGAGCATCCCTTGTTGCCCCATGGAGCCCAAACAGGCCCCCTCGAACCACTCTCCTCCCCCCCTTCCTCCCTGCTCCCTCCCCTTTTTCCGAATCACCGAGCACATCTGCAGATACGCGAACCGATCCGACTCTCCTAGTCGGTATAAATCGCGCATTCCCTCAAATTCTCTACACTGTGTCCCAACCACTAGCTGGGGAGCCTGTGTCAGGCCCTGCGCCTCCCATCTCCGGAGTACGGCCACCTTCGGGCCTATGCCTTCCGCACAACAGGCCTGTAGGGACATGGTGGGCGACCATTTCTTTTCTCCCACCATTCTCCGCCGATACCTGCTCCACATCTGCAGTGTATGTCATACTATCGGGTGCTGACCTCTTTCTCCTCCCCCCTCCCATACTATCCGTTCTAATTCCCCTGGGCGATACCCGTCCACCTCCATCCGCACCCATTGTTTATGTGGTTCCCGCAGCCACGCATAGACGGCGCGCAATTGCGCTGCCGCATAGTACAATCTAAAGTTGGGCATCCCCATCCCCCCCCTCTCCCACCGGCACCTGCGTCGTTCTGGCCGCTACCCGTGGCCTCTTCCCCCCCCCAAATAAATCTCTCTACCTGTTGCTGCACCCGTCGTAGCCTAGTGGTTGGGGCAAGGTACTTCAGGCCGGAAGGTCGGTGGTTCAAATCCCACTAGAGGACAGCAACCTTGGGCCGGAAGGACTGGGGTTTCTAGTCCCACAGGTGCTCCTTGTGGTCTTGGGCAAGCCACTTAACCCTCCATAGCCCATGTTCCCTGTAAAATAGTTATCTCCAAGTTATAATACCCTGTTCAATGTAATTTCAGTTTGTTCAATGTAAACCGCACTGATGCAGAATAGCGCGGTATATAAGAGAATGTAAATAAAAAAATAAAAAAATAAAGTGCTCTTCGGGGTATCGGTATAGGCAATACCTGAAAGAGGAATAGGAATTGGGGTAGAAGCATCATCTTCACCGACGCCAGCCTCCCAAACCACGAATAGTACCCTCGACTCCAACCCTGCAATCGCTCCTCTACCTGCGCTACCAGTTTCTGATAGTTCAACGCATATAAGGCCTCCAAATTCCGCCCCAACTGTACTCCAAGATACCTAATCGACGTCTGCGCCCATTTAAATGGAAAACGCCGCTGCCACATCCGCTGCTCCCCCTCCTCACCTACTACTCGTAATATCTCCGATTTCCCCCAATTAATCCGAAACCCCGCCTTCTCGCCGTATTTCTGTATCTCACTCATCACTGCCTGAAGCGTTTCTCTGGGGTTCGTGATAGTCAATAAGATGTCGTCTGCGAAGAGGGAGATTTTGTATTCCTGACCTCCCACCCTCACCCCCGCCACCTCGGGATTGGCCCGCAACCTTGCCGCTAAGGGCTCGAGGGATAGCGCAAATAGTAACGGGGATAACGGGCAGCCCTGCCTAGTCCCCCGTTCCAAGGGGAAGAATTCAGAATAGCCTCCATTTACTCGTACACATGCTTTTGGGCTAGTATACAGAGCCTCTATCCATTGCACAAACCCTGGCCCAAACCCAAATTGGTCCAATACGGAGTATAAAAATGACCAAGACACTTGGTCAAAGGCCTTTTCAGCATCCAATGAGACCAATAGAGTCTCCTGCCCCCGCTTTTGGGCCAACCATATCACATTCAACACTTTCCGTATATTGTCGGCCACCTGTCGGCCTGGCACAAACCCCGCCTGGTCGGCATGCACCAGTTTCCCCAAATGCTTATTAAGTCTAGTAGCCAGTACTTTTGCCAGCAGCTTCGCATCTACATTTAATAAAGAAATGGGCCGGTATGACGCACACTCCTGAGGATCCTTCCCTTCCTTATGGATGAGGGTAATACCAGCCCATCCCATGGTCTCCGCCCATTTCCCCCCCCTGCGTGGTCCATTAAACATCATAGTCAATGGCTGTACTATTTGGCTACTAAACTGTTTATAGAAACGCGCCGTTATGCCGTCAAGCCCCGGGGCCTTGCCGGCCTTTAATGCCTTAATGGCCTGCAGGACTTCCTCTGGTTGGATTTCCCTATCTAGCCCTTCCTGCTCATCCGCCGTCAATACCGGAAGCCCAGCTCCTCTCACATACTCCCAAGTATCCCCCCGCGACCCCTCCTCGCGAGCCTTATATAAATTTCTGTAGTAGGCCACGAATTCTCTCTGATGCGCCTAACATCTCGCACCCCTTCCCCCCTGCTCTTAATCTGAGAGATCCTATTCCATTCCCTCCTCTTCTGCAACTGCCTCGCGAGATATTTCCCCACTTTATTGCCCCCTTCGAAGAATCTCTGCTTCAACAGCTTTAGGCGAAACTGTATCTGTTCTGCCTCTATTGCATTAACTTTAGCGCGGAGTTCCAAGACTGTCCCTCTATGCCGTCCTCCCCCCTCCTGCATATCCCTCATCTCCGCCTCACGTAGTTGCTGCCGCAACTTCTCCTCGCGTTCTGCCCTCTCCCTCTTAATGCGTGCCCCCCACTTAATGAACACCCCCCTTACCACCGCCTTAAAAGCATCCCAAAGCACTCCCTCGTTTACATCACCTCCCCCATTCTGCCCAAAATACTCTGGAATTAGATTCCGTAATTCAGTTACCACCCTCACATCCTCCAGTAGACCCTCATTCAGTTTCCAAAATTGTCGGCCCTTATCTTCCCCAGCCACCCTCACTTGTACCACCACTGGGGCGTGGTCGGACCAGGTAATCGGATCTATTTCCCCTCCCATGATCCTCCCTGCTAGCTCCTTCCCTACCCAAATTGCATCTAATCTAGAATACGTCCCATGGGGTGCTGAGTAGAAAGTAAATTGCCTTCGGCCCGGATTAAGCATCCTCCACACATCAAGCAAACCATTCTCCTGAACAAATTTCTGATAGTTCTTCCTATCCGCCCCCCTCCCTTCTCGGTGGCCCGTCGTATCTCTGCCCACCTCCCAGGCCAGATTAAAATCCCCCCCACAAACCATCACCCCCTCCCCCATTACCGCTACCTGCTCGCTCAAATCTTTCCAGAACTCTGTTTGAGCTCCCGTAGGGGCATACACATTCACCACACAGAACCATTCCGCCCCTGCTTCACTCGCAACAATAGATATCGACCCCCTTTATCCCGGGATATCAGCTGGACCTCAGTTTGTACTTCCCCCTTAATAAGGATCGCGACCCCGCCTTTCTTTTTCTCTTTAAGATTAGAAGCGAATAGGCGATGCTTATACCCCCTGGGTTGCACCAGTGCCTCGTGCTGTTTCTGTAAATGTGTCTCCTGCAGCATTACTATATCAGCATTGTGTCTTATTAATTCTTTATACAATTTCTGTCTTTTCCATGGTGAATTTAATCCTTTAACATTCAACGTTAACATTTTCAATTCCCCTCCTACTCCTAATCCCCCCCTGCCATCCCGCTTACTCTGCCTCTTCCCCCTTCCCCCCCTCCCCCCTCCCCCCCCTTCCCCCCCCTCCTCCCCCCTTCCCCCTGCCTTCCTCCCCCCTCCCCCCTCCCCCCTCTCCCCTCTCAGACGTCTCCACTGAGGAGACTCGACTTCCATATCAGTGACCCCTTCCACCTCACCACCAAATCTTCCCCCATAGCCCCCCTACTCCCATCCCCCCTCCTCAGCCCGCTCTCCCGCTAGTCCTTCTCCCTCCTATCCCCCCCCACTCCCCTCCCCTCTAAGCTCCTCACTTCCCCCCCTGTACATTACCTACCTCTCCCTCCCTTCTCCCTGTAACTTATTAGCCCATCTTCCCCTCCCCCCAAACCTGTCAACCAACATAATTAAAGATACCAGTCCTTTGGTGAAATATCACCACTCAGCCAGTCTCTTGCTCTGATGCCGGACTCCGGTGACCCCCTTTAGACGTCCTGGCCAATCTCCGGCCGCTCGCTCTCTGCCATTTCGCACGTTCCGTCTTGCCTGGTCTAGATTCCGGACGCGAAGAAGCAGCGGCACTATCAGATATCTCAGGTAGCTGTTCGGCTCCCAACTCTCTCAAGGCTTCCCAAGCCTCCGCGCTGGATCGTACCGTCCGTGATCTCCCTTTCACCGTGATCAGTAGGCCAAAAGGGAATAGCCACTTGTAGCGCAGGTCTGCTCTCCGCAAGTAGGCCGTTACTTCTCTAATCTCCCTCCTGCGTTGCAGCGTTCCCTGGGACAGGTCTTGATATAACTCCACTTTGTGTCCCTCCCATTGGAAGCTCCGCAACTTGCGGTTGGCTCCGAGCAGAAGTTCCTTGCTTTTGTAAGAGCTCAGGCATACTACTATGTCTCTTGGCCTATTGTCTCGTATGGGCCCCAGGCCTCTATGTGCACGTTCAATGTTCAGGCGGGGAACCTCCACTTCCTCCCCACTTCCCGCTTCCACCAGGAGACTTTGGAATATTTCGTAGGCCACTGTCTCACTATTCTTGTACTTAAGCTCTTCCGGCACCCCTCGCACTCGGAGATTGCATCTCCGCGAGCGGTCTTCCAGGTCCTCTGCTTTGGCTTTAAGGGCCTCCTGCGCCGTCTGCAGTTCATCCCAACTCTGCTGGAGCTGCGTCAAAGTCTCTCCTTGACTATCTAGTCGAGTTTCAGCTTCGTCCACTCGTTCGCCCAGCTCCAGGATGTCTTGGCGCATCGTCTTCACGGCCTCCATGATCTAATTTTTTACCCCACACATCTCCACCTTCAATTCGTCTTTTAACTCGAGAAGCCACTGCTTAATCTGTTCCGTTGCAGTCAAGCACTCCTCTCCACCTTCACACGCTCCCGGGCTGTGTGGGATTTCCCTCTCCGATTTGCCGGTTTTCTCTCCCTCCTTCCCTCCTTTAGACGGGGCATAGGGGGACCGAAACTCAGCTAGTTTCTTTTTCATCAGACCCTCTTTTTTGGCACTGATTTTCTCCATGTTGGGTCCAAGGCTGTTACCTCCAGCCGGCTACCGGCCTGCACTCTGGGCTCACCTACTTCCTGGTGCTCAGAGATGTGGGGGGATGGTGAAGCGTTGCACCCGGGCCTCCCCAGTGATTTCTGGCTGTTGAAGTGCCTCCCGGAGGGCCCACTTCTGCTCCGCTCCTGGCTGGTGCCTCGGCTCTCACTGCTCTCCTCTACCGGTCGGCTACAGCCTGTTGCAGAGTTTGCCACTGCTCTTCCCCCACCACGTGGCCGACTGCACTCCTCCGGTGCTAATTAACACCACCGCGTTGTGCAAGGAGGTTTATTATGGCCTTACTGCCGCTCTCCCCGATAACAGCGGGCTTCTCCCAGCACGGAGTGCTCCTCTGCCCGAGCCGCTCTCTCGGCCCTCCTCCCGGCGAACTCCACTCTCCCGTGGCCGGCTGTTCTCCGACAGGCCGCACTTCCCACGCGGTGCTCAGCTGCTGCTCCGGCTTCGCGTTCAGCACCTCATGCACCGTTCCGCTCTCACGGGTCACCAGGGGATTATGGAGCTCTCCCTTAAGCTCACCCGCTCTCCTTTCTGCCCCGGACCATGCCCGTAGGGGCTTCCACCGCTCTATTTAGCTCGTTGGTGGCGGAGCTCCCGCGCTACGCCGCCATTCAGGTGGGTGATGTCACCGAAGCTAAATGCTTTTGCATTTGTTTATTTAATTTGAATAGCCTATAATAAAAATTAATTAAAAGGAAGGTGTGTCACAGGAGAGTGGGGTTTTTTTCCCTCTTGACACCCAATCCGACAAAAATCTTGTAAAGTATAGATTATCTGCTCTATTTTGATAATTGAGTTTGCAGAGGTTGATACAGTTGAGTTTTCATTCGCATTGGTAGCAAAAACCCTTTGGGCATGTCAGTCTTATTCGGAATGTTCTCAATCTGAAGAAGAAGACCACTTGATATTAACACTGGATATTCAATGCTGCTGTGATGGCATTGAATATCCGGCATTGCTGCACATGCCCAGGATCCACCGAGGCTAACCGGGTTGTGGCGATATTGCACTGCTACCCGGTTAGCACCCATGGCTAAAACTAGGCTAGCTAAAAGTGCGACTGTCGCTGCTACCCGGTTAGCGGCAGTCTCTGCCTCCGCTCCATCCTGGATGTACCCAACAGGCCCCGATGCTAACTGCAGAGCATCAGGGTGTGTAGCGGGCCTTGAAGGGGATATTCAATGGCACTAACCATGTAAATGCCGTTGAACGTCCCGATTTAGGGCATTTGCATGATTTACTGGGCTGTAAACCGTGAAAATGCCCTTCGAATATTGGGCCCCAAGTGACCTATCTAGTCTGGTAGAAAAGTCAAATTTCTATTTGTGGCATACCTTGTAACTGTTTTCTTTTACCCTACAGAAATAAATTGTTCCCGGAGTCCACAGTTAGAAATATCATGTATCAGATACTACAGGGCCTTGCTTTTATCCACAAGCATGGTAAGTTTTTCCATTAGTTGTGGTAGTGCTTTTAGTGAAAGAGAAATAAGAGGCAGAGAGTACAAATGCTATTAATAAACTGCTAAAAGATTTGATTAGTGTTAACCAGGAAATTTTCTACACTGCCATTTTTTATGCAATATTCACTGCTACATAGAATTTTGTATAGCAGTGAGTCAAAATTGTTTAGCAGTCCTAAAATAAGAATTTAAACCATTCTCCAGGACCAAGCAGGAAGTCAGTCCTCACTTATGGGTGACGTCGGCGCCGACGGAGCCCTCGCGGAGCAATTTTCCCCAGCTTTCAAAGAAAGCCTTTGGGAATTGCAGCGCGCATGCGCGGTCGTCTTCCCGCCCGAGGGGTGCCATCTTAGCCAGTCTTCTTTTTCCGCGGAGCCCTACAGACGTCCCCGTCTTGTCCCCGCGAAAAAGTCGATTTTTCTTCATTATTTTATCCTTTTTCCTTCGGTTCGACGCCGATCTTTTTCCCGCCCGGACTCGCGACGCCGGTCACGAGTCCTCTCACTTTTTTTCGGTTTTTCTGACTTTGTCAGCTTTCGTTTTCAATTTTCCCTGGCAGCCCGGTCCTTTGACCCCGCAGGGGCCCTTTTTCCCCCGATGGCTGCCAGTGGCTTTAAGCGGTGTGGTCAGTGTGACCGAAATATGTCACTCACTGACACACACGACTTTTGCCTCCGCTGCCTGGGCCCGGATCATGAGGAACTGATCTGTGGGCCCTGCGGCAAAATGTCCTCAAAAGCATTGAGAAGTCGGCGGCATCAGCGTGATCGAATCTTCGCTGACCCCAGCCGTACCCGGACCTCGTCGGAGGCCTCCGCGTCAAAAGGCTCCAGCTCGGACCGTCGCCGGAGTTCCTCCGACCGGGGTTCTCCCTCCAGGGACCATCGTCGGACGGTGAAACCCGCGAGGGCGGCGTCGGTGGACGCTCCTGGTTCCGCGAGGGCCAGGTCGCATAGCCCCGATAGCCGCCCCGGGTCCTTGGAGAAGGAACACCTCCCGAAGCGACCTCGCCTGGAGTCGGAGATGCCTGCTCGGGTAAGTCCTGTGGTCCTTCTGGACTCGCCTCCGCGACAGCCGACGTCGGGCCCGACGCCGTCGGGGCCCGAGTCGGGGGCTGCTGGGTCACCTGAGCTCGGACTCAGGTTGACGGCCTTGGAGAGCAGACTGTCTGCCTTCATGGACCAGCAGCGGGCACTGCTCGCTGGCCTCGCTGGCGCCGCTGCCCCGACCGCCGGGACGTCGACGTCCAAGTCGACCCCGGAGACCGAGCCGATCCTCGAGTCGATGAGAACTCGAGTCGATCCTCGGTCGAGGTCACCCTCGGCCTCCCGTTCGGGACCGAGGTCGCCGACGCCGACTCCCTCGGCGTCGGGGCGGCAGGCGCCGCGCCCTGCCCGGGCCGACCCCACCGATTCCTCGTCGGAGTCGGTCTGGGAGTCTGAGGAGGAAGAGTCACCTGATTCTTTTCGGACTCGGTGTGTCCCCTCGGACTCACCTGAGTCCGAACCTCGGAAGCAGTCCCCCCCGGAGGATGCCCGGTTCTCGGACTTCGTTAGGGATATGGCCAAGGCTTTGGCCTTCCCTGCGGATCCCGAGGAGGAGCCTCGAGCCGAAGAGCTCGACGCCCTCCAGTATGACTCTCCCGCGAGGGAACACTTTACTGTACCGGTTCCTCCTATGCTGGAACGGCTACTCTTCCGCATGTGGGAGAGTCCGGCCTCCTCGCCGGTCCTGAGCAAGCGGGTCGATTCTATCTATCGGATCCGCAAGAGCCCTGGCTTCCAAAAGGCACAGCTACCACACCATTCCATGGTAGTGGAATCGGCCATGCATCGTCTTAAGAGCCAGAAGATGCATTCCTCGGTGCCCCCTGGCAGGGAGGCCCGTAACCTGGATGGCCTTGGTAAGAAGTGTTTCCAGGGCTCTATGCTCGCATGTCGTGTCCAGACTTACCAGCTGTACATGGGCATGTATCTCCGGGATCTGGCTAAAGAGCTAGCCGGATTCTCCGCTGGTCTGTCCGAGGAACCCTTGCGGAGGTTCCTGGCCTTGTCCACTGGCATTCGGGAATGCTCAAAGTTCATGTCCCGGGCAGCCTATGTTGGCTTTGAAGCGTCGGCTCGAGTGGCCGCAGCCGGCATCGGTGCCCGCCGACAGGCTTGGCTTCAGTCGTCAGACCTTGAGCCCTGGGTGCAGGACAAGTTGGTCGATGTCCCCTGCCGAGGCGAGAACCTCTTTGGCAAGCCCATGGCGGAAAAGGCTGCACAAATTGAGACTGAGACTCTCACCAGGACCAGGCTTTCTAGGAAGACCTCCGCCCCTTCCCAGAAAAAGAAGGGCTCGGGGAAAAAGTCCTTTTACCCGAGGAAGGCGGCTGCCTACAAACAATACCCCCATTATCAGGCCCCTGCAGCTCCCCAACAGGGCCAGCAGGCCAAGGGACGGGGTAACGGGTCCCGTAGGCAGCAAGCCCCCAAGCCTGCACCACCAGCCCCTGCTCAGCAGGGTGGGGGTTTTTGACTCGCAAAGCATAGCCTCTCCCCCCCGCTGGTTCCTCCCAGCACCGGAGGCCGGCTGGTTCACTTCGCCCACAGGTGGTCCAGCATCACCGCAGATGCCTGGGTGCTTCAAGTCGTGCGAGATGGCTATCTTCTCCACTTCCACCAGGTCCCTCCCTCCTATTTTCCGGGAGAACCTCCGCGACCCCCTCTGCACAGGGAATTACTCCTTCAGGAGTTAGCAGGTCTTCTGCAGGATCAGGCGGTGGAACCGGTGCCACACCACCTGAGAGGTCAAGGCTTTTATTCCAGGTATTTTCTGATACCAAAGAGAACAGGGGGCCTCAGACCCATCCTGGACTTGCGCAACCTCAACAAGTTCCTTGTGCGGGAGAAGTTCAAGATGCTTACCCTTGGAATCCTTCTGCCCTACCTCCAGCAGGGAGATTGGCTATGCTCCTTGCATCTAAAGCATGCCTACACGCACATCCTCATCCACCCAAGCCACCGCCAATACCTAAGGTTTGTGGTGGCAGGAGATCATTACCAGTACAGAGTACTGCCCTTTGGCCTGTCCTCCACACCGCGAGTCTTCACAAAATGTCTCGCGGTCGTGGCGGCCCATCTCCGGCTTCACGGCCTCTATGTCTTTCCGTACCTCGACGACTGGCTCATCAGAGCAGCGTCCGCTCGGGAGGTCACCAACGCCACGCGCCGCACGGTGACTCTTCTGCAGCACTTGGGCTTTGTTATAAACTTCGCAAAGTCCACTTTGCTCCCCTCACAGGATCTCGAGTTCATCGGCGCAAGGCTGCACACTCCTCAGGCGCGAGCATACCTACCGCTCGACAGGGCTCAACGGCTCATGGACCTAGCCGACCGTTTTCGCAGCCAGCCCCTGGTCTCCGCCAGGCGCTTCCTGAGACTACTCGGCCATATGGCTTCCACCGTCCATGTGACCCCAATGCCCGCCTGAATATGCGGTCTGCTCAATGGTGTCTCCGCCAGCAGTGGCGTCAAGCCACAGGCGGCCTAGCAGACCTAGTGCGCGTCTCCGAGCCGCTGATCTCGTCTCTCCGGTGGTGGCTCCGGCAGCCGAACCTCATATTCGGAATGCCTTTCCAGTCACCTCAGCCGACCCGGGTGCTGACCACCGATGCATCCCTCCTGGGCTGGGGAGCACATTGCCAAGAGGCACGTACTCAGGGCCTCTGGACCACGTGGGAGTCTGCTCAGCAGATCAACTTCCTGGAGCTCAGGGCGATCCGCCTAGCTCTCAAGGCCTTCTCCCACCTGACTTCCCACCAGTCCGTCCTTGTCCAGACGGACAATCAAGTTGCCATGTTCTACGTGAACAAGCAGGGGGGCACGGGCTCCTTCCTCCTCTGCCGGGAGGCACAGAAGCTCTGCTCTTGGGCCGTCAGTCACGGCATTCTCCTCAAGGCAGTTTATCTCCCGGGCCAAGAAAATTGCCTTGCGGACAAACTCAGCAGGGTCCTCCAGCCGCACGAGTGGCGTCTGGATCCCTTGGTGGTTCAGAAGCTCTTCCTCAAGTGGGACCTCCCCACGGTGGATCTCTTTGCCAGTCCTCACAACCGGCAGCGTCCTCGCTTCTGCTCTCGTCAGCCACACCCCCTTCGGGTTGCGGCGGACGCTTTTCTGATCTCATGGTCGGGGAGCCTTCTGTACGCTTTCCCTCCCATCCCGCTAGTCTCTCGGACTCTTTTCAAGGTTCTCCGAGACAAAGCCTTCATGATCCTGGTGGCCCCTCGCTTGCCCAGGCAGCCGTGGTTTCCGCTCCTGCTGCAACTGGCGGTGGAGGATCCAATCCCTCTGGGGGTACAACCGGATCTCCTCACTCAGGATCAGGGGTCCCTACTGCACCCCAACCTCAGGTCTCTCAACCTCATGGCCTGGCTGCTGAGAGGGTAGTCCTTGCTCCCCTTCTCCTGCCGGCGGAGGTGGAGGAGGTCGTCTTGGCTTCGCGACGGCCTTCTACCCGCAAATGCTACGCCCTTAAATGGCGTCGCTTTGCAGTCTGGTGTACCCAACAGTCTCAGGATCCCTTCTCCTGCCCGGTGTCGGTGATCTTGCAGTACTTGCTACACCTCTCTAATCTGGGACTTAAGTCCAACTCCGTCAAAGTTCACCTCAGTGCTCTTTCAGCGCATCATGTGCCGGTGGACGGCAGACCTCTCTCCAACGACCCTCTCGTAGCGAGGTTTCTCCGAGGTCTCCTTCTACTTAAACCACCTCTGCGCCCGCCAGCGCCTGACTGGGACCTGAATGTGGTTTTGCAGCGGATCACCTGTCCGCCTTTTGAACCTATGGCTACCTGTTCTCTCCGTTTTCTGTCTTGGAAAACACTGTTCTTGATAGCCCTCACTTCCGCTAGACGCGTAAGTGTATTGCAGGCCCTCGTGTCTGATCCCCCTTACACTAGGTTCTACAAGAATAGGGTAGTCCTACGGACTCACCCAAAATTTCTGCCTAAAGTGGTCTCCCCTTTTCACATCAATCAGGAGGTGGTACTTCCAACCTTCTTTCCCAGACCACACTCCAGCCGAGCTGAAACGGTCCTCCATACCCTGGACTGTAGAAGGGCATTGAACTTCTACCTTGACCGTACGCGGGAGCACCGTAAAGCTGCTCAGCTTTTTGTGTCTTTTGACCCCAATAAATTGGGGCTCCCAGTCTCCAAGCGTACTCTGTCCATCTGGGTTGCGGACTGTATCTCTTGGGCTTATGGGGCAGCCGGACTCTCCTTAGAAAGTCGAGTCACGGCTCATTGCGTTCGGGCAAAGGCTACGTCAGTGGCTTACCTCCGCTCTGTTCCGCTGGCAGACATCTGCCGGGCCGCTACTTGGTCTTCGAGCCAGACTTTTGCGGTCCATTACTGTCTCGAGAGGGAGTCCCGTAGGGACAGTGCTTTCGGACAGGCAGTCCTCCGTAATCTCTTTGAGGTCTGAGCAACTCCTACCCTCCATCCCGGATGTGGGCTACCGGTGGGTGATAATTCAGCGAAGATTCTATCCTTCTGTGCTGCTGAGCTAGAGGGAGCTCATTTTTGTGCTTAGGGTCTCCGGTAGCCTTGAGCTTGGGAGTCCCATAAGTGAGGACTGACTTCCTGCTTGGTCCTGGAGAAAGCGTAGTTACTCACCTGTAACAGGTGTTCTTCAGGAGCAGCAGGAATCAGTCCTCACTACCCTCCCTCCTCCCCTTGGAGTTGCAATCGTCTGCTTATGTTCTTTTTGCAAATTTTTATGCTGTCTTTTTTAGCTATGTCATCTGACTGGCTAAGATGGCACCCTCGGGCGGGAAGACGACCGCGCATGCGCGCTGCAATTCCCAAAGGCTTTCTTTGAAAGCTGGGGAAAATTGCTCCGCGAGGGCTCCGTCGGCGCCGACGTCACCCATAAGTGAGGACTGATTCCTGCTGCTCCTGGAGAACACCTGTTACAGGTGAGTAACTACGCTTTTTCTATTCTTTCCATAGTAGCATGGTCCATCTAGTCTGCCCATTAAGGTGCCAGAATTGTAGAGTTGTATGTGCCGCTCCAGGCAGGTTACCCCTCTCCATTTAGAAGTTATTTATGTTTCCTTTGATTCCATCTTCTTGCTATGTAGTGATCTTCTGTGTCTGTCCTATGCCTTTTTGAATTCTGCCACTGTTTTTGTTTCCACCCCCTCTTTTGGGAGGGAATTCCACATTTTCTGTGAAAAAGTATTTCCTGATGTTGCTTTTCCATATCATGCTTTTCTCTTCTTTATGTTCGTTTTGCCGCTGTTTTTCATTGGCATCTTTTCCTTCTTTTTTTTTCTCTTGAAAATTTTCTCTTTGTCCTAGTTTTGCTGTTTTCTGTCGTCATTTCCGCATAAGGAATATAAGATATGCTATGCTGGGTCAAACCAAAGGTCGTTCAAGCCCAGCACTTTGTCTCAGCAGTGGCCAGACAAGGTCACTAGGACTTAACCGGCAGATCCCAAAGAATAGATCCATTTCTGGGCTCCTTCCTAGGGATAAGCAGTAGCCGCCTGAGTTGGCTAATAATATGTTAATGGATTTTTCCTTGAGGAATTTGTCCAAATCTTTCTTAATCCTGCATTCTGCCATGCTTCATCACACATTCTGTGGCAGCAGGTTCCACAGTTTGACTGTTCATTGTCTTTCTCTGGTTGATTTTAAATCTGCCGCCTATTTATTTTATGGAGTGCACCTTAGTCCTGGTAATGTTTAAAGCAGGGCTTGACAAATTTTCTCAGAATCTAGGAGTCAAACCAGAAACTTAGGAGTTAGTCGCTGAGACCTCCTTCAGCCCCCTCCCCCTCCGAAAGTCAGAGAGTAGGGGAGGGGGAAGAAATTCTCTCCAAAAACTGCCATTGTTCCTTTAGGATATGATTTACTAAGGCTGTTTCCATATTGTCCTGCTAGACCAGTGCAAATAAGTAGGTTGTGTTCCCCTACCAGCAGATTGGTGGAGACAAAGAACCAAAGAAAAGCTCAGGCATCAATGCCATCTCTCCTATGCCTCTATTCGGCTCAGCCACCAGAAGTCTCTTCAGTATTTCTTTGTCTCCAGCAGATGGTAGATGGATTTTCTTCTCTCTGCAGAAAATCTGAAGATTGAGAGGAAAAAATTGATTAAACGCTTGTGAACGACCACCTTGAGGGTGATTCTCTTGCTTGAGAAGGACATGGGAGGCTCCACTAGACTGCAGTCTTTTCAGTAGCCATAGGAGGAGAGAAAATTTGGTTCAGCTCCACGTGCTTATCATAAGAGCCTATTGAGCAGTCAGAAATTGGAAGGATTTTTAAGAATCTGGAAAAGTGCAGCAGCCTCGCACAACCTCAGCACCTCCTTTGTCCCTTCTGCTCTCTTCCAAAGATTGCAGAAATCTCTCAGAGGGATCTTCCTGTCAGCCACCTTAAATGCAGTGCTCAAAACCAGTAAAACAGTTTCAGAGGAGTAGAGCTGAGCCTGGCACAGATTCTCTGCTTGGGGCTCTCAGGGGGATGAGTACCAGGGTTTGACCTCGCCATTGTCCTTGTTGGGGGCTCTTAATTCTATCTTCCTGGGATGCAATTTGGGGTGGACCACTGCTGATGGAATGGTGTGGAGGTTTCTTGACGTTTTATGGTTTTAGGCACTTGATATACTGCCATTGACTGTGTGTATCAGAGCAGTTTACAGATATATTCTAAGAGGCACTTTTTAATCTCCAGGAACAAGCAGGAATGTAGTCTTCACATATGGGTATCGTCGGTACCGACGGAGCCTGCGCGGGAACGCTCCCCAGCGTCCAATAGGAGCGCTTTTGGGAGCATCCCTCAGCACATGCGCGCTGCCTTCCTGCATTTCCAACTATCCCTCTTCAGTTCTTCGTTTTCCGTGGAGCTGACAGGACACATACCCTGTCACCGCAGAAAATTTCTTCTTTAATCTTGTTTTCTTGTGGTCGCGTTTGCCTCCGCACGACGCCTACGGTACCGCCGGTTCTTTTCTTTTCTTAAAAAAAAAATCTGAATTGTTTCTCTTCAGAAACTTTTCTTTTTTGGTGCTAGGTGCCATTTTGGGGCACTAGGCCCCATTTTTCCTTAAAGATGGAAAAACCAGCTAGTGGTTTTAAAAAATGCACTAAGTGTGGCGGTACCATTTCCATCACTGACACCCATGACTGGTATCTCAGATGTTTAGGCCCTGACCATTCTCCATCTGAGTGTCTCTCTTGTATGGGAATGACTAAAAGAGGAAGACAGAACCGGGCTGCAAAGCTCGGTACCCTCTTTTTTTCGGATGCCAGGTCCATTGCATCAACGTCTTCAAGAGCCTCTTCTTCCTCCCATGGATCTCAGGTAACTAAACATAAAAGCCGATCCTCAAAGGGTAGCTCTCCTGCAAAGCATCGAGAGGCCATTGGCATTGCCCTTGAGGGAACCACACCGGCAAAACAGCCCAGGCGGGAGGCTTCGGCCTCCAAAGCATCAACGGGGTTCCTGGATGTTCTCGAGGCCTCAGCCTCGACAGAACTACTGGTGCCATGCTCAGTGGTCCTGGCCGCCTTCATCGGTACCGACACCCAGGCATCGGCAGCGTCGATAGACCAGAGATTCCTCGCTATCGAGCTCTCCTTACAGCTGCGGTACCGTTGACACCGATGGTTCAACGGGCACCGGCACCGTCACCAACGGTACCGGCCCCGGTGGGAATTCTTCCCATGCCATCTTTGCCTGGCATCAAAAGATCAGTACCGGATCAACTCGGTACCGACTTGGATCGATACCGGGACTGTGCCTTACATGAACATCGTGATCAGAGATACTTCGAATCCTCCAATTCCGATTACTCTGATAATTCTGCCAGTACCAGTGTTTTTCTCCCGGAAGACTCTTTTCCCCAACGCAGAATGTCACCTCCGGAGGACATGTCTTTTCAGGATTTTATTTGTGATGTTGCCAAAGGCCTTTCAATCACAGTAGCTCCTGAAAAGGAACCTAGAGCAAAGTAATTGGAAATTCTCCAATATCCTAAGGCTCCAAGGCTTCATGATTTGATGCGCAGAATGTGGGAGACACCTTTGACCACATCTCCTCATTCTAGGAGGCTTGATACCATGTATCGAGTTCCACCATGTCCTGGATTTCAAAAGACTCAGCTGCCACACCATTCAGTGGTAGTGGAGTCAGCCATGCGTAGGATGAAAAGTGCAAAGAGACATGCATCCAATCCTCCAGGTCATGAATGCAGGACTCTTGATGCTTTTGGACATTGAACTTTTCAGGCTTCCATGCTTTCAGCTAGGATCAGCTCATATATTTTATATATGGGAATGTTCCTCAAAGAGGTCACAGATTTGGAGCTTATGAGTCCACTTCTCCCAGATGACGGACAAGACTTCCTTATGCTTGTCAGGCATGCTCAAGATGTCTCCAAGTTTGTGAATCGTGCAGCCTTTGACTGCTTTGAATGCATCAGCAGAACCAATGCTATTGCCATTGGTGCACGACGGATTGCCTGGCTTCAGGCATCAGACTTGGAGATTTGGGTACAGGATAAATTAGGCAACATCCCTTGCACAGGAGAAAACATCTTTGGCAAGAATTGGCAGGAAAAGGCTAACGAGATAGATGCTGACAATATCACCTTAGATAGAGTGTCAAAGTCTACAGCCACTTCAGCCAAAAAGAAACCCTATTAAAAACCCTCTTTCAGCAAAAAGAGGAAATTTTATCCATCCTATATCCAGCAAAGCCAAGCTCACGGTCAAGTTGCCCAAAGGGACAACAACAGCAATTCAAACAGCAGAAGAAGCCAAAAGGCCCGAGAGCTCAACCAGCTCTGCAGGTTCAGCCCCCTCAAGGGCTTTGACTCCTTCCTTAGAGAGCTTAGCCTTCCTGCCTCTGAGGGGTCCAGAACCCCTAAATATTCCAGGCAGGCTGTGTCAATTTGCCAACAGATGGCACTAAATAACAGCAGAAAATTGGACTCTGTCCATTATAGGAGAGGGGTACAAGCTTCATTTTCACAGCATACCCCCTCCTACAATCCTAAGGCAGTTCAATTCACAGACCTCTGCAGACAATCTGCTGAATCACGAGGTCTCAACACTTCTTGCCCAAGGGGCAATAGAAGAAGTACCCATCCTCCAGCAGTGTACAGGATTCTACTCCCCCTGTTTTCTTATTCCAAAGAAAACAGGGGGACACAGACCCATTCTAGACCTCAGAGAATTGAACAAATACCTGTTCCGAGAGAAGTTCAAAATGATTTCTCTAGGAACTCTTCTGCCATACCTTCAAAGTCAGGATTGGCTTGCTCTCTAGACTTAAAGGATGCATATACTCACATTCTGATCCATCCAGATCACAGGAAATTCTTACGATTCCTTTTCAAGGGAAAACACTTCCAGTACAGGATTCGTCCCTTTGGTCTGGCTTCCGCACCAAAGGTTTTCACGAAATGCATGGCGGTAGTAGCTGCATTCCTGTGAACCTAGGGATATTTGTCTTCCCTTACTTGGACGACTGGTTCATTCGAGTCCCCACAAGTGCAGAAGCCAGCTCTGCACTGTCTCGCACAATGCAAATCCTCCAGTACTTGGGATTGGTAATAAACTTCCCAAAATCCCAACTTGTTCCTTCCCAGTCTCTGGAGTTCATAGAAGCCTGTTTAGATACCAGACAGTCAAGGGCTTTCCTTCCACAGGCACGGTGTCTTCGCATAGTGCAACTAGCTTCTCAAGCAGTGGGAAAATCCTTCCTAACTGCTCGAGAACTGCTACAGTTACTGGGACACATGGCATCCACAGTTCATGTAGTTCACTATGCTTGCCTCCACATGCGAGCAGCCCAGTGGACCCTATCCACACAGTGGAGACAGGCCACAGGACATCTGTCAGACAAGATATCAAACTCTCATCGACTGATCTTGTTCCTTTAATGGTGGCAATCACTGGAGAATCTTTTAGTGGGGTCTCCTTTCCAACAACCCCTATTCCAGGCCACCCTAACAACAGATGCATCACAGGTGGGTTGGGGAGCACACCTGCATCATCTCTCTATCCAGGGTACGTGGACTCCACAGGAGGCTTGTCTTCACATAAGCCACCTAGAATTAAGAGCAATCTATTTAGCTCTTCGAGTATTCCATGCCCAGCTCAGCTACAAGACAGTCCTAGTCCAAATGGACAATCAAGTAGCCATGTTCTATGTGAACAAGCAGGGCAGAACAGGCTCTCTGTCGTTATACAACGAAGCTTTACGATTTTGGGCCCTCGCCAGAGAGCATCAAATCCACCTTCTCGTGGTATATCTTCCAGGCATTCAAAACCTTTGGGCAGACAAACTCAGCTGAGTACTGCTGCCTCACTTATGGTCTCTCCACCTAGACCAGGTGACAAAGATATTTCATATCTGGGGGACTCCAGACATAGACCTCTTTGCAAGTCCACTGAATGCCAAATTTCCCCGGTTCTGTTCCAGGATTCCAGCTCACAATTGCCAGGCAAGGGATGCCTTCCTCCTTCACTGGGGTCGGGACTTCCTCTATGCCTTCCCAACTATTCCCCTCATCCCCAAAACACTCTTCAAGCTTCAGAGAGACAGAGGTCGCATGATCCTCATAGCGCCATGGTGGCCACGCCAAACGTGGTATCCCCTGCTTCTGCATCTCTCTCAAGCTGCGCCTCTGGAGTTAAGGTGTGCTCCAGATCTCCTTTCCCAAGAGAGCGGGACCCTATTGCACCCGAATCCCCAGTCCCTGCATCTCACGGCCTGGTTGCTGAAAGCTTAAATCTTCAGGATCTCAACCTTTCCCAACAGGTAAAGGATATCCTTCAGGCTTCTAGAAAACCTTCCACAAGACGATCTTATGCCTTCAAGTGGAAACGTTTCACTATATGGTATTCCCAGAAGGGGTTAAACGCCCTGGTGATACCTTTGGAAGCGATACTAGAGTATCTACTTTATTTGTCAAATTCTGGTCTAAAGACCAATTCAGTAAGAGTCCATCTTAATGCAATTACAGCTTCCTATAAGCCTCTAAATGGACAACCAATTTCCTCTCATCCTCTCATATCCAGATTTATGAGAGGTCTTCTATTAACAAAAACTCCCATCAAACCACCACCGGTGGCATGGGATTTAAATATAGTTCTCGGGCAGCTCATGAAACCGCCCTTTTAACCTTTAGCCACTACTATCCTGAAGTTTTTGTCCTGGAAGGTCATCTTCCTAATTGCAATCACCTCTGCACGTCGCATTAGTGAATTGCAAGCATTAGTGGCTGATCCTTTTTACACTAGGTTTCACCATGATAAGGTTGTCCTCAGAAGTCATCCACACTTTATGCCAAAGGTGTTTTCGCCTTTTCATTTAAATAAATCGATTTATCTTCCTGTATTCTTTCCGAGGCCTCATGCCTCTAATGCAGAGAAGAACCTTCACATTTTGGACTATAAAAGAGCCTTAGATTTTTATCTACAAAGAACACAGCAACATGGAAAGTCTTCTCAATTTTTTATTGCTTTTGATGCTAGTCATTTGGGACTTCCAGTCTCCAAAAGGACTTTATCTAAATGGATTGCACAATGCATATCCTTTAGTTATGACAGTAAGAGTCTTCCTCTTCAAGGCCATCTCACAGCTCAAAATGTGAGAGCCATGTCAGCCTCTATGGCTAACCTTTACTCTGTGTCTATTGATGACATTTGTCGAGCAGCCACCTGGGCTTCGGTACATACCTTTACAGCCCACTACTGCCTAGATAAAGCCTCCCGTTGGGATGCCTTCTTTGGCCAGGCTGTTCTTCAAAATCTCTTTCAAACTTAATACAACTCCTACCCACCAACCCTGGTAGGATGCCAGAGATCCATGGGAGGAAGCATGGCCCACCTCACTATAGGTGGCAGCTTCCTGGGGTCATCTCCTTGGAATCTTCAGCTAGGGAGTCCCCATATGTGAAGACTACATTCCTGCTTGTTCCTGGAGATAGCATAGTTACTCACCTGTAACAGGTGATCTCTGGGAACAGCAGGAATTTAGTCTTCACAACCCACCCACCTCCCCTAGGAGTGGTCTCTCTATCTCTCTGTCTCTTTCCTCTCTCCCTCTATCCTTTCACTCAGTTACAAACTTAACTGAAGAGGGACAGTTGGAAAGGCGGGAAGGCAGCGCGCATGTGCTGAGGGATGCTTCCAAAAGCATTCCTATTGGATGCTGGGGTGCATTCCTGCACAGGCTCCATCAGTAACGAGATACCCATATTTGAAGACTAAATTCCTGCTGTTCCTAGAGATCACCTGTTACAGGTGAGTAACTACGCTTTCCCTTGTTCCCGAAAGGCTCACAATCTAAGCATACCTGAGGCAATGGAGGGTTAAGTGGCTTGCCCAAGGTCACAAGGAGTGGCCATGGGACTAGAGACCCCCGTCTCTCCGTTCTGAGATTTTCTGTATGCGTTAATAGCATCTTCTCCTATTCTGCATTTGGCAGTCGTGTATTCCTTATGTGCGTTCCACTTAAGCGGCTCCAATGCACGTTCCTATCCTAGCACCTGTAACGCGCGTTGCAGATAAAGTGCAGTTAACGTGTGCCACAGTAAAAGCACAGTTAACACGTGCCTTCAGGCCGCAGTGGCCTTAGCGCATGCTGTTGTGATTCTTGCCTTAACTGTCTTTTTCCAAGAAATGTTGTTTGACCTATAGCAAGCGAGGTGCCTCATCTCCGCATTCTGGACTCTGTTCTTCTTGCATGGTAGCTTCTGAGTCATTCTTGGAGAGCCTGCTCCCCCTGTCTCTAACGGGGGATGCAGTTAGTCTAGCCTTGCCTGCCCCAGGGCAGGAGGTGACAGGTGGCACCATGGGTAAGGATATCCAGCCAGCCAGGGTGTCCAGTGATTGTGCTATGTACCACTCCTTGTCCTCTCGGGGGTCTGTGGCGGCTGTGCTGGGGGGTCATAAGAACATAAGAACATAAGATATGCCATACTGGGTCAGACCAAGGTCCATCAAGCCCAGTATTCTGTTTCCAACAGTGGCCAATCTAGGTCATACGTACCTAGCAGTTTCCCCAAGGGACACAGGTTCCACAATGCTTGTATTGGTTCAAGCATTGATATCCTGGGTCCCTTCTTAATAATGGTTTATGGACCTTTCCTCCAGGAACTTGTCCAAACCTTTTTAAACCCAGCTACACTAACAGCCTTTACTACATCCTCCGGTAACAAATTCCAGAGTTTGATTACACGTTGAGTGAAAAAATTTTCTTTTATTAGTCTTAAATAGTTTACCCTGTAGCTTCATTGCATGTCCCCTAGTCTTTCTATATTCTGATAAGGTAAACAATCGATCTACGTTTACCCGTTCCACTCCGTTCATTAATTTATAGACTTCTATCATATCTCCCCTCAGCCGTCTCTTTTCCAGGTTAAAGAGCCCCAACCTTTTTAGCCTTTCTTCATAGGAGTAGCCTTCCATCCCCTTTACCATTTTGGTGGCTCTTCTCTGAACCTTTTCTAAAATTGCTATATCCTTTTTAAGATATGGCGACCAGAATTGCACACAATATTCAAGGTGCGGTCTCACCATGGAACGATATAGAGGCATTATAATATCTTTTGTTTTATTTTCCATTCCTTTCCTTATCATACCTAGCATTCTATTTGCTCTCTTGGCCGCCGCTGCACACTGGGCCGAGGGTTTTAACATGGTATCCACAAGGACGCCTAAATCTTTTTCTTGGGTGGTGGTTCCTAATGTGGAACCTTGCATCGTGTAACCATAGTTTGGGTTGTTCTTCCCTAGGTGCATAACCTTGCACTTCTCCACATTAAATTTCATCTGCCATTTTGATGCCCAGTCTTCCAATTTATCAAGATCCTCTTGCAATTTTCCACAATCCTCCTGGGTTTTAACAACTTTAAATAGTTTTGTTGTCATCAGCAAATTTGATAACCTCACTCGTTATTCCACTTTCCAGGTCATTTATGAATATGTCAAAAAGCAGCGGACCCAGCACAGATCCCTGGGGTACACCACTATTCACCTTTCTCCATTGGGAAAATTGGCCATTTAGCCCTACCCTCTGCTTTCTATCTTTTAACCAGTTCCTGATCCACAGTAGTACACTGCCTCCTATCCCATGACTCTTTAGTTTTGCCAAAAGTCTCTCATGAGGGACCTTGTCAAAGGCTTTCTGAAAGTCCAGATACACAATATCAACCGACTCACCTTTGTCCACCTGTTTATTCACTCCTTCAAAAAAACATAACAGATTAGTAAGACAAGATCTTCCTTGTCTAAAGCCATGTTGGCTGTCTCCCATTAGGTCATGACTATCTATATGCTGAGTAATTTTATTCTTTATGATGGTTTCTACCATTTTTCCCGGTACTGATGTCAGGCTCACCGGTCTGTAGTTTCCCGGATCACCCCTCGAACCCTTTTTAAAAATTGGTGTTACATTGGCGATCCTCCAATCCTCAGGTATTAGAGATGATTTTAATGATAGTTCACAGATTACTGATAGCAGGTCTGCAATCTCAAATTTCAGTTCTTTCAACACCCTTGGATGTATAGTGCTGTCATTTCCGAGAGGAGAGCTTCTGGACTCCAGATTGTCCTCCCCGGAATTCTTTTCTTTTTTTGCAGCAGACCTTGTCCTTCTGTCATGGAAATTCAAATCCTATGACCTCTGGTTCGTCTTATGTGAGGAAGGCTGAGAATGGAAGTCCTGTTCGATTGCCATTGTCTAAGCATTCCTGGCGAGGGGTTCCCCCTGGAGATGGTGAGCAGCTGGAAGCTGTTCGAGATTTTGACTATGGCTTGGATTCAGATGTCTCTGATATGGATGAAGTAGTACTCTCTCCTTCAGAAGATTGTGAAGAGGCTGGAGTGATCCGCCTTTTCCAGAAGGAGGAGCTTGTAGCGTTGATTGCTAGGGTCTCCATACACCTTCAACTTGACTGATACTTCCAGCATGGAGCAGGAGCCAAAGGTGCACCCGCTCCTTCAAGGGGTGCAGAAATCCACTAGTCTTCCTGTTCCCAGATGTGATCAAGGATATGATCCGGTCAGAGTGGGACTCTCCTGACTCCCCGCCTAAGAGGTTAAGGGGATGTAAGAAGATCTATGCTCTCCCAAAGAAGGAATGAATTGAATGGTTTGGTATTCCCAAGGTGGATGTACAGGTCACAACGGTAACCAGATGAACCACCATTCTTCCTGTGGAAGGCGGATTCGTCTTGGAGGATTTCTGGATTGTGAGGTGGATTCTTTGTGGAAAAGCCAGTTTGCCGTGGTGGCTGCTATTCTGCAGCTGGCAGTATGTGCCAGCCTGACATCTCAAGTCCTGTTCCAGTGGATTCAGTTTCTTCCACCAGATGATATTCGCCTTCTTTTAGAGTTTGCTATAGCCTTCCTTTCTGATGCCATATATGACCTGGTAGATTTGGCTACCAGAGATGGTGCCCTGACAGTATCATGGCATTGGATTTGACTCAGACACTGAGCGGTGGACTCATTTTCCAAAGCCCAGTTGGCCCAACTGGCTTTTAAGGGGAAGCTTCATTTTGGAGCCGATTTGGAGAAGCTGGTGAAGGATCTGGGCGAGACTAAGTCTTACCACATTCCGGAAGGCTTGTCCAGGGGGCCTATGAAGTGAGCTGGTGCCCCTTTCTCATCAGCCTCTGCTGATCCACCGAGGGTGTGCTGGCTGGATCCCCAGGGATCTCAAGACTTTCATCATTTTAACCTTTCTTTCCCTCTGCTTTCGGGATTCGGGCTTGTTCTCAGTCCTTTCATTGAGCACATGGGCCCAGGGACTCTGTCCCCTCCAGAAGAGGTTCCTCCCCAGCTGTACAAAGAATGTTTGAGGGCCCATTCTCTGGTTCCTCTGGTTGGAGGTAGGCTTCATCTTTTCTTTCAGGAATGGGCCCAGGTTACCAAGGATCACTAGGTGCTAGACACCATTCAGTTTGGTTATGTCCTGGAATGCAAAGAGCCAATTCCGGATGCATTTGTGATCTCCCCTTGTGGATCTGCGATCAAATGTGCTGCTAGTTGGACCACCTTGTATGAGTTGCGCCTAAGGGCATTGGTGCCCTCTCCCCCTCCCAGACGAGCGGGGCAAGGGCACATACTCCATCTATTTTGTGCTGTCAAAGAAGGACCAGTGCAGGAGCTGCTGCGCCACATGGTACAGATAAAGGCTCTCATGTACTAAAGTGTGACATGAAAATAGTACAAAATGTCTGTAAACATGCAAAATCACCAAAGTTCAGGAGGTTTGTGCTCTTTTTTTCGAGTGAAATGCTCTTTTGCAAAGTCACTTTACAAAAGTACACTTGACGATAATGAACATTCACATGAAGATGGCTTTACCCGAATGAAAGTTTTTGTTTATTTATTTGGCTAAGTTTATATACCGCTTTTCACAATGGTCAAAGCAGTTTACAGTGAAATGGAAATTCTACAAGCAATGTTTACATTAGAACAGGTAACTTTAGGTATGGGAGGATCCAAGATGGTGACCGTGATTGGATGCACTCCAGTTGGTGAATGGACTCTGGCCTTGAGAATTTGTGCTTTTGGTGCTAAGTTTCTTATTTTTGTGATGGGTAAGAGGAAGGGGAAAATCAAGTACCCCGAAGCTGACTCTTTGCCTAAGCAGCAGTCCATAACTAAGTTTGTTGCCATCAGAGCTATGCAGAGTTCTGCTGGGGTTAGTGTTGGAGCTGACTTGAAGGTGGTCCTTTCAAACTCAGTCATCAGCCTGAGCCCGGAGCAGCGTGTTCCACCAGATGAGCCTCTTCAGTTGAGCAGGCATCCCGGCTGCAGCTATGTCCAGGTGAGGCAGTAGCTGTTTTGCTGTCTTCGGGGGTAATGCCAAGCCCAGGGACACTGCTGAATGCTTCCGGAGGGGTCAGGGAAGTCTCCCTGCTTGACTCGGGGAAGAGTGTTGGGGGTTTGGCCCCTGTGATGTCCAGTGAGGTGAATCCATCTTGCCTGAAGTTTGCAGGGAACCCTGGTACCCCGGCTGGTGGCAGTGCTCTGGTGAAACCAACAGTGGTTGGTTTGGACTCTATCTGGACTGCGATAGCTTCATTGGAATGTTCTTTCTCCAGTCGTTTAAATTTAATGGAAGGGACTACAAAGGACCTTCAGACAATGCTTGAACGAGAAGACCAAGTTTGTAGAGACTCTGCTAAAACATTAGTCTTTTTCTTCTCGAGCGACTACTTTAGAAGCACAGTGTGCTGCTTTTGTTAAGGATAGCTCTGTGTTCCATGCTAAGTTGGAAAAGCTGGAGAATTTCTCCAAGAGGCTTAATTTGCGCTTTGTTAACTTTCCTGTTTCCTCCGCTATTTCTCCAGTTGAGCTTTTTAAAAAATATTTGTTGAACATTCTAGGTGTGCTGGAGAATGCCCTCCCATCTACTTCTAAAGTTTATTATTTGCCTATGAAGAAGTGTTTTAGTAGTATTGTAGTTAATGAAGTGGGGGAGAAGGACAACTTTGACACTCAGAACTTGTCTCAAGTTTTGGAAACTACTACTGAAGAAGCAATGCGGAGAGCAACTCTCTTGGTGATGCCTGTGTTGGAGCATGATCGGGCTTGGACTTTAAAATTGTAGTTTAGGAATGCTGAAAAATTGTTCTTTGGTCAGAAAGTCTGGGTTTTTCCAGATGTTTCCTATGTAACCCAAGCTAAAAGGAGGTTATTTCTGTCTATGCACCCTGAGATAGTCTCATTAGATTTTTCCTATGTATTAAGATTTTCTTGTAAGTGTGTTAGTAAGTCTGTATCATCTTCTAGGTATATTTTTTATGATCCAAAGCATTTACGTGCATTTTTGAATGCCAGAAATGTACCTGGATCTGTCTCAGTTACAGTGGGGCCCTCTTACATCGACTCATCTTGGACACCTATTAAGTATTAGCATCGCACAGTCTCCTTTTTCCTAGGAAGTATATTTCTTGTCATTGTTTGTGTTTACTGTTCTGGCCTTCTTTCCAGAATCCTCCCTTCTCTTATTTAGGACTTTTAGTATCAGGTGCAAAGTTTGTTATATTGCCTTTTTGTTTAAAATGTTTCCTATGTAACATTTCTTGTTTGCACCTTTCCAATTCTTTCAAGTATGCTAATGTTGCTTGATGTATATAGTTTAAATTCAGAAATAAAAAAAAAACAGGTAACTTTTTACAGTAAACAAGGGGTGGATTGATTGGGAATAATTATATACAGGTTGACGATCTATCTATATATTGTAGTTTTTGATATGTTGACTATGTACGTGTTTTTGAGCTGTCTATATAGTCTTGTAATGTTGAGTTTTAGGCGCAAATTAGAAATGGTGTTCAGTTATTGGGGTATGGGGTGGGGAAGGAAGCAAAGTGGAGAGTAAAGATGTGGAGTTTGGGGAGAGCCTCTTTAAAAGCTATGCGGTGATACGGAGCAGTGGGAGAGCCAGGAGAGGACAGCATTACCTGACCGGAGGCAGCAGGCTCCTGTTCCGACGTCAGCGGGGGCCTCTTTAAAAGCTCCGCCCATTGGGCGCAGCCGGAGGCGCTAGCTGGGGGCTGCGATCTAAGGGGCAAGATACAAGGGGATTGTTAGGCCCCTTGGGAGCCCCTTGGAGCACCATAGGAGAGCAGGGCCAGGAGGCAGCTTGCTCAGAGAACCACATGGGCAAGAGGAAGAAGAAAGTGACGCCAGCAATATTGGCTGAGCCAGTAGTTGGCCCTATGGATCGGCATATTAAGGTTACGGCTGCTACCAATGTATCTTTAGACCCTGACTTTCTTGTTCTTCAATCTCCTGTGGCATTTCTCAGCTCTCCGGATCATTCTCCACCTTCTCCTCCAATTTGTACTTCTCCACCATCTTCCAGCACTGGGGGGGGGGGGGGTGCAGTTTCAGCAAAGTATGCCGGCGGATGCCAATGGACAGCTGAAACCTGTTGCTTCGCCTTCCATTTTAGGTGTAGCTAAAGATGTACCTGATGAGCAGGTCACTTTAGCTGATATTTGGAAGGTAGTGACACATATAGAGAATATTTTAGTGCCCACGGTTTCTCAGCTGTGTAGTTTCTCCTCTGAGATTACTACTAAGCTAGTGAAGTTGAAGATAAGGTGGGGAGTATGTTTTCTCATATTTCCAACTGTGAAAGTCAGTGTCTAGCTTTTAAAGCTGTTAATTCCTCTAGTATTAAAGATAGCTTAATTATACAGCATAAGATGGAAATGTATGATAACATGTTTCGTGTTAAAAATATTCGATTATTGAATTTTCCTGTTTGTCATTTGCTTTCAGCTGATGTTTTGCTGCGGAAGTATTTTAGGGACGTTTTGGGATTGGCTTCAGCCGACTCCATTTCTATCTCTAAATTATATTATTTGACCGGACGAGGGGTCTCTGTTGGTCCTCCTGGATTTTGACTCACTTCAGGGTCGTACTGACCTTGATCTGACCAAATTCCTGGAGGACTCCCAGGATAATATATCATCTCATGCTACTCTTGTAGTAACATTTGTTTCCGAACAGGATAAGGCTGTTGTATTTAGGAGTTATTTTAAAAATATGTCGGCGTTGTTTTGTGGTGCTAAGGTTCAAATGTTTCCTGATGTCAGTAGGGCTACACAAATTAGGAGACAGGCCTTTTTGGCCTTGAAACCTAGAGTGGTGACCCTACCGGCCATGTTTTTTTCTTAGGTATCCCTGTAAATGTTTGGTTACGTTTCAGGGTTCTAAATTTATTTTTTTGGATCCTACTCAATTGATAGCTTTTTTGGATGGTAAAGAGGGACATGGCAAATAATATAGGAGGTGGATGGAGGGCATAAGTATAGGCTGTCATTTTTTAGAGCCAATGCTCTTCTTTTTTCCTTTATTACCTTTTGTAATATCTCCCCATGTAGTGAGCTATGTGATAGTGTTTTGTTTTAAGTATTTTCTTTAAGGGTATGCTGCTTTTGTGTCTATTTCTTTGTAAAAGCACTATGGTTGCTTAGATGCTTGCTTTTGTAAGTTTTTGGACATTCATATAGTGGAGTGGCCTAGTGGTTGGGGAAAGGTACTTCAGACCGGAAGGTCGGGGGTTCAAATCCCACTAGAGGACAGCAACCTTGGGCCGGAAGGACTGGGGTTTCTAGTCCCACAGGTGCTCCTTGTGGTCTTGGGCAAGCCACTTAACCCTCCATAGCCCATGTTCCCTGTAAAATAGTTATCTCCAAGTTATAATGCCCTGTTCAATGTAATTTCAGTTTGTTCAATGTAAACCGCACTGATGCAGAATAGTGCGGTATATAAGAGAATGTAAATAAATAAATATAAATTTTAAAAAAAAAAAGATGTGGAGTTTGTGGAAGGTTAGGAGGTCCGTGATGTTTCTTATGTTGGTTGCGAGGGAGTTCCAAATAATTGAGGTATAAAATTTAAAGGCTCTGGCACAAGCCTGTTGGGTACTCTTTGTTATAGTTTGGGGGGTGGTCATGATGGAGGTTCTCCATGATCTGCTTGATTGTTGTGGGGTAATGAGGGAGCGGAGATGGGTGGATGTCTGGTAGTATAGGGCTTTGAGTCAGCAGGATCTGGTAGTGTTCTGTTTTGCAGAGGGAGCCAGTGGAGGTGTTTGAGTATGGGGGTGATGTGTTTGTACTTGAATGTGTGTATAATGGTCCTTGCAGCTGTATGAAGAGTCGTTTGAAGAAGTTTAT
Organism: Ichthyophis bannanicus; assembly: GCA_033557465.1. Classification (NCBI taxonomy): domain Eukaryota; kingdom Metazoa; phylum Chordata; class Amphibia; order Gymnophiona; family Ichthyophiidae; genus Ichthyophis; species Ichthyophis bannanicus. The sequence continues at coordinate 1,139,951,077 of CM066033.1, read as the reverse complement.
TTATTTATTTAACCTTTCTTATATACTGCCTTTCAGTTTTATCAAGGCGGTTTACATTGAACGCAACAACAAATTTACAAAGAATGGCTAAGCACAATAACAGTTTTACATAGAATAGCTAACTATACAATTGTGTATATCATAATTTAACTGTGTAACCCTTCAGTAACAACTATTTACAATAGCCGCTATTTACAATATATTAGGCCTCTTTTTAGTATATCATATGATAATGTGTGCAGGGTGATTGTCGGATGTTTTTGTGTATTAAGTCTGTGTGTTTGGTGTTGTGTTGAAATATTCTGTGAACGGGTATGTTTTTAGTTGTTTTCGGAAGTCTGTGGTATCTGTAGTTGCTCTTAATTGGTGTGGGAGAGAGTTCCAGAGTGACAGGCTATAGTATTCAAATGCTCTTTGGAGTGTTTGGGATGAGCTAGTCCTGACTGTTGTTGTTGAGAGAGTGTTCTGATGCTGCTTCCTCCTTGATCGAGTATTTGGCACCCTCTGGATTAGCTCTTTTAGGCATGCAGCGCACTGACTGTGCAAGGTCTTAAATGTCATCATTATTGATTTGTATTTTATTCGGGATCGTATGGGGAGCCAGTGAAGGGATTTTAATATTGGGGTGATGTGTTTTGCCTTTTTGATCCGGTGATTAGATGAGCTGATTTTGGGAGTCTGCGATATATTGAGTTGCAGTAGTCAGCATGGGGTGTTGTGAGGGCTTGTAGGGCTGAGCGAAAGTCTGATGGGGCAAGGAGAGGATAGAGGTATTGTAGTATGTGTGGGTTTTGTAATAAATTGCTCTTGCTGTATTTGCTATTTGTGACTTCAACAATTGGTTCCCAGTTACTTTACTTCTGGTTTGATTTGAATTTCGGTGAAGGTGGAGTGGGGGCTGAAGGAGACTTTTCTAGTGATGAGTAGGTCTTCCATTTTCTTCAGGTTTATGGATAGGTGATTTTCGGATAGCCATTGTGAGACATCTGAGAAGCATTCCTGGAATTCATGTATGATTGTTAATTGAGGTTGAGTAGTGTGTAGAGCATAATGTCTGTGTAAATGTGGTAGTTGACGTTGTGTGTTTGGATGATGTTACAGAACGGTTGCAGGTAGATGTTGAAGAGGAGAGCAGAAAGAGTGGATCCTTGAGGGACGCCTTGAGTTTGAGGATGGGGTTTATGATAGTGACCCGATTCTTGTCAGCTGAGTTCTGTTGTGGAAGTAGTCTTGGAACCATCTTAAGAACATAAGATATGCCATACTGGGTCAGACCAAGGTCCATCAAGCCCAGTATTATTTATTTATTTATTTATTACAAATTCTTATATACCGCGCTATTTGGCATCAGCGCGGTTTACATTATAACACAACGACCATAACAACATGCTGTTTGGTTTTACATAGAACAGGGGTCCAAACTTGGATAACAGGGGTAACTATATACATGAGATTTTTACATAGTAAAGAGTAGCTTGGATAACAGGGTTGATTATATACATGAGATATTTACATGGCAATGAGTGGGTGAAATAACATAATGAACGTGAGGGTTGTTTCTTAGAGTGGGTCATCTCTTCAGAGGGGTGTCATTGGAGTTGGGTAGCATTGGAGGAATAAATGGTATTTGAGTGCCTTTCTGAACTGTGATAGGTCGGCAATCGCCCTAATGTCAGGGGGTAGGGCATTCCAGCATTTAGGTACATAGTAGCGGAACGCCCTGTTTGTGGTTGATATGTTGCACTTTGATGATTCCTTTGGTTTTACTAGTAGGTTTATGGCTATTGCTCTTCTGGATCTGTTGGGGGGCACCATGTATCCTAACAGTGGCCAGTCCAGGGCATAAGTACCTAGCAGTTTCCCCAAAAGACACAGGTTCCACAATGCTTGTGATATCCTGGGTCCCTTTTAATAATGGTTTATGGACCTTTCCTACAGGAACTTGTCCAAACCTTTTTTAAACCCAGCTACACTAACAGCTTTGCTACATCCTCTGGTAACAAATTCCAGAGTTTGATCACACGTTGAGTGAAAAAATATTTTCTCTTATTAGCCTTAAATAGTTTACCCTGTAGCTTCATTGCATGTCCCCTAATCTTTCTATATTCTGATGATGTAAACAATCGATCTATGTTTACCTGTTCCACGTCATTCATTAATTTATAGACCTCTTTCATATCTCCCCTCAGCCATCTCTTTTCCAGGTTGAAGAGTCCTAACCTTTTTAGCTTCTCTTCATAGGGGTATCCTTCCATCCCCTTTGCCATTTTGGTTGCTCTTCTCTGTACCTTTTCTAATAACGTTATATCCTTTTTAAGATACGGTGATCAAAATTGCACAAATGTTCAAGGTGCGGTCGCACCATGGAATAATACAGAGGCATTATAATATCCTTTGTTTTATTTTCCATTCTTTTCCTTATGATACCTAGCATTCTATTTGCTTGCTTGATCGCCGCTGCACATTGGGTAGAGGGTTTTAACATGTTATCCACGATGACACCTAAATCTTTTTCCTGGGTGGTGTTTCCAAATGTGGAATGTTGCATCGTGTAACCATAGTTTGGGTTGTTCTTTCCTAGGTGGATAAATTTGCTCTCTTCCACATTAAGTTTCATCTGATATTTGGATGCCCAGTCTTCCAATTCATCGACATCCTCTTGCAATTTTCCACAATCCTCATGGGTTTTAACAACTTTTAATAGTTTTGTGTCTGCAAATTTGATAACCTCACTTGTTGTTCCCATTTCTGGGTCATTTATGAATATGTGAAAAAGCAGCGGACCCAGCACAGATCCCTGGGGTACTCCACTATTCACCTTTCTCCATTGGAAAAATTGGCCTTTTAGCCCTACCCTCTGCTTTCTATCTTTTAACCAGTTCCTGATCCACAATAGTACACTGCCTCCTATCCCATGACTTTTTAGTTTTCTTAATACGGTGCCCTGTATTCTGATTGACTGGAGGAGCTGTTGGAAGGGTATTGTGGTTGATGGTGTCAAAGGTAGCGGAAATGTTGAGGAATACCATGATAAATCCTTGTTGGATGTTCTGGGTTCCTAGAACCCATCAATGAGCAGCTGTAATGCATAATCCAGCAAATTAATTAATAAATGCAGGAAAATGTGAAAACAAGAGTGTGTGTGAGACTTTGTGGGCGTGTTTTCACAGAAAAAATTACTACAAGAGTTGCGGGAGAGAAATAATTGTGCCCTTTTCATGATGGTGCTAGGTGGAAATTTAAAGGGCCCATTCATCCTAATTGGAAGCCCCATTTGGACTCCCTACCCAGAGGGGGGGATATCCGATCTCTAGTGACCAGAGGGCCTAGGGCCTGATGAATCCTCCCCCCTTCCCCCTTCATGGCCCCAAAACAGAGCTAAAATGTTTTAAAGACCTCCTCTTCAAAGCCTTGTCCGTTACATTCAGAAGTATGAGGGTTGGCAGCCCGCCCCCTTTACAACCCTGACTCACCGCACGGGTGCCCTTTATTTAGAATTATGACCCTTAGTGGTAGGACTAATAGACTACAGCTGGGGGTCAGGCGGTGTTATTCTGAAAGAGGCACCTGCCAAGGCAGAAATGACTGGTATTCACTTCTGCCCCCATTGCTTCCCAATCCTCTTGGGGGTAAGTCTAGGGTCCATTGGGATGGTGGATCGGCCGACGAACCAGTTCTTCTTTATGTATTTAAAGGGGGCGTTTCAGGACAAGGAGGTCTTTTACAACATTTTAGCCCCTTGTTGCGGCATTGGGACACTGGTCATTTCCCCTAACAGTGGTCTCTTCTTCCCTCTGCTTTTCTTTTCCTCAACAAACTTTTCTCTTTTCTCCTAGAATGTTGGCTCCACATAATCACATTTAAACTACAACAGTCACATCATTGTTGACTCTTTTGAATTGTTTGAGTAGATACACATGTTAGAACCTTTCTTTGCAGATGATGATTCAGGGGAATTAAATCAAATCGCTACAAATATGGAACAGAGGCTAGAGCAAATTGAGAAATTAAATAATAACAAATCATCAGGGCTAAAAGGTCAGCATTGACGGAATTCAAATATGACACTTAGAGTTGCCAGCTGACTTCAGATGCGCCCAACAGGCTTGATCCAGGTTTGGTGCGGCAGAAACCCTTGGGCCTGCCCTAGCCTAGTGCATTGTCCTCTGAGGGGCAGCAAAGAGCAGCAGCAGTTAACGGTAGATCTTGACAGCCACATATACTCAATGAGCCATCAGCATATCCCTTTATCTGTAGGGAGAGTGGACACATATATACATAGAAAGCAAAGTTTAAAATTTAAAAGTATGATGTCCTATTTACACGTTTTTACAGGATTGTTGTTGGAGAGATGGTATTAGGATGATCTTAATTGCTGCGTTTAATCATCCAAATCTCCAGGGGGGAAGGGGCATAAGGCTGCCCTTCTACCAGTCCTGGACATGATACTACTACCACTACTACTTATCATTTGTATTTGTCCCCTTTGTGGGCTAAGGGAAACTGCTCAGGTATAATCCAGGCAAATGTGTGGGCCAGAGACAACTTTGGGCTAGATCCGGGGGAGTATGTTAGAATTACACTCAAATATGAATGTTCACTGTTCTTGTGCAGCTGCTGCAGGAAAGGCGGATGTGCTGTGGAATCACCTCTGGACACAGAGTGGATAGGAACATTCCTAAACATATAGCGGAGTAGAGGATTAACAGGAAATTGCCTTTGAAGATGCATATTGTGTTTGAATTGCAGGCTTCTTTCATAGAGACCTGAAACCTGAAAATCTCCTTTGCATGGGCCCAGAGCTTGTGAAAATAGCAGACTTTGGCTTGGCTCGAGAAACCAGATCTCGACCACCTTATACAGACTACGTGTCTACAAGATGGTAAGTTGTGACCTGTATTGAAATATGAATTTGGCTCTGAAATCTGTAGACTAGCAAAATGCACAATGCAAAGGCGTGCCATAAAACTAAGAGTAATGTATTCTTGCTGGAGAGCTGCTTTGTGTTAAGCATAGGTAAACTGAAGACATTGCAGATGATCTTACTTCTGCTTGCTTGTTAGTTTCTTTGGTATCTAACGTGTCTCTTCGATTAAGCTCTTTCTTGCATGCGAGTGAGCAGTGGTGGAAGATGGCATTTGCTACTGTAAAGAGACAGGGTGGAGGACGACTTACCTTTTAGCAACAACATTCCAGAGAAATTTTGCAGGAAATATTGTAAAATAAATCCTTGCAATTTTCCTATAGTTATAAAGATTAATCTCCAGGAACAAGCAGGAATGTAGTCTTCACATATGGGTATCGTCGGTACCGACGGAGCCTACGCGGGAACGCTCCCCAGCGTCCAATAGAAACGCTTTTGGGAGCATCCTTCAGCACATTCGTGCTGCCTTCCCGCCTTTCCAACTGTCCCTCTTCAGTTCTTCGTTTTCCGCGGAGCCGACAGGATCTATTCCCTGTCACCGCAGAAAATTCCATCTTTAAATTTCTTGTGGTCGCGTTTGCTTACCGCACGACGCTTACCGGTACTGCCGGTTCTTTTCTTTCTATTAAAAAATAATAATAATAATGACTTAGACTTTAGGGTGTTTCTCTTCAGAAACTTTTCTCTTTGGTGCCAGGCGCCATTTTGGGCACTAGGCCCCATATTCCTAAAACATGGAAAAGCCAACTAGTGGTTTTAAAAAATGTACTAAGTGTGGCGGTACCATCTCCGTCACTGACACCCATGATTGGTGTCTTAAATGTTTAGGACCTGAACATTCCCCAACTGAATGTCTCTCCTGTATGGGGATGACTAAAAGAGGAAAGCAGAACCGGGCTGCAAAGCTCGGTATTCTCTTTTCTTTGGATGCCAGATCCATTGCATCGACATCGTTAAGGGCCTCTTCTTCCTCCCATGGATCTCGGGTAACTAAACATAAAAGCCGGTCCTCAAAGGGTAGCTCTCCTGCTAAGCATCGAGAGGCCATTGGCGTTGCCCTTGAGGGAACCACACCGGCAAAACAGCCCCGGCGGGAGGCTTTGGCTTCCAAAGCATCGATGGGGCTTCAGGATGTTCTCGAGGCCTCAACCTCGCAAGAACTACCTGTGCCATGCTCAGTGGTTCCGGCTGCTTTTACCGGTATCGACACCCAGGCATTGGCAGCGTTCATAGACCAGAGGTTCCTCACTATCGAGCGCAGCATCGCAGCTCTTCTTTCAGCTGCGCTACTGGTGGTCCATTGGGCGCCGGTACCGACACCAGTACAGACACTGGTACTGACACCGACGATACCGGTACCGACGGTACCGCCTCCGGTGGGAACTCTTCCCATGCCATCTCTGGCTGGAATTGACAGATCGGTATCGGATCAGCTCAGTACCGACTTCGATCGGTACCGGGACCGTGCTTTGCAGGAGCATCGGGGTCGGGAATACTTTGATTCCTCCGATTCCGAAGACTGACAAGTCTGCTGGCACTAGAGGGTTTTTCCCCAGCGCAGAATGTCACCTCCAGAGGACATGTCCTTTCAGGATTTTATCCGTGATATGGCTAAAGGTCTTTCAATCACAGTAGCTCCTGAAGAGGAACCCAGAGCAAAGGAGTTGGAAATTCTCCAATATCTTAAAGCTCCTAAGGAGGCAGCCACTCTGCCTATCCATGAGATTCTCCATAACTTGATGCTCAGAATGTGGGAGACACCTCTGACTACTTCACCTCACTCTAGGAGACTTGATACTATGTATCGAGTTCCGCCATGTCCTGGATTTCAGAACTCAGCTGCCACACCATTCAATGGTAGTGGAGTCAGCCATGCGTAAGATGAAAAGTGCAAAGAGGCATGCATCCAATCCTCCAGGTCGTGAATGTAGGACTCTGGATGTTTTTAGGCGCCGCACTTTTCAAGCTTCCATGCTTTCAGCAAGGATCAGTTCATATATTCTATATATGGGAATGTTCCTTAAGGAAGTCACAGGAGACTTGGAACTTATGAGCCCATTTCTCCCAGATGACAAGATTTTCTTGCTCTAGTTAAGCATGCTCAAGATGTCTGCAAGTTTGTAAATCGTGCAGTCTTTGACTGCTTCGAATGCATCAGCAGAAGCTCTGCTATTGCCATTGGTGCACAACGGATTGCCTGGCTTCAGGCATCAGACTTGGAGACTTGGGTACAGGACAAATTAGGCAACATTCCTTGCACGGGGGAGAATCTCTTCGGCAAGAACTGGCAGGAAAAGGCTAATGAGTTAGATGCTGACAATACTACTCTAGATAGATTGTCAAAATCTACAGCCACTCCAGCCAAAAGGAAGCCTTATAAAAAACCCTCTTTCAGCAAAAAGAGGAAATTTTATCCTTCCTATACCCAGCAGAGTCAGACTCGGGGTCAGGTTGCCCAAAAAGGACAAACTAGACAGCAAAAGAAGCCTAAAGGCCCGGGAGCCCAACCAGCTCTCCAGGTTCTGCCCCCTCAAGGGCTTTGACTCCTTCCTAGAGAGCTTTGCCTTCCTGCCTCTGAGGGGTCCCCAACCCTCCAATATCCCGGGCAGGTTATGCCACTTTGCCAACAGATGGCATCAGATAACAGCAGAAGATTGGACTTTGTCCATTGTAGGAGAAGGGTACAAGCTTCAGTTTCACAGCATGCCCCCTCCTACAATTCTAAAGCAATTCAATTCTCAAACAGACAATCTGTTAGATCACGAGGTCTCCACACTTCTTGCCCAAGGGGCAATAGAGGAAGTGCCCATTCTTCAATGGGGTGCAGGGTTCTACTCCCCCTATTTTCTTATTCCAATGAAAACAGGAGGACACAGACCCATTTTGGACCTCAGGGAATTGAACAAATACCTATTTCAAGAAAAGTTCAAAATGATTTCTCTAGGAACTCTTCTGCCATACCTTCAAAGCCAGGATTGGCTTTGCTCTTTAGACTTAAAGGATGCATACACTCACATTCTGATCCATCCAGATCACAGGAAATTCTTATGATTCCTTTTCAGGGGAAGACATTTCCAGTACAGGGTTCTTCCCTTTGGTCTGGCTTCAGCACCAAAGGTATTCACGAAATGCATGGCAGTAGTAGCCGCATTTCTACGAACCCTGGGGATATTTGTCTTCCCTTACTTAGACGACTGGCTCATTCGAGCCCCTACAGTTGCAGAGGCCAGCATTGCACTGTCCCGTACAATGCGAATTCTCCAATACTTGGGATTGGTAATAAACTTCCCAAAATCCCAACTTGTTCCTTCCCAATGCCTGGAATTCATAGGAGCCTGTCTAGATACCAGACAAGCAAAGGCTTTCCTTCCACAGGCCCGGTGTCTATGCATAATACAACTAGCTTCTCAAGCAGCAGTCAAATCCTCCCTCACTGCTCGAGAGCTACTACAGTTACTAGGACATATGGCTTCCACAGTTCATGTAGTCCCATATGCTCGCCTCCACATGAGAGCAGTTCAGTGGACCCTATCCACACAGTGGACACAGGCCACAGGTCATTTGTCGGACAAAATAATAAACTCTCAACGACTAGTTTTGTCCCTCCAATGGTGGCAGTCACTAGAAAACCTGACAGTGGGGTCTCCTTTCCATCAACCCTCTTTTCAGGCCACCCTAACAACAGATATATCACAGGTGGGTCGGGGAGCACACCTGAATCATCTCTCTACCCAGGGAACCTGGACTCCACAGGAGGCCCGTTTACACATAAACCTCCTGGAATTAAGAGCAATCTATTTAGCTCTTCGAGTATTCCACGCCCAGCTCAGCAACAAGACAGTCCTAGTCCAGATGGACAATCAAATAGCTATGTTCTGTGTGAACAAGCAGGGTGGAACAGGCTCTCTGTCATTATGCAATGAAGCTTTTGCGACAGTGGGCCCTTGCCAGAGCGTATCAAATTCACCTTTTAGTGGTATATCTTCCAGGCATTCAAAACGTTTGGACAGACAAACTCAGTCGAGTACTGTTGCCTCACGAGTGGTCCCTCCACCTAGATCAGGTGGCAAAGATATTTCATCTCTGGGGCACTCCAGACATAGACCTCTTTGCAAGTCCCTTGAATGCCAAACTTCCCTGGTACTGTTCCAGGATTCCGGCTCACAATTGTCAGACAAGGCATGCCTTCCTCCTTCACTGGGGTCAGGACTTCCTTTATGCCTTCCCACCCATTCCCCTCATCCCCAAAATACTCTTCAAGCTTCAGAGAGACAGGGGTTGCATGATCCTCATAGCACCACAATGGCCACGCCAAACATGGTATCCCCTGCTTCTACATCTCTCTCAAGCAGCACCTCTGGAGTTAGGGCATTTTCCAGATCTCCTTTCCCAGGAGAACGGGACGCTATGGCACCCGAATCCCCAGTCCCTGCACCTCATGGCCTGGTTGCTGAAGGCTTAGACCTCCAGGATCTCAACCTGTCCGAACAGGTAAAAGATATCCTTCAGGCTTCTAGGAAACTTTCAACAAGAAGATCTTATGCCTTCAAGTGGAAATGTTTTACTATATGGTGCTCCAAGAAGGGATTAAACCCCCTTGTCATACCCTTAGAATCGATACTAGAGTATCTCCTTCACTTATCGAATTCTGGTCTAAAGACCAATTCGGTAAGAGTCCATCTTAGTGCAATTGCAGCTTCTTATAAGCCTCTGAATGGACAACCAATTTCCTCTCATCCACTTATATCAAGATTTATGAGAGGCCTTTTATTAACTAAACCTCCCATTAAGCCACCACCGGTGGCATGGGATCTAAATCTAGTTCTCGGGCAGCTCATGAAGCCGCCTTTTGAACCTTTGGCCACTACAACCCTTAGGTTTTTGACCTGGAAGATCATCTTCCTAATTGCAATCACCTCTGCCCGTCGCATTAGTGAATTGCAAGCTTTAGTGGCTGATCCTCCTTATACTAGGTTTCATCATGATAAGGTTGTTCTTAGAACTCACCCACACTTTATGCCAAAGGTGGTTTCGCCTTTTCATTTAAATCAATCAATTTATCTTCCTGTATTTTTTCCGAGGCGTCACGCCTCTAATGCAGAAAAAAACCTTCATACTTTGGATTGTAAAAGGGCCTTAGCCTTTTACATACAAAGAACACAGCAACATAGAAAGTCCTCGCAGCTTTTTATAACTTTTGACCCTAGTCATTTGGGACTTCCAGTCTCCAAAAGAACTTTATCTAAATGGATTGCACAATGCATATCCTTTGCTTATGAGAGTAAGGGTCTTCCTCTTCAGGACCATGTCAGAGCTCATAATGTGAGAGCCATGGCAGCTTCTTTGGCTAATCTCCACTCTGTGTCTATCGATGACATTTGTCGAGCCACCACCTGGGCTTCGGTACACACCTTCACAGCCCACTACTGCCTGGATAAAGTCTCCCGTCGGGAGGCTTTCTTTGGCCAAGCTGTTCTTCAACATCTCTTTCAGACCTAAATCAACTTCTACCCACCAACCATGGTGGAATGCCAGAGATCCATGGGAGGAAGGATTCCCACCTTCTAGGGTGGCACCTTCCTGGGGCTATCTCCCTGGCATCTTCAGCTAGGGAGTCCCCATATGTGAAGACTACGTTCCTGGAGATAGCATAGTTACTCACCTGTAACAGGCGATCTTCGGGAACAGCAGGAATTTAGTCTTCACAATCGACCCACCTCCCCTAGGAGTTGTCTCTCTATCTCTGTCTCTTTCCTCTCTCCCTCTATCCTTTCACTCAGCTACAAACTTAACTGTAGAGGGACAGTTGGAAAGGCGGGAAGTCAGCGTGCATGTGCTGAGGGATGCTCCCAAAAGCGTTCCTATTGGACGCTGGGGAGCATTCCTGCGCAGGCTCCGTCAGTACCGACGATACCCATATGTGAAGACTAAATTCCTGCTGTTCTCGGAGATCACCTGTTGCAGGTGAGTAACTACGCTTTTGAGGCCTTACTGGGCCTACTTCTGTTTCCCTTGTTGGCCAGAGCAGAGAATGTGCTTTTGCTGGTTGGGTGACGGAGGATACAGAAGATTCCCTATAATACAGAGTTAAATGGGTAGAGGTTAAAAATGGTCAAGGAACTGAATATCTACATGATGGCTCATGGAGGTTGGTCTTGTTTGAGCTGGAAACTCAAGAGAGCAGGAGAAGCTGCTAGGCTAACAATCTGTTTTCTATGCTTCCCTGTTGACTGTGCTGGTTGCTGTTCAGCTTGTGGCTTTACTACTGGTAATGTTAGCACTTAATGCTTTTTGGAGTTTTGTGACTGCTGCTCTGTTACATAGTCAGAAATATTTTGTGCTGCTCCTGCACACATCTGAAGGAAAGGAGCTAAGATTTTGTTCCTTCCTTAATCCTAGTGATTAACAGTATAGACTTAAGGTAGAGGAGTAGCCTGGTGGTTAGAACAGTGAGCTAAGAACCAGGGAAGCCAGGATTCAGATCCTACTAATACTCCTTGTGGCCAGTCACTTAACCTTCCACTGTCTCAGGTACCTGAATGTAGCTTGCCTTGAATTACTGTTGAAAAGGTGTGAGCTAAATCATCCTCTCTCCAAAAGGGTCAGAAAGTGATATCGGAAGTTTAAAACCTTTTAGGAGAGCATGATCAGATATGTGCATAAACAAAGCTATGAATTTCCTCCTCGCAAGCAGTAAGATCTTATAAAATAAGGAGGTCAATACTGAGCTACAATGGTCAGCTTTCATTATTTTTTTAATATGCTGACTGCCACAGCTTAAAATCAACCAGATATTCATCAGCCGGCACTATCTGTATAAGAGTAATATTCAGGGCTTTTCCTGGCCTTTATGGATAATTTCATCTCTGCCTCTGCTCAAGCCACAGACCACCCCCGCACTATTTGAATAATGCAGAGGTGACACTAGGATATTCGATGACACTATCCATATAATGCTGCTGAATATTCCTTTCAGTGACACTTATCCAGATACTTGTGTGTTGAGAATTATTAAAAAAAAAAAAAGAAAAGGGAATAAAGATAAAGATAGCAGATACTGCTATTCACATAAGTGATTTTGAAAATTGGCCCAAAGATGTTTGATTCGTTAAATGTAGCTGTTCCTTGGTACTTTTTAACTTTACCAAATTAAGCTATTTCTATGCAGGGCACTCACCACATGATTTAAATGTTCTCAAATCCTGTTTCTCTCTAGTCCCATTGATGTCCACAGCTCTGCTTCTTCCCCTGCACTCTGTTGGTGGCCTGGGTAGCACAAGCAGAGTGAAGAGCCACATGCATCAAGGGATGGGGGTGAGGAGAAACGAGAAGCCAAGAGCTCCTTGGAACCACACCAAGTGGTTCTAATGCTTTGGTTCTAGAAATTTCTTTTATATTTATATCATAACCAAGATCCCCAGTGTTGGGAGTTGCAGGTCAAACCCCATTGGTTGTAGTCATCATTGGTAAGATAGATGGTAGAACCTGCTCCTTAAATCTCCTCTATTATCCTTGGAGTGGGGGTTGCTGCAGTGGGTAGTAGGAGCCTGATAAGACTATCCGGAGTGGCACTTAAGGCAGAGTTACATAGAGCCTGTCAGTGGAATCCTGAACTTTGAGGTGGTGAAATGGGGATCATACAGCCCACCCTTTCCTTTTTTTTTTTTTTTTTTAAGGGAACACAAAATCCTTTCCAAAGGAGAGATTCTATAGAAAGAATTTTAGGACTCTGCTTTTCCTATTTAGATGTTTCTCATACTTCTCTACAGCTGTAAAACAGGTTTTCTCTCTGTCATTTTTAGGTACAGGGCGCCAGAGGTTCTTCTGAGGTCCACCGGCTATAGTTCACCTATTGATACCTGGGCTGTTGGCTGTATCATGGCAGAGGTTTACACACTGAGACCTCTCTTCCCTGGCTCTAGCGAAATTGATACAATATTCAAAATTTGCCAAGTGTTAGGAACACCAAAGAAGGTGATTGAAATTAGATTCTCCCATTTGATGAACAGATCAGAGAATGTTCTTCTGAGGGCCAGTTTGGCACCAGGCAAAAGACCTGGGATGAAGGAGGGTAGGAGGGGGTGGGTGGGCGTAGCTGTGTTAAGGGGAAGCGGTGCTTCTTCATCTGGAAAAGGTGAGATGTGGGGTGAAAGAGTCTATTCCCTGGTTCAGAACTCCTGTTGCCTGAATTGTTTGGGTTTGTGACTGCTTGTGTGGTATTGCTTATAGCCTTTTGCGGTAAATGCTGATCTCCAGGAACAAGCAGGAATAAGTCCTCACTTATGGGTACGTCGGTACCGACGGAGCCTGCGCGGGAAAGCTCCCCAGCTTCCCAGAAGGAAGCTTTTGGGGCCTCCCACTGCACATGCGCGCTGCCTTCCCGCCTTCCTGACCAGCTCTCCTCAGTTTCTCTTTTTCCGCGGAGCCAGCAGGTCGTGTTCCTGTCACCGCTGAAGAAATTATTGTTTTAGTTTGTTTCTTTAGACCGCGTACCTGCCTTCCCCATACCGAAACCGGTACCGCCGGTCTCTCTTTTCTTTTCTTTAAAAAAAAAACAAAAAACTTTATCTTTGCACAACTTGGTGACTTCGGTTAGGCCTCAGGCCTACACAAATTCTCCTCATGGAGAAACCAGCCCCTGGTTTCAAGAAGTGTACCAAGTGTAGTGCTGTTATTTCTGTCACAGACACCCATGAATGGTGTCTTAAATGTTTGGGACCTGACCACTCCATTCCGGACTGCCCATCCTGCTCCCAGATGTCTAAACGTGGTTTGCAGAACCGGGCCAACAAATTCCATGTGCTGTTTGCTTCAGATAATCCAGCATCACAGTCATCCAGGTCTTCCTCTCCGGATGGATCTCAGGTAACCAAACCTTCTTCGGGCAGGTCCTCAAAGAGCAAATCTCCTTCAAAGCATCGAGAGGCTCTCTCTTTTGAATCTGAGGAACCTGCCCCAGCCAAACAACCCCGGCGGGAAGCTCTGGCTTCCAAAGCACCATCTATGGGGTTACAGGTTGACATCGATGGCACGGCCTCGACTGATCACCTGTTAGACTGCTCTGGGGTACCGGCCCATACCGGTACCGACATCCAGGCAGCAGTGGCGTCTATGAGCAGTACTGTTCAGACATCGACTTCCAAACGCAGATCGGTTCCGCATGCCAGATCCGGGTTTTCACCCGATACCGATCTCATACCCGGTACGCCCGATGTCGATACCGATCGGTATGCGTATCGTGCGTTGGAAGCAAATAGAGAATACTCTGATTCTTCTGAGGATTTTGACTCCTCTGAAGACTCTGATGAGCTGTCTCTAGTTCTTCATGAAGACACTTCTTCCCCAAAGAGGAGAATGTCTCCACCAGAGGATTTGTCCTTTCAAGACTTCATTATAGAACAAGCTAAAGGACTTTCTATTACCACATCCTCTGAAAAAGAACCTAGGTCGAAGAAATTGGATATTTTAGGATACCCTAAGGTTCCTAAAGAGGCAGTCACCCTGCCTATCCATGAAATCCTTCAAGAACACTTGATGGACTTATGGGAGGCTCCTCTAACGTTGTCTCCTTACTCTCGTAGGTTGGACACCATGTACCGGGTCCCTCCTTCTCCTGGGTTTCAAAAGGCTCAGCTGCCTCACCATTCCATTGTGGTGAAGTCTGCGCTGAAAAAGATTAAGAGCACCAAAAGGCACTCTTCTACCCCTCCAGGGCGAGAATGTAAGACCCTAGACTCTTTTGGTAGGAAAATTTTCCAGGCTAGTATGCTTATAGCCAGGATTAATTCTTACAGTCTGTATATGGGCATGTTTCTCAGAGAACTTGCCCTAAAGGTGCGGCATTTTGCCCCCTTTATCCCTGAGGATAGAAAGGAGGAGTTCATTTCTATAGTGAAACAGCTTCTAGATGTTTCTAAGTTCTCCAACAGAGCAGCCTTTGATTCCTTTGAAGGTGCCGGTAGAGCTTCGGGCATTGCCATTGCAGCCCGACGACTTGCTTGGCTCCAGGCCTCTGACCTAGAACCCTGGGTCCTGGATGGCTTACGGAATCTGCCCTGTACAGGTGAGAACTTATTTGGTAAAGACTGGCAAATTAAAGCCACTCAAATGGACGCAGAAAATGCTACCTTAGATAGACTTTCTAAGTCTACCTCTACTCCTGCCAAGAAAAAGTCTTTCAAGAGGCCTTACTACAAGAAGGCCAGATTTTCCACAAATACTGGCCAACAATCTTCTCAGCCTCGCTTTGCTGCTAAACGTCAGCAGCCTAAACAGGCAAGATCAAAGCCTGCAGTGTCTACCACTCCTCAGCAGGCTCAACCCCCTCAGGGGTTTTGACTTGCCCCTAGAGAACTTAACCTTTCTGGCTCTAGAACAGGGGTCTCAAACTCAAATTGCTTTGAGGGCCAAATGAGGACTTGTAAAGTAACCCGGGGGCCGCATAAGACGTGGGGCCTCATTTGCATAAGGGGCCTCATTTGCATAAATATTTGCATAATGTTACCATACACTAACTTTTAGTAAACATGCCTCTTAATGAGTATGGAAAAAGAAAGACTAAAAGATTCAGAAATAGGAAGACAATAATTAAACTGGGAACCCCAAAAGCCAAACTTGGAATGTACAACAACACAGTAGAAATAAAACAATAAATTAATATCCTCTTGTACTAAACAAAGCGCAAACATTAATGATGCACATTTCCCAGAGCTGACATATTCCAGTTAATAAATTCAAAATAAAGAGATTTTTCTACCTTTTGTGCATTTTTTTTCAGTTGCAATTGCTCCAGCCACTTCTGGTTTCTTCGTGTCTTCTGCTATCTCCATCGTCTGCTGTCCATTTGTCCTTTCTTCTCTCTTCTAGTTTTTTCCATTCTCTCTCCCTACATCTGCTTTAACATACTAACCTTTCTCCTTTGCTCTTTCCTCATTCCTATTTCATCCACTCAAATTTTACCCCTCCATCCTCAATCCCCACTTACTCTCCCAATACCTGGCCAATTGTAGATTTGTCTTCTCTTCCAGACAAAATATTTTTCCCCTCTCCATTTCACTTTCCCAGCTCCATCCCATTCTAATCCTCCCCCAACATCAGCTCCCTTCTAGTTCCAGCCCCACCCCGCAGCTGCTCCTTTCTAGTCCCTGCATCAGTCCATTTCCAGTCCTATCCTAGCCTCACCATCAGCCCATTTCCAATCCTAGCCCCCCATCAGCCCATTTCCAATCCTAGCTCCCTCCCCTCACAGCCCATTTCCATTCCAAGCCCCCCTCCCCATCAGCCATTTGCAGTTCAAGCCCCCCTTCCACTCAGCCCATTTCCAGTCCTAGCAACCCCCCCCAGCCCATTACCAGTCCTAGACCCCCCATAGCCCATTACCAGTCCTAACCTCCCCATAGCGCACTTCCAGTCTTACCCCCCATCACCCCATTTTCAGTCTTACCCCCCCCCCATAGCCCATTACCAGTCCTAGTCCCCCCCATAGCCCACTTGCAGTCGTATCCCCCATCACCCCATTTGAGTCTTTCCTCCCCTCATAGGCCATTACCAGTCCTAACCCCCCAATCAGCCCACCTCCAGTCCTAACCCCCATCACCCCATTTTCAGTCCTAGCCCCCACCATAGCCCATGACCAGTCATAACCCCCCCCCTGCCAATAGCCCACTTCCAGTCCTAACCCCCATCTGCCCATTTCCAGTCCTAGCCCCCACCATAGCCCATGACCTGTCATAACTACCCCTGCCAATAGCCCACTTCCAGTACTAACCCCCATCTGCCAATTTCCAGTCCTAGCCCCCACCATAGCCCATTACCAGTCATATCCCCCCCCCTGCCAATAGCCCACTTCCAGTCCTAACCCCCATCTGCCCATTTCCAGTCCTAGCCCCCACCATAGCCCATTACCAGTCATAACCCCCCCCTGCCAATAGCCCACTTCCAGTCCTAACCCCCATCTGCCCAGTTCCAGTCCTAGCCCCCACCATAGCCATGACCAGTCATAACCCCCCCCTGCCAATAGCCCACTTCCAGTCCTAACCCCCATCTGCCCATTTCCAGTCCTAGCCCCCACCATAGCCCATGACCAGTCATAACCCCCCCTGCCAATAGCCCACTTCCAGTCCTAACCCCCATCTGCCCATTTCCAGTCCTAGCCCCCACCATAGCCCATTACCAGTCATACCCCCCCCCCGGCCGATAGCCCACTTCCAGTCCTAACCCCATCTGCCCATTTCCAGTCCTAGCCCCCACCATAGCCCATTACCAGTCATAACCCCCCCCTGCCAATAGCCCACTTCCAGTCCTAACCCCCATCTGCCCATTTCCAGTCCTAGCCCCCACCATAGCCCATTACCAGTTATAACCCCCCAGCCCATTACCAGTCATAACCCCCCCCCCCCCGCCAATAGCCCACTTCCAGTCCTAACCCCATCTGCCCATTTCCAGTCATACCCCCCCCCCCGACAGAGGAAAAAACAAAAAAACCCAAAACCCTGACTTCTGCCGTTGCCGCCGTGGCAGCGGCAGAATCAATGTCAAATTAAAAAAAAAAAGACTTCTGCTGCTCAAGCAGCAATATCACCTGTCCTGCGGCCTTCCCCTGTGCCGAGATCCGAATCTGCTCATCAGCGGCGTGCTTTTCAAGCCGCGAAGAGTATTCCCCTCTCGCGCGGCTTGAAACCACGCGAGAGGGGAATACTCTTCGCGGCTTGAAAAGCACGCCGCTGATGAGCAGATTCGGATCTCCGGGCACAGGGGAAGGGGCCGCAGGACAGGTGATATTGCTGCTTGAGCAGCAGAAGGCTTTTTTTTTTTTATGTGACAATTGATTCTGCCGCTGCCACGGCGGCAACGGCAGAAGTCAGGGTTTTGGGGTTTTTTTGTTTTTCTCTTTCGCGGGCCGCACAAAGTTGTCTCGCGGGCCGCATGCGGCCCGCGGGCCGCGTGTTTGAGACCCCTGCTCTAGAACAACCAGAGCCCCTCACCATTCCCGGAAGGTTAGCTCACTTTGCTCCCAGATGGGGGCAAATTACATCAGAGCAATGGACCCTCTCTATCATCAGGGAGGGCTACAAACTTCATTTTTCCAACCTTCCTCCATATACCATGGTGAGGCACTTCAATTCTCCCCCATCTCTCCTGAGCCTGTTGGATCAGGAAGTCTCTTCTCTCCTTGCCCAAGGGGCAATAGAAGAGGTTCCTCTTCTTCAACAAGGGACAGGATTCTACTCCCCTTATTTTCTCATACCAAAGAAGACAGGGGGATTCAGACCTATCCTAGATCTGAGAGAATTGAACAAATTTCTGTACAAGGAGAAATTCAAAATGCTTTCTCTAGGCATTCTCCTTCCATACCTTCAGAGTCAGGATTGGCTTTGTTCTCTAGATCTCAAGGATGCGTACACACATATACTCATCCATCCATCCCACAGAAAATATCTAAGATTTCTGTTTCAGGGAAAACATTTCCAGTACAGAGTACTCCCCTTCGGTCTAGCCTCTGCTCCAAGAGTGTTCACCAAATGCATGGCAGTGGTAGCTGCATTTCTAAGAGGTCTGGGAATTTTGGTATTCCCATATCTGGACGACTGGCTCATCCGAGCTCCGTCTCAGTCAGAGGCCCAGATTTCCCTGGACCGCACAAGGCACATTCTGCAGTATCTGGGACTGGTGGTAAACCTTCCCAAGTCTCAACTTACCCCTACTCATTCTCTGGAATTCATATGGGCCCAGTTGGACACCACCACCGCAAGGGCCTACCTACCTCAAGTCCGGGGCCAACGTCTGATGTGCTTGGCCTCCCAAGCTCAGTCCAGCAGTCACTTGACAGCCAGAGAAATGCTACGACTTCTGGGCCACATGGCCTCCACGGTACACGTGGTGCCCTACGCTCGTCTTCATATGAGAGCAGCTCAATGGACCTTGGCCACCCAGTGGACTCAAGCATCAGGAGAGCTCTCCGACCAAATAGTCACCTCAAAGCGACTGTTTTGGTCCCTCCAATGGTGGATGTCCACCAAGAATCTGTTGTTGGGGACCCCCTTCCAACCTTTGTTGCCCCAAGCAACCCTCACAACAGATGCCTCCCAAACAGGGTGGGGAGCCCATCTTCAACACCTCTCCACTCAGGGTGCTTGGTCTCCACAAGAGACCACCCTTCACATCAACCTCCTGGAACTGCGAGCAATCTACTTTGCCCTCAAAGTCTTCCATACCCTCCTAGTCAACCTGACCGTCCTAGTCCATACAGACAATCAGGTGGCCATGTTCTACATAAACAAACAAGGAGGGACAGGCTCTCTGTCGCTTTGCAACGAAGCTCTCAGATTATGGGCCTTCGCCAGAGAGCATCAAATTCATCTTCTGGCAGTGTATCTTCCAGGAGTTCAAAACTCTTGGGCAGACAGACTCAGTCGAGTTCTGCTTCCACACGAATGGTCCCTACATATGGACCAGATAAACAGAATCTTTCAGGAATGGGGAACCCCGGACATAGACCTCTTTGCAAGTCCGTGGCATGCCAAACTTCCCCGGTTCTGTTCCAGGAATCCGTGTCAGGGAGCTCAGGCCAACGACGCCTTTCTCCTACATTGGGGTCAGGAATTCCTATATGCCTTTCCACCCATTCCTTTGATTCCCAAGACTCTGTTCAAACTCCAGAGGGATCACGGATCGATGATCCTCATAGCTCCACGCTGGCCACGCCAAGTGTGGTTCCCTCTACTTCTGCATCTCTCCCAGGGACCCTCCCTGGACCTGGGAGCTGCGCCAGACCTTCTGTCTCAGGAGGAGGGGACTTTGTGGCACCCAAACCCCAAGTCCCTACACTTCAGAGCTTGGTTACTGAAGGCCTAAGCCTTCATGACTTCAATCTTTCTCAACCAGTGAAAGATATCCTTCATGCCTCTAGGAAACCCTCCACGAGGCGTTCCTATGCTTTCAAATGGAAACGCTTTTCCATTTGGTGTGCTCAACAGGGTCTTGACCCTCTAGCACTTCCTTTGAATTCTCTACTAGACTATCTCCTGCATCTTTCTAATGCAGGCCTTAAGACGAATTCAGTAAGAGTCCATTTGAGTGCTATTGCAGCATCCTTAAAACCTATAAATGGACAACCTGTCTCCTCTCATCCGCTTGTTGCAAGGTTCATGAGAGGCCTGACTCTAACTAAGCCTCCCATCCGACCTCCTCCGGTAGCATGGGACTTGAACCTAGGTCTGGGTCAGCTTATGAAGCCACCTTTTGAACCGTTGGTTTCTACCTCCTTGAAATTTCTTTCCTGGAAGGTCCTTTTCCTTATTGCAGTCACTTCGGCTCGCCGCATCAGTGAACTACAGGCCTTAGTGGCTCATCCACCTTATACCAGGTTTCATCATGATAAGGTGGTCCTTAGGACGAATCCCCACTTTATGCCCAAAGTGGTCTCGCCTTTTCATCTTAATCAAGAGGTATATCTACCTGTCTTTTTTCCAGCTCCTCATGCATCCAGTGCAGAGGGGAACCTTCATACTTTAGATTGTAAAAGAGCTCTTGCCTTTTACCTCAACAGGACTCAGCCACATTGAAAGTCTTCCCAGCTTTTCGTGGCTTTTGATCCTTCTCATTTGGGACTTCCAGTCTCCAAACGTACACTTTCCAATTGGATTGCTCAATGTATTTCCTTTGCTTACCAGAGTAAAAATATTTCTCTGGAAGGCCATGTCACAGCTCACAATGTGAGAGCCATGGCCACTTCTATGGCTCATCTTCACTCTGTATCCATAGATCAGATCTGTCGAGCCGCCACATGGGCCTCGGTTCATACCTTCACAGCCCATTACTGTTTGGACAAGGACTCCCGCCGGGATGCCTTGTTTGGTCAGACTGTCCTCAAACACCTGTTCCATACTTGAACAACTCCTGCCCACCTTCCCAGGATGGATGCCTGAGATCCATACGAAGATGGCGAACCCTTGGAAGGGGATCTCCCAGGCATCTTAGCTAGGGAGTCCCCATAAGTGAGGATTTATTCCTGCTTGTTCCTGGAGATAGCACAGTTACTTACCTGTAACAGGTGATCTCTGGGAACAGCAGGAATTAGTCCTCACAACCCACCCACCTCCCCTAGGAGTTGTATCTTCTATCTATCTTCCTTTCCTCTCTCTATTGTCTCGGCTATAAACTCGAACTGAGGAGAGCTGGTCAGGAAGGCGGGAAGGCAGCGCACATGTGCAGTGGGAGGCCCAAAAGCTTCCTTCTGGGAAGCTGGGGAGCTTTCCCGCACAGGCTCCGTCGGTACCGACGTACCCATAAGTGAGGACTAATTCCTGCTGTTCCCAGAGATCACCTGTTACAGGTAAGTAACTGTGCTCTCTCATCATGATGCTGAATGGTTGTCTAACTGACAATACTGGAAGTTGCTGTGGTACTTGAACTTTGTCTGGGAGAGAATGCTATAAGATAGGAGGACCATGAATAGTGTCTGCCTGGCTGAGAATTGGATTTCATAAAGTGAAAGGGAAACGAAGCAGACTGAAAGTGGGCTTGCCATATACCCGAACAGAAAATCTATTCTGCTTAAAAGCAGTGCATTGAATGATCAGAAAGGCCTCTCTTAACGTGTCCTGCATAAGCTTAGTATTGCTGTATCACAATTTAAGTAGGGTCTTACTGATCTCCTTTTTCCACTGGTGGGCTGCTGTTTAGCTATTTCTCCCAGTTTTACTTGTCTGTTCCACTGCGCAGCTGCAACTTTGTAAAGTTTGTCACAGTTTAGTTAGGTCCCTACTGATAAGAACATTAATTTTTTGCTTTAGAATGACTGGCCTGAAGGTTACCAACTTGCAGGTGCTATGTCCTTCCGCTGGCCTCAGTGTGTACCAAACAACCTGAAGTCCTTAATCCCAAATGCGGGCAGTGAGGCTATCCAGCTCCTGCGGGACCTGCTCCAATGGGACCCCCGAAAACGCCCAACAGCTGTCCAGGTTTGTACCTTTTCAGGTATTTTTTCATCTGAACCAGTGTTGTTCCCTGCTCCTGTAGTTCAGGTTCTGTAGGAATCTGTCTTTTCTTGGCCCATTGGGAGCAGAACATCAGGGTATGAGCATAGTCACCATATTGAGTAAGGAATATGTGACAGATAACATCCAATGCTTTTAGACCCTAAGGAATTTTGCAACTACTGCAGCATGTGGAAATCTCCATAGACATGGGCATTGCTGAATCACTTTCGTATGGCGCTCAAGAAGGCTTTTTTATCTGGATACTCGAAATGCCCATGAGGTATTTAAACCTAGCAGATATAGTTTAAAATGTAGCATGTGCTGCTTTTTATGCTTTAGTGTTATCCTGAGAAGTAGGCCCAAGAAAAAGCAGGATAGTTCGTCCTCACAAATGGGTGATATTATTATTATTAAAAATTTATAAAGCGCTGCAAACATACGAAGCGCTGTACACACAAATAAGAAAGACAGTCCCTGCTCATCAGAGCTCACAATCTAGTCAAGACAAAAAATTACATAATACAAAATTACAGGACAAGATACGAGTGATATTAGAGAGAGCAAACATAGCGTATATAAAGTAGTCAAATCACAACACAAGAGTGAAGAGTCAAGAGTGAAAAGCAATAGTGAAGAGGTGGGGTTTCAACCTGGACTTGAAGATGGCCAGGGAGGATGCCTGGCGCACAGAGACAGGTAGACTGTTCCAGGCGAAGGGTGCAGCAAGGTGAAAGGAGCGAAGTCTAGAATTAGCAATACGAGTGAAAGGCATAGATAAACGAAGACTTTTAGAAGAACGAAGTAACCGAGAAGGAGTGTGAAGAGAGATGAGACACAAAAGGTACTGGGGGGCAGAAGAGTGAATACATTTATAGGTCATCAGGAGAAACTTAAATTGGATACAGAAATGGATGGGGAGCCAATGAAGTGACATGAAGAGAGGAGTGATGTGGGAAAAACGAGGCTGGCAAAAAATCAGTCGAGCAGCAGAATGTTGAATAGACTGAAGGGGAAAGAGGTGGTTAGCGGGGAGACCAGCAAGGAGAAGGTTACAGTAATCAAGAGAGCCTCGGATGAAGAGAAGCCCCTCTCTCCTTCCATATACCTGCATGTGGCAGCAGTATCTCAGTTTTCTCTTTTCCACAGAGTATGAAGGATGTGTCTCTTTCATTCTCTTGTGCAAAGGTCAGCTTTTATGAGATTTTTGCTTTGGGTGTAGTTGAAAATGCAGTGTGTGCCTTCGAGTCAGTGCTTAAGTCCTGGTGACCCAGCAGCTCCTGGGTTTTCTTAGCAGTGTGACCCGAGTAGATTACAAGACCTTCCTTCTGAGGCAATGGAGGTTAAGTGACTTGCCCAAGGCAACAAAGAGTGCTAATGAGAATCGAACCCTGGTCTTTTGGTTACCACTAGGCTACTTCTCTACTTTTATGAGATTTTTTTATTGGGTGTACAATAGTTGAAAAAGCTTTTAGCATTAATTCTTATCTCTACAATGTTATTAAGAAGCTTTCTGCTCATCAAACTTTTAAGAATTCCCAGGACATGGTGGGATGAGGAAAATTAATCCAAGAAGTACAAAGAAATGGTTAAAAAGGAAGAAATGGACTGTTTTGAACTGGCCAGCAATGAGTCCTGATCTCAATCCAATTGAAAATCTTTGGAAAGAGCTGAAATCTGCCAATGGTAAAAGGAATCCTGAAAACATTCATGAGCTGGAACAAATCATACTGGAAGAATGAGAGAAACTACCAACGGAAAGATGTACGAAACTTATAGATGGCTAAAAAACATTTGGAGGCTGTCAGCACTGCCAAGGGTTGTGCAACCAATTATAGTGAAGGGTGCCATTTAACCTGTCCAGGTCATATTTTGATTTTTTTCAGAAATTATGTCTAAGTTGCAGAGACGTGTTTTTTTTGTTGTTGTTGTTGTATATCTTTCAACATAACTATTAAAATATTAAAAGGACATACAGTAGGAATATTTCCAATTATTTCTCAAGGTATTGTACACAACATACCTAAAATGCAAGGGTACCAATAATGTTGACCACAACTATATTTTCAAAGTTTCTCTTGGACTGCATTATTACTCTTTTACATCTAAATTGCTAGTGCTTGTGCACATTCCTATTTTCTTTGTTAGTGTCGGCTTTCTGTTTTCTGAAAGGTTTCTTTTGTTTTTTTCACCTCTTCCACTTCACCATTAAAACACGCTGGCTGTTTGGCAGTCTCTCAACCCTTTTTAATGCATAGACTATATTTTATCTGTGCTTCCAAAATGGTCTTTTTAAATAATGCCCATACCTCATGCAAACTTTTGATCCTGACAGTCACTCTTTCTAGTTTTTTTTCTCACTGGCTATTAGATTGCGTCTCCATCATGTACATCCAGGCAGGTTTGACTCTGAAAGAACATGTCAAGGCTCACAAAAATCAGAGCCATGGTAACAACTGTGGTCTGCCTCTAGTCGGCCTCCATGAAGAATCTCCACAGAGCTGCAACATGGACATCAGTTCACATATTCACACCTCATTACTGTTTGGAGAGGAATTCCCAAAGCAACAGTAGGATTGGTTAGTCCATCTTGACGAATCTGTTTAAGGTTTAGAATCTTAACTTTATCCCCATAGTTTTCAAAATTTGTGTCAAGTGTATGACCCATCTGTGTTTAATATTACAAAAATATTACAATATCCCACTGGCACTCCTTGTGGCCTTGGGCAAGCCACTTAACCCTCCATTATCTCAAGTACAAACTTAGATTGTGAGCTCTTGGGGACAGGGAAATGTACTCAGTACCTGAATATAACTTGCCTTGATGTTCTCCTGGAAAGGCATGAACTAAATACTATAAATAAATAAATAAGAACTCAAAACGACAATTTTTACTGAAATATAATTCTTCAGCTTTATGGGCCCAGTATTCAAAGCATTTACACGGTTTGCAGATCTGTAATCGCACTAACCACTGCAACTGAATATCCGGCTCTGTTTTTTTTTTTGTATTATCTGTTTTGTTCCCTTTTCATAAGAACATAAGATATGCCATACTGGGTTAGACAAAGGTCCATCAAGCCCAGTATCCTGTTTCCAATAGCGGCCAATCTAGGTCATACGTACCTAGCAGTTTCCCCAAAAGACACAGGTTCCACAGTGCTTGTACTGGGTCAAGCATTGATATCCTGGGTCCCTTCTTAATAATGGTTTATGGACCTTTCCTCCAGGAACTTGTCCAAACCTTTTTTAAACCCAGGTTTCATTATTCCTTTGTGCATTCAGTGCTGTCTGTGCTTACCTTTCATAAATGGTTTCTCCTGTTTTATTTTGTTCTTCCCTCTCTGTTCTTATCCCACCCTCTCTTTTTCTCACCAACAGATACCTCCTCTCTTCTCTGCCGCCCAGTTTGTCTCTCCCTTCTGTAATCTCATGAGAAATGCAGCCCCTGGGTTTTCTTGGCAGGTATGAGCAGAAATAGATTGCCAGGCAAAGAAGGGTAAAGTGGCTTGCCCAAGGCCACAAGGAGTACCATTGAGAATCAAACCCTGGTCTCTTTGTCACCAAGCCACTGATGTAATCACTAGGCTGCTCCTCCACTGCTACCACCATCTCTCCTTTATTTGCTTTCTCCAAGTTTTCTCCAGGAACAAGCAGGAAGTCAGTCCTCACATATATCTTCACATATGGTGACGGTGCTGACGGAGCCTGCAAGCATCTCCCCAGCTTTCAAGGATAGCCTCTGGGAGATGCACCACGCATATATGGTCCACTTCCCTCCCAAGGGTGCCATCTTGCCTCAGTCTCCTTTTTCGGACGTTGTCCTTTTTTTCCCAGAAAAAGTCTGATATTTTTTTAAAGTTAAATTTTATCCGGTTTGCATACCATTTACTTCCCGCCCCTGAGCCAGCTCACCTCAGCATCGCTCCTTGGGTTCATCTATCCATTTTCCACTTTTTTCATCGATGTCCGCCTCAACTGGCATTCGTACCCTTTTTTAGCTAAAGGCCTTGGACCCCTTTTCCGATAGCCTCAAGTGACTTCAAAAGATGTGACCAGTGTGGCAAAGTTATGTCACTTACCAATCCACACCACTGTTGCCTCCAATGCCTTGGTCCAGAGCACAACAATTCCGACTGCGAACTTTGCAGAACAATTAATTTAATTTAATTTAATTTAATTAACAGTTTCTTATATACCGCATCTTCCCAAGATCAAATGCGGTTTACATAGAACAAGGTAACATAACAGACAGGTGTCTGTTTTTACAGTGAACATCTTAGAACCATAACAACTATATTACAATAATAGAACAAGCAAGAACTATTTACAGGACAATGACCCCAAAGGCCTTAAAGAGTCTCCATCAGCAGCAGGAAAACATTTTTTGTAAGTCCGACTCCACCCCGGAGTCTCCGGTAACACCAGCTCCAGGGCCCCCTCCGATACCTTGGTGCCCCGTGAAGCCAGGGCATCCTCAGCATCCCATGGCCGCCGATCCTCTGAGCAGAAGTCCCTGGAGGTGGAGTATAAAAAGAAATCCTCAAAGACATTCTCAGAGGATGGATCAGGGAAGAAGGTGAAATCCTATCCCAGGTCCTGCTGCCCCAGGGATGAGTCCGATTAGTCGGGGCAGGAGTGGCCTTCCACGTTATCCCTCAAGGAGTCGTCTGCTCCCGCCGACTGGCCTTGAGCCTCTGAGGCCATCCTAATTGAGGATTCTCCCTCCAGAGTACTGACAGCTGGGCCCGAAGTCCTTGGTGCCTGCTTTGAAGACTGCGGAGCCAACTGGCATGGAGACCAGAATGGCAGCCCTAGAGAGCAGTATATCTGCCCTAGTGGCCATGCAGCAGGCGTTTGTCCGGTTTTCTGGTTCAACTGCTCCGACGACAGGACCCTTGACATCGAGGGCTTCCATGGACTTCGAGCTGGTCCTTGAGCACCATCGGCCTCGAGGGAGCCCCTGGTCGAGGTCCTGGTCCCATTCTTTGGGACACCGGTCTTCCCTGGCGAGCGCCCATGGCTTGAACCGATGATCCATCTGAGGTCCTGCACCGCGGAGAGCAGTCCATGACAGAGGTGATTGTGCGGCGTCGGACCCATTTCTAACTTCAAGTCCGAGTGGGAGACTGAGGATGAAGAGTCCCCGGATACGAGGCAACACTGTGATATGCCCTTGAACCCTTCTCCCCTGGCAATCCAACGCTGCTCCCCACCTGAGGACTTTGCGTTCCTTGAATTTGTGAGGGATATGGCCGAGGCTCTCGCGATCAAGACAGAGGCCGAGGAATTGGAGATAACTTCAATACAAAGCACCCCTGAAGGAAACATTTATGGTCCCAGTGTTATAGCAAACGCTGTGAAAAGCTCTTGTTCAATCACTCACCCACAGAAGGAAAACTCACAGACAGGCTGGAATGCAAACAGGATCTTTAATGTGCACAGGTTCAGACAGAGAGCCGGTACCCTCCACAAAAGAGTCTGAGCCCCGAGGGATGTCCTTCAATGCCTTAAATACAGTATAATTTCAAACTCATTCTATAAACCCATTTGCCACAGGTATTTCCTGTCCACCAATCAGCAGCCCCTGGGGAAGGTACCTGGGTGACCTGTCCAAACCGGTGTGCTATGGTCTGTTGGTTTCTGGGCTAGGGGATACTGTGCTCAGACCTGGAGTGGGGGAAGGGTGTCTACTGAAATAGCAGGCTGATTACTTTATGTAAGAGCCTCATGGCTTGGGGGAAGGGTCAGACACTTGTGTAAGAGCCTCATGGCTGCCTCACTCCCCCCTTTTTAAGTGAGACCTCAACCGCTAGAGGCAGTTGAGGGCTGTATTACTGGAGGCAAGCCGCAGAGGGGTGTATTGGATCAGGGCCATGACAGTGGTAATCGCCTTGCGTTCTACCAGGGTATCAAGGGTGGTGGTAATGAAGCGGTAAAGAATGGGGATACAACATGGCAGAATGGCACATAGCAGTAAATAAAAAGAACCCCTACCACTGGGATTTTTAGTCCCCCTGGCCAACTGAACCACTTCATAAACCACCCAGGACCCATGGACGGGTCAGTAATATGATTAACTAGATCACTTAGATCTTGGATAGAGTGTTCAATGGAAACACTTGCATCAGTGAGTTTAAAACAACACATACCCTATACCCTCTATAGCAACTCCTGCACAAACATTTTTGTTCCGTGTGCAAAAGTTGCTGTTCTGACTGTAAAAGGTTGCAGGGCCTGCAGAGGCCTCTTTCCTTTGGGACAAAGGAGGGCCGTGTGCAAAAAGTCTGCAGAGTCTTCTTTCCTTTGGGGCAAAGGCTCTTTCCCTGGGATCCACCCTTATCAGCATATTAATGGCTTTTATTCTTGCTAGTGTTGAGTCATTCTGGCTGCACCCTGCCATTCCCTTTGCTTCATTAAACACTGGCACTGTAGTCTTCAGGGCATATGAGTACTTTGTATCACCAGCTTTGTTTGGCCTGTTTAACTTGTCCAGGCTTGCCCAGCTTGCTCAGGCCTGTTTAACCTGTTCAGGCCTGGCATGTCTTTTCTTGTGCTGGGTCCATTTTCTGTGCACTTTCAGGCCTGACCTGTTTCTTAGCTAGGTCCATTCTCTATGCACTTATGTTCAGAGTATGGTTCCCCCTGGCTTTACTCTTGTTGTGCTGGGCTCTGGGTACTCATTTTCTTAGCCCACATGCTTTTTCCGTGCCATCATAATGTATTACAGCCTCAGGCAAGGATGCAGCCATACTAGACATACCTATCAGCCAATTTCCCTTCATTCCCAATTTTTCTCTTTCTTTTCTTGTTTGTGGGGCAAAGGTAATCCCACTAAGGGCAATGGACAAGCAACCATTTGAGACAGATATTGAGACAGATAGGGGTCATCAGAAAAGCAGCTTCTGGTACTGTTCCCTAGAGACAACATACATTGTAACATCATTTTCTTGCAGCTGGTCAATAATATTGAAATCACATAACATGAAAGTATGTCAAAAGCAGCAGTGCTTAATAATGTGATAAAGAAAGTTCTGAGAATAGTACAGCAAAAACTTGAGCTGGTGTGGGTATTGCAGTTGCTGAAGCCGAAATGGCTTGTAGATTTCAGTTACTTTCTAAGAAAACAATATTAAAAGGATAACAATACAATCATTCACAGAAGCCCCCAAAACCCCCCCAGTCAGTCCAACAGTTCTTTTTCCTGCCTCTCAGCAGTTCCCCAGGTCCTCGCAGTGTGCTTCACCTTTCTCTGAAGTTCAAGTTCTGTCTCTCTCAAAATTTGAACCTCTCATTCTCATAGGCAGACACCCTGGCCCGTTTTCAATGTGACACACTGATCCGGATAGGGACTCCTTCACACATCTCAGCGGTGGTCAGCTCTGAGTTCTCGGGATGGTCTGCTCCATCTGGACCCCGGCCACTTCCCTCTGCTGGACTCACTGGATTGCAATTGGTGACATGGCTCCAGGCCTTATTCAGAAAAGCAGCACCAATATTGAATGAAAAAAAACTAAATATGCTGGATTAGATTTCACAATGAAATAAACTTAACTTCCTCCACATTTACCAAGATCACATCCTACAAATATTGCTGTTTAAACTTTCAATGGTCTATCAGTAACTATCTCGTATGGTGTCAATTTTTATCTGGCAGTTTGATTAACTTCTTGTCTCTCTGTCACTGGAGATTCACTTGCTGGTAGTGAACATTCCATTATGCCCTTGACTGACCTTTACATGCTCCCCCTTTTTAAGTTCTAACAAATATGTTGCAGCTAATTTTCACACATCAGCTTTGCCCTACAGATATTGCTAACAGTAATTTGACAGTCCTTCTTCAGCCTTACACAGTCAAGATGCTGCTCAAACATTTGAGGATGCTCAAAGGAGGCACCCCCATGGTTCCAGAAGCTTAAAACTCTACAATCTAAATTGATGAGAGGATTGTTTGGAGACTAGGTGTGGCGTTTGCTAGGAGAAAGACTCCTAGGTGATTTTTTTTTCTTTTGTCCTCTCTAATGTGCCTCCATTTATCTGCTAGAAGAAGGAACTCCTCCCAGTATCTTTCTATAGCTATGCAAACCATCTCTGCAGTTTTCAACCACCCCTTACTCACTGTTGAAAGGTGTGATCAAAATGTGGTTCTTTGACTATGCATGAAACTGGATATGCATTAAATAAAGCAATTGTCTTCCTTCACTCTCTAATGGGCCTCCATTCATCTGCTAGAAGAGGGAACTCCTCCCAGTATCTTTCTATAGCTATGGAAACTATCTCAGCAGTTTTCAACTATCCCCCACTCACCGCTGAGGCATGACCAAAACACCTGGTTCCCTGACCACTGATCATGCATGAAACATAGCAATGAAACTGGATATGCATTAAACAAAGCAATTGTCTTCCTTCACTGCTACACCAGTACAACAGTTTACATACTGTTCCCTTTTATTTACAGGGAACAGTCCCTTTCCTGCAATCAGTAGACCTGGTATTTTTCACTGTTTGGGGACACAGGGGCGATTTGTTAATAACTTCACCTTTTACTGATAGAGTATCAAAATCAATCCTGAAATATAAAGACCTAATGTCTAGATAAAAACTTTCTTTCCCTAATCTTTCCCTAATGTCACAACTAAACACAGAGACACTAAAGGTTTTTACATAACAGCACATTTACTATATGGGCCAGCCATGAATCTATATAGGGAAGCTGGTCCGGATACTCTTTCACTACAATTTAGCCTCCGGACCCCATGCTCTAATCACAATTTGCAAAATCACAATTTACAGTGCAAATCTTGTAATCTCAATTCTAGGAATGCAATGTTCAGTGTAAATTTTCTAATCTCACTTCTGGGAATACAATATACAATATAATCCAGGTAACAGGCAGAGTTTGGTTGCACAAAACACACAGGACCACAAAGGGAAAAAGAAAGAGGGAAAACAGAAAACAGAGACGTCTCAGCAGCGAATATGTTACAAATACACATTACACATTACACACACTAGCATAGGATTTAACTTTTTCCATGAGGATAATAGCAACGAGAAATATAGCTAGCTATTTTTTCTAATGTCCACTAGATGGAGCTCCAGGATCACTAGCACAAAAGGAACCCCCAACACTAAAAGCACATGGCAACACAAAAAAAACCCCAACACTATAGGAGCACATGGGGCAAAGGCTCTAAATAAATCGCCCCGATCATCGGAGAATTGCGATCAGCGCAATTATTCTTGAAAGACACACTTAAGGGAGTTAATACTAATATCCTAGGCAATTTTTCTTCAATAGCTTTGGCAGCGCTGCACTTTAAATACTTTTAAGGGGCCCAAGGTAGCAAAATTAATTCATACTGCAGTTATCTTACTGGTACTCTGATTTCTACTCAAAACTGGACAAACGGTGGCTTCAGAAAACCCCCCCCGGGGTCCCTACTAGGACCATTTGTTGCGGGTGATCGGGCCGCTACAGGTTCACAGAATTTACTACCCAAAACAGTAAGGCAGTACTTACCAGACCTCTGATCAGGAAGAGTTTGGATGCCAGTCTATCCAGCCGGTTTTCAATCGGGGATTCAGCCGCAGGGACCGACTGACCACACAAGTCAGAGTCCTTCGGAGCACAAAGGGGCCCCGTGGCGCCAAGGATCGTTAATCACCTGGAGGGGTCGGTCCCTGACCGGTGGAGGCCCTGATCCTGCAAAAAGCAGTAGTCTTCCCACCGTAGGTGTGATGAGAGAGGCTTTTCTTTAAAGTTTCCCGGCCAATGCACCAGAAATGTTATAGCAAACGCTGTGAAAAGCTCTTGTTCAATCACTCACCCACAGAAGGAAAACTCACAGACAGGCTGGAATGCAAACAGGATCTTTAATGTGCACAGGTTCAGACAGAGAGCCGGTACCCTCCACAAAAGAGTCTGAGCCCCGAGGGACGTCCTTCAATGCCTTAAATACAGTATAATTTCAAACTCATTCTATAATCCCATTTGCCACAGGTATTTCCTGTCCACCAATCAGCAGCCCCTGGGTGACCTGTCCAAACCGGTGTGCTCTGGTCTGTTGGTTTCTGGGCTAGGGGATACTGTGCTCAGACCTGGAGTGGGGGAAGGGTGTCTACTGAAATAGCAGGCTGATTACTTTATGTAAGAGCCTCATGGCTTGGGGGAAGGGTCAGACACTTGTGTAAGAGCCTCATGGCTTGGGGGAAGGGTCAGGCACTTGTGTAAGAGCCTCATGGCTGCCTCACTAGTGCCCCTGATCCTCGACCGCCTTCTCCTACAGATGTGGGAAACAATGGCGTCGATACCAATTTGTCAGCAGGTGCCTCGACGCCATGTACTGCGTATGCCAGAGACTTGGTTCCAAAAGGTCCAGCTCCCCCACAACTCAATGGTTGAGGTGTCAGCCATGTGCCGGCTTACGAGCCAAAAGAGACACTCATTGGTACCACCCGGCAGGGAGGCCCGAAACCTTGATGCCCTCGGCTAAAAGGCTTTTAAGGGCTCGATGCTAACATGCCGAATCCACTCATACCAACTTTACATCAGCATGTACCTGAAGGATCTGTCGAGGGAGCTCGAGGGATTCTCAGCAGGCCTCGATGGAGAACCCCTGCAGAGGTTTAAGACCCTAAACTCGGCAGTAAAGGAATGTTCAAAGTTCCTGTCCCGAGCAGCCTATGATGGCTTCAGGCCATCAGCTAGGGTGGCCGCCCCAGGCATCTGTGCACGACACCAAGCATGGCTGCAGTTGTCCAATCTGGAGCAATGGGTACAGGACAAACTGATCGATGTCCCCTGCACAGGTGAAAACCTGTTCAGGAAATCCATGGCAGACAAAGCAGCGGAGATAGAGACTGAGTTTGTAACAAGAACCAGGCTCTCGAAAAAGACTTTGTTGCAAACCCAAAAGAAAACCCTGGTGAAAAAGCCCTCCTTCCTGAGAAGAGAGGGGGCTTCAGTACTACTCTGCACTTCCAAGCCTTCTCGAGCCCTCAACAGGCCCAGCAACAAAAGGCTAGGGACATGATCCCAAAAAGTATAAAGCCCTGAAGCCCCAGGCACCAACTCAGGCCCAGCCTGGGGGAGGCTTTTGATGGCCTGGGTGTGACCCCCACACCCCTAGGAGGTCCTTTGCTGCCCACAGGGGTGCAACTAGCCCTGTTTGCCCATAGGTGGACAGCCATCACCACCGATGGCCTGGGTGTTTCAGGTGGTCAAGGAAGGTTACCTCCCCCACCTCCATCAGACACCACCCCCATTCTTCCCAGGAGAGCCCACCAGGCCTCTCCTTCACCAGACCCTGCTCCAAACTAGCAGGACTACTCTGGGACAAAGCAGTGGAGCCAGTCCCAAAACATCTCTGGGAAACTGGCTTCTATTCCAGTTACTTCCTTGTCCCCAAGAGAACTGGGAGACTCAGGCCCATCCTGGACCTGTGAGAGCTCAACAGAGAAGGGAGACGTTCAAGATGCTCTCCCTTGGAACATTGCTGCCATTCCTCCAGCAGTGAGACTGGCTTTGCTCCTTAGACCTAAAGGATGCTTAGACTCACATCCTGATCCACCCCAGCCACAGAAAATACCTCCGGCTCATGGTGGGGAGACAACACTACCAATACAGGATACTGCCCTTTGGGCTAGCCTCGTCTGCAAGGGTCTTTACAAAGTGCCTCGCAGTGGTTGCAGCCCACCTCAGGTTTCAAGGGGCCTTTGTCTTCCCCTACCTGGATGACTGGCTCATAAAGGGGACCACAGCTGTAGAGGCACAATGCGCCACCGGACACACCATAAACGCCCTGCAGCTCCTGGGGTTTGTCATAAACTACCCCAAGCCCCACCTCACTCCCGCTCAGAGCCTAGAGTTCATATGGGCACAGCTGGACACCCTTCAGGCAAAAACCTTCCTCCCTCTGGAGAGGTCAGCATGCCTTGGGGAACTAGCCGCAAAGGTGCAATGGCACAAAGCACTGCCCACCCAGCTTCTCCTCCACCAGCTGGGATACATGGCCTCCATGATCCACGTGACACCAGATGCCCACCTACACATGAGAGCAACCCATTAGTTAGTGCCTCCGCTCTCAGTGGACCCAAGCTACAGGCAGGCTCAGGGACAAGGTACACGTGATCTGCCAGCTGGCAAACTCCCTCAGATGGTGGCAGAATCTCGATCACCTTCAGGCTGGGATGCCTTTCCAGGAACCCGCCCCCCTAGAAAGTCCTCACCACGGATGCCTCTCTAATAGGCTGGGGAGCACAGATAAACCAAATTGGCTAATGGGTGACTTCAATCTCACATCCATTCAACCTACCCTTTCTGACTCCTTTTTAGATGCAATGACAAACCTCAACTACAATCAAATCATAAACCAGCCCACCCATCAACGTGGCAATGTTCTCGACCTTGTCTTCGCTTCTCCCACCTACGCGTCCACAAAATATGAATTTGACCTCTCCATCACTCCGGTCCCTTGGTCAGATCACAGCCTGATCTCATTCAAAATACCAGCACAACAAGATCCATTCACCGATACAAAGAAAGGGTCAGCAACGAACTTCACTCGCTTCAAACCTCTCAACGAAGAAGAAATCAAGAAACACATACTCCCAAAACTCAATCAACCTTCGTCCAATATCAATGACATGGTTGCTACCTGGAATGAAACCATCAACCAATACGCCAAACTACCTCCAGCCCACAAAAACCCAACAACGAATAACCATGTAGTGAAAAGACCTTCTGCACCTTGGTTCTCCCTGGAACTAAGGAAGTCTCTTATTCTCTTGAGGAAGCTTGAAAGAAAGTGGCGTAAATCACATAACCCGACAGATCAAACAACATACTTGACCCACCTGCGAGCCCACCGTGAAGCAATATGGGACACAAGAAAAACCTTCCATTCAGAACTCCTCAACCGATCCTTAAAGAAACCACGGGAGCTCTTCAATCTAGTAAAGACACTAACCACAGAACCGTCACCACCACAACATGAACCTATACACCCTCAAAGGTATGCTAACTTCATACAATCTAAAGCCATCAGAACAACAATTGCTTCCTCACCAAGTCCCCCCCCCCAGCAGCATAAGCAACACATTCCTCTCCTTCAGCTCTCATCGCCCTCAGCAAAATGCGTTGAAGACATTATCATCAAAATGAATACCACCACAGCACCTAACGACCCTTGCCCAGCACACTGGATAAGAGCGATGCACTCTGATTTTAGCCCAATCACAGCAGAAATTATAAACATATCCTTCACAACAGGCATTTTCCCATCTGCCCTAAAGCAGACCTCCATAAGACCGCTGCTAAAGAACAATCAACTAGACCCAACAAAAGAAGAATCATACCGCCCGATCTCTAGTATACCTCTACTATCCAAAATAATTGAGAAAGTGACCAACAATCAGATCCAACAACTAATAGACACCTCCTCACCGCTTGACCCCAGTCAACATGGATTCAGGGAAGCCCACGGAGTTGAGACACTGCTGACCTCCTTAACCAACATACTCATCAGTGGGATGGACGACATCAAAAAGGGCTTTGCACTAATTTTCCTTGACATCTCTGCAGCATTTGACTCCGTAGACCACGACATACTGCTAACCCGACTATATGACAAGGGAATCCACGGATTAGCATGGGAATGGTGCAAATCATACTTGGAAGATCGCTGGCAACAAGTCAGGACGGTTGCAGGCACCTCAGAACCTTTCCAGCTAAAACAAGGAGTACCTCAGGGCTCCTCCCTATCAGCACTGCTATTTAATATATACATGCAGCCCCTATGCGATATCACTCGCTCCTTTGGCATATCCTCCCTAATCTATGCAAACGATGTGCTAATATTCACTCCAATCAATGTCACGCTCCCAGATTACACAGCATTAGTAGACTGTTTTAATGCTATAGCAGACTGGCTCCTCACCCAGAATATGCGAATAAATTTCAAAAAAACTGAGGTCCTCATCGTCACGAAAAACAGAGAATTTTCACCCCCAGTTACTCTAAAAGTACGAGACGCAGACCTCCCAATCAAGTCCTCCATAAGATACCTTGGAGTAATACTGGACCATCGACTGGATTTTAAAGAACATATCAACTGCACGGTAAAAACCATTTATTTCAAGATAAGGACCCTCCGTCATCTGAAAAATATGCTCGACCCAGACAACTTCAGGACCATATTCCAAGCCATAGTCACACCCCACTTCGACTATGCGAACATAATACTCCATGGCCTCCCAAAAAGCACCCTAAATACATTACAACTAGCCATGAATGCTGCTGCTCGGGTCCTGTACGGTGCCGCAAAAAGTGACCACATTACACCCATCCTAATGGAACTACACTGGCTCCCCATAAACTGCAGAATTGCATATAAAGCCCTTCTCATGACCTTTAAAGCGATTAACACGATAGCCCCTTCATCAATCTCAAGTCTCCTCAATCACACTCCCAGCATCAGATCCAGGAGGTCAGTAGCTGCAAATACCCTAGCTGCACCACCAGAAGCCACAAAATGCACACGCACAACCACAGACAGGGCTTTTGCGCACTACGCACCCAGATGTTGGAACAACCTACCTCCCACCATTAGAGCAATCACGGACCTCAAGCAATTCAGAAAATCCATAAAGCACCACCTCTTCCTTCTACACTTCTCCCAGTTCCAGTGCCCATCATCAACCCTCTAACGCATCCCAAGCCCTCATAGTCAAATTGTAAATATCATATTTACTCAAGATGTTAACAAGAAATGCTACTCATTGTATATAGGTTCATAACATATATGTACAAAGTTGTATATTGTATATAGGTTCATAACATGTATGTACAAAGTTCCCCAAAGTTGAATCCCAGTTGAATGCGCCTGTTACATGTAAACTCACAATAGCCTGTTGCTTGCTATGAGTACTCCTGTTCAATGTAAACCGCGCTGATGAAAAAGAGTGCGGTATAAAAGAACTATAAATAAATAATAAATTGCGACAGCATCCAGACACAAGGCTGCTGGTCCCGGAGGGAATCTGAAATGCAGATCAGTCTGCAGGAAATCAGAGCCATATTCCTGGCCCTCAAGGCCTTCCGCCACCAGCTACAGCACCATGCGGTGCTAATCCAGACCGACAATCAGGTTGCGATGTTCTCCATGAACAAACGGGGGAATGGGGTCGTACTCCCTCTGCCAGGAGGCAGTAGCCCTTTGCTGTTATGCCACAAGCAACAATATGCTCCTGAGAGCGATCTACCTCCCCGGGCCAGGACAATATCTTGGCGGATAAGCTGAGCAGGGTACTCCAGCCACACGAGTGGCATCTGTCCCAGCAGTAGCCTCATGGCTGTTCCGGCTCTGGGGCGTCCCAGTGATGGACCTGTTTGTCAGCCCAGACAATGCGCAGTTGCCCCGTTTCTGCTCCTGCAGACTGCACCTATCTTGGGTAGTGGCGGATGGATTCCTCATCCTGTGGTCAGAAGGTCTGCTGTACGCCCCCCCCTAACACCGCTGATAGCCAAGACCCTGTTTAAGGCTCAACGTGACAGAGCGTTGCTAGTGCTGATAGCTCCTTGGTAGCCCAGACAGCCCTGGCTCCCACTGCTCCTCTCCTTATCGACAGTACTGCTGATATCCCCTGGGCCGAGCCACAGGACTACTGTTGCAGGAGCAGGACACTCTCCTACACCCCAACCTGGGGTCCCTCTTGCTCATGGCTTGCCTGCTGAAAGGGTAGCACTAGCCCCCTTCAACCTTCCACGGGACATGAAAGACATTCTCCTGGCCTCTCGTAAGGCCTCCATGAGAAGGGCGTATGCTTTCAAGTGGCGACATTTCTCACTGTGGTGCACAGAGAAACGGGTGAAGCCGTTCTCCAGCTGAGTGGTGAAGAAAAGGTGAAGAAAAAGAGGGAGGCCTTCATGAAATACAAGAGATCACAGAGAGAGGAAGACATGCATCTATATTTGGAAAACCTTAGAGAAGCTAGTAAAGTAGTCAGGAAAGCAAAGATTCAAAAAGAGGAGGAAATAGCTAATGCAATAAAATGGGAAGAAGACATTTTTCAGATATGTTAGTGAGAAGAGGAAGGGCAAAAGTGGTATTGTCAGACTCAAGGGTGAAGGGGAGGAATATGTAGAAGCTGATGAGGATAAAGCGGAATTGCTTAACAAGTATTTTTGTCCTGTGTTCACAGATGAAGAACCAGGAGCAGGACCTCAGAAAATACCCCCAAACAGGAACAGAAGCGAGGGACATCTCAAACAATTTTCAGAAGACTGTGTTTGTGAGAAACTAGCTCAACTTAAAGTAAACAAAGCGATGGGACCGGATGGGATACACCCTAGAATACTGAGGGAACTTGGGGACATTTTAGCAGCTCCACTGACTGACCTTTTCAATGCCACGTTGGAGTCGGGAGTGGTGCCAAAGGACTGGAGAGAGGCTCATGTGGTACCTTTACACAAAAGCGGAAGTAAGGATGTGGTTGAAAACTACAGGCCGGTTAGTTTAACTTCGGTGGTGAGTAAATTATTGGAAACGCTGCTGAAAGAGAAAATAGTGAGGTTTCTGGAGTCCAGCAGATTACAGGATCCGAGGCAGCATGGATTCACCAGAGGCAGGTCTTGTCAGACAAATCTGATTGATTTCTTTGACTGAGTGAACAGGGAGTTGGACCGAGGGAGAGCCCTAGATGTGGTGTATTTAGATTTCGGTAAAGCCTTTGACACTGTTCCTCACAGGCGACTTATAAACAAACTGAGCACCCTAGGGATGGACCCTAAAGTTACTGCTTGGGTTAGAAATTGTTTGGGTGGGAGGCGACAAACAGTACAGGTAAATGGAGCTCAATCTGAGGAGAAGGATGTTACCTGTGGTGTGCCCCAGGGATCTGTCCTTGGTCCGATTTCTTTTTAACATTTTTGTTAGTGATATAGTGGAAGGGCTGTCGGGTAAGATTTGCCTCTTTGTGGATGATACCAAAATCTGCAATAGAGTAGACACCCAGGAAGGTGTAGATAACATGAGGAGGGATCTAGCTAAGCTTGAAGAATGGTCTATAATTTGGCAGTTGGGATTTAATGTTAAAAAATGTAAGGTCGTGCATTTGGGCTGCAGCAATCCAAGGGAGCAATATATTATAGGGGGTGAAGTACTTTTGTCCACTAAAGAAGAGCGGGACCTAGGCATGGTTGTGTCTGATGATCTCAAAGTAGCTAAACAGGTAGAAAAGGCGACGGCAAAAGCTAGAAGGTGCATACGGAGAGGAATGGCTAGCAGAAAAAAGGAGGTGATTGTGTCTCTGTATAAGTTTTTGGTGCGACCTCATTTGGAGTATAGTGTGCTGTTCTGAAGACCGCACCTTCAAAAGGATATAAACAGGATGGAGTCAGTATAGAGGGTGGCTACTAAAATGGTTAGTGGTTTTCATTATAAAGCATATGAGGACAGACTTAAGGATCTTAATATGTACACCTTAGAGGAAAGACGGGATAGAGGTGATATGATTGAGATGTTTAAATACCTCAGTGGCATAAATGTACAGGGGGGGAGCCTCTTTCAATTGAAAGCAAGTTCTGCTGCGAGGGGACATGGGGTGAAGGGGGATAGATTCAGGAGTGATATGCAGAAATATTTCTTTACAGAAAGAGTGATGGATCCGTGGAATAGTCTCCCAGTGGAGGTGGTAGAGATGAGGACAGTATCTGAATTCAAAAAAGCATGGGACAAACAGAGGATCTCTAAAGGGAAAAAGGGGACTGTTGTAGTTGTTGATATGGAAGGACAGAGTATGCCATGTGGTCTTTTTCTGTAGTCATATTTCTATGTTTCTATGAGTGCACGTGGTGCTCCAATACTTGCTCCACCTATCTCAGGCGAGACTGAAGTCCAACTCAGTCAGAGTGCACCTAAGTGCTATCGCGGTGCATCACCACTCCATCGAGGGGAAGCTCCTTTCGGCTCAGCCCCTTGTGTTCAGTTCCTCCAGGGCCTCATGTTGTCCAAACCCCCCGTCTGCCCCCCGGCGGCAAAATGGGACCTTAATGTGATGCTCTCACAACTCTCTAAGCCTCCATTTGAGCCTTTAACTACCTGCCACCTGCAGTACCTCTCCTGGAAGGTCGCCTTCCTGGTAGCACTCAAATCAGTTCACAGGGTTAACAAGCTCCAGGCTCTGGTGGCAGAGCCTCCTTACACGATGTTCTACAAGAGCAGGGTGATGCTCCGCACTCATTTCACCTAAATCAGGAGGGTGGTGCTCCCCACTTTCTGTCCCAGGCTTCACGCCGGCAGAGCAGATACAGTTCTCCCTACTCTAGATTGCAAGAGAGCCCTGTCCTCCTATCTGCAATGGACCCAGGGCCACCGCAAAGCTCAACAGCTTTATGTATCCTAAGACGCCAGCCATCTGGGACTCCCAGTAACTAAGCAAACTCTGTCCACCTGGGTGGCAGACTGCATTATCCTTGCTTATGAACAAGCAGGGATCCCACTGACCAGAAAGTCACGGCACACGGCGTCAGAGCCATGGCTACTTCCGTGGCCAATCTGCGTTCCATCCCCATAATGGAAATTTGCCGGGCCGCCACTTGGTCTTTGGTCCATACCTTCACTGCTCACTACTGTCTGGAGAAGGAGTCCCAACGGGACAACACCTTCGACCAGGCCATACTCTGTAATCTTTTCGGGGTGTAGATAACTCCTGTCCTCGCACCCTTCTGTGTTTAGGTTACCGGCATGCTGGTGTTCACTGGACGCTTGGGTCTTGCGAGAGTCTCTCCCTCTGGACTCGACTGCTGCTGGTCACGGCTCTCCCTTTGCAGGTGGTTGTGGCATTTTTCTTTTGGTTACAGGTTCTCAGTAGCCTGTAGCTGGGGAGTCCCATATGTGAGAAATGACTTCCTGCTTGTTCCTGGAGAAAGCATAGTTACTCACCTGTAACAGGTGTTCTCCAGGGACAGCAGGAATCAGTCCTCACAACTCTCCCTCCTCCCCTTGGAGTTGCTTCTTTTATCATCTGATATTTTTGCTGTCTTAGCTATGTCATTAGACTGAGGCAAGATGGCACCCTTGGATGGTAAGTGGACCACACGTGTGTGGTGCATCTCCCAAAGGCTTTCCTTGAAAGCTGGGGAGATGCTTCCGCGCGGACTCTGTCAGCGCTGATGTCGCCCATATGTAAGGACATATGTGAGGGCTGATTCCTGCTGTCCCTGGAGAACACCTGTTATAGGTGAGTAACTATGCTTTCCCTTCTTCCCCTTTGCTCTTATCCATAGTAACATGGTATATGACTGCAGATAAAGACCAGTATTGTCCATCCGGTCTGCCCAGTAAAATAGCTAGAGTGGTTGTACCTGCCACGCTGTGCAGATCATCCCCTCTATGCCTTTGTTTAGGGTTGTACTTGCCGTCCAACATGGACGATTTTGGTCATACACAAAGGCTATATGAAATGAGGAATATACATGTAGATTTTTAACCTGCTTAGGCCCTGCCCTAACCATGTCCCAAACACTCCCCCCCCCCCCTGCTTGCAATTTCTACGTATTATGAAGACCCACATGTAAATCTATCCCTTTCTCCAGGAACAAGCAGGAAGTCAGTCCTCACTTATGGGGTGATGTCAGCACCGATGGAGCCCACGCGGAGTACCAGAAAAATTCCCCAGCTTTCAAAGAAAGCCTTTGGGATTGCTACCACGCATGCGTGGTCCTCTTCCCACCCAAGGGTGCCATCTTGCTCAGTCTCCCTTTTTCTGCGGAGCCCTTTGGATGCATGCCCTCGTCCCTCGGAAAACGTTTTGTTTCCTCGCCTTAACAGGCTCTTATTTCTTTTTTTTTCCAGTTGCACCGGTCCTCTACCCGTCCTTCCCTTGCTCTCTTTTTTGGAGCTTACGGGGATAACTTTCCTAATTTTTTATTCTCGGGCTTTACGCTCTTTTTTTCTCCCAATCGCTGGCCGTGTGGGTCTTCGACCTCGCAGGGGTCATTTTTGCCCCCATGGCCACCGGGTTTAAAAAATGCGATAGATGCTCTAGGAACATGCCGCTTACGGACACTCATGACTGTTGTCTACGGTGTCTGAGAGCCGACCACGACCCAGAGCGCTCTGTAAGAAAATGTCCTCTAAGGCCCTTCTCAGCCGTAAGCAGAAGTCCGAAGACATTTTTTGAAAGGCCGCCTCGGAGTCTCTCCTCTGGTGGGTTCTCCCTCTGCAGCACCGCGTGCCAGGCGGCATTCTGACCAGGGGTCTCCCGAAGTGGAACGGCACAGAAAGAAGAAGGCCTCAAAGTCGCTGTCTGTGGCCCCTGATAAGCATGAGCGCTCTCGCGCCCGGTCGTTTAGCGCCCTTCGGCGTTCCCGAGTGTCAGATAAGGAGCAGCCCTGCAAGGTACCTCGCCAAGAAATGGAGGCCTCTGGCGAAGGCACCCAGTCTCCTGAGGGTCGTCCCAGTGAGGACCCCGGTATCAGCGTCCCAGGGCCCCACGCCCGCATGGGAGTCCCGTATGCTGGCGCTCGAACGTTCATTGCTTCCCAGCAGGCGCTCATGGCCAGCTTCGCTGACTTGCGCCCGGAGATCGCGGTTCCCTCGCGTGGGACACCCAAATCCGTCCAGGAAACCCCTGAGAACCAAGGGCCTCATGAGGGTCCTCGATGTCGGTCTCGCTTGCTGTCCTGTTCCTCGGGGGCGGGATCGTCCAGGGCCTCCAGCTCCAGGCCGCCGGCCATCGGACTGGGCAAACCACCCGGCTCGGATCCCTCGACCGATTTTTTTTTTTCAGACTGGGAATCCGATGAGGACACCTCCCTGGAGACCCGCACCCACTGGGATCTCCAGTCAGACCCCTCGCCGCCTGGTCTCCAGCGGCGTTCTCCGCCCGAGGACACCTCCTTTTTGGTGTTTATTTGGGACATGGCTCGAGCCCTCAATCTGGTCACTCAGGCCGAGGAGGGTCCTCGTGCTGAAGAACTCGATATTCTTCAGTACGAGGCCACGCCCAGAGAATCCCTCACCGTGCCGGTGCCGCCGATCCTATCTCAAAATCAAAAGATCCTATCTCGGCTATTGTTCCATATGTGGGAGGCCCCGGCCTCGGTTCCCATTGTGAGCAAGCGCCTTGACACAATGTACAAGGTGCAGTTCAGGCTGGGTTTCCGAAAGACCCAACTTCCACACAACTCGATGGTGGTAGAATCAGCTACGAGGAAGCAGAAAAGCCTGAAGTCCCACTCATCAGTACCACCGGACCGAGAATCAAGAGCCCTTGATGCTCTGGGCCACAAGGCCTATCAAGGCTCCATGCTCCCTTGTCGCATCCAGGCATACCAATTATATATTGGTATGTTCCTCCGTGATTTGGCAAAGGAACTTTGAGGTTTCTCTGCGGGCCTCGAGGGCAAGCCCCTCGACAGGTTCCGCACCCTGTTGAAATTGGTGGCTGACTGCTCCATGTATATCTCTCGAGCCTCCTATGATGGCTTTGAGACATCGGCTCGGATGGCGGCTGCGAGCATCGGAGCCCGCCGCCAGGCTTGACTCCAGTTGGAGCAGTGGGTGCAGTAGAAACTCATGAACAGTG
This sequence comes from Ichthyophis bannanicus, assembly GCA_033557465.1. Classification (NCBI taxonomy): domain Eukaryota; kingdom Metazoa; phylum Chordata; class Amphibia; order Gymnophiona; family Ichthyophiidae; genus Ichthyophis; species Ichthyophis bannanicus. The sequence goes on along the minus strand of CM066033.1, from coordinate 1,139,907,586 downwards.
CCCTGCCTCAGTGAACAACTTTTTGGTAAGCTGATGGAGGAGAAGGCTGTGGAGATCGAGACGGAGTACGTCACTAGGACCTATCTCTCCCGCAAAACCTCTACACTGCTTCGAAAAAAGCAGCCTACCAAGAAACGCTTCTTCCCCAGGAAAGGCCTCCAGTACCGCGGCTACCTGCTGTACCCGGTTACCCCCACACCAGCCACTCCCGCACAAGGGAAGCCCGACCAGGGCCACCATAAACCAAAGGGCCCGAAGGCTCAGACGCTGGCTCCCCCACAACCCCCTCAGGGGTTTTGACAACAGCGGCATGGCCCCTCGCCCTCTGGTGATACAGCAGCCAGTGGGGGGACGCCTGTCCTGCTTCACCCCGTTGTGGGCGCTTATCACCTCGGACACCTGGGTCCTCCAGGTCATCCGGGAGGGCTATCGCCTCCACTTTGACAGGTTTCCACCCCCTTTTCAACAAACAGTGGGAGAGCATGCCAAGCTGTGGCATTGGTGGGTTAGCGAGGTATTTGGTGTGGCAGCGGTTGGTAAGAAAACGGGGTTGCCATTTTGGTGGCTAAAGGCACAGGTTTTGAGGCGGGCAATGTGGTGGCTAACCCAAGTAGGCGTTATGTCTTTGTGGACGGAAAACCTATGGGTACGCATTGTGATAAGGAAGCTTATCATAGTTCAGGAGGGAGCTATAAAAGAGGTGAATTGGCTTTGAACAAGCAACCTGTCTTTGCTGGTAGAAATACAAAGTCAGAATGTTTTCATAAAAGACTACCAGTCCCAGAATGCACCAGGTTTCAAACAGCCTCTAGAAGGACTGAAGTGGGGAAACGTGTGTTCAAACAGGAGAGCTATGAGGTAATCCCCAATCACTCATCTCCAAGGGCAGGGCTTGATTCAACACACCTGGGCTGGGCTAGGGTGGAGTGTCCCTCTAAGCACTTTAAAAGTAAAAGATATTCTACACAGACAGAACAGGCAGAGCGAGGAGAGACAGAAGCAGAAGCCATTGGAGAAAGAAGAGAGAGGACTACAACAGCAGAAGCAACGCAGAAGGAAGACCAGAAAGACATCTTGGAGGTCTAAAGAAGGAGCCCACAGTAGTACGGGTGTTAGGAGTGATTCCAGAGGCAAGCATACTCCATTGGACTGGAGGAAGCCAGAGGATTGGGGTTATAGAGCCAGGAACTCCCAAACGGCACCTTTGAGGGAGACGGCTGCATTTGGAAGGGGCCCTAAGACCAGTGCAAGAAGGTATGTGAAAAGAGACCCAGTGTCCAGGGATCTTGATTGGAAGGCTGGACATAAAAGCTGGACTACTTACTGTCCAGGATACCAGGAGAGGAAACCTAACAGCAAGGGAAGCTCAGGTATGAACTTTGATCTATGCCCTAGCTCTTCATCTGGAAGACAGCAGGGAAACAAATATTATCCTGAGAGTGATCAATTAAGGAATTCCTCTGAGCCAGACCATGATATTGATTCCATGATATTTGAGGAAGAAGGAGATATATTAAATGATCAGTTGGAATACATGGACTGCTCTCTGTCTAGGCTGCTGTTTTAAAGTAGTTTCTCACTAATACAACAACCACCAAAAGGAACTGTAACTTGTTCTTTTATCTACCCAGAAAAGTCTCTGCAAGAAAGCTTTAGGGTAGGATTGAGCCACGTAGAGAGAGTGAACCAGCAAAGGGGTTTGCAGCTGGCTAATTATTTGTAATTGAGCCAGGCACAAGTGCACTTGAGCTCTAGAAGGAAACTTCTTCCTTGTGTGTGTGAATAGAAGAAAGTTATCCTTGATAAAGAACAGTTTTTTTCTACTTTTGGGTTTGTTTTTGCCTTTTTGGAGCACTGCTAAGAAGGTCATTAGCAGGAGCCATCAAAAAGACCTTTTCTGTTTCCCATCAAGGTCTTTATTGATTTATTGCTTAAGAAGTTCAGTTACCTTATAACATGTTTTGTTTTTCCTGAGTACAATACTTGAAGCAAGTGTCATTTTGTGTTACCAAGTAAATCTGTGTGGGAGAATTAACCCCATGAATAAAATCTGTTTTTCTTTGCTTACACCCGAGCATCACAACTCATTATTTTGTGAACGGCTGATTCTGGTATGAATGAACTACAACCCCCACACTCCTTTGCAAGTCATAATAATATTTTGCCTTTGCCAAGACTGTGGACATTCACGACCAGCGCCCCCGTTTACAGCATGTGGTCCTTGTGTCCATCTATGCACTCAATTTCTGAGGCCTCATTTTATCAGCACCTCATGCAATGTGTGGTCGATGTGAGAGAGTCTACTGATTCTGGCTGTGGATTTTAGCTGTGCATTGGCTGTATCATTAGATCACAAGGGGCCGAATCCAGGGTATCTGTGAGAGGGATATGATCTCCTAGATGTGTGGTGAGTGTTACATCCCAGTAACTGTGACTACACACACTTGTCTCGAACGCATGGTACGTGGTCTTGGATAGATTGTTTCTTGATTTCAGTGGGATTGTTTGAATGGAGTACTCAGGCAGACGTTGGTCTGATGTTCATCTCTGACCACTCCGTGGTGATGCTAGAGTTGAAATGGGGAGTAGCAGCTAGGGCATCTCCCTGGTGATTTCCTTTGGAAGTCCTAGTGGACCCTCAGTTCATGCCCTTTCTCAGGGCAAGGTGGGCGGAGAATGTTCTTTACAACAGCCAGCATATGACGGACCCATCTATGTTTTAGGAAGCAGGTAAGGCGGTGCTGCTGGGTGAAGTTATTAGCTATGTGAAGTCCAGAGACAGGCAGCTGAATAGTAGATGGAGCTGACCTTGATTCTTCAGCAGAGGGCCAAGAAGTCTTTTGTTTTATCGGTATCGCTTGTATAAGTTTGGCAATAGGGCTGGTTATCTTCTATCCTCTCTTATTCGTGTAAGTGACAGCCGAAGACAAGTGGGGTCCTTGTGGGATACAGAGGGCTGACTACGGCAGAGGGTATAGAGAAGGTGTTTTGTGACTTCTGCCAAAGTTTTTATCAGTCAGAAGCTGATACAGGCACTGCTAGGAAGGTGTTTCTGAAGGACTGTGGCCTGTCCAAATAGCCGGAGGATCAGTTGGCAGCCTCAGGATATGCAGCGTGACATTAAAGGGCTCTGGAAGGGCTGGATTCCTGGCCCTGATGGGTTCCAGAGTGAGTTTTAAGAACTTCTGAGTGATAAAATAGCGGCCCCTCTGATAGATTATTATTCGGATATGGTAAGTCGGGGAGCTTTCCCTTCGAGCCCAAAAAGGCGCTGATAATGGTATTACTAAATGTAGGTCGAGATCCCTTGCTGCCGGGATCCTACCGCCCGATCTCGCTGTTAAATGTGGTTGTCAAATTGATGGCCAAAATTCTGGCGGATTTACTGGCGGTGTATTTACCCAGGCTGGTATATGTGTCAGGTAGGCTTTGTTAAAGGGCGCAGTGTTTGTGGTTAGCATGCAAAGAGTTTTAGCCTTAATGCACATAAGTCTGGAAGAGTCTTGATCATCCATGTTGATTAGTTTTGATGATGAAAAGGCCTTTGATCAGGTGAATTGGAAATTTATATATCGGGTACTAGATGCGATTGGTCTCCGGGGGTTTTTGGGGGATACGATTAGGCTGTTTCTCCAGGACCAAGCAGGAAGTCAGTCCTCACTTATGGGTGACGTCGGCGCCGACGGAGCCCTCGCGGAGCAATTTTCCCCAGCTTTCAAAGAAAGCCTTTGGGAATTGCAGCGCGCATGCGCGGTCCTCTTCCCGCCCGAGGGTGCCATCTTAGCCAGTCTTCTTTTTTCCGCGGAGCCCTACAGACGTCCCCGTCTTGTCCCCGCGAAAAAGTTGATATTTCTTCGTTATTTTATTCTTTTTCCTTCGGTTCGACGCCGGTCTTTTTCCCGCCCGGACTCGCAACGCCGGTCACGAGTCCTCTTACTTTTTTTCGGTTTTTCTGACTTTGTCAGCTTTCGTCTTCGATTTTTCCCTGGCAGCCCGGTCCTTTGACCTCGCAGGGGCCCTTTTTCCCCCGATGGCTGCCAGTGGGTTTAAGCGGTGTGGTCAGTGTGACCGAAATATGTCACTAACTGACACACACGACTTTTGCCTCCGCTGCTTGGGCCCGGATCATGAGGAACTGATCTGTGGGCCCTGCGGCAAAATGTCCTCAAAAGCGTTGAGAAGTCGGCGGCATCAGCGTGATAGAATCTTCGCTGACCCCAGCCGTACCCGGACCTCGTCGGAGGCCTCCGCGTCCAAAGGCTCCAGCTCGGACCGTCGCCGGAGTTCCTCCGACCGGGGTTCTCCCTCCGGGGACCATCGTCGGACGGTGAAACCCGCGAGGGCGGCGTCGGTGGACGCTCCTGGTTCCGCGAGGGCCAGGTCGCATAGCCCCGATAGCCGCCCCGGGTCCTTGGAGAAGGAACACCTCCCGAAGCGACCTCGCCTGGAGTCGGAGATGCCTGCTCGGGTAAGTCCTGTGGTCCTTCTGGACTCGCCTCCGCGACAGCCGACGTCGGGCCCGACGCTGTCGGGGCCCGAGTCGGGGGCTGCTGGGTCACCTGAGCTCGGACTCAGGTTGACGGCCTTGGAGAGCTGACTGTCTGCCTTCATGGACCAGCAGCGGGCACTGCTCGCTGGCCTCGCTGGCGCCGCTGCCCCGACCGCCGGGACGTCGACGTCCAAGTCGACCCCGGAGACCGAGCCGATCCTCGAGTCGATGAGAACTCGAGTCGATCCTCGGTCGAGGTCACCCTCGGCCTCCCGTTCGGGACCGAGGTCGCCGACGCCGACTCCCTCGGCGTCGGGGCGGCAGGCGCCGCGCCCTGCCCGGGCCGACCCCACCGAGTCCTCGTCAGAGTCGGTCTGGGAGTCTGAAGAGGAAGAGTCGCCTGATTCTTTCCGGACTCGGTGTGTCCCCTCGGACTCACCGGAGTCCGAGCCTCGGAAGCAGTCCCCCCCGGAGGATGCCCGATTCTCGGACTTCGTTAGGGATATGGCCAAGGCTTTGGCCTTCCCTGCGGATCCCGAGGAGGAGCCTCGAGCCGAAGAGCTCGACGCCCTCCAGTATGACTCTCCCGCGAGGGAACACTTTACTGTACCGGTTCCTCCTATGCTGGAACGACTACTCTTCCGCATGTGGGAGAGTCCGGCCTCCTCGCCGGTCCTGAGCAAGCGGGTCGATTCTATCTATCGAGTCCGCAAGAGCCCTGGCTTTCAAAAGGCACAGCTACCACACCATTCCATGGTAGTGGAATCGGCCATGCATCGTCTTAAGAGCCAGAAGATGCACTCCTCGGTGCCCCCTGGCAGGGAGGCCCGTAACCTGGATGGCCTTGGTAAGAAGTGTTTCCAGGGCTCTATGCTCGCATGTCGTGTCCAGACTTACCAGCTATACATGGGCATGTATCTCCGGGATCTGGCTAAAGAGCTAGCCGGATTCTCCGCTGGTTTGTCCGAGGAACCCTTGCGGAGGTTCCTGGCCTTGTCCACTGGCATTCGGGAATGCTCAAAGTTCATGTCCCGGGCAGCCTATGATGGCTTTGAAGCATCGGCTCGAGTGGCCGCAGCCGGCATCGGTGCCCGCCGACAGGCTTGGCTTCAGTCGTCAGACCTTGAGCCCTGGGTGCAGGACAAGTTGGTCGATGTCCCCTGCCGAGGCGAAAACCTCTTTGGCAAGCCCATGGCGGAAAAGGCTGCGCAAATTGAGACTGAGACTCTCACCAGGACCAGGCTTTCTAGGAAGACCTCCGCCCCTTCCCAGAAAAAGAAGGGCTCGGGGAAAAAGTCCTTTTACCCGAGGAAGGCGGCTGCCTACAAACAATACCCCCATTATCAGGCCCCTGCAGCTCCCCAACAGGGCCAGCAGGCCAAGGGACGGGGTAACGGGTCCCGTAGGCAGCAAGCCCCCAAGCCTGCACCACCAGCCCCTGCTCAGCAGGGTGGGGGTTTTTGACTCACAAAGCATAGCCTCTCCCCCCCCCCCGCTGGTTCCTCCCAGCACCGGAGGCCGGCTGGTTCACTTCGCCCACAGGTGGTCCAGCATCCCCGCAGATGCCTGGGTGCTTCAAGTCGTGCGAGAAGGCTATCTTCTCCACTTCCACCAGGTCCCTCCCTCCTATTTTCCGGGAGAACCTCCACGACCCCCTCTGCACAGGGAATTACTCCTTCTGGAGTTAGCAGGTCTTCTACGGGAACAGGCGGTGGAACCGGTGCCACACCACCTGAGAGGTCAAGGCTTTTATTCCAGGTATTTTCTGATACCAAAGAGAACAGGGGGCCTCAGACCCATCCTGGACTTGCGCAACCTCAACAAGTTCCTTGTGCGGGAGAAGTTCAAGATGCTTACCCTTGGAATCCTTCTGCCCTACCTCCAGCAGGGAGATTGGCTATGCTCCTTGGATCTAAAGGATGCCTACACGCACATCCTCATCCACCCAAGCCACCGCCAATACCTACGGTTTGTGGTGGCAGGAAATCATTACCAGTACAGAGTACTGCCCTTTGGCCTGTCCTCCGCGCCGCGAGTCTTCACAAAATGTCTCGCGGTGGTGGCGGCCCATCTCCGGCTTCACGGCCTCTGTCTTTCCGTACCTCGACGACTGGCTCATCCGAGCAGCGTCCGCTCGGGAGGTCACCAACGCCACGCGCCGCACGGTGACTCTTCTGCAGCACTTGGCACAAAGTCCACTTTGCTCCCCTCACAGGATCTCGAGTTCATCGGCGCAAGGCTGCACACTCCTCAGGCGCGAGCATACCTACCGCTCGACAGGGCTCAACGGCTCATGGACCTAGCCGACCGCTTTCGCAGCCAGCCCCTGGTTTCCGCCAGGCGCTTCCTGAGACTACTCGGCCATATGGCTTCCACCGTCCATGTGACCCCCAATGCCCGCCTGAATATGCGGCCTGCTCAATGGTGTCTCCGCCAGCAGTGGCGACAAGCCACAGGCGGCCTAGCAGACCTAGTGCGCGTCTCCGAGCCGCTGATCTCGTCTCTCCGGTGGTGGCTTCGGCAGCCGAACCTGATATTCGGTATGCCTTTCCAGTCGCCTCAGCCGACCCGGGTGCTGACCACGGATGCATCCCTCCTGGGCTGGGGAGCACATTGCCAAGGGGCACGTACTCAGGGCCTCTGGACCACGTGGGAGTCTGCTCAGCAGATCAACTTCCTGGAGCTCAGGGCGATCCGCCTGGCTCTCAAGGCCTTCTCCCACCTGACTTCCCACCAGTCCGTCCTTGTCCAGACGGACAATCAAGTTGCCATGTTCTACGTGAACAAGCAGGGGGGCACGGGCTCCTTCCTCCTCTGCCGGGAGGCACAGAAGCTCTGCTCTTGGGCCGTCAGTCACGGCATTCTCCTCAAGGCGGTTTATCTCCCGGGCCAAGAAAATTGCCTGGCGGACAAACTCAGCAGGATCCTCCAGCCGCACGAGTGGCGTCTGGATCCCTTGGTAGTTCAGAAGCTCTTCCTGAAGTGGGGCCTCCCCACGGTGGATCTCTTTGCCAGTCCTCACAACCGGCAGCTTCCTCGCTTCTGCTCTCGTCGGCCACACCCCCTTCGGGTTGCGGCGGACGCTTTTCTGATTTCATGGTCGGGGAGCCTTCTGTACGCTTTCCCTCCCATCCCGCTAGTCTCTCGGACTCTATTCAAGGTTCTCCGAGACAAAGCCTTCATGATCCTGGTGGCCCCTCGCTGGCCCAGACAGCCGTGGTTTCCGCTCCTGCTGCAATTAGCGGTGGAGGATCCATTCCCTCTGGGGGTACAACCGGATCTCCTCACTCAGGATCAGGGGTCTCTACTACACCCCAACCTCAGGTCTCTCAACCTCATGGCCTGGCTGCTGAGAGGGTAGTCCTTTCCCCTTCTCCTGCCGGCGGAGGTGGAGGAGGTCGTCTTGGCTTCGCGACGGCCTTCTACCCGCAAATGCTACGCCCTTAAATGGCGTCGCTTTGCCGTCTGGTGTACCCAACAGTCTCAGGATCCCTTCTCCTGCCCGGTGTCGGTGATCTTGCAGTACTTGCTACACCTCTCTAATCTGGGACTTAAGTCCAACTCCGTCAAAGTTCACCTCAGTGCTCTTTCGGCACATCATGTACCGGTGGACGGTAGACCTCTCTCCGGCGACCCTCTCGTAGCGAGGTTTCTCCGAGGTCTCCTTCTACTTAAACCACCTCTGCGCCCGCCAGCGCCTGACTGGGACCTGAATGTGGTTTTGCAGCGGATCACCTGTCCGCCTTTTGAACCTATGGCTACCTGTTCTCTCCGTTTTCTGTCTTGGAAAACACTGTTCTTGATAGCCCTCACTTCCGCTAGACGCGTAAGTGAATTGCAGGCCCTCGTGTCTGATCCCCCTTACACTCGGTTCTACAAAAATAGGGTAGTCCTACGGACTCACCCAAAATTTCTTCCAAAAGTGGTCTCCCCTTTTCACATCAATCAGGAGGTGGTACTTCCAACCTTCTTTCCCAGACCACACTCCAGCCGAGCTGAAACGGTCCTCCATACCCTGGACTGTAGAAGGGCTTTGAACTTCTACCTTGACCGTACGCGGGAGCACCGTAAAGCTGCTCAGCTTTTTGTGTCTTTTGACCCCAATAGATTGGGGCTCCCGGTCTCCAAGCGTACTCTGTCCATCTGGGTTGCGGACTGTATCTCTTGGGCTTATGGGGCAGCCGGACTCTCCTTAGAAAGTCGAGTCACGGCTCATTGCGTTCGGGCAAAGGCTACGTCAGTGGCTTACCTCCGCTCTGTTCCGCTGGCAGACATCTGCCGGGCCGCTACTTGGTCTTCGAGCCAGACTTTTGCGGTCCATTACTGTCTCGAGAGGGAGTCCCGCAGGGACAGTGCTTTCGGACAGGCAGTCCTCCGTAATCTCTTTGAGGTCTGAGCAACTCCTACCCTCCATCCCGGATGTGGGCTACCGGTGGGTGATAATTCAGCGAAGATTCTTTCCTTCTGTGCTGCTGAGCTAGAGGGAGCTCATTTTTGTGCTTAGGGTCTCCGGTAGCCTTGAGCTTGGGAGTCCCATAAGTGAGGACTGACTTCCTGCTTGGTCCTGGAGAAAGCGTAGTTACTCACCTGTAACAGGTGTTCTCCAGGAGCAGCAGGAATCAGTCCTCACTACCCTCCCTCCTCCCCTTGGAGTTGCAATCGTCTGCTTAGGTTTTTTGCAAATATTTTTATGCTGTCTTTTTAGCTATGTCATCTGACTGGCTAAGATGGCACCCTCGGGCGGGAAGAGGACCGCGCATGCGCGCTGCAATTCCCAAAGGCTTTCTTTGAAAGCTGGGGAAAATTGCTCCGCGAGGGCTCCGTCGGCGCCGACGTCACCCATAAGTGAGGACTGATTCCTGCTGCTCCTGGAGAACACCTGTTACAGGTGAGTAACTACGCTTTTATTCGGACTCGGGGGGGGGGGGTGATGGTTAATGGTTGAATGACGGCAGATTTCTCTCTACGATGGAGTACATGCCAGGGCTGCCTATTCTCCCCTTTGTTTTTTCTGACTTTGGAGCCCCTGCTGTGCCGTATCTGCTTGGCTTCGGAGCTACGGAGTGTACGAAGGGGCCCAGTTGAATTACAGGTTACAGCCTTTGCGGATTATATCCTAGTGCGTATTGAGGACCCGGAACAGGGACTTCTGGTGTTAACACTATTTGAGGATTATGGAGCTCAAATTAAACCTGGATAAGTCAGAGGCCCTCCCCCTAGACCTTGCTATTCCATGGCGTTGGTGTGGGACTTTTCCACTTAATTGGGCCGAAGGGTGGTTCAAATACTTGGGAATCCAGTTCCCATCACATTTGATGGATCTATATCAGGTGAATATTTTGAATCTGATGGTGAACCTCGAGCGGTGGGTGCAGTGCTGGCAGGATCGTCCTCTTTGTTTGGGGGACCGGATAATGTTTTTAAGATGGTCATCTTCCCTAAATGGTTGTATGCTTCCCCTGGTACTTAAGCAATGGGATATTCGACTCTTGGAGAGACAGATTAATATCTTGCTCTGGAAGGGCCACAGACCTCATGTGCGACTCGCTGTGTTGCAGCAAACTTGGGCTCAAGGAGGGATGGGATTCCCTGATCTGCATAGATTTAAATTGGCATGCGTGTCACACCAAGTTCAAGATTGGCTTTGGGACATATCCAATTACACGCTCCTGAAATGGGAACGTGCCCTGACTGCTCCATTGCACTTACATTATGTATTGCATGCTAGGCGCTCACGAGGACTGCCAGAAGTACAGCGGTATGTGGTGTTCTCATTGGTCTGCTCTGCATGGCAGCAGTTGTGTGGGCTCCTGAATTGGGTGGCTTCCAGTTCTCCCTTCTTACCTCTACAGGGTAATGGTGTGTTTCATTCGGGGGTTGGGGGGTCTAGATTTGTATGATGGGAAAGAGTGAGTCTTATGAATGGGGAACATATCATGGCGGAGACTGGCAAGCCCTTACTATTTGTGGATCTCTGGGAATATTTCAGGCTTATGGGAATGGACATCTTTCCTTACATGCAAGTCCGGAGCTATGTTCGCAGCTTACCGCTGACGTCTCTGGAAGGTGGTATCCATTCTCTCTTGGAGCAGTTACTTGTGGGAGGGGACCACTGTATTCGTATTACTCACTTACATCAGACTCTTGTGGTGGTGTCCGTACCGGTAGTGGAGGCAGACCTGGCTTGGCTTGTACACTGGATCTTGGGGTCCCGGTTTCCAGTGAAGGAATGCTGACTTCTCTTGGAGATATTCTGTTGTTAATAGCATCTTTGGAACTTCGAGACTTACAATTTAAACTTGTATGCCATATGCATTTTGCCCCTCATGGAGCATGGCAAGCTGGCATGGCACTGACAGATGAATATCCGAGATGTGGGATGGTCTCAGAGACTTTTGGGCATATGTTCTGGCGGTGTGACTTGATTAAGGTATACTGGGAAAGACTGCTTTGGTATGCTCATGTATCCTCGGTGGGAATTTGGTGTTCACGTCCATCTCGGTCTTTCTAGATATTTGTCTGGAGATGAATGAACCTGATGAGGCTGGACATATGTGGCTGCTGATGGCTTATCTTGACGTTCATAGGGTAATTTTGCAAGCTTGGCTGATGAAAGAAGGGCCGTCCTACTGGCACTAGAAGAATGGTCAGCATGGACTCCTCCTTATGGAAAGAGAAAGAGCCCATGGGCATGCCTCACAATGGGCTACCTTCTTGGAGATTTGGGATCCATATCTTCAGTCTCTAATGCCACGGGCTCGGAGTTGGGTGATGAGCCATTGTGCATGAGTTGGGATGATGTGTGTGTAGATTGAGTGCCTGGGTTCCTCACGGGCGGGGGGTGGGGTAGGTGAGGATGAGTAGGGGAAGGGATGGGAGGGGGTTGGGAGATTTCAGTTCTGCTGATTTATCTCACCATGTCTGGTGAAGCAGAGGGCCATGCTCGCCGGGCATTCCCTTGGATGCTCGTTGGGAGGTATGGGGGTTGGAAAGAGGAGGTACTGTAGGGGGTCATAGAGTTCTTTCTTGCTCTTGTTCCTTGCTGTGTTAAGTCTTTGTCCACAGGCAGTATGTGGGCCCTGCAGTACTCTTTGTGCAAAATGCTCTTGCTTTCAGTTATGGTGCTGCCTGTCGTGGGGCGGGAGCAGGGGTTGTCAGTAATCTTGTGCCAATTATATTGGGAGGGCTTAGGAAAAGGGAGATTTAAATGAAAAATGAAAATGTATTTGATTTGGTTCTGTACTTGTCTGTCTTACACTATGACTACGACTGTGTCTTATACAGCATTGTTCATGTTGTCTGGATGTTCAATAAACAGTTTATACCATAAAGAACTATAGAGGTGTCTAGCCAAGACTATGGAAAATGTTGACTATCAGACAGTTTAAAAATTGCTGTGCAAACATGTCCTATGTGAGAGGGTTACAAAATGGAAGCTGCTGCTGAAGAAAAGCCATATTGAGGATAATTTTACAAGAGGGCACCTAGTTTATAGTCAAATAGTAGAGGGGAGGAGTGGCTCGGTGGTTGGGACAGGTTACCTCAGGCCAGAAGGCTGGGGGTTCAATTCCCGCATGGGGACAAGCAACCTCAGGCCGGAGGGACTGGGGTCTCTAGTCCCATGGCCACGCCTTGTGGCTTTGGGCAAGCCACTTAACCCTCCATTGCCTCAGGTACACTTAGATTGTGAGCCCTCCAGGGACAAGGGAATAAAAAGTACCTGTTAGTATACATGTAAACCGCACTGATTCTAAAGAGCGCGGTATAAAAAAAAAATGAATAAATAAATCTGTATATTCAGACACAAAGTGAGGAGCATACCAAATGCAATCAACCCAAAGTACAAAGATGTTGTTAACTAATGTCCTGAAGATGCAAAGATACAAAATCTTAGCTTTATAGCATTTATATTTCCACTCCCCACCTAATTCCCCACCCCTCCCAACTACAACTCCCCCCTTCCCCCGCCAGACACATCACCATCTCTAAATGGGCTGTTAGACAAAGACATAATTGAGGCCATATTATGTCCCCTGGGTGACAATGATTGTATATAAGATTCCCAAATTTCCAAGAACTTCACATGCCTTATTGCAGAGAACTGGGCAGCTATATTTTCCATCTGCATCAATCGATGCAGCATGTTGTGCCAAGCCCAAAAGTCAGGAGGATCTGTGGTAAGTCACATCAGGAGAATCCCCTTTAAGCCCAACAAACAGGCCTTATGTCCGAACATCTTAGCACCATGCCCCTGGAATCAGCCAAAACAGTTCCTATGGGGCGAAGAGCCACTTTTTAATTTTTTTTAATTTTTTATGTATGCGATTTCACAATATAACAAGACATACACAATCTTGTACAGAAATTGGAAATTTGATACAAAACAATAACAAAAAGGAAAATAACATAAGGCAAAGTAGAAGGCGACCAAAATGATTTGGAGCCTGCGTCAGAAGCCTTATGAGAAGAGACTTGAAGACCTAAATACATGTACACTTTGGAGGAGAGAAGAGACAGGGGAGATATGATTCAGACCTTTAAATACTTAAAGGGATATAATGAGCAAACAAACCTCTTCCAAAGACGGGGAAGCTGTAAAACTAGAGGGCACAACAGGAAGCTGCAAGGTGGTAAATTGAAAGGCAATGTCAGGAAATATTTTTTCACTGAAAGGGTGGTGGATGCTTGGAATGCCCTTCCGATGGAAGTGGTGGGGGCAAACACGGTGACAGAATTCAAAATGGCATGGGACAGACACAGTGGATCCCTTTACAGCAACAGGATAAAATCAAAATAAACTGAACCATCTAATTTCTCAACAAATAGGGGTGTCCTGCATGGAGTGGTGGGTTCACTCCTAAACAGGGACTTGGGGAGGGGTGGCCTGCACAGAGCGGCAGGTGCATCTACTCTTGCCATCATGCTGGGCAGACTAGATGGACCATGCTGGTCTTCATCTGCCGTCATTTACTATGTTACTATGTTAAAATCAAAACCCATTCCAGCTCACTATTGAGAAGATCCAAGTAGAAAGGAAAAACAGTTCAAATATCAAAAGAAAAAAAAAACAACCACATCAGCCGGTACATTCCAAATTCACGGCGGTACAACGGGAGGCTCCGCAGAACCCCCAATACCATGAGAATGAAGGAAGGACAGCAATTGGGCAGGCTCAAAAAAATATAGGAAACAGCCTGATATTTAATCAGGCATTTACATGGAAATTTTAAGAAGAAAAGGCCTCCCAATTGCTGAACCCCAGGGTGAAGGTGGAGAAACTCTTGCCTCCTTTTCTGAGTCTCCCGAGCAAAATCGGGGTACATTGTCACTAGCAAACCTTTAAAAGGAACATTACGCTTTTTAAAGTACATCTTCATTAACCGATCTTTATCAGACAGCAATGTGAGAGTAATCAACAAAGTTTTCCAATATCGCAGTTAAATTAAGAGTATCTACTTGACCTACTCCTGAATGAGTCTATAAGGCACTCTCCTTTTTTGAAGCCAGCATATAATATACTTTAACAAGTGGAGGGTAAGACTCAGGAGGGATCCATAATATTTCAGTCAAGTAATTATGAAACATCTCTCTAGCTGAAATCGACACACTACGAGAGAAATTGACCAGCCTCAAATTGACTACTCTTACAGAGTTCTCCAAAGCCTCCAACTTAGATCTTACAACACCAACCTCTTTAATATAGGCATAAGAATGCTCCTCAGTTTTACTTGCGATTGCACAGTTGTTAAGGAGTTCTGAAGTAAAAGTACCTTTGCCGAAGAGTCCTCAATCGCATGAGAATGCTGCTGTACTGTCTGGGCTAGCAAAGTCACTTGCGGCATCAGAGCAGATCCCAATTGCTCAATTGCCTTCCAAATAGATTCCAAAGTGAATGACTCCGGACGCTGCAGAGAGAAAACAGAAAAGGGCACCTCCATAGCTCTGGATCGACCTTCCACCTCAAGCAGCATCGGTGTCCCAGACTGAACTGCAGCCCCTTTGCTCGCACTCCTGCTGAAAATCCTGGAGGGATGCCACCATTGTGCTGACTCAGAAGAGAAACCACCCCTCAGAAGGAGGACCCGGAACAGCCCCTTTACTGCTCACACGAGTACCAGGGCAGTCGGCATCAGCACGCGGCAGTGCATCTGGAGACTCCTGAACTCGAAGGTCCTTCACCGGCCGCCATACTGCAGGGGAGACAGAGCTACTGCCCGTGGAGAGCACTGAGCCATCTGACTCCAGTGCAGACTCAATCAGGCTTAACTCCCTCACTACTACCGGCTGCCTGGACAGTCACAATAAAAAAGGATCCGACGGACCAAAAACAGCAGGTAAAGGAGAGCAGGACATGGAGGCCTGAGAGGGGCACCTGGCCTCCCGACCTTTTTTCTTCCGACCCATACGAAAGACGGCCGTTTAGACGTGTTTGCCAGTCGCCATCCGAAGCTCCACTTTCTGATGTAATGCCTCCCCCCAATTAAACCTTAACTTTCTTCCAAGAGTTTTGGATCAGAGGATGCTGCCAAAACATATCAGATAATGAACTCCTTGATGCTTGACTCTTACCACAGACCTCCACAGAAACCAGGTCCACTTTAAAGGCCCAGGTCAGGGGAAATATGCCCATAGCATAACCCTACACAAATGTTTCCACAAAGCGACTTCAGTAAATATCTGAGGGACACGTGCAACACTCCTTGTTATATCTTTTCCCGACCATGACATACCCAGCATACCAGCTAGAAACCACATTCCCATATTGTCAACCCACATCCAAATTAGTTAACTCCTGTATTACAGATGATGACATCCACTTATGACTATCAGTCTCAAAGAAGATTGACACCTTACCAGCAAACTGGGAACAGATCTTGTGTCTGCCCTTTGAGAGAATATAGTGTCACAATTGCACATACGCATAGAGGTCTCTCTGCCTCAGTTGATAATCCTCCTCAAGTTTTTGAAAAGACTTTACGTCCCCATCTTTTCACAAGGTCTGGTGTATGAGACTAAACTCGTACGAGAAACACCACCAAGGTATCTCACACAGGAAGATCAGGGTTGCCTCTGAGGAGCAAAAAACTAGTGATCTCTGGAGACTGATCAAATTTACCATATAGTGCCCATCATGCTCATCATAGTGGCCTTACGATATGACTTTTTTACAAAGCTCTAGGGACCTTGTCTCTGCACTTGGAATACATACAGCTTGTTCAGGGGACTCTTCAACCCCTGTTCCACCTCTAAGGGCATGCAGGTATTCTCCAGGAACAAGCAGGAAGTCAGTCCTCACTTATGGGTGATGTCGGCACCGACGGAGCCCGCGCGGAGCAATTCCCCAGCTTTCAAAGAAAGCCTTTGGGATTGCTGCCATGCATGCGTGGTCCTCTTCCTGCCCAAAGGTGCCATCTTGCTCATTGGAGCCCAGCACCAGGCATGGCTCCAGTCTTCGGACCTGGAGCAGTGGGTCCAAGAGAAGCTCCTGGACGTCCCGTGCCTTGGCCGTGGAGATAGAAATGGAGTTTGCGATTCAAACTTGTCTTTCGCGCAAAACCTCCTCCCTCCCTAGGAAGAAGCAGCAGCCCAAAAAACCGTTCTTCCAAAGGAAGGGGCTCCATTACCGGGTTACCTGCTTTTCCCGCCCACCTCTGCACCAGCTCCCAGCACGCAGGGCAAGGGAGGTGCACATGGCCACCGTAAACCTAAAGGGCCTAAGGCCCAACCAATGGTGCCGCCCCAGCCAATGCAGGGGTTTTGACGCTGTCGGCATAGCCTCTCGCCCCCCGGCAGCCCTTCCACTGGTGGGGGGACACCTGTCCCTGTTCGCCCCGGAGTGGGCGTCGGACACCTGGGTCCTCTAGGTAATCAGAGACTGATACCATCTCTGCCTGGACAGGCACCCTTCTCCCCAGCGGAGCCTGCTCGGCTCCTCACGCTCAGATCTTCTTTCAGCAGGAATCGTCCAACCTCCTCGCCCAGCGGGTGGTCGAGAAGGTACCGCAACACCTTCGAGGTCAGAGGTTCTACTCCCGCTACTTTCTCATCCCGAAAAAGACAGCCTGCGCCCCATCCTCAACCTCAGAAACCTCAACAAGTTCCTGGTGCGGGAAGAAGTACAAAATGTTATCACTTGGCATCCTGCTGCCCTTCCTTCGGCAGCGCGATTGGCTATGCTTCTTGGACCTCAAGGACGCTTATGCCCACATCCTAATTCACCTCCAGCACAGGCAATACCTGTGCTTCAGGGTGCAGGGGGAACACTACCAGTACAGGAAAAAGATTTATGCGTCATTGTGGATACCATGTTAAAACCCTCGGCCCAGTGTGCAGCGGCGGCCAAGAGAGCAAATAGAATGCTAGGTATGATAAGGAAAGGAATGGAAAATAAAACAAAAGATATTATAATGCCTCTATATCGTTCCATGGTGAGACCGCACCTTGAATATTGTGTGCAATTCTGGTCGCCGTATCTTAAAAAGGATATAGCGATTTTAGAAAAGGTTCAGAGAAGAGCCACCAAAATGGAAAAGGGGATGGAAGGATACTCCTATGAAGAAAGGCTAAAAGGTTAGGGCTCTTTAACCTGGAAAAGAGACGGCTGAGGGGAGATATGATAGAAGTCTATAAATTAATGAACGGAGTGGAACGGGTAAACGTAGGTCGATTGTTTATGTTATCAGAATATAGAAAGACTAGGGGACATGCAATGAAGCTACAGGGTAAACTATTTAAGACTAATAAAAGAAAATATTTTTTCACTCAACGTGTAATCAAACTCTGGAATTTGTTACCGGAGGATGTAGTAAAGGCTGTTAGTGTAGCTGGGTTTAAAAAAGGTTTGGACAAGTTCCTGGAGGAAAGGTCCATAAACCATTATTAAGAAGTGACCAAAGATATCAATGCTTGACCCAGTACAAGCATTGTGGAACTTGTGTCTCTTGGGGAAACTGCTAGGTACATATGACCTAGATTGGCCACTGTTGGAAACAGAATACTGGGCTTAATAGACCTTGGTCTGACCCAGTATGGCATATCTTATGTTCTTATGTTCTTGCGTCCGCACCGCGGGTTTTCACAAAGTGCCTCTCCACGACTGCTGCCTCCCTAAGGTGGCAGGGCATACCTGTCTTCCCCTACCTCGATGACTGGCTCATCACGGGGTCCTCGATCAGCAAAGCCCGCCTGTCGGCGTCGCGCATGATCCTTCTCCTCAAGCGCCTCTGCTTCCTGGTCAACTACTCCACCTCGAGCCGGTGCAGACCCTGGGGTTCATCAATGCGTGCCTTGACACACTGCAGGCGACCGCTTTCCTTCCCACGGACCGAGCAGACCACCTTCGGGCCATGGCGTCCCAGGTCCAAAACAGGACCTGGGTTATGGTGCGGGCGATGCAGCGCCTCCTCAGGCACATGGCCTCCACCATCCATGTGGTCCCCCACGCCCGCATGCACATGCGGACAGCTCAGGGCACAATGAAGCCAGGCCTTCGGCCACCTCAGAGACCCTGTCTGGGTCTCCTGCAGTCTCCACAACTCCCTGAGTAGGTGGCGGGAACCCAGAAGTCTCCTTTGGGGAATGCCCTTCTAGACCCTGGAGCACAAGCTCATCCGAACGATGGATGCTTCCCTGCTGGGGTGCAGAGCCCACTGCGGCGCATTGTGCATCCAGGGGCGGTGGTCGCCCGAGGAGTCTCGGCAGCAAATCAACCTGTTTGAGCTTCGGGCAGTCCGATGGGCCCTGAGGGCTTTCGAAGACCATCTGAGGGGTAAGTCGGTGCTCGTGCAGACCGACAACAGGGTAGCCATGTTTTACATCAACAAGGAGGGGGGAACAGGATCCCACCTCCTCTGCTGGGAGGCGATCCTCCTTTGCGTCTCGCTGGGGGATGACCCTGCGAGCGGCCTACCTCCCAGGCCATGAGAATGTCCTTGCGGACAAACTCAGCAGGATCCTCCGCCCACATGAGTGGTGCTTGGATCCAGAGATCGCCGGCATCTTGTTCCATTGGTGGGGGACCCCATCAATGGACTTGTTTGCCAGTCCAGCGAGCGCGCAGCTTCTCCGCTTCTGCGGCCTGGTTCCGCACCCGAGCAGGGTGGCCCCAGATGCGTTCCTCTTGAGCTGGACCTCCTGGCCTTCTTTACATGTTCCTCCCACTCCTCTCATTGCAAGGACCCTCCACAAGGCTCAGCGGGGCCAAGCTTTGGTGATCCTCGTGGCCCCAACAGCCTTGGTTCCTGCTTCTGCTCCGCCTCGCATCTGAGCTCCCAGTCCCCCTGGGCTGTGCCCCCGGCTTGTTGATGCAGGAAGAGGGTTGGGTGTTCCACCCACACCTGACCTCTCTGTCTCTTGCAGCCTGGTGGCTGAACGGGTCGCCTTAGCTCCGCTGCATCTCCCCGAGGACATCGAGGAGATCCTCCTTATGTCAAGGGAGGACTCAATGAGACAGGCATACACCTTTAAGTGGCGACGCTTCTTGACCTGGTGCTCCGAGCTCCAGATCCACCCGTTCTCCTGCTCTACCCAGTGGATCTTCCAGTACCTCCTCCACCTCTTGAAGGCAGGACTGAAATCCAATTCGGTCAGGGTACACCCAAGCACCATTTCAGCGAATCACCTCCCCGTCGAGGGAAAACCCCTCTCGGGGCAGCTGGTCTCTCGCTTCATGCGAGGTCTACTACTTTCCAAGCCCCCCATCCGGCCTCCACGAGCGGAGTGGGACCTCAATGTGGGGCTGACGCAGCTCACGTGAGCGCCTTTCAAGCCGATGGCAACGTGTTCGCTTTGTCATCTCTCCTGGAAGGTGGTTTTCCTGGTGGCTTTGACCTAGGCTCGCCGAGTCAACGAACTTCAGGCCCTCATGGTGGAGGCTCCATACACCAGGTTCTATAGGAACAGGGTGGTCCTCTGCACCAATCAAAAATTCCTACCAAAGGCAGTCTTGGACTTTCATCTCAACCAGGAAATAGTCCTACTGACCACCTTCCCGAGACCGAAAGCCGACCAGACATTGGCGGTGTTGCATGCACTCGACTGCAAGAGGGCTCTTGCCCTCTACCTGCAGCGTACCCAGATTCATCGCAAGTCCAATCGGCATTTTGTCGCATAAGTCCCCAATCGCCTGGGGCAGGCAGCCACCAAGCGCACCATCTCCGTCTGGGTGGCGGACTGTATTGCCTTTGCCCAAGCAAAGGTAAGCGCCCCACTGGATCGGCAGGTCACCGCGCATGGCATCCGAGCCAAGGCGGCATCGGTGGCTTCGCTGCGCTCAGTGTTTCTCATGGACAACTGCCGGGCTGCAACCTGGTCTTCAGCGTACACTTTCGCTGTCCACTACTGCCTGGAGAGGGAGTCCTGCCGGGACAGCGCCTTCGTCCAGGCTGTACTCCATAATCTGTTCGGGATATAAGCATCTTCTTCCCTCTGACCCTTCTTTGACGGCTACTGAGAGCTTCACCCTGGGGACCCAAAGACTCAGGCTCCTCCGTGCATCGACTTCTGCTCACGACTTCACGGAGGCATTTTTGGGTTACAGGCTCGGTAGCCTGTAGCTGGGTAGTCCCATAAGTGAGGACTGACTTTCTGCTTGTTCCTGGAGAAAGCGTAGTTACTTATCTGTAACAGGTGTTCTCTAGGGACAGCAGGAATCAGTCTTCACTACCCTCCCACCTCCCCTGAAGAGTTGCTTCTTTTTGTCCTTCCCTTGACATCTGCTGCTTAGGGCTCTAGCTAGGGGACCTGACTGAGCAAGATGGCACCTTTGGGCGGGAAGAGGACCACGTATGCATGGCAGCAATCCCAAAGGCTTTCTTTGAAAGCTGGGGAATTGCTCCGCGCGGACTCTGTCGGTGCCAACGTCACCCATTAGTGAGGACTGATTCCTGCTGTCCCTGGAGAACATCTGTTACAGGGGAGTAACTATGCTTTAGCCGCATAAAGCCAGTCCCTTAAATGCCACAAAATGCACCCCAGATTATATCGTTTCAAGTTTGGGATAGCTATGCCCCACTTTCCTGACCCCCTTGTAAACTAGAAGAAGGGATTCTAGGCCTCCAACCATGCCTAAAGAAACATTTCAGAAAATAGAAAGCAGGGACTAAGGAAAAAAAATAGTGATGAACCCAAGCACTTGCAATTTAGATTTAAAAGAAGGAAAATGCAATCCAAAAGAAACTTTGAAAATAAACTTGCTGTAGAGATAAGAACTAACACTAAAAGCTTTTTCAACTACACCCACAGCAGAAATCTCATAAAAGTAGAGAAGTAGCCTAGTAGTTAGAGCACTGGCTTGATAGCCAAGAGACCAGGGTTTGATTCCCACTAGCATCCTGTGGCCTTGGGCAAGTCACTTAACCCTCCATTGCCTTGAAGGAAAAGCCTGGCAATCTACTTCCACTGCTAAGAAAACCCAGGAGCTGCTGGGAAGCCAGGAATCAGCATTGATTCAAAGGTACACATCGCCCCTCATTCATTCTAAAGGAAGAAGTCTGGCCCAATATCCCACCCCTTTTCAGATCAAAATAAAATACCATATTATTAGAGGCTAAGGACATTCACCATATGCAGCAGACCACCATGCTAGCACCCTAAGGAAATGGTGATTTTTTATTTTTTTTTATTTAGCAAGCATTTGTAGCCCGCTCCTTCCAGCGATCAGAAGCGGGTAGGATTACTATTGTGAAACTGCCGAATCAAGGCAGGTACAAATTTTGTTTACATACAGATTGTCAGAAAAGCACATCATACAGAGTTAACACTTCTTAGCTATGGGGGAGTTCATTTACATATATACATAAATACATATATACAGGATAATCTTCTTGGACACAGTGGTCAGGGGCTGCTCCATCTGTGGGTTTAGTTCAGGTTGAAATGTGATTGGAAAATGTGCGTTTTGAGTTTCTTTCTGAAGTCTAGAAGGTCATTGCTAGCTCGTAGTTCTGGTGGGAGTTGGTTCCACAGTGTTGGCGCCGCATATGAGAAAGCCCTGTGGCTGGTGTTAGCTTTGGCAGATCTTATATCTGTTGGAGTGTGAAGGATGTTGGAATTGTGGGTTCTTCTGTTTCGGGTAGGAGGTTGCAATCTTACTAGGTTGTTGAGGAAGGAAGGTGCTAAGTTGTGGATGAGTTTGAAGGTGGTTGTTAGTATTTTGTATTTTGTGCGAGCTGTTATGGGTAGCCAGTGTAATTGAATTAGTACTGGTGTGATGTGGTCACTTAGATTTTTCTTCATTATGACCCTGGCAGCTACATTTTGTGCCATTTGTAATATGTTTAGGGTTTTTTTAGGTAAACCTTGTAGGATGGCGTTGCAGTAGTCAAAATGCGGCATGATGAGTGCTTGGGCCACTGTTCTGAAGTCTTGGGGATCAATAATATTCCGAATGGGTTGGAGCACTCTAAGCTTGTGGAAAACTGCTCTGTTGGTCTTTCGGAGGTGTTTTTCCATCTTTAGGTCACAGTCAAATGTGACTCCTAGATACTTTATTTCTTTTTTTGTTTGGTAAGTGTTGTTACATAGTGTTATTGATGTGGGAGGGTCAAAATTCGGTTCTTTGGAGATATACATTACTTCGGGTTTTTTGTGATTAATTGACATACTACTTTGTTGTAACCAGTCTTGCATCTCTCCGATACATGTCTCCAGTGGGTTGTAGTCTGGGTTTTTAGTGTCTAGTTGTGTGTATAGCATGATATCATCGGCATAGATGTGGTAATTAATTTCGTGCCGTGAGAAAATTTTGCATAGTGGCTGCATATATATGTTAAACAGAAGTGCTGAGAGAGCAGAGCCTTGGGGGATTCCCTGTGTTTGTGAGAAAGATTCTGCTTTTTCTCCGTTGAATTGAACCTGTTGTGTTCGATTTGAGATGTAGGATGAGAACCATTTTAGTGGGGTTCCTGTTATTCCTATTGATTTTATCCTATTTATGAGGGTCCCATGATTAACTGTATCAAAGGCAGCTGAGATGTCAATGAATACAAGAATGTACATTTTCTTTTTGTTTTCAAGGCCCTTTAGGAGGTTGTTAAGTAGAACTAGTAACAGGGTTTCAACTCCATGATGTTGCCTGAAGCCATATTGCTGGTCATCAAGAGGAGCACTGTCAGTCAGATGGTCTTGGAGTTGTAGAAGGACCGTTTTTTCTATGATCTTTGCCAGGAATGAGATACTTGATATGGGACGGTAGGAGGCTGGGTCTTCTCCGTTGAGTGTAGTGTTTTTAGGATCGGTCTAATGACTGATTTCTTTAGTTCTGAGGGCATGATTCCTTGTTGTAGGGATAGGTTAACTATGTGTGCTATGTGAGGTGCTATGTCTTGTTTCACTGCCTTGATCCAGGATGCAGGACAGGGATCTAGTGGGGAGGTGGTGCTTTTCAGGCTTGTGACAATGGCTGTGATTTGCTTGGTTCCTATTTTGTGGAAGTGCTCCCATAACTGGTTTTGCGTTGTGTTGTTCTCACTTCTGAGTTGTGGTGTTGGTGGGGGGGGGGGGGGTGGCCAGCACCAGGGGTCGTCAGTTTGGTCGCGTAGTGGTTTGCCAGTGTTTGGACCTTGATGGATTTGTTGAGGTTGGCATTTTGGTCGGTTTTGGTTAGTGTGATTTGACTAGTTCAAATAACTCTCGTGGGCGATTGATTGCCTTGTTTAGGATGTTGGTGTGATGTAATTTTTTTGCATTGTTCACGTCGTCTTTGTATTTTGCGAGATGGGCCATGTATTTAGTTTTGAGATCGGAGGATTTGGTTTGTCTCCATTTTCTCTCTATTTTACGGAGCTCCCTTTTTGATTTTATTAGAGTTCCTGTGTACCAGGGTTCCGAGTTGATCTTATGTGGGTTTGATGTGTGTTTCAGAGTTGGGTTAGATGTATTTTGGATGTGTGTGTTCCATCTGTTAGTTAGTTCGTCTAGGTCTGTGGAATCTAGGTTTATGTGGGATGCAATGGTGCTTATGAGGTGTTCCTCGTTGAGTTTGCTGAATTTCCTAATGGGGTTGGTCATTCTCATCTCCTTTGAGTTTTTGGGTTGGCACTGTAGTTTAAGTTTACAGTTGATTTGGTGGTGGTCTGACCATGGTACTTGAGTTATGTTTATTATAGGTGGTTCATTGCTTTGTTGTGGATTTCTGGGTATGAAAATCATATCTAGGATGTTTCCTCTATCGTGTGTGGGGTTGCTTATTATTTGTTGGAAACCCAATTGGTCGATGGCTTCATAGAAGGAGTCCGTGTGGGACGGAGGAATTGATGCTAGGTTCAAATCTCCGAGGATGATCTGGAATTTTTTGCTTTGTGTGGATGTGATGGTTTCTAGTGCTGTGGCTAGTGTTTCGTGCTGTGGTGAGGGAGGTCGATAGATTAGGCAGATGGATAATGCCATGCTCTCGACTTTAAGTAGGTCAAGATCTGGATTTGTGACCGTAGATGTGGTTGTGAGTTGAAGGCTGGTTTTGGCTGCTATAAGGACTCCGCCTCCTCTTCTGTTGATGCGTGGGCAGTTGTATAGTTGGTATCCGGGCTTCTGTATTTGGTTCATTGTTGCAGAGTCTGAGTCAGGTCAGTGAGCCATGTTTCTGTTATGCATAGGATATCTGGTTGTTCGTCAGTTAGAATGTTGTGGATAATATGCGTTTTATTCCTTATTGACCTAGCATTAATAAGGATAATGTTACATGTGTGATGTTCTTGGTGTGTGGTTCGTGTGAGTTGTATTTGAGATCCAATAGTGTCTTTGCTTTGGTTTTAGGGTGTTTTTGAGATTTGTTCCCTTTGATATGGGTGTGTCGTTGGGGTAATTTACTTGGTGTTTGTGTGGTGGTGATAGGATTTAAGTTGTATTGATGCAGGATGGGTAATGGAGGGGGGGGGGTGGAGAAGGTAGATTGGTGTATATAGTAGAGGAATGCAGTATTGTGAGTGTGGGATGGTTCTATATGAAGATGTTAGTATACACATGCACAAAATCAGGAAGGTGTGAGCAGGCTCCATTTTATGTCTGCCAGAAATACTTGGATTTTGGATTCGAGTGGCGCAGTGTGGGGTGAAGTCAAGGCAGCTGGCCTAGAGATGAGTTAGTGTAGGCTGGCAAGATAGTTGTTGGGTACCAACAGTCTAGCAGGGATAGATGGGTTGGGGTACAGCGTTTCTTATTACTTTAACAAAATAGGGATACAGTCCTAACGTTCCTTATCACTCAGTATAAACAGATACAGTATTGTGCGATACAGTCCTATCGTTACCTATCATTCAGTATAAACAGATACAGTATTGTGCGATACAGTCTTAAGGTTATTGTAAGAAGGTTATTGGGTTACTGCATTGAAATGTAACAACTTGCTGGTTAGAGATACTTTGTTTCATTTAGCTCTAAATAAACGTAGCCTTTAAAGTTGGTAGGGGTTTACAATGTAACAGCTGGCTTGAGGAGAACAGGGCTTGTGACAGTGGGGAGTTTACACATTATATATACAGAGGTATGTTGGCTCCTACTTGGGGGGGGGTTAGGCCAGGGTTGCACAGTGGTCTTTTGCATCAGGAGGTAGATAAGTCCAGTAATTGTTTACCTGGGTGATATCGTTGTAGTTGAAAGCTCTTGATGTCGAATTTTGGTCCAGCTATGGGAATCTCGTGGAGCGTGGTGGTCGGGACCGGCGAGCTCAGACCCAGCCTGGGGAGCTCAAGCCGTCAGTCATTTGATTGTTGCACTTTCGTTTTCTGTCCGTTATCGGAGTTTTGGTGATCCTTTTGTCCATCACTGGCACAGCTGCGTCATGTAACAACTGGAGGCAGAACAAATGCAAATGCCTGCAACCAGAAAGGCAGCAATCCAGACCAGAGACCGAGAATCCAAACAAAACTATCATAACTAGAACTTAAGCAGGTCTCAAACAGCAGAGCTTTCCACACGCTTCAAGAATTTGCACATATCTCCGACAGGATTAAAAAATTCTGCCTGGCCATTAATAAATTCTCAGACATGCAGGGTAAAGGAGTACAAATCTCATCTTTTCATGAAAATGGATGCAAATCAGGGAAAACTCTTGGCGCAGTGCTACCACATGATTAGAGTAATCTTGAAAAACCAGCACCCAAATTCTATTGTGGCTAAGCTGCAGCTTCCGTGCTGCCCTCAGGATTGTTCCTACAGGATCAGTTTTCTTTCTCATTGAGCTTCTCATAGGTCATAACCACATTTTATAGTGCTTTCACCTCAGTTCGTAAGGGCTGTGTTATGTCCTCCGCCCCAGAAATGCGTCATCCTACTTCTGTCAGGCGTGTATTAGTGTCTAGTGTAGCCAGCTCCATGATCATACTTGGATGAACAAGCCAGAAATTTACCCTCCAAAGCAGTCATTACTGTTTGTCACCTCCAGTACCAGAGATTCATTGTCTGCCGCCAGGGAACACTGCTTGGCATGGACATCCTCCATTTTGGAATCAGCCAGTCTCTCTCTCCCCCCCTCCTTCTTTTGTATTTTAGATGACATATCACCTCACAAGCTTGCAATTAAAGGATCTCGGCAAGATTAAGACACCATCACATTCCAGGGGTCAATCTAGAAGGATTTCAGTAAAAAGGTGCTTGTGGATGGGATATGAGTTTTAATAAGAACATAACAGATACCATACTGGGTCATTATAAAAGATCGTTCATCAAGCCCAGTATCCTGTTTCCAATAGTGGCCAATCCAGCTCACAAGTATCTGTCAGTTTCCCATAAAGGTACACAGATTCCATGCTACTTATTCTGGTGTAAGCAGGGTATTTCCCTGGTCCTCTTTAATAATGGTTTATGGATTTTTCCTCCAGGAACTTTTCCAAATCTCTCTTAAACCCATCTACACTTACAACTTTTACTGCATTCTCCGATAACGAATTCCAGAGTTTGATTATGCATGGAGTGAAAAACTATTTTCTTCTGTTAGTCTTAAATGGGCTATATTGGAGTGGAGGTGTAGCCTAATGGTTAGAGCACTGGTTTAGTAACCAGAAGACCAGGGTTTGATTCCCACTAGCAGGGCCGGATTTACCTTGAGTGAGGCCCTACGCCAACAAAAATTGTGGGCCCCCAGCAGGGGCGGCCCAAGGGGGGTGCGGGTCCTCATTTGCATAAGGGGCCTCATTTGCATAAATATTTGCATAATGTTACCATATACTAACTTTTAGTAAACGTGCCTCTTAATGAGTGTATGGATAAAGAAAGACTAAAAGATTTCTACATTACTATAATCCAGTGCCAACTGCCAGACACATTAGGAACTACTACAAACACTGCCCATTTAGAACCCATATCCAATAATATACACCCAAAGGAATCAACTCACAAAAATCCCAAAGTCAAATCTTGATTCCACTCATAGCACTTCATGGAACTTATGCTTAAATGCTTATTCAGCACACGTGCTCCCACATTCCCAAAGCTTCAATTAATTCTCCCATATGTGAAAAAGAGTTACTTCTAATTTTTGTCGGATCGCTCACCTTGAAAGGGAATCATCCCATTCTCGGAGTGAGCCCTCCATTTTAATCATTTTAAATTAAGCCACCCAATGGCTATAAAAATCTGACCCCGCGACACCAGTCGCTGTCAGTACCCACTTATGTAAAATTAAGTGGGAATTAGGAAGTTAGTTCTCTGCTGGTAAACCAAACACTTAATCAGTCCAAGTCCTTTGAAAAACGACTAACTTGAAGTAGAGGAGAAATTACTTAGCTTCCTCAAAGTAATGGAAGGAGAATTTCGTCGGCTGGAGCGCAGCAAACACTCAACCGCTCATCCAAACAAATGGATCCAACTCCAACGCCGACGTGTGGCATTCCTTCCCAGTGCCCCTCGTCCTGGGGTCCCCGCGACACTAGTAGTGTTTCAAGCCGCGTATTCCTTCAGCTCTTCATCAATATGCGACTGACCCGCGGGGGCCCCCTCTGCAAGCTCGCTCGCTCGGTCCCTCCCTCCCTCCGTGCAGGCTGTGAGAGACGCGAAGGCAGACTGTCTCCCTCGCGTCTCTCACAGCCTGCAGGGAGGCAAGGAGGGAGGGATCGAGCTTGCAGAGGGGGCCCCCGCGCGTCAGTCCATGCTGCCGCGGCAGCAGAAGGGGCCCCGCGGCGGCAGCCAGCAGGTTTTTTTTTTTTTTTTTTAAAAAGCCTAACTTGTTCCATTTTTGTGGGCCCTTGCCAGCTGTGGGCCCTACGCCATGGCGTACATGGCGTATAGGTAAATCCGGCCCTGCCCACTAGCACTCCTTATTTATTTATTTATTTATTTTATTTAGTATACATTTGTATACCGCTACTTCCAGCGATCAGCAGCAGTTTGATTACAGATTGGAAATTGTCAAATCATGACAGGAAATTTTTGAGGTATAAACACATTGATTAGACAGGAAAGCACAGCACACAGAGAACTATTTTACAGGGAACATGGGCTATGGAGGGTTAAGTGGCTTGCCCAAGATCACAAGGAGCACCTGTGGGACTAGAAACCCCAGTCCTTCCGGCCCAAGGTTGCTGTCCTCTAGTGGGACAGCAACCTTGTGGCCTTGGGCAAGTCACTTAGCCCTCCTTTGCCTCAGAAGAAATGCCTGGCAGTCTGCTTCTGGTCACACTGCCAAGAAAACCCAAGAGCTGCTGGGTCACCAGGAGTTGGCATAGACTCGAAGGCACACATTGTATTATA
Organism: Ichthyophis bannanicus; assembly: GCA_033557465.1. Lineage (NCBI taxonomy): Eukaryota > Metazoa > Chordata > Amphibia > Gymnophiona > Ichthyophiidae > Ichthyophis > Ichthyophis bannanicus. The sequence continues at coordinate 1,139,879,415 of CM066033.1, read as the reverse complement.
ACTTCATTGCATGCCCCCAAGTCTTTCTACTTTTTGAAGCTGTAAACAACCAATCTATGTTTACATGTTCCACTCCAATATTTTATAGACCTCAATCATATCTCCCCTCAGCCATCTTTTTTCCAAGTTGAAGAGCCCTAATCTTTTAGGCCTTTCCTCATAGGGGTCTCCTTCCATCTCTTTTACCATTTTGGTGTCTCTTCTATGTACCTTTTTCTAGTTCTACTATATCCTTTTTAAGATATGGTGACCAGAATTGCACACAATATTCAAGGTACAGTCACACCATGGAACGATATAGAAGCATTATAATATCCTTGGTTTAATTCTCTACTCTTTTCTTATGATTCCTAGCATTCTATTGTTTTCTTGGCCTGCGCTGCACACCGGGCAGAGGGTTTCAATGTATTATCCACAATGACGCCTAAATCTGTTTCCTGGGTGGTGGTTCCTAATGTGGAACCTTGCATTGTGTAACTGTAGTTTGGATTATTCTTCCCTAAGTGCATAACTTTGCACTTGTCCACCCATTAAATTTCATCTGCCATTTGGATGCCTAGTCTTTCAATTTATCAAGGTCCTCTTGCAATTTTTCACAATCCTCTTGTGTTTTAACAATTTTGAATAATTTTGTGTTATCAGTAAATTGTATCACCTCACTCATTATTCCCATTTCCAGTTCATTTATGAATATGTTAAAAAGCAGCGAGCCCAGCACAGATCCCCGAGGTACTTCACTATTCACCTTTTTCCACTGAGAAAATAGACCATTTAGCCTTACTGTCTGTTTTCTGTTTCTTAACCATTTCCTAATCCACAACAGTACACTGCCTCCTATCCCATGACTTTCCCCAGGAGTCTGTCATGAAGGACTTTGTCAAAGGCTTTCTAAAAATCCAGATGCTCTATATCAACCATTTCACCTTTACTTGTTTATTCACACCTTTAAAAAAATGTAAGAGATTAGTGAGATAAGACTTTGATAAATCCATGTTGGCTTTAAGCCATTAAGCCATGACTATTTAAATGTTAAGTCATTTTGCTCTTTTATAATGATTTCTACCATTTTTCTCAGTACAGACATCAAGCTTGCTGGTCTTTAGTTTCCTGGATCACCCCTGGAACCCTTTTTTAAAAATTGGCATTACATTAGCCACTTTCCAATTCTCAGGTTCTCAGATGATTTTAATAATAGCTCACAGATTACTAAAAGTAGGTCTGCAATCCTATATTTCAGTTCTATCAGCACCCTGGGATGTATTCCATCTGATCTAGGTGATTTGCTGCTATTTAATTTATCAAATAGCTGTAATACATCTTCCCGATTCATCACGATTTGTTTCAGTTCTTCTGGCACATCACCTTTAACTGTCATTTTTGGCATGAGTAAGTTTCCTATATCTTTACTAAAGATGAAGCAAAGAATTCATTCAGTCTCTCTGCTATGGCCTTGTCCTCTCTTAGTACCGCTTTTTACCCTTCGGTCATCTACGAATGGTCCAACTGGCTCTCATAGGTGTTTTGCTATGAATGTACTTGAAAACATTTTTATTATGCTATTTTGCTTCCAAGCTTCTTTAAAAATTCTCTCGTTGGGTGCCTTATCAGTGCCTTACATTTAACTTGCCAGGACTTACGATGTTTCCTGTTTTCGTCATTTATTTTTTCCATTTTCTGAAGGATTTTCTCTTAGCTTATAACAGCCTCTCTGACTTTACCTTTAAGCTATGCTGGCTGTTTGGCCTTTCTTCCACCTTTCTTAAAACATGGAATACATCTGATCTAGGCTTCCAAGATAACATTTTTAAATAAGCCCAAGCCTGATGTAAACTCTTCACCTTTGCAGTTGCTCCTTTTAGTTTTTTGTTAACTATTTTCCTCATATTATCATAGCCTCATTTTTGAAAGTTAAATGCTAGTGCAGTGGATTTCCTTCTTTTCCTCCATTTATTAAATCAAATGCCATCATGCTATAATCACTATTGCCAAGAAGCCCCAATAACATTACATCTTGCACTTAATCCTGTGTTCCACTAAGGACTAGGTCTAAAATAGCTTCCCCTCTTGTCCATTCCTGAACTAGCTGCCCCATGAAGCAGTCATTTATTTCATCTATAAACTTTATCTCCCTAGCATGGCCTGATGTAACATTGACCTAGTCAATACCGGGGTAATTGAAATCAGTAAACTTTGCTAGCTTCCCTTATTTCTCTTAGCATTTCATCATCTGTCTGATCATTCTGGACAGGTGGGACATAGTACACTCCCACTGCCATTGCCTTCCCCGTTTTACAGTACATAGAATTTTTATCCATAGAGATTCTACAGTGCAGGGCTGTAGCTACAGGATGGGGGGGGGGGGGGGAGGGAGACCTCAGGGGCCCAGACCTCTTCACTTTTGGGACTCTATCATTAGGCAGAGTGAGGCAGCAAATTTTTTGGAATGGCAAAAAAAATGCACCCAAATCACACTCGGTGGCTGCCTCACACGGCCTAAAAATACCAAACACTCCCCCAGAAGATTAGCGATTTGGCCTAGCTCTGCTTTGCCCTGCCCTCTCACTGCCGCTTTTCCTGTGTTGGTGTCTTCAGCAGCAAAGGGCAGGCTGCCGAAATTTAGATTAAAAAAAACGAAACAAAAAACACCCAACCCAAAAGCGTGAGCCTGTGCATTAATCTGTTCTTGTGAGTGACCCGGCTGATTCTGCCCCCTAATGTGACAGTAGAGAGGTCAGGACCAGCTGGGCCACTCACAGGGGTGGAATGATGCACCAGTTTGCACTTTTTCTTTTTTCTTAAGCCTCAGCTTTAGCGGCCTGTCTCTGCTGTTGCCGACACCGACACAAGAAAAGTGACAGCAGCAGCAGGCGAGTGGGGAGAGAGATGGGAAGCAGTGTACTATTGTGGATCAGGAACTGGTTAAAAGATAGAAAGCAGAGGGTAGGGCTAAATGGCCAATTTTCCCTATGGAGAAAGGTGAATAGTGAAGTACCCCAGGGATCTGTGCTGGGTCCGCTGCTTTTTAACATATTCGTAAATGCCCTGGAAATGGGAATAGTGAGTGAGGTAATCAAATTTGCAGATGAGACAAAACTATTCAAAGTTGTTAAAACCCATGAGAATTTTGAAAACTTGCAAGAGAACCTTAGTAAATTGGAAGACTGGGCATCCAAATGGCAGATGAAATTTAATGTGGACAAGTGCAAAATTATGCACCTAAGAAAGAACAATCCAAACTGTGGTTATGCAATGCAAGTTTCCACATTAGGAACCACTACCCAGGAAAAAGATTTAGGCGTCGTCATGGATAGCATGTTGAAACCCTCCGCCCAGTGTGTAGGGGCAGCCAAGAAAGCAAATAGAATGCTAGGAATCATAAGGAAAGGAATGAAGAATAAAACAAATGATATTATAATGCCTCTGTATCGTTCCATGGTGTGACTGCACCTTGAATATTGTGTGCAATTCTGGTCACCGTATCTTAAAAATATATAGTGTTGTTAGAAAAGGTACAGAGAAGAGCCACCAAAATGGAAAAGGGGACAGAAGGATTCTCCAGGACCAAGCAGGAAGTCAGTCCTCACATATGGGTGACGTCGGCGCCGACGGAACCCTCGCGGAGCAATTTTCCCCAGCTTTCAAAGAAAGCCTTTGGGAATTGCAGCGCGCATGCGCGGTCCTCTTCCCGCCCAAGGGTGCCATCTTGCTCAGTCTTCTTTTTTCCGCGGAGCCCTACAGACGTTGTTTGTGAATCCCCGCAGAAAATTTGATTATTTCTCTTTTTTTCTCTCGGTTTCGACGCCGGTTCTTTTCCCGCCTGGACTCGCGACGCCGGTTGCGAGTCCGTTCTTTATTTTTCGGTTTTTTGTCCTTCGTGACAGATTTCGCGCCTTTTTACTTTTTCACTGGCAGCCCGGTCTTTCGACCTCGCAGGGGCCCTTTTTCCCCCGATGGCTGCCAGCGGGTTTAAAAAGTGTGACCTCTGTAAGAAACTCATGTCTCTTACAGACACACATGACTTCTGCCTCCGCTGCCTCGGACCCAATCATGACCCGATGATCTGTGGTCCGTGTGGCAAAACGTCCTCAAAAGCATTGAGGAGTCGGCAGCATCAGCGGGAACGGATCTTCTCTGACTCCGGCCGGGCTCGGACCTCGTCAGAGGCTTCGACGTCTCAGGACTCTGGTCCTGAGCATCGTCGAAGTTCCTCTGAAAGGGGGTCTCCTACCCGGGAACATCATCGGAAGAAGAAACCCGCGAGGGCAGGATCGGTGGACGCTCCTGGTTCCTCGAGGGCCAGGTCGCATAGCCCCGATTCCCGTCCCGGGTCCTCGGAGGTGGAGAGACCTTCAAAACATCCTCGTCTCGAGATGGACTTGCCCGCTCACGTGAGTACTGTTGTCCTCGTAGACTCGCCTCCGAAGGAGCCGACGTCGGGCCCGACGCCGTCGGGGCCCGAGTCGGGGGCTGCTGGGTCTCCTGAGCTCGGACTCAGGTTGACGGCCTTGGAGAGCAGTCTGACTGCCTTCATGGACCAGCAGCGGGCATTGATCGCTGGCCTCGCCGGTGCTTCTGCCCTGACCGCCGGGACGTCGACCTCCAAGTCGACCCCGGAGACCGAGCCGATCCTCGAGTCCATGAGGGCTCGAGTCGATCCTCGGTTGCGGTCTCCTTCGGCCTCCCGTTCGGGACCGAGGTCGTCGACGCCGACTCCTTCGGCGTCGGGGCGGATGGCATCGATGCCTGCCCAACCGGAGCCGCTCGACTCCTCCTCCGAGGAGTCAGCCTGGGAATCCGAGGACGAAGAGTCACCTGGTTCCTTTCGGACTCGGTGTGTCCCATCGGACTCCCCCGAGTCCGAACCTCGGAGACGGTCCCCCCCGGAGGATACCCGGTTCTCGGACTTCGTGCGGGATATGGCCAAGGTCTTGGCCTTCCCCGCGGATCCCGAGGAGGAGCCTCGAGTCGAAGAACTCGATGCCCTCCAATATGACTCTCCCCCAAAGGAGGCCTTTATTGTACCGGTTCCTCCGATGCTGGAACGACTTCTCTTCCGCATGTGGGAGAGCCCGGCGTCGTCGCCGGTATTAAGCAAGCGGGTCGATTCCATTTATCGAGTCCGCAAGAGCCCCGGCTCCCAAAAGGCACAACTACCGCACCATTCCATGGTGGTGGAATCGGCCATGCATAGACTTAAGAGTCAAAAAATGCACTCCTTGGTGCCCCCCCGGTAGGGAGGTCCGAAGCCTGGATGCCCTCGGTAGGAAGTGTTTCCAGGGCTCTATGCTTGCTTGTCGGGTCCAGACCTACCAGCTCTACATGGGCATGTATCTCCGGGACCTGGCTAAAGAAATAGCCGGGTTCTCTGCTGGTCTCTCCGACGAACCTTTGCAGAGGTTCCAAACCTTGTCAACTGGTATTCGAGAGTGCTTGAAGTTTATCTCTCGAGCAGCCTACGATGGTTTTGAGGCATCGGCTTGAGTAGCCGCAGCCGGCATCGGTGGACGCCGCCAGGCTTGGCTTCAGTCGTCCGACCTTGAGCCATGGGTGCAGGACAAGTTGGTCGATGTCCCCTGCCGAGTTGAAAACCTCTTTGGCAAGCCCATGGATGAGAAGGCTGCACAGATCGAGACCGAGACTCTCACCAGGACTCGTCTCTCAAGGAAGACCTCTGCCCCTTCTCAGAAGAAGAAGGGCTCGGGGAAAAAGCCCTTTTACCCGAGGAAGGCAGCTGCCTATAAATACTACCCTCAGTATCAGGCCTCCGCAACTCCCCCACAGCGGAAGCAGGCCAAGGGACGGGGTAATGGGTCCCGTAGGCAGCAAGCCCCCAAGCCTGCACCACTGGCCCCTGCTCAGTAGGGTGGGGGGTTTTGACTTCATCAGCATAGCCTCTCCCCCTCAGCTGGTTTCTCTCAGCACAGGAGGCCGGCTGGTCCACTTTGCCCAAAGGTGGTCCAACATCACCACAGATGCCTGGGTACTTCACATAGTTCGGGAGGGCTATCTCCTTCACTTTCATCAGGTACCTCCCTCCTACTTTCCAGGGGAGCCTCCGAGACTCCCTCTGCACAAGGACTTACTCCTTCAGGAGTTAGCAAGTCTCCTTCAGGAACAGGCTGTGGAACCGGTGCCCCACCACCTGAAGGGTCAAGGGTTTTACTCCAGGTACTTTCTGATACCAAAAAGAACAGGAGGCCTCAGACCCATCCTGGACTTGCGAAACCTCAACAAGTTCCTTGCAAAGGAAAAGTTCAAGATGCTTACCCTTGGAATCCTGCTGCCCTACCTCCAGCAGGGAGACTGGCTATGCTCCTTGGATCTAAAGGATGCGTATACTCATATCCTTATTCATCCAGACCACAGACAATATCTCAGGTTTGTTGTGGGAGGAAATCATTACCAGTACAGAGTACTGCCCTTTGGCCTATCCTCCGCCCCCAGGGTGTTCACCAAATGCCTGGCAGTGGTGGCGGCCTATCTAAGACTTCAAGGCCTTTTTGTGTTCCCATACCTGGACGACTGGCTCATCAGAGCCCAGTCTTCCCAAGAGGCCAATCAGGCCACTCATCGCACTGGGACTCTACTCCAGCATTTGGGATTTGTCATAAACTTCGCAAAGTCCACTTTGCTCCCCTCTCAAGATCTCGAATTCATCGGCGCCAGGTTGGACACTCTTCAGGCGCGGGCCTTCCTCCCTCTGGACAGGGCCAAGCGGCTCATGGATCTCGCCAGCCACTTTCACAGCAATGCCCTGGTCTCGGCCAGGCAATTTCTGAGGCTGCTCGGCCATATGGCTTCCACGGTCCATGTGACCCCCAATGCCTGCCTGAACATGCGACCTGCGCAATGGTGCCTTCGCACACAATGGCATCAGGCCACTGGGAGCTTAGCAGACTCCGTACAGATCTCCAACCAGCTGGTCTCCTCTCTGCTATGGTGGCTTCATCTGCCAAACCTAGTACTAGGGGTGACTTTTCAGCCCCCTCCGCATTCTCAGGTCCTGACGACCGATGCTTCTCTCCTGGGTTGGGGAGCACACTGCCAAGGGACATGTACTCAAGGTCTCTGGACTCCTTGGGAGTCTGCTCAGCAGATAAACTTCCTGGAGCTCAGAGCCATCCGCCTAGCGCTCAAAGCATTCCCTCACCTGATTTCTCACCAGTCGGTGCTGGTACAGACAGACAATCAGGTTGCAATGTTCTACGTGAACAAACAAGGCGGAACAGGCTCCTTCCTTCTCTGTCAGGAGGCACAGAAACTATGCTCTTGGGCTGTCCACCACGGCATCATCCTCAAAGCTGTCTATCTCCCAGGTCAAGAAAATTACCTGGCCGACAAGCTAAGCAGGATCCTCCAGCCACACGAGTGGAGATTGGATCCGATGGTGGTTCAACGGATCTTTCTCAAGTGGGGCCTCCCCACCATGGATCTGTTTGCCAGTCCTCTGAACCGGCAACTTCCCAGATTCTGCTCCCGACAACCGCATCCTCTCCGAGTAGCGGCGGATGCTTTTCTGATTCCATGGTCCACAGGCCTCTTATATGCCTTTCCTCCCATGCCGCTGGTGTCTCGGACACTCTTCAGGGTTCTCAGAGACAAAGCCTCGATGATCCTAGTGGCTCCCCGGTGGCCGAGACAACCTTGGTTCCCGCTTCTAATGCAGCTGGCGGTGGACACCCCTCTTCCTCTGGGGTTTCAGCCCGACCTCCTGTCACAGGATCAGGGGACTCTCCTGCACCCCAACCTCCGGTCCCTTCATCTGATGGCCTGGCTGCTGAAAGGGTAGTCCTTGCTCCTCTCCAGCTGCCTCCAGATGTGGAGGAGGTCATCTTGGCCTCCAGACGGCCCTCCACCCGGAAGTCCTACGCTCTTAAGTGGCGTCGGTTCTCCGTCTGGTGTGCTCAGCAGTCTCAAGACCCCTTCTCCTGTTCAGCATCAGTGGTCTTGCAGTACTTGCTTTCCCTCTCCAATCTTGAACTTAAGTCCAACTCAGTCAAGGTCCACCTCAGTGCTCTTTCTGCGCATCACATGCCGGTGGATGGCAGACCTCTTTCCAGCCACCCTCTGGTGGCTCGTTTTCTCAGAGGCCTCCTTCTCCTTAAACCACCTTTGCGCCCACCAGCCCCGGACTGGGATCTCAATGTGGTTTTACAGCGGATTACCTGTCCGCCTTTTGAACCTATGGCTACCTGTCCTCTTCGTTTTCTTTCTTGGAAAACCTTGTTCTTGGTGGCCCTCACTTCTGCTAGACGCGGTTAGTGAGCTGCAGGCCCTGGTGTCTGATCCTCCGTACACTAGGTTCTACAAGAACCGGGTAGTCCTACGGACTCACCCTGTTTCTTCCCAAAGTGGTTTCCCCTTTTCACATCAACCAGGAGGTGGTGCTTCCGACCTACTTTCCCAGGCCACACTCCAGCCGAGCTGAAATGGTCCTGCATACCCTGGACTGTAGAAGGGCGTTAACCTTCTACCTTGACCGTACGCGGGAGCACAGAAGGGCTGTTCAGCTCTTCGTCTCTTATGACCCCAATAAGTTGGGGCTCCCTGTCTCCAAGCGTACTCTGTCCATCTGGATTGCTGACTGTATCGCTTGGGCTTATGAGGCAGCCGGCCTCTCGTTGGAAAGTCGAGTCACGGCCCATCATGTTCGGGCGAAGGCTACGTCAGTGGCTTACCTCCGCTCTGTTCCATTGGCAGACATCTGCCGGGCCGCTACTTGGTCTTCAAGCCAGACTTTTGCGGCCCATTACTGCCTGGAGAGGGAGTCCCGCAGGGACAGTGCTTTCGGACAGGCAGTCCTCCGTAACCTCTTCGAGGTATAGGCAACTCCTACCCTCCATCCCGGATGTTGGGCTACCGGTTGGAGAAGTATTCAGAGAAGATTCCTTCCTTCTGGGCTACTGAGCTTGAGGGAGCTCCTTTTTGTGCTTAGGGTCTCCGGTAGCCTTAAGCTTGGGAGTCCCATATGTGAGGACTGACTTCCTGCTTGGTCTTGGAGAAAGCGTAGTTACTCACCTGTAACAGGTGTTCTCCAGGAGCAGCAGGAATCAGTCCTCACAACCCTCCCTCCTCCCCTCGGCGTTGCAGTTCTATGCTTTCTTTTTTGCTACTTTTTTGCTGTCTTTTAGCTATGTCATCTGACTGAGCAAGATGGCACCCTTGGGTGGGAAGAGGACCGCGCATGCGCGCTGCAATTCCCAAAGGCTTTCTTTGAAAACTGGGGAAAATTGCTCCACGAGGGCTCCGTCGGCGCCGACGTCACCCATATGTGAGGACTGTTTCCTGCTGCTCCTGGAGAACACCTGTTACAGGTGAGTAACTACGCTTACCCCTATGAAGAGAGGCTAAAAAGGTTAGGTCTCTTCAACCTGCTAAAGAGACGGCTGAGGGGAGATATGATATAGGTCTATGAATGGAGTAGAATGGGTAAATGTAGATCTGTTGTTTATGCCATCAAAATATAGAAAGACATGCAATGAAGCTAGGTGAAGCAGGGCTTTGCTGCTGTTGCCTGAGCCCAGGACCTCATGATGAGCCATCTGGAAAGGTCTCAGAGAAGAGCTTCATGCCCTGACATGGGCTGTTTTGGACCTGCAGGGCTCCTGTTTCTGCCCTGATGTCACCTGCCACCAGGTGGAAGAGGCCTAGATAGAGGGGAAGGGATTGTGGATGTGGTACAATGTTCTATGTCTTTGTTTAATAAATGAGGGCTAATGAATGGGATAACCATTTTGTTTGTGTTTTCCATCTTCCCCTCCTGAAGCAGTTTGCCCTAAGTCCCTGTAGCAAGTGGCTCAAGCTAAGCCTCCAGCAGCCTGCTCTGAGGGACTGGTCACATGAGTACCCTTTGAACCATTACAACTGTGCCATGAGCCTGCTTTCCATATGCAAACATTGGCCAGGATGCAATGAGAGAAACATTATTACAGTGCTCGCCACAGGAGCTGGGCAGGGGTGGGGGCGGTTAGTTGCTGAATGGGCCAAAATACCACATAGCCATCTGTGAGAACCATGGTGGTGGTGGCGGCAGGGTCTGAAAGAGATGGTGAACACAAGTTGTGGGGGGCGGAGAGCAGATGTTGGACACGTGGAGGCAGGGGGCGGATGCTGGACATAAGTGGAGGGCTGCAAGGCAGATGCTGGACACAAGTGGGGAGCTGAAAGAGATGGTGGACACAAGTAGGAAGGGCAGTGGACTGATGTTTGACATAAGTGGGGGGCTGAAAGGGAGATGGTGGACACTAGTGGGCGGTTTAGAGGGCAGATGTTGGACATAAGTGAAACATATGGTCTTTTTCTGTCGTCATGTTTCTATCTAGTCTGCCCTTCAATATTAACTAGTATAGTCCCCTTTTTACCTTTAGAGATTTTCTGTGTTTGTCCCATGCTTTCTTGAATAGTTATGGGGGTGTGGATTTGTTATTGCACATTTGGTTCATTACAAGTGCAATGCAATGTATGCCTTTGAGTCGGTGCTGATTCCTGGTGACCCAGCAGCTCCTGGGTTTTCTTGGAAGTGTAACTGGAAGTAGATTGCCAGGCTTTTCTTCTGAGGCAATGGAGGGCCCAAAGCCACAAGGAGTGCTAGCGAGAATCAAACCCTGGTCTCTTGGTTACCAAGCCAGTGCTCTAACAACTAGGCTACTCCTCCACTCCAGTAGGGGGATGGAAAGCAGATGTTTGACACAAATGGAGAGGGCAGCAGTCAGATGTTGGATATAAGTGAGGAGCTGAAAGAGAGTTGGTGGACACAAGTAGGAGGTGTGGAGGGCAGATGTTGGACATAAGTGGAGGGATGGAAAACAGATTCTGACATAAGCGGGGAGGGCAGGGGACAGATGGAAATAAGTGGGCGGGGACCAGATGCTGGACACAAGTGGGGGGTGGAGGGCTGATGCTGGACATAGCATGAGGGGCATAAGGAAATGGAATGCAAATGGTGGATATGGGATGGGGCAGTAGGGGTAGAAGATAGAAAAATAACGGCATGATGGCCTATCCAGTCTACCCTTCCATATCAACCACTACAACAGTCCCCTTTTTTCCTTAAGAGATCCTCTGTGTTTCTCCAATGCCTTTTTGAATTCAGATACTGTCCTCATCTCTACCACCTCCACTGGGAGACTATTCCATGCATCTGCCACTCTTTCCGTAAAGAAATATTTCCGCATATTACTCCTGAGTCTATCCCCTTTCACTCTCATCCTATGTCCCCTCGTAGCAGAGCTTGCTTTCAGTCGAAAGAGGCTCTCCTCCTGTGCATTTATGCCAAGGAGGTATTTAAATGCCTCAATTATATCACCTCTATCCCGCCTTTCCTCTAAAGCAGGGGTCTCAAACACGCAGCCCGCGAGAGCATTTTGTGCGGCCCGCGACACCACGACTTTTTTCGTTGGTTTTACTTTTCTCACCTGATTGCCGGCGCGGCCGCGTGGGGTTAAAAAATACTATCTCTAAAGTCGTCTTCTCTCTCCACATGACCCGAGTCACGAGCCTGCCCTCAACCAATTAGAGACAGGAAGGAGGGGGGGGCAGCCAGCCGAACGCCACGAGGCACCACGCGCCCTCGAGGATCCATTTTGTGCACAGCTCTCCGTGGCAGGTATGGAGGCAGTCTGCCCTGCCCCCGGAATTCCCCGATGTTAGCCAGCCCTGCCTCCCTCAGTCCCTCTCCTCTTCGGCTTTCAGAGCCGCGAAGGGAGAGCTTCTCCCTCGCGACTCTGTTAAGCTCGCCGGGGCAGATAGGAAATTTCCCATAAGCCTCAGCGGGCTTAGCAGAGTCGTGAGGGAGGAACTCTCCCTTCGCGGTTCTAAGCCGAAGCGGAGAAGGACTGAGGGAGAGAGGGAGGGATGCAAGCAGGCAGGCAGGCAGGGAGGGAGGGTATTTAATGTTTCACTTACCTGGGGACTTTCTTTACCCATCCCCAATGAATCTAGTTTAAAGCCCTCTTCAGTAGGTTAGCCAGTCTGCTACTGAAGACATGATGACCCTTCTTGGACAGATGGATGCAATCTCTGCTTTGCAACCCTTGGAACAGCATCCCATGGTCCAGGAAACCAAAACGCTCTCAATGACACCATCCAGTTAGCCATGAATTTATCTCCAGGATCTGAGCTTCTCTGCCTTGGCCTTTACCCTCAACAGGGAGTATTGAAGAGAACACCACCTGCACACCAATCTGCTTCACCCTCTGTTCCAGAGCCATGAAGTCACTTTTGATTATGCTCAGAGGGATACTTGGCAGTATCATTTGTGCCGAAATGGATGAGCAACATTGGGTAATAGTGGGTTTGATGAGTCTCTGCAATCTCTCCATAACATCTCGGATTTTGGCACCTGGCAGATAGCATACCTCTCTGGACATCATGTCTGGTCAGCAGATGGATGCCTCAGTACCCCTCAGAAAATGAGTCACCAATCACCACTACCCTTTGCTTCCTTGTGTTCAGTGATTCTGCAACTTTGGGGTCTTCAAGCTCTGGTTCCTCCCTTTCCTGGGATACTTTCACCACCTCCACTTCCAGGGTTGCATAATGGTTCTTCATTTCAAGGGCTGAAGGAGTAGGATTGGTGATTCTGCAGGCCCTGGTGACTCGTGTCCAATCTTTGTCATTCTGTAGGCTCCCATCTTCTCCTCTGCTGGAGAGCTTGGATGTTTCAAGAAGCATCTCATCAATGTACTTCTCCCTGTCTTGAATGCTCCTCAGCCTCGCCACCTCTTCTCTGAGCTCCTCCACTTGTTTCCTGAGAGTTTCAGCATGCAGGCATCTTGCACATGGAACTGGTCCTTCAACTGGCATTGGGATCTCTGTCTGGACAGAGGCAGAAACTGTAACGGGAGCAACAGCTTTGGTGATACGATTTTTCCCAGCTATTGTTCAGTTGGTGGAGCTTAGGTACCTGTTGAAGCAAAAGAGAGCGAGACCTGCCAAAGTACCAGCTGGTTACCCAGCTGTCCTTTCAAAGAAAAAAACAATTAACCTCTTAAGTGCATTCTAAATGTGCTATTTGAAGTCCCTGTGTGTAGCTAATTGGTGAGGTGCCTTATGAAGCAAGACTGCTCACATGGGGTGGGTGGGAGTTTGGGGGGTAGGGAGGAAACTAACACCTGATGAGGTGTCAGTAGCTCAAAGATCTGAGGAAGATACTGAAAGCAGAGTTTCTAAACCTACACCATTAAAGAAAATATTTCCCTGTTTGAACTAAGGCACAAAAAAGAAAATGGAACTTTGTTTTACAAATGTACCAAAAACCCTTTTAAGAGCTCTCAGGCAGAGAACTAGTGATTAATAGCCACACACCCCTGTCTTTGCTTGAAATGCAGAGCCTCTTTTAGGAATACGTCAATGTGCAAGGCTCTGAAGCCCTTTATGCAACCCTCAGCTGCTCTCAGTTCTTTCACAGGTTAATCAAGCCCACTAACTCCTGATGAGGTGTCATCAGCTTCAAAGAGCTGAGGAAGATACTGAAAACAGAGTTTCTAAACCTACACCACTAAAGAAAATATTTCCCCTTTTGAACTAAGACACCAAAGAGAATGGAACTTTGTTTTAAAAATGTACCAAAAACCCTATGAAGAGCTCTCAGGCAGAGAACTAGCAATTAATGCAGGCTATGATACTTCCTCATCTGGATTATTGTAACTCCATATACCACGGTCTCCCAACTGCTGCTCTCAACCCACTTCAAACTGCCCTCAACACAACAGCCAGAATCATCCAAAGAGTGAGAAAATTTGACCACATCACCCCAGTCCTGAAAGATCTACACATCCTCCCGAGTAGAGGCTCGGATCAAATACAAAACACTAGTACTGATCCACAGAGCATTTCTTCAGCAGCAGCCGTCACATCTACATACACTTCTGACAAAACCACATTCAAGAAGAACTACCCTGCAGATCACAAACAATACATTGATTGTGCCACATGAAAGAACTAAATTCAACCAGCAAGCCTGCAACCGCGCATTTGACCTATATGCACCTTCCTTATGTAATTCTCTCCCAACTAACATCCGATGCATCAAGGAACTTTCAACATTTATAAGACAGCTAAAAACCCACTTACTCAGAGAACATCTGGGCTTCGAGCAGAACATCACCCTTCGACACTCCTCCCAAAAGAAACACCAAAAACTGAGACTGGGAATCAAAACTGAGAACTGCTGGGCAAACAGGATTGTAAATATGTTAGATAGGTAAACAGATGCGAAACTCTCGATTGTAAATATCCTTCCCCTCTCGGTGATGGGTTCTCCCTCCCCAAAATTATGTTACACTTTATCTATATATTGTAAACCGCTTTGACAAGGTGAAAGGCTGTATATTTGTTGTTGTTAAGTGCCGTCGAGTCGGAGTCGACTCATGGCGACCCTCTGGATAGCTATCCTAAATTGTGTTCGGTCTTCAGTCAGGCGGCTCATTGTTGACAGACTGGTACCCGTAGCTGCTGTTATTGTATCGATCCATCTCATTGCTGGCCTTCCTCTTTTGCGTTGACCTTCTATCTTGCCAAGCATAATGTCTTTCTCTAATGATTTCTCTCTTCGCATGATGTGTCCAAAGTATGAAAGTCGAAGTCTTGTCATCTGAGCTTCTAAAGAAAGCTTAGGTTTGATTTCCTCTAGTACCGACTGGTTTGTTCGGGCAGTCCATGGTATACACAGTATTCGCCGCCAACACCATAATTCAAAGGCATCAATTTTCTTCCTATCTGTCTTTTTCACTGTCCAGCTTTCACATCCATATGATGTTATTGAAAATACCATGGCTTGAACAAGTCGAATCTTTGTATGGAGAGAGACATCTCTGCTCTTGAGAATCTTATCTAGGTCTTTCATAGCCATTCTGCCAAGAGCAATGCGGCGTCTGATTTCTTGACTGCTTGTTGCTTCTTTATTGATAGTTGATCCAAGTAGGTTAAAGTTGTTCACAATTTCAGTTTCTTCTCCTTCAACGATGAACCTGTTGATTATGCCAGTTGTCATGATCTTCGTCTTCTTTACATTAAGGTGCAGGCCCATTTTGAGACTATGTTCTTTGATTGTGAGAAGCAAATGTTTCAGATCATCTTCACTTTCAGCCAGTAATGTGGTATCATCAGCATAGCGAAGGTTGTTGATGAGTCTTCCACCAATCTTCACACCTCTGTTATTTATTTATTTATTTATTTAACATATATTTATAACCCGCAACTTCCAGAGTTCAGTTGCGGTTCACAATAAAACAACATTCCACATAGCAAAAGCTTAGTTTTACATCGAACATTTTTGTAACAATAAAAGTAATGGGTAACAGCTTGAACTAATGCAAAATAGCAAAGCTGGCTTAGTAAACTATGTACAAAAAACTATATACAGATACATGTTGGGGGTACTCAGAGTTGGATCATAGAGTTTATATAATAGCGTAATGTCTGTTAAATTTTTGGGATAAGTATTACTCTGTCATATTTTTAACCTTTATCTGAGTGTACCCAGGGGTTATCTATGTTGCCGTAGTGCATGGAGAATAAATAGGTTTTTAGTTTTTTACGGAGTTCCATGATTTCAGTTATAGTTCGTAAGTCCTCCGGAAGGGAATTCCAAATAGAGGGGGCAGCATGAGAAAAAGCTCTTTTGTTAGTTAATTTATTTGCTTTTATGAAATCATTAGGGGTATTTAGTTTGTTTGAGTATCCTTTTCTGTGCGTGGTTTTTTGAGATTCCATGCTAATTAGATTGCTTAATGGGATTGGGGCCATGTTGTTTAAAGCTTTGTATGTGGTTATTGTGGTTTTATATATTATCCTACTTTGAATTGGCAACCAGTGTAGGGAAGCTAATATTGGAGTTATGTGCTGGATTGAGTGTACTTTCATTATAATTCTGGCTGCTGCGTTTTGTGCTAATTGGATTCTTTTTATGTTTTGTTTCGATATACCTAAGAGAATTAGGTTGGCAAAATCAAAGTGCGGTGTTATTGTAGCTTGGATTATATTAATGAAGTCTAGTTGGTGTACTAGCGGGCGTAATTGTTTAAGGATTTTAAGTTTAAAGTATATTTTCTTTATGGTGTTTCTGATGTGAGTGTTCATCGTCAGGTGAGTATCTAGAATAACACCTAGGTATCTTATTTCTTTTTTTATTTTAATGTCATGGCTTTGTAATGTTATATGGGTTGGGGGGATATATGATTGATTTTTTGTTACAATTAGGATTTCTGTTTTCGAATGATTAATGTGAAGGTTTTGGGCTTTTAGCCATGTTGTAATTTCATTGAAGCATTCTGATAGTAATTTTATTGGTAAATTAGGAATCGTGAATGGGATGTACATCATAATATCATCTGCGTATAGATGATAGTATACACCGAATTTTTTAAAGATATCACTGACAGGTTTTATATAAATATTAAATAGAAGGGCTGATAGTGCAGAGCCTTGTGGGAGACCAATTTCTTGTTTATATATGGTTGATGTTTGGTTACCAATTCTTACATTTTGTGTTCTATTACTTAAGTAAGAGGTAAACCATTTATGTACAGTGTCTTTTATTCCTATTTGTTTCAGGTTATTAAGCATTATAGTGTGGTGAACACTATCAAATGCTGCGGAAATATCAATAAATAAAAGTATGAATGCTTGTTTATGATTATCAATTCCTTTGAGTAATACATCAGTTAAGACTGTTAGCAGTGTTTCGACTCCATGTTGAGGTCTAAATCCATATTGGTGGTCATCAAGTGGGTAGGATGAATCTAAGTATTCTTGTGTCTGAATTTGTACCACTTTTTCTATTATTTTAGCTAAAAAAGGGATACTTGAAATGGGTCTGTATGATTTTGGTGATGTTTTATCAAGCGTGTTGTTTTTGAGAATTGGACGGATTTGTGCATGTTTTAGCGTAGAGGGGAGGTGTCCTTGATGCAATGATAGGTTGACTATAGGGAGGATGTATGGTAGTAGTATTGGGAGTGTACTTTTTATCCATGTTACTGGGCATGGGTCAAGAAAGGAGGTTGTGGTGTTGAGATTAGAGATGATGTTCTTTAGTGCGTCTTTTGATATGGGGTGAAATTTTGACCATTCATCTGAGCAGTGATGAACTGTATTTATATTGTTTAGGGTCATTGTAGGTTGCATAGATTTGTTTTGATAGTGGATGGCTAAGGTTTGTACCGATATTTCAGTGCTTGAGGATTATTAGTAAGATTTCTAGCAATTGAGAATAGTTCTCGTGGTCTGTTATATGATTTTGATAAGATTGCTGCGAAATAGGATTTTTTTGTATTATCTAATGTGTCTTTGTATTTTGTGAGATGGTTGTGATATATTTCCTTGTTGATGTTTGATTTAGTTTTGCGCCATTTATGTTCTAATTTTCTTAGTTCTTTTTTCATTTGTTTTAGCGTATTGTTGAACCATGGAGTTCTGTTTCTTTTTAAGTTAGGGGTTTTTTTGATTCGTTGATCAAGTTTGGCTGCATTATTGATTGTTACATGCCAGGTTGTTACAGCTTCGTCTAGATTCATTGGAGCTGATGAGAGGTGAGGTATTGTTGTATCTAAGAAGTCAGTTTCATTAAATTTTTTGAATTTTGTAGTGGGGTCATTTCGTTTGTTATTTTTAGTGTTGTTGGTGTAGAATGTGAATTGAGTTTTGATGATGTAATGATCAGACCAGGGTATTAGTGTGTATTCTATGGATTCTGTTCTGAATAACTTGTAGAGTGTGTTTGGTAGGAGAATAAGGTCAAGGATGCCTCCTTTTATATGTGTTTTTGTATTAATTATTTGGTGATAGTCCATGTCTGATATAGATTCTAGGAACAAGTTGGCTTCTGATGCTGGAAGTGATGGGAGATTGAAATCTCCTAGCATGATTATGGGATTATGTTCAGAAGATGAGCCTAGGAAATCAATTAGAGAATCTAGGCTATCTGCTTTTTGGTCAGGGGGTCTATATATTAAGCAAATTCTACAAATGTTAGTTTTTATGGTTAAGGTGTCAATATTATTAGTTATAGTAGATGGTATTGTTCTTGCATTTAATCCCTTTTTTGTCATTATTAGTACTCCTCCTCCTTTTTTGTTAGGTCTGTGTGTATAGTTTATATCGTATTCGTCGCTATTAAGTTGATTTAAATAGACTGTATCCGTTTCAGTTAGCCATGTTTCTGTTACGCATAACATATCAGGTTTTGAGTCTGTTATTAAATCATTGAATATGGGGAGTTGTCTTCATACAATCCTGCTTCTCTGATGATTTGTTCTGCATATAAATTAAACAGGTAGGGGGAAAGTATGCAGCCTTGTCTTACACCTTTGCTTATTTTAAACCATTCTGTTTCTCCTTGTTCCGTTCGAACTGTTGCTTCTTGATCAATGTACAGATTGCGCAAGAGAACGATCAGGTGTTCTGGTATACCCATGCTTCTTAATGTGGTCCAGAGTTTCTCATGGTTTACACAGTCAAAAGCCTTGCTATAGTCGATAAAGCACAAATAGATATCCTTTTGGTATTCTTTAGTCTTTTCAAGGATCCATCTCACATCTGCAATGATTTATTTATTTTATTTATTTTATTTATTTACATTCTCTTATATACCGCGCTATTCTGCATCAGTGCGGTTTACATTGAACAAACTGAAATTACATTGAACGGGGCATTATAACTTGGAGATAACTATTTTACAGGGAACATGGGCTATGGAGGGTTAAGTGGCTTGCCCAAGACCACAAGGAGCACCTGTGGGACTAGAAACCCCAGTCCTTCCAGCCCAAGGTTGCTGTCCTCTAGTGGGATTTGAACCCCCGACCTTCTGGCCTGAAGTACCTTGCCCCAACCACTAGGCCACTCCTCCACACTCCTCCACACTCCTCCAATGATGTCTCTCGTTCCTCGCCCTTTCCTGAACCCTGCTTGCACTTCAGGTAGTTCTTGTTCCAGGTATGGTTGTAGCTTCTTTTGAATAATCTTTAGTAGAATCTTGCTGGCATGTGGGATCAGAGCGATTGTGCGATAATTTCCACAGTCAGTTGGATCACCTTTCTTTAGTATTGGTATAAACACAGATATTTTCCAGTCAGTTGTCCATGATGTTGTCTTCCATATTTCTTGGCAGAGCCTTGTGAGTACGGTAACAGCTGCATCAGATTGCTGCAATACTTCTATGGGAATGCTATCAATGCCTGGGGCTTTGTTCTTTGATAAGGCTTTCAATGCTGCTTCAACTTCTTCTTTCATCACCAATGGTTCCCGATCATAAGGTACAGGTTGAAACGGCTGTTGGTCCACTTGATCTTTATCATATAAAAACTCTGTATATTCCTTCCACCTTTTCTTGATCTTCTCAGCATCATTCAACATAGAACCTTGAGCATCTTGTAACATTCCAATTTGAGGCTGGAACTTTTTCTTTAACTCTCGTAGCTTTAGGAAAGCCGATCTTGTTCTTCCTCTAATAGTTTCTGCTTCTATTTCCTTGCAAGTGTCATTGTAGTACTTTTCTTTGTCCTGTCTTGCTGCACGTTGGAAATCTCTGTTGAGTTCTGCGATTGTCTTTCTTTCTCCTCTGGCTTTAGCTTCTCTGAGTTTCTGGGCAATTTTCAGAGTTTCTTCCATCATCCATTTTGGACGTTTTTGCTTTTTCACCTTTTGTAGAGACTTCTCACTTTCTTCCAACACAACCTTCTTGATGTCATTCCATAACTCTTCTGGAGCTCTGTCATTTGTATCTAAAGCAGCAAATCGATTTTGCAGGCAGTCTTTAAATTCCAGTGGTATATTCTCAAGGTCATATTTTGCTGCATTCATAAGTGGTTTGCTCTTTTTCAACTTTAGCTTGAGTTTGCATACTAGTAGTTGATGATCTGTACCACAGTCAGCTCCAGGTTTTGTCTTTGTTGACGTTACAGAGCTTTTCCATCGTTGACTTCCACAGATGTAGTCAATTTGATTTTTATACAATCCATTGGGTGAAGTCCATGTGTACAGTCGCCGCTTGTGTTGCTGGAAGAAGGTGTTTGAGATGAATAGATCATTGGTCTTGCAGAATTCTATCAGTCTTTCTCCAGCTTCATTTCTGTTGCCAAGTCCATATTTTCCAACTACTTTGCCTTCTTCTTTGTTGCCAACTAAATAAATAAATAATAGCTATACACCCTTACCTTTGCTTGACATAAAGAGCCTCTGTTAGGAATGATGGACGGTGATAGGGGATATAGAAGGATAGAAGGCAGATGCTGGACAAGGGATAGCGTGGCATATTCTCCGGGAACAAGCAGGAAGTCAGTCCTCGCATATGGGGTGACATTGGTACCGATGGAGCCCTCGTGGAAGCATCCCACCAGCTTTCAAAGAAAGCCTTTGGGAGATACCACCACGCATGTGTGGTCCCCTTCCCGCCCAAGGGTGCCATCTTGCTAGGTCTCCTTTTATTCCATGGAGCCCTTCAGACGTTTGTCTGGCTTGTCCCTTTAAAAATTAGATTTTTCTCTCCGAATTTCATACTCATCTCCGGTATCGCACCGGTACTCTTCCCGCCACCGACCTCATTGCCTCGGCGTCGAGTTCAGGTCTGTTTTTGTACTTTTCTTTTCCTGGTGTCTTCATGCCTTTTTTTCTCCCAATTGGCAGCCCATAAAGTCTTTGACCTCGCAGGGGAACCTTTTTCCCCCATGGCTACCAGTGGCTTTAAGAAGTGTGATCAGTAATCCAAAATTATGTCTTTGACCAACACACGACTCTTTCTGTTGCCTTGGGCCAGACCACGACCTGACAGCCTGCAAAAGGATATCCAGTAAGGCCCTCAAGAGCCACTAGCAGCAGCACAATAAGTTTTTCCCCGAGTCCCCGGTGCCTCCAAAGGCCAAGGCCTCTGGAGTCCCCGGTGCCTCCAAAGGCCAAGACCTCATCTGAGACCCTGACATCTCGGTAAGAACCTCCCGAGCCCCATTGTTGTGGGCCTCAGAAAAGGGGTGTCCCTCGAGGGAACCCAGGAAGAAAAAGAAACCCTCAAAGGTGGCGTCCTTGGAGGGTTCCAACCAGCTGGGTGCTCCCTGGGTCCGGGGTTGATCCCACAGTCTGAGACGTTCGTCCGAGGCTTCAGAGAGTGAGCAGCCTGCAAAGGCCTCCTGAAAGGATCTAACCACGGACTGGCCTCGGTCCCCAGACACCATCCTCTACGAGGATTCGCCTTCGGGGGAGCTGGCATTGGGCCCGATTCCCTCAGTGCCCACGCCGAAGGCTGCAGAGCCTTCTGGTCTGGAGTCCAGAATGGTGGCCCTGGAGTGCAATTTGTCTGTCTTCATGGACCAGCAGCAGGCGCTGTTGTCTGGCACGACCGTTTCATTCGCCCTGACCATCGCTCCCTCAACGTCCCTGGAGGCGGAGGCTATTCTCGAGGACCTTCGGCCTCGAGTCAATCCTCAGCTGAGGTCTCAATCTGAATCCCGCATGATGGCACTGCAGTCATCCCCGGCAAGTATGCCGGGTGCCCTGCCGCAGGGCATCGGGGGACCTGTGGCCCTTGGAGCAGCCCTCTTATGAGTCCTCGATGGACTACTCTGAGTGGGAGACAGAGGACAAGAAGTCCCCCGATACCTGTCGCCACCATGACATCCTATCTGACTCTCCTGTCTCGGAGCATCAATTGTGGTCTCCGTTGGAGGATATTGGTTTCCTTGATTTCATCAAGGATACGTCAAAGGCCCTGGTGTTTCCTACCGAATTGGAGGAGGACCCTCGGTTGGATGAGTTGGAAATCCTCCAGTATGAGGCTCCTCCAAGGGAATCACTCACAGTGCCCATTCCTCCCATCCTGGAACGGCTCATGCTCCGGATGTGGGAGATATCGGCTTTGGTACCAGTGGTGAAGAAACAGCTCGACTCGATGTACCGAGTCCTCCGTAGCCCGGGCTTCCAAAAGTCATAGCTGCCGCATAACTCCATGGTGGTGGAGTTGGCCATGTGTCGGCTTAAAAGCCATAAGATGCACTCCTCGGTGCCCCTGGGCAGGGAGGCCCGACCCTGGATGCCCTCGGCAGAAAGTGCTACCAGGGCTCAATGCTCATCGTCCTATCGAGGCATACCAGCTTTAGATGGGTGGCGTGTACCTGAGAGACCCGGCGAAGGAACTTGCCAGGTTCTCAGCTGGTCTCTCCAAGGAACCCTTGCAGCGGTTCAAGAACCTGGCCAAGGCAGTCCATTAATGCTCCTAGTTCATGTCTCAAGCGGCCTATTTATTTTATTTAACAGTATTTCTAAACCGCCTTATCTTATTAATCAAGGTGGTATCACAGCAAACAATCGGGTAAATTGAGCGTGTTATTCATGCAGTGAGGGCCTATGACGGGTTCGAGTTGGCGGCTCGAGTAGCAGCGGTGGGCATTAGTGCACACCGCCAAGCTTGGCTACAGTTGTCCGATCTCGAGCAGTGGGTTCAGGACAAATTGGTCGATGTCCCCTGCCAAGGAGAGAACCTCTTTGGCAAACCCATGACCAATAAGGCTGCCGAGCTGGAGAGAGAATTCAAAATGAGGACCAAGCTCCTTGAAAAGACCGCTGTCCCCCTCCCCGATGGAAAGGCTCAAGAAAAAAGTCATTTTACCCAAGGAAGGGGGCTGCTTACAGAAACTATCCACCTTTTCAGGCCTCCCCAGTTCCCCAACAAGGTCAGCAGGCCAAGGGACATGGGCATGGCCCCCGTAAGCAGAAGGCTCCAAAACCCCAGGCACCGGCTCCTGCCTAGCCAGGGCAGAGATTTTGACTCCTTGAGCATAGCCTATCTACCCCAAGGAGATCAGTAGCCCACAGGGGGCTACTGATCTCTTTGCGCAGAGGTGGTTGACTTCAGGTAGTTAGGGAGGGTTACCTCCTCCGCCTGGCTCAGACACCTCCCCCTTATTTCCCGGAAGAGCCCTTCAGGTCTCCCCTCCATCGGGACCTTCTACTGAACGAGTTGGCAGATCTTCTCGAGGACAAAGCGGTGGAACCGATGCCCCACCATCTCAAGGGTGAGGGGTTCTACACCAGGTACTTCCTCATGCCAAAAAGGACAGGGGGCCTTAGGCCCATCCGCGACCTGTGCAACCTCAACAAATTCCTGGTGAGTAAGAAGTTCAAGATACTCTCCCTTGGAACATTGCTGCCCTACCTCCAGCAGGGAGATTAGCTATGCTCCTTAGACCTCATTCACTCCAACCACAGGCAGTACCTGTCTTTTGTAGTGGGAGGCAGGCATTTTCAGTACAGGGTGCTGCCCTTCAGCTTGGCCTCGGCCTCAAGAGTCGTCACAAAATGCCTGTCAGTCGTGGTCACCTTCCTCTGCCTCCAAGGGGTCTTTGTCTTCCCCTACCTGGACGACTGGCTCATAAAGGGAGGCACGGCCTCAGAGGTGCAGCAGGCCACCACATGCACCATCCAGGTCCTGCAACACTTGGTGTTTGTCATAAACTACCCCAATTGTCACCTTCTCCCGACACAGTGTCTGGAGTTCATTGGGGCAAAGCTCGACACTCTTCAGTCGATGGCTTTCTTGCCCAGGGCCGAGCTGACCGTCTCTGGACTCTGGCATGGGACATCCAATACCGGTCCACGGTGCCCGCCCGGCTTCTTCTGCGCTTCCTCGGGCACATGGCCTCCACAGTCCACATCATCCCAGATGTTTGCCTCCACATGAGGGCGGCATAGTGGTGCCTCCAGGACCAGTGGTCTCAGGCTATGGTCGCCTTCGAGACAGTCTCTATAACCTGCCAACTGGCGGACCTCTTGGTCTGGTGGCAGTCTCCAGCATCTTGAGGTGGGCATGCCTTTTCAGGTGCCAAGCCTCTCAAGGGTCCTCACCACAGACACCTCCCTGTTCAGCTGGTGAGCACACTGCGAGGAGCTCCGCACCCAGGGCAACTGGAGCTCCGAGCCATATACTTAGCCCTGTGAGTCTTCTGACACCACTTTTGTCACCAGATGGTGCTGGTCCAGACGGACAACCCGGTGGCTACGTTCTACATGAACAAACAGGGGATACGTGGTCTCATGCCCTTTGTCATGCTTGTATGCAGTCCAACAGGGTATCCTCCTGTGAGCAGTGTACCTGCCAGGCCAGGACAACCTTCTGGCTGACAGGCTGAGCAGAGTCCTCCAGCCGCACGAGTGGCAACTGGACCCCAGGATAGCCAGTCTGCTTTTCTGGCTCTGGGGATAACCCGCGATGGATCTGTTCATCAGCCCGGACAACTTCCAGTTGTCCTGCTTCTGTTCCTGGCATGCCCACCCCTCCAGGGTGGCAGCAGACGCGTTCCTTGTCTCATGATCGGAAAGCCTCATGTATGCCTTCCCTCCCATGCCTCTGATCACCAAGACCTTGTTCAGGATCCTCCGCGATTGTGCCTCGCTCATCCTGTTAGCCCCTTGGTACCCCAAGCAAACATAGTTCCCGCTGCTCCACCAGTCAGCGATGGGGACCCCCATCCCCTTGGGGTCTGCCCTGGGACTCCTGTCTCAGGAGGGGGACTCTCTTCTGCACCCCAATGTGGGGTCCCTGTTTCTGATAACATGGCTGCTGAGAGGGTGATTCTGGCCACTTTCAACCTTTTGTTCACGGTGGAAGAGATTCTGCTGGCCTCTCGCAAGGCCTCTACTAGGAAGGCTTACACCCTCAAATGGTGCAGGTTCTCAGCTTGGTGTGCTGAGCATGGGGCTGACCTGTTCTACTGACCGGTGGGACTGGTGTTACAGTACCTTCCCCCACCTCTCTCAATCTGGGCTCAAGGCTAACTCCGTCTGAGTGCACCTTTGTGCCCTGGCGGCGTACCACCATCCGGTAGATGGTAAGCCCCTCTCGGTCCATCCTTTGGTGACCCGTTTTCTTTGGGGTCTGCTCTTATTGAAACCCCCAGTTCGCCCTCTGGCAACTGAATGGGACCTCAGCGTAGTGTTGGGGCAGCTCACTCGCCCACCCTTCGAGCCTCTGGCTATCTGCCATCTTCGCTACCTCTCTTGGAAGGTGGCTTTCCTGGTTGCGCTCACCTCCTCTCTGAGTTTGCGAGTTTCAAGCCCTTGTGGCGGAGGCACCTTATACCAGGTTCTACAAGAACAGGGTTGTGCTTCGCATGCACCCCAAATTCCTGCCGAAGGTAGTATCACCCTTCCATCTCAACAAGGAAGTGGTGCTCCACACCTTCTTTCCAAGACCTCACTCCAGTCAGGCGGAGAGGGTCCTTCACACCTTGGACTTTGAGGGCTTTGTCCTTCTATATCCAATGCACTCAGGGCCACTGCAAAGCTTCTCAGCTTTTCATCTCCTACGACCCCAGTAGACTGGGAGAGGCGGTGACCAAGCGTACACTGTCCACATGGGTGGCAGACTGTATCACCCTCGCCTATGAGAAGGCGGGGCTCCCACTGGAAGGCTGTGTTACGGTGCACCGTGTCTGGGCCATGGTGGCTTCAGTGGCAAACTTATGCTCTGTCCCAGTGCTGGACATCTGCCAGCCGCCACCTGTTCTTCAGTCCATACCTTCACAGTCTCATTACTGCCTGGAAAGAGAGTCCCGATGGGACAGTGTCTTTGGCCAGGCTGTGCTCCGTAACCTCTTCGGGGTTTAGGCAACTCCTACTCTCCGACCCTTCTGTGTTCAGGCTACCAGAGTGCTGGTTTCATCGGACACAGGGGTCGTACTGCGGTCACAGACTCATTTGCTGCTGCTTGTGACTCCCCGTGAGGGAGCCCTTGCTTTTTGCTATGGGCTTTCAGTATCCTGTAGCTGGGGAGGACCCATATGTGAGGACTGACTTCCTGCTTGTTCCAGAGAAAGCATAGTTTCTCTCCTGTAACAGGTGTTCTCCGGGGACAGCAGGAATCGGTCCTCACAACCCTCCCTACTCCCCTTGAAGTTGCTCCTTTACCATTTTTTATTTTTGCCGTCTTTTAGCTATGTCATCTGATTGAGCAAGATGGCACTCTTGGGTAGGAAGGGAACCACGCATGCATGGTGGCATCTCCCAAAGGATTTCTTTGAAAGCTGGGGGGATGCTTCCGCGAGGACTCTGTCGGTGCTGACGTCACTCCATATGTGAAGACTGATTCCTGCTGTCCCTGGAGAATACCTGTTACAGGTGAGTAACTATGCTATTCCCATAGTGGACATGGAACATAAGAAATGCCATACTAGGTCAGAGCAAGGTCCATCAAGCCGAGTATCCTGTTTCCAACAGTGGCCAATCCATGTCAGGTTCCCAAAAACAGGTCCACCAAAGAAGCACGGTACCAAGTGAACGGAAGAAAACCAGTACTAGTTCGTTTTAATTATTTATTGTTCATGTATTTATGGATGATGTATGCCTGAATTCCCCTGACGAAGAGGATTCGAAACACGGCTTGTCGGGCATTTGGGCTAAAGTTGTGTGAAATAAAGTTCTCCTTCCTTGATACCACGAACTAGTACTGGTTTTCTTTAGGTTCCCAAAAATATACATAAGTTTCACAATGCTTGTCTCGAGGTAAGCAGTGGATTTCCCGTGTCCTCTTTAATAATCGTTTATAGACCTTTCCTCCAAGAACTTGTCCAAACCTTTTTTTAAACCCAGCTACACTAACAGCTTTTACTACATCCTCCAGTAACGAATTCCAGAGTTTGATTACTCGTTGAATGGAAAAATATTTTCTCTTGTTAGTCTTAAATAGGTTACATTGTAGCTTCATTGCATGTCCCCTAGTCTTTCTGCTTTTTGATGGAGTAAACAACCAATCACCATTTATGCATTCTACTCATTCATTAATTTATAGACCTCTGTCTTATCTGCCCTCAGCTGTCTCTTTTCCAAATTGAAGAGCCCTAACCTTTTAAGCCTTTCTTAATAGGGGTATCCTTCATTCTCCTTTACGATTTTGGTGACTCTTCTCTGTACCTTTTTTTAATTCTCTGTACCTTTTTCTAATTCTAATTATACTTTTTAAGATATGGTGACCAGAATTGGGGTAGAGTGGTTGATAGCAGAGGCTGAACACAAGTAGGGGGTGGACGACTGATGCTGAACATGGCATGAGTTGGCATAAGAGGATGGAATGCAGATGATGGATATGAGGTGGGGGAGTGGAGGATAGATGTTGGACATGGCGTAGGGGTCATAGAGGAATGGGGCAGATGTTGGACATGGAGCAGGAGTCACAGTGGATGGAGGGCAAATGCTGGACATGAGCTGGGGGCATAGGGAATAGAGCGCAGAGGCTGGACACAGGGTAGGGGTGGAGGGCAGATGCTGGACACAAAGTTGGAGGCAGAGCGCAGATGCTGGAGATGAGGTTGGGGGAGATGGAGATAGGAGATGCGGGACACAGGATGGAGGAACAGAGGAGATGCTGGACATGGAGTAGGGGGAGATGGGGAGATGCTGGACATAGGATGAAGGACAGTGAAAGAGGGGGAATGCTGGACATGAGGGAGGTTAAAATGAGAAAGAGGGGAGTCGCTGGATGGTGTGAGAAAGAGATACTGGACATGGGAAGGGCGAGAAAGAAAAAGGGGAGAGTTAAAGACTGAAATAAGTGGCTGGAGGAAGGATAAGAGAGAGTAAGAGTAAGAGGACTGCGTTTAAAGTTGAAAAATGGTACGTTGAGCAGTACAAAGTGGGAGATTGAGGACTGGATGGTAAGAAGAGGAAGTGAAATCTGTTGATAAGAAAAATAAATGGAAAAAAGTTGAAAGGAAAAGATGTTGGAGTTTGTAGGAAATGAAGTGACAGATGGACCAGAGACCTTAGAGATTGAGTTAAGAGAAGATCAAGGAAAACGGACACCAGAGACTGGGATCAACAGGATTAGAGAATAAAATGGCCAGACAACAAAAGTATAAAAATTAATTTTGTCTTCAATTCAGTGATTGAAAATATGTCTGTGTTTGGGTTTTATAGGCTCAATTTTCAACCTGCGGCGGTCAGTGTTTTTAAAGCACCTGACCATCATGGGCAAAAGTGAAATCAGATATTCAGCAATGGAATCCAGATATCTTCTGGCGCTAAGTATCCAGTTTGTGTTGACCAGCACAGCTTTGCAAACAGTGGCAATGTTCAACTGCTGTCCAGATGGCCAAATTGCATGCATTTAGGACAGCTATTAAGATGATCTGACTTTAAACAGGCACATAGCCAGTTAGCGGACTGAAAATTACTACTAACCAGCTAAGTGCTAGGACTACCTTTGCCACACCCATTGACCACCTGGCACTGTAGACCGTGCCATGATGTTTAGAGGAAATATTCAGCAGCACTGGCCAGAAAGTACCCTCTGAATCTCTTGCTCAGCAGGCTTTATCCAGTTAGCAGGTCTTGCTAACTGGATAAAATTCTTTGAATATTGGGCTGTACATGTTTTAAATTTATACTTTATACAGTATAGGGACATCTGCAGATCTGTCTCTGGGTTGTTTTTTTTTAGCTTCAATTAATATTTGTCGATATAATTGTATTTCCATATCATCCTGCTATACCAGTCTAGACAAATGGGTTGTGTTCCCCTACCAGCAGATTGGTGGAAACAAAGAACCAATGAAAAGCCTGGGTATTGGTCCCTTCAGTTTTTCTTTGTCTCCCAGCAGATGGTGGATGGATTTTCTCCTCTCTGTAGAAAATCTGAGGATTGCAAGGAAAAGAGATTGATTAAATGCTCGTGAATGAACACCTTGATTACAGAAAGGTGACTCTCTCACTTGAGCGTGACAAAGGAGGCACCACTAGACTGCAGTCTCTTTGGTAGCCATAGGAGGAGAGAAAATTGGTTCTTGCTCCATGCCCTAATCATAAGAGCCTGTTGAGCAGACACAAATTGGAAGGATCTAAAAAGAGTACAGCAGCCTCACACAACCTCAGTCCCCCTCCCTCCTCCTCTGTCCCTCTTGCTCTCTCCTGAAGATTGCAGAAGGTTCTCAGAGGGATCTGCCTGCCAGCCATCTTACACCCAGTCCTACAAAGCCATCCAGTGAAGCAGTTTCAGGGGGGTAAAGTTGAGACTGGCATGGATCCTCCACCTGGGGCTCTCAGGGGGCGAGTACCAAGGCTTGACCTTGTAATTGTCTTCGTCCGGGGCTCCCAGTTCCATCTCTGAGGGACACAATTCCGGGTGGACTGTTGATGCTGTGTGGGGGTTTCCTGCGGTTTTCTGCACGCGTTAGTAACGTTTGTGCTTATTGTGTGTCTGGTCATCGCCAGTCCTAACATGTGCTCTGCCCAAGCAGCTCCAATGCATGCTCCTTCCCTAGCACCTTTAATGCGCATAAAGTAAAAGCGCAGTTAACGCACACTTACGGGTCGATGCAGCCTTAGCGCATTCTCTTGTGATACTACCCTAACTCTTTATGTCTTCTTCCAGGAAGTGTTGTTTGACCTGTGACAAACAAGGAGCCTCATCCTAGGATTCTAGACTCTGCCCTTCCTTCATGGCAGCTTCTGAGTCACCCCTGGAGGGCCTGCTTTCCCCCTCTCAGCTGAGGGATGCGATTATCCGCCCTTATCCACCTTGTGGAAGGAGATGTTTAAAGGTGCTATGGGTAAGGATATTCAGCCGGCTGGAGGCTCCGACGACTGTGCTGTGAGTCACTCTTCATCCTCTAGGGGGGTCTGTGGTGGCTGGCCCCCTGGTGTTGGGGAGCTTTATTTGAGAGGAGAGCTTCCGGACTCTGGATTGTCCCCCCCCCCCTGGAATTCTTTTCCTTTTTGCAACAGGTCTGGTCCTTCTGGTATGGTAATTCAGACCCTGTGGCCTCTGGGTGCCCCCAGATACAGTCTCATGCGTCCCCAGCGAGGTACACTCCCTGGAGATGGAAAACAGCTAGGAGCTATCCGAGATGTTGACTATGCCTCTGATTCAGATGGCTTGGTACTGGGCTCTGATGTAGATGAGGAAGTGCTCCCACTTTCAGAAGATTCTGCTGAGGCTGGCATGATCTGACAGCATTGATTACCAGGGCTCATCTACCTTGAACTCGATGGATGCTTCCAGCACAGAGCAGGATCCAAAGCTACACTTGCTCCTTCCAAGGGTGCAGAAATCCACTACTGTCTTCCTGTTGCCCAAGGTGATCAAGGATATGATCTGGTCATAGTGGGACTCTCCTGACTCCCTACCTAAAGGGTTAAGGTTGTATAATAAGATCTATGCTCTCCGGAGGAGGAGCGCATCGAGTGGTTTGACATTCCCAAGATGGATTTGAGGTCATGGCGGTTGCTAGATGGGCCACCATTCCTGTGGAAGATGGATCAGTCTTAAAGGATGTCCTGGACCGCAAAGTGGATTCCTTGCTGAGGAGCCAGGTCTCCGTGGTGGTGACTATTCTACAGCTGGCGGTATGTACCAGCCTGACATCTCGCGTCCTGCTCTAGTGGATTCAGTCTCTTCTGCCTGATGATACTACCTCTCTTTTGGAGTCTGCTATGGCTTTCCTTTCTGATGCCATGCATGATCTGGTACATTTGATGGCCAGGGATGGTGCCTTAACGACAGTGTCATGGTGTTGGATTTGGCTCCGACACTGGGCAGGGGTCACATTCTCCAAAGCCCGGTTGGCTCAATTGGCCTATAAGGGGAACTTCTGTTTGGAACTGATTTTGAGAAGCTGGTGAAGGACATAGGTGAGACAAAATCTTACTGCCTCCCGAAGACAGGTCCAAGGGGCCTGTGAAGTGGGCTGGTGCCCCTTTCTCAATAGCCCTCTGCCCGACTACCAAGGGCGTGCTGGCCAGATTCCCAGGGGTCTCAGGACTATTGTCATTACTGACCTTGTCAGACGGCTGCCTAGGGTGAGAACTTACACAATCTTGACGATGCATATATTCATATGATTCTTGCAAGGTATTGTGGGTATTGTAGTTCATTCACTCCCAAACACAGCTGATGACAATAATTTGAGTTGTGAAACCAAGTGGTAAGATCAATAAAATACTTCTTTTATTGATGGGGTTTAATTCACCCAGCACATGTATGCTTGATAGCACTATAAATGAGGTTACTTGCTTGCAGTGTTTAAAATGGATAACAAAAAGTCACAAAGTAAACCAGAAAACAACCTTCAGCTTGTCAGGCAATTAGCTAATGTTTTCTTAGCAAATAATTACCAAATACAAAGGCACAAAGAAAAGAATAAACTTTGCTGGTTAGGTTAACTTCTGCTTATTTTCCACGCAGATCTCAGCAGTGATTCTCCCTTGCTCACCCACACAATCAGGTGCAGCCCTAATTACTATCAATGGACCAGCTGAAAGCCTTTAGCTGGCTGGCTGCTACTGTGTGAGCCCAAATCCTGCTTTAAGAGCTGTTTGCAGTGGAAATAAAGAACAAAGTTAGGTTTCTTTGTGATGGCTGATGTGTTTGCTCAGAGAAAGCTAGCAATAGCATTTAGATAGAGAACAGTCCATATAAATAGTTTCATTTGCTGTATCTCCCTCTTCATCAATCAGCATATGGTCACTATCATACATTGGCACAGACGAGTCTTTCATTAAGGCACTATCATGAGAATGCTTATTCCCTGGCTGCCATTCTCTGTTATAGATAGGGTCTGGATCAGTGTTCATACCTGAGCCTCTCCTGCTATCATTATTCCTCTCTGTATAGCCTGGCCAATATGTAACCCAATTCTGATGTCCAGCCTTCCAATCTTGATCCCTGGACACTGGATCTTCTCTCACATACCTTCTGGCCTTGGTCTGAAAGTCCCTTCCACATGCAGTCTTCTCTCTTCCAGGTAGCCACTGGTGATTCCTATCTCTGCCACTCCATTCCTCTGGCTGAATCCAGTCCAATGGACTCTGCTGGCTTTTGGAATACCTCCCAGTATGAGTACTGCCTTGGAATCTCCCAGACCTTCCAATGGCCTTTCTTCTCTTCCTTCCAGAGAGTTTCCTTCTCTCTCTATCTGCTTGGCTTTTGCTGAAGCTGTTCTTCAAACTCTCCTTGAAGCTCTTATCTGAAGAATAATCTCTATTCTTATTCTTTCCTAATGTGTGCTGCTCCCTAACACAGTGCAGCTGTCTTGAATCAGGCCCTGCCCTTTGAGATGAGTGCTTAGGGATTACCTCATAGCTCTCTTGATTGCACACACATTTTCTCACTTCAGCCCCTCTCATGGCTGCTGGAAACCTGGTGCATTCTGGGACTGGTAGTCTTTTATGTGAAAACTCTGTTTTCTTGCTTCTACCAGAACTGACAGGTTGCTTGTTCAGAGTCACATCATCCTTTCTATAGCTCCTACCTGAGCTATGATAAGCTTCCTTATCACAACCTGTAAAACCGTTCTTCTCCTCTGCTTCAGGGCCTTGGACTTGTTCTCAGTCCTTTCGTGGAACGCTTGATCCAGGGGCTCTGTCCTCTCTTGGGCTGCGCAGTGAAGGTTTAAGGCCCATTCCCTGGTTACTTCGGTGGGTGGCAGGCTTCGTCTCTTCTTTCAGGAATGGGCCCGAGGTACTACGGATTGCTGGGTGCTAGACACCATTCAGTTTGGCTACAAGTGTATGTCCTGGAATGCAAAGAGCTGATCCCTGATGCCTTTGTCATTCGTCTTGTGGGTCTGTGATCAAAAGTGCCGCTGTGCGGACCATCTTGGGCAAGTTACTGTGCCGAAAGGTGGTGGTGCCCATCTCCCTGGATGAGCAGGGCAATGGCAGATACTCCATCTATTTTGTGGTGCCAAAGGAGGACGGTCACTTCCAGCCCATTCTGGACATCAAGGGGCTCAATGAGCACTTGTGCGTTATACGCTTCCGGATGCTTTGTGATTCAAGCAGTGCGCCGAGGGGAGTTATTGGCATTTCTTGATCTGGCCAAGGTATATTTTCATATCCCAATCTGGGCGGAGCGTTTTGCCCTGCTTGGCTGTCACTATCAGTTCGCTGCCCTCCCTTTCAGGCTGTCCACCTTCCCAAGGACTTTCTCCAAGGTCATGGTGGTGGCGGTTGCAGCACTGTGGCACCAAGAAATCTGTGTCCATCCTATCAGGATGACTGGCTCATCTAAGCCCGTTCACTGTCAGAAACCTCTTGGGTGGCATCTGACTGGCGTCCTTTTTTGGAAAGCCTCGGCTGGGTGATCAGTCAGGGAAAGAGCCAGCTTCTGCCTTCCCAGTCTTTCTGGGAGCACATTTCAACACTCAAGTGGGTAGTTTTCCTGCCAGAGGAAAATGTCAGAGGACTGTTGAATTGCCTGGCGCTATTCTGTGTATAGCAGGTCCCCAGAGTCTGGGATTATCTTCAGCTCCTCAGATTGATGGCGGAAGCCATAGAGATGGTACTGTGGGTGCGTGATCACATGCGACCAGTCCAGCGGTCCTTATTGACACAATGGTCCCCGAGTTCTTAGGAGTTCAAGCGCAGGCTTCTGCTCCCGTTGATTATGTATTCCAGCCTGTGGTGGTAGTGGCAGCCCTGTCAACTGAGGAAGGGCATACCACTGGAGGATTTCTCCTGGATCCAGCTGGTGATGGATGCCAATCTCTTGGGCTGGGGAGCCCATTACCAAGACCGTATGGCCCAGTGCCGTTGCAACCGCAGGGAAGTGACTCATCAATCGCCTCGAGGTGAGGGCCATCAGGTTGACTCTTCTGCAAGTCTGTCTCCTGATCAAGCACCAGGCAGTTAGAGTGTTTTCAGACAACGTCATGACTGTGGCTTGTGCCAGTTGGCAAGGCGGCACAAGGAGCGCCAGGGTGGCTCTGGAAATGGATCTCATGTTTACCTGTGTGGAGAAGAACATCCTAGCTTTGTTGGCCCAGCACATTGCCAGGGTGGACAATGTGGAAGCGTACGTCCTCAGCCGGCACACTCTGAATCTTGGAGAGTTGGAGTAGAATCAGGAAGCATTTCAGTTGATTTTGCACCACTGGGGAAACCCCGAAATTGATCTGATGGCGACCCGCTCCAATGCCAAAGTGTGTTGCTTCTTCAGTCGGCAGATGGAGATGGGATCCAAAGGCATCGATGCCTTGACCTAACCTTGGCTAAGTCAGAGGCTGATGTATGTGTTTCCTCCGTGGCCCCTGGTGGGGCATATGATTCGGTGTATATAGTGCTACCCGGGCAGGATTGTTCTGGTAATACTGGATTGGCCATGGAGAGCGTGGTTCAGAGACCTGATACGGCTCCTGCAGGCACCTCCTTTTTGGCTGCCTCTGTCCCGGGCCATTACAGCATGACTCTTGAAAGGAAACTGCTAGCACATAAGGGCTACTCTCCAGCAGTGATCTCTACTCTATTTGGTGCCCGGAGGAGGTCTACCAAGCTAGCATACATATTGATATGGTACCTCATTGAGCGCCGGTGCGGCATGCAGCAGTTGGCCTATGAAGCAGCCAAGTTGTCCTTCCTATTGGCCTTTCAGCAGGATGGCCTAGAAAAGGATCTTTCACTTAGCTCCCTGAAAGTTCAGATGGTGGTCCAGTGGCAGGCAATTCTTTAGCCTTGCATCCGGATGTCTCATGTTTTTCTCCAGGGTTTCGGTACCTGCATCCTCCCCTTCGATCTGTGATCCCTTCCTGGGATCTGTGTCTGGTGCTCAGGTCCCTAATGGTGGCCCCCTTTGAGCCATTGAAGCATGCTATCTTAAAGGATTTCATGCTCAAGATTGCCTTCTTGGTTGTGATTTGTTCCGCAAAGTGGATTTCTGAGCTGTACGCTCTGTCTGCTGAGAACGTTCTCTATCCTTTTCAGAGGAAGCCGTTTCCATTCGGCCTGTGCCTTCCTTCTTGCCTAAGATGCTTTTCCTCTTTTACATGAACCAGGTAGTTTGTCTGCCCTCCTTCCCGAAGGAGCAGTGTCAGGGGAAGGATAAGGATCTTCACCTGGTGGATGTCCAGAGGGTGCTCCTCTGCTACCTGGAGGTTACGAATCTCTTTCGTAAGTCTGAACATCCTTTTTTTTTTTTTTAAATCTTTTTATTCATATTTGCACATAATACAGATACAAACATAACAAGAAATATCTCTAGAAACTATACAAGACATACAAACCAATATGCATAAACATTTTAGCCATAGCCCACATCACGGAAAGAAGGGAGCACATAGTTAAAAAAAAATAGGAAAACAAATAGAGATAAGGAGAAAAATTCCCTTTAGCCCTATCACTACTATGAGCTTACCAACAATTAAAGAACCAAAAACACCCCTACACTTCCTTCTCTATTAGGAATTTCTCTAATTGTATAGGATCAGAAAATACAGGGGTAACACAAAAAGAAAGTTGCCCCAAGCTCCACAACCTTAGACCTCAAGGTCAAGAAAGACCTTCTATGCAACTGAGTACTCCTGGAAACATCCGGGAATACATTAATTTTCTGACCACAAAATTTTGAATCCTTATTTTTAAAAAGGGATTTCAGGACCTTAAGCTTATCAGCTTATCAGCAATAGATACAAAGGAAACCAACAGAGTTGCCCGCTTAGCAATCTCATCACTTGAATCCTCCAGGAATTTAGGCAAATCCTGGCTGATATCAAGGGACAAGATGTCAAGCCCCTCCCCCTAGCATCCAATACCCGCTTTCCTATAAGCATCTCTGAACAGAAATCTTATCTTCAAACAATAATATTTCATGAAAATATTTCTCTAGTAAATTTCAGGAGATAGCAACGTAGTCATAGGGAAATTGAGAAAACGTAAGTTTGGAGCTCTAGCAGAATTTTCTAGAGCTTCCAATTTAGAATGAATAGAAAGGGAATCTTTAATAGAGGAAACACTAGTCTGTTGTACAACCTGAAGTTGTCCCTCTAACCTGGAAATTGTATTAGACATCTCAATCATCCTATTATCTATGTCCTGAAATTGCTGTACAGACTGCTCAGAAAACAAACATAGGGACTGAACAGTATTAGTTTAGAATCTGTACTAGCAATTGCTACAGACACATCTTTTAAGGTAACATCTTGAGATGGAACAGACAAAAGAGGAGCTGCTTGTGCATAAACTACAGGAACAGGGAGTGGCCGATGAGGGGGAAGAAGGACACGACTTCCCAAGCGAAACAACTGTAAAGTGTGGAACTGGGCCCAGAGGGGGGCTCCTTTCTAGCGAGCTAATAAAAGCCCCTTCAGCTGACAATTGCAAAGGAAAAACAGGTCCAAAATATTTGTCCAAAGGCCCTGTAACTTTGTTGGGAGTCCTGTGACAAGGAAACCTGTGCAACAGCAGGTCTTTTAACCTTGCGTTTCTCATATGAGATTAGAACTTCTTGAACAGTACAACACCACAGTACCTTGTCACCAGAGGATGGACTACTTCACCAACTCGCCACCAGGTCATCAAAGGGGCATCAAAGGGGTGTATCCTGCCCCTTTAGGCATGCCCCTTCAGGCCACAGCCCTGAAGGCCTATAGAAGGAATTATCAACTATCCTAGGGCCTCAATGCTGACGTCAGGGAGGAGGGAGAGGAAAGTTGACTGCCCAGATGCCTGCAGCGTCTCACGCCCAATGGAACAAGCACCTCACAGCAGCGCAGCTCACCAAGCCCAATGGGAACTCCCGATCTTCCCTGAACATCCTTTTTTATTGTTTGCTGGCCCATGCAAGGGTGAAGTGGCAGCCAAGTCAACTTTGGGGCACTGGATTAAAGAAACCATTGCTTCGGCATATCTGTTGTGGAACCGGCTGGTTCCAGAGGATTTGTGCACCATTTTACTTGAGCACAGGCATCCTCGTGGGCAGGGCGGAATTCAGTAGCTCCTGCAGACATTTTTCAGGCAGCAACATGGGCATCACTTTTCACTTCTGCCAAGCATTACCGCTTGGAATGTAAAACACATGGGCACACATGGCCTTCTTCTCAAGGGTTTTGCAAGCTGCTGTGTCCTCTTCCCGCCCAGTGGTATTATAACTTTGGTATATCTCACTTGTCTGGACTGGTCTAGCATCCCCTTTCGTTTTTGTAGAAGGAGACAACCACAGGGGGAGCAAGCCACACTCACAAAAACTGCCAGGTGCTTTATTGAGTTGAAGAGTCCCCTATGCATTTTAGTAAATGCCTTCTTCAGGGGTTACACATCCTCAAGAAAACAATATTAAAAACAAAACATAAATACAAACAATATTAAAAACAATAAGATAAAAATGCATAATATAAGCTGGCATTAAATACTTTATATGTATGTACACATTTATTTAACACACATTATAATGTATATAAAGGTAGAAAATGTAAGGTGAAGTACATACAAAGGTGCCTAATCAAACCTTAGTCAATGAAACACATGTCTTGTCCCACTATTGGGATGCTGGAGAGAGATGAGGAGGAACTAGGAGTGTGAGCCATCCTTAATATATTATAATGTGTATTTACAATGGCACACTGTGAATAAATCTGACTTGAATGTAAAATGTTTCCAATAACATGTAAGTTAGAACCAAATCTGTGAAAAATGAACCCAAGGCTATAAACCAGTGATGTTTGTTCAAGGAAAAGGAGTGCCATGCTAAATACGGTGCACATGCTACAGTACATCCCACTCATCTGGACTGGACTGGAGGGACAATAAGAAGGTGAAATTAGATCTACCTGCTATTTTTCTTTCCTTGAGTCCTTCCAGTCCAATCCAGAACCCGCCCGCCTTCAGTTTTTTCTTGCGCGAGCCCGGATTTCTAAAAATGTTTGTTGTCTGTTGTCGGTTGTCTCTTTTTGCATTGTTCTGTCTTTGGTTCTATGCAGTAAACACATTTCAGGCACTCCAGAGGGGCTCCATAAACATAAACATATAGTTCACTGATCTCATTAAAAAAAAAGGGAAAGAAAAAGTTGTTTAAGATTGCTCTTTTTAGAGTCTGTTATGAGATGTAATGCACAGAGTCCTTATACCATGACATCATCAAAACCTGACATTCTCAGTCTCCATCTGCTGGTAATGGGAAATAACCCATCTGGACTGGAGTGGAGGGGCTCAAGGAAAGCAAATTAGCAGGTAGTGGTAGTATATGTTGTGAGAATGCTTTATAGCAGCCAGGACAGGAAAACTTGGGAGGAGATGGATGGTGTAAAGTACAGGCAGATCCTGGAGGAAGACCCATTCTAGTCTGCCATAAGAT
Organism: Ichthyophis bannanicus; assembly: GCA_033557465.1. NCBI lineage: Eukaryota > Metazoa > Chordata > Amphibia > Gymnophiona > Ichthyophiidae > Ichthyophis > Ichthyophis bannanicus. The sequence goes on along the minus strand of CM066033.1, from coordinate 1,139,841,377 downwards.
GCGCCTTTCAACAAAGCAGTGATCCAAAGCAAAAGCAACCATGGAATGGATCTGTAAGAAGAAAGTGAATGTCCTTGAATGGCAAAGTAAAAGCCCAGACCTGATTTTAATAGAAAATCTGTGGCAAGACGTGTAGACTCAGCCCTGGCAATCCCAAACCAACTTGATAAAGCTTGAGCTATTCTACCAAGAAGAATGGCAAAGTTAGAAGACACTTATCCTAAAGGATTCATGCCTTTATTGCTGTCAAAGGGGATTTCACAAAATATTGAATGAAGGCATATGAAGATGTATGTAATCAATTTTTTTGTTTTGTTCTTAATTACTTTTTGAATATTTCTATAATTGTTTGTTCATGTTGAAAGTATAGACTATGTTGTGTGGATCAGTGAAACAAACTCTTATTTTAATGCATTTTGAATTGTATTTTTAGATGACAGGATGTGAAAAATACACAAGGATGTGAAGACACTTATAAGACATTCTTGTATTTTTCCAGTGTGAAAGCATGACTAACACCCCAGACGTAGCAAATTATACTTTCATACAATTGTGTCAAATGTTTAGCACCTCTGATCAAAAGTATGTTTCAATGAAACCATAAAGGAACAGATGTTGACACAACCACTACATGGTGCAAAATTAAACACCTCTTTCTGCAGGTTTTAATTCATAGCCACAATTTATTTGCCTATTTTAACAGATTGAAAATAATAAAAAGAAGACAGATATAGCGGGTGCAATTTGAGATGCTTTTCCAGTTCGTTCATTAATATAGTTTTTAAAGTAGCTAATAAGGCTCAAGAAGTTATAAATCATTGGTAATGGGCAGGTCCTTCATATGCACTGGTCAGCATTTTGTATGCACTTAATTATCATGTGTCCATATTGCACTGCATTGTTTTCATCAGTTTTTTCCCTCTGATACAGATGATCTAGGTTGCCAGAGTACTGAGCCTATAGAGCTATACAGAATATCTTAAATGCTTGGCTTGATGATCTGACGTTTAAGTGACTAGGATGTGTCTCTGATGGGAGAGCTTCTGCAGAAAAGCTGGTTGCACTAGCTAAGTAATCATTGCTTTATTTTGTGTTGCTTTTTAGGCCCTCCGCTATCCATATTTCCATATTGGCCAGACTCTGAGCAACCACCAAAATGTACAGGAGCTGGGAAACCAGCTAAAAGAGTCCTCTGAGAAACCAGCACCTCTCCTCATTAAACCAGTGCCTCCCACACAGCCTCCACCTAAACATCATGGCCGGCTTTCTTCCAGGCCATTCCAGCAAGGTCAAGAACCTCAGTCCATGACATTTCCCTTTCGAGCAGACTCTTCAATGATGGATCATACCATTCAGGTCCAGGAGAAAGTCAAGGCTAGCCATCTGGTTTTCCCTCTGCTGTTTGCGAAGACTCCTCAGCAGGTGTGCATGTGTGTGGGTTTTTTCTAGAATTGCATTGTTTTATTGGGTTAGTGTGTTTTAGTGTGGGTTTCCGTAGTATCGTATTGCTAAATCAAACAAAAGAATACAGATACACTAAGTCATACCCTAAAGCAAGAAGAACGCTTTACATGAGCTGGGGGGAGGGGATCTGCTGGAAAACTAAAAAGGAAGAATCTAATTTGACAGAATGGATAGGGCAGTTGGTCTTTATCTGCCATCTTCTACTGTATTACTGTGTATTTGAAGCACAAAATATTGTATATGGACTTCATTCACAGAGGACCAATAGCTGCAACTCTGGCAATATCCACTGTTTGTCTCTGAACTAACAACTTCGTATACTTTCTTGGTCATTTCCTTGCTTTCTCTATTTTGTACATTTTAAAAGATTTGTTTCTCAGCTTGTCCTCTTTATAAACTGTTAGAGCCCCAGAGCAGTGGAGAGTGGAGGAGTGGTCTGGTGGTTTGAGCAGACTGTTTCAAATCTCATTGCCATTCCTTGTGGCCTTGAGCAAGTCACTTAATCCTCCATTGCCCTGCTAACTGGCTAAAATATGGTCTCTGTGATATTCAACAGCAGTAACCGGTTAATTCTGCTGGATATCCCCACAGGCGGAGGAACACACACCTGGTTAAAACCATGGTGATCTGTGGGCAGAGCAGGGATGGTGACTCAGCCGCTAATCAGATAGCTTAAGCAGTTAAAGTTAGGGCAGATGAATAACTGTCCTAACTTTAACTGGTTAGTGGCTGAATATCACTACTAATCGGACAGCACCTCTGGTGTCCGGTGAGTCCTGATATTTAGCAGCAGAAACTGGATATGTTTCATCACTGATTATCCAGTTTTAATTTAAGCAGTGAATCGACACTTTGTTATCTAGACACTGCTGCAGAATATGCTCCCCACCACCATTATTTTTTACTTTTTTTAGATTTTTCTTCTTTTTAAATTAAAATTTATTAAACATCTTTAGGTATTCCATAGACTTAGGAAAACACCTACATTTCCAGTCTATGGCAGTCATTGCCAATTATACATACCATAACAAACTGATCTAAGCACATTGATAAATGATCTGGAAATGGGAAGAATGAGGGAGGTGATTACATTTACGGACACAAAATTATTCAAAGTTCTTAAATCATAAGTGGATCATGAGAAGTTGCAGAAGGACCTTAGGAGACTAGGCATCCAGATGTCAGATGACATTTAGTGTGGGCAACTGCAAAGTGATGCGCATAGGGAAGCATAACCCAAAATACAGCTGCATGATACTAAATTCCACATTAAGAGTAACCACCCAAGAAATCTAAACTCATTATGGTGGTGAAGAAAGCAAATAGAATGCTAGGAGTTATTAGGAAAGGACTGGAGATCAAAACATATCATAACGCGTCTGTATCACCCCATGGTGTGACCACACTTTGAGTATTGTGTGCCATACTGGTTGCTACATGTACAAAAAGGTATAGCGTGATTAAAGAAGGTACTGGGAAGGGTGACCAAAAGGATAAGGGGGATATAACAATTCCCCTGTGAGGAAAGGCTAGAGAGATTAGGGTTCTTCAGCTTGCAGAAGAGACTGCTAATGAACGATATGATAAAAGGTAGAGTGGAAAAGCACAAAAATATCACTACACTCAAAAACTGGGACCAAAAATATGACAGCAAATATAATGAAGATTGAACCATAAAAAAACTAAAACGCTATTTAAAGCAAAAAAATTTAGAAAAATCCATGATTCAGACTTGATCTTGACCTTAACCTAGACATAACCGAGCTCAAAGGGCAGTCTTACTGGCGATCTATGTATCCATCTGCTGTACCCATTACTTCATCATCATTCTTATGTGATGCCAAAGCTTGAGCATAGAAAGCTTCCCATACACAAAACAAAAGAGAAATAAAGTATCAGTATGACTTAATACAGGTAACTTTTTAAAAAAAAAAAGAGCACTTAGCTTTTGAGCCATTAAGCATCCAATGCCATGTTCACAGAACCTGAAAGGCTGCAGGTTGCAGCAATACTATAACTGCTGTAATGCTTCCTTTAACCACGGCCAATGGTTTTGCCGGTTCCCTCAGCTTCCTCAAACTATAGGCCTTCGTCTCAGCTTACAAGTTGCAGCAAAGGCTGTACTGTGACAAAGGCCATATGTTCTGAGGAAGCCAAGGGAACTGGTGAAACCATTGGCCATGGTTAATGGAAATGGTACAGCTACTACAGTTGTACTATTGCCACAGCCTGTGGTCTTTCAGGTTCTGTGAATATGGCATTGGATACTTAGTGGTCAAAAGCTAAAAGCTCTTTTTTTTATAAAGTTACATGTATTAAGCCATACTGATTCTTTATTTCCCTTTTATAGTTGTGGTCAACATTATAGGCACCCTTGCATTTTAGGTATATTGTGTACAATATCTTGAGAAATAATTGAAAACCGTCTAACTGTACGTTGTCATATTAATAGTATGTTCAAAAGTATACAACAAATAAAAGATGGACTTAGACGTAGTAATTTCTGAGGAAAAAAAAAACAAAATATGAACTGGATAGGATTAATGGCACCCTTCACTGATACTTGGTAGCACAACCCTTGGCAGTGATAGCCTCCAAGCGTTTCTTGCAGCCATCTATAAGTTTCGTACATCTGTCTGCTGGTAGTTTCTCCCACTCTTCAACTGTGATTTGTTTCAGCTCATCAATGTTTCCGAAATTCCTTTTACCAACAGCAGATTTCAGCTCTTTCCGAAAGTTCTCGATTAGATTGAGAACAGGACTCTATTTTTTTTCCTTTTTAGCCATTCTTTTGTACTTTTGGATGTATATTTGGGGTCATTATCCTGCTGGGAGGACCCATGACCTTCAACCCAGACCTAGTTTTCTGACACTAGGTAACACATTTCGTTCCAAAATACCTTGGTAGTCCTCTGACGTCATGATTCCTTTCATACATTCCAGGCTTCCAGTTCCTGAGACAGCAAAATAGCCCCACAACATTATGGAACCTCCACCATATTTAACTTTAGGAAGAATGTTTCTTTCCTTATAAGCTGTCGCCTGTAAATGTATAAGCTTGGTCACCTGTAAATGTATTGCTGGTCTACATTACCAAAGAGGTCAAGTTTGGTTTCATCTGTCCACAGAATATTTTCCCAAAAGGATTGTGATGTCTCAAGGTGGGTTTAGGCAAAGATCAGGTGTGCCTTTTTATGCCCATCCTTGAGCAGTGGGGGTCCTCTTTGGCTTTCGCCCATGAAGTCCTTCTTTGTTTAGTTTGTGGCATATGATGCGGGTTGAAACCACCGCTCCAGATTGCTCCAGATTAGCCTTAAACTCTTTAGATGTTGTATGTGGTGTTTTTCCAGTAGTTCACACTATCCTCTGAAGATGTTTTACATTAATTTTCCTCTTCCCACCACATCCTAGGAGATTCTTGACAGTTCCATGTGCAGAAAATTTGTCAACAATATTGTGAACTGAGACGCAGGAATCTCAAGGTCTTTGGAGATGTCCTTGTACCCCTTTGAAGTTTGATGTTTGGTGTTAATGGCTTTTCTGACAGTCTCAGGCAGCTCTTTTCTTCAACATTGTGAAAATGGACGTGAATGTGGCCATTTTAAACTTTTGAGCCATCATTAATTGATTGATTCAAGTCATGTGAATGCTGACAATTGATCACAGGCATGTCTAATTTTACCACAGTGGGAATGTGGTTCTTCTGTTCAAACTGATTTGAATTGTTTATAAGGGTGCCAATAATCATGTTCTCAAAACACAATATGCTTCATTCCAATATCCCAAATAGAACCACACTTGAATCTTTCAAGGTTATCATACAAAAATATAAAAAAAATGAGAAAAAGGATCTCTGAATAAATAGAGCATGTTAGCATGGGCTTAAAGCATCTCAGCCCTTAGCATTCACTCACTGCATCAGTGATCCAAAAAAAAACTTCTTTGAATCAGTAATTCAAATTTTTAAAGTTTTTCATTTTCAAATTTTTAACTTTACTGAATCAATTTATAAACAGGCATGCCTTCGTGTCCTGTAAATACAATAGCAAAAAAAACCTACAGGTAAGAGCTAATTGGCAAATAGATCAAAACCCAACCTCAGGGTCTATGTTCTGAGGTTGGGTTTTGATCTATTTATTCGTGTCCTGTAAAGCATGTGCTAAAGCTTCATGAAACGGTCCTTCATACAAATGCTAGCTTAAAAATTATACAAGCAAAACAAAATATTATATTATACTTATCTGCTTATTGAAAGAATGTCCCCAACGCCACTCCTGACGCCATTACCGGTATTTCGCCTGTGCTTCTTCAGGGGGCTAGTAATGTTCTTCACAGACAACCATGCTGTGAGGGATAGAAGGCACTGTAATTACTAGTAACCCTTCCTAAAACTTTCCCTTACTCCTATAAATTCCATAAGAAGAGAAACCAGTCATTCATTTTCACTACCCCATTCATATCTCTTCTCGTAAAGAAGATGTTTTTTCCAAAGATCCCCAATGACCACTTACATCCAGCCACAGTGAATTTGTTAAACTCCCCCATAGAACTTACTCAAATATTTAACTCCATCTTAAATCTCCACCTGACATACAGAGTTTATAGAGAAACCCTCCTAAAGCGATTATCCTTCCCATCCCAATAATGTGATCCTACATACAGAGTATTGGATTTTATAGAACAGGGATACCCTAGATCAGTCATTGAGTGAGCCTATAAAAGAGCCCGCTATAACAATAGATATTGGCTGTTACATCCGCCACATACTGAAAGATCAAGGATGGATAGTGAGTTCATTCATTTTGTTACAGGGTACTCTTCCCTTAGTTATAAATTGCGACGTATCATTCAGAAACACTTAGTCGTGGTTCAAGTGATTCCAGGTATAGAGAGTAAGAAAGCCAGATGGTCACGATGTCATAATGCGAAAGAAATCCTCTGTTCCACTCGATTGAGTCCTATTGTGGCCACCTCATTGACACAGTTAGGTCACCATCCATGTGGTAATTGTTCTATTCGTGAGGTTTCTGTAGACACAGAGAGCTTCTCATATGGGGAGCATCAGTATATGCTTCTGCATAGCACAACTTGTACCTCCTGTTATGTAGTTTATGCTGTAAAATGCCCATGTGGACATATATATATATATATATATGTAAAACGTTACGTCGTTTTAGGGTACGTATGAGGGAACATAGGAGTAGATTACAATGTGCTTATCGTGAGGAACCTATGTTTCAACATTGTTTAGATCTGGGACATACTTTTACAGATCTTCGGTGTTTCTGTATCGATCAGGTTCAAAAAAGGGTTGAGGGATTACACTATGATCAGTTTCACATTAGGTGTGAACAACAATGGATATATCATCTAAATACAGTAAGTCCCCAGTGTCCAATAGGATAGCTTTTGGGAGCATCCCACTGCGCCTGCACCGCTGCCTTCCTGCCTTTCCAACTCCCCCTCTTCAGTTTTTCATTTTCCACGGAGCCGACAGGAAGCAAACCCTGTCACCGCAGAAAATCTTCTTTTTGTGGTCGCGTCTGCCTTCACCGCCGACGCCTATACCGGTACCACCGGTCTTTTCTTTATTTTTCTTATTTCTTTTCCTAAAAAAAAAAAAAAGAGAGAGAGAATGACTTCTTTCTTGGAGTGTCTGTCCCTTCTTGGTGCTGGGCGCCATTTTGGGCACTAGGCCCTCTTTTCTTCCAAAATGGAGAAACCATCTATTGGTTTCAAAAAATGTTCAAAGTGTAGCTGTACCATTTCTGCTTCTGACACCCATGATTGGTGTCTCAAATGTTTAGGTCCTGACCATTTACCATTGGAGTGTCTCCTTTGTAGAAAGATGACCAAGAGAGGCCTGTAGAACAAAGCTGCAAAACTCGGCACCCTCTTTGTCTCGGATGCAATGTCTGTTGTATTGACATCGTTCATGACTTCATCTTCCTCCCATGGATCTCAGGTAACCAAACCCAGGTCTTCCAAGAACAGCTGGTCCTCAAAGGGTAGATCTCCTTCTAAGCATTGAGATGCTACTAGTGTTGCCCTCGAGGAAAACACACCGGCCAAACAACCCCGGCGGGAGGCCCCTGCCTCCAAAGCATTAATGGGGTTCCAGGATGTTCCTGAAGCTTCCACCTCTGGAGAACTCTTGGTGCCATGTTCTGGTGTTGTGGCCTGCTCCGCCGGTACCGACATCCAGGCATCGGCAGGCTCCATGGATCAACGTATCCCGGCCATCAAGCCTTTATGTGGAAGAAGTTCTCTATCTGGTGTTCAAAAAAGGAACTTAATCCCTTTTCAGTACCCGTGGAGGCGTTACTGGAGCGTCTCCTCCATTTATCATCCTCTGGTTTTAAGACCAATTCAGTAAGGGTCCACCTTAGTGCCATTGTGGCTTTCCACAAGCCCTTGGATGGACAACCTGTTTCCTCTCATCCACTTGTAGCGAGGTTCATGAGAGGTCTACAAACCCCCCCATTAAGCCACCACCCATGGCATGGGATTTGAATCTTGTCCTTGGGCAACTCATGAAACCGCCTTTCGAATCCCTAGCCACTACATCTTTGAAGTTTCTTTCCTGGAAGGTAATCTTCCTAATTGCGCTCACTTCTGCAAGACGCATCAGTGAGCTACAAGCTTTAATGGCTGATCCTCCTTATACAAGGTTCCACCATGATTAAGTAGTTCTTAGGACTCACCCTCACTTTATGCCGAAAGGAATCTTCATACTCTGGATTGTAAAAGAGCCTTGGCTTTTTACCTTCAGAGGAATAAGCAACATAGAAAGGCTTCCCAGCTTTTCATTGCTTTTGACTCCAGTCATCTTGGATTACCAGTTTCCAAGCGAACTTTGTCTAAATGGATTGCAGATTGCATATCCTTTGCCTATGACAGCAAGGGACATTCTCTAGAAGTTCATGTCACAGCTCACAATGTGAGAGCAATGGCAGCCTCTATGGCTAACCTTCGCTCAGTGTCCATTGACGACATCTGTAGAGCAGCCACTTGGGCTTCAGTACACACCTTTGCAGCCCACTACTGCTTAGACAAGGACTCCCATCGGGATGCCTCGTTTGGCCAGGCTGTTCTCCAGCATCTCTTTCAGACTTAGAACAACTCCTACCCGCCGTCCCGGGTTTCGATGTCAGAGATCCATGGGAGGAAGCATGACCCATGACCCATCTCAAACTGGGTTTTGTGGTTTTCTGGGGTCATCTCCCTGGCATCTTTCAGCTGGGGAGTCCCCATATGTGAAGACTACATTCCTGCTTGTTCCTGGAGATAGCGTAGTTACTCACCTGTAACAGGTGATCTCCGGGAACAGCAGGAATTGAGTCTTCACAACCCGCCCACCTCCCCTAGGAGTTGTATTTCTCTCTCTCTCTCTTTCTTTCCTTCTCCTCAGCTATAAACTCAACTGAAGAGGGAAAGTTGGGAAGGCAGCAGCGCAGGTGCAGTGGGATGCTCCCAAAAGCTTTCCTATTGGACGCTGGGGAGCGTTCCCGCGCAGGCTCCGACGATACCCATATGTGAAGACTCAATTCCTGCTGTTCCCGGAGATCACCTGTTACAAGTGAGTAACTACGCTTTATTATATTTGGAGTGGAAAGAGTAAATACAAAGCAGTTGTTTACTCTTTTTTTAAAAAAACTACAAAGACTAGGGGACATGCCATGAAGCAGCACATTTAAAGTAAACTTTCGCTCAGCACATAGTTAAATTCTGGAATTCATTTCCGGAGGATGTGGTAAAAGCAGTTAGCATTTCTGAGTATAAAAAATATTGGATAGGTTCCTGGAAGACAAGTCTTTACTATTACTACTTATTAAGGTAGACTTGGAGGAAAGCTACTGTTTATCTCTGATGGTAAGCAGCATAGAATCTAGTTACTTGGGATTCTGCCAGGTACCTTTGACCTGGATTGAGAATGGTTGGAAACAGGATACTAGGCTTGATGGACCTTTGGTCTGGCCCATTATGGCAATTCTTATGTAAACCAAAAATTGTATGTTATAGCACTGGCTTCAAGCAAATGACAACACATTTACTGAGTATGAAGTCCATGACGATGCATATCAGGAAGGCATCCCTTTTTATGAATGTGTTTGGTTTTCTTTTGTTTTACTATCCATCTCATAGAATACCTGTGTAACCTCTGGTATTTTTCCTACACAAATACAAGTCCTTCTGCTTCGTTTTTTATAGTTCATGCCCTTCCAGTTGTAATTCAAAATGAGTTAGTCAGGTGCAACAGGTATTTCCCTGTTCCTGAAGCGCTTACAATCTAACAGGCCAATGCAGAAAGCTAGCGCAGCCTTTAAGCACAGATAATGCCACATTCCTTTTCGTCCCTCTAGTCCAGTCCCAGAACCATAGAGTTTACAACCTCCACCAGCAGCTTTGGAGACTGAAAGATGTCATCGCTTTGATGTCACTGGTATAACTTGGCTAGCACCGCCCCTCTTCCACCAGTACTTTCAGTCTCCAAGCAGCTTGGAGGTTCTGAGCCTGGGACTGGGCTCAGTGGGTACAAATAAGCAGAGTTTTCTTTAGTGTGTTTCTTTGGTTTGAGTAATTTTTTTGGGGGGTTTATTTTAGGGTCTGCCTGCTGCTGCTGAAGGGTTCACTGCTGACTGGGCTCCGGTTTTGCTGTTCCCTCTTTTGTTTTTTCTCCCTCTGTTTCCTTCTTTCTTTCTTTGCCTGTCTGGCCCAGCGTGTAAACGAGCAGTATCTGTTTTTTGCTCAGTGCCTCCCTGCTCCCGAACCCGCTTGACAAGGGTGAGGAGCAGGAGAAGGCTGACAGTGCAGGGTCAGGGCTGAGAGCTTTACCTGCTGGGAGAAGAGGAGTTCAGCTTTCCCTCTTTGCCTCCCTGCTCCCGAACCCGCTGAAAGGGGTGAGGAGCAGGTTGCAGGCTGCCGGTGCAGTGGACAGGGTGGTGAGAGCTTTCCCTGCACGTTTGGAGTGCATCGGTTTTTTCCCCTCATTGCCTCTCTGCTTCCGAACCCGATTAGTAGGGGTGAGGAGCAGGTGGCAGGCTGAGCAACAGAGCAGCAGCACGGCGGAGGCCTGTCAGGTCAGTTGTTTTTCCCTGCTCGTTTTTCACTGAGACCGCTGGGGCTGCAGCCGGGAGGGCAGTGCCCCGGGGCGGATTGAATTGCCTCCGCGCCCCTTCCTCTTGCTGCGGGGTGTGTGAGCTCCGGTCAGCTCATTCTTTTGCGGCCTCCGTTTTCCGGGTGATTTCGCGGCCGCGTGGCTTCTGTGTGTGTTGCTTTTTTGCGCGGGAAGCACTTTCCAGCGGCCATTTTAGGTACAGCGTTCTGAGGAGCAGGGGATCCAGCACGTGTTTTTTGCTGCCTGGAGAGCCTCATTTTGTTCTTTGTTGGGGGGACTTCCACTAGTTAGGCTATTTCCTTGGGGAATTTAAAAAAAAACAAAAAAAACGCCGTGATTTTAGGTCGGGGTCCCCGGGATAGCTGGAGCTGCTTCCTGCTCCTCTTGTGTTTTTTCTGCTCCAGCAGCTGGGGTTTCTTCCCTCTCATTATTAAGGGGAGAAGCCTTTCAGAGGATGCCGGCAAAACCCCGCTGTCTTGTGTGTGGGCTGCGCCGTAGTGAGGTTTTGGAGTCAGGAGTGTGCAAAGGCTGTTCTTTGGAAGCCACTATTATGGAAAAGGCGCTCGGGGGTCCGGCTACGGAGGTGGCTGAGCCTCCTTCGGAGGTCGGAGACTCCCAGCCACCTTCGTTGGGCCTTCCGGAACCGGTAGCGGGGCCCTCCTCGGGGACGGCCGCCTCGTTGGTGGCGGGAGGCAGCCAGGGCGCAGCAGTGCCGGGAATCCCTCCGGATTTTTTCTCTCTGATGCAGCAGGCGTTTGCCTTGCTGCAGCCCGGACTTGGGTCGTCGTCCCTGGGTACAAGGGGGCAGAAGAGACCCGGGAGTCTTCTGGAGGGGGAGGCTGGCCCGGAGAAAAGGCGTAAAGAGATGGTGGCAGAGGGTCCGTCTTCGGTGGTGGACGACGACGGCCAGTTCTCCGACGTAGACATGGAAGGTGTGTCAGAGGGGGAGCTCGAAGAAGGGGAGTTGCCCGATGCGGAAGAACATAGTAGAGTGGTCCGAGTGTTTCGGCGTGAGGAGCTCCCGGCGCTGATTGCGGAAACGTTGAAGACGCTCAATATGCCCGCGGTGGCGCCGTCGGCAGAGGAGGCGTTAGAGGATCCTCTGTTGCAGGCCGTGCGGAAGTCTCAGCGAGTGTTCCCGGTTCATAGAGTTTTTCGGGACATGATTCAGGAAGAGTGGGATGCCCCGGAATCGGCACTGCGGGGCAACAGAGCTTTGGCCCGGCTATACCCCCTTTCTGACCAGGATAGAGAGGTGTTCCGATCTCTGAAAGTAGATGCGGCGGTGTCCGCGGTTACTAAGAAGACTACCATTCCCGTGGAAGGCGCCGGAGCCTTGAAGGACGGGCAAGACAGAAAATTGGAGACTCTGTTGAAACAGATCTTTGATATGTCTGCCCTTTCTTTGCAGGCTTCCATAGCGGGAGCATGGGTAGCCCGTGGTTGCTTACGGTGGTCCCAGCGGTTGCATGAGGGTGGCCTGGAGTCGCAGGCAGACGAATTGGCACGGCTGGAGTCCGGCACGGCTTATTTGTCTGATATTCACTACGATCTCATTAGAGGTTTGGCCAAGTCTATGGCTTCTGTGGTGGTGGCGCACAGGTATCTCTGGCTGCGTAACTGGTCGGCGGACGGGTCTTCCAAAGCGCGGCTTAGTAAGCTTCCCTTTCGAGGTAAACTTTTATTTGGTGCGGATTTGGATAAGCTGCTTAAGGACCTGGGAGAGTCCAAGGGCGGTCGGCTCCCGGAGGATAGACAAAAACAGAGCAGAGGCATGTCTGGTTCCAGGGGTCTCTCGAGGGATTTTCGTAGGTTTCGGACCCCACGTTTTGGCCAATCTCAGAGGGGGCGTTTTCATCAGAGGGGTCAGGCGTTTCGCGGATTTCGAGGGGCAGGCCGGGGTTTTGCGCCCTACCACTCCTCGGGCAGTAAGAAATCACAATGAGATACTGCGGGCCCGGGTGGCGGTCGTTCCCGTTGGAGGGCGGTTGCGGGAGTTTTACCCTGCCTGGGTCCAAATTACGACGGATCAGTGGGTTCTGAAGGTCATTCGCGAAGGCTATGCTCTGGAGCTTCATCGACCCGTGTTAGATTCCTTTGTCCTTTCCCCGTGCCATGCTCCGCGGAAGTTGAGGGCGGTCACGGAAACGTTTCGGCAGTTACGGCTTCTCCGAGCGGTGGTGCCGGTGCCACCGGATCAATGCAGATGCGGTCGATACTCCATTTATTTTGTCGTTCCCAAGAAGGAGGGAACGTTTCGGCCCATTCTGGATTTGAAAAACGTGAATCGTTGCCTTCGGGTGACTCACTTTCGGATGGAAACCTTGCGCTCGGTTATTGCGGCGGTCAGGAAGGGCGAGTTCCTGACGGCATTGGACCTCTCGGAGGCATATCTGCATATCCCCGTGCGTCCGGAGCATCAGAGGTTCCTGCGCTTCGCCGTGCCCATGGGTCATTTTCAATTTCAGGCTCTGCCCTTCGGGCTGGCGACAGCGCCTTGGACGTTCACGAAGGTCATGGTTGTTGTGGCGGCGGCGCTCCGCAAGGAAGGGATTCTAGTGCATCCTTATTTGGACGATTGGCTGATTCGGGCGAAGTCCAGGGAGGAGAGTGCTTCGGCCACCCAGCGCGTGGTAACGTTCTTAGAAAGTCTCGGATGGGTCGTCAATTATGCAAAAAGCAAGCTGGTTCCGGTTCAGGCTCTGGAATACTTGGGAGCGCGGTTCGAGACAGTGCATGGCTTGGTGTTTCTCCCAGCGAAGAGGGCTCAGGCCTTGCGAGAGCTAGTGCGGAGGTTTTTGACATACAGGGCTCCGACGGCTTGGCAGTACTTGCAGTTGCTCGGGATGATGGCGGCCACGATCGAGGTGGTTCAGTGGGCCCGCTTTCATATGCGGCCGTTACAGAGCGCTCTTCTCCGACGGTGGTCTCATCAACGGAACGCCTTGTCCCAACGGCTGGTGTGCCCTCTACGGGTTCGGGTGGAGCTGCAGTGGTGGCTGCAGTCTGGAAACCTGGAAGGGGGCGTGTCGCTCGAGGCTCCCTCCTGGAGGCTGGTGACGACGGATGCCAGTCTCTCGGGTTGGGGGGCTCATTGCGAGGGGATTTTTGCCCAGGGGACTTGGTCGGATCCGGAGCGGAGCTGGTCAATAAATCGACTGGAGATGCGCGCGGTGTTCCTTGCGCTGTGCCAGTTTCAGGAGGTCTTGGGTCGCGTGGCGGTACGAGTGCTTTCCGACAATGCGACGACAGTAGCGTATATCAATCGCCAGGGCGGCACGGGGAGTGCGTCGCTGGAGGAAGAGGCCGGTCAGCTGTTGAGTTGGGCCGAACAACACTTAGTGGCCTTGTCAGCGCAACACGTAGCCGGAGTGGAGAATGTCAAAGCGGATTTTCTAAGCCGCCGCAGAGTAGATCCGGGAGAGTGGAGTCTTCATCCGGGGATCTTTGCGATGATAGTTCAGCGCTGGGGGACTCCTGTGTTGGATCTCATGGCCAGCTTCGAGTCCGCGCAGGTAGAAAGGTTCTTCAGCAGGCACAGAGAGAGAATGTCCGACGGCCTCGATGCTTTGGCGCAGCGGTGGCCGGCGGGAAGTCTTTTATATGTGTTTCCTCCTTGGGCGCTCATAGGAAAGGTGGTTCAACGAATCGAGCAGCACAGAGGTCTGGTAATTCTGATAGCGCCCGATTGGCCCCGGCGCCCGTGGTATGCGGATCTGATTTTGCTGCTGCACGACCGTCCTTGGAGGCTCCCGGTTCGGGGGGATCTCTTAATGCAAGGGCCGGTACGCATGCCGCAGGTGGGTCGATTCTCGCTTACGGCATGGCTCTTGAGAGGGCTCGGCTAAGGTCACGGGGGTATTCGCAAGCGGTAATTTCCACCTTGTTGAAGGCACGGAGGCGTTCCACATCGCTGGCGTATACCCGGGTCTGGCGGGTGTTCGAAGCATGGTGCCAGGAGCGCGATCTTCATCCTTTGCGGGTTTCCGTGCCGCACGTTCTGTCTTTCTTGCAGGATGGTTTGGAGAAAGGGCTGGCGGCTAGCTCTCTGCAGGTGCAGTTGGCGGCTATCTCCTGTTCCGGGGTCGGATTCAGGGGCAGTTGCTTGGTGCGCACAGTGATATTCGGCGGTTTTTACGAGCGGTGCTGCTTTTGCGGCCACCGACACGTCCTTCCGTTCCCCCGTGGGATCTTAATGTGGTGTTAGAGGCGTTGATTGGGGCGCCGTTCGAACCGTTAGGTGCTGCCTCTCTTAAGGACTTGACGTTGAAAACTGTGTTTCTCGTGGCTATTTGCTCCGCTAGGAGGATATCGGAGTTGCAGGCGCTGTCTTGTAGAGAGCCGTTTTTGTCCTCCTTCGCGCACAAAGTGGTACTACGCACGGTCCCGGCCTTTTTTGCCTAAGGTGGTGTCGAGGTTTCATGTTAACCAGGTGGTGTCCCTCCCGGTTTTTTCACAGGAGCAGAAATCTCGGTCGGGCGGTCGTTTGCATCGTTTGGACGTTCGGCGGGTGCTTAAGAAG
This sequence comes from Ichthyophis bannanicus, assembly GCA_033557465.1. Lineage (NCBI taxonomy): Eukaryota > Metazoa > Chordata > Amphibia > Gymnophiona > Ichthyophiidae > Ichthyophis > Ichthyophis bannanicus. Next base: position 1,139,826,273 of record CM066033.1, on the reverse strand, counting down.
TATCTCCGTCGGACGGCGTCTTTCAGGAAGTCGGATCGGTTGTTTGTTGCTTTCGGGGGGCCGCGGAAGGGTGAAGCGGCAGCGAAGTCCTCGATTTCTAGGTGGTTAAAGGAGGCTATTGCTTCGGCCTATCTGTTAAAGGGTAAGGTGGTCCCGGTAGGGCTGCGTGCGCACTCGACCAGGGCGCAGGCGGCGTCTTGGGCGGAGTTCAGTTTGGTGCCGGTGGAAGATATTTGTAAGGCGGCGACGTGGTCCTCGTTGCATTTGTTTGCGAGGCACTATCGGCTGGATGTTCTGGCGCAGGAGGATGTACGTTTTGGGTCTGCGGTTCTTCAGGCTGGGCTTGTCGGTCCCTCCCATTGAATTTAACTGCTCTGTTACATCCTCTATGGTTCCGGGACTGGACTAGAGGGACGAAAAGGAAATGAGAATTAGACTTACCTGCTAATTGTTGTTCCTTAAGGAACTCTAGTCCAGTCCCGGACCCCTCCCAGGGTGTATCGCTCTACACAGCCTGAAGATTTTTTCATGACGCAAAGAGTGGACAGTGTAAAGCTCTGGCGGGCGTTTTTTCCTGTTTGGGTGGTGGCGCGACAGTGTCACAGTGGCGCCTTTCTTAAGCAGCAGGACCCGAGGGGCTTGAGGGCGCCCGTTGGCGGGCGTCCGGAGCCTGGCGGTTTTCTTTTTTGCGAGGTTTTATCTTACGGTTTGACCTGTTTGAGAGATTAGTCATTTTTTCTTGTACCTGCTTATTTGTTACTCTGCTTAGTCTGCTTTGTCAATAGGTACTGGTGGAAGAGGGGCGGTGCTAGCCAAGTTATACCAGTGACATCAAAGCGATGACATCTTTCAGTCTCCAAAGCTGCTGGTGGAGGTTGTAAACTCTATGGTTCCGGGACTGGACTAGAGTTCCTTAAGGAACAACAATTAGCAGGTAAGTCTAATTCTCATTTTAAGCACACTTTAAGCACTTTTTAACGAACATCAAATGCAGAAAACAGATGAATGTATGCATAACCAGCGACAGAAAAGCTAGTGCCCAATTAACGCCACGAGTATTTAAATGTATTTAAATTGAAGGAAAATGAGCTGCACATAATAGTCTGGTATGCAAATGATGGCTGCACCTGATGCAGAGACAGGTGTAAAGGATTTTGCAACCAGCCATAGCGCCAGTATTTTTACTGCAGGGTCTTTGGTGACGTAAACCTCTAACGCCTGCCCCTGACAGTCTTTTGATGGCACCAGGTGTTTTCCCCGATGTCTAGTTCATCCTCCTCAGATGATCCAGGCATCAGGCAAAATGTCCGATGCCATCAAAAGACTGTCAGGGGCTGGTGCCCCCACAGAAAGAGAGAATCTCTGGTGGCCCAGTGGCCCCTGATTACCTCCCCCTCACCTGGCAATATTTTGATGGCAATGGGGACTATCGTGGCATCAGGAAAAGCCACTGATGCCAGCAAAATACTTTTGGGGGCTAGTACCCTGACGAAAAGAATCCCTGATGGTCTAGCGGCCCCTGAACTCCCCCCATCCAAAATAAAAATAAAAGAACCTGATGGTTTAGTGGCCCTTGAATCCTCCCACCCCCCACCCGAAATAAAAATAAAAGAACCTGATTGTCAATGGCCCCTGAACTCCCCCCCCCACCTAAAATAAAAATAAGAGCCTGGTTATCTAGTGGCCCTGAATCCACCACCCCCCACCCGGTACCTTAAAATCAGTGGGAGCACTGCCTACGTGCTCCTGCTCTGGGTCCGCCATCTTGAAAAATGGCAGTGCCTGGCCCCACACGGTGCATCCTGACTGCCATATAAGGTAGAATATGCCTTATATGGCAGTCTAATACCACCCAGGTGGGAGGGTTCAGGGGCTGCTAGACCACCAGGGATTCTCTTTCTGTCAGTGCACCAGCCCCCAACAATATTTTGATGACAGGGGCTTTTCCCGATGTCGCAATTGTCCCCGATGCCATCAAAATACTGTCAGGTAGGGGGACTGGGGCCGCTGGGCCACCAGGGATTTTCTTTCTGTTGGGGTACCGGCTCCTGACAGTATTTTGATGGCACTGGGGGCTTCTCTTGATCCTGTGATTGCCCATGATGCCATCAAAATACTGTCGGGGCTGATAGGCAAATTAGCCACACAGTGCCTGTTTCTCTGGGAGAGTATGCCAAACTAATGCAGAATTCTTGTGCGCATGCATTTGGCTTGCTCTCCCAGTTTAGCGCTACAATTTTGCGCCCAGTTTAACGGGTGGCTCATTTGCATGCTCACAGTTATCGTGTCCTTTGTTTGCATGCTCTATCTCATCTGAATCAAGCATCAAAGGTTGTGCGTTGTTGGGGCACTACTAAATGCGTAAAAAGTCATTTCAGTGCGTGTCTAGCCACTAGTGCTCTGCATTGGCCTATAAGTTTGTATCTGAGGCAATGGAAGGTTAAGTGACTTACCCAAGATCAGAAGAATCAAGAGTGGGATTTGAACCCTGGCTTCACTGGTTCTCAGTTCACTACTGTAACCGCTAGGCTGCTCCCTTACTTCTCACATGCAATGCTGCATATGGTGCTATGCTTTGTTCCCCATATTCAGTGCGCATTCCTTCACTAGAAAGCACCAGGCATAGCATGCTCTAGGAGGAGAAACTGGACCAGTGCACCAGCCCGTTTTTGTGAGCAGAAAAGAACACTAGTGTACATTGTAAACATTGGATTTACTTGTAACCACAGAAAATATCAGGAGCGACAGAGAACAATGAAATAAAATCAAAGAACAGGAGAAGATGGGAACACATTGTCAAAGCACTGAAAGGTTCTGATGACTGGGATGATATGGCTGACATTGATTTTGGCTCTTCAGTTGGTCGCATCGATCTGAAGAATGAGAAAAAAAATGAGGCACTCTGTAGGTAAGATTAATTGGTTCTGTAATATTTTTCCACAGACAAGGTGGGATTGGTCTTTTTTTCCCTTTCAGCCTGTTTCCTGGTTTCTCTGTCTCCTCTCATTAGCATGCACAAAACCTGTATTTTCCGCTTTATCCCATTTCCTTTCCCATTCCATCTGTAAGTGCTACTGCTACAGTAACCTCCTATAGCTAAGAGTGCTAGATACACTTTGTCAAAAGCTTGCCTCAGAACGTTTCTGACTGTCCACTGGTGGTCATAGTGAAAAACATCACAGAGCTGTGCTCCCTACCCTCCTCCAGAAGTTTGAGAATGCTATCTTCTTCCACACGCTATGCTCCACCAGCAGAGAATGCTCATATTTGTTTAATACTCTTAATGAAAGTGTCACTGTTTCTTCTGTTCAGATTTGAAAGCATCTTGGACCTGAAACCAACAGAGAATGTGGCTCTTGACAATGCTGTGCCTGTCCACACATCTTTTTCTCAGCAGGATTTGGCAGCTTCTCAGACTTCCACAGCCAAGCAGCACTACCTGAAGCAGTCCAGGTACTTACCTGGTTAGTAAAAACTATTTTCCTTAAAGAGCATGTGGGTTAATATAGGCACTATCCTCTAAAGGCAAGCAGGTTTACTAGGCACACCGTGGATCATATGACCCCCATGGCACCAAGTATAACACACTATGCACATGGATTTTTAAAAGTGTAATATGAGTGTAGTTTTCAAATACATCTCTGACTCTTCTACATAGTTAAAGTGTATGTTTTGAAAGTACACACTTGTTTTCTAGCAGTTAAAAATTCTTTTATCTGTACATGGCAGACTTAAGTGCATTGAATATTCTCGATCACTGTCTTCTTGCCCGTTCCTGGGTCGAAAGTGCCTCTGTGATGCATTTTTCTTCAGGTTTCTTTTTCTTTTGTTTGAGGAGCAGGAGTTTTTTTCTCCCATGCCCTCTGGTCAACTGGGACATTGGAGTCCATTGAATTGACGGAAGCCGTCTTCCCCAATATGTCAAAGCTGGACAGTGGCTTTAAAAAGTGCACCCAGTGTGGCTGGACCATCTCGATAACAGACTGCTACAACTGGTGCCTTCAGTGTCTCGGGCCTTACCAGGAGCCCTCCACCTGCACTTTTTGCCTTCAGATGATGCGCATGGGGCTTAGGAATCAAGAAAAGCAGTGAGAATTGCTCTTCGGCTCCTCTGAATCTTCGGCGCCTACTCTGCCATCGACATCGACGCCCTTGAAGACTTCCACCAAGGCTTTGGCTTTCCGCAGACCCATTCAGAGCCCAGAGGTCATGGACCATTGGACTGGCAGCTCTCCTTTTGAAAAGGAGTGCCCCCAGAAGGATAAGGCGCCAGCCCCGTCGATGTCCAAGGGTGATGCTGAGTCCCGGGTGAAAACTGAAAGCCCATAGGCACCAGCATTGTAGCCCTCGACAAGACTCCGAGGGCGAGGGCCGAGAGCAGTCCTCCAAGCGGCCTCGGCAGGAGGAGCTGCCTCTCAAGGTCCTGGAGGGCCTGCAGGAGACTCCTAAGGCTGTTACCATTGTGGAGGTCCCACTGAAGGAACCTGTGTTGGTGCCAGTGGCTGCTGCACTGGCTCCAGCGGCATCGAAGACTGCACTTCTTATGCAACACATGGAAGCCCTCGAGCACAGCCTGCATTCCTGATCTAACAGACTGCCTTAGACTGCTCACCTCTAGTTCCTTGGCCCTGGTGACTGCATCATCGACAGTGGCAGCCTCGCCATTGGAGGTGCAGCCCATACTGAAATCGCATGCCCTCCATTGAGAGGATAGTGGTTCCAGGGCACACTCAAGATCCCTCTCGTTGAACCGCCTTTCTCCCCAGAGTGTTTCTGGGTTGGACCGTCAGGAGCCTCTGTCTCCCTCCACTCCAGCCGACTGTCACTGATACCATGGGGAATTACATTGGTACGTTGATTTCCTCTCAGAATTGAATTTCAATGATTGGGAAACTGAAGAGGAATTGACGGAGACTATGCGGCATCAGGATGTTCCCTCCGATCCCTCGCTCCCGTATGAACAGAGTAAGTGCCCTCCAGGGAACTTACCACGAGTTTGTGTGGGACATGGGGAAAGCTTTATCATTCACCATCGAGGCTGAGGAGGAACCAAGGGCAGAGGAGTTGTATATCCTCCAGTACCCCTCTCCCCAAAAGGAGGTCATTATAGTGCCGTTGCATCAGATCCTCGAGCCGTGACTCTTTTGAACGTGGGAGACCTCACTCACGGTGCCCCTGATGAGCCGCCGTCTCAATTCCCAGTATCGGGTGAGCAAGAGCCCCAGCTTCGAGAAGCCGCAACTTCTCCATAATTCTATGGTCATGGAGTTGGCCATACACTGCATCAAGCGTACAAAGATACAGTCCTAGGTGGCTCTGGGCCGGGAGGCACGGACCATGGATGGCTTTGACAGGAAGTGCTACCAAACCTCGATGCTGATGGTCTGTATCCAGACCCACCAACTGTATATGGGGATGTTCATCCGAGATCTCACGGGGGATCTCGCCAGATTCTTTGCTACCATGTCAGGGGAGCAACTGCATCAGTATTGAACCGATATTACTCGAACTGCATACGATGGATTTGAGTTGGTCATCCAGGTTGGCCATCTTGGGCATCAGGACCTGCCGCTTCACCTGGCTGCAGTTCTTGGACTTGGAACAATGGGCCCAGGACAAGCTAGCTGTTGTCCTTTGCAGGGGTGAAAACCTCTTCGAGAAACCAATGGAAGAGAAAGCTGGAGAGTTGGAGAGAGAACAACTTGCAATGAACAGACTCTCTTGAAAGTCATCAGGTCCTTCCAGATGAAAGTCGTTGTGGGAAAAGTCTGTTTTCCCCAAGAAGAAGTAGTACTATGGTACCTCCATACCATTCCTACCCGGCACTCCAGCAGGGATAGCAGCAACAAAAGGGCCAGGGCCAACGTCACCAGCACTGGCCAAAGCCTCAGAAACCTCAACCAATGCTGCAGCCACAGTCTGGTGGGGGGTTTTGACTCCTTCCTCTGGAACATGGCCCTTCTTCCCATTTCAGACATAGTTCTGGCACAGGTGGGAGGCCTACTAGTTCATTTTACCCACAGGTGGCCCAGCATAACAATGGACATCTGGGTCCTCCAAATCATCAGGAAGGGATACCGGTTGCATTTCAGTCAGCTTCCTCCCATGTGAGTACCCCTTCGACTCTCACACCGCCTCTTGTTCCAACAGGAGGTCCAGTCCCTTCTGTCTGACCGGGTTGTGGAGTTGGTTCCTCCATCTCAAAGAAGGCAGGGATTCTATTCCCACCACTTCCTGGTTCCAAAGAAGGTAGGAGGCTTCCGGCTTATTCTGAACCTGTGGAACCTCCACAGGTTCCTGGTGAGGGAAAAGTTCAAGATGGTATCCCTAGCAACCTTATTGCCTTATCTCCACCAGAAAGATTGGCTATGCTCCTTTGGATCTCAAACATGCCTATACGCATTTTCTAATTCACCCCCTTCACCGACAGTATCTGTACTTCGTCCTCACCAGACAGCCCTATCAGAACCAGGTGCTACCCTTCAGCTTTGCCTCCGCCCCCAGGGTCTTCACGAAGTGTCTAGTGGTCATAGTCGCTTTTCTCTGCACCCAGAGGATCTTTGTCTTCCCTTACCTGGACGACTGGTTGCTCAAGGCCGGGTAGCTAGATGTGCAACTTTTGGCACAGCTGACCATACAAGTCTTGGAGCGCCTGGATTTCATCATCAATTACACCAAGTCTCCTCTTCAGCCCTCTCAAAGGCTCAAGTTCATTGGGTCCCTACTTGATACTACTTTAGAGTGAGCATACCTGCCAAAGGATAGGCCCAGTGTTTGTCCGCCCTGGCTCATGGCGTTCAGCGCTGCCCCCTTGTGACAGCTCGACAGATGCTATGTCTTCTCGGCCACATGATCTCCACAGTCCATGTCAGAGCAGCAGCACGACTCCACATGCATCAATCACAGTGGACTCTCTGCATGCAGTGGCACCAAGTGACCGGCTGCCTCCGGGACAGGGTCAGAGTGACTCGCCTGCTCCGGGAGTTGCTCACCTGGTGGCAACAGCCCTCCAACCTTCTCACTAGGTTGACTTTCCAGGCCCCTTTGCATCAACACATCCTAACAATGGATGCCTCCAAGGCAGGTTGAGGAACTCACCTGGACAGTCTATGCACACAAGGTCTCTGGATGGCTCAGGAAAACCTCCACCAAATCAACTTCCTGGAACCCTGAGCTGTTGTCAATGCCCTGAAGGTTTTTCAGCAATAGCTCTTCAACCAGGTAATCCTCATTCAGACTGACAACTAGGTGGCCATGTTTTTATATCAACAAGCAGGGCGGGATGGGGGGTCATACCACCTCTGTTGGGAGGCAGTCTGCCTCTGGAAGTTTGCCATCTCGCATGGCATGCTTCTGAGAGTTGTATACCTGCCAGGAGAGCTCAGTGTCCTAGCAGATTGCCTCAACAGAGTCCTTCAATCACATAAACGGACTCTCAACAGGCAGGTAGCAAGTTGTATCTTCCAGCTGTGGATCATACCATACATGACCTTTTTGCCACTCCTCAGTACCCAGCTGCCGTAGTTTTGCTCCAGAGTGCCATGCATTTCTCCTGTACTGGAGAAAGGACCTTCTGTATGTATACCCCCTGACTCCTTTGGTGGGCAAGACCCTCTTCAGATTACAAGCAGATGGTGCCACCATAATTTTCATGGTGCCGCATTGACCCAGGCAACCCTGGTTTCCCCTGTTGCTCCAGCTGTTTCCCCTGTTGCTCCGGCTGTCCTGGACAGCTGTTCAGATTCTGTTGTGCTCCAGATCTGGTTTCTCAGGATGTGGGGACCCTAATGCATCCCACTGTAACATCCCTAGCGCTCATGGCATGGATGCTGAGCGCATAATTCTTGACTCCCTCCATCTGCCGGAGACCGTGGAGAATATGCTCCTGGTCTCACGTAAAGACTCTACATGACGTTCCTACGCCTTCAAGTGACACAGATTCTCTGTGTGGTATGCAGGCAAGGTTTTAGACCCTGTCTTGCTCAGTGGAGTCCATACTCTCTTACTTATGGCAAGTTCAATTTGGTTCAGGTGCATCTCAGTGCTGTGTCCGCTTACACCAAAATGTGGCTGATAAGCCTCTCTCTGCTCGCTCTTTGATTGGTCGCTTTATGAGAGGCCTCCTGCTCTCTTGTCCAACCATTAGACCACCTTTGGTGGCATGGGATCTTAATGTTGTACTGGGACAGCTTCTTGCTCCCCCATTTGAGCCCCTCAGCTCCTGACCGCTCAAATATCTCACCTGGAAAGTGATCTTTCTGGTGGCTTTCACCTCTGCATACAGAATCAGTAAACTTCATATGTATGGAGTGGAGGAGTGGCCTAGTGGTTGGGGCAAGGTACTTCAGGCCAGAAGGTCAGGGGTTCAAATCCAACTAGAGGACAGCAATCTTGGGCCGGAAGGACTGGGGTTTCTACTCCCACAGGTGCTCCTTGTGGTCTTGGGCAAGCCACTTAACCCTCCAGAGCCCATGTTCCCTGTAAAATACTTATCTCCAAGTTATAATGCCCTGTTCAATGTAATTTTAGTTTGTTCAATCTGCCTTGATATCATGAAAGGCAGTATATAACAAATGTGAAATAAATAAATAAATGTTAGTGGTGAATCTGCCCTACACCAGATTTCATAAGAACAGGGTAGTGCTTCAAACTCGCCCCAAGTTCCTACCTAAGATAGTTTCTGCTTTCCATATAAATCAGTTGGTGGTCTTACCCACCTTTTTTTCCAAAGCTTCAGGCCAACAGTGGAGGCTTCACTACACACCTTGGATTATAAGAGAGCGCTCGCTTTCTACCTGGAGAAGATGAAAGCACACCTCCGTTCCTCCCAGTCCTTTTTCTTGTTTGACCCTAACTGCATATAGCGATATCGAAACGCACCCTTTCCATTTGGGTGGCAGACTGCATCTCCTTCGCTTATGCTCAGGCTGGGCTTATTCTGGAATGCCATGTCATGGCGCACAATGTTCACACTATGGCTGCTTCGGTGACCAACCTGCACTCTATCTCCACAGTGGAGATCTGTAGGGCTGCTACGTCGTCCTCCATCAGCACCTTTACAGCCCACTACTGTCTGGATGGAGATTCCCAGCATGACAGCAACTTCGTCCAAGCCGTACTCTGGCTCCTCTTTGGAAACTAGAGCAACTCCTTCCCACTGGCCCTTCTGTCCGTACTACCGTAGAGTCAGTCTGCTGTTGATGGCCTGCTGGACCCTGACTCTCAGAACCTCTTAGCGATTTCTTATTCTGTTTTTCTCCATTCATTTTTCTGGTTGCCCTGTTGAGCTTTTTACAGGTTTTTGCGGTAGCCTGTAGCTTGGGAGTCCCATATGTGAGGACTTGCTTAGAACATAAGAACATAAGATATGCCATACTGGGTCAGACCAAGGTCCATCAAGCCCAGTATCCTGTTTCCAACAGTGGCCAATCTAGGTCATACGTACTGTGGCACTGCAGAGCCTATTCACACGGAGAAAAAGGTTTTAAATCCTGAAAAAAGATTTCAACATCAGTTGCAATGCTATGAGGAGCCTGATAGGGGGAGCAGGAGTGACCTTCCAAGGCCTAGAGAACGGCACCCTAGAACTGATGATGTAATGCAACCTAACAGCCAACCCAGGAAAGGGGGAGTTCCTCTGAGGAAAGGCTGGGAAGTTGAAAAGGAGGAAGTAGGACAAGTAAAGGAGACACACCAGGAGACACACCAGGGGACACACCAGGAAACGCACCAGGAGGAAGAGCACCAGAGAGCGCACCAGGAAGAGCATCAGCGGTGGTACCAGCAGCAGCAACGGAAAGCAGAGGCTGTGGTAGAAGCTGAAAGAGAAAAGAAGTCTTGGCAAAGATACCAGAGAGGAAGGAGTTCCTGGCAGGAAGGCACAGTAAGTCCGGTGCAACAGAATTCCAGGAGTTCTTGGCTGAGAGATACTGGAAAGAAAGGCACAAGGGGAGAAATAAACCCCAGAGTTTTATATGAGGAACCGACAGCAATAAATGCAGGACACTGTGGCTGTTACCAGGGAAAGATGAAATCATTGCTGTAAGAGGTAACACTCCTTATTCAAATAACAAAAGGTGTGGGTGTGAAAGAGTGCTGATTCTACAGGAAGGCCAGCTGAAGTCTGAGAAGCCTACTGCTCGAGTAAGGCTGAACTACAGCAAGGCTGGGCCTCGTGACTCAACTAACTGGGAAAATCCTAAGAAACAAGGTAAACCACCTTTTTATTCTGCTAAGCATTATAACTTACTGAAACAGGAAGCACAAGATACAGAAGTGTGCCCTCCTTATCAAACTGTCCGTGAGATAGGACACAAGCCTTTGGTGAAAGAAAGACTATGTAACATAAGGCAGCATGCTAAAGGAAGTTACTGCCCTAACAAGCCTTCACATGGGCGCGGCCCGAACCTAGACTCAGAACACTGGAAGCTAGTGAATATGCTGTATGAGAAGCCTCAATAGTATATTGACACAGATTCACAGTTATCTGACCCTCAGCCTATGCAGGTGGAATTCAACGAGGACCCACCTGAGACCGCTATGGATTGTAGCTACTGTCAGGCAGGAAGCCTAATGTCTTTGCATGAAATGTAAGCAGTCCTCAATAGCAAAGCCTGTGTAATTGGTTTATACAAAGTCCTGTGAAGTAACAGTAGATAAAGTAAGTTTTGAATATATTTCTTCTTTTTGCCTGAAGCAAGGTTTCTTTATTTTGTTGAAGTAGTCTCCACTGTTTGAACCATTGTGCGTAAAGGGAAATAAAGCCTTACTTTCCCTACATTCGGACTGTTGTGTTCTCTTGAAGTTTGGTCCCCGGGAGGTCCTGGGAGCAGTACCCAGACCCCTTACATAAAGACCAAATTCAAAGTTAAAAAAAACTCTCATGTCCACCCGACCTGCCCATACCAACCTTGGCCTCTAGGGCGGCGGTGCGACAGTACCTAGCAGTTTCCCCAAAAGACACAGGTTCCACAATGCCTGTACTGGGTCAAGCATTGATATCCTGGGTCCCTTCTTAATAATGGTTTATGGAACTTTCCTCCAGGAACTTGTCCAAACCTATTTTAAACCCAGCTACACCAGCAGCCTTTACTATATCCTCCGGTAACAAATTCCAGAGTTTGATTACACGTTGAGTGAAAAAATGTTTTCTTTTATTAGTCTTAAATAGTTTACCCTGTAGCTTCATTGCATGCCCCCTAGTCTTTCTATATTCTGATAACGTAAACAGTCGATCTACGTTTACCCGTTCCACTCCGTTCATTAATTTATAGGCTTCTATCATATCTTCCCTCAGCCGTTTCTTTTCCAGGTTAAAGAGCCCTAACCTTTTTAGCCTTTCTTCATAGGAGTATCCTTCCATCCACTTTACCATTTTGGTGGCTCTTCTCTGAACCTTTTCTAATAATGCTATATCCTTTTTAAGTTACGGCGACCAGAATTGCACACAATATTCAAGGTGCGGCCTCACCATGGAACGATATAGAGGCATTATAATATCTTTTGTTTTATTTTACATTCCATTCCTTATGATACCTAGCATTCTATTTGCTCTCTTGGCTGCCGCTGCACACTGGGCCGAGGGTTTTAACATGTTATCCACAATGACGCCTAAATCTTTTTCCTGGGTGGTGGTTCCTAATGTGGAACCTTGCATCGTGTAACCATAGTTTGGGTTGTTCTTCCCTATGTGCATAACTTTGCACTTGTCCACATTAAATTTCATCTGCCATTTTGATGCCCGTCTTCCAATTTATCAAGATCCTCTTGCAATTTTCCACAATCCTCTTGGCATCATCATCACACAGTGTGCAGCCAATCCTTGAAACAAATGCTCTGCCTGCGGAGGCATCAACATCAGGGTATTGATGAGATCAGACGCCAGTTCCTGGCAGGGCCATCTCTCTCTCAAGTGTATCAGGTTCCGATGTCCCAATGAAACCTCAGAAGCACTCTGTGCATTATTGTTCCTGTCAATTCTTTCACTCCCCTCGAGGTCAGAGGGAGCTTCGGGCAGAGTCTCTGAGGTATCTCGACTTCCTTTTGGAGTCTGACTGGCTGGGTGACCAATGTGGCATTGGAGATCCTGTCGGAGGGTAGGTTTATTTATTTATTTAACCGATTTTATATACCGTCTTTCTACAAATCAAGACGGTTTACATAAAACATATATAATAGAGTGTTTCCACTGTTTACATAGAACAGGTAACAAGATATAGGTATAAATAACAATAAAATGACAATAAAATGCCAATAAAACCAACTATATACAATGGAAATTAACTATTTACAGAGGAATTTACCTAGGAATTTACCTAGGTTCCCCAAGCTTCCATCGGACCTCTCCCCTCTGCACAAATTGCAGAAGTCTCCTCTAGAGGACATGTCCTTGCAGGACTTTGTGAGGGATATGGCCAAGACCCTCCCATTTTCCCTGGAGATGGAGGATGAGCCAAGGGCAGAGGAGATGGAGATCCTTCAGTATTCCTGGGTTCCTAAGAAAGCAGTGACGGTGCTGGTGTACAGAATCCTACAGAAGCTGCAAATGAGGATGTGGGAGAATCCCCTCACTGTGCCCTCGGTCAGCAGGAGGCTGCACTCGATGTAGCGGGTTCAGAAGGCCCCAGGATTTGAGAAGCCTCAGTTTCCACACCACTCTTTAGATGTCCTAAAAGGATTAAGAGCACCAAGACTCATTCCTCCACACCCCCAGGCAGGGAGGCTCGAATGTTGGGCTCCTTTGGAAGGAAGTGCTTACAGAGCTCCATGCTCGTGGCTAGAGTACACTCTTACCAGCTCTATATGAGCTCATTCCTGAAGGTCATTATGCGTCATCTCGCCAACTTGTGCCTGTTCCTCCCTTTGGAGAAATTTGAGCATTATCGTACCCTGGTGGGCCACAGCAAGGACTGCTCGAAGTTCCTGGTCAGGGCGATGTACGACTCCTTTCAGATGGTCTTCAGAATGGCGGTGGCGGGCATTGGAGCCCAACGATTTGCCTGGCTTCAGTCTTCCAACCTGGAGCAGTTAGTGCAAAATAAGTTTGCGGACGTGCTGTGCTGGGGAGAGAACCTCTTCAGAAATCAGGTGGAGGAGAAAGCTGGCATCACTAGAAAATCAGCAAATTACCCTCACTGGGCTTTCAAGATGCACGTGCGATCCCACTCCTAGGAGATATCAAGATGGGGGTCAGAAGAAGGCCTACTACCTGTGTAAGCGCAGGTATTTTAAATAAATAAATAAAATTAATACATTTTTGTGGTCCTCAGACCTCCCAGAAAAAGGCACTGGCTCCTCGCCCACAGCATCAGGAGAAGCCTCAGAAGGCTCAGCCTTCCCCACACCCCAGCCTTCGAAGCATAGCCAATCTGCCGGTGACCACAGAGGGGAACCCTTCAGTGGGTGGGGTGGCTCATTCTTTTTGTCCACAGGTGGTCCCTCACAACATTGGACTCGTTGGTGCTACAAATTGTCCAAAGTGCTTACATCTTGCACTTCGCTAAACTGCCGCCCTGAGGCATACCCTCTCGACTCTCTGCATCTAAACCTCCTTCGGGGGAAATCTCCACCCTTCTGGCTTATCTCACTGTCAAGTCTGTGCCACCAGAACAGGTTGGGCAGGGGTTTTACTCCTAGTACTTTCTAGTCCCCAAAGAGACGAGGGGATTTCAGCCCATATTGGACCTCAGAGACCTCAACACCTTGGTGTGAGAAAAATTCAGCATGGTCTCTCTCTAGGAACCCTGCTACCTTAATTTCAAAGAGACAATTGGCTATGCTCCCTGGATCTTAGACGTGTATACCTACATATCGATCCATCCACCCCCCCCCCCCCCAGGAAATATCTCCAATGTGTCCTGGGGCAGTATTACCGAGTATTACCCTTCGGACTGGCCTCAACCCTCCGCATCTTTACAAAGTGCCTCGCAGTAGTAACAATTTATCTCAGAACACTAGGGGTCTTTATCTTCCCTTATCTGAATGACTGGCTCATAAAAAGCACCACTCCAGACAGAGTCTGACAATCAATACAGTTGACCATCCAGGTGCTACAGCTGTTGAATTTCGTAGCCAATTACCAAAAGTCCCATCTTCCGCCACCCAACAACTGGAGTTCATAAAGGTTCTTCTCGACACAACTCAAGCAAGTCCTTTCTCCCACTGGATCAACTCTTAAGATTGATGGTTTTGGTCCGTGATACCCAATAAAAGCATCAGACAACAACTTGCGGGATGCTGACCATGCTCGGCCCTTTGGCCTCCATGGTGCATGTCACGCCCATGGCTTGTCTGTCAATGAGACAAGCTCTATGGACACTGAGTACTCAGTGGAAACAGGCCACCAGCCGCCTTCGGCATCAGGTGGTAGTCACTTTACCTCTGATCTGGTCCCTGCACCAGTGATTGGATCATCAGAACCTGCTCAGGTGTCTCTCCTTTCAGAAGGCATCACCCCAGAGGATACTGATGACAGATACATCCAAGCTGGGTTGAGGAGCGCATCTGAATAGCCTTCACACTCAAGGCATTTGGGCTGAACAGGAGAGCCTGCACCAGATCAGTTTCTTGGAATTACAAGCCATAGCAAATTCCCTCAGGGCTTTCTGAGATTGTCTAGCCAACTAGACTGTTGTGATTCAGACTGACAATCAGGTCGCAATGTACTACATAAACAGGCGGAGGTGGGGGGGGCACGGATTTTTATCTCCTGTGCTGAGAGGCAGTGCAGTTGTGGAAATTTGCCATCATTCAAGGTAAGGAGTTAAGGGACACCTATCTGACCAGGGAGCAGAATACCCTTGTGGACCAGCTGAGACATATCCTCCAGCTGCACAAGTGGACTCTGAACAGGGATGCCACAGCCTGGATCTTTCGGAAGTGGGATATCGCCTCTATAGATCTGTTTGCCACTCAGCACAGTACCCAAGTGGATCAGTTTTGCTCAAGGGTTGCCTCATGCAGCCAGCGACTTTGGATGCTTTCCTCTTGCACTGAGGGGGAGGGCCTGCTATACACGTATCCTCCCATACCTCTCATAGCAAAGATCCTGTTGAAACTCCAGACAAGGGTACGATAATTCTCATCGCACCATATTGACCCAGACAGCCATGCTTTTCCCTTCTGCTTCAGCTCACCCAGTGGGAGCCCCTGCATTTGGGCTCTGCTCCAGACCTTATCTCACAGCAGGATGGGAGGCTGTTCCACACCAACTTCAGATCCTTGGCCCTCACTTCTCAATCTCCCTGTTTTTTATGCCATCTTCCTACTGCTTTTCAAACTTCACCCCAGTCCATCCATTCCCTAGCTTTTCTTCCCTGGTCTGTTATTTCCCAGTCTTTTGCTCATTCTCTCCATGTCTAACAACTCTCATCCCCCATCCAGTGTCTTTCTCTCTCTCTCTCCATCCATCCAATACTTCCGCTGTCTTTCCTTCAACGTCTGCCCTCTCGCTTCCTATCCCCCTTCAACCAGCATCTACCCAATTTTCCATACCACACCATCCCCTCCTTATTACTCACATATTCAGCATCTCCCCATCTCTTTCTCAACCTATTTACCCCATTTCCATCTTCTCCCCACTCTCTCCCTATTACCCTCACTCATGTCCTGCATTTCCTTCTCTCCTTATTATCCCGCTTCCAGCTTCTCCTCCCTAAGTCCTACATTTTCCCATAGTCTCCCTATAATCCCCTGGCCAACATCACAACTCTGTCTCCCCTCCTTACTTCTTACTTACGCCCCTATCCATGTCCAGTATCTTCCTAACCCTCCACCTCAATCTTATCCCCGCTTGCTCCCTATTCCTCCCCCTGCACCCAGTATCTTCCTTCCAACTACCTGTGCCCATGCCCATCCACATCCACCTCCCAATGCTCCCTCATGTCCACCCCTTGTATGTAAAAGGGGCAGAGCCTGCCCGTGGATTAGCATGTCTCACGGACTGGGGGTGCAAGCCATGATACCAGCTCAGAGAGACAGGGCACAATTTGCTTTGCACAGCCCCTGCCCACAGGACATGCTGCTTCTGCTGGCAGGTTCTGCTTCTCTAGGCCATGATCATTACCTTACACACCCTTCTGCCTGCAAGAGCAGCATGTCGTGCAGGCAGGAACTGTGCAAGCCATGACTGTGGCCCAGAGAAACAGAGCCTGCCTGCAGGAGCCAATGTCAGGAGAGTGTTGTCGCTGACCACCCACCCCAATTTACCCATTCAGGATGATCTGCGGAGTCCTGGTGGCCTAGTGGAGAGCCTGCCTGCAGGAAGAAGGCTGCGAATAGTGACTGCGGTCTCAAAGTCATCTGCCCATGGGAGCAGGGTGTCCTGCAGGCAGGCTCTCCACTAGGCTGCTGGCACTCCACAGGCTTTCCTGAATGGGGAGTGGGGGTGGGTGGCTAGCAACAGCATCCTCCTGACATGGGCACCCCCCGCCATGCTTTTCCAGCTTACTGGGTAGCGCTCGCCCTGATCCAACATTTGTCTTTATGCTCCCCCCCCTATTGTACAGTATTATGTCATCTCCAGGAACAAGCAGGAATGTTGTCTTCACATATGGGTATCGTCGGTACCGACGGAGCCTGCGCGGGAATGCTCTCCAACGTCCAATAAGAATGCTTTTGGGAGCATCCCTCAGCACATGCGCGCTGCCTTCCCGCCTTTCCAACTGTCCCTCTTCAGTTCTTCGTTTTCTCCAGGACCAAGCAGGAAGTCAGTCCTCACATATGGGTGTCGTCGGCGACGACGGAGCCCTCATGTGGAGCATTTCCCGAGCTTTCAAAGAAAACCTTTGGGAATGCAGCGCGCATGCGCGGTCCCCTTCCCGCCTAAGGGTGCCATCTTGCTCAGTCTTCTTTTTTCCACGGAGCCCGACGGACGTGTGTCGTTGTCACCCGGTAAAAAGTTGATTTTCCTGTGTGGATTCGTGTTTTTGCCTGGTTCGACGCCGGTTCCCCTTCCCGCCTGGGCCCGGTACACCGGTATCGAGCCCGGAGCTACGTTTTTTGTTTTTGTCCTTCGTGACTAGCGTTCCCCCTTTTTTTGCTCTTTTTTCACTGGCAGTCCGGTCTTTTGACCTTGCAGGAGTCCTTTTCCCCCGATGGCTGCCAGCAGGTTCAAGAAGTGTGATCGGTGTAAGAAGCTGATGTCGCTCACCGACACACATGACTGCTGCCTCTGGTGCCTCGGGCCCGACCATGACCCAGTGGTCTGTGTCCCGTGTGGCAAAATGTCCTCTAAGGTGCTGAGGAGCCGTCAACATCAGCGTGAAAGACTCTTTTCTGACTCCGCGTCCGGCCGTGCCCGGACTTATTCAGAGGCCTCGACATCTCGGGATTCCGACCCCGAGCACCGTCGAGACTCCTCTGAAAGGGGATCTCCTTTGAGGGAGCACAGAAGGAAGAAGAAACCCGCGAGGGCGGCGTCGGTGGATGCTCTTGGCTCCTCGAGGGCCAGGTCGCATAGCCCCGACCGCCATCCCGGTTCCTCGGAGTCAGAGAGGCCTGCCAAGTTGCCTCGAGTGGAGCCGGAGTCCCCAAGTCACATGAGTGCTGTTGTCCTCATAGACTCCCCTCCGGGGGAGCCGACGTTGGGCCCGACACCATCAGGGCCCGAGTCGGGGGCTGCTGAGTCTCCTGAGCTGAGTCTCAGGTTGACGGCCTTGGAGAGCAGCTTGGCTGCTTTCATGGAGCAGCAGCGGGTACTGATCGCCGGTCTGACCGGTGCATCTGCCCCGACCACCGGGACCTCGACGTCCAAGTCGACCCCGGAGGCCAAGCCGATCCTCAAGTTGATGCGATCTCGAGTCGATCCAAGGCCAAGGTCCCCCTCGGCCTCCCGCTCGGGGCAGAGGTCGACGCCGGTGCCTTCGGCATCGGGGCGGATAGCATCGGTGCCCGCCCAGCCGGAGCCGCTCGATTCCTCCTCGGAGGGGTCAGAGTGGGAGACGGAGGACGAGGAGTCCCCGGATACTTTCCGGACCCGGTGTGTCCCATCGGACTCACCGGAGTCCGAGCCTCGGAGACGGTCCCCACCGGAGGATATCCGGTTCTCGGACTTCGTGTGGGACATGGCCAAAGCCTTAGCCTTCCCCGCGGATCCCGAGGAGGAGCCTCGAGGCGAAGAGCTCGAGGCCCTCCAGTATGACTCTCCGTCTAAGGAGGCCTTTACTGTACTGGTGGTTCCGATGCTGGAACGGCTGCTCTTCCGCATGTGGGAGGCACCGGCCTTGGCGCCGGTTCTCAGCAGATGGGTCGATTCCATTTATCGAGTCCGTAAGAGCCTTGAGTTCCAGAAGGCACAGCTACCTCACCACTCCATGGTTGTGGAATTGGCCATGCATTGTCTGAAGAGTCAGAAGATGCACTCTTTGGTGCCCCCCGGCCGGGAGGCCCGGAACCTGGATGCCCTCGGTAGAAAGTGCTTCCAGGGTTCTATGCTGGCGTGCCGTGTCCAAACTTACCAGCTGTACATGGGCATGTAGATAGAAAGCAGAGGGTTGGGCTAAATGGCCAATTTTCCCAATTGGGAAAGGTGAATAGTGGTGTACCCCAGGGATCTGTGCTGGGTCCACTGCTTTTTGACATATTCATAAATGACCTGAAAAGTGGAATAACGAGTGAGGTTATCAAATTTGCAGAAGACACAAAACTATTTAAAGTTGTTAAAACCCAAGAGGATTGTGGAAAATTGCAAGAGGATCTTGATAAATTAGAAGACTGGGCATCAAAATGGCAGAAGAAATTTAATGTGGACACGGCACGCCACGGCACACCTAGTTATGCACCTAGGGAAGAACAACCCAAACTATGGTTACACAATGCAAGGTTCCACATTAGGAACCACCACCCAGGAAAAAGATTTAGGCGTCATTGTGGATAACATGTTAAAACCCTCGGCCCAGTGTGCAGCGGCAGCCAAGAGAGCAAATAGAATGCTAGGTATCATAAGGAAAGGAATGGAAAATAAAACAAAAGATATTATAATGCCTCTATATCGTTCCATGGTGAGACCGCACCTTGAATATTGTGTGTAATTCTGGTCACCGTATCTTAAAAAGGATATAGAGTTATTAGAAAAGGTTCAGGAAGAGCCACCAAAATGGTAAAGGGGATGGAAGGATACTCCTATGAAGAAAGGCTAAAAGGTTTAGGGCTCTTTAACCTGGAAAAGAGACGGCTGAGGGGAGATATGATAGAAGTCTATAAATTAATGAACGGAGTGGAACAGGTAAATGTAGATCGATTGTTTACGTTATCAGAATATAGAAAGACTAGGGACATGCAATGAAGCTACAGGGTAAACTATTTAAGACTAATAAAAGAAAATATTTTTTCACTCAACGTGTAATCAAACTCTGGAATTTGTTACCAGAGGATGTAGTAAAGGCTGTTAGTGTAGCTGGGTTTAAAAAAGGTTTTGACAAGTTCCTGGAGGAAAGGTCCATAAACCATTATTAAGAAGGGACCGAGGATATCAATGCTTGACCCTGTACAAGCATTGCAGAACCTGTGTCTTTTGGGGAAACTGCTAGGAACGTATGACCTAGATTGGCCACTGTTGGAAACAGGATACTGGGCTTGATGGACCTTGGTCTGACCCAGTATGGCATATCTTATGTTCTTATGTACCTTCGGGACCTGGCAAAGGAGATTGCCGGGTTCTCAGCTGGCCTCTCCGAGGAACCTTTGTAGAGGTTCAAGTCTTTGTCATCTGGGATTCGAGAGTGCTCAAAGTTTATCTCTCGAGCAGCCTATGATGGCTTTGAGGCTTCGGCCTGAGTAGCCGTGGCTGGCATCGGTGCACGCCGTCAGGCCTGGCTACAGTCATTGGACCTCGAGCCATGGGTACAAGACAAGTTGGTCGATGTCCCCTGCCGAGGTGAGAACCTTTTTGGCAAACCCATGGCTGAAAAGGCTGCAGAACTCGAGTCTGAGACTCTCACCAGGACAAGGCTGTCCAGGAAAACTTCTGCCCCTTCTCAGAAGAAGAAGGGCTCGGGGAAAAAGCCCTTTTACCCAAGGAAGGCTACTGCTTACAAATGCTACCCTCATTTTGTTACCGTTACTATTACTATTACTGTTACCGTTACTATTTGTTACGTTACTATTGTTACCGCAGTTAATTGTACATAGTTTGTTTTTATTGTTATCGCTGTTATACGTAACTGCTTTCGTTGCAGAACCAATTTGTTAAAAATGTAAACCGCGACTGATCACTGGAAGGAGCGGTATAGAAATTTATGCAAATAAATAAATAAATAAATTTTCAGGCCTCTGCAGCTCCCCATCAGGGTCAGCAGGCCAAGGGGCAGGGACATGGGCCCTATAGGCAGAAACCCCCCAAACCATCAGCTCCGACTCCTGCACAGCAGGGAGCGGGGTTTTGACTCCCATTGCATAGCCTCTCCTCCTCAGCTGGCTCCTCTCAGCACAGGAGGCCGGCTGACACTGTATGCCCACAGGTGGTCAACCATAACAGGGGATACCTGGGTGCTGAGCATAGTCCAAAATGGCTATTTGCTCCACTTCAACCAGTTACCCCCTCCTATTTTCCAGGGGAGCCTCCAAGACTCCCTCTTCACAGGAACCTCCTTCTTCAGGAGTTGGCAAGTCTTCTAAAGGAGCAGGCGGTGGACCGGTGCCTCACCACCTGAGAGGCCAAGGCTTCTATTCAAGGTACTTTCTGGTAGCAAAAAGGACAGGAGGCCTCGGGCCCATCCTAGACTTGCGAAATCTCAACAAGTTCCTGGAGAGGGAAAAGTTCAAGATGCTTACCCTTGGGATACTGCTGCCCTACCTCCAGCAGGGAGATTGGCTGTGCTCTTTAGACCTAAAGGATGCTTATACTCACATCCTCATTCATCCAGACCACAGACAATATCTCAGATTTCTAGTGGGAGGAAATCATTTTCAGTACAGGGTACTTCCCTTTGGCCTAACCTCCACTCCCAGGGTTTTCACCAAGTGCCTGGCGGTGGTGACAGCCTATCTCAGAAACCAGGGCATCTTTGTCTTCCCATACCTGGACGATAGGCTCATCAGGGGTCAGTTTCCACAGGAGACCAGGCAAGCCACCCTTCACACTGTATCTCTTCTCCAGCATCTCAGCTTTGTCATAAACTTCGCAAAGTCCACTTTGCTCCCCTCCCAGAACATAGAGTTCATAGGGCAAGACTACATACCCTTCAGGCAAAGGCTTATTTGCCCGAGGACAGGGCCCACAGACTGATAGTGTTGGCCAATCAGTTCCAGAGCGGTTCTCTGGTCTCCGCTAGAAACTTCCTAAAGCTCTTGGGCCACATGGCATCCACGGTCCATGTAACTCTGAATGCCCGCCTGCACATGCGACCTGCTCAGTGGTGCCTCAGAGCTCAGTGGGTGCAAGCCACAGGCGACTTGAAAGACAAGATAAGGGTGTCCAAACTGCTGACAGCCTCCCTACGGTGGTGGCTGCATCTCCCAAACCTGGTCCAGGGGGTGCCTTTTCAGGCGCCTCCCCCCACACAGGTGCTGACAACCAATGCTTCCCTTCAGGGCTGGGGTGCACATTGCCAGGGAGCTTGCACTCATGGCCTCTGCTCTCCTGGGGAGTCCACACAGCAGATCAATCTATTGGAGTTGCGAGCTATCCACTTAGCTCTACAGACTTTCTCTCATGTCCTGTCTCACCAGTCTGTCTTAGTTCAGACAGACAATCAAGTGGCAATGTTCAACGTGAACAACAAGCAAGGGGGCACAGGCTCCAAAGTTCTGTGTCGGGAGGCACAGGCCCTGTGCTCCTTTGCAATCAAACACAACATGTTTCTCAAGGCGGTTTACCTGCCTGGCCAGGAAAATTACCTGGCAGACAGATTGAGCAGGATTCTACAGCCTCACGAATGGCAATTGAATCCTCTGGTGGTCCAAGGGATCTTTCTAAGATGGAGTCTTCCAACCATCGATCTCTTTACGAGTCCACTGAACCGTCAGCTACCCAGGTTCTGTTCCAGACAACCGCATCCTCTGCGAATAGCAGCAGATGCGTTTCTAATCTCTTGGTCTACGGGCCTACTGTATGCGTTTCCTCCCACACCTCTAGTGGCCCGAACCTTGTTCAAGGTTCTTCAGGACAAGGCCTCGGTGATTCTGGTAGCTCCCAGATGGCCGAGGCAGCTGTGGTTTCCACTCCTTCTGCAGTTGGTGGTGGACACTCCACTCCCTCTGGGGGTGCATCACGACCTCCTGTCTCAGGACCAGGGATCTCTCCTGCACCCCAACCTCAAATCCCTCAACCTGATGGCCTAGCTGCTGAAAGGGTAGTTCTAGCCCCCTTACTTCTGCCTAAGGAGGTGGAAGAGGTGGTTTTGGCCTCTAGGAGGCAATCCACCTGGAAATCTTATGCCTTCAAGTGGCGTAGGTTCTCCACCTGGTGTGCTCAGTGCCAGGAGGATCCTTTTTCATGCCTGGTACCAGTGGTGCTGCAGTACCTGCTCCATCTCTCGGACCTAGGCCTTAAATCCAACTCTGTTCGGGTCTACCTCAGTGCTCTATCGGCACACCACTCACAGGTAGAGGGCCAATCTCTTTCGGGCCACCCCTTGGTGTCCCGTTTCCTCAGAGGCCTGCTTCTACTCAAGCCTCCGATCCGTCCACCAGCCCCTGAGTGGGTTTTAAATGTGGTCTTGCAACAACATACTTGCTCACCGTTTGAGCCGATGGCTATCTTTCCTTTACGCTTCCTTTCCTGGAAGGCCTTGTTCTTGGTGGCTCTTACCTCGGCCAGGTGTGTGAATGAACTACAAGCTCTGGTTTCTGATAGACTGTACACACGGTTCTATAAGAACAGGGTGGTCTTGCGGACTCACCCTAAGTTCCTTCCGAAGGTTGTCTCCTCCTTCCACCTCAGTCAGGAGATGGTTCTTCCAACATTCTTCCCCAGGCCGCATGCCAGCCGGGCTGAAACAGTCCTGCATACCCTGGACTGTAGAAGGGCGTTGTCTTTTTACTTAGACCATATGCAGGGGCATTGAAGGGCTGCTTAGCTCTTCGTATCTTTTTACCCTAATAAACTGGGGTTGCCTGTCTCCAAGCGTATGTTGTCCCTTTCGGTAGCGGATTGTATCGCCTGGACGTACAGGGCAGCCGGCCTCTCCTTGCAGGGTCGAGTCACGGCCCACCGTGTCAGGGCGAAGGCCGCGTCAGTAGCCCACCTCCGCTCCGTTCCGTTGGCAGACATCTGCCGGGCCACTACCTGGTCTTCAAGCCAGACTTTTGCGGCTCACTACTGCCTCGAGAGGGAGTCCCATAGGGACAGTGCTTTCGGACAGGCGATACTCCGTAATCTCTTTGAGGTTTAGGCAACTCCTACCCTCTGGCCTTTGTGTTGGGCTACCGTACGGGGGCGTTCTCAGAAAGGATTCTTTCACGGATGCTGATGCTCTAGAGGGAGCTTATTTTTCAGCTTGGGTTCCTGGTAGCCTGAAGCTAGGGAGTCCCATATGTGAGGACTGACTTCCTGCTTGGTCCTGGAGAAAGAGTAGTTACTCACCTGTAACAGGTGTTCTCCAGGAGCAGCAGGAATCAGTCCTCACAACCCTCCCTCCTTCCCTTGGAGTTGCAGTCATATGATTCATTTTGTTATTTTTGGCTGTCTTTTAGCTATGTCATCAGACTGAGCAAGATGGCACCCTTGGGCGGGAAGGGGACCGCGCATGCGCGCTGCATTCCCAAAGGCTTTCTTTGAAAGCTGGAGAAATGCTCCGCACGAGGGTGCCAACATCACCCATATGTGAGGACTGATTCCTGCTGCTCCTGGAGAACACCTGTTACAGGTGAGTAACTACTCTTTCCGCGGAGCCGACAGGATCCATACCCTGTCACCGCAGAAAATTCCATCTTTAAAATTGTTTTCTTGTGGTCGCGTTTGCCTGCTGCACGACGCTTACAGGTACCGCCGGTTCTTTTCTTTTCTTTTCCAAAAAAACCCCCAAAAAACTTTGAGCTGTTTCTCTTCAGAAACGTTTCTTTTTGGTGCTAGGCCCCATATTCCTAAAACATGGAAAAACCAACTAGTGGTTTTAAAAAATGTACTAAGTGTGGCAGTACTATTTCTGTCACTGACACCCATGATTGGTGTCTTAAATGTTTAGGGCCTGAATATTCTCCATCTGAATGTCTTTCCTGTATGGGGATGACTAAAAGAGGAAGACATAACCAGGCTGCAAAGCGCGGTACCCTCTTTTTTTCTTCGGATGCCAGATCCATTGCATCGACATCTTCAAGGGCCTCCTCTTCCTCCCATGGATCTCAGGTAACTAAACATAAAAGCCGGTCCTCAAAGGGTAGCTCTCCTACTAAGCATTGAGAGGCCGTTGGCATTGCCCTTGAGGGAACCACACCGGCAAAGCAGCCCCGGCGGGAGGCTTCGGCTTCCAAAGCATCAATGGGGCTTGTCAGACGACTGCCCTGGGTGAGAATCTTCACAGTCTTGGCAAGTGCATATATCTATATGATTTGCAAGGGATTGTGGGCAGTGCAGTTCATTCACACCAGACACAGCTGCTCACAATAATTAGTTGTGCTTTTGGGTAAAGCCAATAAGATATTTATTTATGGGGTTATTTCTCCCAACACAGATATGCTTGGTAGCACATAAATCAGGTTACTTGCTTTCAGTGTTAAACTTGGAAAAACAAAATCAGGAAAACAACATTTTAACTTATCAGGCAATCAAAGCAAAAGAAATAAGACCTGGTTGATAACAAACTGGTCTTTTCTGTAGGCTTTGCTAATATTTTCTTAGCATGTATCAAACAACAAACCAAAAGCTACAAAGAAAGAAAAAAAAACTGTTCTTTTCAGGTTAACTTCTTATATCTTCCCACATAGATTCAGAAGTGATTCTCTCCTAGCTCACAAGCAATTAGGTAAGGCTCAATTGCTAGCAGTTATCCAGCTGAAACCCCTTAGCTGGCTTGCTTTCTACTGCGTGGCTAAAAATCCTACTAAGGAGCTTTTTTGAGTAGATTAAAGAACAAGTTTGTATTTCTTTGTGATGGTTGCTGTACTTTATAACAGAAAATCACCAAAGGAGTTTAGACAGAGAGCAGTCCATGTAAACAGATTCTTTATCTGCTATCACCCCCTCTTCTTCAACAAGCATGGGTTCAATATCATGGATTGGCACAGATGAATCTCCCAATGGAGCACTTTCAGGAGAATACTTGTTTCCCTGCTGTCTTTCAAGGTTATAGCTAGGGCATAGATCAGTGTTCATACCTGAGCTTCCATTGCTGCTAGAGTTCCTCTCTATATAGCCTGGCCAGTATGTAGTCCAGTTCTTATGTCCAGTCTTCCAATCCAGATCCCTGGACACTGGATCTCTCTTCACATACCTTCTGGCACGGGTCTTAGGGTCCCTTCCACGTGCAGCCGTCTCCCTCACAGGTACCGTCTGGAGATTCCTAGCTCTGCAGCACCATTCCTCTGGCTTTCCCCAGTCCAATGGTGTATGCTGGCCCTTGGAATGCCTCCCAGTATACGTACTGCTCTGGACTCTTCTAGACCTCTCAAAGGCTTTTCTCCTCTTTCTTCCAAAGAGTTTCTTTCCCTCTCTGTCCGTCCGGTTTGGCTTCTGCTTCTGATGATCCTCCTGATGATGAAGATGATCAAGCTCAAGCTGATTCTCTGTAGAATAAACTCTACCTTTATTCTGCCTATATGAGTGCTCCCCCCTAATACAGCGCAGCTGTGCTGAATCAGGCCCTGCCCTTTGAGATGAGTGCTTAGGGATTACCTCATAGCCCTCCTGATTGAACACACGTTTCCCCACTTCAGCTCCTCTAATGGCTGTTGGAAACCTGGTGCATTCTGGGACTGGTAGTCTTTTATGGGAAAATTCTGTTTTCTTATTTCTACCAGAACTGACAGGTTGCTTGTTCAGAGACACTTCACCTTTTCTATAGCTCCTTCCTGAGCTATGATAAGCTTCCTTATCACAGGCTCCAGGATGTTCTCGAGGCCCCGACCTCGCAAGAACTACCTGTGCCATGCTCAGGGTTTCCTGCCGCCTTCTCCGGTACCGATACCCAGGCATTGGCAGCGTCAATAGACCAGGGGTTCCTCGCTATCGAACGCAGCATCGCAGCTCTTCTCTCAGCTGCGGTACCATTGGTCCAACGGGCACCGGTACCGACATCGACACCAACGCCGGTACCTACACCGGCACCGGTACTGACGGTACCGGCCCCGGTGGGAATTCTTCCCATGCCATCTTTGGCTGGAATCGACAGATCGGTACCGGATCAACTCGGTACCGACTTCGATCGATACCGGGACCGTGCTTTGCGTGAGCATCGTGGTCAGGAATACTTCGAATCCTCCGATTCCGAAGACTCTAACAATTCTGCTGGTACTAGAGGGTTTCTCCCAGAGGATCCCTCTTCTCCCCAACGCAGAATGTCACCTCCAGAGGACATGTCTTTTCAGGATTTTATTCGTGATATGGCCAAGGGCCTTTCAATCACGATAGCTCCTGAAGAGGAACCCAGAGCAAAGGAATTGGAAATTCTCCAATATCCTAAAGCTCCAAAGGAGGCAGCCACTCTGCCCATCCATGAAATTCTGCATAACTTGATGCTCAGAATGTGGGAGAACCTCTGACTACATCTCCTCACTCTAGGAGACTTGATACTATGTATCGAGTTCCCCCATGTCCTGGATTTTAAAAGACTCAGCTGCCACACCATTCAATGGTGGTGGAGTCAGCCATGCATAGGATGAAAAGTGCAAAGAGGCGCATGCATCCAATCCTCCAGGTCGTGAATGCAGGACTCTGGACGCTTTTGGGCGCCAAACTTTTCAGGCTTCCATGTTTTCAGCTAGGATCAGTTCATATATACTGTATATGGGAATGTTCCTCAAGGAAGTTACAGGAGATTTGGAGTGTATGAGCCCATTTCTCCCAGATGACAAGAGACAAGACTTTCTTGCTCTAGTTAAGCATGCTCAAGATGTCTCCAAGTTTGTAAATTGTGCAGCCTTTGACTGCTTTGAATGCATCAGCAGAAGCTCTGCTATTGCCATTGGCACACGACGGATTGCCTGGCATCAGACTTGGAGACTTGGGTATAGGACAAGTTAGGCAACATTCCTTACACGGGAGAGAATCTCTTCGGCAAGAACTGGCAGGAAAAGGCTAATGAGTTGGATGCTGACAATACTACTCTAGATAGATTGTCGAAATCTACAGCCACTCCAGCCAAAAAGAAGTCTTATTAAAAAAAACCTCTTTCAGCAAAAAGAGGAAATGTTATCCTTCCTATACCCAGCAGAGTCAATCTCAGGGTCAGGTTGCCCAAAAGGGACAAACTAGACAGCAAAAGAAACCAAAAGGCCCCAGAGCCCAGCTAGTTCTGCAGGTTCAGCCCCCTCAAGGGCTTTGACTCCTTCCTAGAGAGCTTAACCTTCTTGCATCTGAAGGGCCCCCAACCCCCCCCCCCCCCCAATATCCCAGGCAGGTTATGCCACTTTGCCAACAGATGGCATCAGATAACAGCAGAAGATTGGACTTTGTCCATTGTAGGAGAAGGGTACAAGCTTCATTTTCACAGCATGCCCCCTCCTACAATTCTAAAGCAATTCAATTCTCAAACCTCCGCAAACAATCTGCTAGATGACGAGGTCTCGGCACTTCTTGCCCAAGGGGCAATAGAGGAGGTACCCATTCTTCAATAGGGTGCAGGGTTCTACTCCCCCTATTTTCTTATTCCAAAGAAAACAGGAGGACACAGACCCATTTTAGACCTCAGAGAATTGAACAAATACCTGTTTCGAGAGAAGTTCAAAATGATTTCTCTAGGAACTCTTCTGCCATACCTTCAAAGCCAGGATTGGCTTTGCTCTCTAGACTTAGATGCATACACTCACATTCTGATCCATCCAGATCACAGGAAATTCTTACAATTCCTTTTCAGGGGAAAACATTTCCAGTACAGGGTTCTTCTCTTTGGTCTAGCTTCAGCACCAAGGGTATTCACGAAATGCATGGCAGTAGTAGCTGCATTTCTATGAACCCTGGGGATATTCATCTTCCCTTACTTAGACGACTGGCTCATTCGAGCCCCTACAGTTGCAGAGGCCAGCACTGCACTGTCTCGCACAATGCAAATCCTCCAATACTGAGGGTTGGTAATAAACTTCCCCAAATCCCAACTTGTTCCTTCCCAGTGCCTGGAATTCATAGGGGCCTGTCTAGATACCAGACAGGCAAAGGCTTTCCTTCCACAGTCCCGGTGTCTTCGCATAATGCAATGAGCTTCTCAAGCAGCAGGGAAATCCTCCATAACTGCTCGAGAGCTACTACAGTTGCTGCGACATGGCATTCACAGTTCATGTAGTCCCATATGCTCACCTCCACATGCGAGCAGCTCAGTGGACCCTATCCACACAGTGGACACAGGCCACAGGTCATTTATCGGACAAAATAATAAACTCTCAATGACTAATTTTGTCCCTCCAATGGTGGCAATTCCTAGAAAATCTGACACTGGGGTCTCCTTTTCATCAACTCCTTTTTCAGGCCACCCTAACGACAGATGCATCGCAGGTGGGTTGGGGAGCACACCTGAATCATCTCTCAACCCAGGGAACCTGGACTCCACAGAAGGCTGGTCTACACATAAACCTCCTGGAATTAAGAGCAATCTATTTAGCTCTTCGAGTATTCCACGCCCAGCTCAACTACAAGACAGTGCTAGTCCAGACGGACAATCAAGTAGCAATGTTCTATGTGAACAAGCAGGGCGGGACAGGCTCTCTGTCATTATGCAATGAAGCTTTACGACTGTGGGCTCTCGCCAGAGAGTATCAAATTCACTTTCTAGTGGTATATCTTCCAGGCATTCAAAACCTTTGAACAAAAAAGCACAAAGTCCACGTGCAAAACAGGACACACACAGTATACAAACGTGGGTAGCGAAGGAAGGGTTGTTTATTTCTGAATAACTCTGAGCCAAGGCCCGACACAGGCCGTGTTTCGCTATGTCTTCGTCAGGGGCTGTTATTGGCTACAATACGTTAAAAATACAAGCAAAAATTGTAAAAACAGAAATTAAATTTAAAAACATGCATACAAATATAAATCATGTATGTTAAATAGAAACACATATATAAATACCTCAATTGAAATTAATTTTAAAACAACTTAAAAATAAAACAAATAAGTGAACGAAGTACAGCTAAAAACATGTATATATAAACAAAATGCATGTGGTTCCTTATTCTCACCTCCATATGAGAGCAGCCCAGTGGACTTTATCCACCCAATGGACCCAGGCATCAGGATGCCTGTCAGACAAACTAGCAAACACAAGTCGCCTTATTTTGTCCCTCCAGTGGTGGAAGTCCACTCAAAATCTGTTGCTGGGGTCCCCTTTTCAACAACCCTTACCCCAAGCAACTCTCACAACAGATGCTTCTCCAATGGGTTGGGGAGCTCATCTGCAAGACCTCTCCACCCAGGGCACCTGGTCTCCACAGGAGAGTCATCTACATATCAGTCTCTTGGAGCTCAGAGCAATCTTCCTTGCTCTGCGAGTGTTCCACACCCTGCTCAGCTACAAGACAGTCCTCATTCATACAGACAATTAAGTAGCCATGTGCTATGTGAACAAGCAGGGGGGAACAGGCTCTCTGTCGCTTTTTAACGAAGCTTTGCGACTATGGGCCCTCGCCAGAGAGCATCAGATTCATCTTCTGGCAGTGTATCTTCCAGGCATTCAAAACTCTTGGGCAGACAGACTCAGTCGAGTTCTGCTTCCACACGAGTGGTCTCTGCATGCAGACCAGGTGGCCAGGATATTTCAACTTTGGGGAACCCCGGACATAGACCTCTTTGCAAGTCCGTAGAATGCCAAACTTCCCCGGTTCTGTTCCAGAATTCCAGCTCAGGGGGCTCAGGCCAGGGAAGCTTTCCTCCTTTACTGGGGTCAAGACTTCCTGTATGCCTTTCCACCCAATCCCCTAATTCCCAAAACCCTGCTCAAGCTTCAGAGAGACAGAGGCCATATGATTCTCATAGCTCCACATTGGCCACGGCAAGTGTGGTACCCTCTGCTTCTACATCTCTCTCAAGCTCCCTCCCTGGAGTTAGGGTCTGCTCCAGATCTCCTGTCTCAGGAGGACAGAATGTTATGGCATCCCAATCCCCAGTCTCTGCATCTCAGGGCTTGGTTGCTGAAGGCCTAGATCTCCATGATCTTAATCTCCCTCAGCAAGTAAAAGATATTCTTTTTGCTTCCAGGAAACCTTCCACAAGACGCTCTTATGCTTTCAAGTGGAAGAGGTTTACCATATGCTGTTCGCAAAAGGGTCTTAATCCCCTTGCGATACCTCTGGAATCATTGCTGGAGTATCTCCTTCATTTATCCAATGCAGGTCTTAAGACTAATTCAGTAAGAGTCCATTTGAGTGCTATAGCAGCTTCCTTTAAGCCTCTAAATGGACAGCCTATTTCCTCTCATCCTCTTGTAGCAAGATTTATGAGAGGCCTTCTTCTAACTAAGCCTCCCATTAGGCCACAACCGGTGGCATGGGACTTAAACCTGGTTCTTGGACAGCTCATGAAGCCACCTTTTGAACCTTTAGCTACTACCTCCTTGAAATTCCTTTCTTGGAAGGTTATCTTTCTCATTGCAATCACATCAGCACGCCTCATTAGTGAGTTGCAAGCGCTAGTAGCTGATCCACCTTATACAAGGTTCCATCATGACAAGGTAGTCCTTAGGACTCATCCACACTTTATGCCAAAGGTGGTCTCGCCTTTTCATCTGAACCAAGCGGTCTACCTACCTGTGTTTTTTCCAAGGCCTCATGCATCAAATGCAGAGAGGAATCTTCATTCCTTGGACTGTAAAAGAGCTTTAGCCTTTTACTTACAAAGAACACAGCAACATAGAAAGTCCTCTCAACTCTTTGTTGCTTTTGATTCTTCTCATTTGGGACTTCCAGTCTCCAAGAGAACACTGTCTAACTGGATTGCTCAGTGTATTTCCTTCGCCTATCAGAGCAAGAACCTTTCTCTGGAGGGCCATGTCACAGCTCACAATGAGAGCCATGGCAATCTACAATTCGATACTTAGGAGTCACATTGGATCAATGTTTGGATATGAAACTACACATATCCCACATTGTCAGAGCCGTATATTTCAAGATCCGGACACTCAAACACCTCCGATCCTTATTGGACCCAAGTGATTTCCGGACTGTATACCAAGCTCATAAGAACATAAGACATGCCATACTGGGTCAGACCGAGGTCCATCAAGCCCAGTATCCTGTTTCCAACAGTGGCCAATCTAGGTCATACGTACCTAGCAATATCCCCAAAAGACACAAGTTCCACAATGCTTGTACTGGGTCAAGCATTGATATCCTGGGTCCCTTTTTAATAGTGGTTTATGGACCTTTCCTCCAGGAACTTGTCCAAACCTTTTTTAAACCCAGCTATACTAACAGCCCTTACTACATCCTCCGGTAACAGATTCCAGAGTTTGATTACACGTTGAGTGAAAAAATATTTTCTCTTATTTGTCTTAAATAGTTTACCCTGTAGCTTCATTACATGTTCCCTAGTCTTTCTATATTCTGATAGCGTAAACAATTGATCCACGTTTATCCGTTCCACTCCATTCATTAATTTATAGACCTCTATCATATCTCCCCTCAGCCGTCTCTTTTCCAGGTTAAAGAGCCCTAACCTTTTTAGCCTCTCTTCATAGGAGTAGCCTTCCATCCCCTTCACCAATTTGGTGGCTCTTCTTTGTACGTTTTCTAATAACGTTATGTCCTTTTTAAGATACAGTGACCAGAATTGCACACAATATTCAAGGTGCGGTCGTACCATGGAGCGATACAGAGGCATTATAATATCCTTTGTTTTATTCTCCATCCCTTTCCTTATGATACCTAGCATTCTATTTGCTTTCTTGGCCGCCGCTGCACACTGGGCGGAGGGTTTTAACATGTTATCCACGATGACTCCTAAATCTTTTTCCTGGGTGGTGGTTTCTAATGTGGAGCCTTGCATCGTGTAACTATAGTGTGGGTTGTTCTTTCCTAGGTGCATAACTTTGCACTTGTCCACATTAAATTTCATCTGCCATTTGGATGCCCAGTCTTCCAATTTATCCAGATCCTCCTGCAGTTTTCCACAATCCTCTTGGGTTTTAACAACTTTAAACAGTTTTGTGTCATCTGCAAATTTGATAACCTCACTAGTTATTCCCTTTTCCAGGTCATTTATGAATATGTCAAAAAGTAGCGGACCCAGTACAGATCCCTGGGGTACTCCACTATTCACCTTTTTCCATTGGGAATTTTGGCCATTTAGCCCTACCCTCTGCTTTCTATCTTTTAACCAGTTCCCGATCCACAATAGTACACTGCCTCCTATCCCTTGACTTTTTAGCTTCGCCAAAAGTCTCTGATGGGGGACCTTGTCAAAAGCTTTCTGAAAGTCCAGATACACTATATCAACCGACTCACCTTTGTCTACCTGTTTATGCACACCTTCAAAAAAACATATCAGATTAGTAAGACAAGATCTTCCTTGTCTAAAGCCATGTTGGCTGTCTCCCATTAGGCCATGACTATCTACATGCTGTGTAATTTTGTTCTTTATGATGGTTTCTACCATTTTCCCTGGTACTGACGTCAGGCTCACCGGTCTGTAATTTCCCGGGTCACCCCTGGAACCCTTTTTAAAAATTGGTGTTACGTTGGCGACCCTCCAATCTTCAGGTATTACAGATGATTTTAATGAAAGCTCTTATCCTTCCCCACTTTGATTTCGCCAATGCTGTTCTCCAAGGTCTCCCACAGTCTACATTGAATCCTCTACAACTTGCCATGAACGCCGCTGCTAGAGTTCTGTCTGGAGCATCGAGATCTGACCACATCACGCCCATCTTAATTCAGCTCCACTGGCTCCCAACACACGGAAGAATACTATTCAAGACTCTGATACTTACCTTTAAAGCCATCAACGGCATAACTGCTTCATCACTAGTTAATCTAGTTCAGCCCACTCCGCCTAACAGATCCAGAAGATCCACATCAGCAAACACTCTAATTATCCCAAGTGCATCAACAAAATACACAATAACAACGTCAAACAGGGCTTTCAGTCTTTATGCTCCTAAGTGCTGGAACACATTACCACCAGGAATCCGAGCCATTACCGATCTCACACAATTCAGGAAAGCACTCAAACACTACTTATTTATACAACATTACCAGATCAACAATACTCCACCATAGCCACACTTTTCCTCTATAAACCTTTGTATCATAGTCCCTATTCTTAATATCTATCCGTAGGCCATTCATAATCCATTATTCAAAGCTTACTGTTACATATGTAAATAGTTGTTGTGCATGTTTCCCTAAGTTATCCAAGTTGTATTTCCCTTGTTCTCTGTAAAACCTAACATTTGTTCATTATGGTTCGTTGTTCTATGTAAACCGCGCTGATACTAAATAGTGCGGTATATAAGAAACTAAAATAAATAAATAATATAAATAATATAAATGGCAGCCTCAATGGCTCATCTGCACTCTGTGTCTATCGACGACATCTGTCGAGCAGCCACTTGGGCCTCGGTTCATACCTTCACAGCCCATTACTGCTTGGACAAGGACTCCCGTCGGGATGCCTTGTTTTTGTCAGGCTGTTCTCCAACACCTGTTCCATACCTACCTGCCATCCATGGTAGGATGCCAGAGATCCATGGGGGGAAGTGGAGCCCTCTTCAGGGACACACAACTTCTGGGGTCTCTCCCTGGCACCTAAAGCTAGGGAGTCCCCATATGTGATGACTACATTCCTGCTTGTTCCTGGAGATAGCATAGTTACTCACCTGTAACAGGTGATCTCCGGTAACAGCAGGAATTTAGTCCTCACAACCCACCCACCTCCCCTAGGAGTTGTATCTCTCTATCTGTCTCTTTTCTTTCCCTCTCTCTCTCTTTGTCTCGGCTTTAAAACTCAACTGGAGAGAGGCAGTTGGGAAAGGCGGGAAGGCAGCACGCAGGCGCTGTGGCATGCTCCCAAAAGCTTTCTAATTGGACGCTGAGGAGCGTTCCCGCGCAGGCTCCGTCGGTACCGACGATACCCATATGTGAGGACTAAATTCCTGCGGTTCCCGGAGAACACCTGTTACAGGTGAGTAACTATGCTTTCTCCAGGGACAGCAGGAATCAGTCCTCAAGACCCTCCCTCCTCCCCTGGAGTTGCAGTCCTATTATTGGTTTTTATTCATTTTGCCGTCTTTTTAGCTATGTCATTTGACTGAGCAAGATGGCACCCTTGGGCGGAAAGAGGACCGCGCATGCGCGATGCAATCCCAAAGGCTTTCTCTGAAAGCTGGGGAATTGCTCCACATGAGGGCTCCGTCGGCACCAACGTCACCCATATGTGAGGACTGATTCCTGCTGTCCCTGGAGAACACCTGTTACAGGTGAGTAACTACGCTAACAGGGCATTATAACTTGGAGATAACTATTCTACAGAGAACATGAGCAATGGAGGGTTAAGTGGCTTGCCCAAGACCACAAGGAGCACCTGTGGGACTAGAAACCCCAGTCCTTCCGGCCCAAGTTTGCTGTCCTCTAGTGGGATTTGAACCCCCGACCTTCCGGCCTGAGGTAACTTGCCCCAACCACTGCCATAATATATTATGGGCCCGATATTCAGCAGTGGTGGCTAGTGCTGCTCAACAGGCTAACCGCCATCACTGAACTTTAATCCCAGATATTCAGTGTTAGGGCCATATTTGGCCACCAGCATTGAATATCCATGTCAGCCAGATAGCGATGAAGCTAAATGGGCAGCGGCAATATTTAACTGCTGCCCAGTAAGTTTCTGCAGTGAAAGTTAGGCCAACCTTTAAAGTGCCTAACTTTCGCCATGTAGCAGTAACTGGGCAGCAGCTCGATATCGCTGTTACCCAATTATCACTGACTGCCGCTTCTGCTCTGCCCCCCGGAATGCCCATATGCTAGCCGCTTAGCATTGGGGCGTGCAGTGGTGGCACCCCCGGATATTCCAGTCAGCATGGTTACTAGGTCTGTTATCCGTGTTAATCACTTTGAATATCCCTCCCTCCCCATATTCTTAATTTTCTCAGGAGTGTCTCATGAGGAACTTAATGCCTTTTGAAAATCCAGGTGTGCTAAATCGAATGGTTCCTACATTTCTGTTTACACATTCAGAAAATGGTAATAGATGGATAAGTCATGACTTTCTTTTGCTAAATCCATATTCGGTCTTCTCCATGAGTGCATGTCTCTACGTATGTTGTGTTTTTGTTCTTAATAATAGCCTCCATAATTTTGCCAACATCAGTGTTAGGCTTACCGATTTATAGTTTTCCAGATAACCCCAGCGACATCTTTTTCAATACATTTTTATTGATTTTGTGTGTGCGCAACAATTCAGCATTTTAAACATGGCCAAAAGAAAACCTTACAATTTATTAAAAATGTGATCTTTCCCATTAATATCCAAGCTAATGCAGCTGACGCAAGCCTGACCTAACAAAATTCCTAGGCTTCCATATTAGATTCAATTTCATTTTTATCAAAGTCTAGTTCTTGGCCATGAACAGACAAATAAGTCTTCAAGCTGCTCCGTTTCAGAGAACAAATATGCTTTCACCTGGTAAGTCTTCTTACATTTGCAGGGATACTGAAGAGAAAAATTGGCCCCCAATTCTAGGAACTGAGATCTTCAAGCTAAGAATTTTTCTCCGGGAACAAGCAGGAAGTCAGTCTTTGCATATGGGTGACATCTGCACTGACTGAGCCTGTATGAAAGCATCTCCCCAGCTTGCATGCATGGTCCCCTTTCCGCCCAAGGGTGCCATCTTGCCTCGGTTCCCTTTTTTCACGGAGCCCTCCAGACATCTGTCCAGTTTCCCCTGAAAAAGTGTATTTTTTATCTTGTTTTTGTCCAGTACATGTACCTGTTCTTTCCCCACCACTGAGCCAGCTCGCCTCGGCATCACTCCTTGGGTTCGTTCCTTTGTTTTTGATTTTTTTTTCTTGAGGTATTCCTCGACCAGTGCTTCGCGCCCTTTTTTGCCGCAGGTCTCTGACCCATGCTGGGTGGCAGGGCCCCTTTTTCCCGATGGCCTCCAGCAGCTTCAAAAAATGTGATCAATGCAGTAAGATGATGCTCCACAACAACCCACATGATTGCTGCCTCCGCTGCCTTGGGCCGGAGCATGACTACTTGGACTGCGAACTCGGCAGGACCATGACCACAAAGGCCATCAAGAACCGTTAGCTGCAACAGGAACAGTTCTTTCACAAGTCCGACTCTGCACCGGAGTATCCATCGACATCGTGCTCTGGGGCCCCCTCCAGCACCTCGGTGCCCTGCGATGCCCTGGCTGCCTTGGGGTTCCGCAACTGCGGGTCCTCTGAGAGGACATCCTGGAGGTAAAACTCAAGAAGTCAAATTCCTCGAAGACCACCTCTGAAGATGGATCCGAGAAGAAGGAAAAATCCCATTCCAGGCCTCGCAGTCCCCGATGTGAGTCCGAGGGGTTGGAGCAGGAGTGGCTCCACAAGCTGTCCCTGAAGAAGTCATCGGTATCCAGCGACCGGCCTCGGACATCCAAGGCCATCCTTGTCAAGGACGACTCCTCGACAGAACCAACACTGGGCCCAAAGCAGTCTGTGCCTGAGTCAAAGTTTGCGGAGCCAACTGGCATGAAGACCAGGATGCAGCCTTAGAGAGCAGTATATCTGCCCTCATGACAATGTAACAGACATTTATGTCTGGTTCCTCCGGTTCATCTGCCCCGACGACGGGACTCTCAACATCGATGGCTTCCCCAAACATCGAGTGATCCTTGAGTACCACCAGCCTCGAGAGACCCATTGGCACTGGACAAGGTCTCAGTCTTGTTCCTTGGGAAACCGGTTCTCTCTGGCGACTGCACATGGTTCAGACCACAAGTCCTCCAGAGGTTGCAGGCCAACAGGCTTAGGCCTCAACTGTGGTGACTGCAGGGCCTCTGACTCAGACTCATCCTCAGACTTTGAGTTGGAATGGGAAACAGAGGACACGGAGTCCCTGGACACTCCGGTGACACAGAGACATGACCTCAGATTCATCTCCGCCGGTGTCGTGATGCTGTTCCCCGCCCAAGGATGTCACCTTCCTTGACTTTGCATGGGACATAGCTAAGGTGTTCGCAACCGAGGCTGAGGAGGATCCCCACATGGAGGAACTGGAGATTCTCCAGTTTGAGGCCTTCCTAAGGAAGCCCTTAAGGTTCCTGTCCCTCTGATCCTCGAGCGCCTCCTTCTCCATATGTGGGAGACACTGGCATTCGTGCCCATTGTCAGTGGGTGATTCAACTCTACCGAGTCTGCCGAAGCCCTGGTTTCCAGAAGACTCAACTTCCCACAACTCGATGGTCATTGAGTCTTCCATGCGCAGACTCAAGAGCCAAAAGACCCATTCCTTGGTGTCCCCCGGCAGGGAGGTCCGGACCCTCGACGCCCTCTGCCAAAAGGCCTTCTAGGGCTCGATGCTTGCATGCTGAGTCCAATCCTATCAACTGTACATTGGCATGTACCTCAAAGAACTGGCGAAGGAGCTCACTGGTTTCTCAGCAGGCCTCGACGGGAACCCCTTCAGCGGTTCAAATCTCTGGCCTCGACGGTCAAAGAGTGCTCAAAGTTTTTATCTCGAGCAGTTTACAACAGCTTCGAGTCCTCAGCTAGAGTAACATAGTAACATAGTATATGACAGCAGATAAAGGCCAGTATGGTCCATCTAGTCTGCCCGGCAAGGCGGTAAGAGTAGGTGCATCTGCCACTCCGTGCAGGTCACCCCTCCCCATGCCTTTGCTTAGGCATGTTCCCACCGCTCTGTGTAGGTCCATCCCTATTTGTTGAGATATGAGAGAGTTATGTTTGTTTTGATTTTATCCTGTTGCTATAAAGGGATCCATTGTGTCTGTCCCATGCCATTTTGAATTCTGTCACTGTATTTGCCCACACCATTTCCATCGGGAGGGCATTCTAAGCATCCACCACCCTTGCAGTGAAAAGCTATTTCCTGACATTGCCTTTCAGTTTACCACCTTGCAGCTTCACGTTATGCCCTCTAGTTTTACAGCTTCCCCGTCAGGGTCGAAGCAAAGAGCGAGAAAGCGGCTCTCCTCCCCGCTCTCGGCCTCCAGCCCAATCAGCACTCCAGGTCCAGCCGATTTAAAGAAAGTGCAGCGGGGGCAAGAACTGAGCACACCATCCTCCAGCACAACGATCCTCCGATCGGGGTAGAAGCGGAACACCATCCAGAACAGACAAGCTCCTCCGATCGGGTTCGAAGCAAAGAGCAGGAAAGCGCTCTCCTCCCCGCTCTCAGCTTCCGGCCCAATCAGCGCTCCAGGTACAGCCGATTTAAAGAAACTGCAGCGGGCATGCCCACGCCTGAGGGCCTCGCCAGAGGGCCCTTTGGCGTGGCCCTTAGGCGTGGACCACAGGTGAGGACCAACAAATGCCCACAAAAGCCAGAACAAGCCAACCAACTGGCAATAGGACCGTACAGTCAAGTCAGGCAACACAGGAACAAGCAGCGAAACCGAACAACTACTGAAACAAAGGTACGTCTATAACCATGCCACCCTGTCTAAGCACGCCATAGCTGTTGACCGCGTTCCCTTATGCACAATACTACACGTACATCCAGGCAAACTTTATAAACAGCCCAAATTGCCCAACATATACTGCACCTCAGAAGCAAACAACAACAGATACCACTAAATCACACCCTTACAGAAGACTCAAACCCATTCCTTTCACTCCAAATCATACCACATCATCAGCAGCCACACAGACTCTCCTAATCTCCCTGATAAATGCACATTCAGTAAAGAATAAACTTCCCATGCTCCAGGATATCATCACATCTCTTAATATCAACATTTTCTGCATAACTGAAACATGGCTGACAGAATCAGACACAGTACTCATGAACCAGCTAACACCACACGGATATAGTCTTTACAACTGCTCCCGAGCTCATGCCAGAGGAGGGGGAGTAGCCATACTAGCCAAATCCAAACTCACTTCCGGAACTATGCAACAGAAACCACAGAGGAAGCAGACATAATCGCAATCACCAACAAATGACTCACAATATGCCTGGTATATCGATCACCAACGACAAACTCAGACATGTCAGACATTCTCAAGCAAGTGACAGACATCACTAGTACCACAAAAGAACAGATAATCCTCGGTGATTTCAATCTCCCATCTCTACAAGAGAAACAGGCCAATGCTTTCCATGAGGCAATGAAGGCAATGGAACTGACACAAATTATCCATGATCCAACTCATCAGAGGGGTAACACCCTCGACCTCATATTCCTCAACTCATCAAATGCCATTGTAAACAACAATGCAAAGATCACAGCTGTCCCATGGTCTGACCACCATCTTATCACCTTCACCAGTTCATACCAACCTACACCCATCAAGGAAAAAGACCAACTGACAAGAAGATTCAAACCTTTTAACAAGGAAGTACTCCCAAACATGCAACCAGAAACGGATGAGATAGAAGTCCTAATCAGCAATTGGAATGCCGTAATTACATCAGCCTGTCCATTTTTCGTTGTAAATCAGCAGCACAAACAACGACAACCCACATAGGAAACAGAACAAGACCAACAATAACACTTTGGTACACACCCATCTTACGGAAACTGAAGACGCAGCTCAGAAGAACTGAGAGAAAATGGAGAAAGACAAAGAAAAGAAACAGATAGTGTACGATACATGAATGAGCTTGAGAAATACCGCACTGAAACAGTTAATGCTAAGAGAGCATATCACAAGAAGATTAGAATGTCATCAATCAACAAACCATGCAAGCTCTTTGACATTGTCAAGAGGTTAATGAAAACCCCTAACCCTGTGAACCAACTCCCAAACTTGCCACCAC
Organism: Ichthyophis bannanicus; assembly: GCA_033557465.1. Lineage (NCBI taxonomy): Eukaryota > Metazoa > Chordata > Amphibia > Gymnophiona > Ichthyophiidae > Ichthyophis > Ichthyophis bannanicus. Next base: position 1,139,786,273 of record CM066033.1, on the reverse strand, counting down.
AACAACTGGCAGCACATTATAAGCAGCTGCAACAACAGCCCAGCTCACTACCCATAGCAATAAGAATTGGCCATACTGTTACCTCTGGCACAGAATGGGGAACATTTGCAACGATTTCCAAAGAAAGAATCAAAACTACCATAACAGGACCAAACACCACAACCTCCCTGCTCGATCCCTGCCCAGTGGAATGGATAAAAAAAACAAAACAGGAATTAAGCTTTGCACTAGCAAACATAGTAAATGCATCATTCGAACAAGGCAAAATGCCCAACAGCCTAAACACATCCATCATTCAACCATCCCTCAAAAAGCCTGATCTTGACCCCCTGGAACCCACCTCATTCAGGCCAATAGCGAGCCTACCTTTCACTGCAAAGATAATTGAGAAAATAGCTCAACAGCAACTGCAAGATTACCTAGCGACAAACAACACACTTGATCTGCAGCAACATGGATTCCGCCCCTCCCATGGGTTTGAAACCCTCATGATCACTCTTCTAAGCACCCTAATCAAAGGGATACAAGCCAAACAGGCTGGATATGCACTGATTTTTCTGGATATCTCTGCAGCATTCGACACAGTTGCACACAACATCCTCCTAAGTAGATTACAAGAGATTGGCATACAGGACAAAGTGCTGCAATGGTTCCAATTCTACCTAACCAACAGATATCAACTCATCCGAACCAGCATTACATCCTCCTCTCCTTTTCAGCAAACTCAAGGAATACCACAAGGCTCCACGCTCTCAGCCACGCTCTTTAACGTCTACCTTCAACCCCTCTGTGCAATAATACGGTCTCACAATATCAACTTTCACCTGTATGCAGATGACATGATGATGTATGGACCCATCACAACTACCAATCCAACAAACCCAAAACTAATGGACTGCTTCAGTGATGTTTCCAGAAAACAATCTCACCATAAACCTCAAAAAAACAGAAGCATTATTTGTTACGAAGGACCAAACCTTCACCCCCCCTCCCCCCACTGTACCTCACTCTGGGAACAACCCAAATAAAAATTCAATCGCATGTAAAATACCTGGGAATCGTCATTGATCAAACACTTTAAATTAAACAGCAGATTATAAAAACCGTAAGATCATTATTCTTCAAAGCAAAGATGATGCAAAGACTCAGACCACTCATAGACCCATAGGATTTCCGTAGGTCATGCAAGCAATGACACTCCCCCATCTAGATTACTGTAATGCGATATACCAAGGACTCACGGCCACCACCATCAACCCACTACGGACAGTCCTCAACACAACGGCAAGGATCATACAGAGACTAAAGAAACATGATCACATCACCCCAGTCCTAAGAGATCTCCATATCCTCCCACTAGAAGCACAAACACTGGTACTGATAATAAAGCGCTTCACCAACAGCCACCATCTCATTTACAAACCCTGCTTCCCCGAACGAACTCTGGAAGACCAACACGTCAGACCACAAACTATACGCTCATTGTGCCGCATGATAGAGCAAAATTTAATCTCTAAACATGTGACCATGCATTTGATTTATATGCACCCTCACTTTGGAACTCCCTCCCAACCCAAGTCCACAACAACAAGGACCTCTCTGCATTTAGAAAACAGCTAAAAACCCTTCTCTTCCGGGAGCACCTAGGATCAGATCAGAACAGCATCCACTGAGGTTCTCTAAGCGGATTAACATAAGAACATAACATAAGATATGCCATACTGGGTCAGACCAAGGTCCATCAAGCCCAGTATTCTGTTTCCAACAGTGGCCAATCTAGGTCATATGTACCTAGCAGTTTCCCCAAGGGACACAGGTTCCACAATGCTTATATTGGTTCAAGCATTGATATCCTGGGTCCCTTCTTAATAATGGTTTATGGACCTTTCCTCCAGGAACTTGTCCAAACCTTTTTTAAACCCAGCTACACTAACAGCCTTTACTACATCCTCCGGTAACAAATTCCAGAGTTTGATTACACGTTGAGTGAAAAAATATTTTCTTTTATTAGTCTTGAATAGTTTACCCTGTAGCTTCATTGCATGTCCCCTAGTCTTTCTATATTCTGATAAGGTAAACAATCGATCTACGTTTACCCGTTCCACTCCGTTCATTAATTTATAGACTTCTATCATATCTCCCCTCAGCCGTCTCTTTTCCAGGTTAAAGAGCCCTAACCTTTTAAGCCTTTCTTCATAGGAGTATCCTTCCATCCCCTTTACCATTTTGGTGGCTCTTCTCTGAACCTTTTCTAAAATCGCTGTATCCTTTTTAAGATACGGCGACCAGAATTGCACACAATATTCAAAGTGCGGTCTCACCATGGAACGATACAGAGGCATTATAATATCTTTTGTTTTATTTTCCATTCCTTTCCTTATCATACCTAGCATTCTATTTGCTCTCTTGGCCGCCGCTGCACACTGGGCCGAGGGTTTTAACATGGTATCCACAATGACGCCTAAATCTTTTTCCTGGGTGGTGGTTCCTAATGTGGAACCTTGCATCGTATAACCATAGTTTGGGTTGTTCTTCCCTAGGTGCATAACCTTGCACTTGTCCACATTAAATTTAATCTGCCATTTTGATGCCCAGCCTTCCAATTTATCAAGATCCTCCTGCAGTTTTCCACAATCCTCTTGGGTTTTAACAACTTTAAATATTTTTTATTTATTTATTTACATTCTCTTATATACCGTGCTATTCTGCATCAGTGCGGTTTACATTGAACAAACTGAAATTGCATTGAACAGGGCATTATAACTTGGAGATAACTATTTTACAGGGAACATGGGCTATGGAGGGTTAAGTGGCTTGCCCAAGACCACAAGGAGCACCTGTGGGACTAGAAACCCCAGTCCTTCCGGCCCAAGGTTGCTGTCCTCTAGTGGGATTTGAACCCCCGACCTTCCGGCCTGAAGTACCTTGCCCCAACCACTAGGCCACTCCTCCAGAGTTTTGTGTCATCTGCAAATTTGATAACCTCACTCATTATTCCACTTTCCAGGTCATTTATGAATATGTCAAAAAGCAGCAGACCCAGCACAGATCCCTGGGGTACACCACTATTCACCTTTCTCCATTGGGAAAATTGGCCATTTAGCCCTACCTTCTGCTATCTTTTAACCAGTTCCTGATCCACAATAGTACACTGCCTCCTATCCCATGACTCTTTAGTTTTGCCAAAAGTCTCTGATGAGGGACCTTGTCAAAGGCTTTCTGAAAGTCCAGATACACAATATCAACCGACTCACCTTTGTCCACCTTTGTCCACATTAGGATTGAGACTGAAGAGAAGGCCAGAACTGTAAATAAGACTGAGCCATAAATGAGACTAAAGAGAGAGCCAGAAATGTAAATAATGCTGATACCTATGATGTATACCAAATCAAGAATGTAAATATGCTATATCCCCCTGATGATGGTATATACCCTCCCCCCCCCCCCTGTAAATACAAATAGCTCTGTTTAATTGTAAACCGGTGGTTTACAATTAATTGCAAACCCTCTTGTTTATTGTAAACCGCTTTGACCCAGTGAAAAGCGGTATATAAGCACGGCTAAATAAATAAATAAATTCAGAATCCTCAGGTTCAAAGACCAGGAAGCGTTCTCTAAATTTTCGATTTTACTTAGAAATATCAACTTATCTTGAGAGAACGTTGCCTGCTGATCTTGTACCCATTGAACTTTCTGATCAAGCACAGTCAACAGTCCCTGCTGGTCATCAAGTCTCTTCTCCACACTTTCCAAACGAATGGGAAGTGGGGTCAGAGCCTGAAACACCATGGCACACACCCGATGCACCGACTGGAGGGCAGACCAGATTGAATCCAACGTCACGTCTTGTGGCTGCTGAAGAGGAGGGCAATCCAACTGAAAATCAAGGCTGGAATCAGAAGGAACCAAACTCCCCCGATCTGTTGCATCTGCCTGAGGCTCCAGTAGCAGAGCACTTGCCGAAGACGCCAAACCAGCCACCTCCGCCGAGCTCCCAGGGAGAAGATCTCCACCTACTGCCGCTGCACCAGCAACTGCCACACTGTGCGCAGGAGGAGTAGAGGGACCAGCAGGACTCGGTGAAACATTGCTGCCCAGACCGACGCTCTCCTCCGCCGCGGCCACCGTATAGCTCTCCATCGTGCACTGCCCAAAGGTAAACCTCCCTTGTCCTTAGCCTTCTGTTTCAGCATAGGGCTGGAGGAAAGCAAATCCAGGCAAAAAGAAGACAGGGTAAGTGGAGCAGCTTACACAGCGTCCTGTTAAGGCTCCATCTTGGATCCCCCTGCCACTCTTTAAGTATTTAAAGGTCTGAATATATTTCCCCTGTCCCTCCTCTCCTCTAGAGTTTACATATTTAGGTCTTCAAGTCTCTTTTCATAAGTCTCCAAATCATTTTGGTTGCCGCCTTCTGAACAGCTTCCAGTCTTTTTATGTCCTTTGCGAGATATGGTCTCCAAAACTGAACACAGTATTCCAGGTGGCATTACTACCTCTTCCTTTCGGCTGGTAATTACTCACTTTATTCGGTCTCAGAGTGGCTCCAATCACAAAACCTTCGCATTCAACATAAAAAAACAGAGGTGCTCTTCATCTCCAAAGACCCCAACTTCACCCCTCCAGCCCACGTCAGTGTCAAGGAAGCTGACCTACAAGCTAAAGAAACAATAAGATACCTTGGAGTTACATTGGACCAACGTCTGGATATGAAACATCACATAAATAACATAGTCAAAGCTGTATACTTCAAAATACGCTCGCTTAGGCATATGCGCTCCCTGTTGGACCCGGATGACTTCCGAACCATATACCAAGCGCTAATCCTGCCACACTTCGACTTTGCAAATGCCATATTACAAGGTCTCCCTCAATCCACTCTTAGCCCATTACAGATGGCCATGAATGCCGCAGCAAGAGTCCTTTACGGAGCCCCCAGAAGCGACCACGTAACTCCCATTCTTAAACAGCTTCACTGGCTCCCCATCCATGGGAGGATCATCTTTAAAACCCTAGTCCTATCATTCAAGGCAATCAAGGGTATCTCATCCTCCTCACTCACAGATCTGATTCACACTGTACCCCCCAACAGATCCAGAAGAGCAACAGCCGTAAACCTACTGACAACCTCGAAGGCGTCGACAAAGTGCAACATGACAACCTCAAACAGAGCCTTCAGTTTCTATGTCCCCAAATGCTGGAACGCTCTACCCTCCGATATAAGGGCCATTACTGACCTACTCCAGTTCAGGAAGGCACTCAAATACCACCTCTTCCTTCAATACTACCCTACCAGCAATTGAACCAGAGGAAGTGACCCACTCATGAACACACCATGCCGTTCTTTATATTATTAAGACTCTATTCTGTTCTATGTAATTATCTCATGTATATAGTTTACCCCGGTTCTCCAAGTTTGTACTCCTGTTCGATGTAAACCAAACAGCTTGTTGTTATGGTCTTTATGTTATAATGTAAACCGCGCTGATGCCGAATAGTGTGGTATATAAGAACTTGTAATAAATAAAATAAAATAAATAAATAAAAAACCCAGCATCCTTCTGGCTTTTGCTACTGCCTTGTCACACTGTTTCGCCACCTTGAGATCGTCAGAAACAGTCACACCAAGGTCCTTCTTCTGGTCCGTGCACACCAATCTCTCGCCCCCTATCACATACAGTTACTTTGGATTTCTGCTTCCCAAGTGCATGACACTGCACTTCTTCACATTGATCTAATGCTTGGCAGTTAAGATTTATTCTTCCAGCTTTTGTCTTTCCTCATGTTCTCCACTCCCTCCGAGGAGTCTTCTCTGTTGCAGATTTTCTTGTCATCTGCAAAACGACAGACTTTTCCATTCAATCTTTCAGCAATATCACTCACAAATACATTGAACAGTACCAGTCCCAGGACTGAACCCTGGGGCACACTGCTAATCACCTTCTTTTCATCCAAGTGACTTCCGTTGACCATCACCTTCTGTCATCTGTCAGTCAACCAATTTCTGATCCAGTTCACCACCTTGGGACCCATCCCCAAGTTGTTGAGTGTATTGATAAGCCTCCTATGAGGAACAGTATCAAAAGCTTTGCTGAAATCTAGGTAGCTTATATCCATTACATGTCCTTGATCTGGTTCTCTGGTCACCCAGTCAGAGAGCTCAATCAGATTTGTCTGGCAAGATCATCCTTTGGTAAAACCATGACTGCAGTCATCCAACCTTGAACAATGGGTTCAAGACAAACCTATCGATGTTCCCTGTATCAGAGAATCTTTGTGAAACCCATGGCAGACAAGGCAGCTGAAATAGAGACTGAGTTCTTGACAAGGATCAGACTCTTCTAAAAAGACCTTGGTGCAGCCCTGTGAGAAGGCCTCGGAAAAGAAGGAAAAAGGGAGGTTTTGGCAATGCCTCACAGTTCCAAACCTTCTCTGCCCCACAACAAGGCCAACAGCACAAGAGGCAAGGACACGGCCCCTGCAAACAAAAGATCCCCAAGTCCCAGGTGCCGTCCCGAGCTCAGCCTGGGGGGTGCTTTTGACTCTTTGGGCATGACCTCCTCTTCCCCAGGAGGCCCCCAACAGCCCACAGGAGGGCATCTGGCCCTGTTTGCCCACAGGTGGTCCACCATCACCACCAATTCCTGGGTACTGCAAGTGGTCAAGAAGGGCTAACTCCTCCACCTGCAATGGGCACCATCCTCATACTTTTCAGGAGAGCACATAAGACCTCTCCTCCACTAGATTCTGCTCCTCACTGAGCTCGCAGGTCTCCCTCCTCGAGGACAAGGTGGTGGAAGTAGTGCCCAAGCATCTCTGGGACACTGCCTTCTACAGGTATTTCCTCGTTCCCAAGCGAACAGGGAGCCTCAGGTACATCTTGGACCTGTGGAACCTGAACAGATTTCTGGTAAGGGAGAAGTTCAAGATACTCTTCCTTGCAATACTGCTGCCATACCTCTAGCAGGGAGACTGGCTATGCTCCTTAGACCTGAAGGATGCCTATACGCACATCCTGATCCATCCCAACCACTGAAAATACCTCTGCTTCATGATGGGAAGAGGTCACTATCAATACAGAGTGCTGTCCTTCAGACTGGCCTCATCGCCAAGGGTCTACACCATTTGCCTAGTAGTGGTCGCAGCCCGCCTTCGTCTTTCCCCACCTGGACTACTGGCTTATAAAGAGAGGCACAGCTTCAGAGATGCACCACGCAACTGAATGCAACATACATGCCCTGCAGCATCTGGGGTTCGTCATTAACTACCCCAAGTCCCACCTCCCCGCCTTCCCCCCCACCCCCGGCTCAGTGCCTGATGTTCTTAGGGGCTCAGCTAGACACCCTCCAGGTGAAGGCCTTCTTCCCTCAGGAGAGGTCAGAACGCCTCACGGGGCTATTTGCAGAGGTAAGGCACTGCCAGTCACTACCCACCAAGCTTTTTCTCCACCTGCTGGGCCACATGGCCTCTACTATCCACGTGACCCCATACGCCCACCTACACGTGAGGACGGCCCAGTAGTGCATTTGTTTTCAGTGGACACAAGCCAGGGGCAGGCTTCAGGACATGGTGAGAGTGATCTGCCTGCTGGCAGACTCCCTCGACTGGTGGCAGATCCCCTGCCACCTGCCGGCCAGGATGACCTTCCAGGCACCCACCCCCCAGAGGGTCCTCACCACGGACACGTCCTTGCTGGGCTGGGGAGATCATTGCAAGGACCTCAGTACACAAGGCAGCTGGTCCCAGATGGACTCCAACGGGATGCTCTTAAGGCCGGTCTACCTCCTGGGCAAGGACAATGCCCTGATAGACAAGCTGAACAGAGTCCTCCAGCCACATGAGTAGTGCCTTGGTTCCAGGGTGGCCTCCCAGCTATTTTGATTCTGGGGCATCCCTCTAGTGGACCTGTTTGCCAGCCCGGACAACACACAGTTGCCCTGCTTCTGCTCCCGCCAGCCGCACCCGTCCCATGTGACAGCGGATGCGTTCCTCATTCCATGGATGGAAGGCCTCTTTTACGCCTTCCCGCTGACTCCACTGGTCGCCAAAAACACCTTCAAAGTCCTCCAGCATGACAAAGCATGACTGATACTGATAGCCTCATGGTGGCCCAGACAACCTTGGTTTCTGCTGCTTCTCCACCTGTCGGTTCCACCAGGACTGCTTTCACAGGAGAAGGGCTCTCTCCTGCACCCCAACTTGGAGTCCCTGTCACTTTACAGTTTGGCTGCTGAAAGGGTAGCCCTAGCTCCCTTCAACTTCCCATGGAACGTGGAAGAGGTCCTGGCTTCCTACAAAGTCTCCACAAGGAGATTATACACCTTCAAGTGGCGTCGCTTCTCGGTCTGGTGCACTGAGAAGCAGGCAAACCCATTCTTCTGCTCGGTTCAGATGGTACTCCAGTACCTACTCTACCTGTCACCAACTCAGAGTGCACATGTGTACTATCACAGTGCATCACCATTCCAGTCAGGGAAAACCACTCTCAGCTCAGCCCCTTGTATCACGGTTTTTGCAGGGCCTCATGCTATCCAAACAACCCCCCCCCCCCCGTCTGCCCACCAGCAGCAGAATGGGATCTCAGTGTGGTGCTCTCGCAGCTTACTGCTGCTGTTTGAGCCCCTGGCTATCTGCCACTTGCGGTACCTCTCCTGGGAGGTCATCTTTTTCATGGCACTCACATCAGCTCGCAGGGTCAGCGAGCTCCTGGCTCTGATGGCAGAGCCTCCCTACAAAAGGTTCAACAAGAACAGGGTGGTGTTTGCACTCACCCCAAGTTTCTACTGAAGGTGGTGTCTCCATTCCACCTCAATCAGGAGGTGGTACTCTCCACCTTCTTTACGATGCCTTACGCCGGCAAGGCAGAGACCTTCCTCCATACTTTGGATTATAAAAGGGCCCTGTCTTTCTATCTGCAACAGACTCAGGGACACTGCAAAGCACCTCAGCTTTTCATCTCCTATGACTCCAGTTGACTGGGGCTTCCACTGTCAAAGCGAACTCTATCTACTTGGGTGGTGGACTGCATTGCCCTCGCCTATAAGCAGGTTGGGATCTCACTAGACCAGTGGGTCACGGCGCACTGTGTCAGGGCCATGGTTACTTCCGTAGCAAATCTGCATTCCTTTTCTGTGACGGAAATCTGCCGGGCCACCACCTGGTCTTCGGTCCATGCCTTTGAAGTTCACTACTGCTTGGAGAGGGAGTCTCAACAGGATAGCACCTTCTGCCAGGCTGTAGTCAGTAATCTCTTTGAGGTAGAGGCAACTCCTGCCCTCCGACCCTTCTGTGTTGAGGCTACCAGAGTGCTAGTACTCTGCTGGACACCTGGGTCTTGCAAGAGTCTCTCAGTTGGGACTTAACTGTTGCAACTCACAGCTCACTTTTCTGGCCACCGTGGCATTTTGTACAGGTTCTTGATAGCCTGTAGCTGCGGAGTCCCATATGTGAGGATTGACTTGCTGCTTGTTCCCACAGAAAGAATAGTTACTCACCTATAACAGGTGATCTCGGGGGACAGCAGGAATCTGTCCTAACTCTCCCTCCTCCCCTTGGAGTTGCTTCTTTACTGTATTTTAATTTTTGCCATCTTTAGCTACAGTATGCCATTAGACTTAACGCTAAGCAATTGAATTTAAACAGAGTTTGAAGATTTCATCTGTGGGAATCTTATATATTGATGAAAATCACAAAAAAAGCTACATGCCAGAAATGTCATTGATGCTATGAGGCACTATGGTTTGATATTTTTAATATCAGTATATCGAGTGCCATTGAGTTTGAGACATTCTGAGCATATGAACATAGTTCTGGTTTCAAAAAACATTTCCACAGAAGAAACAGTAGCCACGTTGGATAGTTGTTACTATAGAGCAATAAGTATTAAGTTGATATTTGTATATCGTGCTCTGACAAAAAACCAATTAAATTATTGTGTCATTAGACTTAGGCAAGATAGCACCCTTGGACGGGAAAGGGACCACACATGCATGATGCATCTCCCAAAGGTTTTGTTTGAAAGCTGGGGAGATGCTTTTGCGTGGGCTCCGTTGGTGCCAACATCACCCATATATGAAGACTGATTCCTACTGTCCCCAGAGAACGCCTGTTACAGGTGAGTAACTACGGTTTTCCTGCAAATTTGAGTCTATCAAGCAAGATCAGGATAATATCTAATAGTTTGAAAAATTTACAATTACATTTAGAAAATTTAAACAGCCACTCACAATCAGATTCTATCAAAAAAGAAACAATTGCAGTAGCAAATTCTAAACTTTTAGATAATAAAATAGAAGAATCATCCAAAGATAACATATCCAGTTTCCCTCCCCTCTGTTTAGCAGGGAACTTAGAACCTTTCCTAGAATTATTCCATGTGTACAAACAATAAGCCAAAACAACCGAGAATAACACCATCTCAGGCACCTCTAATGTCTCTTTCAAATAATTACAAAAAATATATTTAGAAGTTATTATAGATTGTTGCCTAACTTTCCTAAACTGTCTTTCCTAAACTGTCTTCCTTCTCATGAGGTTCTCTGTATTTTCCAAACGACGAGTCAACACAATCTCAGCTTTAGACATCTGCAAACGGTTATCTTGAACCACAGAAACAGATAAATCAAGTAATATAATTTTCTCTTGCACATGTTCTGCAGTTTTTTCACAGCTTTGGATTCTCTCTTCAAATTTTATTATATTATGCTGCAGTTCAATCTTAGCAAGACCCCATAGATTCCAGATGAGCAAAAGCTTGTAATTTTAAATTCACAGACTCATCTTAGGGTAGAGAAGAAAAACTTTGCTGGAGTGGGAACCTCCAAGTCAAAGATGTTTTATCCTCCTGCTTTAATTGGGAGGTTACAAGTGGCTTCAATAAATGGCTTCAATAAATTACTCCAAAACCAACAACACAGGTGTATCGTCCAAAGATCCTATAATGGTAGCAGGTAATGGTTAAGAAATGTAGTTCTCCTCTAGTGACTACTTTAGCATGTTTTCCTGACTTTGTTATTATTAGAGGTCAGATTTGAATCCCTAGATGTGGGCCGTTTTCCTTTACTTTCTTGTAGTATTGACTATGTTGCTGTACTTAATGTGATTTTTTTTCTTTGCTAATTTCAGCTGATATTGTACATTTTGATAAATAAATAAAATTAAATTAAATTACAAAAAATAAGCGTCTAAAAATAATCAATAAAAAAAGCTTTGGATATAATAATCATAAGGAGAAAAAGGATCTCGGTCACCAAGCTAACCACATTTCATATGTGAGTCTCAAAATTCCTATCATAGATCCAGGAAAACGCTTTTTCATTATTTTTTTATATCGAAAAAGTTTTATTCTAGTATCAATTATTTTTTATCCCTTATTTTGAATTCATAACAAATATTCTATAACAATCTATATCAGAAATTCATATTCCTTAGCGTCCCTCTAGTCCAGTCCCGGAACCATAGAGTTGTGAACCTCCACCAGCAGCTTTGGAGACTGAACATCTTCATCTCTTTGATCATCCAGCTATATGCAGCCCCAAGGACCGCCCACACATCAGTATCTCAGTCTCCAAGCAGCTTGGAAGTCAGAGCCCAGAACTGGGCTCCTTAGGAACAAATAAGCAGAGCTTTGGTGTTTTATTATTTTCTAGATTTAGGTGCTGGGCTGCTGCTGTGGAGGAAATCTTTGACTGTGTCCCTTCTGTCTTTCTCTAATCTGTTTTTTTCTCTCTGTCTCTCTCTGTCAGTCTCCCCATAGGTCAAACAAGCAGGGGAGCTGCACAGGACACAGGTCTCCTTTCTACCGAACCCCCTTGGTGGGTGAGGAGAAGGTTGAAGACAATTACAGGCAGCAATTAAATACAGCAGTAGGCTCTGAGGGTCCCCTGACTGATTTAGGGGTTCCCTGAGCTGCCCTGAGCGGTTATTACTCTGTTATTGACTCTGATAACTGCTACTCAGAGCTTGTGACAGGTACGCTGGACAGCACTCTCAGTGTTTTGACCCCCCCTCCACTCCTGTGTGTGGGTGAGTAGAGTTTGCAGCTTTTTCTTTCTAAAGGCAGTGGTGGAGGCCTTGGGGTGGCCTGGAATCAGCTCTGGGGAGTGTTTTAGACCTTTTGGGTATTTTTTCTGGTCCTTTTTTTGGCGTGATTGGGTCCGGCGGCCATTTTGGATTTTTTCAAAGTTGTTTTTCTTCGTGTTTTTTTAGGGATAGGAGCTTCATTTTTGCATTTCTTGGTCAGATATCAGCTAATTGACTCCAGCTCTATCTAATCCTGCAATTTGGAGCGTTTTTGAGCACTTTTAAAATCGCGATTTTTTTTTTTCTGCTCTGTTTGCTTCAGCAAGGTGTTCCTGCCTTGCTGGCAAAGGGCTGTGTGCATAGCCATGCCTCCTAGTCCTCGGTGTCTGGTCTGTGGCATTCGTAGAAGTAGTAATTTGGAAGCCCGAGTCTGTGCCACTTGTTCTGCTGTGGGTGCTGGCATGGAGGATCCTCTGGAGGGCTCCAGTGCAGATCTCCCACCTGTATCTAAAGAAGGGACATCAGAGCAGGCAGAGACGGTCCTTGGTCCGGGGATTTTCTGCGGTGCCGGAGCGCCTGTTGGCAGGGGCGTCCAGGAGGGATCCCTGGGAGTTCCACCCACCTTTTTCTCTCTCATGCAGGAGGCTCTGACTCTCTTGCAGCCGGCGGGGGGAGGCTCGGTCCTGCCCCGCCATGGGCTAAAGCGTCCACTTTCAGTAGAGGGGGACACTGGTCCACAAAAGAAGAGCCGGCCCCCGAGTGTTGCGGATTCTGCGCCTCCTGGGGACGAGTTCCACGAGGGGCTGGGGGAGGCTCTCGAGCTGGAGTCTGCGGACGAGTTGTTGGACGACGAGCAGAGTAGTAGAATAGTGCGTGTATTTCGTAAAGAGGAACTTCCGGCACTGATTGCCGAAACCCTAAAGGTATTGAACATACCCGTGGAAGATGCCACTGCAGAGGACAAGTTGGAGGATCCCTTGATGCAGGCGGTTCGCACTTCCCACAGAGTCTTTCCTCCATAGGGTTTTTAAAGCTATGATCCAGGAGGAGTGGAACAGTCCAGAGTCCGCTTTGCGCGAGGCTAGACTGTTGCCTAAGTTGTATCCTCTGTCGGAGGCTGATAGAGAGCTCTTTCATTCGCCGAAGGTGGACGCGGCAGTTTCCGCAGTTCCTAAACGGACTACTATCCCGGTGGAAGGTGCTGCGGCGTTGAAGGACCCGCAGGATCGGAAAGTTGATAGCTTGTTGAGACAGGCGTTTGATGTTGCTGCCCTGTCAATGCAGGCGGCGGTGGCCGGGGCCTGGGTGGCGCACGGCTGCCTCCGCTGGTCTCAACAGTTCCAGGGGCCCCAGTCGGCGGAACAAGAGGCCGCAGCGTCCAGATTGGAGTCGGGTACCGCTTTTTTGGCGGATATCCACTATGACCTCATTAGGGGGTTAGCTAACGGCATGGCGTCGGTGGTAGCGGCGCGTCGTTCTTTTTGGTTACGCAATTGGGCGGCTGATGGCTCTTCTAAAGCTCGCCTTAGTAAGCTGCCGTTTAAGGGCAGGCAGTTATTTGGGGAGGACTTGGATAGGTTGGTAAAAAATCTCGGGGATTCTAAGGGGGGTCGGCTTCCGGAGGATAAGCCCAAGTAGGGTAAGCCGACCTTCACCTTCTGGGGGTCTCAGCAGCCCTTTCGGAGGTTTCGTGCCTCCCGCTTTGGTCAGTCCCAGCGTTCCAGATATCTGGGGCGCGGACAGAGTTTCCGCGGATTTCGGGGGGCAGGTAGAGGTTTTGGCTCCTTCCAGGCGCAGGTCCCCAAAAAGTCACAATGAAGCGAGGCCGGCTCCGGTGGAGGTGATTCCCGTAGGGGGCAGACTGCGGGATTTCTACCCTGCCTGGGCCGCTATCACATCCGATCGGTGGGTGTTAGAAGTGATACGAGAGGGATATGCGCTCGAGCTACATCGACCGGTGCTCAATTCCTTCGTTATGTCCCCGTGCAGCGCTCCCTGGAAATGACGAGTCGTATCAGATTCACTTTCCCGGCTGCTTCGGCTCCGGGCGGTCGCCCCCGTGCCGGAGGGGCAGTTAGGGTCCAGTCGATATTCCATCTACTTCGTAGTGCCGAAAAAGGAGGGCACCTTTCGACCAATCCTGGATTTAAAGAGAGTGAATCGGTGCCTCCGGGTGTCGCATTTTCGCATGGAGACGCTGCGCTCGGTCATAGCGGCGGTCCGCGAGGGGGAATTCCTAACGTCCCTAGACCTTACGGAGGCCTATTTGCACATTCCCATTCGCCGGGAACATCAAAGATTTCTGCGGTTTGCACTGTCGATGGGCCATTTTCAGTTTCAAGCCATGCCCTTCGGCCTAGCGACGGCGCCACGGGTCTTCACGAAGATCATGGTGGTGGTTGCGGCGTTCCTGCGGAAGGAGGGTGTCCTCGTGCATCCCTATCTCGACGACTGGTTGATCCGGGCGAAGTATAGGGAGGAGAGTCTCCGGGCGACGGCGCGGGTCGTACAGGTTTTGCAGTCGTTAGGCTGGGTGGTCAATCAGGCGAAGAGCAGCCTTCTTCCCTCGCAGACCTTGGAGTATTTGGGGGCGCGTTTCGAGACCGGCAACGGGAAGGTTTTTCTCCCAGTGCACAGAGCGCAGGCCCTGAGGCGGCTGGTGGAGCAGTTTCTAGCGAGACGGGCGTCCTCGGCTTGGCAATACCTTCAGCTTCTCGGCACGATGGCGTCGACCATCGAGGTAGTTCCGTGGGCAAGGGCGCACATGCGGCCTCTGCAGCGAGCGCTGCTGCATCGATGGTGTCATCAGTCCGACTTGCTAGCTCATCAGTTAGTTTGCCCCTTGGAGGTTCGGCGCAGCCTTCGCTGGTGGTTGCGTCGGCGCTCTCTGGCGAACGGTATGCCCTTGGAGTCTGGCGTCTGCTGATGACGGATGCCAGTTTGAGCGGCTGGGGGGCTCATTGCGAGGGCCAGATTGCTCAGGGCCAGTGGTCCTTGCGGGAGAGCCGGTGGTCCATCAACCGACTGGAAATGAGAGCCGTGTGCTTGGCTCTGACAGCGTTTCAGCCTTAGCTGCAGGGAGCGGCGGTCAGGGTGCTATCCGACAATGCCTCCACGGTAGCCTACATAAATCGCCAGGGAGGCACAGGCAGCGCGGCGTTGGAAGCGGAGGCGGATCTGCTTCTGGATTGGGCAGAGCGGCATCTTCAGTGTCTGTCGGCCCAGCATATCGCGGGGGTTCACAATGTGGATGCGGACTTTCTGAGTCGTCGCAGGGTAGACCCCGGAGAGTGGTCTCTACATCCCGAGGTATTTGCGTTGCTGGTCCGTCGTTGGGGTCTGCCGATAATGGACCTCATGGCGACCTTCGAGTCCGCGCAGGTCGAAAGGTTCTTCAGCAGGCGTCGGGAACGCATGTCGGAAGGCCTCAATGCATTGGCACAAAGGTGGCCAAGGTACGGGCTGCTCTATGTCTTTCCTCCATGGGCTCTGCTGGGTCGCCTAGTACAGCGGATCGAGCGGCATCCGGGTCCCGTGGTTCTGATTGCCCCGGACTGGCCTCGTCGGCCTTGGTATGCGGATCTGGTGCGGTTGAGTGTGGCCGATCCGTGGCTCCTTCCTCCTCGGCTGGATCTCCTTCGGCAGGGGCCGCTGCAGATGCCTCAGGTGGCTCGATTCTCGCTTACGGCATGGCTATTGAGAGGGCGCGAATGAGAGCCAAAGGTTATTCTCCGGAGGTCATTGCTACCTTGTTGCGGGCGCGGCGTCGGTCTACGTCGCTAGCGTATGTCCGGGTCTGGCGTATTTTTGAGAGCTGGTGTGCGGCTCGCGAGTTGCGGCCTTTGCGGACCTCCGTTCCTCAGATCCTCTCCTTCTTGCAAGCAGGGGTGGACAAGGGCCTGGCGGCCAGTTCGTTGAGGGTACAACTTGCAGCTCTTGCGTGTTTTCGAGGCAAGGTTCAGGGCCAGTTATTGGGGTCCCATGCGGACGTGAAGCGCTTCTTGCGAGCGGTGTTGCTTATGCGTCCTCCGTGCAGGGCTTTAGTGCCCTCGTGGGACTTGAATTTGGTGTTGAGGTCTCTGGTGGCTTCGCCGTTTGAACCCTTGGCGCAAGCTTCGTTGAAGGACTTGACATTGAAAACGGTGTTTCTGGTAGCGATCTCGTCAGCTCGCAGGATCTCGGAGTTGCAGGCTCTTTCGTGTAGGGAACCCTATCTGTCTTTCTCTGCCGACAAGGTGGTATTGCGACCGGTTCCCGCGTTTTTGCCTAAGGTAGTTTCGGCGTTTCACATGAATCAGGTGGTGTCTCTCCCGGTGTTTGCCAAGGAACGGGGAAAGCACGCGGATAACTCCTTGCACGCGTTGGATGTCCGTCGAGCTCTTCGTCGGTATTTGAGGGAAACGGCGGCCTTCCGTAAGTCTGATTGCCTATTTGTCGCCTTTGGCGGTCCGCGCAAGGGGGAAGCGGCGTCTAAGTCTTCCATTTCCCGCTGGTTGAAAGAGGCGATTTCGTCGGCATACCTTTTACACGGCAGGATGGTTCCTGCCGGGCTTCGGGCTCACTCGACTAGGGCGCAGGCGGCGTCTTGGGCAGAAGTTAGCTTGGTACCGGCGGTGGATATTTGTCTGGCGGCGACGTGGTCGTCCTTGCACACCTTTGCTAAGCGCTATCGTCTGGATGTGCAGGCGGCGTCGGATGCGCGGTTTGGGTCTCGGGTGCTTCAGGCTGGACTAGCGAGGCCCTCCCATTGAGATTTACTGCTCTGTTACATCCTCTATGGTTCCGGGACTGGACTAGAGGGACGCTAAGGAAGAGTAAATTAGACTTACCTGCTAATTGTTGTTCCTTGCGGAACTCTAGTCCAGTCCCGGATCCCTCCCTGTCTATCTGTTTTCGCTGCCAGCCAAGAAGGTACATTCATTATAGGAGTCTGCCAGGGTTTTTGTTCTCTATGCTTTCGGTCAGAGCTCCTCTGCTTGCAGCACGCCTTAGTTTCCTTTCGGGGTCAAATCTAGGGGGTGAGCGGTGGTGCCTCTTGTTGCATGCGTTTTGCACAAGGGTTGCCACGGCCGTTCTGGTCCGCCTTCCCGTAGGCGGGAGGTTGTTCATACACAATTGGGAAAAAAAAATAATAATAATAATTTTTGCTCGTAGTGGGAACTTTAGGGTCAGGATCCTTTTTTCCACTGTGTTGTTATATCTACTTATTTGTTGCTCTGCTTAGTATGCTTTGTCAATAGGTACTGATGTGTGGGCGGTCCTTGGGGCTGCATATAGCTGGATGATCAAAGAGATGAAGATGTTCAGTCTCCAAAGCTGCTGGTGGAGGTTCACAACTCTATGGTTCTGGGACTGGACTAGAGTTCCGCAAGGAACAACAATTAGCAGGTAAGTCTAATTTACTCTTATTTTTTACTTGAGGTCAAAAACAGTTCATGTTCAGAATTCATAAAAATCATATCAGAAATTCATGAAAAGTTCATCTATCTTTTTTTGTTGAAAGTGCTTTTGTACTGTTAGTACTGTCCATAAATACAGTCGAGTTCAAAAACCCTTTCAATATCATCCTGCAAGACTAGTCCAAACAAGTGTGTTGTGTACCCCTACCAGCAGGTTGGTGGAAACAAAGATCCAATGAAAAGCCCAGGTTTCAATGACATCACTCTCATGGCTCTGTTTGCCTCAGCCACTAGAGGTCCCTCAGTATTTCTTTGTCCAGCAGACGGTGGATGGATTTTCTCCTCTGTAGAAAATCTGAGGATTGAGAGGAAAAGAGATTGATTATGAACGACCGTCTTGAGCCCTAAAAAGGTGACACTCACTTGCACGCGACGTGGGAGGCTCCACTAGACACTGGTCTTTTTGGTAACCATAAAAAGAAGCAAAATTGGTTCAGCTCTATGTCCTTATGATAAGGGCCTGTTGAGGAGCCATAATTTGGAAGGATCTTGAAGAGCACAGCAGCCTCACATAACCTCAGCGCCCCCTCCCTCCTCCTTCATTCTCCCCTGCTCTCTCCTGAAGATTGCAGAAGGCTCTCGAAGGGATCTGCCTGCCAGCCACCTTCACGTAGTTCTGTAAAACTAAAACCAGCCAATGAAGCAGTTTCAGGGGAGTAGAGTTAAGTCTGGATTCTATGCCTGGGGCTCCTTGGGGATGAGTACCAAGGCTTGACCTAGTCATTGCCCTTATTGGGGGCTCGGGGTTCAGTCTCTGAAGGACACAATTCAGGGTGGACTACTAGCAGCCATTGGTGTTGTGTGGGGGTTTCTCACTATTCTCTGCACGCTTTAATAATATTTTTGCCTATTGCGTGCCTGGGGGTCATGCGGTCCTAACGTATTCTGCCCAAGCGGCTCCAATGCACGCTCCTTCCCTAGTGTTTTTAATGCACCTAAAATGAAAGTGCAGTTAATAAACACTTGCAGGCCAACACAGCCCTAGCTTTGTCTTCTTCCAGGAAACATTGTTTGACCTCTAGCAAATAAGGAGCCCCTTCCTTGGATTCTGGACTCTGCCCTTCCTGCATGGCAGCTTCTGAGTCTCTCCTGGAGGACATGCTTTCCCCCCTCTCAGCTGGGTGATGCAGTTAATCCACCCTTACCTGCCTTGGGGCAGGAGGTACAGGATGGTGCTAAGGATAAGGATGTTCAGCCGGCCAGAGGCTCTGGTGACCGTGCTGTGAACCGTTCTTCATCTTTTAGGGGGTCTGTGGTAGCTATGCCCCTGGTGTTGGGGAGCTTCATCCAAGAAGAGAGCTTCTGGACTCTGAATTGTCATCCCTGGAATTCTTTTCTTCTTTGCAACAGGCCTGGTCCTTCTGGTGTGTAAATTCAAACCCTGCGGCCTCTGGATGCCCCTGAAAACAGTTTTTTGCCAGGCAGGCGTAAAGTAGAAGCCCTGTGCACTTACCTTTTGGCTAAATGTCCCCACTGAGGACGTTTCCTGGAAATGGAGAACAGCTGGGAACCATATGAGATGTTGACTATTCCTCGGATGTGGATGGAAGTGCTCTCGCCTTCAGAAGATTATGCAGAGGCCAGCGTGATCCACCTATCCTGGAAGGAGGAGTTGGTGGCGTTGATTACCAGGGTCTCAGCTGCCTTTGAACTTCATGGATGTTTCCGGCATGGAACAGGAGCCGAAGGTACACCCTCTCTAAGACGTGTGGAACTCCACTACTGTCTTCCCATTCAAGGATATGATCCGATCGAAGTGGGACCCCCCTGACTCGTTACCTAAAGGGTTAAGGATGTATATGAAGATCTCTGCTCTCCTGAAAGAGGAGCGCATCCAGTGGTTTGACGTTCCTTGGGTGGATGCGCAGGTTACAGCAATTACCAGATAAACCTTCATTGTTGTGGAAGACTGATCAGCCTTAATGAATTTTCTGGACCACAAGGTGGATTCCTTGCCGAGAAGCCAGTTCTCCGTGGCGTTGACTTCTACAGCTGGCAGTACGCACCAGCCTGATGTCTCGAGCCCTGCTCCAGTGGATTAACTCTCTTCTATCTGATGATACTCCTTTTTTTGGAGTCTGCTGTGGCCTTCCTTTCTGATGGCATGTATGACCTGGTGCGTTTAGCGGCCAGGGATGGTGCCCTCATGATGGTGTCACAGCAGTGGATTTGGCTCAGACACTGGGTAGCAGACACAGCCTCTAAAACCCAGTTGGGCCAACTGGCCTTTTAGGGAAAGCTTCTGTTTGGAATTGATTCAGAGAAAGTGGTAAAGGACCTAGGCGAGACAAAATCTTACTGCCTCCTGGAAGGCAGGTCCATGGGGCTTGTGAAGCGGGCTGGTGCTCCTTCTTTATCAGCCTCCGCCTGTCCTCCAAGGGCGCACTGGCTGGATTCCCATGGGTCTTGGGTCTATCGTCATTACCAACCAGAGCAGCTTTCTTCTCCTCTGCTTTCAGCTTCGGGCTTGTTTCCAGTTCTTTCGTGGAGTGCGTGGACTCAGGGATTCAGTCCTTTCCTGAGGTGGGCCTTCCTGGGCTGCACAGTGAAAGTTTGGGGGCCGATTCCCTTGTCCCTCCAGTGGGTTGCAGGCTTTGTCTCTTCTTTCAAGAATGGGCCTGGGTCACCAAGGATCTCTGGGTGCTGGCACCATTCAGTTTGGCTATTTATTTAGTCTTCTATACCAGTTTCTGGTGATTAATGTGGTTTACAGAGAACAGAACAGAGCATTACATGGAACAGTTTAACATTATAATGTATGAAAACTAGGGATAAACTAGAACAGTGATAATTATATACAATATAATAAGGTTGTTTGTAGCCGACTAGGGTTTATCTTTAGTTAGGGATAGGAGGATGGAGTTATCTTACTTAGGGATAGGGAGGGTGAGGCGAGAAGGGGTAGGGGTTAGGGTTGAAATGTTGAGGGCCAAATCATATAATTCTGTCAAAGTGTTCCATGAACAGATGGGTCTTTAACAGCTTCCTGATTGTTGCTAGGTCATGAGTATCTTTGATGTGGTATGGTAGGGCATGCCAGAGGCGGGGGGGGGGGGGGGGCCATGTAAGGAAAATGCCCTAGCGCAGGTTGTTTGATTACTCTTGGTCAGTGTTGGAGGCAGGACTAGAAGGTTTGATGCATTACTACTTTGCCTGTTTTCTGGGGTCTTTGTTATGATGGATTGTAGATATAAAGAGGATGATTGATGAAGTATTTTGAACGTTGTCATCAATATTTTATACTTAATTCGACTTAGGAGAGATAGTCAATGTAGCTCTTTCAGAGTGAGTGTGATGTGACTGTGCCAAGGTAAGCACATCAGGATTCATGTAGCCGCATGCTGGGCGAGCTGTAGTGGCTGTAAGGAGTTATTTGAAATACCTTCTAGGATGGCTTACAAAAATTGAAGTGTGGTAGTACCATTGCTTGGAAGACCATTCGAAAATCATGTGGTTCAAGAAGGGACGGTAAGTGGCGGAGTGATCTTAACTTTTGTTGTAAATGCACTGAGATACTTTGTTTATATGTGGTTGAAATGTCAGATGTTGGTCAATGGTGACGCCAAGGTATTTCACTTCTGCTTTATGCAAAGAACAGATTCTTGAGCCTCCATCATTTCCTTTGACAAGTTGCTATGCCTGAAGGCGGTGGTGCCCATCCCCACGGATGAGTGCGGCAAGAGCCGATACTCCATCTATTTTGTGGTGCCAAAGGAGGACTGTTCCTTCAGGCTCATTCTGGTCAACGAGCATTTGCACATCCTGCGCTTCTGGATGGAAACTGCACTCCGTGATTCAAGCAGTGCGCTGAGAGGAATTCTTGGCATCTCTGGATCTGGCCGAGACGTATTTTCATATCCCAATCCGGGCAGATCAGCAGAAGTGTTTGCGTCTTGCCATACTTAGCTCTCAATATCAGTTTGCTGCCCTCCCTTTTGGGCTATCCACCATCCCAAGGAAGTTCTCCAAAGTCATGGTGGTGATGGCTGTGACGCCAAGGAATCTGTCTCCATCCTTATCTAGACGGCTGGCCCATTCCCTCTCAGAAGCATCTCAGGTGATATCCCAAGTGATGTGCTTTCTGGAATGCCTCGGCTGGGTGATCAATGAGGAAAAGAGCCAGTTTTTGCCTTCCCAGTCCTTAGAGGTTTCTGGGAGCATGTTTTGACTCTCGAGAGGGCAGAGTTTTCCTGCCAGGAGTGAAAGTCAAAAGATTGTTGGATTGCCTGGAGCTGTTCTGCTTGAAGTAGGCTGCAGAGTCTAGTATTATCTTCAGCTCCTTGGATTGATGACAGCGACCATAGCGATGGTACCATGGGCACGTGCTCACATGTGACTGCTCCAGTGGTCCTGGTTGACGCACTTATTCCCAAGGTCTCAGGAGTTTGAGCGCAGGGTTCCGCTTCCATTGATGGTGGCCAGCCTTCAGTGGTGGAAGAAGCCCTGTCATCTGAGGAAGGGCACACTGCTGGACAATTGCTCCTGGATCCTGCTGATAATGAAGCCAGTCTTTCGAGCTGGGGAACCCATTGCCAAGACTGTACAGCCCAAGACCATTGGTACTGCAGTGAAGCAGTGTGGTCCATCAAGTTAACTCTTCGGCATATCTGGCCCCTGGTCATGGGCCAAGAGATTCAAGTGTTTTTAGATAATCCCATGGCAGTGGCTTATGTCAGTTGCCAAGATGGCACAAGGTGTGCCAGAGTGGTGCTGGAGATGGATCTCCTGTTTGCCTGGGCAGAGAAGAATCTCCTAGCCTTTTCGGCCCAGCACATTGAGGGGTTGGACAGTGTGGAAGCGGACTTCCTCAGCCAACACTGTCTGAATCCTGGAGAGTGGGAGTTGAGTCAGAAGGCATTTCAGTGGATTCTGTGCCATTGGGGTCACCTTGAGATGGATCTGATGGCAATCCACTTTAATGTGAAAGTTTACTGCTTCTTCAGTCACCACACGGAGACGGGGTCCTAGGGCGTCAACATCCTGACCCAGCGTTGGGCAAGTCAGCAGCTGCTGTATGTGTTTCCTCTATGGCCCCTGATGCGGCATGTGATTCGGCGTATAGAGTGCCACCCGGGCAAGATTGTTCTGGTAGGCCAGATTGACCATGGACAGCATGGTTCAGAGACCTGATGCGGTTTCTGCACGTGCCTCCTCTTCGGCTGCCTGTTTCGGAGGCTATTGCAGTAGGGACCAATCATCCTGGAGGACCCGGTTCCTTCTCGCCTATGGCATGATTCTTGAAAGGAGACTGCTAGTGTGTAAGGGCTAGTCTCCAGCAGTGATCTGTATTTTGCTTGTTGCCCAGAAAATGTCTACTACCATGCTAGCATATGTACGGATATGGTGCCTTTTCGAATGCTAGTATGGTGCACAGCAGTTGGTTCCTGAGGCGGCCTAGTGTCCTTCCTGTTGGCCTTTCAGCAGGATGGCCTAGAGAAGGGCTTCTCACAGCTAACTGAAAGTTCATGTGGCAGCTGTTCCCGTTTCCATGGTCTGGTGGCAAACAAATCTTTCTCCTTGCACCTGGACTTCTCTCATTTTCTCCAGGGGGTTCAGCATCTGCGCATCCCTTTCGGCTTGTGATCCCTTCCTGGGATCTATGTCTCATGCTCAGGGTCCTGATGGCGGCCCCCTTTGAGCCGTTGAAGCATGCTACTTAAAAGGATTGGCGCTCAAGACTGTCGTCTTGTCACGATTTATTCTGCAAGGCAGATTTCCGAGTCACAGGCTCTGTCTTGCCAAGATCCTTATCTGTCTTTTTTAAAGGAGGCCATTTCCATTCAACCTGTGACTTATTTCTTACCTAAGATGCTGTTTCCCTTCATGTGAACCAGATGGTTTGCCTGCCCTCCTTCTCTAAGGAGCAGTGTCCAGGAAAGGATAAGGATCTTCACCTTGTGGATGTCCAGAGGGTGCTTCTCTGGTTCTTGGAGATTATGAATTCCTTTTGTAAGTCAGATCATCTTTTTGTGCTGTTTGCTGGCCTGCGCAAGGGTCAAATGGCGGCCAGGTAAACTTTGGGCACTGGATTAAGGAGGCTCTTGCCTTGGCATATCTGTTGTGGAGGGTTTGCGTGTCCATTCTACCCAAGCACAAGCATCCTCGTGGGTGGAGCAGGGTTAGGTAGCTCCTGCAGATATTTGTCGGGCAGCAACGTGGGCATCACTTTACACTTGTCTGTTATGATTTTATACTTGACTCTGCAAGTTCATCTTCTACGGACAGCCTTCTGTTTCTGCTTTCCTGTACATACAGTACTTCTTGACTGTTAATTTCTACTACTACTACTAAGCATTTGTATAGCGCTACAAGACGTATGCAGCGCTCCACAGACACATGTAAAAGATGGTCCCTGCTCATCAGAGCTTAATACTCCTTGTTGTCCATGATTGAGGTTGTGTGAGGCTTGCCATGCTTTCTCCCATATGCTTTGGGACAAATACTGAGGGACCTCTGGTGGCTGAGGCGAATAGAGGCATGACAGTGATATAATTGAAACCTGGGCTTTTCATTGTCTTTGTCTCCACCAATCTACTGTTAGGGGAACACAACCCACTTGTCTGGACTGATCTAGTGGGACTCAAGGAAAGGACAGTAACTGGTAAGTAAAATGTTACCTTCAGTGGGAAAGAATAGCACTTATGTGGTAAATCATGATCAAGGAGACGCTGACTTCTACTCCTGCAGCATCCTTTTCATGTTAGCAGATGTTACCCAGTTGCTCAGAGCCATTGGCCTTCTCTGCAGAAATGACTGCCTTCACTGTGTGTTTAGGATGTCATTTTTCCATGTTTTGTCACCAGCCCATGAATATTTCCTGGGCATTATTGTCCTATTTGCACAGCCCAATATCTCCCTATTGCTAAGCATCAGTGAGAGTGACATAAGCCTCATTCTGTTCCTTCCTACTATTAACTGGAAGTACCTCCAGAGGAAGAATAGGATAAATGCTACTTCAATATTTGAGAGCAATATCCCTAATAAAAGTATGTGTAAATTGGTATGAGAAGTGGACAGCATGCACTTTTTGGAGGAGGAGGAGGAGAAAATGTTCAGGCATTTCAAGGCTTTAATGCCCAACTTTAATGAGGTAACACCACTGGAGTCTGACAAAGATCTAGGGATGAGAGCAAGATAGAATGTGTGCCATTGGACCTGGGACATGTACCTCAAACAGAGATTGCTGACCACTGGATCATCATTATGTACATACATTTCTATAGTGCTGGTGTAGGCCTCTAGCATTTCTGTCTTTTATTTTTTCAATTAGGAGTAAACATCAAGAATACAATAGTGGCCACTCCAAGCAAGGATTTTACCGCTGCTGACCCTTGGCCGAATTCCAGCTTGCCTATGAAAACTTTAGGTGTGATCAGTGGTGTCAGCAAAAGGCATTCAGGTGAGAAAAACCAAAGTTGACATATGCTAGTATTTGTATTCTTGAAGATGACTAGAAGCATTTATAAGTAGAATTCTCAGGAATGAGACCAAGAAAGGCTCTAGAGCAGTGCTTTTTAAACTTTTAGCTGGTATGACCCTCATTTTAACAAATGAAAATTCACGTGACCCTAGATGATATAAAAATAGCAGGTCTCCAGCTTCCTTCCCTTCCCTCCACTCATCTAAAGCAGGAAGGTAGCAGTAACACTAGTAGAAACAGCAGTAGCCAGTAAAAGGTTCCTTGTGTCAGTGTATGTTTACAGACCCCAGTACTGAGCTTGGATTTCCAGTCTAACAGGAAGCTTACCCAGGAGGGGATGAACAAATGAATGTCACTGATTCACAGGCCACATGCTGACTGGTGACTCCCACTTCTTGGCATACATCACAGTGAAAGTCCAGAGAGAAGGGGAAAATGGCCTTCTTTCTGTGACCCCATCCACTGATGATGTGACCCCATTTGGGGTCCCCACCCCAATTTGTGAACCACTGCTCTAGAGAGTCCTTCCCTTCCCATTTCAGTACGTGTTCCACCTGCACACACTGCACAGAAATATCTGTTGATCTCTTTAATATTAATTTAGTTATCTTGCTTCAGCAGTGTTTGCAAGCAGTTGAAAGTAGTTTTTGGCCCTTTATTGCCATGTGTTGCAAGTAAGATGGACTCTGGTAGCTTTCATTGAATTAACAAAAAGAAATGGTAAAGAAATACTGTACATATAATTTATGGGGCCTTATAAGTCCTCTCTTCAAATGGTTTTGCTTTTGATTAACATTAGTCACCCAATTTAGCCCTTTTGAAAGCTGACTAGAGTTAAGCACTGACATTTAGAATCGTAGGATATTCAAAGCCATTTAGGTTGTTCACAAACCTGCAAGCTGCCTAAATGCTGCTCAGCGGGATGTTCAGTGACACTAACGCTGTTAGTGCTGCAGAATATCCATGGTTTCAGCCTCTAAGCACCCCGACACTAGCTAGCTAGCATCAGGGCATTCCGGAGGCGTGAGCAGAGACAGCACCCGGGGATAACAGCTAGCAGTGATATGAAGCCACTAACTGGTTATCCTACAGTGGCCAAAGCTAGGCACTTGAAAGGCTCACCTAACTTTAGCCACTTTAGTTAACCAATCAATGGCTGAATATCACCACTAGCAGGTTCGTTAATGTGCTGTCCAGCCAAACTGGGTATTTAGTGCCGGTGCACAGATTTGGCCCTGGCATTGAATTTCAGGGTTCAGTGGCGATAGATAGCCACTTTATCAGTGCTAGATGCAGCTGCTGAATAGCCCCCCTCCCCCCAGCCATAATTTCAGCCTTAAATTGAGGCCTAAAAAGTGAATAGCTGCAGGAATGGACTTGAAGGGGAGGTTAAATGCTGGCATTGATGTCCTGCAGTATATTTACATAGAAAATTGTGGGCCTGATATTCAAAGGTATTTACACGGTTGCAGACATGCAGCAGAAGTAAGGCTGGCCTTATTTTTGCCACAGAAGCTCAATATCACCACTGCCTGGTTAGCCTCCGTGTTCAGTGGCTGACCTGGATATTCAATGCTGGTGGCCGGATATGGTTCAGTACTAGTTAATTTACTTAATCTTTATGGGGGCGGGGGGTATCATGATCAATTCTGAGAAGGGAGGAAGGGGATAGAGAATAAGGGAAATGAGTGGAATTCAGAGGGGTGAAATGAATAAGGGATCTCAGACAAAAGGGTAGAGGGATAGGGGAAGGAGGAGGATGGAGACTTAGAAGGGAGAGGCAGATGGGGTAAGGGGGATCTAGGATCTGGAGAGGTAGGGTCAATTCACTCATTACTCTTGTTTTGATAGCAATTCCTTTTGATATTCATATGTCACGTCCCTTTCAAATCCCTCATTCCTTATCGTTCCTCCAGTCCAGTACGTGTAGGTTATCGGCCTTCACCAGCAGCTGGGAACTGAGCATGTCAGATTTCTGATATCATAGTGCAAGAGCTCTCTCCATAGTCTCTAGAAATCAATAGCGCATTTCCCAGCAGCTGGGGAGAGCTTCCCTTCTGGCAGAACTCCACTGGAAGATTTTTTTCTGGGGCCTATTTAAAAAAAAAGAAGAAAAAAAACCTGGAATACTAAGGAGGACAGAGAAAAGTTTTTTTTAAAGGTTGAGCAGAATTCAAGAGCTGGTAGGCTGGGTAAGAGCCGTGTTGGAGCTATTTACTAGTGAGGGCTAGCAGGTCCCTTCCCCCTCCAGCTGGACTGTCCAACACTCCTCTGGGGAGGCTCTGCTGGCTTTCCCTATTTCCTTCCTTTATTTCACTGGTCTGGTTGTTTTCGGTACTGTGCCTTTAAAAACAAAGTGAAACTATTCTAAAAGCCCAATGTTACCTTAGTGAAAGTAGTAGTTCTGAGCTGTTGTGCAGTTTGTCTTCTATTGAATAGCTTCGGGGGAGGTGAGTACTCCATTTCTTTTTCCTTATATGTTACAAGCTCCCTCCTGCTGTGCTGTGTGAGAAGGGAGCCAGGATTTGATTTTGGAAGGGCTTAGCAGGCATTGTGATAGGCAGGAAAAAGTTTGCAGCACTAGTTAAAAATGTCGGGGAACATGACTTTTGGGTCGGAGGTTTCAAGACAGGACTCCTCTCATTCTGGAGCTTCTGTGTTTTTTGATGGGAACAGCAGCCATTTCCCCTCCAGTGGCCATTTTACCTCAGGAAACAGAAACGGCAAAAAAAAAAAAAGCGAAAACATCAGATGGGGGTTGTGTAGTGTATCCCTGTGCAGCTGAATGGGATTGAAAGGCTAATAAAGAAAGGGTGTTTTGGCTATGGCTGACAGCAAGCACCTGGGTGCAAACCTGGTGGTACCAAGCCCCTCCTCGCACCGCCCCTTTTCACCTCCTGAGTCGCAGTATTTCTTTTTGGGGGCAAGTCTTATGAATATGGCTTATCTAGAGGCGGCTTACAGCTAAAGATAAGTTCTCTCCATGTCTTATACCTGCTTTATGGGAAAATGGCACGCAGGAAGAACACAAAAAAAATGTTAAAAGAAATGATGTCATGTATAGGGGAATTCTGCCAGTGTCCCCCTGAGTGGGGAGATGGCTGGTTTTAGGCACTGCTTCTTCCTGTTGGAGTTGGGATGAACAAAGTCGGCCGCCTCAGAAGGATTCCGTTTCGGGAGGGGGAGGCAGCAGCGGCAGTATTTCCCAAAGTGGCAGCAAAAAGCTGCCTCTTTTGGAAATATTGATGTTGCCTGTCTCCCCCCCCCCCCAACGGAATCGGCGACAGCTGGGGGGGTGATGTGGCCACCCATGTGTGCCACTGCCACCTTATGTGGCCTTTTAGCTCACCTAGTGAACAGGCCGGCCCTGTATATGTGCTGTGGGCCGCCCCAGGCCCCTGGGACTGTTTGGGCCTCTGATCTGTTAACAGTGGACTGGGACCTGTGGACACCAGGGGAGGCTTGTTCTCTGTGGACTTGGCTGTTCTCCTGGGGGCGGCTTGCTCCCCTTTGTGGTCACTGTGCATAAGGGTTCCCTTCCTGTGCGCAGGCCCTCCCGGCTTGGGGAGGCCATGCTAGACTCCCTGTTGGACTGTAATTATGCATGTTGGATGGCCGCATTGAGGCAGGGAGGGAAAGTGCAGTGGTGTTTGTGAATGGGATGGTTGGTGATGGGAGTTAGCCATGGTAGTGGAGAGGAATGTGATTAGGGGTCCTGTATGGTGGAGCGGAGTGATTTGGTTGTTTGGCTGTGTTGGGAGGTTGGAGAATGTGTGGGAAGTGGAGAGGGGGTTGAATGCATGGGCAACGCATCTCAAAGTGTGATCAGAAGTCAATGGGGCACTGGGGTGGGGAGTGGAGGGATAGGACGGTGTATGGCGGGTGGGATGGGGCTGTGGGGGTGGACGGACAGGATGGGGGTTAGATGATAGTTCTAGTAGAGGTGAGGAGCCTCCATACATCACCACTCTCTAAGCTCCTGCTGAAGTGCTGCTGTAGAGTGCTGTTGGATGGGGGGATTGGAGGGTGGTGGAGAGTGGGTGGGTGGGTGGGAGGGAGAGAGGGTGGTGGAGAGTGGGTGGGGGGAGAGAGGGTGATGTCTTGCTAGGTTCATAGGAGTGATTGATAGGGGAGGTTGGGAGGGGGAGGGTGGGATGTTATGTGCAAATGGATGCAGGTAGTTCTTGGGGACTGGGTGTGCTTGATTGTGAATGGACAATGGTTGCAGGATCCCTAGTCTAGGGGGGATCTTGCACTGGAATGAGGCTCTGTTGTTTTGATAATTTTGCTGTATTAGCATCTGATTAGGGTGATCCCTGTATTAGGTGCTTGACTTGGAATGTATGGAATGGGGTTCCTTCTCATGAGATATAAGGTGCTGAAGCAATTAAGGGACTTGAGGGAGGATGTGGCTATGCTACAGGAGATGTACATGGTCCCTCGGGAACGTGCCAAGCTGCAACAGTGCTGGGTGGGCTAGTCATACGGGACCTTGGCCAGCTCCAGAAGTGCGAGGGTGGCCATCCTCTTCCATGAGGGACTCTATTTTGTGCTGGAGCGACAACTGGTGAACCCATGCGGTCACTACTTGATTTTGGGGTGGATGGTTGCCGGCTCTCAGTATATGTTTTGTAATCTCTATGGATTGAAATACCATGTAAAAAGGGGAAAGCGATGGCAATGGGTGTGTACCATTGACCGCCTTGCCAGAATGAACAAATGGATGATGAAATGCTCAAAGAAATTAGGGAAGCTAACAAAAGTTACAACACAGTAATAATAATGGGTGATTTCAATTACCCTGGTATTGACTGGGTCAGTGTCACGGCAGGACATGCTAGGGAGGTAAAGGGCAGCATTTTCAAAGGCATTTACACGGGTAACTGCCCTAGTTGCCCGTGCAAATGCCTTATCTGGGATTTTCCAAAGGCACCTACATGGGTAGTGCCTTTGGAAAATACCAGATAAGTCCCTAACGTGCCCAGATGTTATGCTGTTAGCATCGGGACATGTTGGAGGCATTCCAGGGCGGAGTGGGTGGAGGAAAGGGCTATACAGGTAGCAGCAATTTTTTATGCTACCCGCTTAGCCCTCTGCGCCTTAAAGATAGGTGAGGTTTTTCCTCGCCTATCTTTAAGGCGCAGGGGCTAAGCGGGTAACATCGAAAATCGCTGCTACCTGTTTAGCCTCAGCGGCTCTGGATGCATCCAGCCAAACCTGGATTTTCATTTCCGTCACCGCGGAAGTGAAAATCCGGGTTAAGGGGGTCGACAGGCAGGCTATGCACAGAAGCAGTGCATAGCCTGCCTAGATGAAAATCAGGCCCAAAGTTTCTAAATGAAATGAATGACTGTTTCTTAGAGCAGCTGGTTCATGAACTGACAAGAGGGGAATCCATTTTGGATCCTTAGTGGTACAAAAGATCTGGTGCAAGAAAAAAGGGTGTTAGATGATTGTGTTTGATTTCATAAATGGAGGAAGGATGGCAAGGAAATCCACAGTACTGCCTTTTAACTTTCAAAAGGGAGACTATGATAAAATGAGGAAAACAGTTAAGAAAAAACTAAAAGGAGCAGTTGCAAAGATTAAAGATTTACATCAAGCATGGATGTTATTTAAAAATACAATCTTGGAAGCCCAGACCAGATGTATTCCATGCTTTAAGAAAGGTGGAAGGAAGTCCAGAAAACTGACAGCATGGTTTAAAGGTTAGGTCAGAGAGGCTGTTGTAGCCAAAAAAGCATCTTTCAGGAAATGGAAAAAGGAGCTAAATGACAAAAACTGGAAACAACATAAGCACTGGCAAGTTAGAAGTCAGGCATTGATAAGACAGGCAAAGAGAGAATTTGAGAAGTTTACTGTGGAAGCAAAAATGCATAACAAAGACTTTCAAGTACATTCGTAACAAAAAACCTGTGAGCGAGTCAGTTGAACCATTAGTTGATTGAGGGGTAAAAGGGGCACTAAGAGGGGACAAGGCCATAGCGGAGAGTCTGAATGAATTCTTTGCTTCAGTCTTTACTGAAGAAGATGTCGGGAAGTTACCCATGACTGAAATGGTATTTAAAGGTGATACATCGGAAGAATTAAAAGAAATAATGATAAACCAGGAAGATATATTACAGCTATTTGATAAACTAAACCGTAGCAAATCACCTCAACCTGATGGTACACACCCTAGAGTGTTGAAAGAACTGAATTATGAGATTTCAGACTTAATAATCTGTGAACTATCATTAAAATTATCTCTAGTACCTGAAGACTGGCGAATGGCCAGTGTAACTCCAATTTTTAAAAGGGATTCCAGAGGTAATCCAGGAAACTACAGGCCGGTGAGCCTGACAGCAGTACCAAGCAAAATGATAGAAACCATTATAAAGAACAAAATTACTGAACATGTAGATAGTCATGGTTTAATGGGAGAAAGCCAACATGGCTTTAGACAAGGAAAGTCTTGTCTTACTAATCTGTTATATTTTTTTGAAGGTGTGAATAAACAGGTAGACAGAGGTGAGCCGGTCGATATAGTGTATCTGGATTTTCAGAAAGCCTTTGACAAGCTCCCTTGTAAAGTTAAAAAGTCATGGGATAGGAGGCAGTGTACTATTGTGGATCAGGAACTGGTTAAAAGATAGAAAGCAGAGGGTAGGGCTGAATGGTCAATTTTCCCAATGGAGAAAGGAGTATACCAAGGATCTGTGCTGGGTCCACTCCTTTTTAACATATTTGTAAATGACCTGAAAATGGGAATAATGAGTGAGGAAATAAAATTTGCAGGTGACACAAAATTATTTAACGTTCCAGATCATACTGCTAGACCAGTCCAGACAAGCGGGTTATGCACCCCTGCCAGCAGATAGGGAGACAGAGAAAAAAACTCCAGAGCTGTGATTGGTCAGGCTCTGGGTGACATAGGCATACCCCTAGGGGTCCTATTCAGTACTTTCTCTGTCTCAGCAGATGAGGGTGTTCTTCAAGCTTGTTCTACAATTTGTTTTTGACTTTTTCACTGTATCTTGAGGCTTCTGGATGCACCCAGAGTACACAAGGTGTTACTCTGGGTTTCCCAGCAACTTGATTCCCCAGATAAACTTGTGGAGCTCCTGAGCCTGGCTTCAGTAGAGCTCCCGATTTTCTTTAAGCAGCGCTGAGTCTTTGCCACGAGGGCTTAGACATTAGCAGGAGGATCAGGTATCAATTTCTGAGAGAAACTGTAAGTAAACTGTTTTCTTGCTTGCCTCAGCTGCCCTGGGTTTATTTCAACTGCATCGGGACCGGCTGTCTCTGACCTGATTCCTTCACTTCCGGTTTCGTCAGGGTCTGTTAAACTGGGTTTTGAAGTTCCTATTTTCTTTTCTTCATTTTTATTTCCTGGATGCACCAAGAGCACATGAGGTGTTTCTCTGGGTTTCCCAGGCTTCCCTCCTTAATAGCTGTATTTTCTGTAATCAGCAATACAGCAGGGTTTGAGCTCCTGATTTAACTGTCAGTGCAGCTCCCCTCCTCTCCATCCCTCCTCAGAAACACCTTCCAGCCCCTGCCATGAGGGTCTAAGTGGCTGCAGAGGGATCAAACTCTAATATCTCCAGGAACAAGCAGGAATGTAGTCATCACATATGAGTATCGTCGGTACCGACGGAGCCTGCGTGGGAACGCTCCCCAGCGTCCAATTAGAAAGCTTTTGGGAGCATCCCACAGCGCTTGCATGCTGCCTTCCTGCCTTTCCCAACTGCCTCTCTCCAGTTCTTTGTTTTCCGCGGAGCCAGCAGGTCGTGTTCCTGTCACCGCAGAAAATTTTCCTTCTTTTTTGTGGTCATGTCTGCCTTCCTCGACGCTTTACCGGTACCGCCAGTTTTTCTTTATTTCTGTCTTTCTTTTCTTTAAAAAAAAAAAAAAATCCTTAGTACTCTCCCATTTTTTCCAGGTGCACGCGCCATTTTGGGCCTTAGGCCCAAGATTTTTTCCATAATGGAAAAACCCTCCTCGGGTTTTAAAAAGTGCCCCAAGTGTGGCGGTACCATCTCCGTCACAGACATCCATGAGTGGTGTCTGAAATGTTTAGGTCCTGACCACTCCATCTCGGAATGTATGGCCTGTGCCATGATGTCCAAAAGAGGTCGACAGAACCGAGCCGCCAAGCTCAGTACCCTGTTTCCCTCTGATGCAGGTTCGGTGGCATCGACGTTTTCCAGGGCTTCGCCTTCCTCCCGTGGATCTCAGGTAACTAAACATAAATCTAGCCAGTCCTCAAAGGGTAGATCTCCTTCTAAGCATCGAGATGCCTCTGGCGTTGCCCTTGAGGATTCTGCACCGGCAAAATTGCCCCTGCGGGAGGCTTTGGCTTCCAAAGCATTATCGGGGCTCCAGGATGTTCTCGAGGCCTCGACCTCGGTAGAGCTACTGGTGCCATGCTCTGGGGTACCGGCGGTCTTCTCCGGTACCGACATCCAGGCGTCAGCAGCGTCGATAGACCAGAGAGTCCTGGCTATTGAGCGCAGTCTGGCAGCTCTCCTTGCAGCGTCGATGCCCTCAGAACCACGTCAGACTTTTCAACCGGCACCGGCACCGACTCCGGCAGCGGCATCAGTATCGACTCCGGCACCGGTATCGGTACCGCTACTGATAGCATCGACATCGGTGTCGGCATTGCCGGCACCCAGTCATCCGATGCCTTCCGGTACCGATACTCCAGTACCGATTAATCTCCAGGAACAAGCAGGAATGAGTCTTCACATATGGGTACGTCGGTACCGACGGAGCCTGCGCGGGAACGCTCCCCAGCGTCCAATCAGAAAGCTTTTGGGAGCATCCCTCAGCGCCTGCGTGCTGCCTTCCCGCCTTTCCAACTGTCTCTCCTCAGTTTTCATTTTTCCGCGGAGCCGGCAGGACATCCTCCTGTCACCGCAGAAAAATTTTTCTTTAATTCTTTGTTTTCTTGTGGTCGCGGCTGTCTCCCCGACTCCACCGGTACCACCGGTGTTTTTTCTTTTTCAGGGAATTTTTTTTTTTTCCCTCAGTTTCTGTCTTAAACTTTTTGGGCCTTCTAGGCCTCTCCATCATGGAGCCACCGCCTTCTTTTCCTAAGAAGTGTCTAAGCTGTGGCGGTACAGTTTTGTTTTTAGACTCCAAGAACTGGTGTCTAACCTGTTTGGGTCCTGACCATTTTCCTCCGGAGCCATTAGGCTACAATATTGTGAGAAGAGATCTTCCATTTCGAGTTTCCCTCGATACCGAGTTCCCTTCCAGTGTCAGGGCACCGACTATTTCTTCTTCTCCACAAGATCAGGTAACCCACAAACAGTCTGTTAAGACTAGCCAACCCTTGAGTGGTACGTCTCATGCACAGCATGATGACGGCTCCGGCCTTGCCCTCAAGGGTCCATTGGCTTCAAAACCCCGGCGGGAGTCTTCGGCCTCCAAGGCCTTTCAGGGGTTTCAGGTTGTTCCTGGGGCTCACCCCTCACAGAACATACCTGAGCCATGCTCGGTGGTGGCATCCGCTTCGAGCGGTACCGATACCCCGGCATCGGCACTGGTGTTGAGCGATTCACTCCTCACCAGGGATCGTCATCTGGCTTTCTCGGTACCTTCGGGACCGGTCGATATGCCCCAGATTGACTTTTCAGTATCAGCATCAACGCCGATACTACCACCAACGTCGGTACCCTCTAGATATGCATCGATAGACTCGCTTCCTTCAATGCCGAGTCTGGAATCGATCTCTAGTCTGGAAGACTGGGTACCGACACGTCTCGGTACCGATGCTTACCGGTTTCGGATGCTCGGTACCGAGGGTGATTACCAAAGGCTTTCGGTTACCTCAGTACCGATTGAGCAGCTGCCGATGACTGCTTCGATGTCGGTGTCGCCTTCGATTCCGACACAGCTACCGGTATCGGTATTGGTGCCAGTACCCGCAGTAACATCGGGGCCAGCTCCTTCCATGCTTCTTTCACCAGGATCGCTCCTTTCTATACCAAGTTTGGAGTCGATACCTGGCATGGACGATGCAGTACTGACTGTCTCAGGTCATGACCTCCAGTACCAGCATCCATCCCTTAAGGATCCCTTCTTGCACCGTATAGGATCTTATATATCCTATATTCTCAAGTAGATCCTCCTGTGCCCAGGCTAGTTCTTCAGATCTAGCCTGCTCAGGGACGGTTCCCTTTGGAGATCCTTCTTTTCAGAATTTTCTCCTGCATATGGCAACATCTCTTGCTATTCCTATCCCTGGCTATGATCCTACACAAGGCTCTCTTTCTACTGGAGAAAAGGAGAAAATAATGCTTCCTTTACATCATTCCTTGCAGGATCTTCTTCTAAGAATGTGGGAAGCACCTTTAAGGGTTCCCTCACCTTCTAGAACAACTGATCTTCTGTATCAGGTATCCCCCTCTCCAGGGTTTCAAAAGACTCAACTTCGCCATCATTCCATTGTGGTGGAATCAGCAATTAGAAAGGTGAAAAGTAAGAAGAAGCACTCTTCTTACCCACCAGGTCGTGAGTCTAGGACACTGGACGCCTTTGGACGTCAAACCTTCCAGAGATCCATGCTGTCAACAAGGATTCTCTCATATATTTTTTATATGAGTCTATCCCTTCAGGAGGTCACAAAGAAATTATATCTTTTGACTCCTTTTCTTTCAGAGCCCAAGACTGCAGACTATTCCTTACTACTTAGTCATATTCAAAGTATCTCTTGGTTTCTTACTCATGCTTCCCTAGACTCCTTTGAGTCTGTTAGCAGAACTTCTGCTATAGCCATAGGGGCACGACGTAGAGCCTGGCTCCAAGCTTCAGACTTAAGCAGATGGGCACAACAAAGACTGGGTAATACTCCTTGCACTGGGGAAAATCTCTTCAATAAGGAGTCTTTACATCAGGTTGCTCAGTGGTCCACTGACTTCCCTGTTTCTGGAAGCTCTTCTAAGCCTTCTCCTTCCCCAGTAGGTAGGAAATGCCCTACCAAACCTTCTTTCCCTAGGAGAAGAAGGTTTCACTCTTCTCCTGCCCATCATACAGATGTTCCCAAGCAGGGGAAACCTTGCCCTGGTCTGAAGAATCCAAACTCTAGCCAGGCTGAACAAACCCAGCAACCATAGGGTCCTGAAGTTTACAACCTACAGTTGACTTCTTCTCAGTAGAAGTTTTTTCACTGTTTTTTCATTCAAAACTCTACACATGGATTCCTTTTCTCAGGACATCCATTTGCTCCTAGGTATGCTGCGCTGTCAGGATGTTCATGTCTATGGGTCACAGGTTTCTCCACTTCTTCCTACCAAGAAGAGAGGTTTAACAACTATTCCATGATAGTTTTCTGTTCCGACATAAATTTTTCCTTCCACAGACTTACCATATGGTAAGTCACTCTTCAGCTCCTGTTTCTCTACCCTCTATCCAGGGTTTCCCCTGGAAGGGTGGTACCATACCACTGCAAGGCTTCTTTAGCCTTTCTAGTCATTTCTTTCATTCCAGTGTGGAGTTTTTTCTCTTGAATAAACTCCCTTCTTTTGTCTGGGCAGCTCATCAGACAGGGACAGGAATTTCTCCTCTTATTCTGTCTATTCTCTCTGTTTTACACAGAAAGATTCTCTCTGCTGTCTTATTCAGCAACTGCCCATGCAGCAGTTCCAGTGATTGGACTACTGGTACTTTTCCACAAGTTTCCAGTCTTGTCTTCCACTACTTTCTGTCTGGCCTTAGTAGTGATTCCAAGATAGTGCTTCCATCTATCTTGGATAATCCTAATCACTTCAGGCTTATCACACTATCTTCTTTTCTTGCCATCTCCAATTCCTTTGGATTTGGCAGCATAGTTGACGTGCAGCTGGTTTTTTCCAACAGCCAGTTTTATTTCCCAATTCTCCTGCATAATGCTCTCTGCAATCTTACAGAGCAGCTTTCTACTATGGGCCCTTGCTAGAGAGCATGGGGTTTTGTCTCTAATGACTATCCTATATGGTTGGAAAAGGCTTCCTCAGTCATTTTCCATGACTGTGAGGGTTCTCCACACCCTACTATCTCATTTTATAATACAGGACATAAGCCTTTTCTACGTGAACGTCTAAAGAGTTCTCCAATTCCTACATGGAATATGCTCTTTTTTCCTTGCAGCTTGTCCTCATGGTATCCTACTCCTTCATGGACAGCACATATTTAACTAATAACGCATGATACCACTTGTGTCCCTTCAGTGGTCAACCTGATATCTCATCCTATGCGTTTTCTGTCCATTTACCATGCGAGAGTTCTACATGACTCAGGACTTGCTGTTTACAGACTGATATTATCCTCTGTTTTTTCACGCAACCATCCTGGTTATTTCGCTGGATAGCATTCCTGCACCATCTTAGCCAGGGGGAATAGATTCTCTATATATCTTCTCAAGTAGGTTCCACCTCCTTGTTGTTAGATGAATCTTTCCTCTTCACATCTCCCATGTGAATGTTCTTATGGACATATCTCTATCTGCTTAATTGCAGACATTTATCTTTACCAAAAACTAAACCTCTGTGAAGTGAACCCCAAACTATATCATTAACCTAAAGGTCACTCACCATCCCATAGATATCATCAAAACATGTGCTCAACGGGGAAATTTAACCAAAAAGTATTATGTTTTTGTCAGATCGCCTGTCGCGAGGGTGTACCAACACTGTCAAATAACAGACCCTCCTTTTATTCAACTGTATTTTTAAAAGGTCAGTATAACCTAAATATGCTAGGGGCTACAACTAGCAAAAAAGGACCAGCCCGTGCATAAAATGAATGCTAACATGCATCGTCATTATCGTTCAGAGAAACTCTGTAACCAGCAAACTGTTCAAACATGGAAGCGGTAACACTTAGCTGAGCTCGAAGTTATCCAAAGAGTCAAAGAACCTTCACATCCGAGGGATCCCATAGGCCAATGAACCGATGAAACATCACGGATTCCCCTAGACGGGGTGTCTTAAACTTGGTCCATGTCCTCGAACGGTTCCAAAAAACTCCACAATAAGCTCGCAAACCAATCTTCCGTAGCAGTCAAACAATGGTTGGGTTATGTTGCATGTTGCATGCAACGGTTTGTGTTTGGGCCTTTTATCTCTGTGGGGCAATCCGGCCTTCCGGACAGGTGAGACATCTGCTGTTTTCCAGAAGTGGGAAACACAGGGGCTGGATCATCTCTCTCAATTCTTGACAGTGGAGGGGGGGGTTTAAGCCCATAGTGGAGCTAGCTCAGGAATATCACTTGGCTCAGTAGGGAGCGTATGTCGCTGTCCCTGAAGCGCAAGGCTCTGGCTGAGCTGGACATGACACAGAGTAAGGCGGAGCTGTCATGGCACTGAAATGAGGAGTTGGGCACCGCGTAGGGTGGAGGGGATTTGTGCAAAGTGTTGAAGAGGGTATCTGGTACTACCACTGCGATGGTGCTCCTGCGGATGGAGGGTATTGTGCTTGGTAACCGGGTCAGGCTCAAGATGAAGGGCCGGGGCCCAAAATTGTTTGTGTGGAAGGCTTGTTTACTTGGTCTTCAGGGCATAATATGCACTTAGTTGGACAAGGCTCCCCAGGCCTATTGGGCCTGGTGAAATAACTGCCACAAGCTTATGCAGCAGAAGAATATAGCAGCTCAGGGTTCTGACTGAGTCTCCACTTTATGGATATCTGGGAACCTTATGTTCAATCACCTCGTGCATGCAGTATGGCCCTGAATTGTGTCTTTTTGTAGTGCTCTGTCGCCTTCTGGTCTCCGATAAATTTGGCTTCCTTTGCTCCTATTTGCTAGGGGACAGGGGTTGGTGGGTGGTCTTGCGCCTAAGAGTAGTACCCAGGGGAGTCATTTCGACCTGGGACACAAGGTCTGTGCTTCACTTCCTGCATTCTCCTTTTTGTTCTTGGTGTGGGAGGGGGATGGAGGGGCCGGGAGGAGTTTGAGAAAATTGCAAAATGAATATAATTTGTACTTGGTGCGTTTTGGAAATTGCTTTGCTTGATTGCCCCATAGCGCCATGTAAGAGAGACCCTGGGCTTGGGGCCATTGCTTGTAATGTTTGCACTGTTAAATGCTTGTGGTTTCTTGAATAAAAATGATTTAAACCTAAATGATTAAATACTTGAATAATTAAATTTTTAAATGACTGAAGGCAGGAGATCAGCCCAGCCTGTTGGCGGCAGGTCGATGAGTATGAAAGGAGATAATTTTGAGCACGAACCTTAACTGGTGCCCCATTCAACCTGTGTCAGGTTGCTTGTGAAGGAACAGCCCCTTGCAGCACACTGCCAGCAGTCTGTGAGGGCTGAAGCTCCGTTGGTTCAACTCCTCAGAGTGGTTTGTTCTAAGTGTAAAAGAAAAAAACACAGTTCCCTTTGGAAGGGCTGGGGGCTATGGGGCTAGTCACAGGTTTTCCTTTGGCAGTTGAGTGCCAGGCTCATTTTGACATCTTCCTAGCCTGCTCTAGTTTCAGGTCAGTATCACATTGGGGGGCTCTGCTATATCCTGATGCTGCCCCTTTGGGATACGGCTTGGATTACTACTCTATACAAGGTGGTGCCTTGCATTCTACAGTCTGGCTTCGAGTTTAGTCGCCTCCTGTTTTTGGGGTACACCAGGTCATATATTGTAGTATTTCATGTTCTCAGTCGGTGCAGAATGGAATTTACATTGTTCTGAAGTGCACCCATTCACAAGTTTCTCAGCTGCTGATGGTGGGGCAAGCACAACGCCTAGGGAAAATAACATCAGATTTCGGCTGTTTCTGGATAGGCTGATGAGAGTTTTTCCCCTGAGTTTATTTTAGCTTGGCATAAAGCCTTTTTTAACTGAAGAGAACGCTTGTGGGCAATATGGGAGCTCAAATGCCTAAGCCCTCTGGATCAGAGAAGTTGACTGACACCCTGCAGGAGACCTCTTTGAAGGCAGAGGTGCCTCCAGCCAAAAGGAAACGGCTTGAGGAAGATTCTTGGATGGACCAGGAGTCTCCTCACTCTCCACACTCGGAAGATCCTCTGGAGGAGCCAGTGCATCTCTGGGGGGAGACAAAGGCATCTGAACTGTAAGAAGATGAGATCCTTCAGAGGGAAGATCCCGATGTTAGGGTTTTTCACAGGGAGGAACTGACTGCACTTATTGCGCACTTGCTGATGGCGCTCAGTATTATTTCTTCTCCTGCAGTAGCAGAGGAACCCTTAGAGGACCCCCTGTTGCAGGGATTCAAGTCCTCACAAACGTATTTCCCTATTCACAGAGTTATCAAGAAAATGATTGAAGCAGAATGGGAGGTAACTGTCGTCAGCCTCAGAGGGGGTTGGATTATGGGTCGCCTGTACCCTATTCCTCAGGAGGAAAAATGCCCAAGGTGGATGCTCTGGTCTCGATAGTGACCAAAAAGA
This sequence comes from Ichthyophis bannanicus, assembly GCA_033557465.1. Taxonomy (NCBI): domain Eukaryota; kingdom Metazoa; phylum Chordata; class Amphibia; order Gymnophiona; family Ichthyophiidae; genus Ichthyophis; species Ichthyophis bannanicus. The sequence goes on along the minus strand of CM066033.1, from coordinate 1,139,745,998 downwards.
CTGCCATTTCTGTAGAAGGCGTAGCAGTGTCGAAAGACCTGCAGGACCGCAATCTGGAGACCTTTTTAAAGCACGTGTTCAGTACTAGTACCCTGACTTTTCAGGCCTCCATCTGTGGGGCGTATGTGACCAGGGCATCCATCCACTGGTTTCAGGCTTTGGCAATGGGAGAGCTGGAATCCCAAGCCACAGTGCCTGAGGCAGCAGCCTTCGAGTTATTCCTTGGGATTGGTCTCACATGAGACCTTTTCAACAGGCTCTGCTCTCTTGTTGGTCTCCTCAACTCCATCCACTTTCCAGAAAACTGGTCTGTCCACTGGACAAGAGTATAAGCTTTTTCTGGTGGCTGTGGCAGGAATGCTGCTTGGCTCACTGGACTGGATATTGGTGACAACGGATGCTAGCCTCATGGGGTGGGGAGCGCATTGTGAGTTTCAAGTGATGCAGGGACTCTGGTCTCCAGACGAGAGCACGTAGTCCATCAGTCGTTTGGGAATGATAGCGGTCTTCCTGACTGCAAGTTTTCCTTCCTCTGCTTCATCGGAGAGCAGTAAGGTTCTGCTCCAACAAGGCGATGACAGTAGCATGCCTCAGTCATCAGGAGGTCACAAGCAGTGCGATGTTGGCAGAGGAGATTCTCTCTTTAGTGCTGTGGGTGGAGGAGAACCCTTGCAGCTCACGTGGCAGGAAAAGAGAATGTTCAAGTAGATTTCCTCAGTTGTCACTGGTTAGACCCAGGCGAATGGGACCTGAAAGCAGCATTCCTTCACGATATTACCTGTCTGTGGGGTGTACTGGTCATGGACCCCTCCAACGCCAAAGTGAACAGGTTCTTTAGCAGGCAACGGGAGCCCATGTCGGAGGGCTTTGATGCGCTGGCACAGAGATGGCTGAAGGGGAGGCTCCTGTATGTGTTTCCTCTGTGACCCCTAATAGGGTATTTTCTTCAATGCATAGAATCCCACCCCGGACAGCAGATTCTCATTGCTCTGGACTGACCCCGCCAACCGCAGTATGCTGATCTCTGCAGACTATTGATAGAAAGCCTGTGGTGGCTGCCGAACAGTATCAACCTGATCTCGCAGGGACCAATCCTGATGTCACAAGTAGATAGCTTCTCACTTACAGACTGGCTCTTGAAAGGGCAAAGCTTAGACAAAAGGGCTACTCTGCTTCAGTGGGTGACCACTCTCTTGAGAGCCCGCAAACGTTCTACATCCTTAGTTTATGTCAGAGTATGGAGGGTGTTTGAATGCAGGTGTGAGGTTTCCAAGTTTTTTGTCCTCTATTCCGAATGTTCTGGCTTTCTTGCAGGCCGGGTTGGACAAAGGGTTGGTCTTGAACTCCCTTCGAGTCCAGGTGCCAGCTATCTCGTGTTACCGCAGACACATACAGGGGACATGGTCGATTTCTTAGGGCAGTGAAGCAAATACGTCTGCCTTTGCAGGCTATTGTTCCCCCGTGGGACCTCAACCTGTGCTGTCTGCTCTTACAGGTTCGTCCTTTGGGCCTCTCTCTAGGGCTTCCTTAAAAGTTCTTGCCCTAAAGATGGTTTTCCTGGTGGCTATTTCTTCAGCGAGACAGATTTCGTAGCTTTAGGCTTTATCTTGCAGAGAGCCTTTTCTGGTGTTGGCCAAGAAAAAGGTGGTGTTGAGGCTGATTCCGTGGTTATTACCAAAGGTAGTTGCCCGGTTTCATCACAATCAGACCATGACCCTTCCGGTTTTTCCTCATTCTCAGGACTTGTGGAATGATCACAAGTTTATTTATTTATTAGTGCTTATTTACCGCCGTTCATGAATCAAAGCGGTTTACAAGGAACTATAAACAGGAACATTTTTTACATGGTACAGTTTTACAAGCAACAGTTTTACAAGGAACTCAAAACTGGAACAGTTACATTTAACAGAGTTGACATAATTAACAAGATAAACTGGTAACAATGACATTATTGAACTGGAAAAGTAACATTGTTGACATTTTTAACAAGATAAACAGGCTAATATAGTTAACACCTTAGTGTGAATTATAGTTAGCATGTGATGGGAAGGGGATAGGAAAAATAACTTACGATAAATGTTGGTTTGTTTTTGTATTTGTTTATAAGTGAGCGACTAGGTCTAGCAGAATTTATTTCTATTTATCGTCTTGTAGGGGGACTTGAAAATGATTTGATAAACTAGGTTGTAAGCATTGGCTGCTCTGTGGAATTTTCTTTAAGTAATTAGTTCACAAAAGTGTTCGTTGAACCAAATGGGTTTTTAACTGTTTACGGAATGCTATTGGGTCCTTGGTGGCTCTTAAGTCCCCTGGAAGTGAATTCCATAATTGTGGTGTGTATAAAGAGAATGCTCTCTTTGAAGTTGAAGATTTGCAGTTCCTGAATTCGGTTGGAACACCAAGGAGGTCTTTATTGATGCTTCTCCTTGGTCTGTTATCCGGTGTGAATGATATTAGCGTTTTCAGATATGTGGATGAATCATCCTGGATGGATTTAAATATAGTGTAGATGGCCTTATATTTTATTCTGCTCTCGATTGGGAGCCAGTGAAGATTCATTAATACTGGTGATATATGCTCTTTGATTGGTGTTTGAGAGATTACTCTGGCTGCTGCATTTTGGGCTAGTTACACTAGCTAGACTTGTGCAGAGGGTTGCGTCAGTATCTTAGAAGAAGAGCCCTTCCATAAGTCCGATCATCTGTTTGTTCTGTTTGGAGGGCCGTGCAAGGGTGAAGCAACTTCCAAGGCTTTGATAGCTCAGTGGGTAAAGAGGCCATCATCTCTGCTTATATGCTGAACAGAAGACCAGATCCAGGTGCTCTGAAGGCACAATAGACGAGGTTGTGAGTGACTTCCTGGGCAGAGTATGATCTAGTTCCACCATCTGACATTTGCAGGGCAGCTCCTTGGTTGTTCTTGCATACCTTTATGCACCATTACGGCCTCGATGTGCAAGCTTCAAATGATGGGCTTCGGTGCTCCAGGCCGGACTTGCAGGTCACTCCCATGCCTAATTACTGCTCTGGTACATCTCACACATACTGGACTGGACTGAAAAGATAAGGAAGGCAAAAATTGGACCTTACCTGCTAATTGTCTTTCCTTGAGTCCATCCAGTCTAGTCCAGGATCCCCCTTCCATAACGACTTTCTGTGTTTTTGAAATTTAGGAGTACCGGGCAAGTCTGGCAGTCTACCTTGGAGAGCCCCTTTCAGATGTACACTGCTATATATTGATGGACAATTCTTGACAGTATGGCAAGTATGACCATGACTTCTTGCTTTCTTCTCTTTTGTAAATAATTCTACAAGTTTATTCTGTAGCAAAGTTGGTTGGGGGGGAGGATTGTTTTTGTCCTCTGGCTATGCTTGACGGGGTATTATCTGGAATTTTAGCCTTAATATGCTCTCTTGGAGTCTGCTTTGTCAATAGGATACTGCTCTCTGGAGCCTATGGAGAGAGCTGTTGTACTATGACATCAGAAATCTGACATGCTCAGTTTCCTGCTGCTGGTGGAGGCTGATATCCCACATGTACTGGACTGGACTGGATGGACTCAAGGAAAGACAATTAGCAGATAAGGTCTAATTTTATCTTTGTCCTTGCACTCCCCTCTGATCCCTCACCCCCAATAGATCCACCAGTCCCCCTCACTTTCACACACCAAAACTCTGCTGAGCCCCTCATTCATTCTTGCTCCCATCTTCACACTAACACCACCACTTCCCACATACATACCTCTTACTCATACTGTCTTACTTCCACTCTACTCACAGCTCTCCCTTGTACCCTCCCCTCTACCCTCCCCCCATCACCAGTACTCCTCACTTACCTTTCAATCCATCTTGGCTGCAGGAGATGACTATATCCTTCTCCTCTGCCACCTAAGGCCAGTGTTGTGTTTTGTAAAGTATAGTTCAAAGTGTGACATTCTAAACCTGGAAGCAAAAGCGGGTGGGGTGAGCACAATTTGAACAGTATATTGCCATTGTGCTCAGAAGAAATAGAGATCATGTTGGGTGAAGAGCAGGAAAGAGACACGGGTCAGCCGTTGCTAACACTCTGGCCTTTAGTCTTCTGCAGTGATTCTTTAGGAAATGGAGAATTCCACAGTGAGGGCTGAATTTCTCAGCCCTTTCTATGACCGCAGAATCATGCGGTATCATGGATCTGTTTCTATTTTATCTTTGTTTGCTACCTTGAATTATCTCTGTAAAGGCAGCATACAGATTGAATAAAGAAAGAAAATCCTGATGTTCAGGTCTCATTTTGTCTGTCTTAGACCTCCAAGGATCAAATAAAGTGAATGAATTAATTTGCTATCCTGAAATCTAAAAGTTAATAGGGCTGTGAATGATAACTTAAGACATTACTGACTAGCATATGCTGTCTGTAAAATTCATTAGGCCTTATTTAGAGAGGACTTTTTCCATTCCCTGCCTATGGAAAATAATATTTTTTGAAAATAATCTTTCTTGAAGGGCCTTCATATGAAAACTAAAGAAAAGATTGTGAATAAGGTATTGTGTACTGCTATATGCTGAAGTGTTTATGAATCATCAGCAGTGATTTACTTTCACTGATCTCAAACCAAACACAATATTGAAATGGCTAGCTTGAAGTCAATGGAAACTTTTGAAATTGAGGCAGATTGTGTCAATAAACATAGAGTGTTTAAATAAAGAAAAATCACTCTGCATGGAAAGTAGTATTGTCCTTTTAGTAGTTAAATAGTCAGAAGCTCCCTGTTTAAATCCAAATTACCTAAAAATTGCGGAACTACCATTCTTTCCATTCTTTAAGGTGAAATATTCAGCTAATGTTTTTTTATTTCCAAAACAGACCTTTGTCCAAGACATAATGTTCAGTTAATGTTATGCTAGTTGTACATGCTTGGAATTGCTTGCATTTTTCTTTTCCATGTTTTCCATGTTATATAGGAAGTAGTGGGCTGACCACTGGTTATATCCCTTCATTCTGCAAAAAGGAAGTGGGCTCTACAGGGCAGAGAGTGCAACTAGCCCCCATTACAGATCCCCCTCCTCGTAAGTGCAAACTAACTTTGCTTTGCAGTTTGGTTGCATAATGTTAAATGCATCGCCTACCTTGAATTAAATTGTAAATTTCTTTGTAGTATAGTTTCATCACTGTAGGAGAATCAATATTTATTTTATTTTATTTAGAACTTATATACCTCAGATCCTGTACAATCTCCACATACTAGGGATATCGTATGTGTATTTAAGGTGACAGAAAAATTGTCTTGAATACTGGGAGAAGGGGGAGGAGTCAGCCAAAGATGGTTTCCTAGAACTTGGGCTGTGGTCTCCGCTGCCATTTTATAATGGTTTATTCCCAGCTAGGCATATTTGGATCACTAGTCTGCGACCACATTCAATTCTGAGGATGGCAGTGAGAAAACAGAATATTAGAGCTCTGTTTTGTTGGTGTGGCAGGCTCTTACATCACAAAATACGAATTCACTACACCATCCAAAATGGCGCGGCTGACTCGATAACTGCAAGATCTGATAGCATTGCTAATTTATTTTATTTATTTATTTATTAACAATTCTTATATACCGCACTATTAGACATCAGCGCGGTTTACATTGAACAAAAAACATCCGACAATTTACATATGTCTGGTCAATTACATTTAACAGGAGATATAAACTTGGGAAATAGGGGAAACTATATACAAAGGTGTGTTATCTGTGAATTGTGAATATAAGCTTGCTTAAACAGCTCATCAAGAACACAAAAGATGCGCAACCTAAGAGATAAAAGCTGACCTGCTCTTCTTTAAGGCACAGATGCCTGAGTATGTGGCGTGCCTTTCTGCAGTGGAAGATGCAGGCCAAAGAGGACCTTCAACAGTCTGAGACCAAAGAAAGCTAGCTCAGTTTAAGAGCGAATTAGAAGTCTCTAATAACCATAATAGGTGCAACAATGTTTGATTCTTGGGGTTGCCCGAAGGCACAGAAAGTGGCAACCCCCTCCAATTCATGCAGCAGTTCATACTGGCACTACTGGTTACCCAGTTTGATTTGCCCTTGGAGCTAGACAGAGTGCATCAGATCAAAACTAAGTCTTTTGCCCAAGCGGGATGCCCTAGGCCTCTAATCTTTAGAGTTCTTAGATATCAACAAGCCTTGGCTATCTTGTTGGTGGCTAAGGCACTGCTCCTCTGGCAGGAGCATCAACTGCTGCTGATGCCAGATCTCGCTGGGCCTACTGCAGCTAAACGTAAACAGCAATTGGAATTACATCTGCAATTGAAAGAGCTAGGAGCCACGTATGATCTTTATTATCCAGCATGGCTAACAGTCACTATCAATAATGTTACAAAAACGTTTGAAGACCCAAAAGAGCTTCTTCAGTTTGAGTGTGTGTCAAATGGTTGTAATCAGCACTGAAGGGTGTGCATTGCATTTCACATACAAACTATGTATTGGCCTGCTATTTTAACTGCAGATGTTTGTGCTACTGGGATGGAAGAGTATGCTTACTTTGGGCATATTCAAAGGCTTGTTTTAATGCCGGATCAGCTTGCTGCTCCTTAGGGAAGAATGGGAACTTTTTAACAAGATTCGCAGGTACCCAGGGCAAACCTTGCCCAGCCTCCATTCCTGCCCTCACCTGAGCTCTATGGTGCCTCTCTCGGCGTTTGGCCTCTTTGCTTTTCTTAGTGTTTTTAGAAGGGACGTTGATTAAATCTTCATGCGTGGGAAGCTCTCCTAGTGCCTCATCTGCAGGTCTACCCTCCTCCTCCATGGGTTCCTCTTCCTCCACTAGAGGGTCTGATTCCTCCTCTGGGGGTTCCTCTTCCTCCACTAGGGGGTCAGATTCGTCTTTTGGGGGTTCACCCTGTATCTCTGAGGTTCGGGCCTGGGACCGTGTGGAGACCATACCTCCCTTTACGTGTATGCCCTTCTCTATCCCCCTACAAAACGGGGCCAGTCCCTACCTAGTACAATATCATAGAGTAGTTTAGGGATTATGGCCACTAAAACCTCCCTCCGTGTACCTAACCCTTTTACCAAAACTCTATACAGAGGGTAATATGTGGATGCTCCATGCACGCATCGAATCTTTGTTCTACCTTCTGGTTGGCTCGGTGCTGACCCCTTGCGGGCTTTTGTATAGCCTGCCAGAGTTTTTTTGAGACCATACTCTGGTCAGCACCCGAGTCGAGCAATGCCCTAGCCAGAACACCTTGTACTTCTAAACCTTCTTGTATATGTTTGTCATCATCAATTATATCAGTGCTGTTTGCACTACACAATTTCTCTGCATGTGACCCATTTTCCCGCATTTAAAACATTTTACATTTGCCTCTTTAACATCTCTCTTAGGCAAACAATTGGTCACACCTTTCACATAGGGTCTAGGCTCCTTTATTGCTTTCTCAAAATTTGCCTCACCAAACATGCTCCGAGCGCCTCCCTGTGGTTTACTGGCCAACTCAGCCTCCATAAACCTCTCCGTGAGGTGGGCTGCTTCTGTTGCGGTTTGGCAATTTTGTAAAGTCAAAAAGGACCTTATCTCAGCAGGAACTGCCTCCGTAAATTGCTCTAGGACAATGGCATCAATAATGGACTCGAGGGTCTTTCCCTCAGGAGCGAGCCATTTCCAGGCCAAGCTGCGCACCCTTTGGCACAACGCCTTAGGTGTTTCACCTGGTGTGAGTTTAGTGGCTCTCAACATTCTCCTGTATACCATAGGAGTTAAGCCTAATTTATCACGAATGGCTTTCTTAAGCTCCTCATAATCTGTCGCTAGAGCAGCGGGCATGGCTTTATAGGCCGCTAAGGCCTCTCCCGTTAGGGAGGTAGCAAGCCGGACTGCCCATTGCTCGGGCGGCCATCCCACATTAAGGGCTACCCTTTCAAAGGCCTCAATGAAATCATCAATATTGTCCTCCACAATCAATTGTCCAAAAGACAAAACACCACAGTTCTGTGGTCCTACCACACAGGAATGTTCTTTTGGTGTTTTCTCCGCTGCCTTCTGGCCTGCCAGCAAAGCCTCTATTAAATCCACCATGGGCTTCTGCTGGGCCTGCATGGCTGCAAGGGCTTGTTCTTGTGTCAGCTGTGCCAGTTCCCTTTGTTTCTCAAACTGAGAACTCATCCAGCGAAGAACTTCAAGGGGATCCATCTCCAGGTTTTCCTCTGTAAAACAAACAGAAAAAAAAAACACCAAGTGCGATACCACACTTATGGTTTCAGAGCTTAGTACCTCTGGAGTTTCCTCAGCACGCCTTCTCCTACGAATCCCTTAATACCTGTGCCCAAATATCTATTACCTGAGCCAGGTGTAGACTCGAGCGTTGAGAGGGTGTCTTTTCACTGGATCTGGAACCCTCTGGCCGATACTGCCAGTGACACTCAGTCTGCTCCTCAGCAACACTGTTTTGCTGTTTTCTCTCATTGTATTCCAGATGCACAAAACCAAAAATCCTCAAAACTACGCCATTTGTCACGGGGCTGCAGGCCTTCGCCTAGGGCCCCGAGGTTGCAGTTGCCTTACTATCTTCTGGTTACAAAAATAGTCTCAAACCGAGTGTTTAAGGCAAAACAAAACAGGGCTTTATTCCCCTTCCCCCGAGGATATCACGTGCACATCAAAAACATGGAAAACAAAACAGTTTTTCTCAAAGAAAAATATCTTCTTTTTCTTTGGTGTTTTACAGGACTTCAACACAAGGACTTAATATCATCCGCAAGACATAGGGTGCAATCCATGGGAGTATATTCTGAAACACTGGAGTTACTTTCCCATTGCATGTCCTCACATTCCCTGGGTGTTGAGTTTGGGTTTAAACCTCCACCGCTGACTTTGTGAAAACCCCTCTCTGAGGATTCAGATACCTTACAGGGACACAGTTCTATGCCAGTGGGTTTAAAAATACCTGTAGGTGTGGTGTTTCCTCTCCAGCTCTCCTTTTCCACCCTCCGGTTGTTAGGGATTAGTTTATCTCCAGGAACAAGCAGGAATGAGTCTTCACATATGGGTACGTCGGTACCGACGGAGCCTGCGCGGGAACGCTCCCCAGCGTCCTATCAGAAAGCTTTTGGGAGCATCCCACAGCGCCTGCGTGCTGCCTTCCCGCCTTTCCAATTGTCTCTCCTCAGTTGTTCTTTTTCTGCGGAGCCAGCAGGTCGTGTTCCTGTCACCGCAGAAGAATTTCCTTATTTTTTCTTTATTTCTTTTCTGTCACGTCTGCCTTCTTCGACGCTGTACTGGTACCGCCGGTCATTGTTCTTTTCTTCTTTAAAAGAAAAAAAAAAAACTTTTTTCCATTTATTTTTCTTCAGGTGCACTTCAGTTTTGGGCCTTAGGCCCAGAACTTTTTTCCTTTAGCTATGGAAAAGCCTGCCTCAGGATTTAAAAAGCGCACAAAATGTGGCGGTACTATCTCCGTCACCGACACCCATGACTGGTGTCTAAAATGTTTAGGCCCTGACCATTCCATTACAGATTGTGTGTCCTGTTCCATGATGTCTAAGAGAGGTCGACAGAACCGAGCTGCCAAGCTCAGTACCCTGTTTCCCTCTGATGCGGCTTCGGTGGCATCGACGTCTTCCAGGGCTGCTTCTTCCTCACATGGATCTCAGGTAACTAAACATAAATCCAGCCGGTCCTCAAAGGGTAGATCTCCTTCTAAGCATCGAGATGCCTCTGGCCTTGCCCTCGAGGATTCTGCACTGGCAAAATTACCCCGGCGGGAGGCTTCGGCCTCTAAAGCAGCATCATCGGGGTTCCAGGATGATCTCGATGGCGTGGCCTCGACAGATCTCCTGGCGCCATGCTCTGGGGTACCGGTGGCTTCCACCAGTACTGACTTCCATGCATTGGCGGCATCGATGGATCAGAGGATTCTGTCCATCGAATGCAGTCTGGCGGCTTTCCTTGTGGCATCGACGCCCGTGGTACCGCAACAGACTACTCCGCCGGTACCAGCTCTGGCAGCACCATCGGCACCGATCCCGGTACCGGTGGCATCGGCATCGGTGTCCGCTGTGCTGGTACTCTGCCCTCTGCAGCCCTCTGGTACCGATACCCCGGTACCGGTGATTCCCGATACCGATCCCAGTCGGTACGGGTATCGGGCTTTGCAAGAGCATCCGGACAGACGATACTTCGATTCCTCTGAGGACTCTGAGGATTCTGAAGAGTCTGTCGATACAGTGATGCTTCTTCCACAGGAGGAGTCCTCTCCTAAACGAAGGATGTCTCCTCCACAGGACTTGTCTTTTCAAGACTTTATCAGGGAGGTGGCTCGGGGCCTCTCTATTACAGTGGCCCCAGAGTCAGAGCCTAGAGCCAAGGAGTTAGATATTTTACAATATCCTAAAACTCCTAAGGAGGCAGCTACCTTACCTATTCATGAGATTCTGTATGATCTCATGTTAAGGATGTGGGAAGCACCTCTAGCCACCTCTCCTCATTCTCGCAGGTTGGACACCATGTATCGTGTCCCTCCTTGTCCTGGTTTCCATAAAACTCAGCTTCCTCACCACTCTATTGTGGTTGAGTCTGCAATGAGAAAGATTAGACGTGCCAAGAGACATGCCTCTAATCCTCCAGGACGTGAATGTAGAACCCTGGATGCTTTTGGTAGAAGAGTCTTCCAAGCTTCCATGCTTGCTGCGAGAATTAATTCTTATAGTCTCTACATGGGAATGTTCTTAAAAGAAGTCACTGACCATTTGCAGACTTTAAGTCCTTTTATGTCTGAAGATAAAAGGCAAGAATTTCTCACTGGGCTCAAACATGCCCAGGATATCTCCAAATTCTCCAACCGTGCAGCTTTCGACTCCTTTGAATGCGTAAGCAGAGCCTCAGCTATAGCTATAGGTACACGTAGGATTGCTTGGCTTCAAGCATCTGATTTGGAGATCTGGGTCCAAGATGAATTGGGAAATATCCCTTGTACAGGTGAGAATCTGTTTGGTAAGGATTGGCAAGCAGATGGATGCTGAAAATTCTGCTTTGGATAGACTATCCAAATCTACAGCTGCTCCTGCTAAGAAAAGGTTGTTCAAGAAAACACCTTTTTCTAAAAAGGGAAGATTCTATCCTGCTTATAGTCAGCGGGCATCTTCTGCAGCTCAGTTCCCTTCCAAACGTCAGCAATCCTCCAAACAGAGCAAGGCAAAGGCTGCGAGGCCTGCTCCAGCCCAGCAATCTCAGCCTCCTCAGGGCCTTTGACTTTCTGCTAGAGAATTTAGCCTTCCTGGCTCTAGAAGGACCAGAGCCCTCCACCATTCCAGGAAGGTTATGTCACTTTGCTCCCAGGTGGGGGCAAATCACAGCAGAGCATTGGACACTCTCCATCATAAGAGAGGGGTACAAACTTCATTTTTCCAGCTTGCCCCCTCTCACAAGAGTGCACCAGTTCAACCTCCCTCCTCAGCCTGTTAGAGTAGGAGGTTGCCACTCTTCTAGCCCAGGGGGCAATAGAGGAAGTGCCTTCTCAACAACAGGGCACAGGGTTCTACTCCCCCTATTTTCTTATCCCAAAGAAAACAGGGGGCTTCAGACCCATTTTAGATCTCAGAGAGTTGAGCATATTCCTAGTCAAAGAAAAATTCAAGATGGTTTCTCTAGGAACTCTGCTGCCATACCTTCAGAGTCAGGATTGGCTTTGTTCTCTAGATCTCAAGGATGCGTACACTCATGTTCTCATCCATCCAACTCACAGAAGGTTCCTTCGGTTCCTTTTCCAGGAGAAGCACTATCAATACAGAGTGCTCCTCTTTGGCCTGGCCTCTGCACCAAGGGTGTTCACGAAATGCATGGCAGTGGTTGCTGCTTTTCTGCGCACCCTGGGAATATTTGTCTTCCCTTACCTGGACGACTGGCTCATTCGAGCTCCCACTCAATCAGAGGCCAAGACTGCTCTAACCTGCACAATGCGTATCCTTCAATATTTAGGGCTGGTAATAAACATCCCAAAATCCAATTTGATCCCTACTCAGTCCTTGGAGTTTATAGGGGCGTTGCTGGATACCATAAGGGCAAGGGCCTATCTTCCTCAGGCCCGTTGCCTTCGCTTGATGCAGTTAGTTTCTCAAGCAGAGTTAAAACCCCTACTAACTGCTCGAGAAATGTTACAGTTGCTAGGCCACGTGGCATCCACCGTTCATGTGGTACCATATGCTCGCCTTCACATGAGAGCAGCTCAGTGGACTTTATCCACCCAATGGACCCAGGCATTAGGCTGCCTGTCAGACAAAATAGCAAACACAAGTCGCCTCATTTTGTCCCTCCAGTGGTGGAAGTCTCCTGAAAACCTGTTGCTGGGGTCCCTCTTTCAACAGCCTCTACCCCAAGCAACTCTTACAACAGATGCTTCTCCTATGGGCTGGGGAGCTCATCTTCAGGACCTCTCCACCCAGGGCATCTGGTCCCCACAGGAGGCTTTTCTACATATCAATCTCTTGGAACTCAGAGCAATCTTCCTTGCTCTGCGAGTTTTCCACACCCTGCTCAGCCACAAGACAGTCCTTATCCACACGGACAATCAGGTAGCCATGTTCTATATAAACAAGCAGGGAGGAACTGGCTCTCTGTCGCTTTGCAACAAAGCTCTGCGACTGTGGGCCCTCGCCAGAGAGCATCACATTTATCTTCTGGCAGGCTATCTTCCAGGTGTTCAAAACTCGTGGGCAGACAGACTCAGTCAAGTTCTGCTTCCACACAAGTGGTCCCTACATATGGACCAGGTATCCAAGATTTTTCAAATTTGGGGAACCCCGGACATAGACCTCTTTGCAAGTCCGAGGAATGCCAAACTTCCCCAGTTCTTTTCCAGAACTCAGGCTCAGGGGGCTCAGGCAAGGGATGCTTTCCTCCTTCATTGGGGTCAAGACTTCCTGCATGCCTTTCCACACATTCCCCTAATTCCCAAAACCCTGTTCAAGCTTCAGAGAGACAGAGGCCACATGATTCTCATAGATCCACATTGGCCACGGCAAGTGTGGTACCCTCTGCTTCTACATCTCTCTCAAGCTCCCTCCCTAGAGTTAGGATCTGCTCCAGACCTCCTCTCTCAGGAGGACGGAAAGTTGTGGCATCCCAATCCCCAGTCACTGCATCTCAGGGCTTGGTTGCTGAAGGCTTAGATCTCCAGGATCTTCATCTTTCTCAACAAGTGAAAGATGTTCTTTATGCTTCCAGAAAACCTTCCACTAGACGTTCTTACGCTTTCAAGTGGAAAAGGTTTACCATCTGGTGTTCTGAAAAGGGTCTTAACCCCAGTGCCATACCTCTGGAATCATTGCTGGAGTATCTCCTTCATCTGTCTAATGCAGGCCTTAAGACAAATTCAGTAAGAGTCCATTTGAGTGCTATTGCAGCTTCCCTCAAGCCTCTAAATGGACAACCTGTTTCCTCTCATCCCCTTGTAGCAAGGTTCATGAGAGGCCTCCTTTTAACAAAGCCTCCCATTAGACCACCACCGGTGGCATGGGACTTAAATTTGGTTCTTGGCCAGCTTATGAAGCCGCCTTTTGAACCTTTAGCTACCACCTCCTTGAAATACCTTTCTTGGAAGGTTATCTTTCTCATTACAATCACATCAGCACGCCGCATTGGTGAATTGCAAGCACTAGTAGCTAATCCTACTTATACAAGGTTCCATCATGACAAGGTGGTCCTTAGGACTAATCCACACTTTATGCCTAAGGTGGTCTCACCTTTTCACCTCAACCAAGAGGTCTACCTACCTGTCTTTTTTCCAGGACCTCATGCATCAAGTGCAGAGAGGAATCTTCATACCCTGGACTGTAAAAGAGCTCTAGCTTTTTACTTACAGAGAACACAGCAACATAGAAAGTCTTCCCAACTCTTTGTTGCTTTTGATCCTTCTCATTTGGGACAACCAGTCTCCAAGAGAACACTTTCTAACTGGATTGCCCAATGTATTTCTTTCGCCTATCAGAGCAAGAATATTTCTCTGGAGGGCCATGTCACAGCTCACAATGTGAGAGCCATGGCAGCCTCAATGGCTCATCTGAACTCTGTGTCTATCGATGACATCTGTCGAGCAGCCACTTGGGCCTCGGTTCATACTAAAACAAGGAGTTCCACAAGGCTCATCCCTATCGGCACTCCTATTTAACATTTACATGCAGCCCCTGTGCGATATCACTCGATCCTTTGGCATTTCCTCGCTGATCTACGCAGATGATGTTCTACTATTCACTCCATTCAATGTCAAGCTCCCAGATTACACATCTTTAGTAGATTGCTTTAATGCAATAGCAGACTGGTTACTCACGCAGAATATGCGAATAAACTACAAAAAAACCTGAAGTACTGATTGTCACGAAAAACAGAGAATTCGCACCCCCGGAGACCCTAAGAGTACGAGATGCACACCTCCCAATCAAGCCCTCCATAAGATACCTTGGAGTGATACTGGACTATCGCCTAGATTTTAAAGAACATATCAACTGCACTGTGAAAACCATTTATTTCAAGATAAAGACCCTACGCCATCTAAAAAATATGCTTGACCCAGACAGCTTCAGAACTATATTCCAAGCCATAGTCACACCCCACTTCGACTATGCGAATATAATACTCCATGGTCTCCCAAAGAACTCACTAAATACATTACAACTAGCCATGAATGCCGCAGCCCGGGTATTATACGGTGCTTCAAAGAGCGATCACATAACACCCATCCTAATGGAGCTTCACTGGCTCCCTATATACTGCAGAATAACATATAAAGCCCTTATCTTGACCTTTAAAGCAATAAATTCTATAGCTCCATCATCAATTTCGAAACTCCTCCATCACACTCCCAACACCAGATCTAGGAGGTCAGCAGCGGCAAATACCCTAACTACACCACATGAGGCCACAAAATACAAACGATCAACAACAGACAGGGCTTTCGCGTACTACGCACCCAGATGTTGGAACAACCTACCTCCCAACATTAGAGCTATTACTGACCTCAAGCAATTTAGAAAAGCCATAAAGCATCACCTCTTCATTCTACATTTCCAAAGCACATCATCAACCCTCTAACATTTACAGATAAAGTGTAACCGCCCTACTGAAGATGATGAAAAGAAACTCTATCCCGTGTATATAGGTCCTATACATGCTACAAATATGTACATAGTTTCCCTAAGTTATAATCCCAGTTGTATATTTCCTGTTATATGTAAACTCACCACAGTCTGTTGATTGAAATGAGTATTCCTGTTTAATGTAAACCGCGCTGATGAAAAAGAGTGCGGTATAGAAGAAATACAAATAAATAAATAAATAAATAAATACTTTCACAGCCCATTACTGCTTGGACAAGGACTCCCGCCGGGATGCCTTGTTTGGTCAGGCTGTTCTCAAACACCTGTTCCATACTTAATCAACTCCTACCCACCATCCCTCATGGGATGCCAGAGATCCAGGTGGGAAAGTGCAGCCCTGTCCCAGGGACACACAACTTATGGGCTCTCTCCCTGGCATCAAAAGCTAGGGAGTTCCCATATGTGAAGACTCATTCCTGCTTGTTCCTGGAGATAGCACAGTTACTTACCTGTAACAGGAGATCTCTGGGAACAGCAGGAATAAGTCTTCACAACCCACCCACCTCCCCTAGGAGTTGTCTCTCTCTCTCTATCTCTCTTCCTTTCCCTCTCTCTCCCTCTTTGTCTCAGCTATAAAACTCAACTGTGGAGAGACAGTTGGAAAGGCGGGAAGGCAGCACGCAGGCGCTGTGGGATGCTCCCAAAAGCTTTCTGATTGGATGCTGGGAAGCGTTCCCGCGCAGGCTCCGTCGGTACCGACGTACTGTCGTCAGATGCCCCCAGTGGCCAGTGGCTGTAAGGGCATCCTGCGCATTTTTATTATTTTTAAGGAGCGAGGGCTCTTTAAGGCCCAAGTGCGGTTTGTTCCTTGGAGTTTTAGCTCCTTGTGAGAACAAAATTTTATAAGCCAAGAGTGGAGGGTAATAAGGCTTTATTTCCCCTTTACTGCAAGGGTTCACTAAGACATAGGAAAATAAAGACAGTCCTTCTTTATAAAGAGGTTCCACCAAATATAAGCATACAAACAATTGTTATAAGCTTCACAATTGATTGCAGGGTTTAACTGAGGATTCTTTCATTCCAAAGTATATTAAACAAGCAGGCAAACAAACTGTTATGAGCTTCACAATTGATTGCAGGAATTCTTTTATATTTACAATTCTACTAAGGACTCACGGCTAGTAGCAACACAAAAGCTACAATCCATAGATTCATCTTGAGGGATGGGAATAGAATTCTCAAACTCTATTTCCATGGACTCTGCGTCACTGGCTTCTCCCTCTGAATAAGTGCTTTCCCTTGTGGCTACAACTTTACAGGGTCTGTCTCTGTTTCTTTGCTTCCAATAAGACTGTCCTGTTAAGCTCTTAGGTATTGTTTTGAAAAGCTCTGCTTTGTTCCCTCTTCTCATATACTGAGCGTCTGCTTTATCAGAGCTTCTAGGAGCAAGGCTTTCTTTTAAAAGTAAAGAGCCACCATACCTTGGCTTCCTGCAGCTGCTACACCTGGAGCTCTCTCTCTGACGTACTTCTCTCTGGAGACAGGTTTCCTTGTGCAGAGCTTTGCCTTCCTGAAGCCCAGGATAACCTGGTGAGGATTCCCAACCACTGTTCATCTCCAGGAACAAGCAGGAATGAGTCCTCACATATGGGTACGTCGGTACCGACGGAGCCTGCGCAGGAACGCTCCCCAGCTTGCCAGAAGGAAAGCTTTTGGGGCATCCCACAGCGAATGCGCGCTGCCTTCCCACCTTTCCTAACCAACTCTCCTCAGTTCTTCTTTTCCGCGGAGCCAGCAGGTCGTGTTCCTGTCACCGCTGAAGAAGTTCTTTATTTTAATTTATTTCTTTGGTCGCGTGTCTGCCTTCCCCGACGCCGGGCCGGTACCGCCGGTCTTTTCTTTTCTTTTTTTTCTAAAAAAAAAATATATATATATGCTTTTTCCTCACTTGGTGTATTTTTCTTCTTAGGCCTCCAGGCCCACAAGAAATTTTTCCCTCATGGAAAAACCAGCCTCCGGGTTCAAAAAATGCACTAAGTGTAGCGGTACAATTTCTGTTACAGATACCCATGAATGGTGTCTTAAATGTTTGGGTCCTGAACACTCCATTCCAGATTGCCAGTCCTGCTCTCTAATGTCTAAACGAGGGTTACAGAACCGAGCAGCTAAGCTCCATGTGCTGTTTCCCACGGATGCACCGGCGGTGGCATCGACATCTTCCAGGTCTTCCTCTCCCTATGGGTCTCAGGTAACCAAACATAATCCTAGCAGGTCCTTGAAGGGCAAATCTCCCTCTAAGCATCGAGATGCCTCCGGGCTTGCCCTCGAGGATCCTGCCCCAGCCAAACAACCCCGGCGGGAAGCTCCGGCTTCCAAAGCTCCTCCTATGGGGTTACAGGTTGACATCGATGGCACGGCCTCGACCGATCACCTGTTAGACTGCTCTGGGGTACCGGCACAATCTCACGGTACCGACATCCAGGCAGTCGTGGCGTCCATGGATCACACTGTTCAATCCATGCAGCAGGCTATAATGGCTTTTATTAAAGCTGCGACGCCGACGGTACCGCAACGAACTCTGTTGTCGGTACCGGTACCGGTACCAGCACCGATACCGGTACCGACTGCATCGACATCGGCCAGGATACTGACTCAGGTTCCTTGTCCATGGCTATTTCTCGGTACCGATCCGGTACCGGGGGACGCCCGATGTCGGTACCGATCGATACGCGTATCGATCGTTGGAAGGGGACAGATGATACTTCGATTCCTCTGATGATTCTGATTCATCAGATGAGTCTCCTGAAGTATCCATTACCCTTCCTGAGGAGCCTGCTTCTCCAAAAAGGAGAATGTCTCCTCCAGAGGATTTGTCCTTTCAAGACTTCATAATTGAAGTGGCTAAAGGACTCTCTATTTCAGTAACCTCTGAAGCAGAGCCTAGAGCAAAAAAATTAGATATTTTAGGATACTCTAAGGCTCCCAGAGAGGCAGTCACCTTGCCAATTCATGAAATTCTTCATGAACATATGATTGACATATGGGAGACTCCTCTCACCCTTTCTCCTCATTCTCGCAGATTGGACACTATGTACCGTGTCCCTCCTTGTCTTGGATTTCAGAAAACTCAGCTTCCTCACCACTCCAAAAGACACTCTTCTGCTCCTCCAGGAAGAGAATGCAGGACCTTGGATGCTTTTGGTAGGAAAATCTTCCAAGCCAGCATGCTTATTGCCAGAATCAACTCATATAGCCTTTATATGGGTATGTTTCTAAAGGAAGTTGCACAAAAGCTGCACAACTTTCTCCCTTTTATTCCAGAGGATAGAAGGGATGAGTTCCTCCTTTGGCTTAAGCATACTCAAGACATTTCAAAGTTTTCCAATAGGGCAGCCTTTGACTCCTTTGAAGGTGCCAGCAGAGCCTCAGGCATTGCCATAGCTGCTCGCAGAATTGCTTGGCTCCAGGCTTCTGATCTAGAACCCTGGGTTCAGGATGACTTAGGAAATCTGCCCTGTACGGGTGAAAATCTCTTTGGCAAAGAGTGGCAAATAAAAGCCACTCAAATGGATGCAGAGAATTCTGCTCTGGATAGACTTTCCAAGTCCACTTCCATTCCAGCCAAGAAAAAATCTTTCAAAAAGCCTTTTTACAAAAGGAGCAGATTTCCTTCCACTTCTGGCCAACAATCTTCTACAGATCGCTTTGCTACTAAGCGTCAGCAACCTAAACAGGCCAGGCCTAAATCTGCAGGGGCTGCTACAACCCAGCAGTCCCAACCCCCTCAGGGTTTTTGACTTGATACTAGAAAACTTAACCTTTCTGGCTCTACAACAGCCAGAACCTCTCACCATTCCAGGAAGGTTAGCTCATTTTGCTCCCAGATGGGAGCAAATCACATCAGAGCAGTGGACCCTCTCCATCATAAGAGAGGGCTACAAACTTCATTTCTCAGACTTTCCTCCCCACACCATGGTGAGATACTTCAATTCTCCCACATCTCTCCTCGACCTTCTGGATCAGGAGGTGACTACCCTTCTGGCCCAGAGGGCCATAGAAGAAGTTCCTCTTCTTCAACAGGGGTCAGGGTTTTACTCCCCTTATTTTCTCCTTCCAAAGAAAACAGGGGGATACAGACCCATTCTAGATCTCAGAGAATTGAACAAATTCCTATGCAAGGAGAAGTTCAAGATGCTTTCTCTAGGTACTCTCCTTCCATACCTGCAGAGTCAGGATTGGCTTTGTTCTCTAGATCTCAAGGATGCGTACACTCATGTCCTCATCCATCCATCTCACAGAAATTTCTACGTTTTCTGTTCCAGGGAAAACATTACCAATACAGAGTGCTTCCTTTCGGTCTAGCCTCTGCTCCAAGAGTGTTCACCAAATGCATGGCAATAGTTGCTGCATTTCTACGCACTCTGGGAATATTTGTCTTCCCATACCTGGACGACTGGCTCATCCGAGCTCCAACCCATTCGGAGGCCCAGATCTCCCTAAACCGCACCAGGCGCATTCTGCAATACCTGGGACTTGTGGTAAACCTCCCAAAGTCCCAGCTCACCCCTACTCAGTCCCTGGAATTCATAGGGGCCTGGTTGGACACCACTTCTGCAAGGGCCTACCTTCCTCAGGCCCGTTGTCAACGTCTAGTGCAGTTAGCCTCCCAAATTCAGTCAAAGAGCCACTTAACTGCCAGGGAGATGCTACAACTGCTAGGCCATATGGCTTCCACAGTTCATGTGGTACCCTATGCTCGCCTACACATGAGAGCAGCTCAATGGATTTTGTCCACCCATTGGACTCAAGCTTCAGGAGCTCTCTCAGACCAAATAGCAACCTCCAAACGTCTCTTTTGGTCTCTCCAATGGTGGATATCCACTCAAAATCTGTTGCTGGGGTCCCCCTTCCAACCTTTGTTGCCCCAAGCAACCCTCACAACAGATGCCTCCCAAACAGGTTGGGGAGCTCATCTACAAGACCTCTCCACCCAAGGCACTTGGTCCCCACAGGAGACTTCTCTTCATATCAACCACTTGGAACTTCGAGCAGTGTTCCTAGCTCTTAAGGTCTTTCATACCCTCCTCAGCTACAAGACAGTCCTCATTCAAACGGACAATCAAGTAGCCATGTTTTACATAAACAAGCAAGGAGGAACTGGCTCTCTGTCGCTTTGCAACGAAGCTCCAAGATTATGGGCCTTCGCCAGAGAGCATCAAATCCATCTCCTGGCAGTATACCTCCCAGGAATCCAAAACTCTTGGGCAGACAGACTCAGTCGAGTTCTGCTTCCTCACGAATGGTCCCTGCACATGGATCAGGAACTCAGAATCTTCCAAGAATGGGGAACCCCGGACATAGACCTCTTTGCAAGTCCGTGGAATGCCAAACCTCCCCGGTTCTGTTCCAGAATTCCGTGTCAGGGAGTTCAGGCCAAGGATGCCTTCCTCCTTCATTGGGGTCAAGGCTTCCTGTATGCCTTTCCACCCATTCCTTTGATTCCCAAGACTCTGTTCAAACTCCAGAGGGATCAGGGATCTATGATCCTCATAGCTCCACGCTGGCCACGCCAAGTGTGGTACCCTCTACTTCTGCATCTCTCCCAAGCCCCCTCCTTGGACTTGGGAGCTGCGCCAGACCTTCTGTCCCAGGAGGAAGGGACTTTGTGGCATCCAAACCCCAGGTCCCTTCACCTCAGAGCTTGGTTACTGAAGGCCTAGACCTTCAAGACTTCAATCTTTCTCAGCAAGTGAAGGATATCCTCCATGCTTCCAGAAAACCTTCCACTAGGCGTTCCTATGCTTTTAAGTGGAAAAGATTTTCCTTTTGGTGTGCTCAAAAGGGTCTTGACCCTCTGGCACTTCCTATGAATTCTCTATTGGAATATCTCCTGCATCTCTCCAATGCAGGTCTTAAAATGAATTCAGTAAGGGTCCATTTGAGTGCTATTGCAGCATACCTTAAGCCCCTCCATGGACAACCTATTTCCTCTCATCCTCTTATTGCAAGATTCATGAGAGGCCTAACTTTAACTAAACCTCCCATTCGACTTCCTCCGGTGGCATGGGACTTAAACTTGGTTCTTGGTCAGCTTATGAAGCCACCTTTTGAACCCTTAGCCACTACCTCCTTGAAATTTCTTTCCTGGAAGGTTATTTTCCTCAGTGCAGTCACTTCTGCTCGCCGCATCAGTGAACTGCAGGCCTTAGTGGCTAATCCACCTTATACAAGGTTCCACCATGATAAGGTAGTCCTTAGGACAAATCCTCACTTTATGCCTAAAGTGGTCTCACCTTTTCATCTTAATCAAGAGGTATATTTACCTGTCTTTTTTCCAGCTCCTCATGCATCCAGTGCAGAGAAGAACCTTCATACTCTAGATTGTAAAAGTGCTCTTGCTTTTTACTTACACAGGACACAGCAACATAGAAAGTCTTCCCAGCTTTTTGTTGCTTTTGATCCTTCTCATTTAGGACTTCCAGTCTCTAAAAGAACACTGTCCAATTGGATTGCTCAGTGTATTTCTTTTGCTTACCAGAGTAAGAACCTTTCTCTGGAGGGCCATGTCACAGCTCACAATGTGAGGGCCATGGCCACCTCTATGGCTCATCTTCATTCTGTGTCCATCGACCAGATCTGTCGAGCAGCCACCTGGGCCTCGGTTCATACCTTCACAGCCCATTACTGTTTGGACAAGGACTCCCGCCGGGATGCCTTGTTTGGTCAGGCTGTCCTCAGACACCTGTTCCATTCTTGAACAACTCCTGCCCTCCTTCCCTGAATGGATGCCTGAGATCCATAGGAAGACGAGGAACCCTTCAGGGTCTCATACCCTTGGGGATCTCCCAGGCATCTTAGCTAGGGAGTCCCCATATGTGAGGACTCATTCCTGCTTGTTCCTGGAGATAGCACAGTTACTTACCTGTAACAGGTGATCTCTGGGAACAGCAGGAATTAGTCCTCACAACCCTCCCACCTCCCCTAGGAGTTGTATCTCTCTCTGTTTTTCCTTTCCTCTCTCTCTCTATTGTCTCAGCTTTAAACTTGAACTGAGGAGAGTTGGTTAGGAAAGGCGGGAAGGCAGCGCGCATGCGCTGTGGGATGCCCCAAAAGCTTTCCTTCTGGGAAGCTGGGGAGCGTTCCCGCGCAGGCTCCGTCGGTACCGACGTACCCATATGTGAGGACTAATTCCTGCTGTTCCCAGAGATCACCTGTTACAGGTAAGTAACTGTGCTTTCTGTGTAAAGGTAGCTTTGCTATAGGAACCTCTCCTTCTGCTACCTTGTAATCCTGATCCAGGGATCTCCGGTGAATGTAGGTTTCTCTCAAAGCATGGCTCCTTGGCTTTCTGTGCTCCTCTTTCAGCTGTTATTATTCTTGTCGTGCTGCTTGATCCAGTTACGTTACTTGGGCTGGGAGTGTCACTCCTTCCAGCCAAACTGCTTCTCCTGGCAGTCTCTCTCTGGACTCTGTCTCTCTGAGCTCTGCCCCTCTGAACTCTATCCTTCTGGATACTCTCCGTCTGGATTCTGTCCCTCTGGGCTCGCTCCGTGTGGACTCTTTCCTTCTCCACACTCCTTCTCCTTCCTTCTGGCTGAACTGCTGCCGGCTGAGTTCCCTCCGAATGGATTCCTCCTGACTGGATTCCTCCTGCACTCCTTGCACACCTACACCCTCTGGCTGTCTTTCCTTTATAAAGGCATTTTACCTTTGAAACTCCCGGGCTTGCCTTCAGGTGCAGCTGGTTAACACTCATACAATCAGTGGCTGTGCACGTTGACTCAGCCTCTGTAGGCTTACTCCTGCCCCCTCTAGCTGTGCTGCGCGGTAATTGCATCTTCTGCACATCCACAGCTCTATGAAAGACAGGGTTTTTTTCTAAACCTGCACCTTCCGTGGCTCCAGCCTCATGACACATCCCCCGTCTTAAAATATTACGGGCTGAGTTTTCATCTTTACTACAGCACGTAATCCTTGACATTGCATCTGCGTTATAATGCAGCTTTCCTGCTCTGTGTTCTACTTTGTATTCGTATGGCTGCAATGCCATATACCATCTGGTTAGGCGACTATTATTGTTTCTCATGTGGCTTAACCATTTAAGCGGGGCGTGATCGGTAATAAGAATAAATTTTCTTCCTGTTAGGTAGAATTTTAAAGACTCTACTGCCCATTTTATAGCTAGGCACTCCCTTTCAATTGTTGAGTACTTTATCTCCAGGAACAAGCAGGAATGAGTCTTCACATATGGGTATCGTCGGTACCGACGGAGCCTGCGCGGGAACGCTCCCCAGCGTCCAGTAAGAAAGCTTTTGGGAGCCTCCCACAGCGCCTGCGCACTGCCTTCCCGCCTTTCTCAACCGCCTCTCTCCAGTTCTTCCTTTCCGCGGAGCCAGCAGGTCGTGTTCCTGTCACCGCAGAAGAAGTTCTTTATTTTTTATTTATTCTTTTGTGTCGCGTCTGCATTCTTCGACGTTGGACCGGTACCGCCGGTCTTTTCTTTTCTTTCTTTTAAAAAACAAAAACTTATACTTTCTTCACTGTGCATTTTAGTTTTTGGGCCTTAGGCCTAAAAATGTTCTCCTCATAGAGAAGCCCGCCTCCGGGTTTAAAAAGTGCACAAAATGTGGCGGTACTATTTCTGTCACCGACACCCATGATTGGTGTCTAAAATATTTGGGTCCTGACCATTCCATCACGGATTGTGTGTCCTGTACCATGATGTCTAAAAGAGGTCGGCAGAACCGAGCAGCCAAGCTCAGTACCCTGTTTCCCTCTGATGCAGCTTCGGTGGCATCGACGTCTTCCAGGGCTTCTTCTTCCTCCCATGGATCTCAGGTAACCAAGCATAAATCTGGCCGGTCCTCGAAGTGCAAATCTCCCTCTAAGCATCGAGATGCCTCCGGGCTTATCCTTGAGGACTCCGCACCGGCAAAGTTACCCCGGTGGGAAGTTCCGGCTTCCAAAGCATTGTCTATGGGGTCACAGGTTGACATCGATGGCTCGGCCTCGACCGATCACCTGTTGCCATGTTCTAGGGTACCGGTGGCTCCCACTGGTACCGACATCCAGACTTTTGTGGCGTCGATGGATCAGAAGATTCTGACCATGCAGCGCACCCTGACGGCATTCATGCAGGCTGCGACGCCTCCGGTACCGCAACAATCCCCATTGCCGGTACCGGCACCGGCATCATTCCCAGTGCCGGTACCGATTTCATCGACATCGGCTCCGGTGTCGACTGCAACGGTACCCTGTCCTATGATGCCCATCGGTACCGAACCGGTACGGTTACTCCCAATGTCGATCCCACTCGGTACGCGTATCGGGCTATCTCCAGGAACAAGCAGGAATAAGTCTTCACATATGGGTATGTTGGTTCCGACGGAGCCTGCACGGGAATGCTCCCCAGCATCCAATCAGAAAGCTTTTGGGAGCATCCCTCGCGCCTGACTTCCCACCCTTTCCACTGTCTCTCCTCAGTTTTCATTTTTCCGCGGAGCCGGCAGGACGTCCTCCTGTCACCGCAGAAACATTTTTCTTTAAATACTTCTTTTCTTGTTTTCTTGTGGTCACGGCTGTTTTTCCCGCCGACACCGGTACCGCCGGTGGTTTTTTCTTTTCTCTTTTCTTAAACTCAGAGAGATTTTTCCCTCTGTTTCTGTTTTAACCTTTTTGGGCCTACAAGGCCTCTCCATCATGGAGCCTTCTTGTCCTAAGAAGTGCCTTCACTGTGGAAACACAGTTTTCTTTTTAGACTCCAATCACTGGTGTCTAACCTGTTTGGGTCCTGACCCTTTTTCCCCTGAACTATCAGGCTACAATACTGAGAGAAGACCTTCCCTCTTTCGAGTTTCTCTCGATACCGTTTTCCCTCCTGCAGTGAGGGCACCGGGTTTTTCTTCTCTACAGGATCAGGTAACCCACAAACAGTCTGTTAAGACTTGCCAATCCTTGAGTGGTAGGTCTCATGCCACGCATGATGACGGCTCCGGCCTTGCCCTCAAGACCCCATTGGCATTAGAACCCCGGCTGGAGTCTTCGGGCTCCAAAGCATTACAGGGGTTTCAGGTTGTTCCTGGGGCTCACCCCTCACAGAACATACCTGAGCCGTGCTCGGGGGTGGTATCCGCTTCGAGCGGTACCGATAACCCGGCATCGGCACCGGTGTCGAGTGTTCAACTCTTCACCAGGGATCGTCATCTGGCGTCCTCGGTACCTTTGGGGCCGATCGATACGTTCCAGATTGACTTTCCTGTTTCTAAGCCATGCTCGGGGGTGGTATCCGCTTCGTGCGGTACCGATACCCCGGCATTGGCACCGGTGTCGAGTGTTCCACTCTTCACCAGGGATCGTCATCTGGCGTCCTCAGTACCTTCGGGACCGATCGATACGACCCAGAGTGACTTCCCTGTATCAGCATCGCCGGTACCACCACCGATTTCGGTGCACTCTAGACATGCATCGATAGACTCGCTCCCTTCGATGCCGAGTCTGGAATCGATATCTAGTCTAGAGGACTGGGTACCGACGTGCCTTGGAACCGACCCTTTTCGGTTCCGGATACGCAGTACCGAGGATACTCACCAAGACTCTGGTTACCTCGGTACCGCTTGAGCAGCCTCCGATGACGGTCTCGATGCCATTACCGGTATCGGTATCGATGTCGATTCCTGCAGTTACATCGGTGCCATCGATCCTTTCTATGCCTAGTTTGGAATCGATACCTGGCATAGACGATGCAGTACTGACTGCCTCAAATCGTGACTGCCAGTATCATTATCCATCTAGTAATGTTCTTTTTCTGCACCAGACCAGTTCATCCTCTGGTGCTCAGGCTGCATCTTCAACCTTAGCCTTCCCAGGGATGGTTCCCATTGGAGATCCTTCTTTTCAGAAGTTTCTCCTTGACATGGCAACCTTTCTTGCTATTCCTATCCCTGGCTGTAATCTTAACCAAGGCTCTCCTGCAGAAGAGGGAAATATAATGCTTCCTTTACATAATTCTTTGCAGGATCTTCTTCTGAGAATATGGGAATCTCCTTTAAGGGTTCCCTCACCTTCTACAGCAACTAATGTTCTGTATCAGGTGCCCCCCTCTCCAGGGTTTCAAAAGAATCAACTTCCCCATCATTCCATTGTAGTGGAATCTGCAATGAGGAAGGTAAAAAGCAAGAAGAAGCATTCTTCTTATCCGCCAGGTCGTGCTTCTAGAGCACTTGATGCCTTTGGACGTCAAACCTTCCAAACATCTATGCTGGCATCAAGAATTATTTCTTATATGTTTTATATGAGTCTAACACTCCAGGAGGTCACAAAGAAATTATCTCTTTTGACTCCTTTTTTGTCAGAGCCTAAGGCTGCTGACTATTCCTTGCTTCTTAGTCATAGCCGGAATATCTCTTGGTTTCTTTCTCGTGCTTCCCTAGACTCTTTTGAGTCTGTTAGCAGAACTTCTGCTATTGCCATTGGAGCACGTCGTAGAGCCTGGCTCCAAGCTTCAGACTTGAGCAGATGGGCACAACATACACTGGGTAATTCTCCTTGTACTGGAGAAAATCTCTTCAATAAGGAGGCTTTACGTCAGGTTGTTCATTGCTCCACTGCCTTCCCTGGTTCTGGAGACCATTCTAAGCCTTCTTCTTCCCCAGGAGGTAGGAAATGTCCTACCAAGCCTTCTTTCCCTAAGAAAAGAAGGTTTCACTCTTCTCCTGCCCATCATCCAGAGGTGCCCAAGCAAGGGACACCTCGTCCTAGTCTGAAGTTTCCAAACTCTAGCCAGTCTCGACATACCCAGCAACCATAGGTTCTGAGGGTTACAATCTACAGTTAACTTCTTCTTTACAGAAGTTTGTTCCCTGTTTTTTCTTTAAGCTGTCAGGATATTCTTCTTCATGGGTTACAGAATTCTCCTCCTCTTACTATTAAGAAGGGAGGTTACAACTATCTCATGATAGTGTCTGGCCCAACATGAACATTTTTTCCCTCAGCTGACTCGCCATATGGGTAGGTCACCCACCAATTACCTGTATTTTCTACCCTCTCATCCAGGATTCTCCCTGACTGAGTGGTACCATACTGAAAGGCTTCTCTAGCCTTTCATTCCAGTGTTCATCTTTTTAGTTTCTTGAATACATTCTCAAGATAACTCATCAGACATGGACAGGAATATCTCCTCTCCCTTTGTCTGTTCCTCTCTGTTTTGCACAGAAAGATCCTCTTTGCTGTCTTTCAGCTTCTGTGCATGCAGGAGTTCCAGTTTTTGAACCAGCCTCAGTAGTGACTCCAAGCTGATCCTCATCTATCTTGGACATTCCTACTCACTTTAGGCTTCTCACATTATCTTCTTTCCAGCCATCTCCTTCTCCTAGGATGTGGCAACAGGCCTGACTTCAGTCAGTCTTATCTCATAATTCTCCTGTACAATGCTCTCTGCAATCTTCAGAGAAGCTTTCTACTATGAGCCCTTGCTACAGAGCATTGATCTTTGTCTCTGAGGGCTATCCTATATAGTAGAAAAAAGCTTATAAATC
Organism: Ichthyophis bannanicus; assembly: GCA_033557465.1. Lineage (NCBI taxonomy): Eukaryota > Metazoa > Chordata > Amphibia > Gymnophiona > Ichthyophiidae > Ichthyophis > Ichthyophis bannanicus. The sequence goes on along the minus strand of CM066033.1, from coordinate 1,139,718,404 downwards.
ATTCCCATGACTGTGAGGGTTTTCCACACCCTCTTGTCTCCTGTTATAATTCAGAATATAAGCTTTTTCTGCGTGAATATCCAGGGCTATTAGTAACGCATGATACCCCTATGTTCCTCCAGTGGATCCTCCTGGTATCTTCTCTATGCGTTTCTACCCATCTACCATGTCAGAGTTCTAAAGGACTCCCGACTTGCTCTTTACAGACTGATCTTATCCTCTGTTTTTCACGCAACCATCCTGGTTATTTTCATGGATTGCATTCCTGCATCCTCTTAGCCCACGGAAATAGATTCTTTATATATCTGTCAAGTGGGTTTCACCTCTTGTTATTGGATGAATCTTTCCCCTTCACATTCCCCATGTGAATTTTCTTAGGGGGCTTACTGTGTCTCAGACCTATTGTCATGTATGTAAATATCTCTATATATGCCTCTACATACATATGTCTGTAAGCTGTGTGTGCATAATTTATGCCCCTATATGTGTATATATATATATATCCACTTATATATATATGTTGATACATATTTCTGCATATCTAGATATGCATATATATATAGGTATATATATCTCCCTATATATATATATATATATCTGTTGGGAGACTTTTTATAAATCGATATGTATTACATACTATCTCCTCACTGTCTATGCTATAGCAATTTGTACCTTCTCAGAGGTTACAGACAGTGAGCTCCTTTTTCCATACTGTTCCCTAGTATGTGGGGACTACTATGCACACAACCACTACTGTGGTAATAACAGCTTCCGCTTTGCTCTAGGTCTCCCTATCCTTGAAGATTCAAGCTTCAATATCTTTCCTATCTCTCATCAGCTAGGAAAGACAGTGTACATCTTCATTGTTTTGAGTACACATTATTCTCCTTGGGAATAGGTTTTTTTTTCCATACCCTTCTTCCCTCCAAGACTGGGCTAGTTGTCCAAATCGGTCAGTCTTCTTCTTTTAGTCCTCAATGTTAATGACTCTGTACCTAAAAGAGTTTTCAGCTTTTTCCCATAAAGCTTTCCATTGAAGACCTGCCGTTATAATCCTACCCCAGTTGATACCTGGATCACCTGCTTTTCCAGGTCTGGACCTTCACCCTCACTGCTGTGAGGTCACCTTGAGGATTCCGCTACTGCATATCCAGTAGACTCCATCATGCTTTCTACTTCCTACAATCCGGTAGGTAAGCTCCATATTATGACTGTTCATTAAATAATTTTAATGATACTTATCATACATGCCATGGACTCCTCTCCTGTAGTCCTTGGGTTTGCTGTTTTCCTTACAGCTCTCTATTCTCAACTCCTACCCTCCATTCCCTCATGGGATGCCGGGGATTCCTCTGTGGGAAATGCACTCCTGATCCAGGAACATGCATTTTATGGGATCTCCCCCTGGCATCTCTAGCTAGGGAGTCCCCATATGTGAAGACTCATTCCTGCTTGTTCCTGGAGATAGCACAGTTACTTACCTGTAACAGGTGATCTCTGGGAACAGCAGGAATAAGTCTTCACAACCCACCCACCTCCCCTAGGAGTTGTATCTATCTATCTATCTTCCTTTCCTCGTTCTCTCACTTTGTCTCAGCTAGGAAACTCAACTGAGGAGAGACAGTGGAAAGGGCGGGAAGTCAGCGCGCAGGCGCGAGGGATGCTCCCAAAAGCTTTCTGATTGGATGCTGGGGAGCATTCCCGTGCAGGCTCCGTCGGTACCGACGTACCCATATGTGAAGACTTATTCCTGCTGTTCCCAGAGATCACCTGTTTCAGGTAAGTAACTGTGCTTTACAGGAGTATCCAGACAGGCGATACTTCGATTCCTCCGAAGACTCTGACCAGTCCGAAGGATCTCTCGAGGCATCGATACTTCTTCCTCAGGAGTCTTCTTCTCCTAAACGAAGAATGTCTCCTCCAGAAGACTTGTCTTTTCAAGACTTCATTAGGGAGGTGGCTAGGGGCTTCTCCATCACAGTGGCCCCTGAGTCAGAGCCTAGAGCCAAGCAGCTGGATATTCTACAATATCCCGAGGCAGCTACTTAACCTGTTCATGAGATTTTGTATGATCTCATGTTGAGCATGTGGGAGACACCTCTTACTACCTCTCCTCATTCTCGCAGGTTAGACACCATGTATCGTGTCCCTCCTTGTCCTGGCTTTCATAAGACTCAGCTTCCTCACCATTCTATTGTGGTAGAGTCTGCCATGAGAAAGATAAAGAGTGCAAAAAGACACTCATCTAATCCTCCAGGACGTGTATGCAGGACCCTAGATGCTTTTGGCCGTAGGGTTTTTCAAGCTTCTATGCTAGCTGCCAGAATCAACTCCTATAGCCTCTATATAAGGATATTTCTAAAGGAAGTCACAGATCATCTGCAGACTTTAACCCCTTTTATTTCAGAAGATAAAAGGCAGAAGTTTCTCACTTGGCTCAAACATGCCTAGGATGTTTCCAAATTTTCCAACCGTGCAGCCTTTGACTCTTTTGAGTGTGTAAGCAGAGCCTCGGCTATTGCCATAGGTGTACGCAGAATTGCTTGGCTACAAGCTTCTGATTTGGAACTCTGGGTCCAAGATGAATTAGGAAATCTTCCTTGTACAGGTGAAAACCTTTTTGGCAAGGATTGGCAAGCAAAGGCCACTCAGATGGATGCTGAGAACTCCGCTTTGGATCGACTTTCAAAGTCCACCTCTGCTCCTGCTAAGAAAAGATTGTTCAAAAAGACATCTTTTTCTAAAAAGGGAAGATATTATCCTGTTTATGGTCAGCAGGCATCTTCTGCAGGTCGTTTTCCTGCAAAACGTCAGCAACCACCTAAACAGGCCAAGTCAAAGGCTGCTAGGCCTTCCACTGCACAGCAGCCTCAGCCTCCTCAGGGCCTTTGACTTGCAACTAGAGAACTTAGCCTTTCTAGCTCTAGAAGAACCAGAGCCCCGCACCATTCCAGGAAGGTTGGCTTACTTTGCTCCCAGATGGAAACAAATCACAGCAGAGCAATGGACCCTCTCCATCATAAGGGAAGGGTACATGCTTCATTTCTTAAGCCTTCCTCCTCGCACCATGGTGAAACAGTTCAATTCTACAACATCTCTCCTCAACCTTCTGGGTCAGGAGATTGCCACCCTTCTTGCCCAAGGGGCAATAGAAGAAGTACCTCTTCTTCAACAGGGCTCAGGGTTCTACTCCCCTTATTTTCTTATCCCAAAGAAAACAGGGGGCTACAGACCCATATTAGATCTCAGAGAATTGAACAAGTTTCTATTCAAAGAGAAATTCAAGATGATTTCTCTCGGTGCTCTGCTTCCATACCTTCAGAGTCAGGACTGGCTTTGTTCTCTAGATCTCAAGGATGCGTACACCCATGTCCTCATCCATCCAACACACAGAAGGTTCCTTTGGTTCCTTTTTCAGGGAAAGCACTACCAATACAGGGTGCTTCCATTCGGTCTGGCCTCTGCACCAAGGGTGTTCACGAAATGCATGGCAGTAGTAGCTGCATTTCTACGCACTCTAAGAATATTTGTCTTCCCTTACCTGGACGACTGGCTCATTCGAGCTCCATCCCAGTCAGAGGCCCAGAATTGTCTAATCTGCACAATGCGTGTTCTCCAGTATTTGGGACTGGTAATAAACATCCCAAAATCAAATCTCACCCCTACTCAGTCTCTGGAGTTTATAGGGGCCTTGCTGGATACCACAACTGCAAGGGCCTATCTTCCTCAGGCCCGTTGCCTACGCTTAGTGCAGTTAGCCTCCCGGATACAATTAAAGTCCCATTTAACTGCTCGAGAGATGTTACAACTCTTAGGCCACATGGCATCTACCGTGCACGTGGTTCCATATGCTCGCCTTCACATGAGGGCAGCTCAATGGACTTTGTCCACCCAATGGACTCAGGCATCAGGTTGCCTGTCAGACAAAATAGCAAACTCCAGTTGCCTTTTTTGGTCTCTCCAGTGGTGGAAGTCCTCTCCAAATCTGTTGCTGGGGTCCCCTTTTCAGCAGTCACTACCCCAAGCAACTCTTACAACAGATGCTTCTCCAATGGGTTGGGGAGCTCATCTGCAGGATCTCTCCACCCAGGGCATCTGGTCTCCACAGGAGACTTCTCTGCATATCAATCTCTTGGAACTCAGAGCAATATTCTTAGCTCTCAGAGTGTTCCATTCCCTGCTCAGCTACAGGACAGTCCTCATCCATACGGACAACCAAGTAGCCATGTTCTATGTAAACAAGCAGGGCGGGACTGGCTCTCTGTCGCTTTGCAACGAAGCTTTGCGACTGTGGGCCTTCGCCAGAGAGCATCACATTCATCTTCTGGTAGTATAACTTCCAGGCGTTCAAAACTCTTGGGCAGGCAGACTCAGTCGAGTTTTGCTTCCACACTAGTGGTCCCTCCACATGGACCAGGTAGCCAGGAATTTTCGAATTTGGGGAACCCCGGACATAGACCTCTTTGCAAGTCCGTGGAATGCCAAACTTCCCCGGTTCTGTTCCAGAATTCCGTGTCAGGGAGTTCAGGCCAAGGATGCCTTCCTCCTTCACTGGGGTCAAGACTTCCTTTATGCCTTTCCACCCATTCCCCTAATTCCAAAAACACTATTCAAGCTTCAGAGAGATCGAGGAACCATGATCCTCATAGCACCACATTGGCCACGCCAAGTGTGGTATCCTCTATTTCTGCAGCTCTCTCAAGCTCCTTCCCTGGACTTGGGCTCTGCACCAGACCTTCTATCCCAGGAGAAAGGAACGTTGTGGCACCCAAACCCTCAGTCTCTTCATCTCAGGGCTTGGTTGCTGAAGGCCTAGACCTTCAAGGTTTTTATCTCTCTCAGCAAGTCAGAGATATTATTCATGCCTCTAGAAAGCCTTCTACTAGACGTTCCTATGCTTTCAAATGGAAAAGATTTACCATTTGGTGTTCAGAGAAGGGTCTTAACCCTCTTGCAATACCTTTGAATTCTTTACTAGAGTATCTCCTGCATTTATCCCATGCAGGTCTTAAAATGAATTCAGTAAGAGTCCATTTGAGTGCTATTGCAGCGTCCCTCAAGCCTCTCAATGGACAGCCTATCTCCTCTCATCCTCTTATAACAAGATTCATGAGAGGCCTTCTAACTAAACCTCCCATTAGACCACCTCCAGTGGCATGGGACTTAAACTTGGTTCTTGGCCAGCTTATGAAGCCACCCTTTGAACCTTTAGCCACCACCTCCTTGAAATTTCTTTCTTGGAAGGTTATCTTTCTCATTGCAGTCACCTCAGCACGTCGCATCAGTGAGTTGCAAGCCTTGGTGGCTAATCCTCCTTATACAAGTTTCCGTCATGATAAGGTAGTCCTCAGGACCAATCCACACTTTATGCCCAAAGTGGTCTCGCCTTTTCATCTAAACCAAGAGGTATATTTACCTGTCTTTTTTCCAGGACCTCATGCATCAAGTGCAGAGAGGAATCTTCATACCTTGGATTGTAAGAGAGCTCTTGCTTTTTACTTACAAAGAACACAGCAACATAGAAAGTCTTCTCAACTCTTTGTTGCTTTTGATCCTTCTCATTTAGGACTTCCAGTCTCTAAGAGAACACTGTCCAACTGGATTGCTCAGTGTATTTCTTTCGCCTACCAGAGTAGGAACCTTTCTCTGGAGGGCCATGTTACAGCTCACAATGTGAGAGCCATGGCAGCCTCAATGGCTCATCTAAACTCTGTGTCCATCGACCAAATCTGTCGAGCGGCCACCTGGGCCTCAGTTCATACCTTCACAGCCCATTACTGTTTGGACAAGGACTCCCGCCGGGATGCCTCATTTGGTCAGGCTGTTCTCAAACACCTGTTCCATTCCTAATCAACTCCTACCCACCTACCCTGGTTGGATGCCAGAGATCCATGGGGGGAGGTAGAGTCCTTTTCAAGGACACACAACCTGGGGTCTTCCCCTGGCATCTGCAGCTAGGGAGTCCCCATATGTGAAGACTCATTCCTGCTTGTTCCTGGAGATAGCACAGTTACTTACCTGTAACAGGTGATCTCTGGTAACAGCAGGAATAAGTCTTCACAACCCACCCACCTCCCCTAGGAGTTGTATCTCTCTGTCTATCTTTCCTTTCCTCTCTCTCTCTCTTTGTCTCAGCTTTAAAACTCAAACTGGAGAGAGGCGGTTGGGAAAGGCGGGAAGGTAGCGCACAGGCGCTGTGGGATGCTCCCAAAAGCTTTCTTACTGGACGCTGGGGAGCGTTCCCGCGCAGGCTCTGTCGGTACCGACGATACCCATATGTGAAGACTTATTCCTGCTGTTCCCAGAGATCACCTGTTACAGGTAAGTAACTGTGCTTTCTCCGCTTGAGACAACTTCCTGCTTAGGAACATGATGGAATGTTCAGCACCCTCCTGCACCTGGGAAAGGACGGCCCCTAAGCCGATTTCCGAAGCATCCGTCTGAAGCAGGAATTGTTGGCGGAAATCCACACCTCGCAATATTGGTGCCCTGCACAACTTCTCTTTTAATTTCTGGAAGGCTTCATCCGCATCTGATGTCCATTGCAGCGCGTTTAGGGCGTTTTTCTTCAACATTTCGGTGAATAGTGCGCTTTCCTCTGCGAAGTGGGGAATAAAGCGCCTATAATACCCAATAAGCCCCAAAAAGCTTCGCAGTTGCTTTTTGTTTTGGGGGATGGGAAAATTTCTTACACTCTCCACCTTATTCAATAAGGGATGGACCGTACCCCGGCCTACCAAGTGTCCTAGATATTTGACTTCTGGGGCGGCAAACGTACATTTTTCAGGATTTAGGGTTAAACCCGCTTGTCGCATTGCTGTTAACACCTCTCTTACTTGGAGCAAGTGTTGATCCCAGGTGGCGCTGTGGATGACTACGTCGTTCATATAGGCGGTGGCATAATTTTGGTGAGGACGCAAAACTATGTCTATTAACCTCTGGCAGGTCGCAGCTGCTCCGTGTAACCCAAAGGGCATTCTCCTAAACTGAAACAGCCCGAGTGGAGTGCTAAAGGCTGTTTTGGGGCGTGCTTCTCTGGTCAGGGGCACCTGCCAATATCCTTTGGTCATATCCAAGGTCGTGAGGAACTTAGCTTGACCCAGTCTGTCTAGCAGCTCTTCTATTCGGGGCATTGGATATGCATCGAAGGTGGATATCTCGTTGACCTGGCGGAAATCGATACAAAATCTCATGGTTCCGTCTGGTTTAGGCACCAGAACAATCGGACTATTCCATGGACTTCGTGATTCTTCGATGACGCCCATACGTATCATCTCTCGTACCTGGGTTATGACTTCTTGTCTTTTTGCCTCTGGCAAACGATAAGGCCTTTGCCTAATAATTCTCCCAGGAGGTGTAATTATTTCGTGAGCAACTAAACTCGTTTCTCCTGGAAGGGGTGTCAGTACATCCTTGAACTCCCCCAACATGCTGGACAATTGCTGCCACTGTACTGTAGAGAGTTCATGGCGCGGCTGAGGATTGGTTTTGCAGTCAGACAAAAGAGGGCCCAGATCTTCATCTGGTTGCTCTCCGGTTACTGCTACAAAACCTTTCATCTCACCTTGGCCGGTGGAGTCGAACCCTCCGATCCCTCGGCTCGTGGGGGTTACCATAGCGACTTCCTCCAGGATCGGGAACCCAACCCGCTCGCATATTAGCTGGGCGATGCGATCCCCTGTTTTCACCTCAAAATCCTCATCCACGAAATTAAATAGCAGGACCTTTATGACACCTCTGTAGTCTGGGTCCACCACCCCAGCACCTACATCAATAAAATGCTTGGAGGCCAAACCCGAGCGGGGCACAATCCTACCATAGCATCCTGGTGGCAGCTCCAGTTGAATACCGGTGTTAATTAAGGCTCCACTGCGCCTGGAACAATTTGACTTTCTGCGCTATACAAGTCATACCCAGCGGCCTGGGCCGATGCTCGACAGGGACTTCGAGCTTGCCTGGAGGTCTTACAAAATTTTAAGGCGAACTTCTTTACAGACTCCTCCTGTACTTTGAGTTTGGGTCCTTTAACTTTCCCTAAGAGGGGACTAGGAACTACTTTTCCCTTAGAGGGAGTGCCTGTGGACATAAAAGCTTCTCGGGGTGTTAAGCCTTCTTCTAAGCCTCTTTTAAACTGGGGCCAGTCTCTGCCCAAGACTAACTCCTGAGATAACCCGGGTACTACAGCAACCAACATTTTCCTCTTTATTCCCAAACCTCTCACAATCAGGTTATATACAGGGTAAAATATGGCAGCACCATGAACACGTTTTATCTTCACTTTGCCCTCTGGTTGATCTGGTGTGGATTCAGCTAGCTGTTTAATCAGAGACCATAGCTTGCGAGAAATCATAGTTTGATCCGCGCCAGAGTCAAGAAGAGCTTTTGCAGCAACCCCTTGTATAGTCACGTCCAACACAAACCCTTCACATAGTGTTTTTCTGTTCTCGCCTATGAGAGCAGTACGTGCTTGGCACTCACTCCTTACGTGACCCGCTTTCCCACAGGTAAAACATCTTTTATTGTGACTCCTTAATACAGCATTAACATTTTTCACATCACGAGTTTTACAATGTGAGAGACTTCCTGATTACTGCTTGAACGCACCCACTGCCATCTTTGAAACTTCCTGTTTGTTGGGTGGCCAATTCCGCCTCCAAATATCTCTCTGTCAAGATAATGGCTTCTGCGGTGGTGCGACAATTCTGCAGGATAAGGAAGCTCTGCACATTGTTGGGTACTGCATACATGAATTCCTCTAGGACTATCACATCCATTAATGTCTCAACCATCTTCTCATCAGGCCTTAGCCACTTTGCGGCTAAGCTTCTCAGCCTGTGTCCCAATGCTTTTGGGGTCTCACCTCTTTTAAGGTGTGCGGCCCGCAGCATGCGATTATACACGAGGGGAGTCAGACCCAAGCGATCCCTGATGGCCTTCACTACCTCGGTATAATCATTTGCCGATGAAGTGGGCATTGCTCTATAGGCCGACAGCGCCTCCCCTATGAGAGAAGCTGCCAGTCTAATAGCCCACTGTTCTTTCGGCCAGCCTACCAAACCTGCTATCCTTTCGAAGGAGTCCAGGAAGTCATCAATGTCATCTGTAACTGCTAACTTCCCTAAGGTTAAAGAATCATAGGACCATTGTCCTACCGGACAGTTGCCCAGTCCAGAACTCTGTCCCAGACGACTGGAGGCTGCTTCCTGCACCTATTGTTGATGGGCTGCCCAAGCCTCCATCATCTGCAGGACAGGTTTTTGTTGCTCTTGCAGAGCCAAGATTGCTTGCTGCTGTGTTTGACAAGCCAGTTCTCTTTGCTTGTCGAACTGCATAGCCATCCAAGTGAACATCTCTTTCTGCTCCATGTTGATGAGATTTCCTAGGGAAACACAGAAAAAAAAACCAAGTGTGGTCTCATAACACAATCAGCCCCCCTTTTCTTTTTTCTTTTTTTTTTCTTAAATTTCAAACCGGCATCCAAAACAGGTCTGCCCCTCTACCTTTTAGCTGGTAGAAGTGTTGAGTCCAGCTTCCAGAAAAAGGACGCTGCTGCTCTACGGCGTAGCACTCTGTGACTGCTGCCAGCAACACCACGGCCTTCCTTTCTGGATTTCCTTCTTCTGGGCCCGGTTTTTCACTTCCAATCCGGGCTTTTTCTCTTCCAGTCTGGGTTTTTCCTCTTCCAGTCCGGGTTTTCCTCCTCCGGTCCGGGTTTTCCTCCTCCAGTCCGGGTTTTCCCAGCTTAGTACTGGTGGTTTCTTCTTTTCCTGTATGTCATAGGGCGGTATCCTTATCCTGCCGACTACGCCATTATGTCGTCAGGTGCCCCCAGTGGCCAGTGGCTGTAAGGGCATCCTGCGCATTTTTATTATTTTTAAGGAGCGAGGGCTCTTTAAGACCCAAGTGCGGTTTGGTCCTTGGAGTTTTAGCTCCTTGTGAGAACAAAATTATGTAAGCCAAGAGTGGAGGGTAATAAGGCTTTATTTCCCCTTTACCGCAAGGGTTCACTAAGACATAGGAAAATAAAGACAGTCCTTCTTTATAAAGGGGTTCCACCAAATATAAGCATACAAACAATTGTTATAAGCTTCACAATTGATTGCAGGGTTTAACTGAGGATTCTTTCATTCCAAAGTATATTAAACAAGCAGGCAAACAAACTGTTATGAGCTTCACAATTGATTGCAGGAATTCTTTTATATTTACAGTTCTACTAAGGACTCACGGCTAGTAGCAACACAAAAGCTACAATCCATAGATTCATCTTGAGGGATGGGAATAGTATTCTCAAACTCTATTTCCATGGACTCTGCGTCACTGGCTTCTCCCTCTGAATAAGTGCTTTCCCTTGTGGCTACAACTTTACAGGGTCTGTCTCTGTTTCTTTGCTTCCAATAAGACTGTCCTGTTAAGCTCTTAGGTATTGTTTTGAAAAGCTCTGCTTTGTTCCCTCTTCTCATATACTGAGCGTCTGCTTTATCAGAGCTTCTAGGAGCAAGGCTTTCTTTTAAAAGTAAAGAGCCACCATAGCTTGGCTTCCTGCAGCTGCTATACCTGGAGCTCTCTCTCTGACGTACTTCTCTCTGGAGACAGGTTTCCTTGTGCAGAGCTTTGCCTTCCTGAAGCCCAGGAAAACCTGGTGAGGATTCCCAACCTCTGTGCTTCTGTGTAAAGGTAGCTTTGCTATAGGAACACCTCTCCTTCTGGTACCTTGTAATCCTGATCCAGGGAACTCCGGTGAATGTAGGTTTCTCTCAAAGCATGGCTCCTTGGCTTTCTGTGCTCCTCTTTCAGCTGTTATTATTCTTGTCGTGCTGCTTGATCCAGCTACGTTACTTGGGCTGGGAGTGTCACTCCTTCCAGCCAAACTGCTTCTCCTGGCAGTCTCTCTCTGGACTCTGTCTCTCTGAGCTCTGCCCCTCTGAACTCTATCCTTCTGGATACTCTCCGTCTGGATTCTGTCCCTCTGGGCTCGCTCCGTGTGGACTCTTTCCTTCTCCACACTCCTTCTCCTTCCTTCTGGCTGAACTGCTGCCGGCTGAGTTCCCTCCGAATGGATTCCTCCTGACTGGATTCCTCCTGCACTCCTTGCACACCTACACCCTCTGGCTGTCTTTCCTTTATAAAGGCATTTTACCTTTGAAACTCCCGGGCTTGCCTTCAAGTGCAGCTGGTTAACACTCATACAATCAGTGGCTGTGCACGTTGACTCACATTGACTCCTGCCCCCTCTAGCTGTGCTGCGAGGTAATTGCATCTTCTGCACATCCACAGCTCTATGAAAGACAGGGTTTTTTTCTAAACCTGCACCTTCCGTGGCTCCAGCCTCATGACAGTACCCATATGTGAAGACCTATTCCTGCTGTTCCCAGAGATCACCTGTTACAGGTAAGTAACTGTGCTATATCTTCCTGCAGATCTTTCTTGTCTTGTGCTCTGCTCTGGCCCTCCGTTCCACACAGAGCTTCTAGCTTTCCCTTTCACGATGCTAAGCTCCCACCTGTGTAAATGCTGAGGTCTTTCCTCTGGCATTGAGGACTGGGGACTTTCCTGCTCTCTCAGTCTGGGCAGCTTCCCAGCCACAGGTTGTGCCTTCCTTCTCCCTGGAGCACTGACTTCTCTCCCTGGGCTGTAGTCAGGTTCCTTGTAGGACCTCCAGCTACCAACCGTCTGAGCATTTCTCTTGCCACGTTCCTCTGAAGCCTTGCCTCTGCTGCTTCCTGTTCCAGTGACACGCCCACTGCTTCCTCTGTTCAGCAGGCTTCCCTCTCTGTGACCTCTGCCTCTCTGGTTGCTGACCTCTGCTGGATCTCCGCCCTCTCTGACCTCTCTGAGCTCTCTGCCCTTTCTGAGACCTGCTGGATCTACCCAGCAGCTTTTATCTCCCTGTTCTCTGCACGCTGACTGTGCTCTCTGGGACAGGTGATCATAATCAGTTCCTAAGCTTTCTACTACGTCATAGCTTGGGTGTGGTAGTTCTACTCCTCTGCTCCTTTGCGTCTCCTGAGCTGCATATGCTGGCTGCCTCACAGATTCTAAGGTAAATTCCTCTTTTTTATCTATTTGCATGAGCTCTGTGTGAGCTTCTACGTCACAATCTGCAAAACCCCCCAATATTTACGCAGTATCCGAGAAACTTCACTAGTGTTTGTCGTAAAAGGTAACACTCCAGTTATGGGCTCCAAATCCCCACTACTGGAACACCCGTCCACTGGAGGGTCCCAGGGTGAAGCAACCACTCGCAATGTGAAAACCGAGCTCTGCAATAAGCTGTTTTTATAACTGATTTCGGATAGCCCCTCTCAAGCAATCGAGCCGTCAATGACCGCGCTTGATCTTTAAAGTCTTGTAATGAAGAACAAATTCTCCGAAGGTGTAAAAACTGTCCAAAGGGCAAACCCTTCCGCAAAGGGTATGGATGGTGACTCCGAAAGCAAAGGAGACTATTTCGCTGACTGGGCTTCCGAAACAAAGATGTAGTTAACACACCATCCCTCTTACTCACTAAAACGTCAAGAAATTCAATCTGAAATCTGTTCATATGTGCCGTAAATTTTATGTTGATCTTCAAAGAATTCAACCAATCAATGAAAAGCCTCAATTCCACTTCAGTAGATGACCATAAGAAGAAAATGTCATCTAAAAATCGTACCCAAAGGTTTACATGTTGGAACGCTGTGGCCTTGTAGATCTGTTGCTCTTCCAGTGCTGCTAAATACAAGGTAGCAATGGAGGGCGCTACGGTGGCACCCATAGCGATACCCTGACACTGTTGATAAAATTGACCCCCATAGCAAAAATAATTCCTGGTCAGGACTAATCTAGTCAGTTCCAGCAAAAATGATTTCGGAATCCAATCCGGCGCTGTAATAAATGCTGATTGTAACAAAGACAAGGCTTCCTCTTGATGAATATTAGAATACAAGGCCACTACATCCAAAGTAACCAACCAAACAGTATCCAACGGTTCCTTCAAAGCGGCCAAAATGTTCAAAAAATGGGACATATCCCTAAGAAAGGATCGCACTCCTTGAGCCTCCACTTTCAGAAACGTGTCCACAATTTGAGATAACTGTTCCAAAATCGAACCCCGACAAGATACTATGGGGCGGCCAGGGGGGGCCGAAAGCGATTTATGCACCTTGGGAACCGTATAAAAAACCGGTATAGTGGGGTGCCGTTGATATAAAAATGCAGATTCCTTGGAGGTGATCCACCCCTTATCCCGGGCTTCCTTCACCAACATCCGTATGATGATCTGTAAATGTGGCGTAGGATCACCTTTCAACGGCCTATAATAATTAGTATCATTCAACTGCGATAACACCCCTTCCTGATAAAATTCAAAAGATTGCAACACCACCACGAGTAACTTCCCTACATCTTCAGTGAAGACTGAAGCAAAGAATTTATTCAGTCTCTCCGCTATAACATTGTCCTCCCTTAGTGTCCCTTTTACCCCTCTATCATCTAATGGTCCAACTGATACATAGGTGTTTTTGCTATGAATGTACTTGAAAAAGGTTTTATGTATTTTTACTTCCATGGCAAACTTTTTTTTCAAATTCTCTTTGCCTTCCTTATCAATGCCTTGCATTTAACTTGCTAGTACTTATGTTTCCTGTTTTTGTCATTTGACTCCATTTTCCATTATCTGAAAGATGCTTTCTTGGCTATAACAATTTCTCTGACCTCACCTTTAAACCATGTGTGCCTCAGGGATCTGTCCTTGGTCCGATTCTTTTTAACATCTTTGTTAGTGATATAGTGGAAGGGCTGTCGGGTAAAGTTTGCCTCTTTGCGGATGATACCAAAATCTGCAATAGAGTAGACACCCAGGAAAGTGTAGATAACATGAGGAGGGATCTAGCTAAGCTTGAAGAATGGTCTAGAATTTGGCAGCTGGGATTTAATGTTAAAAAATATAAGGTCATGCATTTGGGCTGCAGCAATCCAAGGGAGCGATATAGTATAGGGGGTGAAGTACTTTTGTCCACTAAAGAAGAGCGGGACCTAGGCGTGGTTGTGTCTGATGATCTTAAAGTAGCTAAACAGGTAGAAAAGGTGACGGCAAAAGCTAGAAGGATGCTTGGGTGCATACGGAGAGGAATGGCTAGCAGAAAAAAGGAGGTGATAGCGCCTCTGTATAAGTCTTTGGTAAGACCTCATTTGGAGTATAGTGTGCAATTCTGGAGACCGCACCTTCAAAAGGATGTGAACAGGATGGAGTCGGTGCAGAGGGTGGCTACTAAAATGGTTAGTGGTCTTCATTATAAAGCATATGAGGACAGACTTAAGGATCTTAATATGTACACCTTAGAGGAAAGGCAGGATAGAGGTGATATGATTGAGATGTTTAAATACCTCCGTGGCATAAATGTTCAGTGGGAGAGCCTCTTTCAATTGAAAGCAAGTTCTGCTACGAGGGGACATGGGATGAAGGTGAAGGGGGATAGATTCAGGAGTGATATGCAGAAATATTTCTTTATGGAAAGAGTGGTGGATCCATGGAATAATCTCCCAGTGGAAGTGGTGGAGATGAGGACAATAACTGAATTCAAAAAAGCATGGGACAAACACAGAGGATCTCTAAAGGAAAATAGGGGACTGTTGTAGTTGTTGATATGGAAGGATAGACTAGATAGGCCATGTGGTCTTTTTCTGTCGTCATATTTCTGTTTCTATGATTACTATTGCCAAATGGCCCCAACACTGTTACCTCTCCCATCAGATCCTTCATTCCACTAAAGACTAGGTCTAAAATAGCTTCCCATTGTGTCTGTTTCTGAACCAGCTGCTCCATGAAGCAATTATGTATTTCATTTAGAAACTTCTCCCTAGCACATCCTGATGTGACATGGACCCATTCATTATTGGGGTCAATTGAAATTACGCATTGTTACTGTGTTGTAAACTTTGTTTCCCTAATTTCTGTTAGCATTTCGTCATCCTTCGGTTCATTCTAGCCAAGCAGACAGTAGTGTTACCCCCACTGCCATTCTATCTTATCACCTATGCTATTGAACCTTTTTCTGACATCCTTGACACTATTTCAAGGTTTTGAGGTAGCAGTTTTCTCCAGTGCAGATGATATTCAACTACTATATGCCTGTGAGTCTGCACTTGGTGACCTCACACCTTTAAACTGGTTTCTGAATGCAGCTGTAGACTGGCTAGAAGTTCACAAATTGAAATGAAACATGGACTAAACTAAGACCATCTGATGCCTATGTAGGGACCATTGCCTGTCGTCTTTTCCTATAATTCGGAATACTTCCTTAGTTATTCAAGATTCAATAAAAATAAAGAGTATTATACTAGATTCCCATCTCACTTTTGACAAGCAGATTTCTAGACTGGTCAGGATATCTTTCTTTTTTCTATGCAAAATTGTATCGGTCAGACCACTGCTAGATCATAAGAATCTATAATGTCTCATTCATGTTTTTGTTTTCAGCAGGCTTGATTAATGCAGTTCCCTTCTGTTGGGCTCTGTGGGCATCCAATTAAAATGGATGCAAACTATACAAAATACTGCAGTTAGGCTCTTCTATGGAGTTAACCAGTTTAGTCATATTACTCCTTTCGCTGGTAACAAGCAGGAAGTCAGTCCTCACATAGGTGGTGTCGGTGCCGACAGAGCCCATGCTGAAGCCTCTCCCCAGCTTTCAAAGAAAGCCTTTGTGAGATGCACCAAACATGCGTGGTCTATTTCCCGCCCAAGGCGTTCCATCTTGCCTCAGTCTCCTTTTTTGTGCGGAGCCAATAGGATGTTGTCCAGTTTTCCCTGGAAAAAGTCTGATTTTTATTGTTCTTTTCTCTGTACCAGTTTCTTCCCGCCCCTGAGCCAGCTTGCCTAAACGTCACTCCTCGGGTTTGTCCATTAGGTTTGGGGGGGGTTTTTTCATTTTTTCATCGAGGTGCTCCTCAGCCGGCATTTGTGCTGTTTTCCAGCTGAAGGCCTCAGACCCCTGCCAGGATGTGGGGACCCCCTTTTTCCAGTGGCCTTCAGTGGCTTCAAAAAGTGTGACCAGTGTGGCAAAATGTCACTCACCGACCTGCACAACTGCTGCCTCCGATGTCTTGGCCCCAGAGCACAACAACTCCGACTGCGAGCTCTGCAGAACCATGACCTTAAAGACTTTGAAGAGCTGCCATCAGCAGCAGATGTTTCTTTCGGAAGTTCAACTCTGCACCAGAGTCTCCGGTAACAACACACTCCAGGGCCCACTCGGAGTCCCATGGCTGCGGATCCTCTGAGCGAAAATCGCTGGAGGTGGAGCACAAGAAGAAGAAATCCTCGAAGACCGCCTCGGTGGACGGATCCGGGAAGAAGGGGAAATCCCACCCCTGGACCCACCGTCCCAAGTGTGAGTCCAAGGAGTTGGGGCAGGAGCAGCCTGCCAAGCTGCCCCGTAAGATCTCATCTGCATCCACAGACTGGCCTCAGGCCTCTGAGGCCATCCTCATCGAGGACTCCTCCTCGACAGTACCAACGCTGGGTCCAAAACCCTCTGTGCCAGCGTTGAAGGCTGTGGAGCCAACTGGTATGGAGACCAGAATGGCAGCTCTAGAGAGCAGTATATCTGCCCTAGTGGCCTTGCAGCAGGTGTTTCATGTCCGGTTCATCCGCCCTGACGACAGCACCCTCGAAGTCGAGCCAGTCCTTGAGTGCCATCAGCCTCAAGAGAGCCCCTGGCTCCAGATGAGGTCCCATACCTCAGGACACTGGTCCTCCCTGGTGAGCACCCGTGGCTTGGACCGACGATCCCCCGGAGGTCACGGACCACTGAGAGTGACCCTCGGCTGAGGTGATCGCATGGTGTCTGATTCCTACTTGGATTTCAAGTCCAAATGGGAGACCGAGGACGAAGAGTCCCCAGACACGAGGTGGCAACCATGATGTACCCTCGGACCAGTCTCCCCCAATGACCTAATGTCACTCCCCACCCGAGGACATTGCATTCCTCGATTTTGTGCGGGACATGGCCAAGGCCCTAGCCATCGAGACTGAGGCCGAGGAGGACCCTCGCACTGAGGAATTGGAGATACTCCAATATGAGGCACGCCCGAAGGAAACCCTTATGGTCCCGTGCGCGCGATCTTCGACTGCCGCGGCCTCTGAATGTGGGAAACACTGGCATCCAGTGCCAATTAGCAGGCGCCTCAACGCCATGTACCAGGTATGCTGAAGCCCTGGGTTACCAAAGACCCAGCTTCCCCACAACTCCATGGTCATGGAATCAGCATTGCCTTGGCTTAAGAGCCAAGAAACCCATTTGTCAGTGCCACTCGGCAGGGAGGCCCGAACTCTCGACACCCTCTGCTGGAAGGCCTTTCAGGGCTCGATGCTAACATGCCAGTCCTACCAGCTCTACATCGGCATGTACCTGAAGAAACTGCTGAAGGAGCTTTGTGGATTCTCGGCAGGCCTCGAGGGGAATCCCTACAGAGGTTCAAGACCCTAACCTCAGCAGTAAAGGAATGCTTGAAGTTTTTCATCTCTGTCAACCTAAGATGGCTTCGAGTTATCGGCTAGGCTGGCTGCCGCAGGCATCGGGGCTTGATGCCAGGTATGGCTACAATCATCCAACCTGCAACAGTGGGGGGAAGACAAACTGATAGATGTCCCCTGCATAGGTGAAAACCTATTCAGGAAGCTTATGGTGGGATAAGGCAGTGGAGATAGAGACTGAGTATGTGCCCAGAGCCAGGCTCTCAAAAAAAGGCCTCTGTGCACCCCCAGAAGAAAACCCTGGGGAAAAAGCCCTTCTTCCCTAGGAAGAAAGGAGCTTTCAGCGGTACTCTGCACTTCCAGGCCTTCTCAGCCCCTCAACAGGGCCAGCAACAAAAAGGACAGGACATAGTCCCAGAAAACAAAAAGCTCTGCAGTCCCAGGTGCTGGCCCCGGCCCAGCCTGGGGGGAGCTTTTGATTGCCTGGGTGTGACCCCCCTACTCCCAGGGGGTCCTCTGCTGCCCACAGGGGGACACTTAGCCATGTTTGCCCACAGGTGGACAGCCTCACCACTGACACCTGGGTGCTACAGGTGGTCAAGGAGGGCTACCTCCTTCACCTACATTGGGTGCCACCCATGTACTTCCCAGGGGAGCCCACCAGGTCTCTCCTTCATCAGACCCTGCTCCTCATGGAGCTAGCAGGCCTAATCAATGATGAAGCAGTCGAGCCAGTGCCGAAACATCTCTGGGGCACAAGCTTCTATTCCAGATACTTCCTCATCCCCAAGAGGATGGGGGGCCTCAGTCCTATCCTGGACCTGTGAGATCTTAACAGGTTTCTGGTCAGGTTCAAGATGCTCTCCCGTGGGGATACTACTGTCATTCCTCCAGCAGGGAGATTGGCTATGCTTCTTAGACCTAAAGGATGCCTACACTCACAACCTAATTCATCCCACCACAGAAAATACCTCCGGTTCATGGTGGGAGGACAGCACTACCAATACAGGTTGCTGCCCATTAGTCTAGCTTCATTGCCAAGGGTCTTCACAAAGTGCCTCACAGTGGTCACAGCCCACCTTCGGCTCCAAGAGTCCTTCGTCTTCCCTTATCTGGACGACTGGATCATAAAGGGGGACATGGCTACAGAGGCACAATGTGCCACCAGGTGCACCATCAATGCCCTGCAGCACCTGGGGTTCATCATAAACTACCCCAAATCCCACCTCACTCTGGCCCAGCGCCTAAAGTTCATAGGGTCGCAACTAGATACACTCCAGGCAAAAGCCTTCCTCCCCCAGGAGAGGTCAGAATGCTTCAGAGAGTTAGCCGCAAAGGTACACCGACGCTGGAAGCTACCTGCCCATCTCCTACTCCGCCTGTTGAGACACATGGCCTCTATGGTCCACGTGACCCCGTATGCTTGTCTGCACATGAGGGCAGTCCAATGGTGCCTCTGCTCTCAGTGGACTCGAGCCACAGGCAGGCTCAGGGGCAGAGTGAAGGTCACCCGTCAGCTGGCAGACTCCCTTGAATGGTGGCAGAATCCATGCTACCTTCAGGCCGGGATATTATTCCAGGCACCCAACCTCCAGAAGGTCCTCACCACGGACGCCTCACTAATGGGCTGGGGAGCACATTGTGGGAGCTTCCAGATGCAAGGCTGCTGGTCCCAGGAGGAATCCCATTTGCAAATCAACCTGCTAGAACTCCAGGCAATATGCCTAGCCCTCCGATCTTTCTGCCACCAACTCCAACACCAAACTAACAATCAGGTCTCAATGTTCTACATGAACAAACAGGAGGGTACGGGGTCGTTACCCTCTCTGCCAAGAGGTGGTAGCCTTCTGCTCCTATGCTGCAGGTAGTGGGATGCTCCTAAGGGTGGTGTACCTCCCGGGCCAGGACAGTGCTCTGGCGGACAAATTGAGCAGAGTCCTCCAGCTGCACAAGTGGCGCTTGGATCCAGAGGTTGCCTCACAACTGTTCCATCTCTGGGGCATCTGGTCAATGGACCTATTCGCCAGACCAGACAACACACAGTTGCCACGATTCTGCTCGCACCATCCGCACATGTCCCGGGTGGCAGCAGATGCATTCCTCATCCCGTGGATGGAAGGCCTCATGTACGCCTTCCCACTAACACAGCTGGTAGCCAAGACATTGTTCAAGGTCCAGCGCGACAGAGCATCGCTAGTGCTGATAGCTCCGCAGTGGTCCAGGCAGCCCTGGTTCCCATTGCTCCTCTCCCTATTGGCGGCATTGCCGACTCCCCTAGGCCAAGCTCCAGGGCTACGCTCACATGAGCAGGGCTCTCTCCTGCACCCCAATCTGAGTTCCCACTCACTCACAGCTTGGCTTCTTAAAAGTAAGGCCTCCACTAGAAGAGCATACGTTTTCAAGTGGTGCAGATTCTTGGTGTGGTCTGCGGAAAGACGGGCGAACCTGTTTGACCGAATTAGACAGATAAGTGAAGCAGGTACTGAAGAACCATTTGTACTGAGCAGGCAGAGTACATCTGAGCGCCATCACAGCGCATCACCATTCTGTGGAGGGAAAACTCCTCTTGACTCAGCCCCATGTGTCCCGATTCCTGCAGGGCCTCATGTTATCCAAACCACCCGTCTGCCCCCCAGTGGCGGAGTGGGATCTCAATATGGCGCTCTCGCAGCTTACTAAGCCTCCATTTGAGTGTCTGGCTACCTGCCACCTCCGGTACCGATCCTGGTAGCACTCACATCAGCTTGCAGAGTCAGCAAGCTCCAGGCTCCTATAGCAGAGCACCCCTACCCGAGGTTCTATAAGAATAGAGTGGTGCTCCGCACACATCCCAAGTTTCTGCCGAAGCTGGTGTCCCCATTCCACATCAATCAGGAGGTGATACTCCCCACCGTCTTTCCAAGCCCTCACGTCGGTAGGGCGGAGGCTATTCTCAATATTCTGGCTGTAAAAGAGCCCTATCCTTTTGCCTGCAACGGACCCATGGCCACCTCAAAGCACCTCAGTTTTTCGTATCCTATGACCCCAGCCGTCTGGGGCTTCCAGTAACTAAACGAATTCTGTCCACTTGGGTGGCAGACTGCATTACCCTTACCTACATGCAAGCAGGAATTTCAGTGGACCAGAGGGTCACGGTGCACCACATTAGGGCCATGGCTACTTCAGTGGCAAATCTGCATTCCGTCCCCGTGACGGAGATCTGCCGGGCCGCCACCAGAACTTGGGGCCACACCTTTGCAGCTCACTACTGCCTGGAGAGGAAGTCCCGATGGGACAGCGCCTTCGGCCAGGCTGTACTCCGTAATCTCTTCAGGGTGTAGACAACTCCTGCCCTCCAAACCTTCTGTGTTCAGGCTACCGGAGTACTGGTTTTCTGCCGGACACTTGGGTCTTGCAAAAGTCTCTCAGTAGGGACTCAACTGCTGCTGATCATGGCTCCCCCTTTGCAGGTCACCAAGGTGTTTTTTGGTTACAGGTTTTCGGTAGCTTGTAGCTGGGGAGTCCTATATGTGAGGATTGACTTCCTGCTTGTTCCTGGAGAAAGCATAGTTACTCACCTATCCGGGGACAGCAGGAATCCGTCCTCACAACCCTCCCTCCCTCCCCTTGGAGTTGTTCCTTTACCGTATTTTATTTTTGCCGTCTTAGCTATGTCATTAGACTGAGGCAAGATGGCACCCTTCGGCGGGAAGTGGACCACACATGCGTGGTATATCTTCCAAAGGCCAATGTTACCCATATGTGAGGACTGATTCCTGCTTTCCCCGGAGAACACATGTTACAGATGAGTAACTACGCTTTACTGTACAAGCAGCATTGGCTGCATATTGTGTTTGGAATTCAATTCAAAGCCCTTCTTTTGACACAAAGCGTGCATTGCACAGGTTAGCCTTATTGTCTAGCCTTTTTTAATACTTTGTTTTTGGCTTATCCTACTTGACTTTGTCAACTCTATCTAATTTATCTGTCATCACTGTTAACAATTCAAAACTACTCTGCCTGAACATCTTCCTTTTCTTATGTTTGCCTCCTGATATTAGCAGTAAGTGTAAGTTAGTTGTGCTCACCATTATTAGTGTCCTTGCATTTTAGGTATTTTGTGTACAACAACTTGAGAAATAATTAGAAATATTCAACAGTGTCTCGTCATAATATTTTAATCGTATGTTCAAAGGTATGCAACAAAAAAATGTCGGTGCAACTTAGATGTAGTAATTTCTGAGAAAAAAAACCCAATATATGACCTGGATAGGATTAATGGCAGCCTTCACTAATATTTGGCTGCACAACCCTTGGCAGTGATGACAGCCTCCAAACGTTTCTTGCAGCCATCTATGTGTTTCTATCTGTCTGCTGGTAGTTTCTCCTGCTCTTCAACTGTAATTTGTTCCGGCTCATGAATGTTTCCAGGATTCCTTTTACCAATGGCAGATTTTTAGTTCTTTCCAAAGGTTCTCGAATAGATTGAGATCAGAACTCATTGCTGGCCATTTTAAAACAGTACATTATTCCTTTTTAACCATACTTTTATAGTTTTGGATGCTTGTTTTGGGTCATTGTCCTGCTGGGAGGATCCATGACCTTCAACCCAGTCCTAGATACCTTAGTAGTCCTTTGACTTTGATTTTTTTTAATACATTCCAGATCTCCAGTTCCTGAGGCAGAAAAATAGCCCCACAACATTATGGAACCTCCACCATATTTAGGTGTAGGAAGGGTGGTTTTTTTTGCCTTGCTTCACTTGTAAATCTATTGCTGGTCTGCATTGCCAAAGAGCTCAAGTTTGGTTTCATCTGTCCACAGAACATTTTCCCAGAAGGATTGTGGTTTCTCAAGGTGGGTTTAGACAAAGATCAGATGTGCCTTTTTATGTCTGTCTTTGAACAGTAGGGTCCTCCTTTGCCTTCACCCATGAAGTTCTCCTTTGTTTAGTGTGTGGTGCATGGTACACGTTGAAACCATCATGCCAGATTGCTCCAAGTCAGCCTTTAGCTCTTTGGATGTTGTACATGATGTTTTTCCAACAGTTCACCCTTACCTTCAAAGACTTCTTGGATTAATTTTCCTCTTCCCACCACGTCCTGGGAGGTTCTTGACAGTTCCATGAATGGAAAACATCTTATAACATTGCAAACTATAGACACAGGCATCCCATGGTCTTTGGTGATGACTTTTTTGATGGTCTCAGGTAGCTCTCTTATCTTCACCATTGTGAAAATGGAGCAGAGAGTGAATGTAGCCATTTTAAACATTAGAGCCATCATTCATTGGTTGATTCAAGTCATGTGAGTACTGACAATTGATCATAGGTGCATTTAATTTTACTGCAATGGAATGCGATTCTTCAGTTCATACTGATTTGAATTGTTTATAAGGGTGCCAATAATCATGTCCTTTGCAATAATAAAAGGATAAGCCTGTGCCTAATTAATGTGCTATTAATGCAAAAAATGTTTGTTGGATCATTTGCCATGAAAGAGATGCTCTTTCTCATAGCAAATCCTCTGTTTTTATCTGTTTAGAAAAGGATTAACCCTTCATACCACACACTAAGGGATAATACCACAATTTCCCCCAGTATTACTTAACTGAACTAGCGTTTTCCGAGAGTTTGTAAAACTTCTGAATCAGCTCCACATCGAAAGCTCCTATTACTTCAACTCTCCTCCGATGGGCATTCAAGCTGCAATTCTTCTAGGGGCATTTCCCGTGTCCTCCATCGATGTTGGACCCCAGAAAACTCTTTCCATCGTATTTACTCATGTTCGCTCCAATGTTTCAGGCCTCTGAACCTCCCGGCCCAATGAGCATTGAGGCGCATTGATGCCATCTTAGGCTTAGGCCTCCCCTTTTGTCACAGACAAAATGGAGAAACCATCCAGTGGTTTTAAAAAATGTTCTAAATGTGGCAGTACCATTTCGGCCACAGACACCCTTGACCAGTGGCGACCCAAGGGGGGTGCGGGGCCATATGCGGAGACTCGGTGCGGGGCCTCATTTGCATAAGTGGCTTTATTTGCATAAATATTTGCATAATGTTACCATACACTAACTTTTAGTAAACATGTCTCTTAATGAGTGTATGGATAAAGAAAGACTAAAAGATGTCTACATTACTATAATCCAGTGCCAACCGCCAGGCACATTAGGAACTACAACAAACGCTGCCCATTTAGAACCCATAGCAAATCCGCCGTATCCTGACAGCATTACCAGGACTCACAAAGCACCATACCCTACCTATCAAAAGGCAACACTGCAAATATTAAACCAATACATTTCAGAGAATACTGGGGAAAGAGAACAAATGGCAATGTCAAATAGGAATTACATAAACAGAATACCTCAGCTCAGTTACACATGCAGAACATAGACCATCACCAAACAAGGAATCACAATTTAGAAACAGGAAGGCAATAATTAAACTGGGAACCCCAAAAGCCAAACTTGGAATGTACAACAACACTGTAGAAATAAAACTATAAATTAATTTCCTCTTGTACCAAACAAAGCGCAGACGTTAATGATGCACCTTTCCCAGAGTTTTCATATTCCAGTTAATAAATTCAAAATAAAGAGATATCTTTCTACCTTTTGTGCATTTTTTTTCAGTTGCAATTGCTCCAGCCACATTCTTCTGGTTTCTTCATGTTTTCTGCTAACTCTCCATCATCTGCTGTCCATTTGTCCTTTCTTCTCTCTTCTAGTTTTTTTTCCATTCTCTCTCTCTACATCTGCTTTAACATACTAATCTTTCTCCTTTTGCTCTTTCCTCATTCCTATTTCATCCTCACAAATTTTACCCCTCCATCCTCAATCCCCACTTACTCTCCCAATACCCGGCCAATTATAGATTTTTCATCCCTCCCACACAAAATATTTTTCCCCTCTCCATTTTATTCTCCCAGCCCCATCCCATTCTAATCCTCCCCCAACATCAGCTGCCTTCTAGTTCCAGTCTCACCCAGCATCCATTCCCTTCTAGTCCCTGCATCAGCCCATTTCCAATCCTAGCCCCCCATCAGCCCATTTCCAGTCCTAGCTCCCCCATCCATTTCCAGTCCAAGTCCCTTCATCAGCTCATTTCCAATCCTAGCCCCCCATCAGCCCATTTCTAGTCATTTCCTAGCCCCATCATCAGCCCATGTCAAATCATAGCTCCCCTCCACTGAGCCCAATTCTAGTCCAAGCCCCCCATGAGCCTACTTCCAGTTCTAGCCCCTCCATGAGTCCATTTCAATTCAAGCCCCCACCACAGCCCATTTCCAATCTTAGCTCCCCCCAACAGCCCATTTCCAGTCCTATCCTAGCTGCTCCATCAGCCCATTTTCAGTCCTAGCTCCCTTCCCTCACAGCCCATTTCCATTCCAAGCCCCCTCCCCATCAGCTATTTGCAGTTCAAGCCTCCCCTTCCACTCAGCCCATTTCCAGTCCTAGCAACCCCCCAATCCATTACCAGTCCTGGCCCCCCGTCAACCAACTTCTAGTCCTAACCCCCCATCACCCCATTTTCAGTTTAAGCCCCCCCATAACCTATTACCAGTCCTAACCCCCTATCAGCCCACTTCCAGTCCTAACCCCATCAGCCCATTTCCAGTCAGCCCCCCATAGCCCATTGCCAGTCCTAAACCCCCCCATCAGCCCACAGCCCATTACTAGTCCTAACCACATCAGCCCACCTCAAGTCCTAACCCCTCCCCATCAGCCCATTTCCTGTCCTAGCCCCCCCATAGCCCATTACCAGTCCTAACCCCCCATCACCCCATTACCAGTCTTAACCCCCCCATAGCCCAATACCAGTCCTACCCCCCCATCAGCCCACAGCCCATTACCAGTCTTAACCCCCCCATGGCCCATTACCAGTCCTAACCCCCCCATCAGCCCATTACCAGTCTTAACCCCCCATAGCCCAATACCTGTCCTACCCCCCCATCAGCCCACAGCCCATTACCAGTCCTAACCCCCCCCATAGCCCATTACCAGTCCTAACCCCCCCATCAGCCCACAGCCCATTACCAGTCTTAACCCCCCCCATAGCCCATTACCAGTCCTAACCCCCCCATAGCCCATTACCAGTCCTAACCCCCCATCACCCCATTTCCAGACAGCCCCCATCAGCCCATAGCCCAGTGCCAGTCTTAAACCCCCCCCCATAGCCCATTACCAGTCCTATCCCCCCACCACCCCCATCGGCTCATGGAAATTTAAAAAAAAAAAAAAGCTGGCCGTTGCCGTTGCCGCCGCAGCAGCGGCAGAATGGAGTGTCCCACGGGGCCCCCTCTGCCCGGCTGAACTCTCCCGGCACGGCTGAGGCCCTCTGCTCTGGCTTGCAGATACACGAAGGGAGAGCGTCTCCCTCGCGTCTCTGTTAAGCCCACAGGGGCTGATGGGAAATTTCCCATCTGCCCCTGCGGGCTTAACAAAGACGCGAGGGAGACACTCTCCCTTCGGGTATCTGCAAGCCGGAGCAGAGGGCCTCAGCCATGCCGGAGAGTTCAGCCGGGCAGAGGGGGCCCCGCGGGACACTCCATTCTGCTGCTGCTGCGGCGGCAGTGGCAGCGGCCAGCTTTTTTTTTTTTTTTAATTTAATTTAAAAAAAAAGCAGGATGTTCTTTGCGCGGGGCCCTGTGCAAAAAACATTCTTGCTCAATGGATGGGCCGGCCCTGCCCTTGACTGGTGCCTAAAATGCTGAGGACCGGATCATCAACTGTCAGAATGTCCTCTTTGTAGGAAGATGACAAAGAGAGGCCTACAGAACCGAGCTGCAAAGCTAGGCACCCTCTTTGCCTCCAATGCAGTTCCCCTTCATGTTCCTCCCAAGGATCTCAGGTATCGAAATCTAGGTCTTCCTTGAAGACTGGCCGGCCCTCCAAGGGTAGTTCTCCTTCTAAGCATTGAGATGCCTCGGGCGTTGCCCTGGAGGGGGACACACCGGCCAAACAACCCCGGTGGGAGGACCTTGCTTACAAACCCTTAGTGGGGTCCCAGGATGCTCCCCAGGCCTCCATCTCTAGAGGCCTCCTGGTGCCATGCTCAAGGATCATGGCCCGCAATTCCGGTACCAATACCCAAGCATCGGCAAGCTCCATGGATCAACGTATTCTGGCTATTGAGCGGAGCTTAGTGGCCTTACTGGCGGCCTCCATACCAGTAAAGCCTTTACAGTCGATCCCTTAGGTATTGGTACCAGCTCTGGTACCGACACAGCCTACATTGACTTTTTTAATGCCTACAACGCTACTGCTCATGCTGACCCTTGAATCCGTTTCCGGTACTGAGGTTCCGACACCGCCAGCTTCAGCTACCAGTTTTGATTGGTATCGAGTAGGTGCAGAGTGGGAACATCCTGCCCGTCGATACTTTGTCTTCCGACTCAGATTCTTCAGACGATAAATCGGCTGATACCCGGGACACGAGAACTCTCCCGGAAGACCCATCTCCATCTCCACAATGTCGCATGTCTTTCCAAGGCCTTATTCGTGATGTTGCTCGGGGTCTATCCATAACGGTGACCTCGGAGAAAGAACCTAGGACTGAAGAACTTGAAATTCTACAGCCCCGAAGGAAGCTGCTACTCTCCCTATTCATCGCATACTTCACAACCTTATGCTTAGTATGTGGGAGAAACCCCCTTACCATCTCTCCACATACCCGACGACTCGATACCATGTACTGGGTACCAGAGTGTCCCGGTTTTCAAAAGACACAACTACCGTACCATTCCATGGTGGTGGAATCGGCAATGCGTCGAATAAAGAGTGCTAAAACACATTCCTCAAACTCTCCAGGTAGGGAATTGAGGACCCTCAATGCCTTTGGTCGATGTTGTTTTCAGGCCTCTATGTTATCAGCCAGGATCAGTTCCTACATACTCTATATGGGTATGTTCCTTAGAGAGATGGCTAGGGATTTGGAGTTAATGGCTCCTCTTCTCCCTGATGACAAGAGAGCATATTATCTCATCCTTGTGAAATATGCTCAAAATGTTTCAAAGTTTAACAGGGCAACCTTTGACTGTTTTGCGTGCATCAGCAGAACTTCATCTATCTGCATTGGGGTACACAGGCTTGCTTGGCGCCAAGCATCGGATCTTGAACAATGGGTTCAAAATAAACTGGGTAATATCCCTTGCACTGGTGAAAACCTTTTTAGCAAGGATTGTCAGGACAAGGCCCCTCAGAATCCGAGAACACCACTCGTAATAGACTATCTAGATCTACTGCCAACCCAGCTAGGAAAAAAGCAGCAAAGGAAGCTTTTTTTCAATAAGAAGAAGTATTATCCTTCTTACACCCCTGCTGTACAGTGTCAACACGATGCTCCTCAGAAGGGGCAGCAGCCATCAAAACAGCAAAAGAAGGCTCAGACTCCTAAGTAACAACCACCTCAACAGACCCAGCCTCCTCAGGGACTTTGACTCCTTTCTGGAGAACATAGCCTCTCTGCCTCTGGAGATTCCAAATCCCACCCTTATTCCTGGCAGACTTTGTCACTGCCCACAGGTGGAATCTTATCACATCAGAGCAGTGGACACTGTCCATAGTATGGGAGGGGTACAAGCTTCATCTATGAAGTCTATCCCCCCCAACTCCTCCAAGAGAGTTCTGCTCTCAGCCCCCTCTCACTACTCTGTTGTTGCAAGAGGTTACCTCCCTTCTTCTTCAGGGCACAATAGAGGAGGTTCCATCATCTCAGCGGGGAATGGGCTTCTATTCTCCATACTTCCTCATTCCAAAGAAAACAGGAGGATACAGACCCATTCTGGACCTCTGAAAACTGAACAAGTATCTGCTGTGGGAGAAATTCCAAATGATCTCCCTAGGCACCCTTCTCCCCTGTCTCCAGAGTCAGGATTGACTCTGTTCTCTAGATCTAAAGGAGGCATATATTCACATACTTATTCACCCACAGTACAGAAAGTTCCCGCTCTTCATGTTTCAAGGGAGACATTATCAATACAGAGTCCTACCTTTCGGCCTGACCTCTGCCCCAAGAGTTTTCACAAAGTGCATGGCGGTAGTAGCCGCATTCCTAAGGACTCTCGGGATATTTGCTTTCCTTACTTAGATGACTGGCTCATTCGAGCATACACCTCTCTAGAGGCTAGTCTTTCCCTCTTGCGCACCATGCAAGTGCTGCAACATTTGGGATTTGTAATAAATCTTCCAAAGTCCCAACTTGTCCCCTCTCAAACTCTAGAGTTCATAGGGGCTGTCTTAGACACTCAGCAATCAAAGGCATTTCTGCCTTAGCTCCGCTGCACATGACTCAATCATTTAGCATTTCAAGCAAGCCTCAAGAAGTTTCTTACTGCTTGAGATCTGCTACAATTTCTGGGTCATATGGCATCAACAGTGCATGTTGTCCCATATGCTCATCTACATATGCGCACAGCTCAATGGACACTAGCTTCCCAGTGGTCTCAGGCATCCAGTCGCCTGGGAGACAAAATAATCTATCTGCCTAATCTCGTCTCTCCAGTGGTGGCATTCCCCAGAAAACCTCCTGGTAGGGTCACCTTTTCAGATGCCAGCACATCAATGTACTCTGACGACGGATGCATCCAAAATGGGCTGGGGAGCTCATCTGGACAATCTCTCATCAAGCGTCACAACTCCACATAAATCTGTTGGAACTCGGAGCCATTCACAATGCTCTCAAAGTCTTCCAGGACCATCTATGATTCTGCACAGTTCTAGTCCAGATGGACAATCAAGTAGCCTAGGGAGGAGTAGCCTAATGGTTGGGGCAAGGTATTTCAGGCCGGAAGGTCGGGGGTTCAAATCCCACTAGAGGACAGCAACCTTGGGCCGGAAGGACTGGGGTTTCTAGTCCCACAGATGCTCCTTGTGCTCTTGGGCAAGCCACTGAACCCTCCATTGCCCATGTTCCCTGTAAGTATTAGTGTATGTGTCTTATATCCCCGCGTGTTAAATGTATCCCCCAATTGTGTTGTGACCGCTTTGATTGAAGGATAAGGCGGTATACAAATCTGTCTAAATAAATAAAATAAAAAAAATGTTCTACTTGAACAAGCAGGGCAGAACAGGCTCTTGGATCCTCTGCAGTGAGGCCCTGCATCTCTGGTCTTTTGCCATACA
Organism: Ichthyophis bannanicus; assembly: GCA_033557465.1. NCBI lineage: Eukaryota > Metazoa > Chordata > Amphibia > Gymnophiona > Ichthyophiidae > Ichthyophis > Ichthyophis bannanicus. The sequence continues at coordinate 1,139,688,847 of CM066033.1, read as the reverse complement.
GCATCACATTCACCCACTTGTGGTGTATCTTCTGGGCAAACACAATGTCATGGCGGACAAACTCAGTCGAGTCCTTCTACCCCATGAGTGGTCTCTCCATGCAGACAAGGTCGCTCACATCTTTCAGATCTGGGGAACCCCAGAGATAGACCTATTCGCAAGTCCTCAGAATGCCAAGCTTCCTTGCTTCTGTTCCAGGACTCCTGCACCGGACAGCCAGCAGCTGGATGCTTTTCACCTCCACTGGGGTCAGGGCTTCCTATATGCTTTCCCTCCCATTCCCCTCATTCCCAAGACACTTTTCAAACTCCAGAGAGACAGGTGCTACATGATACTCATAGCCCCACCCTGGCCACAACAACTGTGGTATCCTCTCCTTCTATGTCTGTCTCGGGCTCAACTCGTAGATCTGGGATCTGCTCCAGATCTTCTCTCTCAGGAGGAGGGGACGCTGTTCCATCCCAATCCACAGTCTCTCCATCTTACAGCATGGCTGCTGAAGGCATAGCCTTCCAGGACATTAACCTCTCTCAACAGGTTAAGGATATCCTTTTAGCTTCCAGAAAGCCTTCCACTAGGCACTCCTATGCCTTCAAGTGGCATAGATTCTCTCTCTTGTGTTTGCAGAGGGTGCTTAACCCCTTCTCAGCTGCAGTGGATGCATTACTTGAGTATCTTCTCCACCTGTCTTCTCTGGACTTAAAACCAACTCAGTAAAAGTACACTTAAGTGCAATTGCGGCCTCTCATATGCCCTTAGATGGTCAACTCAACTGCTTGTAGCATGCTTCATGAGGGGTCTTCTATTAACCAAACCTCCCATTAAGCCCCCTCCAGTGGCATGGGACCTCATTGTTGTGCTAGGACAGCTTCTCAAGCCGCCCTTTGAACCTCTAGCCACTACTTCTCTGAAGTTTCTCACGTGAAAGGTCACCTTCCTTATTGCTCTCACTTCAACAAGACGCATTGGTGAGCTCCAAGCCTTGGTGGCTGACCCTGCTTATACACACTTCCACCATGATAAAGTAGTCCGTAAGACTCATCCTCACTTTATGCCAAAGGTGGTCTCGCCCTTCCATTTAAACCAGTCAGTCTACCTTCCTGTCTTTTTCCCTCAACCTCATTCCTCTAGGGCTAGGGCAGAGGCAACCCTTCACACTCTGGATTGCAAATGTACCTTGGCTTTTTATCTCCAGAGAACTCGAGAGCACAGAAAAGCGTCCCAACTTTTCATCGCTTTTGACTCAAGTCACCTGGGCTTGCCAGTATCTAAGCGAATTCTCTCCAGGTGGATAGTGGATTGCATCTCCTTTGCTTATGAAAGTGCAGGACTCTCTCTTGAGGGTCACGTCACTGCATATAATGTTCGAGCCATGGCTGCCTCCATGGCAAATCTACGCTCTGTAGCACTTGAAGAGATATGCAAAGCAGCATCTTGGTCTTCTGTCCACACTTTTGCTGCTCACTATTGCCTGGACAAGGACTCCCTCCGGGATGCCTTGTTTGGCCAAGCTGTTCTCCAGCATCTCTTTCAGACTTAGATCAACTCCTACCCTCTGTCCCGGGTTTTGATACCAAACATCCTTGGAGGATACAAGACCTACTTAGTTATGCCTGTGATCCACAGCTCACCCTGTGGTCATCTCTCTGGCATCTTTGAGCTACGGAGTCCCATATGTGAAGACTACATTCCTGCTTGTTCCTGGAAATAGCGTAGTTACTCACCTGTAACCGGTGATCTCCGGGAACAGCAGGAATTTAGTCTTCACAACCTACCCTCCTCCCCTAGGAGTTCTACGTCATCGTCTTCTTCTCTTTTATCTCAGCTACAAACTCAATTGAGGAGGGAGAGCTGGAAAGGCAGGAAGGCAGCTATGCAGGCACAGTGGGATGCTCCCAAAAAATTTCCTATTGGACGTTGGGGAGCGTTCCCACGCAGGCTTCGTCGGTATCTGTTACCCATATGTGAAGACTAAATTCCTGCTGTTCCCAGAGATCACCTGTTACAGGTGAGTAATCACACTTTATCTGTATTTTTGAATAACTGTGTTCATTTCTACAGTAGACAGTAACATGCACAGGCTCCCTCTCTGCACATCACTAAAGGGGTAAGGAGAAATGTGATCCTGCCCAGAACAAAATAACACTTTTTTTTTTTTGCAAATGTAAATGTAAGGAATTCAAGGAACTGCCAGAAATCTTCTTGTCATGGCTTGCCATCATTCTTCATCTAACTAAATGACTTCCTCAGCCGGGTGGAAGAAAAGCAGTGTGAGCCAAGTGTCACATCAATGGAAAAATTGGTTTGCTGTATGCAGTGATTTTGTTGCATAGCTATAGGATAATGCCAGAGAATGTTTGCTTAATACTGAACAGAGACATTATTAGCCTAGGAAAGGCCTGCCAATGTAAACACTGCACACATCATCGGCCATTCCACTTTATTCAGACTCAAAAGAGAATTTGTTTTATAAATCAACATTTCACAGAAGAAATATTAGTTTCCATAATAGAAATTTTCTGTTCATAATGTCAGTGGGAAGAGAGAAAACCTGAAACAAATCTCTCTCTTGAGGGTTACTAAGTACTTTAAAATTATAGTGAATTCTTCATTGGGAAACACAGTTTAGGAAATGTTTTAATCCTGTAATTCGAGTTCTAAAATTATTATAATGGATTCTTCAATTAAGAGACACAGACTAGGATTGGTTTTAATCTTGTGATTCGGTTTCTAACCAAGAACCTAGGAATCATGCAAGTATTGACGCAAGATGTAAGCTGTTCCAAGTAGGGTAGTCATATAGGATTTCTGGAGTCAAATCCAGTAGTTCCAAAATTTGTAAAAATTTAGGGAATTCCTTAGGTATAGCCCCGGGAGCTCCAACCACAGCTGGTATTAGAGTGTGTTTTTAATTCAAAAGCTTTGCAACTTCAATCTGAAGGTCTCTGTATTTTGTCAATTTCTCGCATTCTTTGTCCCCAATTCAGGTATCATCTGGGATTGCCACCTTTATAAACCATACTTTTTTCTTTTCTATAGCAGTAATATCAGGCATATTGTGTTCTAAATGCCTGTCTGTATTCAGAAGTCCCACAGGATCTTGACCAGATCATTTTCTATACCTTATCTGCAACATGTCCTCAGAAATCTTTTTCTACAGGAATACTTTTTTTTTTTTTTTTGAGATTCCAGTGTATGATCTTTGTCACTCTATCATGCCTTTCTTTGTAGTCAGTTTGTGCAATTTTGCTACAGCTGCTAATTATATGATCCAGTTTCATCCTCTGTTTTACACAATCTGCATTGTCTGTCATCCGAAATATGTTGAATTTTAGTTGTAATGGCATTAATTTGTAAAGCCTGTTCTTGGGCTGTCATTATCAGACTTTCGGGGGGGGGGTTCAGTGTTCCAGATGTTAATCATTCCTACGTTAGGGTTAGGGTCTGGTTCATCTTTCCTTCGATATTTCTAATATATTGACAATGCAGTGGCTTCTCTTTCTAAATGTCTATTCTGTTCTGAATTATTTCTTTCTTGTATTCTATTTGTGTTTAAGTTGTTTTAATGAGCTGTTCTTTGCAAATTTCTAGGACTGGTTTTAATCCTGTGATTTGGGTTCTAACATTATTATGATAGTTGATTCTTCATTGGAAGACACAGATTAAGACTGGTTTTAACCTTCTGATTCGGATTCTAACCAAGAACCTAGGAATCATGCAGGTTTCGGCGCAAGATGTAAGCTGTTCCTAGTAGGGTAGTCCTGTAGGATTTGTGGAGTCAAGTCCAGTATTATTTATTTATTTTATTTATTTATTTACATTCTCATATATACCGCGCTATTCTGCATCAGTGCGGTTTACATTGAACAAACTGAAATTACATTGAACAGGGCATTATAACTTGGAGATAACTATTTTACAGGAAACATGGGCTATGGAAGGTTAAGTGGCTTACCCAAGACCACAAGGAGCACCTGTGGGACTAGAAACCCCAGTCCTTCCAGCCTGAGGTTGCTGTCCTCTAGTGGGATTTGAACCCCCAACCTTCCGGCCTGAAGTACCTTACCCCAACCACTAGGCCACTCCTCCACTCCATTATTATTATTAACACATTTATAGACAGTTACAACTAGCCAAAGCCATTCTGAACAATTTACAAACTAACACAGACAATATGGAAGACAAGATAAGAAATGTTGTTAAGTGCCGTCGAGTCGGAGTCGACTCATGGCGTCCCTCTGGATAGCTATCCTAAATTGTGTTCGGTCTTCAGTCAGGCGGCTCATTGTTGACAGACTGGTACCCGTAGCTGCTGTTATTGTATCGATCCATCTCATTGCTGGCCTTCCTCTTTTGCGTTGACCTTCTATCTTGCCAAGCATAATGTCTTTCTCTAATGATCTCTCTCTTCGCATGATGTGTCCAAAGTATGAAAGTCAAAGTCTTGTCATCTGAGCTTCTAAAGAAAGCTTAGGTTTGATCTCCTCTAGTACCAACTGGTTTGTTCTTTGGGCAGTCCATGGTATACACAGTATTCGCCGCCAGCACCATAATTCAAAGGCATCAATTTTCTTCTGTCTATCTTTTTCACTGTCCAGCTTTCACATCCATATGATGTTATTGAAAATACCATGGCTTGAACAAGTCGAATCTTTGTATGGAGAGAGACATCTCTGCTCTTGAGAATCTTATCTAGGTCTTTCATAGCCATTCTGCCAAGAGCAATGCGTCGTCTGATTTCTTGACTGCTTGTTGCTTCTTTATTGATAGTTGATCCAAGCAGGTTAAAGTTGTTCACAATTTCAATTTCTTCTCCTTCAACGATGAACCTGTTGATTATGCCAGTTGTCATGATCTTTGTCTTCTTTACATTAAGGTGCAGGCCCATTTTGAGACTATGTTCTTTGATTGTGAGAAGCAAAATGCTTCAGATCATCTTCACTTTCAGCCAGTAATGTGGTGGTATCAGCATAGCGAAGGTTGTTGATGAGTCTTCCACCAATCTTCACACCTCTGTTGTCTTCATACAATCCTGCTTCTCTGATGATTTGTTCTGCATATAAATTAAACAGGTAGGGGGAAAGTATGCAGCCTTGTCTTACACCTTTGCTTATTTTAAACCATTCTGTTTCTCCTTGTTCCGTTTCGAACTGTTGCTTCTTGATCAATGTACAGATTGCGCAAGAGAACGATCAGGTGTTCTGGTATACCCATGCTTCTTAATGTGGCCCAGAGTTTCTCATGGTTTACACAGTCAAAAGCCTTGCTATAGTCGATAAAGCACAAATAGATATCCTTTTGGTATTCTTTAGTCTTTTCAAGGATCCATCTCACATCCGCAATGATGTCTCTTGTTCCCGCCCTTTCCTGAACCCTGCTTGCCCTTCAGGTAGTTCTTGTTCTAGGTATGGTTGTAGTCTCTTTTGAATAATCTTCAGTAGAATCTTGCTGGCATGTGGGATCAGAGCGATTGTGCGATAATTTCCACAGTCAGTTGGATCACCTTTCTTTAGTATTGGTATAAACACAGATCTTTTCCAGTCAGTTGGCCATGATGTTGTCTTCCATATTTCTTGGCGGAGCCTTGTGAGTACGGTAACAGCTGCATCAGATTGCTGCAGTACTTCTATGGGAATGCTATCAATGCCTGGTGCTTTGTTCTTTGATAAGGCTTTCAATGCTGCTTCAACTTCTTCTTTCATCACCAATGGTTCCCGATCATAAGGTACAGGTTGAAACGGCTGTTGGTCCACTTGATCTTTATCATATAAAACTCTGTATATTCCTTCCACCTTTTCTTGATCTTCTCAGCATCATTCAACATAGAACCTTGAGCATCTTGTAACATTCCAATTCGAGGCTGGAACTTTTTCTTTAACTCTCGTAGCTTTAGGAAAGCAGATCTTGTTCTTCCTCTAATAGTTTCTGCTTCTATTTCCTTGCAAGTGTCATTGTAGTACTTTTCCTTGTCCTGTCTTGCTGCACGTTGGAAATCTCTGTTGAGTTCTGCGATTGTCTTTCTTTCTCCTCTGGCTTTAGCTTCTCGGCGTTTCTGGGCAATTTTCAGAGATTCTTCCGTCATCCATTTTGGCCGTTTTTGCTTTTTCACCTTTTGTAGAGACTTCTCACTTTCTTCCAACACAACCTTTTTGATGTCATTCCATAACTCTTCCGGAGCTCTGTCATTTGTATCTAAAGCAGCAAATCGATTTTGCAGGCAGTCTTTAAATTCCAGTGGTATATTCTCAAGGTCATATTTTGCTGCATTCATGAGTGGTTTGCTCTTTTTCAACTTTAGCTTGAGTTTGCATACTAGTAGTTAATGATCTGTACCACAGTCAGCTCCAAGTTTTGTCTTTGTTGATGTTACAGAGCTTTTCCATCGTTGACTTCCGCATATGTAGTCAATTTGATTTTTATATAATCCATTCGGTGAAGTCCATGTGTACAGTCGCCGCTTGTGTTGCTGGAAGAAGGTGTTTGAGATGAATAGATCATTGGTCTTGCAGAATTCTATCAGTCTTTCTCCTTCTTCATTTCTGTTGCCAAGTCCATATTTTCCAACTACTTTGCCTTCTGCTTTGTTGCCAACTTTTGCGTTCCAGTCACCCATGACTATCAGGATATCCTGTTTGCATATTCTGTCAATTTCAGCTTGTACTTGTTCATAGAACTCTTCAATTTCAATCTCCAGGAACAAGCAGGAATGAGTCTTCACACGTGGGAGACGTCGCCGACGGAGCCCGCACGGGAATGCTCCCCAGCATCCAATCAGAAAACCTTTGGGAGCATACCCCGCGCCTGCGCGGTGGCTTCCCGCCCTTCCTACTGCCTCTCCCCAGTTTTTCGTTTTCCGCGGAGCAAGCAGGACGTCCCTCCTGCCACCGCAGAAATTTTTCCTTTTTTCTGTAGTCGCGGCTTTCCCGCCGACGGTGGCACCTCCGTGCCCCCCTTTTCTTTCTTTCTTTTAATTATTTTTCATTTAATTTTCGTCGCCCCCTCCGGGCGCTGAGGACCGGGGCATGGAGCCGCCTTCCCCCCCTCACGGCGGGGACTTAATTTTCCACGTGGACTCCAATGCCTGGTGCCTCTCCTGTTTGGGGCCTGACCCCTTTTTCCCGGATTCCCCGGGCTACAGTGTCGAGGGATACCCGAAAGAGGGAGGGTCTTCTCCCGACGACGTCTTCGCGCCCAAGGCGCGGTCGTCGGGTTGTTCTTCTCTCCAGGATCAGGTAACCACACAACAGCCTGTTAAGACTAGCCGAGTCTTGAGGGGCGAGTCTCATGCGCGGCATGGCGACGGCTCCGGCCAACCCCTCAAGTCCTCCTTGGCTGATATACCCCGGCGGGAGTCCTCAGGCTCCAAAGCATTTACGGGGTTTCGGGATGTTCCTGAGGTTCGCTCCTCACAGAACATTCCCGAGCCATGCCCGAGGGAGGTACCCGCTTCGAGCGGTGCCGATTCCCCGGCATCGGCGTCGGCGTCGAGTGTTCCACTCTTCGCCAGGGATCGTCAGCCGGTGTCCTCTGCGCCTTCGGGGCCGATTGACTCGACCGGGTCTGACCTCCCTACATCCAAGACATGCTCGGGCGTGGTAGCCGCTCCGGGCGGTACTGAGCCCCCGGCATCGGCGTCGGTGTCGAGCGCTCCGCTCCTCACCGAGGATCGTCGGCTGCTGTCCTCGGCGCCTCCGGGGCCGATCGACTCGGTCCAGCCTGGCGTTCCTCCATCCCTGCCATGCGCGTGGGCAGTACCCGCTTTGGGCGGTACCGACCCCTCGGCATCGGTGTCGAGCGTTCCGCTCCTCACCGGGGATTGGCGGCTGCGGTCCTCGGCGCCCCTGGGGCCGACCGACTCGCGCCGGTATGGCGTTCCTACAGGGGTGATATCCGCTTTGGGCGGTGCCGACCCGTCAGCGTCGGTGTCGAGTGACCCGCTCCCCACCGGGGATCGCCAGCCGCTGCCCTCAGCACCTCGGGGGCCGATCAACTCGACACTGTCTGACGGCCCTACGTTCAGGTCATGCGCGGAGGTAGTACCCGCTTCTAGCGCGCGGGCGTCAGTGGTTCCGCCCCGCGCCAAAGATGGTCATCTGGCCTCCCTCCCCTCGGGGCCACTCGCTTCGACCTATGCCGGGTCGCCGGTATCCCAACCCTGCGCAAGGGTGGTACCGGGTTCGAGCGGCGCCGCTCCGCCGGCGACGGCAGGGGCGTTGAGCACAAGGGACCGCCATCGACCTTCCCCAGGGACCTCGGGGTATGTCGGCCAGCGCACTGGCGACTCCCCGGCATCGACGCGGCCGTCGAGGGCCCCACCCTTTCCTAGAGAAGGGGCCTCGGGGTCTTCGACCGCTTCGACCCAATCTGGATCTGCGCCGCCCCGCAACGGTACCCCGACGTCGGCGCAGGGGCTTTGCACCCCCCCGCAGGGACTCGTCGTCGGGTGACCGGGGTCCCCTCGGGGACGGGCCGTATGCCCCGGAAGGATTTCTCTCCGGGTCGGACGGGTTTGAGAGGGAGCCCGGCATCGGGCAGTGCCCGCCGATCGACATCGGCGCCGGCGTCAGATGACCCCCTCTCCACCGAGCTCCGCCCTCTGGGACCCCTGATGCTCGCGGCACCGATCGGCACGGTTCCGATCCGTGCTCCGGGATCTCCACCACCGGCGCGGTCGCCCCGCCGGGGCCCTCTAGAAGGGAGTCGATCTCCTCGCTCGGTTCGATGCCCAGCCTGGAGTCGGTATCCAGCCTTGAAAGCCTGGACACTACATGTCTCGGGATCGGTCCCTGTCCCCTCCTGCGACGCAGAGCGGAGACCGCTGGCCCCTGCCCTCCGGCGGCCGCGGAACCGCTTTGATTGCCGAGAGCAGCGCCACCCCCGGGTTCGGGGCCGAGGCCGATTCCTGCGGCGCCGTCGGTGCCATCGACCCCTTCGATGCCTAGCTTGGAATCAATCCCAGGAGCCGACGACGCCATGGGGACTGCCCCGATCCGGGTCGGTTGGTCCCCTCCTGTGCCCAGCGGGCATCGGCCCGAGCGGCCTCTGTATGCCCTGGCAGCCTCCCCCGCCATAACTCCTCCGGCAGAGCCACCTTTTCAGGATTTCCTCCTTGACATGGCGGACTTGCTGGCCATCCCTACCCCGGACCCGAGCCCGGGCCCTGCGGAACAGGCAGCCGTGATGCTTCCTCTGCATCCCTCCCTGCAGGATCTCCTGCTGGGGGCTTGGCGGTCGCCTTTGAGGGTTCCGGCACCGTCGACTGCGATGCAGGCTCTGTACCGGGTGCCTCCGTCCCCGGGTTTTCGGCAGCACCAGCTTCCACATCGGTCCATTGTGGTGGAATTGGCGCTGAGGAAGGCCGGAAGCACGGAGAAGCATGCTTCTCGCCCCCAGGCCGCGCCTCAAAGACGCTAGATACTCTAGGACGTCAAGCTGACGGCCAGAATTATTTCATATATATTTTATATGAGTCTGTCGCTCCGGGAGGTCACCGAGAGGTTGTCTCGGTTATCCCTCTTCGTATCTGCAACCAAGGCCTTTGAATATTCCCTGCTCCTTTATCACTGCAGGAATATCTCCGGGTTCCTTTCCCGTGCTTCGCTGGACTCCTTCCAGTTGGTCAGCAGAGCCTCTGCTGTTGCCATTAGAGCACGCCATACAGCATGGTTGCAGGCGTCCGAGTTGTGTAGACGGGCACAGAACAACCTGGGTAATTCTCCCTGCGACGGAGATCACCTCTTCAATAGCGAAGCCTTGCGTCAGGTCGCACAGTGCTTCGCTAACCTTCCCAGAGTTAGCAGCCAGCCTAGGGCCCGGCCCCCCGGTGGTGGTAAACGCCTCTCCAGACCCCCCTTCCCTAGGAAGAGGAAATATCAGCCCTCCGCCCACCCTCCAGGCGCGCCCAAGCAAGGGACCTCTCACCCCGGGTTGATGCCCCCGGGCCCGCGCCAGGACTCTCATACTAAGCATTTTTAGGCTCAGGCGGGCGGCTGCCTGCACTTAACCCTCTTATCGGAGGTTTAAAAATTGAGCTCTACTCTGGGGCTCGTTCAGTTGACAAATGGTTCGGAGGCTTATCTAGGGGTTCAGGTATTCTCCTTCCATTGGAAGGGAGACCACCTCTATTCCGTGATAGCTATGGCCCACGGCCAACTTAATTACCCTTCGGTACGTCTCCGAACCCTTCTCAGCCAGTATCCCCCTGCTGATTGCTTCCGTACCGGAATTCTCCTCCTGTCCCCCGTCTGTGCGGGGGGCGAGTTTTCTGCGTGCAGGTCCTGGGGACACATATAGGGCCTCCAGCCCCTGTGGCGTTCTACCGGACTGATGCTATCCTCCGTCCCCCACGCTACCGCGCTGTTGGTTCGCCGATCTGCCCTTGTCCTCCGGAATAGATCCCTCTACTGACGGATCTTGCTGCCACCTTCCCAGGTGGACGTTCTGTGGATCAATGGCAGATCCGCCTTACCAGGGTGATGCTCAGGGAGGTAGGCCCCTCGGCATACCTGCGTTAGTACCGGAGTGGGCGTCCTCATGCCCACCGGCTTAGATATACTAGATATCACCTGCGCGATAGGCGCATATTGGGGGGATGCCCGCAGTACCTGTGTTCTACCGCCTAATTTCCCTATGGCCGGTACTCACGCCCCCCCCCCCACCCGGGGTCCGACCAGTCCGCCTGCCTATTCCTCGATCGGGCCGCGGACTGGTGGTACTCTACCGCTGTGAAGTCTACAGCTCCCTTTTCAGTTAGGTCCTCCTCCCGGGGGTTCGGACCCTTGTCTCCCTATCTCTCGCTAGGGTAGCCCGTGTACTCCTTCTGCTCCGGGGTACACCCCTGCTCTTCTCCGGAATGGGCTCTCTGGTTCGGCCAGTCTTCTACTGTTAGTCCTCTGAGTTCTGGACTCTACTCCTAAGGGAGTGCTCAGCTTTGCACTAAGCCTCCTGGAAGACCTGCCGTCCTTCTCCTGACCCAGCTGACGCCTGGATCTCCTAACCTTCCGGATTTGGAACTTCCTCCTTGCTGCGGCGAAGTTTCCTTGACGACTTCGCTACTGCGTCTACGGTGCCTTCATCACAGGTCCGCTTCCGGCAACCCGGTAGGTAAGCTCTACAGGGTTCCACACCATTAATTCATTAAAACTTAATGGCCGGTAAGCTCTATATGGTACTAGGTCATTTACTCATTAAATGCTTACTGATACTATTTATGCATCCCTCTGACTACTCTTCCTGTAGCCTGGGTTTTTTTTGCTGTATCTTAATGATACCTGTTCTGCACTCTAAAGACTTCCCTCTGTAGTCTTTGGATTCGCTGTTCCTCTATTCAACTCCTGCCCTCCATCCCTCAGGGGATGCCGGGGATTCAGGCTGGGCAAATGCCATCCCGTCGTGGGCTGCGCTTATGGGATCTCCCCGGGCATCCTTAGCTAGGGAGTCCCCACGTGTGAAGACTCATTCCTGCTTGTTCCTGGAGATAGCACAGTTACTTACCTGTAACAGGTGATCTCCGGAACAGCAGGAATTAGTCTTCACAACCCGCCCACCTCCCCTAGGAGTTGTATCTCTATTTTCTCTATTCCTTCCTCTCCTCTCCTTCTGGCTCAGCTATGAAACTCAACTGGGGAGAGGCAGTAGGAAGGGCGGGAAGCCACCACGCAGGTGCGGGGTATGCTCCCAAAGGCTTTCTGATTGGATGCTGGGGAGCATTCCCGTGCGGGCTCCGTCGGCGACGTCTCCCACGTGTGAAGACTAATTCCTGCTGTTCCGGAGATCACCTGTTACAGGTAAGTAACTGTGCTTTCTCTTCTGCAGCTGTTGTTGGGGCATATACTTGAATTATAGTTGTGTTGATAGGCAATCCTCGTAGACGAATAGAGATTAAGCGTTTGCTGACTGCATTGTATTTCATTACAGTTCTTGCAAGTTTCTTCTTTATTATAAATGCAACACCATTTCTTCTTTGTCTTTCATTTCCAGCATAGTAGACCATGTGATCATCTGATGCAAAGTGCCCCATGCCAGTCCATTTCAGTTCGCTGACACCCAACAGATCAAGTTGTACACGTTCCATTTCATTCTTGACCACCTCCAACTTCCCTTGGTTCATGCTTCGTACGTTCCATGTTCCAATGTGTAAGACATCTTTACAGCTTCTGACTCTCATTTCATGCGCAGCTACATCAGCAGTCAGACTTCCCGAGGGCATTGATCCAACCACATCATAAATGCTGGCTTTACTCTGAAAAGTCTTCAGCTCTTCGCCAGTAGCTAGTTGAGTGCCTTCTGACCTGGGGGTCTCATCTTCCAGCACCATAGCACAATTTGTTTTGTTGTAACTATCCATTGGGTTTTCATGGCAAGATACAGAAGTAGATTGCCGGGCCTTTCTTCCGCGCAGTTTAAGTTTGGTGTTGTTGCCATTGTCACAAAAATGTGATCCTCCGCCGTCAACACTGTCCCATTCTGCTGCTGCCCAGATGGGTGGTTTGTCTTGGTCTGGCACCTCAGCTGAGACCTGTCCATCTTGGGAGACCCTGCCAGTAGTTAAACTACCGATAGTTTAGCTCTCAGCATTACTGATGCACGCAAGCCCTCACAGTTCTATGTAGATAAGAAATACAACCTTAAAATACATCAATAAAATCCATAATCCAGTCTTAGGCTTCTGCACCAGTCATATGCTTCTGCAAACAAGAAAGCTTTTGACAATTTTCTAAAAACTACCAATCATGTTAGGCAGCAAAGCATTCCAGAACTGAGGAGCAACAATAGAGAAAGTGGATGAGTGAGTTTTTGATATCTGTGTAACTTTGAGAGAGCAAGTTCCAGGGTGGGATGTACCAATGAAGCAGATCATGGAGCATCTTTGGATTGGCACATGATTTTGAATATCAGCCAGCAGACCTTAAATTTTGTTCATTGCAGAAGAGGAAGTAAATGTAAAAACATACAGTAAGTGAAGGAGTAATATGTTTACAGTAGGGTTGGATACACCTGACAGCAGCTAGGCAGCAGAATTTTGAACTATCTGCAGTGCTCACAGATACCTGGAAGGAAGCCTCAAATAAAGGGCATTGCAGTAGACCAAAGCTGTCAAAACTACTGCTTGCAATATCATATGGAAATGAGCAGCAGGTAATAAAAAGTGTAGATGCAGGAAAATGTTTATCATAAAAACACAATGCACACTACATGATGCAGTTCCATGGTTGTTTTCATCAATCCATACACCTAGATTTCTTACGCTCACAGAAAACCTCAGCTCTCTGGATGTAGTAGATGACACCCTAACTGAACTTGGGATGGATACAGAGGGAGAATCAACAGAATAAAATCAAAATAAACTTAACTATCTAATTTCTCAACAAACAGGGGTGCCCTACATAGAGCAGTGGGTTCACCCCTAAACAAAGACATGGGGAAGGGTGATCTGCACGGAGCGGCAGGTGCACTTACTCCTTGCCACCTTGCTGGGCAGACTAGATGGACCATGCAGGTCTTTATCTGGCATCATTTACTATGTTACTATTTGTCACAAAGGACAAGACCTTCATGCTCCCAACCTTTCTCACCCTTGACAATACCCAAATAAAGGTACAACCAGAAATCATATACCTTGGAATCACTTTGGACCAACATCTCTTCTTCAAACCACAAGTACAGAAGACCACCAAAGCATTCTACTTAAAGTCCAAATGCTACAACACCTATGCCCCCTCCTGGAACCAATGGACTTCAGATCCGCATTCCAAGCTATAATCCTCGCACATATTGATGATTGTAACTCCATTTATCAAGGCCTCCCACAGTCCACCCTGCTTTCCCTACGCACTGCTCTACACACCGCAGCATGTACCTTAACAGGAGCAACAAAATATGACTATATTACACTTAAACACCTACACTGGCTACCTCTAACCAGCCAAATCAAATACAAGACCCTCCTCCTAACCCATAAAGCCATCAATTCCGACCCTACAACTCACCTACACACCCTACTCTAAAAATCACAACACAACAGAACCAGAAGACAATCCAGCAAGAACACCCTCATCATCCCATACGCAAGAACAAAAGCTAGACAAGCATATGCGCGATCATTTGAACTAGATGCCCCATCCACATGTAACACACTCCCAGACACCATAAGAAACATTACGGACCTGCCCTCCTTCCGTAAACACCTAAAAATCGACCTATTCACCGAAGACTTTGACACCTCCACCTAATCTCCCCCCACCCCCCACCAAAAGAAGGATACCCAACCACACCTGACCTACCTACAAAAACCATCTAAATTTATTGTACATAAGTTTGCAACTGAGGAACTCAACTACTATTATATATGTTTAATGTTACAGTACATGTACATAAGTTAAATTTGTTCTAATGTAACAATATCTATTTAACCTCTTCAATGTAAACCTCTTTTGAAAATATCACTGCTACCCGCCTCCCCCTCCCAAATGGAATCGGCAGCAACTGGGGGGTGGGGGGGTACGGCAGGGCAGTACGGCCGCTAATGTGTGCCGCTGCCTCCGCCACCCACCCAGGCCAGCCACCTAGCTCGCCTAGTGGACGGGCCAGCCCTGGCTAAACTGCAATGAATTGGTGTTTACTTAGCTGCATAGCAGACTCGTATTTTCTAAAAGCCAATGTGAAGTCGTCTTTTGCCTGATCATTATGATTTCAGCACCAGCAGTACTATAGCCTCCTTAACACAGACTTTTGCTGATGCAAATCTGCATTAAATCAGCCCTTAAAAGTCAGCCTCTTTTAATGGAGCAACTTTGTCTAGAATCCAATGTAAAGAGGTTTCTCACAAAGATACCAAGGCGTCTGTCATCCATTTTCAAAATTTGAGCACACTCAGCCCACTCCTCACTAAACTCAGAAGTTTGAATCTGTGGACAACACTGATGTATTGCTGTTGAATAGTTATTCTTTTTAACTCTTAGCCTCTCATTTAATTGGCATGTCAGTAATATATGGTCAGACCAAGGGACCGAGTGACCAGTTATGGCATCAATGAGGTTTTGCTGCACCAAAGCTGCAAGTAAGAAGATTTGATCCAATATCTGATGGGCCTCATGGGTATCAAACTTTACAAACGTCCAGCCTTAATTGCTGCATAACTGATGCAAAACAACCAACCGTAGGTTAATGAGAATCATCAGCATGAAGAGTTAAAATCACCAAGAAAAACTGGTGAGTCTATTTGCATTAAAGCAGAAGCAGACCAGTTTACCATAACTAACAGGTCAATTGCTTCCTGACCAGGAGACCTATACAGCAGAAATACAGAAAATTCCTGGCACCATAATTGTAAGTATTTGCATCCCTTAGTAACTTCTTTGCAAGATTTCAAACCGTGAAAGGCTTTTCCTAACTAGTATAAGCAGAGCCGTACAAAGGGCCGTGCAAGCGGTGTGGCTGCAGAGGGTAAAGGTACAGAAAGGACACTGATAACAACCCTGGGCTTTCAGGAAGCTCAAAAAAAGAATGAGTTACTGCACGTGGTTGGGGCAGAGGAGAGCACCAGATTCATTAGTTGCATGAGGCACATTTCTAGCTTGGTATGGTCTTGAATATAAGCACACCACCAGGCCATTTATCCGATCTTGGCAGGTACTCAAAACAGTAAGGTGCAGGGGGAGGAAGTGATGTTACTGAGCACAATGGCGGTGTAAGGAAACCGCTCTGGCGCCAACCCTATTAAAATCTAACAAAAAGCCCTCTGTAAAGTGTGGAGGAAAGCAAAACGAGCGGCTGAGAGCTCAGAGAGCATGAGAGGAAAGGAGGAAAAGTGGTGGTGCGCGGCAGTAAGCAAATGCCGAAAAACAGAGCTCTGCCGGTGAAGCATGAGGAAAGCAAAATGGTGAACAGAGGAGAGGAGGACCAGAAGTACTAACAGGGACAGAGTGGAACTATAGCAAGAGGGGGAAGTAACAGCTTGAAATCCAAAACCAGAGAACAAAGGTAAAAGTGAAAGTTCAGAAATAAGGACTGCAACATAAAACACAGCGGGAGCAGGCAGAAACAGTGGAGCAGGGGGGAGAAGGCAGCTGAAAAGCATGTAAAAGGAAAAAAAGAAACAATTGTATGCATTGCATTGCTGATTTAAAAATATGAGCTGTGGAAACAAAGCCAAATATAGCAGTTTGATCCATACGAAAAGGATAAAAAAAGAGAAAAAAAATGTAGCAGTACAACTCCGGAGAGTTGGGCCAAAAAGGACAAGAAAGGCAGCAGATTTAAGAGAGTACGCATATGTAGGGACGAGCATGAGCAGTAGCGAAATGAATATGATGGAAAGCAGCACGAGGCAGACTGAAAATACAGAGCATGCTGAGACATAGGCACGATGAACATTCAAGATTAGGGAAGAGAAACCATGCAAGGAATAACAAAACTGTGATTGGTTCACGGAGATAAAAACAGGTACAAGTGGTGAAAACAGAATTGAGCGAACTCATTGGCAACTTAAAAGAAGACATAGCGGAACTAACTCATAAAGTGGGAGACCATGAGAACCAAAGAGATAGAACAGCACCAAGAAGTGCAACAGTGGATATCCAAAACACAAAAATGGCAAAACACAATCCAGTACAAGCTGGAAGACTTGGAAAATCGCTCCCAAAGGAACAATCTATGGAGTCTGGGAATACCAGAGGATAAAGAATTTCAGGACAGTGCTAAAGTGGCAGCCTCAGTGTGCTCTGAAGTGCTCAAGGAAGGGGGGGAAGCAGTAACCCCCGAGGACATATTGATAAAGCGCATAGAGCACTAGGAGTACCAAGAACGAACAGACCAAGAGAAATTATTATCTGCCTGACAAGGTACAAAATGAAGGAACGCATCACAACCAAATGAGAAGCCTGGGGACCTTTAATTGGCAAGGCTTACCCGGTGAATATATACAAGGATCTAGCCGCAGGGACCCTACAATGTAGAAGGGCTATGCAACCCTTCACAAGCCCTGAGAAGAGCGGAAATTAAATACAAATGGCTACATCCCTTCGGACTATCATTTACTCAGAATGGGAAAATATGGTGGGTGCACTTGATTGAGGAAGCCAAGGTAGCACTTCGGGAAAAAGGGGTGAGTCAACAGAGAGCCTTAAATGAGCAAGGGACAGAGGTGACGGGACAGAAACAGCAAAAAAGAACAGCGACATGAAATAAGCAGAACTAGAGGAATGCAGCAAGAGCAGAAAGAGGGGAAAAGCAAGGACTGCAAGGATGGACCCAAAAGATGAGACATTAAAATAACAAAAAGTGAGGTGAAAGAATGGAGGAGAAAGAGAATGGAAAAAAGGGGCAAAAAGGAAATAGAACTGTTACTGTAAGATCTGAAATGTTGGGTTGAAATGTTTGAATAATGGTTTATGTGAATTTATATTAAGGGGAGAAGGAAGGAAGGCAATAAGAGCAGAAAGATAAAATGCAAGAAGAGTGCGGGAGGGGTAGGACACACAGAAGGGAGGGATAAGAGTGCAAAGGAAGTAAGGGAGGGGTAGGTAGGGAAATTTATCAAAGGAGGTACAGGCCACACAGGGTAAGGAGTAAATAAGGGAGAGGGGAGGAAGAAGAGAAACAGGAAAAGAAAAGGCAGGGGAGGCAAGGGATGCA
This sequence comes from Ichthyophis bannanicus, assembly GCA_033557465.1. Taxonomy (NCBI): domain Eukaryota; kingdom Metazoa; phylum Chordata; class Amphibia; order Gymnophiona; family Ichthyophiidae; genus Ichthyophis; species Ichthyophis bannanicus. Next base: position 1,139,671,213 of record CM066033.1, on the reverse strand, counting down.
CTACTCTAGACAACACCTCTAGACATAGAGGTGGTGGTGGGGGGAGGGAGGAGAGGAGGGAAGCACGGAAGAGGAGGAGTAAGGAGAGAAATGTATTTCAATATCCCCTGACGAACCGCTTATAGAGAAACGCGAGGCGCCAGAATTATCAGCGTTGGGATAACAGTGATAAAGTCAAGAAGCACTAAAAATGCTTGAAGGATAAGCTGCTTTACGACACGATACCCCTAAGCTAAGTATTCTTGTGCAATTGACAACTCTTTTTGTGATATAATAATATATAAAACAGCAGATCATTGATGTGAACCGGCACACCATTGAAGTTTTGTTGAAACGAGAGTGTGATGCGCGAGTTTATCTGAGATCAGCTGGAGAAATTATCTAAGATGTTATAACTCTTTATAACAGGCTGAATGAATAATTTTTACTTTGAGACAATCTATAACCACATTGCCAATATTGATGAGCGTTATAAAGAGGTAAAGCAGAATAGCATGATACAAAATAAATGAAAGCAAAACTGAAGTGTTGTGTTTCACTCTAACACATATTTTGGAAGAAAGATTAAAAACACACTTAAGTTTAAGTGGGTTAATCAGCACTTCAGATATCTAGGGATACAGCTAGGGAAACTGGTCGGAAATATTAAACAGTGGAACTACCAAGTAATGACAGAAAATATCAAGAGGGATCTCTCTAAATGGACGGGACTACATCTGTCCTAGTTAGAACGCATAGCTGTAGTAAAAATGAATGTATTACCACAAATATTATTTCTGTTTGCATCCTTGTCATGTAAGGTGTCTAAAAAGGAAATGGGAAAGTTGCAAAATATAATTCTGCAATTTATCTGGGAAGGAAAATTCCCAAAGGTAGCAAGGAATATCATGTACAAGCTGAAAGAAGAAATTGGACTGGGAGTACCCTGCATAGCTAACTATTATGCAGCTGCACAACTTAGATCATTATTTATATGGAGAGAGGAAAGGGACACTCCAAGCTGGGTACACATTGAAACAGGAAAGGTAGGAAGTAGGGGAACAAAGATATGGGATCCCACAGAAAGGAGAAGAGGATGAAAATTCATACAGAGAACTCACCCTTCAAGTGTGTAGAAAATGGAAAGGACACCTTATGGGTGGGGAACAGTACTCCAGACACACATTTATTCAAGGTATAGGAGAGTTTAGACCGGGGAAAGCGACGAAGACGTATGCGATATGAGCAGGTAAAGGGCTGAAAAGGATAGGCCAAATGGTGGTGGGGGGGGAGAATTTAGAGCATTCAAGGAGATACAGCTGGAATATCAGTTAGATGAGAGAGGTTATTATGCATATGTGCAAATATGGTACTTCCTACAACAAAAAGAGATAAACTAAACTTAATAGCTAAACCCACACCATTTGAGGAGCTGATGTGGAAACGGGACTTGCAGAAATTATTAATATCTAAACTATATAAAATGATAACTAAAAAGGGAGAGGAGAAGTCAAAAAGCCATAAGAGATGGGAAGAAGAAATACCAGGACCTCGGGACACAAAGAGATGGGAAGACATATATGAAAGAGCATATAAACTAGCACCCGGGACACCATTCCTAGAGAATAGTCTAAAGGTCCGGCTACTGGACGGCAGCCAAATTACAAACCATTTATCCTGACAGCTCAAATGAGTGCTGGAAGGGATGTGGGGAAAGAGGAGAACTATTACATATGCTATGGGGCTGTCCAAAAGTGCAAATATACTGGGAAAAGGTAGAGGGATTGTATGAGGAAATTACCAAGATACAAGTCAAACTAATCCCAGCCATGGTGGCCTTAAATGAGGGAATGGCAGAAGGGCATGAAGACATAGCATCCTTTTTTAGGATACTGTATAATAACAGCACTTATGAGTCTTCTCAGGTGGTGGAAGAATGTAGAAATACCACCACTAAAAGAAATAGTAGGAAAACTGGAACAAGTATGGTGTTTATGCGCAATAGCAACATTCAGAAAAACACACTATCAGAAAACATAGGAATACATGGCAATGGTTATGAAGCATGTAGGGTGGAAGGGGAAAAAAGTGATGGGGGAAGATAAAGGAACCAAATATGATACACTAAATAAATAAACAATACAGTATAGTGCTAAATATGATAATCTGTGGAAAGGAGGGGTAAGAGGGGGAGAGAAGGGGAAGGAAGTTGGGGGAGGAATAGAACACCATAAGTGGAACAGTTATCAATGTTTTCCTGTAAACTGATACAACAAACTATTGAAGGTTCGAAACAAATTGTAAGAATATGTTGAAATAAAATATATAAATTACAAAAAAACCCCAGTAAGATGCAGAGCAAATAGAATTCACTATCAGCATTTCCACTTCTGAATGCCAAGTTTCTATGATACAAAATACATCCGGATTCTGGTCATTCAGAATATCAGAAAGTAACTGGGATTTATTGCTTATGGGACAATAGTGTATGGTGCAAAAGGGGGCCACTTGGCAATAGTGATCATAACGTGATCACATTAGATTTAAAAAATGGAGGGTGGATAGCAAGGAAATCCAAGGTGCTAGTATTTAACTTTCAAAAAGGGAGACTATGATAAAATGAGGGAAATGGTTAAGAAAAAAACTAAAAGAAGCAGCTGCAAATGTTAAAGGTTTACATCAAGAATGAACGTTGTTTAAAAATACTATCTTGGAAGCACAGACAGGATGTATTCCATGTTTTAAGAAAAGTGGAAAGAAGGCCAAACGACTGCTGGCATAGTTTAGAGGTGAGGTCAGAGAGGCTGTTAAAACCAGAAAAGCATCTTTCAGAAAATGGAAAAAGGAGCCAAATGATGAAAACTGAATAATACAAGCACTGGCAAGTTAGATGCAAGGAACTGATAAGGCAGGCAAAGAGAGAATTTGAAAGGAAACTTGCCATGGAAAAACATATAATAAAAACTTGTTTCAAGTACATTCATAGCAAAAAAACAACAGTGAGAGAGTCAGTTGGAGGATTAGATGATAGAGAGGTAAAAGGGGGGCACTAAGGGAGGACAAGGCCATAGCAGTGAGACTGAATGAATTCTTTGATTTGGTCTTTACTAATGAAGACACAGGCAAATTACCCATGCCAGAAATTATATTTGAAGGTAATATATCTCAGGAATTGAAACAAATCTCAGTAAACCTGGAAGATGTAATACAGCAATTTGATAAACTAAAGAGTAGAAAGTCACCTGGACTGGATGGTATGCATCCCAGGGTGCTGAAAGAACTAAAAAATGAGATTGCAGACCTACTATTAATAATCTGTGAACTATCATTAAAAATCATCTGTACTACTTGAAGATTGGAGAGTGGCCAACGTGACATCAATTTTTAAAAAGGGCTCCAGGGGTGCTTCGGGAAACTACAGACTGGTGAGCCTGACATCAGTACCAGGCAAAATGGTAGAAACAATTATAAAGAATAATATTATGAAACATATAGATAATCATGGTTTATTGGGACAAAGCCAACATGGATTCAGCCAAGGAAAGTCTTGTCTCACTAATCTGTTATATTTTGTTGAAGGTGTGAACAAACAAAAGTGAGCCAGTTGATATAGTGTATCTGAATTTTCAGAAAGTCTTTGACAAGGTGCCTTATGAGAGACTTGAAAAATTAAAAAGTCATGGGATAGGAGGCAGTGTACAGTACTATTGTGGACTGGGAACTGGTAAAAGAAGGAAAAAAACGAGTGGGGCTAAATAGTTAATTTTCTCAGTGGAAAAAGGTAAATAGTGGAGTGCCCCAGAGATATGAACTGGGCCTTCTGCTTTTTAACATATTCATAAATGACCTGGAAATGAAAACCAGTGAGGTGATCAGATTTGCAGATGAGACAAAATGACTTAAAGTTGTTAAATCACGAGGATTGTGGAAAATTGCAAGAGGGCCTATTCAAATGGCAGATGAAATTTAATGTGGACAAGTGCAAAGTTATGCATTTTGGGAAGAACAACACATTCTCCAGACCAAACAGGAAGTCAGTCCTCACTTATGGGTGACATTGGTGCCGATGGAGCCCCCGTGCGGAGCATTTCCCCAGCTTTCATAGAAAGCCTTTGGGAATACTGTACGCATGCGCGGTCCCCTTCCCGCCGAAAGGTGCCATCTTGCTCAGTCTCTCTTTTTCCATGGAGCCCATCGGACATCTGTCCGATTCACCCGGAAAAGTTTGTTTTTTCAGTGATTTCTTCGCTTTTTCTCCGACTTCGATGCCGGTTCCCCTTCCCGCCGGGTTCGGTACACCGGTATCGAGCCTGTTTTCTATTTTTCGGTTTTTGCCCTTCGTGGCTGGCGTTCGTGCCCTTTTTTCTTTTTCCCTGGAAGGCCGGTCCTTTGACCTCGCAGGGGCTCTTTTTTCCCCGATGGCTTCCAGTGGTTTCAAGAAGTGTGATCGGTGCAAGAAACTGATGTCTCTCACCGACACACACGACTGCTGCCTTCTGTGCCTCGGCCCGGATCATGACCCCATGATCTGTGGCCTGTGTGGCAAAATGTCCACCAAGGCGCTTCAAAGCCGTCAGCACCAGCAGGAAAGGATTATTTCAGATTCTGCCTCTGGCCGGGCCCAGACCTCGTCTGAGGCCTCGATGTCTCGGGAGTCTGATCCCGAGCATCGCCGGGGTACCCCGGACAGAGGGTCACCCGACCGGGAATGCAAGAGGAAGAAACGGCTCATGAGGGCAGCGTCGGAAGAGGTCCCTGGTTCCTCGAGGGCCAGATCTAAGACCCCCGACCGCCGTCCCGGGCCTTTGGAGCAAGAGAAGCCGTCCAAAGTTCCTCGTGTAGAGCCGGAGACCGTCGGACACGTAAGTCCTGTAGTCCTCGTGGACTCTCCTCCGAGGGAGCCGACGTCGGGCCCGGCGCCGCCGGAGCCCGAGTTGGTGGCTGCTGAGTCTCCTGAGCTTGGACTCAGGCTAACAGCCTTGGAATGCAGATGTCTGCCTTCATGGAACAGCAGCGGGTACTGATGGCCAGCCTCGCTGGTGCATCTGCCCCGACCACTGGGACATCGACGTCAAAGTCGACCCCGGAGACCAAGCCGATACTCGAGACCATGAAGGCTTGAGGTCGTCCTCGGTCACGGTCTCCCTCGACCTCCCGCTCGGAACCTAGGACGTCGATGCCGGTGCCTTCGGCGTCGGGGCGGGTGCCACCTCGACCCGCGCGGTAGGAGCCCCTCGACTCCTCATCGGATGAGTCAGCTTGGGAGATGGAGGACGAGGAGTCCCCCGACACCTTTCGGACTCAGTGCGTCCCTTCGGACTCACCGCAGTCCGAGCCCCAGAGTAGGTCCCCTCCGGAGGACACCCTGTTCTCAGAGTTCGTGCGGGACATGGCCAAGGCCTTGGCGATTCCCGCGGACCCCGAGGAGGAGCCTCGAGCCGAGGAGCTCGAGGCCCTCCAGTATGACTCTCCTCTGAAGGAGGCCTTTACTGTCCCGATTCCTCCGATGCTGGAACGGCTCCTCTTCCGGATGTGGGAGGCACCGGCCTCGGCGCCGGTCTTGAGCAAGCGAGTCGATTCCATTTATCGACTCCGAAAGAGCCCTGGATTCCAAAAGGTGCAGCTGCCGCACCATTCCATGGTGGTGGAATCGGCCATGCATCGTCTGAAAAGTCAGAAGATGCACTCTGCGGTGCCCCCCGGCAGGGAGGCCCAGAACCTGGATGCTTTTGGCAGAAAGTGCTTCCACGGCTCGATGCTTGCTTGCCGTGTCCAGTCATACCAGCTGTACATGGGCATGTACCTCAGAGACCTGGCAAAGGAGCTTGCCGGGTTCTCTGCTGGCCTCTCCGGGGAACCCTTGCAGAGGTTCCAGTCTTTGTCTTCAGGGATCCGGGACTGTTCCAAATTCATGTCCCGAGTGGCCTACGATGGCTTCGAAGCTTCGGCTCGAGTGGCAGCAGCCGGCATCGGGGCCCGACGCCAGGCATGGCTGCAGTCATCGGACCTCGAGCCTTGGGTACAGGACAAGTTGGTCGATGTCCCTTGCCGAGGTGAAAACCTGTTTGGCAAGCCCATGGCCGAGAAGGCGGCTGAGCTCGAAACCGAGCACCTGACCAAGGCAAGACTGTCCAGAAAGACTTCTGCCCCTTCTCACAAGAAGAAGGGCTCGGGGAAAAAAGTCCTTCTACCCGAGAAAGGGGTCTGCCTACAAACCTTTCCCTCAATACCAGGCCTCTCCAGCTCCCCAACAGGGGCAGCAGGCAAAGGGGCAGGGACCTGGACCCCGTAGGCAGAAAACCCCCAAGCCTCCGGCTCCTGCTCCTGCCCAGCAGGGAGGGGTTTTTTGACTCCCAAAGCATAGCCTCTCCACCCCTGCTGCCCCATCCCTGCACAGGAGGTCGCTTAGCCCTGTTTGCCCACAGGTGGCCACCCATTACAGGGGATGCTTGGGTCTTAAGCATCGTTCACCAGGGTTATCTGCTTCATTTCCAGCAGCTACCTCCTGCCTACTTTCCAGGAGAGCCTCTCAGGCCTCCCCTGCACACCAGTCTCCTCCTCCAGGAACTTCAAGGCCTGCTTCTGGACAAGGCGGTGGAGCCTGTACCTCCTCGCCTTCAGGGGCACGGGTTCTACTCCAGGTATTTTCTGGTGCCAAAGAGAACAGGAGGCCTAAGGCCTATCCTGGACCTCAGGAACCTCAACAAGTTTTTGGAGAAAGAGAAGTTCAAGATGCTTACTCTTGGAACACTTCTGCCCTACCTCTCCAGCAGGGAGATTGGCTATGCTCCTTAGATCTAAAGGATGCGTATACTCACATCCTCATTCATCCAGACCACAGAAAGTACCTCAGGTTCATGGTGGGAGGAAACCATTACCAGTACAGGGTGCTGCCTTTTGGCCTCACCTCCGCCCCGACGGGTCTTTACAAAGTGCCTATCTGTGGTGGCGGCCTACTTGAGGACTCAGGGTTTTTTTGTCTTCCCCTATCTGGACGACTGGCTCATCCGAGGTCAGACTTACCAGGAGGCCAGGCAGGCCACCTTCAGGACTGTCACACTCCTTCAAGACCTAGGCTTTGTCATAAACTTCGCAAAGTCCACTTTGCTCCCCTCCCAGAACCTCGAGTTCATAGGGGCACAGCTGGACTCTCTGCAAGCAAGGGCTTACTTGCCAGAGGACAGAGCTCAAAGGCTCATGGAGTTGGCATCCCGGTTTCTCAGTCTGCCCAGGGTTCCTGCCAGGCTCTGTCTGCAACTCCTGGGACACATGGCATCGACTGTGCATGTGACCCCCAATGCCCGCCTCAACATGAGACCTGCACAGTGGTGCCTCAGAACTCAGTGGAAGCAGGCCACAGGGAGTCTAGCAGACAAAGTCAGGGTGTCAAAACCCTTCCTGACTTCTCTTCAGTGGTGGCTACACCCCCCCAACTTGCTTCAGGGGGTGCCTTTTTAGGTGCCTGCCCCCACGGTGGTGTTGACAACCGATGCCTCCTTACAGGGCTGGGGTGCACACTGTCAAGAGAGCTGCACCCAAGGCCTCTGGTCCCCATGGGAAGCCACGTAACAGATCAACCTACTGGAGCTGCGGGCTATTCGATTAGCCCTCAAGGCTTTTTCTCACACTTTGGCCAACCAGTCTGTTCTAGTTCAGACGGACAACCAAGTAGCCATGTTCTATGTGAACAAACAGGGTGGCACTGGATCCCGGCCTCTATGCCTGGAAGCACAGGCCCTTTGCTCTTTTGCCCTCAGACACCAGATGTTACTGAGGGCTGTTTATCTTCCTGGCCAGGAGAACTTTTTGGCAGACCGCTTAAGCAGAATTCTGCAGCTGCATCCTTTGGTGGTTCAACAGATTTTCCTGAAATGGGGACTTCCATCCATAGATCTCTTTGCCAGTCCCCTGAATCACCAACTGCCCAAATTTTGTTCCAGGCAACCGCATCCCCTAAGGGTGGCGGCGGATGCCTTCCTGATTTCTTGGGCCCAGGGCCTGCTCTATGCGTTTCCTCCCACGCCTCTGGTGGCCTGAACCTTGTTCAAGATTCTCAGGGACAAGGCCTCAGTGCTACTGGTTGCTCCCAGGTGGCCGAGGCAGCCCTGGTTCCCCCTACTGCTTCAACTGGCAGTGGAGATACCCATGCCTCTGGGATTCCAACCCAACCTTCTCTCTCAGGATCAGGGTTCCCTTCTGCATCCCAACCTCCAATCTCTCAGTCTGATGGCCTGGAGGCTGCAAGGGTAGTCTTGGCTCCCTGGGGCCTGCCTCGGGACGTAGAAGAGGTGGTCTTGGCCTCTAGAAAGCAATCCACCAGGAAAACATGCCCTGAAGTGGAGGAGGTTCTCCCTGTGGTGTCAGCAACGCAAGGAAGATCCTTTCGGCTGCACTGTCCCAGTAGTGCTCCAGTACCTTCTGCACTTGTCCAATCAGGGCCTTAAGTCCAATTCTGTTTGGGTCCACCTCTCTGCTCTGGCAGCTCACCACTCAGTGGTGGAGGGACACTCTTTGTCGGTCCACCCTTTGGTGTCTAGGTTTCTCAGAGGCTTGCTATTACTCAAGCCTCCTCTCCGTCCACCAGCCCCTGAGTGGGAGTTGAATGTGGTCTTGCAGCAATTGACTCGTCCACCTTTTGAGCCGATGGCTACATGTCCTCTACGCTTCCTATCCTGGAAGACTCTATTCCTAGTAGCCTTGACCTCAGCCAGGCGAGTGAGTGAACTTCAGGCCCTGATCTCCAGGAACAAGCAGGAATGAGTCTTCACATATGGGTACGTCGGTACCGACGGAGTCTGCGCGGGAACGCTTCCCAGAGTCCAATCAAAGAGCTTTTGGAAGCATCCCAGCACGCCTGCGTGCTGCCTTCCCGCCTTTCCCAACTGCCTCTCCTCAGTTTTCGTTTTTCCGCGGAGGCGGCAGGACGTCCTCCTGTCACCGCAGAAAATTCTTGTTTTATTTCTTTAGTTTTCTTGTGGTCGCGGCTGTCTTCCGACACCACCGGTACCGCCGGTGTTTTCTTTTCTTGCAATATCTTCCTTTTCCACGGGATATTTTTTCTTCATAGTGTCCCACGGTTTCTTAGGCCTTTTAGGCCTCTTCTTTTTCCTTCATGGAACCGCCAGACACTTTCTCCAAGAAATGTTCAGACTGTGGCGGTACAACTTTATTTTTAGACCCTCGAAGTTGGTGTCTAACCTGCTTGGGTCCTGACAACAGTTTGGTGAGAAGAGGTCTTCAACATCGAGGTTCCCTCGATACACGGTTGCCCTCCAACTTCGGGGCACCGTCCCCTTCTTCTTCTACACAGGATCAGGTAACCCACAAACAGTCTGTTAAGACTAGCCAGCCCTCGAGTGGTAGGTCTCATGCACAGCATGTAGACGGCTCCAGCCTTGCCCTCGAGGGCCCACTGGCTTCAAAATCCCGGCGGGAGTCTTCGGTCTCCAAAGCGTATAAGGGGTTTCATGTTGTTCCTGGGGTTCACCCCCCACAGAACATACCTGAGCCATGTCCGGTGGTGGCATCCGCTTCGAGCGGTACCGATACCCCGGCATCGGCACTGGTGTTGGATGAAACACTCCTCACCAGGGATCGTCATCTGGCGTCCTCGGTGCCTTCAGGACCGGTGGATACTCCCCAGACTGACTTTCCATTATCGGTACCAGCACCGATACTACCACCGACGTCGGTACCCTCCAGACGTGCATCGATAGCCTCGTTTCTTTCTATGCCGAGTCTGGAATCGATCTCAAGTCTGGAGGACTGGGTACCGACTCTCAGCGGTACCGAAGGCTCGGTTCCGATGATTTGGATCCGCAACTCTCGGTTCCCTCGAGGCCGATTGCACTGCCCTTGATGCCGAGTTTGGAATCGATCTCTAGTCTGGAAGACTGGATACCAATACGCTTTGGTACCAACACCGATCGATACCGGTGGCTCGGTACCGAGGATAGCAGCCGAAGGTTTTCGGTTACCTCGGTACCGATTGAACGGCCACTGATGACTGCTCCGATGTCTCTGTCGGATCCGACTCCGACATCGGTACCGGTATTGGCATCGGTACCGGTATCCACAGTAGCATCGTGGCCAACTCCTGCCATGCTTTTTTCAACAGGATCGCTCCATTCTATATATTTATTTAGCTGTATTTATATTCTGCTTTTCACCGGGTCAAAGCGGTCAATTGGGGGATACATTTAACACGAGGGGATATGACACACATACATTAATACTTACAGGGAACATGGGCAATGGAGGGTTAAGTGGCTTGCCCAAGACCACAAGGAGTGCCTATAGGATTAGAAATCCCAGTCCCTCCGGCCTGAGATTGCTCTCCCCAGGTGGGACTTGAACCCCCGGCCCTCCGGCCTGAAGTACCTTGTCCTAACCACTAGACCACTCCTCCCTCTATACCAAGTTTGGAGTCAATACCTGGCATGGACAATGTGGTAAGGACGGTCGCTGCTCCTGGCAGCCAGTACCGGCGACCATCCCTTAAGCATTCCACACTGCACTCTGCAGGATCTTCTATTCCTATATATTTGGATAGCTCTGTGGGTGCTCAGGCTAGTTCTTCAGATCTAACCTGTCCAAGGGAGATTCCTGTTGGGAATCCCTCTTTTCAGAGTTTCCTCCTGGATATAGCAAGATCCCTTGCCATTCCTATTCCAGGACATGATCCTGCACAAGGCTCTGTTTCTATCAAAGCAAAGGAGAACATAATGCTTCCTTTGCATCATTCCTTGCAGGATCTCCTTCTAGGAATGTGGGAAACACCTTTAAGGGTACCCCCACCTTCCAGGGCAACTGATCTCTTATATTAGGTGCCCCCCTCTCCTGGTTTTCAAAAGACTCAACTTCCTCATCATTCCATAGTAGTGGAATCAGCAATGCGGCGGGTAAAGAGTAAGAAAAAGCACTCTTCTTATCCGCCAGGACGTGAGTCTAAGACACTAGATGCCTTTGGACGTCAAACCTTCCAGACATCTATGCTTTCTGTAAGAATTCTCTCATATATTTTTTTATATGAGTCTATCTCTTGAGGAGGTCACAAAGCAATTACATCTTTTGACTCCTTCCCTTCCAGAGTCCAAGAGTGCAGACTATTCTTCACTGCTCAAGCATCTTCAGAATATCTCTTGGTTTCTTACTCGTGCTTCCCTAGACTCTTTTGAGTTTGTTAGCAGGACTTCTGCTATAACTATAGGGGCACGACGTAGAGCCTGGCTCCAAGCTTCAGACTTGGACAAATGGGCACAGCAAAGACTGGGACATACTCCTTGCACTGGAGACAGTCTTTTCAACAAGGAGTCTTTACGTCAGGTTACTCAGTTGTCCACTGACTTACCTGTTCCTAGGGGCTGTTCTGCACCTTTTTCTGTCCCAGTGGGTAGGAAATGTCCTGCCCTACTTTCTTCCTGTAGGAGAAGAAGGTTTTTTGCATCTGCCCATCATACAAATGTTCCCAAACAGGGGAAACATCATCCTGGTCTACAGAATTCAACCTCTCACCAGGCCCAACAAACCCAGCAACCACAGGGTTTCTGATCAATCTCCATCAGATGCTTGTGACTCTGTGGGTTAGAATCTGCAGTTGCTTCTTCTCAATAGGGGCAATACACTGCTGTCATTCTAAATCCTAAACCTGGATCTCTTCCCAAAGACATCCATTCTTTCTGTGTTCTATGAGCAGTCAGGATGTTCATGCTTCTAGGTCACAGGGTTCTCCTCTTCCTCCTACTAGGGAAAGAGGTCTAACTACTATCAAACGATAGTTTCCTGTGCCAGCATGTCTTTTTCCTTTCTATAGACTTACTACTTTGTAAGTCTTCTTCAGCTCCATTCTCTTTACCCTCTTACCAGGTTTTTTCCCTCTGTAAGAGCGGTATTGCTTCACTGGAGGGCTTTTTCTTCAGCCTCTCTAGTTTTCTTACTTTTCCAGTGCGGAGTTCTCTTCTCTGAGTTGACTCCTCTTTTTCAATCTTGCCTTGAAGCAGTTCATCAGACATATCCAGAGTTTTCTACTCTTGTTCTGTCTGTTCTTTCTGTTTTTAAACAGTAACATTCTTTCTGCTGTTTGGCAAGCAGCTGCCTATGCAGGAGCCTTAATGTTTGGGCCACTGGTTCTTGTCCACCAGCAACCAGATTTGTCCTCCACTAACATTCTGTCTGGTCTTAGTAGTGGCTCCAAGTCAGTGCTATCATCTGTCTTGGACATTTTTTCACTACAAGCTTGTTGGATTGTCTTCTCTTTCTGCCATCTCCATTCCCCTGGGTTTGGCAGCATAGTTGACATAGGTACTGGCTCTTCAGCAGCCAGTTCCATCTCCTCATTCTCCTACATCATGCTCTCTGCAATTCTACAGAAAAGCTCTCCACTATGGGCCCTTGCTAGAGAGCATGAGGACTTTTTCTTCAACAGCTATCCTAGATGGTTGAAAAAGGCTTTTTCAGTCATGTCTCCCATGACTAGAAAGGTTCTCCTTTTTAATATAAAGGACATAGGTCTTCTCTTATGTGAAAGCTTAAGGAGTTGCCAATTCCCTGCTTGGTCCATAGTATTTCCAATCGGGAATACGCTTTTCTCCTTCCAGCTCGTCCTCATGGTAAGAACGCATGATACCTTTTTGCCCTTAAGCAGGTCAGCATGGCATCTCATTTTTATGCGTCTTCTGTTCACTTACCATGCTAGAGTTCTAAAATACTTGGGACTTGCTGGCTGCAGACTGATATTATCCTCTCATTTTCACATAACTATCCTGGTTATTCCACTACCTAGCATCCCTGTAGCTCATAACCAGTGGGAATTGATTCTCTATATATCTTCTCAAGTAGGTTCCACCTTCTTGTTATTAGATGAATCTTCCCTCTCCACATTTTCCTATGTGAATATCATTTTTGTAGGCATATCTCTGTCTGCTTCTTTGCAGACTCCCATATAGAGGCCTATATATATATATATATATATATATATATATATTCATATCTATAGTATACATCTTACAGATGTCTATGTCTATCATTTGTGTGTATTTTATGCCCTTCATATCTCACTATAGATATATTCTCATATATCTATCTATCTATATGATATATATATCTATATATATGTATCTGTCGAGATATTTACTATCGGTAGATAAGTATCCTGCATTTATCTACCTGACTGTCCAGGCTCATATAGCTATATGATTCTGACAGATGGGCTTTACCCATACCTATGCTATCCAGCATGTTTGGGGTTCCACACTCACAACCATTTTTCTGGTAGTTAACAACTTACACCATAACCTTAAGGTTTAGGTACCTCTGAAGCTCTCCATGTTCCAGTATCTCTCCTAGCTGACCCCAGTTAGGAGAGACATTGCGGATCTTCAGCTAATCACAGGCTCTAACGACTCAGGCGTTTGTCCTTTCTTTTGGGATACAAGGGGTACAAGGGTTTCCATACCTTTTTCTCCCACAAGGACTGTGCCTGTTTCTACAATCCAGTCGGCCTTCTCTTTTTTCTCCCAAGGGTGAGCCACTCTGTCGCCAAAAGAGTTCGGCTTTTATCATAAAGCCTTCCACTGAAGGCCCACCGTTTTAGTACTACCCCAGTTATTACTGGGGTCCCCTCTTACCTTTCAGGATTCTGACCTCCACTGTTTTTTCCTAACAGGTTTATTACCTCCACTTCACAGTGAGGTCCTCCTTGAGGTTCCTCTACTGGGTTCCCCAGTAGATCCCATGAACCTCCTTACCGCTGTGTAATCCTGTTAGGGGAGGTCCATATTGCAATATTTCTTTCAATATCATTGATGATAATTATCATCCGCACACGGACTCCTTGTCTGCAGTCTTATGCTAGGTTAGCTGTTCCACAGCACCTTCTTTCTTCAACTCCTACCCTCCATCCTCAGGATGCCTGGTGTTGTGCGGGATAGCATGTTCCAACCTATGACAGGCAGCATTAGGACAGGCAGCATTAAGCTCCTTAGCATTACCAAAGGCCATAACAACATGCAATCTATCAACAGCGAACAGAGCTTTCTTGTTTTGCGCACCAAAGTGCTGGAACTCCCTCCCCTCTGACATCCGTACCATAACCGACTTAACCCAGTTTAGGAAGGCCCTTAAATTCATCCTATTCACCAAATACTACTCCATATGAAGTTAACATAATAGTCCCACTACATATCCAACCACTTGCTCTTTTTTCTTTTCTTCCTCGCTCCAGCACCCTTGCTAAGTCATGTACATAGTTCGAGTATGTTATCCAGTTAACAGATTGCATATTCCATGTAAATAGTTCTCCCATGTTGCTCCAAGTTTATACTCCTGTTATATGTAATACCGAACAGCCTGTTGTTCTGGTTTTGTTTATGTTCTCTGTGAACCGCGCTGATGTCAAAGAGTGCGGTATATAAGAAATTAAAATAAATAAAATAAATAAATAAAATGACATGCTAGGACTCCAGACATCTCAGCTTGGGAGTCCCCATATGTGAAGACTCATTCCTGCTTGTTCCTGGAGATAGCACAGTTACTTACCTGTAACAGGTGATCTCTGGGAACAGCAGGAATAAGTCTTCACAACCCACCCACCTCCCCAGGAGTTGTATCTCTCTCTCTCTTTCCTTTCCTCTCTCTCTCTCTTTGTCTCAGCTTTAAAACTTAACTGAGGAGAGGCAGTTGGGAAAGGCGGGAAGGCAGCATGCTGGGATGCTTCCAAAAGCTCTTTGATTGGACGCTGGGAAGCGTTCCCGCGCAGACTCTGTCGGTACCGACGTACCCATATGTGAAGACTTATTCCTGCTGTTCCCAGAGATCACCTGTTACAGGTAAGTAACTGTGCTGTCTGTGACAGGCCATATACTCGCTTCTATCGGAACAGGGTAGTCCTTAGGACTCATCCTAAGTTCCTCCCAAAGGTTGTCTCCTCTTTCCGTCTCAACCAGGAGGTGGTTCTTCCAACATTCTTCCCTAGGCCCCATGCCAGCTGGGCTGAGACAGTCCTGCATACCCTGGACTGTAGGAGGGCCTTATCCTTCTACCTTGAGCGTACGCAGGGGCATAGGAGGGCTACTCAGCTCTTCGTATCTTTTGACCCCAATAACTTGGGGGTACCTGTGTCCAAGCGTACCTTGTCCATCTGGGTGGCTGACTGTATCACCTGGGCTTACAGGGCAGCTGACCTTCCGTTGCAGGGTCTGGTCACGGCCCACCGTGTCAGGGCAATGGCTGCCTCAGTAGCTCATCTCCGCTCTGTACCGTTGGCAGACATCTGCAGGGCTGCTACTTGGTCCTCAAGCCAGACTTTTGCGGCCCATTACTGCCTGGAGAGGGAGTCCCGTAGGGACAGTGCTTTCGGTCAGGCAGTGCTCCAGAATCTCTTTGAGGTTTAGGCAACTCCTACCCTCCAGCCCTCTGGTTGGGCTACCGGTAGAGGTATGTTTCAGTGAAATCCTTTCTCTGATGCTGAGGTTAGAGGGAGCTCATTTTTCAGCTCTGGTTCCCTGGTAGCCTGAAGCTGGGGAGTCCCATAAGTGAGGACTGACTTCCTGCTTGGTCCTGGAGAAAGAGTAGTTACTCACCTGTAACAGGTGTTCTCCAGGAGCAGCAGGAATCAGTCCTCACAACCCTCCCTCCTCTCCTGGGAGTTGCAGTTGTACATAGTTCATTTTTACATTTTTGTGTGCTGTTTTTTTGCTATGTCATTTGACTGAGCAAGATGGCACCTTTCAGCGGGAAGGGGACCGCGCATGCGTGCAGTATTCCCAAAGGCTTTCTTTGAAAGCTGGGGAAATGCTCCGCACGGGGGCTCCATCGGCGCCGATGTCACCCATAAGTGAGGACTGATTCCTGCTGCTCCTGGAGAACACCTGTTACAGGTGAGTAACTACTCTAACTGTGGTTACACAATGCAAGGTGCCACATTTAGAATACCCACACAGGAAAAGAATATAGGCATCATCTGCCTAGTGTGCAGTGGCAGCCAAGAAAGCAAATAGAATGCTAGGAATCATAAGGAAAGGGATGTAGAATAAAACCAAGGATATTATAATGCCTCTGTATCGCTCCATGGTCACCATATCTTAAAAAGGATATAAAGAAATTAGAAAAGGTACAGGGAAGAACCACCAAAATGATAAGAAAGATGAAAGGGATAGCCCTATGAGGAAAGGCTTAACCTTTTAACTGGGGAAGACAAATTAACTTGTCCTTGCTTTGCTATTTAGCAATGGGGAAGCCAAACTAACTTGCCTTCAGATTGCTGCCTATCCCCCGATCACTGCAGGCACATGCTAAAACTGGAGCAGTACAGCTGAGCTGCTGCACCGTGGGTTCGGAAAACTGCAGGCAGTCTGACAGACACCATCGCGGGTTCAAGAAACGGTGGCAACCCTCCCGCCAAAACCAGAGCAGCTCAGCAGTGCGCAACTGAGCTGCTACTGTTCTAGCGGGAAGGTACACCGCTGTGGGGTCCCCATGGCGGTGAACAGTAACTGCTCAGCCACACATAGACACATCTGAGCTGCTCTGGTTTTGGCAGGAGCTTGCTGCTATTTACCAGGCCCACGGTGGTGTCTGTCAGACTGCCCTGAGTGATCGCTGATGCTGGCGGTGATCTGGGGACAGGCTTGAACGGTGATTGCTGCAGGGCAGTAACTCTTCACGCCTCAGGTAGTGCATCTAAACTCCCCAGGCAGCGGATGGCAGGCTACTTTACATTTTTCCCAGTTAAGGGGAAAGGTTAGGGCTCTTCAATGTGGTTGTTTGCTCCTTCAGAAAGTAGAAAGACTAGGGGACACTCAATGAAGCTACAATGTAGCACTCTTAAGACTAATCGGAGAATATATTTTTTCACTCAATGTGTAATCAAACTCTAGAATTCGTTTGCCGGACGATATAGTAAAAGCTGTTAGTTTATCTGGATTTAAAAGAAGTTTGGACAAGTTTATGGAGTTAAAATTCATAAACCACTGGACTGGGACATCCTCAGCTTACCCCCTGGGATAAGCAGCATGGAATCTCTAGCTTTTTGGATCATAGAAACTTACAAACAATAGCAGATAAAGACCATATGGCCTATCCAGTCTGCCCTTCTTTACCAACTACTACAGTGCCTTTTTTTTCCTTTAGAGATCTTCTGTGTTTGTCCCATGCTTTCTTGGATTCAGATCTCTACTACCTCTATTGGGAGACTATTCCATGCATCTACCAGTCTGTCTGTAAAGAAATATTTATGCATATTATTGCCAGGTTCTTGTGACCTTGATAGGCCACTGTTGGAAACAGGATACTGTGCCCTTGGTCTGACCCATTATGGCATATTTTTTTATGTTCTTAAATTGTGATTGCTTAACAGGGGACCCCTGTTGAGCAGTTTTCAGGCACCGGATTGGAAATGAGTCATAATTACATTAGTGTGATATGAAGTAACATTTTTTCACAAAGAACCAGTACCATAATGGTTCATCCTAGTTACCTGCAGTAATCTTCAGAAACAACAGAAGATCCCATTGCTAAACTAATTACAGTCATTGGCAGAGAGCTCAACCAAAAGAGTAACATACTTTTCAGATTTATCAGAAATGACATAAGATGTAACACACAACTAATGCACAAATTTGTGAACAAACGGGCATACTCCTTTGTCGCACCTCTTCAGCAGTGCACCTTGGTAGCATCGCCTCTTGAATGTATTTGGAGAGCACAGGCAAGGTGAAGCTGACAAGAGGGGTGGAGTCTACCATCCTCCTCTCTCCCTCCCCTTCTTTGGCCATAGTTTGTGCAAAATCGCAAAGCTTAAAGTGCACAGTGCTTCAAATTGATCCCAGTAGATCTGGCAGATTTGAGCAAGTATGTGCTGTACAGTAGATTGCTTTGCTCTGTGGCAGTATCACCTCTTGAAGGTGCTCACAGGTTAGTTCTATTTAAATGCAGACTGATCAAAGCCAACCAGCTCCTTAGTTTACAAAAACACTTCATGCTTTATAGGTACCTATGCCAGAATTCCCCAGTCTGACTTGACAATAGTCTGAGAGCTATCAGCTAAACTCACATCATAGCAGAGCCAAGATCTTGAAATGTTTTTAAAAAAATATGAATTCTTGACAAAACAAAAATAGTCAGGTAACTTGTCATTCCGGAATCCTGCCCACAATAGTTTCCCTCATTTGCAGTTTGTGGAGAAAAATGTTTGTTTTTAGGTAAATCTTAGTATTTGTATGTCTCCTTGATGCTGGAAGGAATAGGCCATGATCTCTAATAGCCACACTGATGAGCAGCATGACCACTAGTGTGGCCAATTACAATCTGTATAGATTTCTCAAAGTTTATACACCATTAGATGCCACTAGAACTATTGGAACCACCCGTCGTCTCCTATTTAATTATTTCCACAGGAGCCCTTCATGGTCCAACAAATGTTCATTTTGAGTGCTTATTTTTGCATTAACCATTACTCCATCTTCTGGCCTTTATGTGCCATGATACAGACGACTATTTGTAAAAAAACAAAAAAAATGGTCCTCAGTATTTTTATTTTCTATAAATATATTTCAATCTAATCTTTCCTGTCTTTGTGGAAAGGATGGCATCAATGCCAGGAGTAGCTTCAGGTTCTCCTTTGCTGGAGATTGCAAGGTGTTTCTCATTGGTGCCATTATGCTACTAAAATGAGTGTGAAATCTGTTCAAGAATCTCACCTTAAGCTATTGGGACATGGCACGGAAGACTTTATGCCTACTTGGCTGACAAGACTAAGTTCAGTTTTGAGCCGCCCAAAAAAATTGTTAAATCCCCCCCCCCCCCCCCCACAAGGGTGTGTGAAATGATTTGCTGACTCTGTCAGTGCAGTGCATAGCAGCTTTGATGCCTCTGACTCTAAAAAGGTGTTAAATTCCTTGATGTCATCAGTTTTGAACAGCTTTAAACAAAAAATCTTCCTTTGTGGGAGCATAAGAGAGATCTGTTTGACAGTCTTGAACACAGAGATATCTGCCATCATCTTTTATTACCAGGAGGCAGGCCATCTGTTTATCCATCAATGCACGGATGACCAAAAATGTATAACAAAGTTCAATAACTGTCATGACTCCTTTCTGGCCAGCAGAAAGATAGTTGCCCCTTTGGCTAAAGATGACCATTGCTGGTGACCTCGGTGGAAGCCCTTTTTAACTTGTTCAATGCTATTTTTTAATGCTTTACTTATCGGAGTGCCTTTATTTTCTTGGGGGCTTGGTTCACCTATCCCCAACAATCTTAGTTTAAAACCCTCCTCAGTAGGTTAGCCAGTCTGTTGCAGAAGATTCTTCTCCCCTTCTTTGATAGGTGGATGCCATCTCTGCTCAGCAGCCCTTGGAAAATCATGCCATAGTGCAGGAAGCCAAAACACTCTACTACTACTACTAATCATTTATATAGCGCTACAAAGTTTACACAGCGCTGTACTTATATTTGTAGAAAGAGGGTCCCTGCTCATCGGCGCTTACAGTCTAAACAAGATAGACAATACAATAGCTGAGAATAGGGGTACAAATAGGGAAAGATAAGGAGAACAAGAGATCAGGATCCAAAGCAGCCTCAAAGAGGTAAGCTTTTAGCATGAATTTGAAAATGGGCAGAGATGGAGTCTGACATACAGACCCAGGTTTTGTTTGTTTGTTTATTTAGACATTTGATATGTTAAGTGCCGTCGAGTCGGAGTCGACTCATGGCGACCCTCTGGATAGCTATCCTAAATTGTGTTCAGTCTTCAGTCAGGCGGCTCATTGTTGACAGACTGGTACCCGTAGCTGCTGTTATTGTATCGATCCATCTCATTGCTGGCCTTCCTCTTTTGCGTTGACCTTCTATCTTGCCAAGCATGATGTCTTTCTCTAATGATCTCTCTCTTCGCATGATGTGTCCAAAGTATGAAAGTCGAAGTCTTGTCATCTGAGCTGCTAAAGAAAGCTTAGGTTTGATCTCCTCTAGTACCGACTGGTTTGTTCTTCGTGCAGTCCATGCTATACACAGTATTGGCCGCCAGCACCATAATTCAAAGGCATCAATTTTCTTCCTGTCTATCTTTTTCACTGTCCAGCTTTTACATCCATATGATGTTATTGAAAATACCATATACTCTGTAGGAATAAGTCGTTCACTTCTAACACTATCAAAGAAGAAGTATAGGGAATACTTAAACTTAAATGTATCCAAAACTCTTCACAAAACTCAGCTCACTATGAAAAGAAAGGTCTCAGACTTTTTCGGCATGACTTTCTGACCTTCGTCTTAGAAAGTGATATGCCTGGTTGCATCAACGACCTTACAGGTATTCTCAACAGATGAGCCAGTCCAGTTCTGCGATGACTCTAATAACTTAGACTATTGTGATCTACTAAATACTGTACTCCAACTGTGACTTGGCTGGACTCCTCCGTTGTATAAAAACTTAATTGATCCCTTGAAAATACCATGGCTTGAACAAGTCGCATCTTTGTATGGAGAGAGACATCTCTGCTCTTGAGAATCTTATCTAGGTCTTTCATAGCCATTCTGCCAAGAGCAATACGTCGTCTGATTTCTTGACTGCTTGTTGCTTCTTTATTGATAGTTGATCCAAGTAGGTTAAAGTTGTTCATGATTTCAATTTCTTCTCCTTCAACGATGAACCTGTTGATTATGCCAGCTGTCATGATCTTTGTCTTCTTTACATTAAAGGTGCAGGCCCATTTTGAGAATATGTTCTTTGATTGTGAGAAGCAAATGTTTCAGATCATCTTCACTTTCAGCTAGTAATGTGGTATCATCAGCATAGCGAAGGTTGTTGATGAGTCTTCCACCAATCTTCACACCTCTGTTGTCTTCATACAATCCTGCTTCTCTGATGATTTGTTCTGCATATAAATTAAACAGGTAGGGGGAAAGTATGCAGCCTTGTCTTACACCTTTGCTTATTTTAAACCATTCTGTTTCTCCTTGTTCTATTCGAACTATTGCTTCTTGATCAATGTACAGATTGTGCAAGAGTACGATCAGGTGTTCTGGTATACCCATGCTTCTTAATGTGGCCCAGAGTTTCTCATGGTTCACACAGTCAAAAGCTTTGCTATAGTCGATAAAGCACAAATAGATATCCTTTATTTATTTATTTATTTATTTTACATTTCTTATATACCGCACTATTTACGATCAGCGCGGTTTACATTGAAGAAGAATAACCATTGATGGCCTTGAATGTCATCACTAAGATCTTGAAGTTAATCCTGGCTTGGATGGGGAGCCTCGCCCTTTCCTGAACCCTGCTTGCACTTCAGGTAGTTCTTGTTCCAGGTATGGTTGTAGTCTCTTGAATAATCTTCAGTAGAATCTTGCTGGCATGTGGGATCAGAGCGATTGTGCGATAATTTCCACAGTCAGTTGGCTCACCTTTCTTTTTAGTATTGGTATAAACACAGATCTTTTCCAGTCAGTTGGCCATGATGTTGTCTTCCATATTTTTTGGCAGAGCCTTGTAAGTACGGTAACAACTGCATCAGATTGTTGTAATACTTCTATGGGAATGCTATCAATGCCTGGTGCTTTGTTCTTTGATAAGGCTTTCATGCTGCTTCAACTTCTTTCATCACCAATGGTTCCCGATCATAAGGTACAGGTTGAAACGGCTGTTGGTCCATTTGATCTTTATTATATAAAAACTCTGTATATTCCTTCCACCTTTTCTTGATCTTCTCAGCATCATTCAACATAGAACCTTGAGCATCTTCTAACATTCCAATTCGAGGCTGGAACTTTTTCTTTAACTCTCGTAGCTTTAGGAAAGCCGATCTTATTCTTCCTCTAATAGTTTCTGCTTCTATTTCCTTGCTTGCATCGTTGTAGTAGTTTTCCTTGTCCTGTCTTGCTGCACGTTGGAAATCTGTGTTGAGTTCTGTGATTGTCTTTCTTTCTCCTCTGGCTTTAGCTTCTCTGCGTTTCTGGGCAATTTTCAGAGTTTCTTCCGTCATCCATTTTGGCCGTTTTTTCTTTTTCACCTTTTGTAGAGACCTCTCGCTTTCTTCCAACACAATCTTTTGATGTCATTCCATAACTCTTCTGGAGCTCTGTCATTTGTATCTAAAGCAGCAAATCGATTTTGCAGGCAGTCTTTAAATTCCAGTGGTATATTCTCAAGGTCATATTTTGCTGCATTCATGAGTGGTTTGCTCTTTTTCAACTTTAGCTTCAGTTTGCATACCTAGTAGTTGATGATCTGTACCACAGTCAGCTCCAGGTTTTGTCTTTATTGATGTTATAGAACTTTTCCATCGTTGACTTCCACAGATGTAGTCAATTTGATTTTTATACAATCCATTGGGTGAAGTCCATGTGTACAGTCGCCGCTTGTGTTGCTGGAAGAAGGTGTTTGAGATGAATAGATAGTTGGTCTTGCAGAATTCTATTTCTCCAGCTTCATTTCTGTTGCCAAGTCCATATTTTCCAAGTACTTTGCCTTCTTCTTTGTTGCCAACTTTTGCGTTCCAGTCACCCATGACTATCAAGATATCCTGTTTGCATGTTCTGTCAATTTCAGCTTGTACTTGTTCATAGAACTCTTCAATTTCATTCTCATCTGCAGCTTTTGTTGGGGCATATACTTGAATTATAGTTGTGTTGATAGGCATGCCTCGTAGACAAATAGAGATTAAGCGTTCACTGACTGCATTGTATTTCGTTACAGTTCTTGCAAGTTTCTTCTTTATTATAAATGCAACACCATTTCTTCTTTGTCTTTCATTTCCAGCATAGTAGATCATGTGATCATCTGATGCAAAGTGCCTGATGCCAGTCCATTTCAGTTTGCTGACACCCAACAGATCAAGTTGTACACGTTCCATTTCATTCTTGACCACCTCCAACTTCCCTTGGTTCATGCTTCGTACGTTCCATGTTCCAATGTGTAAGACATCTTTACAGCGTCTGACTCTTATTTCATGCGCAGCTACATCAGCAGTCAGACGTCCCGAGGGCTTTGATCCAATCACATCATAAATGCTGGCTTTATGCTGAAAAGTCTTCAGCTCTTCCCCTGTAGCTAGTTGAGTGCCTTCCGACCTGGGGTCTCATCTTCCAGCACTATAGCACAATTTGTTTTGTTGCAACTATCCATTGGGTTTTCATGACAAGATACAGAAGTAGATTGCCAGGCCTTTCTTCCACGTAGTTTAAGTTTGGTGGTGATCCTCCGCTGTCAACACTAACCCATGCTGCTGCCCAGATGAGTGGTTTGTTCTTGGTCTGGCACCTCAGCTGAGACCTGTCCATCTTGGGAGACCCTGCCAGTAGTTAAACTACCAATAGTTTAGCTCTCAGCATCACTGATGTACACAAGCCCTCACAGCACGACAAGCTGCAAACCAAGTGAGGGAGACATTTGATATACCGCCCCTCGTAACATCGAGGCAGTTTACAATTTTTTAAAAGAGAAATAAAGCCAAGCCTTGGAAAATAGAAAAGGAGCTACAAAATTATATAGGAAAGAAGAGAAGAGTCCAGTCATCCTGAACAAACACAACAAACAAAAACTGCAAGAGCGATCAGGTGACAAAGTGTAGTTTGTTCCAGGCATAAGGAGCAGCAAGGTGAAAAAATCAGTCTGGAGTTGGCAGAGGAAGAAAAGGGCATAGAGAGAATCAAGCCATTAGAGGAGCGGAGCTCACAAGGAGGGGTGTAGGGGAAGAAGAAAGGTATTGAGAAGCAGTAGAATGAATGCATTTATAGTTCAGAAGGAGAAGTTTGAATTGGATACAGAAATGGAAAGGAAGACAATGAAGTGACTTGAGAAGAGGGGGTTATATAATGGGACTGGCAGAAGAATAGGCATGTAGCTGAGTTCTGAACAGATTGAAGGGGAAAGAGATGACTCAGAGGGAGTCCAGCAAGGCAGAGATTGCAGGAGGTGACTAAAGAGTGAATAAGTGTTTTAGTAGTGTGTTCAAAAATAAAGGGGTGAATTTTGCTAATTTTATAGAGAAAGAAATAACAGGTTTTAGCAATCAGTTTGGTGTGTGGAGAAGGAGAGGGAGGAGTCAAAGATGACCCCAAGTTTACGGGGTGAGGAAACAGGAGGTAGAAGAGTGTTATCTACAGAGATAGAGAAAGGAGGAAGGGGGGAGGAGGGTTTAGGGGATAAAATAAGAAGTTTGGTTTTTCATTTCAAATGGCGGTGTGACATCCAGGCAGCGATGTCAGGCAGGCAAAGATTTAGGCCTGGAATGTCGGAGAAATATCAGGTGTAGAGAGATTTGAGAGTCATCAGCATAGAAATGGTACTGAAAGCCATGGAAGGAGATGAGCGCACCAAGGGACTGGGTATAGAAAGAGAAAAGGAGAGGGCCCAGAACAGATCCTTGGGGTACACCAGTTGAGAGTGGGATAGCAGTAGAGGAGGAACCACCAGAACAAACACAAAAAGAGCAATGGGAGAGATAAGACTCTGGAGACTTTGGGAAGAATCGTTTCAGCAGAATGTAAGGGACAAAAGTCAGATTGTAGTAGATTTAGAAGGGCTTGAGAGGAGAGAAATTCAAGCGATTACTGCAACTCCATTTATCAAGGACTCCCCAAGACCACCATCATACCGCTACAACTAGCTCAGAACATCACAGCTTGTGCTATTTTCAGAGCCTCTAAACACACCCGCATCACACCCATCCTAAAATTTCTCTGTTGGCTTCCCGTTGCCTCAAGAATTATGCACAAAGTCCTCACCATTATTCAGAAGGCCTGTAACACCACCTCCGAGCACCTCCAGACATTAATCAGCAGCCCTAGCACCAATAGGCCACACAGGCAAAGTACACTCAACCAACTTCACTTGCCATACCAGATTCATAAGAGCACCCAATTTGCTCGCACCATTTGGAATACTTTACCCCCTACACTACGGAGCATTCAATCATACCAAGCCTTCAAAAGAAACCTTTTCGAAAAACACTATGGCACAAATCCACAGAACGACCCTCAGCAAGAACATCCTCCTCTGTCCCAGAGCACCCCCCCCCCCGCCCCTCCACCGTAAGCTGCCATCCAAGGAGCATTAGCCCCCTGCACGCATACCTATGCCTTTAGTGCAACTCTATCTGAGGTGGGAGGTCCCGAACCTTGCTTTTAGATTCCTAAGTTTCATTGTCTAAGATTGCTGTAACCTTCATTCCTACCTGCTGCTTTTACCTTCTCGTTGTACACTGTTTAAGTTTGATGTAGCCTGCATGCACCTCCTTTCTCTTGTTTTGTACACTGTTAGCTGTAAACTGTTTTGACTGGTAGAAAAACGGCATAACAAAACCAGTTAAATAAATAAATACCAATACTATAGTCCCCTTTTTTCCTTTAGAGATCTTCTGTGTTCGTCCCATGCTTTCTTGAATTCAGATACTGTCCTGGTCCCTAGTACCTCCACTGGGAGACTATTCCATACATTTACCACTCTTTCTGTAAAGAAATATTTCCACATATTACTTTTGAATCTGTCCTCTTTCACCCTCATCCTATGTCCCCTCGTTGCAAATCATATTACTCCCGAGTCTAACCCCCTTCACCCTGTCCCAGACCTTTAATGATAACACTATAAATTGATTACTTCTCCTAGCCTTCTTTCTTCTCCCTTATCATGCAGGATTCTCCAGTTAATGGGGCCTCCCCACAAACATCTTGCTCTGTTCTCACCCATTACTTTTGTTGTCCTCTCCCTCTCCACTCTAATATAGGGTGTAGCTATGCTGCCTCTTAGTATTTCTGTAAATAAAGATTTTATGGCCTATCCAGTCTGCCCTTCCATACCAATTACTAAACTTTAGTCTTTTCTTTTTTTCCTTAGTTGTCCTCTGTTTGTCTCATGCTTTCTTGAATTCCGATACAGTCCTCCTCTCTACCACCTCCACTGGGAGACTATTCCGTGCATCTACCACTCTTTCCGTAAAGAAATATTTCCTCAAATTACACCCGAATCTATCCCCTTTCACTTTTATCCTATGCCCTCTTGTTGCAGAGTTTTCTTTCAATTGACACAGGCTCTCCTCTTGTGCATTTATGCCATGAAGGTATTTAAACGTCTCTATCATATCTCTCCTCTCCCATCTTTCTTCCAGAGTATACATATGGAGATCTTTAAGTCTACCCCCATAGAGACCACTGACCATTTTGGTAACCACCCTCTACATCAACTCCATCCTGTTTATATCCTTTTGAAGATGTGGTCTCCAGAATTGCACACAATATTCCAAATGAGGTCTCACCAGAGACATATACAGAGGCACTATCACCTCCTTCTTCTGCTGGCTATTCCTCTCCTTATGCACCCAAGCATCTGGCTTTTGCTGTCACCTTTTGTACCTGTTTGGCTACCTTAAGATCATCAGAAACGATCATCCGCAGGTTCCATTCTTCTTTTGTGGACAAAGGTACTTCACCCAGTATACTATACTGCTCCCCTGGAATTTTGCAGCACAAATGCATGATGCTGCATTTTTAGCATTATATCTTAGCTGCCAAATTCTCAACCATTCTTCAAGCTTAGCTAGATCCCTCTTCTTGTTATCTGCACCTTCCTGGGTGTCAACCAGGGGCAGCCCAAGAGGGGTGTGGGTCCATGCGCGGAGACTCGTTGCAGGGCCTCATTTGCATAGATATTAGCATAATGTTAACATGCCTCTTAATGAATGACTGGATAAAGAAAGACTAACAGATTTCTACATTACTATACTCCAGTGCCAACCGCCAGGCACATTAGGAAGTACTATAAATACTGCCCATTTAGAACCCATAGCAAACTCACCATATCATAACAGCACTGCCAGGACTCACAAAGAACCAAACCCTACCTATCAAAAGGCAGCATTGCACATATTAAACCAATACATCTCAAAAAATATCAATATATCTCCTATTTGAGAAAGAAAATAAGTGGCATCGTCAAATAGAAACTACATGAACAGAATATCTCAGCTCAGTTACACATGCAGAATATAGATCGTCACCAAACAAAGAACAAGGGATCACAATTTAGAAATAGGAAGACAATAATTAAATTGGGAACCCCTAAAGCCAAACTTAGAATGTACAACAACACTGGAGAAATAAAACTATAAATTAATTTCCTCTTGTACTAAACAAAAACGCAGAGACGTTAGCAATACATATTTCCCAGAGCTGACATATTCCAGTTAATAAATTCAAAATAAAAAAAGTATTTTTCTACCTTTGGGCATTTTATTTTTCAATAGCAATTGCTCCACTCACTTTCTTCTGGTTTCTTCTGTCTTCTGCTAATTCTCCATTATCTGCTGTCCATTTGTCCTTCCTTCTCTCTTCTAGATTTTTTCCATTCTCTCTTCTACATCTGCTTTAACATTCTGATCTTTCCTCCATTTCTTTCTTTATTCCTTTATTATCCACTCAAATTTCACCCTTCTATCCTCAATCCCCACTTACTCTCCCAATACCCGGCTAACTCGTAGATTTTTCTTCCCTCCCACACAAAATATCTTTTCCCCCTCCATCCTCATTCCCCCCAGCCCCATCCCCTTCTAGTCCTCCCCCAACATCAGCTCCCTTCTAGTTCCAGCCCCACCCAGCATCCGCTCTCTTCTAGTTCCATTCTCCCATCCTCCTGCATCAGCCCATTTCCAGTCCTAGCCCCCCCCCCAATCAGCTCATTTCCAGGCCTATTCCAGCCCCCATCAGCCCATTTCCAGGCCAAGCTCCCCCCATCAGCCCATTTGCAATCTTAGCCCCCCCATCAGCCATTTCCAATACTAGCCCCGCCATCAGCCATTTCCAAACCTATTCAAGCTCCACATCAGCCTATTTCCAGTCTTAGCCTTCCCCATCAGTTCATTTGCAGTCCTAGCCCCCCTCCCACACTCAGCCCATTTCCAATCTTAGGCCCTCCCCTCACGCAGCCCATTTCCAATCTTAGGCCCCCCTCATTCAGCCCATTTCAAGCCCTAGCCCCCCCCCCTCCCCGAAGAATCCTGCGACTGGCTTTAGAGGCCTGGCTCACCTCTCTAAAGCGGCTCCCGGGAGGCTCAGAAACACCTCCCTATAGCCGCCGAAGTGAAGAGCGTTGTTTTTCTTCACTTCGGCAGCTGTGTTGTAATGTAGATTGCTGGTGCGCCAGAGGTCAAAGGACATTTTCTGTGTCCCAGCACTCAGCGTACCAGCGGATTTGTATCTTTGCTTTCCTGACTACTTTCCTAGCTTTTCTCAGATTTTTCAAATGTTGATACTTATCTTCTTCTTTTTGTGGTCTCTTGTATTTTATGAAGGCCACTCTCTTTTTCCTCATCATTTCAGCTACTTTTAACCATAGTGGCTTCCTTTTCTTTTTGTATTTATTTACTTTCCTAACAAAAAGGTTTCTTGCCCTCAAAATATCCCCTTCCAGTTTTGCCCATGGTTTTTTACATCTCCAGCTGTTCCCATCCAGCTGACTCCTTGAGGTATTGTTCCCAGGACCGGCGCTAACATTAGGTGAACTAGGCAGTCACCTAGAGCACTGGCCCTCCAGGGGGCGCCTATTGCTGCCCCTTTCAGGACAGGCAGCACTGGCAATGGGCACAAACATCCCTGCAGTGCTTACCTTTAGTCTTCAGCGCCATGGGGCTTTTGCTTTCACTCCCTCTCTGATGCCCGATGCTGACTTCCTGTTTGCAGCAGGAAGTCTGCTTCGGGTGTCAGAGAGGGGATGGCAAACAACCCGACAGTGCTGAAGACTAAAGGTAAGCACTGTGGGGCTGTTTGTGCCCATTGCCGGTGTCAAATATCCCACAGAGGGGTGGCAGCAATGGGAGAGGGAAGGGGATACAAGGGATGAGATTCGACTAGGGTGCCTCATCTCCTTGCACCAGTCCTGATTGTTCCATCTTGACAAAATTTTCTGCTTGTCTAGGGCCCTCACTTTTGAATCAACTATCTTAGTCCTTGTCCTAATACTGAACCCATACCATCTGATGATCATTGGATGCGAGATGATCACCCACTATAACATCAGAAACACTCTCTCTATTCATAAGCACCAGGTCCAGTATATGGTCCCTTCATGTGTTGGCTCCATTACTAGTTGCTGGAAAGATTCTCCCTGTAGAAATCAAGGGTCTCCTTATTTCTAGATGACACTGCAGCAGGAGTGTTTCAATCAACATTCAGCATATTCAAATTACCTATGAGCAGCAGTACTCTTTTCATAGCAATACTGTGAATGTCTCCAATTAAATTTCTGGCCTTTTCTTCTGCCTGTGAAGGAGGTCTGATTTCACACCAATGCAAATGGATGCTCCATTCCTTCTTTTCCTTGTAACTTGCAATGCCTCCTTTTTCTCTTGTAAGCCCTGCAATTCTCTAGCTTTAATGTTATTTTTTTAAACAAATAGCATCACTCCTCCTTTTCTTCCTACCCTGTTCTTCCTGAATAAATTATAGCCTAGTATAATTACATCCCAGTTATTGTTCTCCGTGGGCTCTTGGTACCCCTATTTGGAAAGGACATGAAGAAAACCAATAATTGTAGTAGTATGTTTCTTGATTCCACCGCAATTTTCCCTAACCATGAAGTGATTTACCCATGTATTGTGTTAAATCTCTCTGGAGAGCTCCAGTAAGTGGTACATAATTAAAAGAATAGAGCTTAGCCCAATCTGCTCCATTTTTCACCCCCAGATATTTAATTGTCTCCTTAGCCCACTTCAGTGGGAAAGATTCTTACAAACTCCGTTCCAGTTTGGGGGTCCCGGTAGATCTTTAACACCTCTGCCTTTCTCATATTCACCTTATATCCAGATACCT
This sequence comes from Ichthyophis bannanicus, assembly GCA_033557465.1. Classification (NCBI taxonomy): domain Eukaryota; kingdom Metazoa; phylum Chordata; class Amphibia; order Gymnophiona; family Ichthyophiidae; genus Ichthyophis; species Ichthyophis bannanicus. The sequence continues at coordinate 1,139,641,438 of CM066033.1, read as the reverse complement.
TACTATATTCTTTGATTTTCTGCAGTAGCATTGGCAGAGATGTTGATAACCAACTGCAAATATCATATCATCTGTGAACAGTGAATTTCCCTTTCAAAGGCCTTTCATATCCTCTTTGGAAGAGACTTTTGTTCATTAATACTCTTTAAGTATTTAAAGGTCTGAATCATATCTCCCCTGCCCCTTTCTCTACTCAAGAGTGTACATATTTAAGTCTTCAAGTCTCTTCTCATAAGTCTTCGGATGCAGGCTCCAAATCCTTTTGGTTGCCTTCCTCTGAACTGTTTCCAACCTTTTTATGTCCTTCACAAGATATGGTCTCCAAAACTGAACACACTATTCCAAGTGAGGCCTCACCAGTGACTTTTATAGTGGCATTAGTACCTCTTCCTTTCTCTGGTAATTCCTTTCTGTATGCAACCCAGCATCCTTCTGGCTTTTGCCAGCGCCTTGTCACACTGTTTCGCCACCTTGAGATCCTCAGCAACAATCACTCGGAGGTCTTTCTTGTTCATGCACACCAACCTCTCGCCCCCTATCGCAAACAATTCCCTTGGATTTCTGCTCCCCAAGTGCATGACACTGCACTTCTTCACATTAAATCTTAACTGCCAAGCATTAGACATTCTTCCAGCTTTTGAAGATCTTTCCTCATGATATCCATTCCCTCAGAGGAGTCCACTCTGTTGCAAAAAGACAGACTTTTCCATTCAGTCCTTCAGCAATATCACTCACAAATACATTGAACAGTACCGGTCCCAGGACCGAACCCTGGGGCATACCACTAATCACCTTCCTTTCATCCGAGTGAGTTCTGTTTACCATCACCTTCTGTCATCTATCAGTCACCCAATTTCTAATCCAATTCACCACTTTGGGACCCATCCCCAAGCTGTTGAGTTTATTGATAAGCCTCCTATGAGGAACAGTATCAAAGGCTTTGCTGAAATCTAGGTAGATCACATCCATCGCATGCCCTTGATCTAGTTCCCTGGTCACCCAGTCAAAGAACTCAATCAGATTTGTTTGGCAAGATCATCCTTTGGTAAAACCATGTTGCCTCTGATCATGCAACCTGTTGGTTTGAAGAAAGTCCACTATTCTCTCTTTCAGGAGCACCTCCATTACTTTTCCTGCCACTGAGGTAAGGCTTACTGGCCTGTAGTTTGTCACTTCTTCCCTATTACCACTTTTGGGAAGAGGTACCACATCAGCCCTTCTCCAGTCCTGTGGAACTTCTCCTGTCTCTAAGGATCTCTTAAAAACATCCTTTAACGGCCCTGCAAGAACCTCTCTGAGCTCTTTTAGTATCCTGGAATGTATTCCATCCGGTCCCATGATCTTCTCCACTTTCAGTTTTGCAAGCTGTTCCAGCACATCGTCTTCTGTGAATAGTGTGATATCCCATTTGTATATTAGTCAATCACAGGTGATTTTTCTCCAGGATTTTCTCTAGTAAAAACAGAGCAGAAGTATTTGTTTGTCATTTTCGTTTTTTCAATGTCACTTTCCACAAATCCGTTCCCAGCACTTTTGAATCCTGCAATTCTACCTCTGATTTTCCTCTTTTCCCGAATATACCTGAAAAAAAGTTTTGTCGCCACATTTCACATCTTTAGCCATCTTTTCTTCTGCCTTTGATTTTGCTATCCTTATTTCTCTTTTTGTTTCTTTTAGTTTGATCCTGTATTCTTTTCTGTGTTTCTCTGTGAACGTCTGAATTTTGTGAAAGCTGTGTTTTTTGCCTTCATATGTGCAGCCACGTCTTTGGAGAACCAAATAGGTTTCCTTTTCCTCTTGTTTTTATTTACTTTTTTACATATGTATCTGTTGCCCCTTTTATTGCCTCCTTTAATTTAGCCCGTTGCAATTCCACTTTCCTTATACTCTCCCACCCTGCCAACTCCTCCTTCTGGTACTTGGCCATTTTACTGAAGTCAGTGTTTTGAAGTTTATGACTTTGAGCTTGCTGTGATTGAATTCTACCTTGGCTTTTATCTCAAACCACACCGTGTGATGAACACGCTGCTCACATGGGCACCCACCTGGATATTTGACACGCTATCTGCGTTGGTGAGTACTAAATCCAGCACCAAGTTCTCCCTGGTCAGTTCCATACCATTTATCTAAATAATGCATCTTGGAAGGCATCCACAATGTTTTTACTTCTTTCAAGATTTGCAGAAAGAATCCTCCAATTCACATCGGGTAGATTAAAGTCATTTAATATGATCACTTCCCCCTTCATGGCTATCTTTGCAATATCAACAATCAATTTGCTATCCATTTCTTCGGTTTGAGTTGGAGGCCTGTAGACTACACCAGTATGGATGACAGTGCCATCTCCTCTTTCCAACATAATCCAGAGCGCTTCTTCTTTTTCCCACGTCCCCTGCATTTCAGCAGCTTTAATATTGCTTTTGACATATAGGGCTGCTACTCCTTCTTTTTCTACCCGCTGTCTCTTCTAAATAGATTATAGCCAGCTATGGCTATATCCCATTCATGCGACTCATTAAACCATGTAATGGCCACAATGTCCAAATCCACTTCCACTATTAGGGCTTCCAGATCTGGAACTTCGTTGGCTAGGCTTCGAGCATTTCCATTTGTTTACTGGCTTGCCTGTATTTTGCATGGATTTTGTCTGCACACACCCTTCCCACTTGCCATTGAAGTGTGGGTTAGTAGTGTGGCTGTTTCCAATGTTATTTTGCTTTTGCTGGGAGTGATGTCCTGAACTTGTCCTTCACCATCCATCACCCCCTTTCCCTAGTTTAAACGCCTGTCCACATACTGTCTGAATTTTTCACTTAGGATCCTTTTCCCTGTGATGGAGAGATGTAGTCCATCAGCACAGTATATAGTCTCTTGTTGAGCCATCTGTTTCCCCAGTTGCCTGTATATCTAAATCTTCTTGTTTGCACCAGGTTTGGAGCCATGTATTAAAGTTGTTTATGCGATGTAGCCTTTCTGCCCCCTTACCATGAACAGGTAGAACTGAGAATGCTACAGTGTTAACAACGGGCTTTAGTTTCTCTCCCAAAGTCTGGAAGCCACTTTGAACTACAGAGGCACTGTTTTTAGCCAGATCATTTGTACCCAAATGGATGACAACATCAGTTTTGGAGTGCTCACTTTCTGCACTAACTATATCAACAATTTGACTTGCATCCCTGCTGGCTGAAGATCCTGGGAGACATTTGCCATCTTCTCTCCTTTGAACTGTGTTCCCAAGTTGGTGCCTCTAATAATGGAATCTCCAAGTAGTAGTAGTTTTCTGTTTTGTGATTTTTTTTTCTTCCTATTTGGTGCATTATCAGTAGATTTGGCATTGAGTCTTTCATTTAAGAGCACTTCAGTTTCCAAGAATTGAGCACCCTCATTATCCAAGGCAGAGAAGGCATTATGCAGGGATGTCTCTTGATATATAGAGTGTCTCTGTGTTACAGGTCGCAGCCTACCAGAGCACACTGTGATCCATTTGTTCCTGGGCTGTTTGATTCTTTGTGGAAATGGTGGATTTTGTTCAGTTCGTACCCTGGAGGAGGTGTGTTTAATTGCAGTTAATTATTCCCTTAGTAGAATCCGTTTTTTATGCATAGCAGATAACTTGAGGCATAAAGGGCAAACTCTTAGATTCCAAATGATTCTTCTCAGAATGACAGCACCACAGTTATTGCATTGAATACGTAACTTTCTGATTTAGCTGTCTTAGGAGGAGAAAAGAAGAAAAATGGGTGTAACACCTAATTAAAGGGCAGATGTCAATGTATATGATGACTATATAGGCAATGCAACCCTGGGGTGAGGGGCGGGGTGGGCAGGAACTTAAGTGTTCCTGGCCAGTAGACCTTACATGAACTGAGGGCACACTCAGATATCTGATTTAAAGGTTATGCAAGGAGAGGTGCCACGTGACGCATGAGGGAGTAGACGGCTGTTCTACTCGCTCCGGGGCTGCCCCGCTAATAATCTGCAAATTTGGTGAGTTCTCCCTAGTGTAGGGGGCCGGTAGACGCATGGGAACCTTGAGTGTGGTGCTGCGGTGCGTCTCAGCAATTTTGGAGTGTTAAATGCCTCCTCCGGCGCGCCGAGAACGGGAGAAGACCCCGAAGTCTGGGGCCTCCTCTACCGTGTGCCCAACTGCCAATATGGCGCAGCCGCGATCACCTGGGGGAGAGAGTTCGGATTCAGGGGCAGAGGAGCTCGCCCGGGAGGTGGCGAAGATTTTGGAGCCCAAGTTTGACCTCATTTTGAACAAACTCGAGACGATGGGAGAGACGCTCACAGAGTTTAGCTAGAGACTTGAAGTGGAAAACTGAGTGTCGGTGTTAGAGGAGGAAGAGGGCCAGCGGACCAGAGGAACAGCTCTGATGCGCAAGCAACTGGAGACCCTGCTGGATAAGGTTGATGACCTGGAATATCGATCCAGGCGCAACAACTTGCGAATCGTGGGGGTCCCAGAGACAAAGACTGATGCAATGCTGGTGTCGATTGTGGAGAACTGGCTGCCTAAGGAACTGGGACTGGAGGGCCTGGTTGGACAACTTAAAGTGGAGCGAGTGCACCGTTTGGGGCCCAGAACTGAGCTTCAGCAAAGGCCCAGAGTGATCCTCGCGCGGATCCTGAATTTTCAGCACAAGTGGCAGCTTCTACAGGCATTTCGACAGAAAAGGGACCTGCAATTGGACAACCAGAGAGTGCTGCTGTTCCAGGACTATTCGGCGAATGTGGCGGCAAAGCGTAAAGAATTCTCCCCGTTGTGTGCGGCCTTATTTAAAAAGCGGCTCAGATTTACACTGGTGTTTCCTGCTGTCTTCCGCGTGGCACATGCGGGGAAGAACCACGTGTTTACATCGGCGGCAGCGGCGCAGAACTTTGTGGCGGGACTGCCTAATGGTGTGGAGAGCTGCTCGACTGAGAGTGACCCGGTGCCCTGACGAGGTAGCTGCTGATCTCTAAGTGGCCCTGGCACCTAGGGTGGACGGAGTGGATCGCAGGTCCTGCGGGGAGCAAATGTTGCAGCAGGACTTTGTGAGCTCTGGAGTTGTAACGCTCCGGCACCGCAGTTATGTTTAATAGTTATGTTAAATGGTGTGCTCTACCTATTTTTTGTTCTTGTTTCTTTCCTTCTTTTCTTTGCTGCGGAGTTCTGGTGTTGGTGGTTGGGCTACGGGGGGGTGCACAATGGGAGGAGGGAGGCTTTTGGGATGCTATGTGTTGTGCGGAGTGCTGGCGGGTGGGCCCGATGGGTTCAGCCTTAGGGGGTAGGCCTCACTGTGTGTGTTTCTACCGCCCGTAGCTATTGATAGCTGCCAATGTTTACGGGAGTAGCTTTTGATGCAGCTCTGGCTTGGTCTTTTGGGGAGTGCGGGTTCTACGAGAGGGGCAGAGCGGGACAGCCCTATAGCGCCAGGAGGTGGTACTCAAGCCTGGTGCAGCGGGCCAGGGGTAGGATGAGTGGTTTTATTTTGGGGAAGGAGAGGGAGGGCATTCAGGGGGGAGTGGGGGGCGGGGGGGGGGGTGGGAGTTGTGGATGCGCTTGGGTATAGGAGGTAGAGGCGAGGGGTTGGGGGGATGGGATGGGTGGTGGGGATGTCAATGGGGGGGGAGGGGTGGGAGGAGTGGGTTGATTGGGGACACATGCTAGGCCCTCCTTGGGTTCAGATGGTTAGGGACAGGCTTCAGGGCTGGAGGGGTGAGAGGCAACTGAGACAAGTGTGTACGGGGAAAGGTGATGGGGGGAGCTCTAGGCTGGGGGAGCTCTCTTCGGATTTGTGTGGTGGTGCTCCTATGTATGGTTTGTATGTATGTGGATGATCACGGGTGAGGGTTTGAGGCTGGTTACTTGGAATGTGTGTGGTATCGGATCCCCGGTGAAACGTTACAAGATTTTACGTGTTCTTAGAGATCAACGGGCTGATGTGGCCTTCTTACAGGAAACACATCAGAGTGCCCTGGAGCATGACAAGCTGGCAAGGGGCTGGGTCGGGAAGGTATACGGGGCCTCCTCGGGCGGGAAGAAAGCAGGAGTAGTGATTTTGATTAGGAGGGTTTGGATTTGGAGGTGGAACATACTACTTGTGATCCGGATGGGAGGTTTGTTATTATAGTGGGGAACCTTAAGGGAGTTAAGTTAGGCTTGGTGAATATCTATGGTCCAAATATATATGATGCTCGCTTTTATGCCAGACTGAATAAATGTTTGAGCGCACTTGGCCCAACTCCTTTCATTATGGGAGGGGATTTTAATTGTGTGTTAGATGACATGATAGATCGGTCTGGGAACCGAGGGCTGACCAAGGACAGGAAATCTCAGTGGATTCGGGGAGTGTGCGAGGGATTTAATTTGCTAGATTATTGGAGGGTGCTGCACCCCCTGGATAGGGATTATACTCATGTCTCTAGAGCAGGGGTTCTCAACCCTGTCCTCTAGAGCCCATGACACGGGGTCCCGGTTGGATTATTTTTTGGGGTCTCGAGAATTATTTCCTAAAGTTACTTGCACAGAGATTGGGCCAGTGGAGGTGTCGGACCATGCCTTTGTCAGGTTGGATGGGAGGTGGGGGGTGCAGAGAGGTGGGTCTCTGTGGCGTTATCTGCTCAGCTATACCCAGGGTGCTCAGTTTGCGGCTTTTTTACATTCGCAGTGGGCTGAATTTGAGGAATTTAATGGACAACATCGGGATGACCCCATTCTTTTTTGGGAGACTGCCAAGGCGGTATTGCGAGGACGAATCATTGAATTCGGTGCCCGGAAAAGGAAAGTCTATGCTTCTCGTTTGATTGTGTTGGAAAAACAGTTGTGTCAGGCGCGGAGGAAGTTAGCGCAGAGACCAACGAGGGGGCAGAAATTGGAATATAGTAGATTGCAGCAGGAGGTGAATATGCTATTGCATGAACGGGCGCAGCAATCTTTGCTATACTATCGGTATAAGTTTTATAGGTACGGTAGTCGGGCGGGGCGCTTGCTGGCAAGGTTGGTGAAGACCAGTCGCGGGCAGACAACTGTCGAGGCCCTGCGGGATACTCAGGGTGTGATCCGGACCGGGCAAGCTTACCTCGAGAAAAGATTTAGTGAATATTACCAGACGCTTTATGGTGCTGGCCCTGGGGACTTAACGGAAGCTGCGAAGTTTCTTGCGGCGGTTGAGATGCCTAGTCTTTCCTTGGAGGAGCGTGCATCTCTCAATGGCCCTCTCACGGACGCGGAAATCCGGGGGGCCATAAAGGCTCTGCATACTTGTAGGGCGCCGGGTCCCGATGGGTATAGGGGTGAATTCTATAAATTAATGGGGGACAGGGTGGTTGGGCCGCTGCGAAGGTATTATTCGGATTTGATCGAGCGTCAGGCTTTCCCCTATGAGAAGAATAGTGCGGTGCTTACCTTGATTCCTAAACCTGGTAGAGATGGGTTGTTACCGGAGTCGTATAGGCCTATTTCGCTTTTGAACGTGGATATCAAAATTCTGGCCAAAATTATGGCTAATAGGCTAGCTGAGTATATCCCCCAACTGGTTAAGGAGGATCAGGTGGGTTTTGTGAAAGGTAGACACGTTATCAAGAATCTGCGTAAGATCGTTTCGTCGTTATATTTGACTGCCGAGGCGGGGGAGCCAGCCTTATTAATCAGTTTTGACGCTGAGAAAGCATTTGATCGCGTGGAGTGGTCATACATGTATCATTTGTTAGAGGCCATGGGGATAGGGGGGTTCTTTTTGGATACGGTTAAGCTTCTATATTCGGATCCCCGGGGGCGGCTTTTGATTAACGGTTCTCTCTCCCAGGACTTTCAGATTAGGAGGGGGACACGGCATGGTTGCCCCCTGTCCCCGCTCTTGTTTGTTTTAACACTGGAACCTCTCTTGGAGCGCATACGGACGCACAGGGGATTGGTTGGGGCCCGGGTGGGCGCCGAAGAATTCCGGATTTCGGCTTTCGCTGATGACCTTCTAGTGTACCTGGGGGCTCCTAGGCAGACCTTACCCATTTTGTTGAGGTTGGTAGAGGAGTTTGGGACATTTTCGGGTCTGAAGTTAAATTTGGACAAGTCTGAGGCCTTGGATCTGCGGCAGTCCCGGTCTGGGGACTGGGAAGCTTTCCCCCTAAAGTGGGCAGGGACGAAGCTTCACTATTTGGGGATATATTTAACTGCTGATATAACACTTCTGCAGATGGTTAATCTGGAGGCCTTGTTGTCACAGACTGCGGAGCGCTTGCATGGTTGGCGAGATCTGCCGCTTTCTTTGGGAGCCAGGGTAGCTTTGTATAAGATGATTGTATTTCCCAAATGGTTCTATATGTTGCAGAGCTTGCCCATTTTACTGACGAGGAAGGAGATTGCAAAGGTGGAGAAATGTTTAACTCTCTTCTACTGGAAGGGGAAGAGACCTCAGCTAAGTCTTAAGATCTTGCAGAGACCCTGGGGAGGTGGTGGTCTGGGAGCCCCCGATTTGCGGAGCTATAATATTGCCTGCCTGCTGCGGAATTTGCGGGATTGGCTGGCGACCTCGGCGGATTATACGCCTTTGGAGTATGAACAGGAAGTAGCGAAGCCCCTGGCCTTACGCTATATCTTACATGCGGCGGCGGCGGACTTACCTCCCCTGGTAGGGGGGCACCCTATCTTTAGAGTTATGCGACGGGTTTGGCGCCTGTTATGCTATCAGAGTTCTTGGAATCCTGGGACGACCCCCTTTTTGCCTCTGTATGGGAATGGGGCTTTTGAGCCGGGGATGCCAGGGGGGGCATTTCGTGGCTGGGAGGCTAAGGGGATAGTGGCACTGGAGCAAGTCGTGAATGAACATGGGCAGGCACTAGGTTTTCCTGATCTCCAGCGTAGCTATGGGTTGGTACCTCGGGATTGGTTCCCCTATTTACAATTGCGCAGCTATATTCGAAGTTTGGATGGACAGAATCTGCGTACGGACATCTGTTCCAAGCTTGAGGAATTATTGTATGCAGGGAGCGTGCACCGGGCACGGGTGGCCACATTGCACAAGGAATATCTTTCTCTAAAAGGGTTTCCGGATGAAAGTGTCTTGGCGGCAGCGTGGGCATATGATCTGGGGGTGGAGCTTCGAGGGGTGGATATGGTGCATTTACTAGCGGATATTCCTCGGAGACTTAAGTCGGCGGACTTTAGGGATTTGCAATATCGTATTCTGCGACGCTGCCACTTTGCTCCTTGTCGGGCGTATAAGGCGGGTTGCGGGGCGACCGCGAGCTGCCCCCGGTGTGGGGTGGCATGGGCGGACCTGGGACATATGTGGTGGCAATGCTCGGTGGTGGTCAGATTCTGGAAGGCCCTTGTGGGTTGGCTTACCGGGGTTTTGGGCTGTCCAATTAAATGGGACCCCAGGGTGTTGGTGTTAGGTATGACTAGCTGGGTGGTCGGTCTGGGGGGGGGCCTGAGGCGCTGGGTCAGTAAGGTTTTATTAGTTGCCCGGAGGGTGATTTTGCTGAATTGGCTGCTCCCCTGTGGCCCGACCATGGGTCAGTGGAGGAGGGAGGTGCATCGGTTGTTACTGCTCGAGCAGCAAGGGGCCAAGCATGGGGACGTAGCCATTGATCGGTTCTTGGGGGAATGGGGTCCATACTTACACACTTTGTCTCCGCGAGAACGGAGCCGAATCCTTAATGTGCTTGGGTGATGAAGCGGGGGGTGGTCTGGCATGGCGGGGGGGGAGGGCTGGGGTTCGGGGGGGAGGGGAGGGAGGTGGGTACCCCTTGAATGTGAGTGGTGGTTGTGTGAGGGATTGGGGGTGTGGAAGTTGATGTTAGAACGCGGCCCGGCCTCACACACGTTGACAGGGAAAGCTGGGGAATGGGATTTGAGAGCGGTTGGTGGGTTCGTGGATTGGAAAGGTCACTGGGTTCTAGAGGTAGTGTACGCCCACCAGGCGCTTTGGTGGGTAGCGGCGCTGCCATAGGTATGCGCTGTGGCATATATTCTCTTGCTTTCTATGTGTGTAGCATTTATTGAGTGGTGGGGGGCATTGGGGTTAGTAGTACTTTTATGTATGCTGTCGCCCCTTGAGAAAAGACTGTATATGATATTGGGGGGGGGGGGGATATGATGTTGTTGAAACCTGCCACATGGTTGTGATATTAGTTGCTTGTTAATGTGTGAGGCTGTTTTGTTTGTTATTGTTGTGTGCGTTGTGTTCAATAAACAAATTTATACATAATTATATATACCCACCCATTGTGATATCTTCTACTGTTGCCAGTATATATACCCACCCACTGTCTCACTGTGATATCTTCTACTGTAGCCAGTATTTATACCCACCCACTGTGATATCTTCTACTGTTGCCAGTATTTATACCCATTCACTGCGACACCCTCTACTGCTGTCAATAACTTTACCCTCATCCAACTGTGTTACCTCACTACCATTGCCCTGCTGCCTAGTACTACTGCTACCAATCTAGAATGTACAAACCTTTGATAATACTCATCTCACTCCTTATCCTTGGGCTCCCCAACTTCTCAATTGCTTTCAACCAAGACACTAACCCCATTCCAATCCTACACCATGGAAGGAGACGGCCAGAACTCCCACACCACGCCACACCAAAGACCAACCACTCACCCCACTCCCACCTACTTAACATCCCCCTCCAACTCTTCAAAAAGACACAAGCCAAGAAACAACGTCAGCAACGCATACTGAAATGTGCATTGATAAACGCCAGATCAGTACGCTCAAAATGGCCTGCAGCCATGGACCTAATACCTCTACACAATCTCGACATCCTGATGATCACTGAGACATGGCTGTCCGATTGCGACAATGTCCTCTTGAATCAGATGCTACCCCCAGGATTTTCCCTATATACATGCCACAGGTCCACCCAGAAAGGTGGCGGAACACTCATCCTTGCCAAAACAGACCTTCAATTCAAGTTGCGTACCACCTCCAGCTCAACTCACCTTGACATTCTCACCATATCAAATAAACTTTGTGCCATCAACCTCATTTACCGGGCACCCACTCCATCACCAGATGACCTATCTACAATAATTGAACTAGCATGTACCACTTCCACCCCGCACTCTCCAAATTGGTTAATCGGCGACTTTAACCTCCCATCCCTTCAAAGTAGCCACTCCACAGCATTCCTTGAGGCCCTACAGGATCTAGGATACAATCAGTGTGTCGACTCTGCCACCCACACTAAGGGGGGCAAGCTGGATCTCATATTCGCACCTCTTTCTGACGCCTCGTCATCCCAGGACCTTGCACTATCCATAACACCAGTCCCGTGGTCTGACCACCATCTCCTTAACTTCCACATACCCATAAGCACTCCCAGCAACAGTCATATAACTACAAATACTCCCAAGAATCTAGCAACCCGCTTCCGCCCTCTCAACAAGAGCAAAGTCCTAGAGAACCTCCAACCTCTTATGACCAACACATCCCTCAGCCTGGATGACCTCATATCTAAATGGGATGAAAACCTCAGAGATGCATCCTGTCCATCTCACACCACGAAGACAACAATACGACGAGAACATGCACCCTGGTTCTCCATGGACCTACGAACATCTCTACACCACCTACGCCAACTTGAGAGACAATGGCGCCGAACCCAATCCGCTGAAGCACACACCGCCTATAACTCATACTTGCTAACTCACCGTGCAAAGATAACGCAAAAAAGGAAACTCTATCACACTGATATACTAAAACGCTCCATCAACAAACCACATGCCTTGTTCAATATAGTAAAGTCCATAACAGGAGAGCCTGTCTCAGCCCACCCTCCAATGCCTCAACCTCAGGACTATGCAGATTATTTACAATCGAAGATGATCAAGACCAACACAAACATAGGCACCAATAACCCCTCCACACCATCTAAAACATCTCAAACAACTCCTCTATGCAACTTCACCGCAGTATCCACTAAAGAGGTTGAAAACATTGTTGCCTCTGTTAACCCCAGCACTGCACCTAATGACCCCTGTCCAGCCAGCTGGATCAAAGAGCTTCGCCATGACATAAGCAACATCCTGGCTAACATACTGAACCAGTCCTTTATCACTGGATCATTCCCGCAGAGTCTCAAAAGCACCTCTATCAAGCCCCTACTAAAAAACAACAAACTAGACCCTTCGAAAGTAGAATCCTTTAGACCAATATCGAGCATCCCACAGCTTGCTAAGATCATCGAAAAAGCCGCTCAACAACAAATCCAGCAACATATCGACACCCAAGCACCGTTGGATCCTGTCCAACACGGATTCAGGGAAGCACACGGAGTAGACACTGTCCTCACAACCCTGTTCAACGATCTGATCACAGGAATCAACAACATACAACAAGGCTTTGTCCTCATCTTCCTGGACATATCTGCCGCCTTCGACTCGGTGAGCCATGACATACTTATACAACGCCTAAAAGAAAAGGGGATCCAAAGCACAGCGCTAAAATGGTGTGAATCCTACTTATCTAATAGGTGGCAACAAGTCAAGGTTGGCCAAGCATCTTCCAAACCATTTCTGCAAACACAGGGAGTTCCCCAAGGATCGTCCTTATCATCCCTGATGTTCAACATTTATATGCAGCCGATATGTGACTTGATTCGATCCTTCAACGTAAAGTGCCTGGCATATGCTGATGACATCCTCCTTTACATGCCGTTCTTGATAGACCAACCAGTGCTCTCCCCAATCATCAACTGCTTCGAAGCAGTAGCCAATTGGCTATTATCACAAAACTTACGGATCAATCACAGTAAAACAGATGTCCTATTTGTCACAAAGAACCTCAAATTCATACCTCCTTCATCACTACGTGTCAACAATGTAGAGTTGAAGTCCAAATCCACAATCCGTTACCTCGGCATCACCCTGGACCAGCACCTGAGCATGACAACGCATATCAAAAACATCACAAAGGCAATATACCATAAAATCAGAACTCTACGCCACCTTCGACACCTACTGGACTTCACAGACTATCGGACAACCTTCCAGGCACTAGTCCTTCCACATGTCGATTTTGCAAACATCATCCTGCACGGCCTCCCACAATCAAATTTAAACCCCCTCCGCTTAGCCTTGAATGCAGCCGCAAGAGTCCTCTCCGGATCGTCAAGATCCGACCACATAACACCCATCATGAAAGAATTGCATTGGCTACCTCTACATGCCAGGCTCCAATACAAATCATTGGTCCTCACTTTCAAAGCCCTAAATAACTACCCCCCTACACCAATCAGCAAACTAATTCATGGCACCCCAGAAAACAGAAACAGAAGATCTACTGCACGGAACACATTAGCAGTCCCTAAGTTAATGACTAAGTGCACAAAAGCTACCTCCAACAGAGCCTTCTCATTATTTGCCCCGTCAAACTGGAATGCACTCCCCCACGAAATCCGTGGAATAAAAAGCCTCATCCTATTTAGAAAAGCCATAAAGCTCCACCTGTTCACAAAATGCTACTCAGAAACCTCCAGCGATAGAAGCACAACTAACAACCTGCAAACTTCCCCCACACACCAGTCGCCCCTGCACGTCAACACCACAAATAATAGGTAGTCCCCCAAACCCTACCAACCTTCACAAAACTAATGCAACACCCAGTTACATTAGAGCATTGTACATAGTTTGAGTTAATATGTATTTAGTTTCCCCGTTTTCTCCCCCATGTTCAATTCCCTGTTATTTGTAAACTCAATGTTATTTGTATACATTGCAGTATTCTTGTTCGATGTACACCGCGCTGATTTTAATAGCGCGGTATAGAAGAAAATGTTAAATAAATAAATAAATAAATAAATAAAGGTTATGCAAGGAATGTAGGCAGTCTGAATATTCCTAAAAACCTATATCCATCAGTTAAAATGTATATTAAAAATAGGCAACTGTAAAGACTGAAAGCCTTAGCTGATTGTGTAGTCTCTTGAAGCTGTGATGAGCAGACTGGTTCAGATACTTGGTCACTTCCTCTTCACATCTTTGAATTTCTTATAAAAATTTAGCAGTCATGCCATCCAGACTTGGTGCTTTGCCCTCCTTAAGGGATATAATAGCTTCAAATACTTCCAGTTCAAAGATGTCCCTTTCCAATAGTTGTGCCTCTTCTTTCAAACTTTCTACTGCGCACCTTTCCAAATATTTCTCTTCCCCTTCCCCACTCACCTAGTATACAACTCTTTATAGACCTTCCTAAACACTTCCTTAATCCCTAGTCATTCCCCTCCTTTGCCCCTTATCTTATGAATCTGCTGTTGTTTCATACAGGCTTTCATTTTAAATGCCAATAGGTGTCTGATATAAGAGGCTTGAGGAAGCTAAGACTTCTCAGACTCAAATCCAAGCATGCACAAAATGGTAGTGTCAGGCAGGCTGAGACAAAGAGCACTGTCAGCCTGCCCCGCCTGATGACTGTCTCAGTCATGTGAACGACAACAGAGTGTTTGTTCTCAATCCTTGGCCTCCTCAGCCCTGACTCTGCCCAGTACTGCAGGTCTGCCATAATTATTATCACATGATACAAACATTCACAGCAACGCTAGGAACAGCATCACAGCCATTTGTTGCTGCCACTGCATGTGGGTCCAATATGTAGGAGGGGTGGGCTTCTTAAAGGCACCAAGGCTTTGATGCCTTTAAGAAGCCTCCTCCCTGGCCAATGACCCTGCCTGCATGTCGAACCCACATGCAGCAATAATTGGTTGTGCCGCTTTTTCCAGTGTTGCTAAGTGTTTGTATCACTATCATGATGGCAGGCACAGTGCTGGGCAGAGAGGGGTGGAGGGGTTGTTCATGGGGTTCAGGCTGATCCTCAGGCCAGGCAACGAACAAGCACAGAGGAGAGGAGAGAACACTGCTGAGCGCAGCTGACTCTGCACAAGTCAGAAAATGGAACGCAGTGGTTCTGACTGTAACTTATAGGTACAAAGAGCGAGGATTCCCATGCAGAGGGGCACTGGAACAATAGGGGGTTAAGGAGGAAAAGGAAACCTGCTCCAAATCGAGTTCTAGTCCTCGACCCAACCACAGCAGCTCCAGGCTATCAGCACTGGCTGGCTGTCAGCATTTCTCTTTTACAGGTAAGAGGAGGACCCCCAGGCATAAAGCCAATAAAAGGAATTCTATTGGGAAAAGAATTCCCCCTTCCCTCTTTTTAACAACAGATTAGCCAAAAAGTAGAAAAATGTCATTTAAAACTGTGTTAAAACTTTTTTTTGGTAATGTCTTCAGTTTTGTACATTTTACATTCTTTTTAACAAGTGGTTTGTACTTTTCCTTTTTTCTAAAGCCCCTCCTCTAGCTCCATACTAATCCCTCCTCACTTTAGCCTCTCCAAACATCTGAGCCATCGATTGTCTATGTAAATGACTGTTTTTAATGCCAAATTCAAATTGGACTTGTTTAAGCCTTTCCAATTTATAAACCACTAAGTTTGCTCCTGACCCCATCCCTCTCTGTCAAAACTTGGGCAGATAGGACTTTCTTGTGTTTTGCCTTCAGCTCTGCCGGTTTCTCCCTAAGTATCTTCTCCCTGTGCTCCCATTTCTTTCTTCCATTGGGCTGCTATAGAAATAAACTGCCCCTGGAGGCTAAATGAATCTCTATTAGAAGACCCAAAGTGCTGTGGGTAATTTTGGATTATTTTAATATTCAAGTGGGTGTGGGAGTGTCCCAAATGAATCTTTATAATAAGCGGGGCATGATCTGACCAAGTGATTTGTGATTTTTCTACTTCCTCGATCACTTGTGCCAGCGAACAATCTATCCATATCATATTGACCCTGCTGTAAGTCCCATGGGGACATGAGGAAAAAAAGTATAGTTTCCTGGAGAGCTATGTCTTTGCCTCCAGATTTCTATCAAACCCAGCATATCCATCCTGTGCAACATTTTCCTCCTATAAAAATTACTTCCCATTGCTGCCACCCCCCTCCCCCCCCCCGAATTGTCCACTCTAAAGGTCACAGTCAAATTGAAATCTCCTCTCATAATGATAGGATCTGCACTAAAATTCTCAATCTTGTTGAGGACATCTTCAAAGAAAGCCCCTTGATTTACATTAGGTGTATATAAAGAAGCTAATGTTAGAGCAGTTCCATCCATTGTTACATTTAATAATAGGTATCTACCCATTTTATCTGAGGGTACCTTTTTTTACTTCCTCCACTTTATGCTTCGAAAACAAAATACCCTCACCCCGTGTCTGATTACACATTATTCACAGATTAAAACATATGTATAGTCCCTAGATCTTGACAAATGCTCATGTATTCTCTAAGTGGGTTTCTTGAATTAAAAGTACATCTGTACCCAACCTATTCCCTTCTTTAATTAAATAATTTTGAGTCTTCTAGGATTTTAAGCCAGTTCCACTTATTGATCTCTTACCTTGAGTACTCTGGGCCATTCGCCTCTCGCTGCCCCCCTACTAACTTCCCACTTAAGTCATC
The DNA here is from genome assembly GCA_033557465.1 of Ichthyophis bannanicus. NCBI lineage: Eukaryota > Metazoa > Chordata > Amphibia > Gymnophiona > Ichthyophiidae > Ichthyophis > Ichthyophis bannanicus. The sequence goes on along the minus strand of CM066033.1, from coordinate 1,139,624,989 downwards.
ATTTGCCTACTTCCCTTACCCTGCACTAATAATTCCCCTGCCCCTCCCTCTTCTCCCTGTGAACTTTCCCCCTCTTCCCACAACTCCTGTTTGCTAGCTGCCTCACTCATGGAGAAGTGACTCATCTTCTCATGCTCACCCCAACTTAGTTTGCCCCCCCCCCTCCAACAATCCCCAATCATTCATTCCCACCCTCCTTACACACATATGCAATCAATCCCCTGCACGCTATTCTTGATCCCTTTTATATCCATTTGCAGCTCCCTAATTCACACCCTCCCATCCCCAAGCCCCATACACCTCACCCATACCCTCCCTACCATACATACTCACAACCATCCGTTCAATAGTGCCCTTAACTCAATGTAAACCCTCTCCAAACCAGAATTAGAGAAATTAGCACTGCAAAATCAAGTCCTTCATAAACACCCTGCTGTCCTCATTTTGGCTGTATCTTTCTTTCCTGGTGTCTTCTTGGCGGCACTCCTTTTTGCTCACTTTCTGCCATCTCGCTCTTTTCTCTTTTGTTTCCTCCAGAACCTTCTGTGGCATTTCCACTTCTTCCAATCTCCCCTCTATCAACACTCAAACCACTTCCTCCAACATGGTCACCCTTGTGATCCCATTTATGGTGAAGATGATCCCAAACAGGTAGAGCCATTTATATCGGTCTTTTCTCAGCCATCTGGTGATTATTTTAAATCCTCTGCGCTACTGTACTGCTACTGGTGATAAAATGTGCAACGCCAGCTACTAGATAATCCTGCCAAGCTATTTTGTTCACAGTCTGCATTCAGGCTGCAACTTTTTCTGTAACTGTAAAGTCATGAACACAATAATATATCTTTGCTGCAAACCTCTTGTGCGGTGGGGAATCCCAATGCTTTATGCGCGTCATCCAGTTTTATCTTCCCACTGAAGTTGCACTGTCCTTTGTATGCAATAAGACTTTGCAGATGTTCACCACAATCGCTTTACGGTTTATAAAGTCAAATCCTTCTGGCACCCCTTTAATTTGTGAATTATTGCATCTTAGTCTATTCTCGAGCTCCTCCAGTTTTAATGGCATCTCTTCCTTTGTGGCTTCCAGCTCGGAGGGATATTTTTTGATCGTGGCTGCCTCATTGCACACTTCATCTGTGTGGCTCCCTGTCTCCTCCACCCTTCATCCAAGGTCAGCCAACTCACTCTGAAGCTTGCTCACAATCTCCCAAAGCTCTTCCTTGACTGCTGCTATTTCATTTTTAATCTCTTTGAAGCAGTCCTGGAGGTCCTCTCTTGTTATGTGTGCCACTGCTTCTTTCCCTGTCAGAAGATCACTCGCACATGTCTCAACCTCCGCACTCTCACGTATGCTCCCAGCTGCCATGTTTGCCACTTTGCAAGCCTGGTGTTTAGTATCTTAATAGGCTAATTCTTTATAAATTTGTGGTTGTATGTCTCGTAATCATTCCTGACTTCAGCACTCACTTTCACTGTGCTTCCCACACTATTTATTGACATGTTTATTTTCAGGTTTGCTTTATTTTTGACACTCTTTGGCCCAGCGCTGTGGAACTCCTCCCTCAGCTGTCTATCCAAACAGGTGACATCACTTCCTCTGCACATCATACTTTTAAATATCAAACTTTGATTTGTGTGTGTGTGTGTGCCTGCTCTCCCTGTAGGTAAAAGAATGTGCTGATGGCTCTTTGAATTTGTGTGGCTGTCAGGATATGTTTAGCTTTGACTGCTGCTGCTGCCCTCGGCGGCTGCCTATTCTTGCCTAGAGACGGAGCTGTTGATTTGGACAGGCAGATGGTCATTATTTTTAGTGTTTCTATGTTTCACAACGTCTAATCCTGTCATTTTGACTCTAATAAAGATGCTGGTCTTTAGAGAAAGGATAACTCTTGTAATTGATAACATGCTAAGTTATGCAACTCATCTATCACTTCTTTTGGGAGTTTTCCATTCACCCCATCATTCCTGTTACTATCAAATAGAAAGTGGGGATGGTTTATTCCCATGACTTGAATACCATCATATGTGCTTTAGGGCTGAAAAGTTTTCAGATGGTATTTTTTTTAAGAGAAGCTTCTTCTGAGTAGGCATGAAACAGGCCACTGGGCCCATCAGTTTAACTCTATTAAGATGCTATTTCCAAAAGAGAATAATTATATTTACTCACTTTTTCCAAATCTAAACTCAAGGAGAGTTGCTTTAAATATACAGCCATTCACATATCTTGCAGGCAAAATACAATCAAAGTAGGGTCTGCAGTGACTGAATTTGTTTTTCCTGCATTATAAGAACATAAGATATGGGCATATCTTATGTTCTTATGGGTCAGACCAAGGTCCATCAAGCCCTGTATCCTGTTTCCAACAGTGGCCAATCTAGGTCACAAGTACCTAGCAGTTTTCGCAAAAGACACAGGTTCCACAATGCTTGTACTGGGACAAGCAGTGGATTTCCTGGGTCCCCTTTAATAATGGTTTATGGCCTTTCCTCCAGGAACTTGTTCAAACTTTTTTAAACCCTGCTACACTAACAGATTTTACTACATTCTTTGGTAACAAATTCCAGAGTTTGATTACACGTTGAGTGAAAAAATATTTTCTCTTATTAATCTTCATTGCATCTCCCCCTAGTTTTTTGATGGCATAAACAATCTATCTATATTTACCCATTCTAGTCCATTCATTAATTTATAGACCTCTATCATATCTCCCTTAAACCGTTTCTTTTCCAAGTTGAAGAGCCCTAACCTTTTTAGCCTCTTCCATCCCCTTTACCATTTTGGTGGCTCTTCTCTGTACCTTTTCTAATTCTGATATATCCTTTTTTAGATATGGCAACCAGAATGTCACACAGCATTTAAGGTGCGGTCACACCATGGTACGATACAGAAGCATTATAATATCCTTTGTTTTATTATCCATTCCTTTTCTTATGATTCCTAGCATTCTATCTGCTTTCTTGGCCGCCATTGCACACTAGGCAACTAGGTTTCAACATATTATCCACGATGACACCTAAATCTTTTTCCTGGGTGGTGGTTCCTAATGTGGAACCTTGCATTGTGTAACCATAGTTTGAGTTGTTCTTTCCTAGGTGCATAACTTTGCATTTGTATATATTAAATTTCATCTGACATTTGAACGTCCAGTCTTGCAATTTATTAAGGTCCTCTTGCAATTTTTCACAATCCTCTTGGGTTTTAAGAACTTTGAATAATTTTGTGTCATCTGCAAATTTCTACATTCCTCACTCGCTATTCATATTTCCAGGTCATTTACGAATATGTTGAACAGCAGCGGACCCAGTACAGATCCCTGAGGTACTCCACTATTCACCTTTCTCCATTGGGAAAATTGGCCATTTAGCCCTACCCTCTGCTTTCTATCTTTTAGCCAGTTCCTGATCCACAATAGTACACTGCCTCCTATACCATGACTTTTTAATTTCGCAAGAGTCTCTCAAGAGAGACTTTGTCAAATGCTTTCTGAAAATCCAGATACAATACATCGACCGACCCACCTTTGTTTACTTGTTTGTTTACATCTTAAAAATAATATAACAGCTTGGTAAGACAAGACCTTCCCCGACTAAAGCCATGTTGGCTGTCTCCCATTAAACCATGACTGTCTACATGTTCAGTAATTTTGTTCTTAATAATGGTTTCTACCTTTTTTCCTGGTAGTGACGTCAGACTCACCGGTCTGTAGTTTACCCGGATCACCCCTGGAACCCTTTTTAAACAATGGTGTTTCATTGGCCATCCTCCAGTCTTCAGGTATTACAGATGATTTTAATAATAATTCACAGATTACTAATAGTAGGTCTGCAATTGCATAATTCAGTTCTTTCAACATCCTTGGATGTATACCATCCAGTCCACGTGATTTGCTACTCTTTATTAAATAGTTGTAATACATCTTCCCAGTTTATCAATATTTCTTTCAATTCTTCTGCTGCATCAGCTTTAATTACCATTTGTCATGGGTAACCACCCTATATCTTCCTCAGTAAAGACCGAAGCAAAGAATTCATTCAATCTCTCCACTGTGGCCTTGTCCCCTCTTAGTGCCCTTTTTACCCCTCTTTCATCTAATGGTCCAAATGACACTCTCACAGCTTTTTTGCTATGAATGTATGTGAAAAAGTTTTTTTAGCACATATTTTCGCTTCTACAGCAAGCTTTTTTCAAATTCTCTCTTTGCCTGCCTTATCGGTGCCTTACACTTAACTGCATTCTGCACTTAACATGTTCAACCTCATTGCATAGGTCAGCTGTGTGTGTTGATCCTAAATGACCAGATATAGCAGAGCAGACTCTAACAAAAATAGTGTAACTAAAAGTGAAGAGGAAGTTCTATGCCAACCAGCCCTCATCTTCCCCCCCCCTCCATTTTTTATTGTTTTTATTCTTTGTTCCCCCCCTTCCACTCTTTTGGAATTAGCCATTACTTCATGTTTTTGAAGCATTTTAAAGATCTTTTAAGCTATGCATTACCTTTGCTACTTGACTTGTATTTTTTACCTTTTTTTATTTTCAATTATTTTTATGTGATGTATGGAGCATAATGTAGAAGAATTTTTAAATCTGCCTGGATTTTCTCTATTTGAATTGTAATAATTTTAGATCTTGTGAATGAGTTTAGTCTGTTATACATATTTGCAAAAATGGATGTATTAAGTATGTATGCCCCACACAAACTGAAATAATTTCACACAAAGATTGCAGTTGGCCTTCTATTGTTATATTTGTGCTCTCTTCAGTCAGTGCAAAATGCAGCCACCCATTTGACAGGCATTGGTAAGCATGAGCATATAACCCCTGTAATACGATCTCTCCACTGGTTGTCTATACAGCAATGTGTTAAATTTAAGATATGCTGGATAATTTTTAGAATAACATGAAAGTTTTTGACCCACCACTCTACTTAAGGGACTTGTTACCTTTTTGAGTTCTTTGCTTGAGTAATGCTGCATGGTTTAAGATTCCTGCTATAAGTGCTGCAAGATTAGCTAGGACACATGCTTCTGCATTTTGTGTTGCAGCTCCCACATTATGGAATAGTTTGCCTTCTGTAATTTGATCAGAGCAAGACACTAAGGAGGTGATTTTAGAAAACCTATTCATGGTTTGGACGTCGGAAAATGGCAATTTAGATATCCTAATCACATCCATGTCCCAAGAGTCATTTTAGAATGCCCCAAACTTATACATGTCCGACATGATCATACCCATGTCACACGGGGGTGTGATGGAGGTGTGTCTGGGAAATTCCGGAAAAGATACATGTGTGTGTCTGATTTCAGAATGGAGTCGCGTGTTTAAAACCAGTGGCAGACACATCAATATCTATAGCTGTTCCTGGGCATGAATAGGCCTTTGAAGAGTGTTCATTTCTGCCAGCTATCAACCGTACAAAAAAAAGGAAAATGCCCCCTCAATATTTTTCGTCAACTCAAGAAAACCTAGTAGATACATAGCGAGACATTATTGTCTGCTGGCTGTGCCTCTGCACTTCTCCGTTTCTAAGATGGTAGACCAGGACATATATGTGGTCACATATGTGTTCGCTTCCCAAAATATTGGCGCTGGCATGTCTTATGTAGCTAATACCACAAACATCTATATCTTGCACATGCATATTTCTTCATGTGTCTAGCACCTTATTCTGCAGATTCCTGTCCTGTTCTATATCGCAGTGGATACTTTTATCTTTTGGGGTGCAGATATGGTGATTTTAGATGGCACTTACCTTCACTGCTGCCCCTCCCACAGAATTCCAGACATTCTGACGTAGACTTTACAGACTTCACCTAAACGGCCTTCACACTTTTTCATAAATTACTTAAAACCATTTTTGTGAGAAAGTGTTTTCTCCTGTGTCCAACTAAGAAGGCTAATCTAATTTTGATTTTTGTTCTTGATTTTAATTTTAGCTATATTGTATGATTTAAGTTTTATGTTTATATTTTATGTAACTTTTCTTGCAATATTTGTTTTAGTGTTTATTAGGTTCATAAATTATATTTCTCCAGGAACAAGCAGGAAGTTAGTCCTCACATATGGGTGATGTCTGCGCCGACGGAGCCCATGCGGAGCATTTCCCCAGCTTTCAAAGAAAACCTTTGGGAATGCTACCATGCATGCGTGGTCCCCTTCCTGCCCAAGGGTGCCATCTTGCTTAGTCTCCTTTTGTCCACGGAGCCCAACGGACGCATGTCCTGTGTCCCCGGAAAAATTCCTTAAAAATGATCCTCTTAGTGAGTTTTTCCTGGTTTGCATACTGGTTCCTCTTCCCGCCTCAAGCTGGCGCTATCCTCGGCTCCTTTCTCTTTTTTCATCGAGGCTCGCCTCGACCAGTGTTCACGCCCTCTTTTTGCCTGGGGGTCATCGACCCCCTCCGGGTGTGATCCACTATGTCTCCTGGAGGCTTTAAATAGTGTCATTGTTGCAGTTAAATTATGTCTGTCACAGACACCCACGACTGCTGCTTCCACTGCCTTGGCCCGAACCATGCCAGTACCTTCTGCAACCTGTGTCAGGCCAGTACCCCTTGGACCAACAAGAAACGGTCAAAGTTGCAGGAGATGATGTTCCCACGGTCTGGTTCTGCTCTGGCTTCCCCGTCGCTGGGCCCGAAGCCAAGCACCTCCCGTGAGGCCCGGGTGTCTTCGGAGTCCCATGACGGCAGCTCCTCCAGAAAGATGCCAGACCCTGGCAAGAAAAAGAAAAACTCCTCTAAGCCAGTTGAGGTTCCACCGGAGAAACCCAGTAAGGTCCCGTGGCAGGACTCGGACGATTCCAAGCAGCATCCTCCTAGGGTCTCTAGGAAGGCGCCTCGGCCAGCAGTGACCATGCGAAGCTCTCTGAGGCCACAGTCCTCGTAGAGGATGCCCTCACCAAAGCACCGGTGCCGGGCCCTACACCCTCGGTGCCCGCACCAAAAGCTGCGGAGCCTTCTGGCATCGAGGCCAGAATGGTGGTCCTGGAACAGAGTATCTCTGCTATCCTGACTATGCAGCAGATGATGATGTCAGGTTCGTCCGCATCATCTGCCCTGACAACCAGGCCCCTGACTACGGTGGCATCCCTGGGCATCGAGCTGGGCCCGAGCGCTATCAGCCTCAGGCCAGCCCTCAGCGTCGATTGAGGTCCCAGTCCCGATCCTCGGGTATCCAGTCCTCCCCGGCTAGTTTCAGGGAGTCTGACCGAGACTGGTTGAAAGGTCTCGATTCCCCGACGCAGGCCTTGAGGCATGGGAGCTCCGAGCCTCAGACTTCTCGACGCCCTTGGAGTCAGACTGGGAGACCGACGTCGAAGCCCTCCCTCAAGACCTCTTGACACAGAGACATCCCCTCGGAGCTGTCTCCCCCGGAACTCCGATGTCATTTCCCACCCAAGGACGTGGCATTCCACGACTTCGTCCAGGACATGGTTCAAGTCCTCTCAGTTCCCACCAAGTCCGAGGAGGACCCACACACTGAAGAGCTGGAGATCCTCCAGTATGAGTCTCCCCCAAAGGAGGCTCTTTCGGTGCCAGTGCAACCCATCCTCGAATGAATGCTCCTACGGATGTGGGAGACCCTGGCCTCAGTGCCGGTGGTCAGCCGATGCCTCAGCGCCATCTACCATGTCAAGAGAAGTCCTGGTTTCCAGAAGGCCCAACTTTCCCACAGTTCCATGGTGGTGGAATTCTTGATGCAAAAGCCAGCAGACTTATTCTTCTGTACTTCTGGGTAGAGAGGCCAGGGCTTCGGTGCCCTGAAGCGTAAGTATTTCCAAGGGTCCATGCTGGGCTGCTGGATACAAACCTATGAGCTCTACATAGGGATATATCTTAAGAGCTTCATCCAGGAGCTCACTGGCTTCTCAGCAGGGCTCGCCGGGGAACCCCTGCAATGGTTCCAGACCTTGGTAGCCACCATCTGGGACTGCTCCACGTTCCTGTCCTGGGCTGCCTATGATGGGGTCGAGGCTGCAGCCTGGGCAGCAGCCGCAGACATCGTTGCTCGGCGCCATGCCTGGCTGCAGATCTCGGACCTCAAGCAATGGATCCAGGAAAAACTGCTGGATGTCCCCTACACCGGGGAGAATCTATTTGAAAAAGCTATGGCCAACAAGGCAGCCGAGATTGAGGCCGAGGCGGTGACCAGGCGGAGGCTCTCAAAGAAGATCTCTACCCTTCCCCATAAGAAAGCCTCAGGGACAGGCCAACTTTCTCGAGGAAGGAAGGGCCCTTTCTATCTGAGTCATCACTACCAGGTCTTTCCAAGCCAGCAGCATCAGGGACCCCAGCCCAAGGGCCAGGGACACGGACCCAGGAAGCCAAAGGCTCCCAAGCTGCAGACACTGGCTCCGGCTCAACCTGGCAGGAGCTTTTGACTCTCAGGGCGGAGCCTCCCTCCCCCTGGGAGACCCTCACCAGCCCCTAGGGGGCTGCTTGGAACTCTTTGCCCACAGATGGGCCCAGGGTCACCTTGGACCAGTGGGTGCTCCAGGTGGTGAAGAAGAGTTACCACCTCTGCTTCCAACTACCACTCTAGGGCAATTTCCAGGAGAGCCAGTGCGATCTCTCCTTCCCCAGGCCCTCCTGCTCTCAGAGCTAGCAGGTTTACCAAGGGACATGGCAGTAGAACCTGTTCCCTAGCACCTCTGGGGCAAGAGCTTCTACTCAAGGTACTTTCTTATCCCCAAGAGAACCGGGGGTCTCAGGCATATCCTGGATCTCTGAGACCCACACAAGTTTCTGGTGAGGGAGAAGTTCAGAATGCTCTCCCTTGGGACACTGCTGCCCTACCTCCACCAGGGAGACTGGCCTACCCACACATCCTGGTCCACCCATTTCACCAGCAATACCTGAGATTCATGGTAGGGAGAAGCCATTACCAATACAGGGTACTTCCCTTCGGCCTGGCCTCCTCTCCAAGAGTATTCACAAAGTGTCTAGCAGTGGTAGCCGCCCATCTGCGCCTACAAGGGGTGTTCATCTTCCCCTACTTGGGCGACTGGCTTATCAAGGGTGGCACAGCCGCAGAGGCCAGTCAGGGCACAGAACGTACCATCCTCCTCCTGCAGTACCTGGGGTTCATCATCAACTACCCCAAATCACATCTCTTTCCAGTACAAGACCTAGAGTTCATTGGTGCTCAGCTGGACACGGTGCGGGCCAGAGCCCTCCCTCCTCAGGACAGGACAAGACAGAACACCTCAAACAGCTGGCAGGGGAGGTCCAGCACCGTGCTATGGTGCCAGCTTGCCTTCTCCTTCGCCTGCTGGGACACATGACCTCCACGGTCCATGTCACACCTCTAGCCCACCTGCGCATGCGGACAGCCCAGTGGTGCCTGTGTTCTCAGTGGACCCAGGCTACGGGTTGACTCTGGGACAGGGTCAGAGTCCCCTGCCAGCTTGCAAGATCCGTCAACTGGTGGCAGAACCAGGGATGCCCTTCCAGGCGCCCCCACCACTGTGTATCCTGACCACAGATGCCTCTCTCCAGAGCTGGGGAGCTCACTGTGGAGTTCACCGCACTCAGGGTTTCTGGTCCAGGGAGGAGTCTCTACTACAGATCAACCTCCTGGAACTCTGGGCGATAGACCTCGCCCTACATGTGTTCTGCTCCCTCTTTCAGAACAGACCTGTGCTGGTCCAGATGGACAACCAGGTCACAATGTTCTTTATAAACAAGCAGGGGGGCACGGGTTCATACTCCCTCTGCCAGGAGGCTGTAGCCCTCTTCGGCTTTGGAGTACGCAATAGCATGCTTCTGCGAGTGGTCTACCTCCTGGGCCAGGACAACCACCTGGCAGACACTCAGCAGAGTCCCTTGCCCTCATGAGTGGCATCTCGACCCTGCAGTGGCGAAGAAGCTCTTCCGCCTTTGGGGCTGGCCCAAGATGGACCTCTTTGCCTCTCCCGACAATGCACAACTGGCTCGTATGTGCTCCAGGCAGCCACACCCACAGAGGGTAGCTTCATATGCATTCCTGATCTCATGGTCCGAGGGACTGCTTTTTGCATTCCCACTGACTCCCCTAGTCGCTGAGACTCTGTTCAAATTCAGAACAAGAGTGCATCGGTGATACTGATTGCCCCCAGGTGGCCCAGGCAACCCTGGTTCCCACTACTGCTCTTGCTGGTGGTGACACTCCCAACACCCCTGGGCCGAGCTCCAGACCTCTTGACACAGGAGGAGGGCTCCCTTCTGCACTTCAAGGTAGGGTCGTTGACTCTAACAGCCTGGCTGCTGAGAGGGTAGCCTTGGCCCTGCTCAACCTACCACAAGAGGTTGAGGAAATCCTGCTAGCCTCCAGGAAGCCCTCCACGAAAAGGGCTTATGCCTTTAAATGGTGCAGGTTCATTCTGTGGTGCACAGATAGGAAGGAGGACCCATTCTCCTGCCATATCCAGCTGGTACTCCAATACCTAGTGCATCTGTCGCTCACAGGGCTGAAATCTAACTCAGTCCAGGTGCATCTGAGCGCCATAGCTGCTCATCACCACCAAGTGGGGGGGAAGGCCCTTATCAAGCCAGTCCCTGGTTTCCCATTTCCTATGGGGCCTTCTGCTTTCCATGCCCCTGTCCAGCCTCCGGCAGCAGAATGGGATCTCAACATGATGCTCTCCCAGCTCACTAGGCCACCGTTCAAGCCACTGGCCACCTGCCACTTCAGATACCTGTTCTGGAATGTTTCCTTCCTGGTGGCCCTGACTTCAGCTTGCAGTGTCAGCGAGCTTCAAGCGCTAGTGGTAGACCCCCTCCTCCCTGTATACCAGGTTCTTCAAGAACAGGGTAGTTCTCTGTGCTCATCCTACGTTCCTCCCGAAGGTGGTATCCCCGTTTCATCTACAATCAGGTGGTGGTGCTCCCCAGCTACCCGCGGTCTCATGATGGCAGGGAGGAGCTCATACTCCACACACTGGACTGTAAACAGGACCTGTCCTATCTGCAACAGACCCAGGGCCACCACAAGGCACCTCAGCTGTTCATGTCCTATGACCCCAGCAGACTGGAGCTCCCTGTAACCAAGCGTACCCTACTGTCTTGGGTGACGGTCTGCATTACCCTCGCCTATGAGCGGGTGGGCCTCTCCCTGGAGCACGGGATCACAGCGCATAGCTTGAGGGCGATGGCCACGTTGGTGGCCCACCTCCATTCTGTGCCGGTGACAGAAATTTCCAGAGCCACCACTTGGTCATCCATACACACATTCGTAGCACACTACTGCCTGGAAATTGAATCCCATAGGGACAGTGCCTTTGGTCAAGCAGTGCTGTGTAATAATCTTGGAGTGTAGGCAATGCCTGCCCTCTGACCCTCTGTGTTCAGGTTACCAGAGTGATAGTGCTGCTGGACACTAGGGTCTTGCAGAGTCTCTCAGTGGGGACTCACCTTCTGCAACTCACGGCCACCTGACCGGTCGCCATTGGTACTGTCATGGCTCAGTCCTCGGCAGCCTGGAGCTAGGGAATCCCATTTGTGAGGACTGACTTCCTGCTTGATTGTGGAGAAAGCGTAGTTACTCACCTATAACAGGTGTTCTCCGGGAACAGCAGGGATCGGTCCTTACAACCCGCCCTCCTCCCCTCGGAGTTGCCGTCTTTTTGTTTTTCACTATCAAAAATTACCAGTTTTGTTTTTGCCTGACTGCCATCTTAGCTAGGTCACCTGGCTGAGCAAGATGGCACCCTTGGGTGGGAAGGGGACCACGCATGCGTGGTAGCATTCCCAAAGGCTTTCTTCGAAAGCTGAGGAAATGCTCCGCGTGGGCTCCATCGGCCCCGACATCACCCATATGTGAGGACTGATTCCTGCTGTTCCCGGAGAACACCTGTTACATGTGAGTAACTGCGCTAAACGGCATAGGATGGTTTGAAATCAGTACTGCAGGATATATTTATTTATTTATTTATTTAGACAGTTTTGTATACCGCTTTATCCTTCAATCAAAGCGGTCACAACACAATTGGGGGATACATTTAACACACGGGGATATGAGACACATACACTAATACTTACAGGGAACATGGGCAATGGAGGGTTAAGTGGCTTGCCCAAGACCACAAGGAGCACCTGTGGGACTAGAAACCCCAGTCCTTCCGGCCCAAGGTTGCTGTCCTCTAGTGGGATTTGACCCTCCGACCTTCCGGCCTGAAGTACCTTGCCCCAACCACTAGGCTACTCCTACCTATATAAGCTGGTTTTAAATAAATAAATAATGAAGTTGGACAGTATAGTGTTTCTGCTGTCTGAAAAGTTTGTAGTGTCTCTGGGCCAGCTTGTCACACTGACTTTTCAGTCCTTATGTGTGTGTTTTTTATTGGCAGATTATTCTTCATTGAAGTCCATCAGACCTCATCTGGGTCGGCCAACATTTACATCATCTTCAAAGAGTTCTTCAGGACTAATGCCTAGGCCTCCGCCGCCTGCCCAACCCATCCATGGGAGGACTGACTGGGCTTCTAAGTATGGAGGCCACCGCTGAGCTGCAGAAAGCGGTTTTAATGTAACGTGTACATTACTCATGATACCACAGATGAAGCTATGTTCGCTATATTTTGGTGTGCTTGTGATGCAAGAATGCACAAGACTCATCAGCCATTAACACCTGGAAGAGGACTCTTTAGGATTCATCTACATGCAATCTTGTACTTTTTTTTTTATAAAGGCTTATTTTGATATCATGATGAGGGGGCCAACAATTTTTCTTCATGAAAACACTTTGTATATGTTTTTTAAGGTTCGTTCAGCATTTCATTTTCTAAAATAGTTTTCTAATAGTTTTTATAAGATAAAAATCATTTTACAAGTTTGCACTGACAAGCTTTTTCTATACACAAAGACAATGTGCTGAAACTGTTGTGTTTTTTTCCAGTGATATGCTATTGGTAATGTGCATGTCAACATATTCTTCAGTCCCTGCATGCCAGATGGGCGAAAGCTTTGGGCGCAGTGTGCTAGACAGAACGGTTACAAGGCTGGTGGAATCGGTCACTTGGAGGGTTAATAGCAGATTAGAGATACATTTTGTCTAAGACAATACAGACACAGAAGATGAAGGTCAACCTTGGACCAGATGGCCTCTTGGCTCCAGTGGGTTTCATCTGCCTTGCTGCAGTAACCTGTTACCCAGTGTGAATAGCAGACATTCCTGGCATCTACTATCAAATATTCATTATAAAATGCAAAGGGCTGAGGAACAGCTCAGTTTAGGCCTTGTTCACTGGACTTTCTGGTTACTTTAGGATGTCTTATGCCACCTAGAAATCCAAATGTTTCAGTTGTGAACTTGCAGGCCTTTCTCTACCAAATACTTTCTATACTGATCTTCTAAAGGTGCTATGCTTTAACCAAGCATTTTATTTTTTCTTGTTGTTTGTGCAGTAGTTTTGTGATAAAACATCCAACTGCAGAGTTAACATTTCATTTGTGGGGGGGGGGGGGTTCGTTTTTCAAGTGCAAATAAATGCAAAGAGGCTTGGTTCAGACCTAGGTCTCTACCTGCATGTGTCCTCCAGCCAGAAACCTTGAATCTGACCATTTCATTGACTGGTTTGGGAGCACAGTGACCTGTTTAGGCAATGTGGTGCCAAATGCCTGAATTGAACCCCGTCTATATGTATGAGAGTGCTGCTTATTGAGGACGGCAGTATTTTAACTATAAGGGCTATGACAAAGCTGGCTCACAGAAGACTGTACACATAATATGTTTTACTAGCAGTGCCAGCTACAAATATATATATATATATATATATAAAAATATATATTTTTTAATTTATAATATGGAAGTACAGTTTACAGGCTATTTCATTTGTATGTGCTCTCTGTCCCTTTCCCCTGTGTAATGTAGGAACTGAAGCACAGCCTCTTTTAGTTTATAATGATTAGCAATGTTAGTTTCATAAGGCAGCCACTTTGTGTCTTCCAGGCCCACAAGTGGATCTGCTTTTCTGGACAGCCATACTATGCAATTCTGCTCTTAGGATATAGGTGCATACAAAGATTTTAGTTAAGCTATCTAGTATTCATAGCCAGAATAGTTGGTCATGCCCCAAGGGCAGGTGTTATCCTTCCCTCAACACGGGCTTTAAAGCAGCACTGCTTCCTACAGCAAACGTCACCAAAATGTTACAGTGGCTTTCCTCAGCTTCCAGGAGCAGGCTCTTCTACATATGTCTTGAATTATTTCCGTTTTTAATTTTAGAGGTTTTATTTTCCATTTCCTGGTCAGTGCTTATAAGATCTTTGTCTACATTTTTTCTCTCTTCCTGTATAGTGCAAATATGTGTTCTGTTTATTTTTAATTTTGAAATGATGTATTTTTATTTATTGAGGTACATTGCCTTGGACAACAGCATCTTTTGATTGTACAATGAATAAAAGTCTGAAGAAATAAAGTTCTAGTATCATTAGGATTCATTCTTGCTATGTAACCAGTAGGAACTGGCATTCCAGCCTGGCTACAGAGGATGACCTGTTCTGGTGGCCATCTTTAAACTGATCCTCTCAAAATGTCCTGAAAAATAGTGGATTTGGGATTCTAAGCATATGGAGCATGAAAGCTGGAAAGTCCCTGTGTACCTAACAGATCTAACTGAATCTGAAGAAGTGCAGGGCACTGCTGCTCTAAATGGAAATGTAGCATTTGATCGTGCTTTGCATAGTATCTGAAAAAATAATTGGCGTAGAATTACCTATGTGTAAACTAATTTAGTGCCAAATCTCTAACTAGATAATCTTTATAAAAATGTTTGAAGATGAAATTAGAATAGGAAGCTCCTTCTTATGACAAAGTAAGGACAGTTGCTGTCTTATTACAGATTAACAGCTCTGATATCCTGGGAGAAAGATGATATAAAAAGATTTAAGCATGCATAAACATAACTATTTCAGTACTAAGCTTTATCAGTCCATACCATTTCAGAAATTATAGAAAAAGAAATAAGAACATAAATATCATACTGGGTCATAGAAACATGAAGACAGAAAAAGACCACATGGCCTATCTAGTCTGCCCTTCCATATCAACCAGATCAATGTCCATCAGTCCCAGTATCCTATTTCCAACAGTGGCCAAAACAAGTCACAAATACCTAGCAGAATCCCAAAAGGTAGCAAGATTCCATTTGCTTACCCCCAGGGATAAACAGTGACTTTCCCAAGTCTATCTTAATAACGGTTTATGGACTTTTCTTCCAGGAACATGTCTAAACCTTCTTTACAACCAGCTATGATGTTTTTACCATATCCTCCTGCAATGCATTCCAGAATGTAATTATGCTTTGAGTGAAAAAATATTTCTCCTGTTTGTTTAAATGGACTATTTAGTATCTTCATGGCTTGTCCCCTAGTCTTTGTACTTTTCTGAAGACTCACGTTTACCTGTTCCACTGCACTTAGGATTTCTGCCTTCACATTCAATATGCAGCATCCCCCCTCTCCACATAGCTGTGATGTGGCTTAAACCTCTCAATTTTCGGCCAAAAGAACGTAAGAAATGTCATACTGGGTCAGACCAAGAACTATCATATCTGATATCCTGTTTCCAACCGTGGCCAATCCAGGTCACAAGTACCTGTTAGGTTCTCAGAAAGGTACAGAGATTCCACAATGCTTATTCTGTGGTAAGCAGTGGCTTTCCCTGATCCTCTTTAATAATGGTTTATGGACTTTTCCTCCAGGAACTTATCCAAACCGTTTTTAAACCCACCTACACTAACAGCTTTTACTACATATTCTGGTAACGATTTCCAGAGTTTGATAACTCGTGTGAAAAAATATTTTCTCTTATTAGTTCTAAATCGCTACATTGTAGCTTCATTGAGTGTCCCCTAGTCTTTCTACTTGGCGAAGGAGTAAACAACTAATCTACGTTTACCAATTCCACTCCATTTATTCATTTATATACCTCTATATAATCTCCCCTCAGCCATCTCTTTTCCAAGTTGAAGAGTCCTAAGATTTTAAGCCTCTCTCATAGGGGTATCTTTCCATCCCCTGTACTATTTTAATCACTCTTCTCTACCTTTTCTAATTCTGATATATCCTTTCTAAGATATCGAGAAAAGAATTGCATACAATACTCAAGGTGCGGTCGCACCATGGAATGATACAGAGGCATTTACATTTTTTTTATTCTCCATTCCTTTCCTAATGCTTCTTAGCATTCTATTTGCTTTCTTGGCCGCTGCTGCACACTCAGCAGAGGGTTTCAGTGTAACATCCATGATGATGTCTAAATCCTTTTCCTAGGTGGTGATTCCTAATATGGAACCTTGCATTGTGGAACCATAGATTGGATTGTTCTTTCCTAAGTGCATAACTTGGCACTTGTCCACATGAAATTTCATCTGCTGTTTGGACATCCAGTCTTCCAATTTATCAAGGTCCTTTTGCAATTTTTCACAATCCTCTTGTGTTTTAACAACTTTGAATAATTTTGTGTCATCTGCAAATTTGATTACCTCACTCATTGTTCCCATTTCTAGGTCATTTATGAATATGTTAAAAAGTAGCAGGCCAAGCACAGGTCCCTGGGGTACCCCACTATTCACCTTTCTCCATTGAG
Organism: Ichthyophis bannanicus; assembly: GCA_033557465.1. Taxonomy (NCBI): domain Eukaryota; kingdom Metazoa; phylum Chordata; class Amphibia; order Gymnophiona; family Ichthyophiidae; genus Ichthyophis; species Ichthyophis bannanicus. Next base: position 1,139,608,420 of record CM066033.1, on the reverse strand, counting down.
AAAATTGGCCATTTAGCCATGCTCTCTGCATTCTATCTTTTAACCATTTCCTGATCTACAATAGTACACTTCCTCCTGTCTCATGAGGGACCTTGTCAAAGGCGTTCTGAAAATCCCTATATACTATATTGGCTGGCTCACCTTTGTCTACACCTTCAAAAAATATAACAGATTAGTAAGACAAGATTTTTGTTGGCTAAATCCATGTTGGTTTTCTTCCATTAAACCATGACTATCTACAGGTTCAGTCATTTTATCCTTTATAATGGTTTCTACCATTTTGCTCTGTACTGACATCAGGCTCACCGGTCTATAGTTTCCCAGATACCCCTGGAACCCTTTTTAAAAATTGGCATTACATTGGCCATTCTCCCGTCTTCAGGTACTGCAGATCATTTTAATGATAGTTCACAGATTACTAATAGTAGGTCTGCAAACTCATATTTCAGTTCTTTCAACACCCTCAGATGTATACCATCCAGTCCAGGTGATCTGCTACTCTACAGTTATCAAATAGTTGTAATACATTTTCCCGGTTTATCGATATTTCTTTCAGTTCTTCCATTACATCACCTTTAAATATCATTTCTGGCATGGGTAACTTCCCTACATCATCTTCAGTAAAGACTGAAGCAAAGAATTAATTCATTCTCTCCACTATGGTCTTGTCCTCCCTTATCGTCCCTTTTGCCCTTCAATCATTTAACTGTCCAGCTGACTCTCACAGGTTTTTTGCTACAAGTGTACTTGAAAAAAGTTTTTATTATGCAATTTTGCTTCCACAACCAGCTTTTTTTTCAAATTTTCTCTTTGCCTGCCTTATCAATGTCTTGCATCCAGTGCTCATGTTGTTTCCCGTTTTTGTCATTTGGCTCCTTTTTCCATTTCCTGAAAGATGCTTTTTTGGCTACAACAGCCTTTGTGAACTCATCTTTAAACCATGCAGGCAGTTTTTTGGCCTTCCTTCCACTTAAAGTGTGGAATATATCTGGTCTGGGCTTCCAAGATAGTATTTTTAAACAACGACCATGCTTGATGTAAATCTTTAACCTTTGCAGCTACTCCTTAAAGTTTTTTCTTAATTATCTTCCTTATTTTATCATAGTCTCCCTTTTGAAAGTTAAAAGGTAGTGTGGATTCCCTTGCCATCCTCCCTCCATTTATTAAATCATGCGATCATGCTACAATCCTATTGAAGTTGGCCCCAACACCCTTATGTCTTGCACCAGATCCTGCATGTCACTAAGAATTAGGTCCAAAATAACTTCCCCTCTTGTCAGTTCATGAACCAGCTGCTCCAAGAAGCAGTGATTTATTTCATCGAGAAACTTTATCTCCCTAGCATCTCTTGCTATGACACTGGCCCAGTTGATAATCAGGGTAATTGAAATCACCCATTATTACTGTGCTGTAACTTTTGTAAGTTTCCCTGATTTCTTTTAGCATTTCATCATCCATCTGTTCATTCTGGCCAGGCGGTTAGTAGTGCACCCCCACTGCCATTTCTTCTCCTTTTTACATGGAATTTCTATCCAGATTCTACAGTGTATTTTGTTTCCTGCAATACGTTAATCCTGTGTGACTCAATGCCCTCTCTAACATAGAGCGAGCCCCTCTACGAACGTGATCTACCCTATCATTGCGTTATAGTTTGTACCCAGGTATCACAGTGTTCCATTGGTTGTGCTCCTTTTACCAGGTCTCTAAGATGCCAATTATATCTAACCTTTCATTTAGTGTTATATACGAGAGGTTGTACTTTATTCATATTAATCTGGTTATCAATTGATAGGGGTAATTTGGAATCTTTCAACTCTGCTCAGTACTTAAGAACATCTGGGTTACTTTTATCTTTACTGGAACCTCTCTTTTGGTATGCTCCAACTTCCCTCTTTTGAAAACTCACCTCTTCGCTGCTGCTTTTGGATTTTGACTCACCTGATCTCCCTTGTGTTTCCATACCATTGCCCCTAGATATATTATGTGTCTACAGCTATTGTGTTGTCTTTCTTGACTAGATCGTAAGCTCTGATGAGCAGGGACCATCTTTTACATGTGTCTGTGCAGCGCTGCATATATATTGTAGCGCTATACAAATGATCAGTATAGGTAGTATCCTTCAAAGATACATCCTTCAGAATCATGCACTGTTGGGTGACTGTCGGCTTTCCCCTATTATCTAGTTTAAAAGCTGCTCTCTCTCCTTTTTAAAGGTTAATGCCAACAGCCTAGTTCCACTCCATTTAAGATGGAGCCCATCCCTTCAGAAAAGCCCCTCCCCCAGAATGTTGCCTAGTTCCTAACAAATCCAAAACCTTGCACCATCGTCTCATCCATGCATTGAGACTCCAGAGCTCTGCCTGCCTTTTGGGTCCTGCACATGGGACAGGAAGCATTTCAGAGAATGCTACCCTGGAAGTTCTGGATTTCATGTTTCCACCTAAAAGCCTAAATTTGCCCTCCAGAACCTCCCTCGAACATTTTTCTATGTCATTGGTACCAGCATGTACCAAGACAGCAGGCTCCTCCCCAGCACTATCTAAAATCTTGTGTAGGTGGCGCATGAGGTCCACTACCTTCGCCCCAGGCAGGCATATTACCAAGTGATCCTTATGTCCACCAGCCACCCAGCTATCTATGCCTAATGATCGAATTGCAACTATAACAGCCATCCTAGCACTTCCCTCATGGGCACATGTCCCTGGAGAAACCTCCTCTGTGCAGGAGAGTTTTACATCACCTGGAAGACAAATCCTAGCTACAGGAACACTTCCTGCAACACTAAGGTGATGCTCTCCTTTCATGTGACTTCTCTCCTCCGTGGCAACTGAGAGGCTTCCAGACTGGTGGTGGGACTTCAGTACTATATCCCTGTAGGTCTTGTCTGTATACCTCTCTGTTTTCCTTAGCTCTTCCAAGTCTGCTACTCTAGCTTCCAGAAACTGAACTCGTTCCCTAAGAGCAAAGAGCTGCTTGTATCTAGTGCACACATAAGACCTCTCACCAACTGGGAGAAAACTGTACATGTGACACTCGATGCAAAAGACTGGATAGCCCCCATCTCGCTGCTGGACTGCCCTCTGCATCTTAGTTTTAAGGTTTTGTTAAGATATTTAAGTTGTTTACTTATTTAAAGTTGCTATGGATAATTATAGAAACACAAGTATACCTAATAGGTTTAAGGGACTTTCTCCATGTCGGGATTAATTACAGGGCCTTAATTAATTAAGCTATACCGATAAGGATAACCCACTACACCTGAAAGTGAATTTGACTACCTCTGTCTCTTCATGGTGTTCAGAAATAGGTGAGCTTTGTCCAGACCTTATCTTAGAAGCCTGCTTAATTATGTCTGTATGGGAGAGAGAAAGAGTGCTCCTTTGGCAAACTGATGTCACCATGGCAGCCATACAGAGCTCATGCCCTGCTTCATTACAGTATCCTTAGTGGAACTGGGAGCATCCCCTCCAATTTTTTGTATTCTGATTGGTAAATTAACCTATCCCTTCTGAACCTTGGGCCGGTCCTGTTGTATGAATTGGGATTTTATTTTATGCAAACAGTTTAAGGAAACAAAGATACCGAATTAGCTTTGTAACACAATATCCTTTATTTTCATGGTTTCAGAGTTAATGTGTTACTTTGTGCCAATTAGGTAAAACTGCAGGATAGGTCTTGCAGATACATACATGTGACCAAATGTACGATTTTTTATAAAGAAATATGTACATTGCCCATTAATATTGAAGTTGTTTCCAATTCTTTGTTTTTGAAACCACATCACTGTGTGTATTTTCCTACTATACAATGATGATCCCAATGCAATAAAGTTGGAAGTTATTCAATCTTACTCCATGCCCGTGAATTTATTTCCTGTAGAACAGTTCATGTGGTGTCAACAGTGCACACAGGGTTTTGTTTTCATACCCCAAGACTGAGGGAAGGAAAGCTGCTGAGGGTACCATATGGAAATGATCACCAAATGCTGCCTTTGTGATGACAGCTGAAGAGCAACACTGGAAATAGCCAGATGAAAGCTGCATTTTATTGCGTGACACAAGATTATAGTTGATATGCTTGCAACATGGGGAAAAGCCAAAAATGCTAGAGACAGTACACAGACAGCCTGGCATCTAATGGCTGACTTCATGGAGATCGAGAGAGGGGTGAGATGGAGTGAACAGCACACAACCACTACCACTCCTATTTCAAAAGAGCATTCCCAACACTGCAAGAGAAAGAGAGAGAAGTATAGAAATGTGACAATTCAATATTTACCATCAAAATGGTTTACTAGTGGTTTTTCCTTATTTTATTGGTACCTCTTCTTATTTGATATGTTTTCTGATTCCTGAGCTTCTGTAAAGAATATGGGCTTGGTCCTAACAATACTGATTAGGAGTTTTACACTGTGTGCCTTATTTATTTATTTTTGTGTTTTCTATACCACCATATCGATCAATCATTATTAGCACTCCAAGCTACAACTATTATATGTATGTGTGCGCCTTCAAGTCAGTGCTGACTCCTGTTGACCCAGCAGCTCCTGTGTTGGCAGTGTGACCAGAAGTAGATTGACAGGCCTTTCTTCTGAAGCAATGTGACTTGCCTAAGGCCACAAGGAGTGCTAATACTCTCTACTATTACTACTACTTATCGTTTCTATAGTGCTATTTGATGTATACAGCATTGTGCACATACACATAAGAGAAGTTCCCTGTTCCACAGAGCTTACAATCTATTCAAGACAAACGAGATTAAGGAGTCTCATTTCTTATGGGAAATGATTAAAAATAATATGAGTATTTTCTCCAGGAACAAGCAGGAAGCCAGTCTTTACATATGGGTGACGTCTATGCCAAGGCAGCCCTGTGCAGAAGCTTTCAAAGAAAGTCTTGGGAGATGCACCATGCATGCGTGGTCCCCTTCCTGCTCAAGGGTGCCATCTTGCCTCAGTCTCCTTTTTTTCCATGGAGTCCACCAGATGTGTGTTTTCCCTGGGAAAAGAGTTCATTTTTTTCTCTTGGAAGTTTTCTTCCCTGGTAGTGTACCAGTTCCTCTTCCCGCCCCCGAGCTCGCTTGCCTCAGCATCGCATCTCTGGTTTGTATTCTCTTTCCTTTTTGACTGGCACAGTTTCACGCCCTTTTCGCTGGCAGAGCCCCAGGTCTTCAACCTCACTGGGGTCCTTTTTCCCCCCATGGCCTCTGCCAGCATCTTCAAGAAGTGTGATCGGTACTCACGAACCATGAACCTCACCGACACACGACTGTTGCCTTGGAGTGGACCACGACCCCTTGAATTGTGGCCTCTGTAAAAAGATGTCCTCCAAGGTCAAGAGTCAGCAGCAGGAGCATGACCAGATCTTCCAAAGGTCAGACTCTTCCCCCAAAGTCTCCAGTAATGCCGTGCTCCAAGGCCCCATCCGGGGCCGTGGGTCCTCCAAGCGGAGCACCCCAGAGGTGGATCACAAGAAGAAGAAGAAATCTTTGAGGGCAGCATCCGTGGATGAGTTGAGGAAGGATGGGTAAATCCCGCAGTCCATGCCGCAAGTCCGAGGATTGAAGCAGAAGCAGCTGACCAAAGTCGACCAAAAGGGTGCATTGGCCTCCAGTGATCGACCTCGGACCACCGAGCCATCCTGGTGGAGACAGAACTTTAGGCAGAATTATTTAAAATGCTTCACACTTGAGCAGATTGACTTTTTTAGTAACTGCAAACCAAAAAAGGCAGACTCACAGAATAGCATAGAACAGGAGTAAAGAGGGTGATGCCAGTGGTGATACATATAGGATGGTGGCTGGAAAGTCAGCAAGCAAGCCCTGGCAAAAAGTCAAAGCAGGAATCTCAGACTGTCTTAGTAGTCTTTTTAAAGCCTTCTTGGGTCTTATCAGTCCTGAATGTAAAAGTCAGGATTCTGCTAATAGTTTCTCTGATGGGCTGTACCAGAGCTCACTGCTTCCAAATGGGCAAATCAGCAGTCATCTTTTATGATTCAGTCAGGTTCACTGCAGAATTGGGTTATGAGAGAAAAATGGTGGGAAAGGAGCCTGTTTACTTCATCAGGCTTTCTTGGTGGAAACAGTCTCTTCATGTGCAGTTGCTTTAAAGTCTCCAGAACAGAGTCTACATACACTTGCACATTCACATTGTCAGAAGTCCTAATCAAAGGGCAATGTTGTCTTTCACAAAACTATTTTCAGATCTCACTGTAGCATAACCAGTCCAAGAATCGTTGCACAAAGAATCCATATTAGTTTGGTTTATGTGGCATACACAGCACAAAAAATGGTATGGGCTGTATTCTTTACACTTCCATCTGATATTTTTGATGTCCATTTTCTCCTGTTACCTTTCTTCCCTCAGTTAGCATTTCTTTACTTATATTCTTCCTGCCCAGCATCACAAAGTCTAAGGAACTAATGCTACCCATTGAGGTGGTGCTCGTTGCACCCGAGCTACCTGCATGAAACACAGTTAGCTACATTGGGAATGCCCAGTCCCTGCCATGCTCCATGTACCAGAGTAGCATGGGGATTTTAGCATGGGCAGCCCTGTGCTACTTTTTAGCATGGTACTGAAGCCGTGCACTAACCTCATGCTAGCCTGATCGCGCATTTTAGTAATATGCCCCTTAATGTGCCTTCACTGTGTCTGTGGTTAAAATTCCTTTGATAGAGATTGTCACTGCAGCAAGGATATGGAACATGAAATTCACGACATATTTCTTCTGTACATTATTTCATAAGGTAGTCATTGTCCTATGTCAACTGCAGAAAGAACACACCCAGAACTTATGTCCTATTTGCACTGTATAGGAACTGTTATATAAAAAATTGACTTCCACCAATGACCAGGGCAGATATGAACTACATGGACACCTCAAAGCTCCTGGCATCCAAGAAACCCTTTAAGAAAGCAGGTTTAAAGGAATAGTTGGTTACTCATTGTTAGATTTTACCTCACTGGTTTCATACCAGCATGTCATGTTGTCATGTCAATTTAAGAATTGTCCTTTTCAACATTTATATTAACTAGTCCTTTAGTGGTTAGAGCAGCAGCCTGGTGACCAAAGACCGGGGTTTGAATCCCACTGGCACTCCTTGTGGCCTTGGGCAAGCCACTTAACCCTCCATTGCCTCAGGTACAAAGTTAGATTGTAAGCCCTGGGGCTGAATGTAATTGCCTTGAACTACCACTGGAAAGGCAGGAGCTAAATAAAAATAAACAAACTGCAATTAACTTTAAACTTTCAGCACGTTAGATGAAAACTTAACATAGTAACATAGTAAATGATGGCGGATAAAGACGAGTATGGTCCATCTAGTCTGCCCAGCAATATGGCAGGAGTAGGTGCACCCCTTCTCATGTCTTTGTTTAGGGGTGAACCCACCAGAAGCAGGTGCACCCCTCCGCATATTTTTGTTTAGGGGTGAACCTACCGCTCCTCCCCCCATCGCTCCATGTAGGACACCCCTATTTGTTGAGAAATTAGATGGTTCAGTTTATTTTGATTTAGACTTGTTGCTGTAAAGTGATCCACTGTGTCTGTCCCAGGCCACTTTGAATTCCGTCACTGTGTTTGCTCCCACCACCTCCATCGGGAGGGCATTCCAAGCAACCACCACCCTTTCAGTGAAAAAGTATTGCCTGACATTGCCTTTCAATTTACCACCTTGCAGCTTCATGTCATGCCCTCTAGTTTTACAGATTCCCCGTCTCTGGAAGAGATTTGTTTGTTCATTATTTCTCTTTAAGTATTTAAAGGTCTGAATCATATCTCCCCTATCCCTCCTCTCCTTCAAAGTGTACATATTTAGGTCTTCAAGTCTCTTCTCATAAGGCTTCTGACGCAGGCTCCAAATCATTTTGGTCGCCTTCCTCTGAACAGTTTCCATTCTTTTTACATCTTTTGCAAGATATGGTCTCCAAAACTGAACACAGTATTCCAAATGAGGCCTCACCAGAGACTTATACAGTGGCACTAGTACCCCTTCCTTTCTGCTGGTAATTCCTCTTCGAATGCAGCCCAACATCCTCCTGGCTTTTGCCACCACCTTGTCGCACTGTTTTGCCACCTTGAGATCTACAAAATAATCACACCGAGGTCTTTCTCCTGCTTCGTGCACACCAACCTCTCGCCCCTATTGTGTACATTTCCCTTTGATTTCTGCTACCCAAGTGCATGACACTGCACTTCTTCGCATTAAATCTTAATTGCCAAGCATTAGACCATTCTTCCAGCTTTTGTAGATCTTTCCTCATGTTAAGCACTCCCTTGGGGGGGGAGTCCACTCTGTTGCAAATTTTCGTGTCATCTGCAAAAAGACAGACCTTTCCATTCAGTCCGTCAGCAATATCACTCACAAATACATTAAACAGTGCCGGGCCCAGGACCGAACCCTGAGGCACCCCGCTAATCACCTTCCTTTCATCCGAGTGAGCTACATTTACCATCACCTTCTGATGTCTGTTAGTCAACCAATTTCTGATCCAGTTTTACCACCTTGGGACCCATCCCCAAACTACTGAGTTTATTGATAAGCCTCCTATGAGGGACAGTATCAAAGGCTTTGCTGAAATCCAGATAGATGACATCCATCGCATGTCCTTGATCCAGTTCTCTGGTCACCCAGTCAAAGAACTCAATCATATTTGTTTGGCAAGATCGTCCCTCGTGAAAACCATGTTGTCTTGGATCTTGTAACCCGCTGGTTTTGAGAGTTCACTATTTGCTCTTTCAGGAGTGCCTCCATTACTTTTCCCGCCACCGAGGTAAGGCTCATAGGCCTGTAGTATGACACTTCTTCCCTGTCACCACTTTTGTGTAGAGGTACAACATCAGTCATTCTCCAGTCCTGAGGAACCTCTCCTGTTTCCAAGGATCTGTTGAAAACATCCTTTAACGGCCCTGCAAGAACCTCTCTGAGATCTTTCGGTATGATGGGATGTATCCCATCCGGTCCCATGGCTTTGTCCACTTTCAGTTTTGCAAGTTGTTCTAACACTTCATCTTCTCTGAATGGTGTGGTATCAACTTCATTCCCATTTTTATATTTGGGAGTCACAGGTGGTCCTTCTCCAGGATTTTATTTAGTAAAAACAGAGCAGAAGTATTTGTTTAGTAATTTCGCTTTATCAATGTCATTTTCCACGAGGCCATTCCCAGCACTTCTGAGTCCTGCAATTCCACCTCTGATCTTCTTCCTTTCCCGAATATACCTGAAGAAAGTTTTGTCACCGCACTTAACATCTTTAGCCATCTTTTCCTCTGCCTGTGATTTTGCCATCCTTATTTCTCTTTTTGTCTCCTTGAGTTTGATCCTGTATTCATTTCTGTGTTCCTCTGTTTGCAAGCTTTTGAATTTTGTGAAAGCTGTGTTTTTTGCCCTTATTTGAGCAGCCACTTCTTTGGAAAACTAAATAGGTTTCCTTCTCCTCTTGTTTTTATTTACTTTTCTTACATATTTATCTGTTGCCCCTTTTATTGCCCCTTTTAGTTTAGCCCATTGCAATTTCACTTCCCTTATCCCCTTCCACCCTGTCAGCTCCTCCTTTAGGTACTTGGCCATTTTATTGAAGTGAATGTTTTTGAAGTTTAGGACTTTGAGCTTGCTATGATTGGACTGCACCTTGGCTTTTATCTCAAACTACATTGTGTGATGATCACTGTTGCTCACAGGGGCACTCACCCAGACATTTGACACGCTATCACCGTTGGTGAGCACCAAATCCAGCGTTGCGTTTTCCCTGGTTGGTTCCATCACCATTTGTCTAAGTAACGCATCTTGGATAGCGTCCACAATTGTTTTGCTTCTTTCCAGATTTGCAGAAGGAGTAATCCAGTCCACATCGGGTAGATTAAAGTCACCCAATATGATCGCTTCCCCTGTTGTTGCTATCTTGGCAATATCTATAATCAATTCGTTATGTCTCTCTTCAATTTGAGTCGGAGGTCTGTAGACTTCAGCAGTATGGATGACAGTGCCATCTCCTCTTTCCAACACGATCCAGAGCGCTGCTTCTTTTCCCCATGCCCCCTGCATTTCAGTAGCTTTAATATTGCTTTTGACATTCAAGGCTACTCCCCCTTTTCCATCTTCTCTGTCTCTTCTGAATGGATTATAGCCAGCTATGGCTATATCCCAATCATGTGATTCATTAAACCATGTTTCTGTAATGGCCACAATGTCCAAGTCCTTTTCCACCATTAGGGCTTCCAGGTCCGGAACTCTGCTGGCTAAGCTTCGAGCATTTGTGCTCATTGCTTTCCAGCATTTAACTGGCTTGTGTGTATTTTGCATAGATTTTGTACTACCCACTTCTTCCCAGTTGCTTTTGATGTGTGGTTTAAAAGTGTGGTTGTTTCTGTTGTTCTGCTTTTGCAGGGGGTGACATCCAGAACTTGACCTTCCCCATCTGTCATCCCCTTCTTCTAGTTTAAATGCAAATCGACATACTGCCCGAATTTTTCACGTAGGATTCTTTTCCCTGCGACAGATAGGTGTAGTCCATCAGCACAGTATAGTCCCTTGTTGGTCCATGTGTTTTCCCAGTCGCCAATAAATCTGAATCCTCCTCGTTTGCACCAGGTCTGGAGCCATGTATTAAAGCTGTCAATTTGATTTAGCCTTTTTGCTCCCTTACCTAGAACAGGTAGAACTTCTGAGAATGCAACAGTGTTAACAATGGGCTTGAGTTTTTCTCACAGAGATTGGAAGTCCTTTTGGACTGTAGAGGCACTATTTCTAGCCAGGTCATTCGTACCCAAGTGGATGACAACATCAAGTTTGGAGTGTTTGCTTTCCGTTCGAAGTACATCAATAATTTGGTTTCTATTCCTGCCGGCTGAGGAGCCTGGGAGGCTTTTGACTATCTTCTCTCCTTTGAACTGTGTTCCCATGTTGGTGTCTCTGATGATGGAATCTCCAAGTAGTATTAGCCCATACAATAACTACTGGAGCATACTCAGCACATTTTATATAGTTACTGCACAGGAAAGTTATTTTCTGCGTGGTAAGTAAATTCACAATAAGCACAGATAAACTTACCATCTCCTGTTTAAGAGACGGTAAGTGTATCCATGCTAACTGCTATGTGACCATATGCAGTCCATGCCCATTCCCCACCCCATTTATTTTATTTATTTAATTACTTTTCTGCACCTCTTTGTCCTTCACTCAGAGTGGTTTACATTGTAACTCAGCATTATACATAGAACAATTGAACAGTATTCAACATTGTACATAGAACAATTGAACAGTATTCAACATTGTACATAGAACAATTGAATGTTATGGAGGAGGAAAAAAGGAGGTAACATGAATAACTATGTACAGAGTCATGAGAGTATGACATAACTATATACAATTTATTGCATCATGTTTAATAGTTACTAGTCCAAGGCTATGGGTCAACAGAAGGTGGCTTGGATCACGTCGTTCAGGTGGTTAGGTAATATGTCCCAGGTGATTTGTGTAGAGAAGAATTTTCAGTTTCTTTCTAAAATCCTTAATGTCCATAGTTGCACACATGTCGTCTGGGAGAGAGTTTCATAGTGATGGAGCAGAGAGTGATAGCGCTTTTCCAGATGTAGCTTGTATAGTCTGTTAGTATCCAAGGAGTGTGGTAATCATATTCCTGTTGTTATTTCTCCTGGGCTGGGAGTTGTTATAGTGTCTTGTAGGATATAAGCTGATAGTTGGTGAATGATTTTGAATATGATTAAGGTTGATTTGTATCTGATGTGGGAATGGATTGGGAGCCAGTGTAATTGAGTAAGTATGGGGGTGATGTGTCCATATTTGTCTGTTCCTGTGATTAGGCGTGCTGCTGTGTTCTGCACTTTTTGAAGTGGGAAGATGGTTTACTTTGGGAGCCCCTGATAAAGTGAGTTGCAATAGTCAAGCATCGGGGTGATAATTGCCTGGCAGATGGTGCGGAAGTGATCATGGTCTAGAATCAGTTTGTCTCCTTATCTTCATTTTATAGTAGGCATTCGTGGTGGTTTTTGCTATGTGGGGTTGCATGGTGAGGTTTTGGTCTATGATGATTTTTTGACTGTTATTTACTTTTACAATATGTTGATTGTTTGCAGTAGGGTAATTGAAGTGTTCCTAGTGATAAAGAGTGCCTCTGTCTTTGTAATTTATGGAAAGGTTGTTGTTATTGAGCCAGTTGATCATTTCTTCCACACATGCTGTTATGGTCGAGAAGTCAGGCTTGTGTATTTCTACAGGAGTATATACCATGATGTCATTGGCATATAATCTGTATTGTATTTTGTGTTTTTTGATAATTTCGCATATGTGCTGTATGTAGATGTTAAACATGATTGCGGAGAGGGATGATCCTTGTGGGACTCCTTGGTTTATGGGGAAGGGCTTTGATTTGAGCGTTACACATTTAACTTGTTGCTGTTGGTTGCAAAGGTAGATGTTAGCGTGTTGTTATACAGGCCAATTTCTTGCAGATGTCGAAGTAAGATGCTGTGGGAGACTGTGTCAAAGGCCGAGGATAAATCCTGTTCTTGCGTTATCTATTCCTCTTATGATGTTGTCGAATAATGATATAGAAGTGTCTCTGTGCCATGATTGGGTCTGAACCCATGTTGATGTAGGTCCAATGGAACATGTTGGTCTATGTGATTCTGAAGTTGTCTTTGAACTATTTTTTTCTATTATTATGTAGTTAGCATGTAAATTAGTGCATACTTTCATTCCAGCACAATAAGTGCACTTTAGTAAAAGGGCCCCTAGGTTGTAGCATACGGTAGCACAGCAGTAGAGTAATCTGATATTTAACAATAACAATGAGTCTTATCAGGACAAGGGAACCAACAGGCAGTCATACAATACAGCATGCTGTCACCTGGTGAGTAAGACGGTTCAGAAAACCTTTCCCAGGTGGAGAATAACAAAAGAACACCTCTGACCTGCTCAAACCAGTAACATTCTGAATATTACTGAAATAGGGGTGTAACTTGCCCTTCAAAATATGTAGAGTAACATTAAACACGTGACTAATCAATTGGTTAAGCCTGCACTGGACAACTTCCTTTGTCATGGATAGAAAGGGACTTGGGGGAAAGGAAACATTTTGGTCTGTATGCTAATTGTGAAGACACATAATTGGATCATGAGGCATACATAAGAATGATTACCTATCGTAAGGCGCCTTTGACATTAAGCCTACATTGTCAAGGACAGAAAATACTGTCCTCTTCCCACAGGATATGTGTGGTATAAAAGTCCATTTTCCTAAATAAAGTTTGGTGATTAATGGAGTGACTGTAACATTGTAAGATTGCATAATATCTTCATCCTTAACCTAGGATGAACATGGCAATAAAAAAAGGAATGAGAGAGATTCCATCATGACATATGTGGAAGGAAACAATAGAATATGCAAAATAAGCAAAGAAATTCTTTCAAGAATTAGATCAGAAAATATGAAAGAACAAGCTGCAAATACACAGATACAGCGAAAGCCCACGAATGTTGCATCAAAAATCTTTAGCCAATCAAAAATGGACGTGGGAGGGGGAGGGTTTTGCTGGTTCGTTGAAATGTTGGTGTTGTGTATTGTAGTGTTTGGTGTTGAAAATAAAAATAATACATTTAAAAAAAATGGACATAGGAATGGTTAAGGAAGGGGGTAACAGGCCTAAAGAGGCGAGATCGATAACTGCAGCCCAGTACAATGGCTTAAGGATGAGATTGTTCAAAGCCAGCACAGCAAAAACGGGTGAAACAAATAAATGCAAATTATGTAAAGCAGAATTGGAAGTGGTTACTCATCTCACTGCTGGCTGCAAGGTTTGGATGGAAAGATATCTGTTATGTAGAACGGCACATCTCATCCACTGGAAACTGTGGAAATACGATTATAGTGCTGTACCAAAAAAGCACTGGGATCATGACCCCAAGAAAACTGTAGAGAATGAAGAGATTGTGATCACCTGAGACATTCCCATTCCAACCGATAAAAAAACTTGTTACAAGCAAACTGGACATAGAGGTAAAGGATAATGAAAGTGTCAATACTAAATGATTATTCTGTACATCATGTAGCGAGATAAAAGATCCTCAATCAATAAATATGTAGTCAGAGATAAAGGAAATGTGGCAGAAAGATATAGAAATATTCTTTATCATGCTGGACACCACAGGCCTGATTGAAAGCAATTCGCAAGTACACCTTAATAAGCTACCTACATATATTACATTTATGAAGACCAGAAGGAAGCTCTTTGTGACACTATACAAGTATTATGGCAATTATTGGCAGTAAATGTAAGAGACAGATTATACGCACATATTCTGGTTTAGAAGTGAAGTTCATTCTTCTCATTCTGTGAGCAAAGCTAACGCAGTTAGAGACACTGCCCCTGAGAGAAGGATCCAATAGCCCCTCTCATGCTCAATAAGGAGCCCAGGCTACACAAGCAAGACCTGTCTTTTCCCAGAGGCAGCCATGTTCTCCTGCCAGCTTTAGAGTTGCCAAAAGGAAGCAGTTAGCAAAAGGGACATTTTTATTGTCCCAAGACCGCACCTATTACTATCCTAGCCCCTTTCTTCACAGAAATACACTGGAAAAATAGTTTGATGTCCATTTTCCCACTCCTCTCCTAATCCTTGCTTGAACCTCCTCCTCTTTCCTCTGCAAAATTCAGATTACTTGGCTGAGCTTTGGCCTTGGTCCCTAAACCCATCTCAATCTTGCCCCTTTTCTTTATTTCCATGGATAATGCTTGTCATCCTTCCTGTCCCCTCAGCTCGTAACCTTGAGGTCATCTTTCACTTTGCTCTCTCTCTCTGCACATCCCTAACACATTGCTAAAACCTGTCATTCCTTTCTCTATAATATCACCAAAATCCATCCCTTCCTTTCTGAACATGCTACCAAAACCCTTACCCACACTTTTATCACCTCCGTCTGAGACTATGGCAACCTGATCCTCATAGGCTTCCCACCAAACCATGTCTCTACTTAAGTCTCTTTAAAACTCTGTCAGTATTACTACACTCACTCACCCTTTCTTCTCAAATCACTTCATTGACTCCCTAACCATTTCCACATACAGTTTAAACTTCTCTTCCTCACCTACAAGTGCATTCATTCCAAAGTTTCTCATGACTTCTCTGCTCTTATTTCACCTACACTCGTCCTCAGGAATTCCGCTCATCAGGTAAGCCACTCTCACCTGTGCCCTCCTCCTCCTCCACCACCAACTCCAGACTCTGTTCCTTATACCTTGCTGTGTCGTTCGCCTGCAATAGACTTCTCTGTCTCTATTAATATCCATGTTAAAGTCCACCTTTCTAAGGCTGCTTTTAAATCTTGACCCTTTATTCTCCTGTGCATACTTATGTTATTTTAAATCATTTTGTAACATTATTATATCAAGCCATATAAGTTATTCTCATTTAATTTACTTATGAACATGTGGAATCAAAAGTATATAACCTAAAGGGATAGTCCTACCCTCAGGTATTACCAGTTTTAGTCCTCTTTGATATTAAAGTTTTGTATATAAGACATGAATTAACTACAGTTCAACTGTCAACCTAATTTGTTATACACTATTATTTAACTAGGCTTATATACTGCTTTTCTACCAGTCAAAGCAGTATACATTCAGATACTATATATATATATATATATATTTGTCCCTTGTCCTCAAAGGACTCACAATCTATGTTTTTTGTACCTGAGGCAACAGAGGGTTAAGTGGCTTGTCCAAGGCCACAAAAAGCACCTGTGGGACTGTAGCACTATGTAATAGTCTCCATACTTCAAAATGCCATATTCTTTCTTTCTCAATAAAACACTCATCTGAAGCTCCACTGTATTTGTTCTGCTATATACTGTATATCTGTCCATCTGACACAGTGCCATGTTTTGAAGGATGCCAGCTTCAAGGATGTCCATAGGTTTTCTTCTCTGGTCCCTACTGTTCAACTGCACTCTTCAGCATTGTAAGATAACATGATCTAAAGTATGTTTGCCAATCAAAATTAGACTGAGTCCTTTTAAATTGTGTGACCTTGAGGTCACATGACATGGTGGGCTAGAGAAGACGTGATTTCTTTCGTTCTGGGGCCCTCCTTCCTCCCATTGTTTCAAAACTGGCCAAAGTAGGTAAGCTGTAGACTACCCGGCACAACTATGATGGGAGAGATCACCGCAGACGTTTTGGGTGCAGAAGCAGTGACGTAGAGGTGCGGTATGGCCACAAAGGTCCCATGCCAGGAGAAGGCCCGTTTGAGGGACACAAAGATGGTGGATGGTCAGCCTGAGAGCCCACCGAGAGCCACTCCTGGATCAATGGTTGTGGAGGAAACTCAGACAGTGGTGATCGCCTTGGAAGAGAAGCTAAGTGGGCTAGCATCCCAAATGGCTACCATGGTGCAATCGGTGTCCGAGTTCACGGGCCACATAGAACAGGCGGAAGAGAGAGTCAGTATCCTAGAGGACGAGCAGGTCAAAATGCAAAGATCGTTTAAAATATCTGAAGGAACACCTGCAGCGCCAAGCTGATAAACTCAATGATATGGAAAATCGGGGGCGCAGAAAGAATCAAAGGTTCATAGGAATCGAAGGAAAGATCATGGATAAAGAACTCCGAGGATACTTGGAAGCGTGGATACCACTAAACTTACAACTGGAAGGTGGAATGTGACAGATCACCATTGAGAGAGCACACTGTCTGGGCCCATGATGCCCCTCGGATTCTTGACCATGTGCTGTAATAGCACGGTTCCTGAACTACTATCAGAAAGACTGCATCCTAAGGGTGGCCCATCTGCAACACCGAGAGATACGTAGTGCCCACAGTCTGCTCATATTTCAGGATTACTCTGCGGTGATCTCAGTGTGCCATTGGGAGTATCAGGAGGCCTTTAGCATGCTAGCAGAACACGGTGTGCATTTTGTGTTGACCTTCCTAGCGTGCCTTTACCTGGACCATGAGGGATTACAGATAATGCTTTCCACTTGCCAGTGAGGGATGGCGCTTCACTGTGAACGGGATCCTACAAGGGTAGATATCTATCTGGCAACCCTTAGCCTGGAAGACTTGGGACAGTGATTTCAGCTGGAGTATTATTGGACTTCTGCAATACTTTGGCGGAACAACCTTGGCAGGAGGTTTTGGACAGCAACCAGAGAACATCAGAACATTATACTTGCACAAATAAGGATTTGCATAAGTATAGATATGTTTGAAGTACTTTGGCTGTCCTCTAAATATCTTTAATGGAAGTTAAAGTGGAGATTGGGGTGTTTCTACAGTATCATAAGTAGTTTTGATAGCTAAAACCATCCTAGGATAGGAGTCAAGCCCTCCTCGAGGCATATTTCTAAGCAGTTATGGCTACGTACAGCTTGGGGTTGACCTGCTACTACTAGTACCTGCCCAGTGGTTAAAACTAGAGTTTCTGCAGCCCGGGGGTGTGGGCAGTAGCCTATACTAGGGAGTCCATATTCACACCTGCATCCTCCTGGCCAAGTCTTTCGCAGTCCAGGTGGGAGATAGGACAAGGCAACAAGGATCTCTATCACTTCTCCCCCCTGGGTATTGGTTATTGGGAGGGGTGGGCAGCTCTTGGCTACTACACAAGGGGGGAGCAGGGGGGCTGGGGGGCTAACACAGTGGGTACCTGAGCATGGGTGGTGGGGTCTTTATTCTATTTCACGTCATTTCCTTTCAGTTCATTTCACTTCACTTCTTCACTGCATTTCATTTCATCTCATTTACTTTCATTTAATTTAATCTCACTTTCATATAATTTCATTTATTTAAGTTTGATGCTATTAATTTGTTATTAATTTAATTTCTTGAATTTAATGTCTTTAAATCTACTTCCCTTTAATTTAATTCCAGTCACGTTAATTTACTTTAGCCTTATGTGAGTTCATGCAATTTGGATCTAACTCAACCTAATCCACCTCACTTCAGGCTGGCGTAATTTAGTAGGGATTGCTTTAAATTAATTTAATTTTGCAGAGTTACCCTGCTTCTTTACTTCAACCTACATGATGAGAAGTGGACTGTGCTGGGAAACCACATCCATGCTGGTAACTCAATGTTAGGCATGCGTCAGCCTTCACCAGCATCAGTGCCTCTATGATCCTATCCTACCTGTCCACCACTACCATTCAGTTAACGGGCGGGAGGCTCGATCTAAGAGGCTATCATTTGAAGTCCTCGACCCGGATTGTATTGTTACTGTTACTCTTACAAATTATTATTATTACCATTATTTACTATTACACTATAAATATATTATCATTGTATTACTATATTAAAGTGGATTCTACTCATGTTAGTCTATATTGTCACACCTTGGCTTGAAGTAATCTACTCTAATTTAACCATTTTAACTTACTTTTATTTTCATTAATGGAAATGTGTCCTCGGTGGATTTTGCCTACTTTAGGATACTGTGACATTAGTTAATCTCATTTGACTGTATCAGATTGAAAATTTCACTTGTAATTTGTACTTCATTTAATCCTAATTTTCCATTCATGTACTCTGCTGTATTCTATTGTAATATACCCCTCTTAACCTAGCTGGGGTGACTCAATATGATTCTATGTGGCCGGGTGCACTTCTGTTTGACTTCTCATGACCCTCCCAGCCCTAGCCACCCATCAGAGGGACTATCCCCTGAGAGTGGGGGCATTGGTGACTCCATAGGATGAGAAGAGCAGGGAGGGGTGGGATCTGGGGAAGCACACATGGATAGGAGGGTGGCTGGTATGAATGAATGCCAATGGGACTGGGGGGAGTGAATGTGAGCAACTTGGGCAGGAGGTGAGGCAAAGCTATCTAGCACATAGATGTGGGGGGGTGGGGGGTCCTACAAGTCACAGACTTCAACAGAGGGATCCCTATGGGGATTGGAAGGGAACGGGAAGAGTGGGGGGTCTAAGGGGAAACAGAGTTTGCTGGCCACTAGCTGATGGAGTGGCTATCAACCACACTTTAGGGTTAATGAACAAAAGAATACGGCAGCTGACATCTTAGAACACCAATGGGGAGGCATAGGGATTAGGGGGGGGGAGGGGGGAGGCAGACCCATGGAGACCAGTGTGCATGAATGGAGTGATGATATGCATGAGGGGGGTTAACTATAAGTGGTGAAGAGTGGGGGGTGGGGACATGTGCTCCGGAACCTAAATGGTGGCACATGCTCTGTGTGGGACAATGGGAAAAGCTTAAAAGATAGTGTCTTGGAATGCATGCAGGATGGGTGATTAAGTGATATAATGTGCTACAGCAACTGCAAGCTCGGTGGCTTGACGTGGACTTACTCCAGGAAACCCATCAGTCAGCGGAGGAGCATGCTAAATTAGGTCGTAGATGGGTAGGCGATGTGTATGGAACACCCGCAGTTGGGAAAAAGAGGGCGTGGCAACACTGATAGCCAAGGGCTCAGGGAGGGAGAAAAAGACAGTGGAGGCTGACCCCGATGGACGATATGTGCTTGCTCAGGGAAAGACTGGTGGACAACAAGTGGTGTTTGGAGCCATTTATGTTCCTAATGTAAACAATGCGGGCTTCTACCAGCGTTTAAACCATTTTATCACGGGCTTCGCGGACTGTCCCATGATATTGGGGGGTTTTCTTTTTCAATAGAATATTTTTCCTCTAGCATAAGCATCTTTCGGTATATTAAATAATGTTAATTTCATATTACATTATAACAATAAAGTAGTTTTCTATCTTTGCTTTAGTTTCTGTCAAATTTATTTCATTTTTATTGAGTGAGGTAAAGGAATCTTAGCTATCAGCACAAGGAAGGGAACACAAGAATGAGAAGAAGAGAAGATGTGAAGGGCAGAGATGGAGAGAGGGGAAAGAAAGAAAGACCAGCACCAGGAATGGAGAAAAAAGAAGACGGGCAGAGAAATGCCTATATGATTGGGAGGGGGGAGGCCAAGTTCCACCCTATTTCTGTCTTAACGCTGCCCAAGCTTCACCCTAACTCTGCCTTAACTCCACCCCTAGGCCTCTGTGGCCTTCCCTTCTGTTCTGTGTACTGGGATTCCATTTCCCATGGGCAGAAGAGAAGAGAATGGCCACAATCATGGCAAAGACTGCTTCTGTCTGCCCACATGAGATCAGATTCTTGTGGGCAGAAGAGGAGGGGGAGGCTGAAATCATGGCCATTCCCTTCTCTTCTGCCAGCAGGAGATGGAATCCCCATGGGCAGACAACCTGCAACAAGGCCGCAGTCACAGCCTTCCCCTCCTGTTCCGCCCGTGAAGATCCAATCTCCCAAGGGAAGACAGAAGGAGTCTTATACCTACAGGAGATGGGATCCCTGGGTGCATAACAGGAGGGGAAGGCCATGATTACAGCCTCGATGCAGGTTATGGCTGGCGGGAAAAATTTTGATGCGGCCAGGGTCCGTGTGGTCCACCCCGTTCTGACATCTGTGCTGTGGGGAAGAGAATAAAAAAGTGAGAGGACCAGTGTAGGGGAATAAGATTAAGGAAGATGGAAAACTCTTACAGTATACTGTGTTTATTCTTTTAATTTGGTTTTAGCTCCCACCTTTATAGGCAGGTATTTCCCTGTCCCTGGACAAGTGCAATGTTATGCACCTAGGGAAAAACAATCTAAACTATAGCTACACAGTGCAAGGTTCCAATATAAGAGTCACCATCCAAGAAAAGGATCTAGGTGTATCATGCTCAGTGTGAAGTGGCAGCGAACAATGTTAGTAGAATGCTAGGAATTATAAGGAAAGAATGAAGACTAAAACAATATCATATTGTCTCTATATTGCTCCACGATGCAGTTCTGGTTATCACAACTCATAAAAAGATATAGCAGAATTAAAAAAGGTACGGAGGAGAGTGACCAAATGATAAAGGGGATGGAATGATACCCCTCTGAGGAAAGGGGATGGGATGATACTGATGAAAACCCCGTGATCCGGCCACAATACCATGGCTCTTTCGGTCTCTGATCCCTCAAGCAGTGAGAAATAAGCAGAGAGTAACACAGAACACAATCACACACAAAGTGCTACTTTCTTTGAGCTCAGAGGGAAAACAACAGACGGTCTATGGACGCAGCACAGTTTTATATCTGTTGGATTATAAATCTTCCTCCTGAAAAGCTCTTTTTATTAAAGAAAAAAGGGAAGTAACAGTCGTTAATCATAACACAAGGTGTCGCTAGAGTTCTTTCTACAGAGTAAGAGCTAATTACATTGTATTAGATAAAATTTACTTGATTATGACAGAATTATTTATAATTGCAGAGTTGCAAAAATTACGCTGTGTCAGCAGTGACCTATAGTTGACTGTACAGTGAACTATGGTTGCGCAGTTCATAGCCGATGTTTACTCTTTATGCTTGCATTAACAATGTTCCCAAACTATTTTAAAAGACAGTTACACAGAACTCATGATCATGATATCATATTCTATTTAAGAGGAAGTAGGTAAAAGGACAAAATTCTGAACACATTTTAAAGATCTGCATCAAGAAATTCATCCATCTTTAATTACATATTGGGGATTCTGGTATCCCTTTTACCTGTCCATTTCTACAGATACACCTCTGAGGAATAATACCCCTCTAAGAAGGTTAGGGCTCTTTTGCTTGGAGAAGAGACAGCCAAGGGGAGATATGATAGAGGTCAATAAAGTAATGGCTGGCGTGGAATAGGTTAACCATAACTCTACACAGCAATTTCTGCTCTTATACACCTCAGCTGTGGAATGGGTTGCCAGAAGAGTTGAAAGAAGAATTGAATTATTTGCATTTTAGGAAATTGACTAAAGCATAGTTATTTCAGGAAGCATTGGGGGGGGGGGGAGAGCTTGAAAGATTGAAAGGAAATGAGAGGTGGGTTGATTGGGGGTATTGATGGAGTTTGACTTTTTCACTTTTATGTTTTATTTGTAGGGATTTTATTTTATTGTAAGCCACCGTAGGACATTCATTGCTCATAAGCAGGATATCAAGCGTATCTAAATAACTGAATTAATTAAAATAAATGGTGAATGTGAGCTGTTTACTCTTTCAAAAAGTACTAAAACTAGGAAACACTCCTTGAAGCTGCTGTTGGTACATTTAACAACTACAAGAAGTTAATGTGGTCTACGTGGAGTGTGGTAGTACTGCATAAAAGGATTACTCCAT
The DNA here is from genome assembly GCA_033557465.1 of Ichthyophis bannanicus. NCBI lineage: Eukaryota > Metazoa > Chordata > Amphibia > Gymnophiona > Ichthyophiidae > Ichthyophis > Ichthyophis bannanicus. The sequence goes on along the minus strand of CM066033.1, from coordinate 1,139,586,251 downwards.
ACAAACATACATCTGAAGTAGCCGGTGATAATCCACTACACTTATACCATGACTTCAATCTAATCCACTATTAACAAGATCCACAGGAATAGTCTCAGACTTCAAAGGCGCTTAAAACCATTGGTTTGGTAAGTCAGCGCTCAAATAGCATTGACTATTACGGACCACCCTGTGTTTCACTTTTTTTTTAATTTTCTTATGTGAATATTACCAAGTATCCATCACCAAATTTTGGGCTATAAATAGCTATGAAATGGCTTATCTTTTGTTGAATTATTTTCCAAATGACGGGTTAATCTTCTTTTGAAATCACTCAAATCTTAATCTCAACGCCTCCCTCGGCGCCTAATTAGCGTTTCACTCCTAGATGGAGTTTCTTCAGGAGGATTCCAAAACTGCTGCCCACGTTACTCAGTAGCTTCCTAGTTTGCAAGCATATATTAGGATGGAGGTTTAGGTATGGGGCTGAGCGCAGGATTTCCTTACATAAAGTTTAATGACTTTATGTTCATGGACTGGATTGGCAAAAAAAGCCCCCAAAAGTCCCTCACTTGACCAGAGTCGTTGAGCAACCTGATCCGCCACCCACCTCCTCCAAAACAATAACATCCCCTGGTGGCCTAGCTTCCTCTGTTACGGCTACCCCGCCCCCCCCCAAAAAAAAGAATTAAATCAGCAGTAGCTGAGTTATTTTAGAAAAACACCATCAAAAGTAAGGCAAGCTGCCACGTGCAGTGCCTCATCTGGATGTGCATGCAGCCTTGGAGCTTGACTACCCTATGTTCTCCTACAAATGGACCTTGAGCTTGTTTGGAGGTTCTAGCAGGGGAGTGCAGCTACTGGTATACCCAGGACCGAAGAATGGTACTTCTTCTATCGGGGATGGTCGTCCTCTTCGACCGAGCGCGCAGCTTCGGGAGGGACGCACATGGAGCGGTGAGGGAGGAAGGGGACACCCGCCTAGCCAGCCAGATCAGCCGAATCAACCCTGGCGATCAATGGGGTGACAGATGTCGCAGCCAGACCGCCCTCACATCCAGAGTATCTACTTTATCAAATCGCTATATAAACCTGTGCGGATTAGACACTTTTTTGGTTATGGCAACTGTTATTAATATTTTACATAGAAATGGCTCCTGCCACCCTTTTAAACTACCCTAATAGGTTCCAGCATCTTGGAGGGGGAGAAAGTAAAGAAAGAAAGAAAGGAAAGGAAGGAGGTTCCAGGATCTGGAGTGTAGAATCAGATCAAAGGAGAAAGAAGTCCTTACGCCTGTTCTAGACCTGCTCCCTTTGATATCCTTTACTCTTGTTAATGTCCCACCCAATCCACCATACACATACATAGTACTAATTCCTTCTCTCTCTCTCTCTCTCTCTCTCTAACACACACACACATATACTTGGCTACCCAAGTGACCCCCCTTTTACCTCACTCCAGCCAATTCTTTTCATCCTTTAGCCTTTTCCAACCCTTAAATGGTTCTTTCTCAGTCCTTCCTCACCCCCAAATGCCCCTCCACCTTATCATTTTTTTGTTATACCTCCATGATCTCTCTGTTATCTTGAATATGGCCAGATAGGAAGTATGGCACACCAGCTTAGGAAGTTCTGAGTCCTGTGGGTGCTTGAAGCATTGTTTGAGGGGCTGAAGGTGACATTAAGGGCCATGTTTACCAAACATTAGCTTACGCTATCTACTGCAGCATCCATATTATTCCTATGGGCATGGTGGCAGATAGCACATGCTACCCAGGGCTGGCCCAACCACTAAGCAAACTAGGCAGTTGCCTAGAGTGGCAACTTCTGGAGGGAAGCAAAAGCAGAGCATTCAAAGTTAAACAGATTTTGACAGCCAGAGGGGGTGTAAAGCTTGATGTTTGCCTAGGGCGCCAACACCTTGGACCAATTCTAGGGTTGGCCATGATGCTAAAATTTAGAAAGCATGGCTCTAAACAGGGCCAAGTTAATCACCAGGCCAACTAGGTAGTCACCTAGGGCACTAGCTTCTCAGGGATGGTGAACAGCAAGGCATTCAAAGCTAAACCATAGATTCTGATAGCCAGGAGGGCATAATATTTAAGGTTTGCCAAGGCGTTGGCCCTAAATGATTTGAGATATCCCATCTATTTTATGTTGCACAGTTATTGTGGGCTAACACCATAGATGGATGGAGAGAGGAAAAAATGATGGTGTGTGTGCGCTTCTATTCCTTCTTGAACACATATGAAAAAATTTAATTTGGTGACTTTTAGTTATAAATCTCAAAAGCAAAACACAGTGCTAACAAGAATACAGCAAAAATACTTGCTAATTAATTACACATTAAAAACATAATCATGGATGTAATTTATAGAGGCCAATACAGACACCTTGTGCTAGCACAAAGGCTCTAATGCAGGCAGGGATGTACCAAGCCAGAAATGTGCCCTTTTATTTATTTGGTTTTATATCTTGCTTAATCATTTAAATCAAAGTGGTTTACATTTAAACTTGGTAATGTACATTAAACAGGGACATTGATAACTTGGATTTTTCTGAGGCAATGGAGGGTTAAGTGAGTTGCCCAAGGTGTGCTAGTGGAAATTGAACCCCTCATCTCTGGGTTCTTAAGTCTGTGTTCTTAACCATTAGGCTACTCCTCTATTCCTTTGTGACTTACACATCTGGTGCCCAACCCCAACTCCCCTCCCCCCCCCAGCTTGTTAGTTGCCCCATGTCCAGCTGACGCCTCCCTCCTCCCCTCTTTGCATGTCTTTCCCCATTGCTACCCCCATTTTCATAGAGGTGGCAGTAGTGGGATCTCCAATTGAAAAGAAAAACTCACGGGTCTTTCGGTCTCTGTGCTTCCATGCTGGCATGATCCCTCCCTCCTCTGACCTTGCACAGATCTACATTTGAATGGGTGGTCTGGTCCTGCTCTCCTCTTATGCAAGCATACATTAGGATGGAGGTTTAGGTATGGGGCTGAGCGCAGGATTTCTTTACATAAAGTTTAATGACTTTATGTTCATGGACTGGATTGGCAAAAAAAGCCCCTAAAAGTCCCTCACTTGACCAGAGTCGTTGAGCAACCTGATCCGCCACCCACCTCCTCCAAAATAATAACATCCCCTGGTGGCCTAGCTTCCTCTGTTACGGCTACCCCCCCTCCCCCCCCCCCCCCAAAAAAAGAATTAAATCAGCAGTAGCTGAGCTATTTTAGAAAAACACCATCAAAAGTAAGGCAAGCTGCCACATGCAGCGCCTCATTTGGATGTGTCTGGAGTCTTGGAAGCTTGACTACCCTACGTTCTCCTACAAATGGACCTTGAGAGCTTGTTTGGAGGTTCTAGCAGGGGAGCGCAGCTACTCGTATACCCTTGACCGAAGACCGGTCCTCCTCTATCGGGGATGGTCGTCCTCTTCGACCGAGCGCGCAGCTTCGGGAGGGACGCACATGGAGCGGTGAGGGAGGAAGGGGACACCCGCCTAGCCAGCCAGATCAGCCGAATCAACCCTGGCGATCAATGGGGTGACAGATGTCGCAGCCAGACCGCCCTCACATCCAGAGTATCTACTTTATCAAATCGCTATATAAACCTGTGCGGATTAGACACTTTTTTGGTTATGGCAACTGTTATTAATATTTTACATAGAAATGGCTCCTGCCACCCTTTTAAACTACCCTAATAGGTTCCAGCATCTTGGAGGGGGAGAAAGTAAAGAAAGAAAGAAAGGAAAGGAAGGAGGTTCCAGGATCTGGAGTGTAGAATCAGATCAAAGGAGAAAGAAGTCCTTACGCCTGTTCTAGACCTGCTCCCTTTGATATCCTTTACTCTTGTTAATGTCCCACCCAATCCACCATACACATACATAGTACTAATTCCTTCTCTCTCTCTCTCTCTCTAACACACACACACATATACTTGGCTACCCAAGTGACCCCCCTTTTACCTCACTCCAGCCAATTCTTTTCATCCTTTAGCCTTTTCCAACCCTTAAATGGTTCTTTCTCAGTCCTTCCTCACCCCCAAATGCCCCTCCACCTTATCATTTTTTTGTTATACCTCCATGATCTCTCTGTTATCTTGAATATGGCCAGATAGGAAGTATGGCACACCAGCTTAGGAAGTTCTGAGTCCTGTGGGTGCTTGAAGCATTGTTTGAGGGGCTGAAGGTGACATTAAGGGCCATGTTTACCAAACATTAGCTTACGCTATCTACTGCAGCATCCATATTATTCCTATGGGCATGGTGGCAGATAGCACATGCTACCCAGGGCTGGCCCAACCACTAAGCAAACTAGGCAGTTGCCTAGAGTGGCAACTTCTGGAGGGAAGCAAAAGCAGAGCATTCAAAGTTAAACAGATTTTGACAGCCAGAGGGGGTGTAAAGCTTGATGTTTGCCTAGGGCGCCAACACCTTGGACCAATTCTAGGGTTGGCCATGATGCTAAAATTTAGAAAGCATGGCTCTAAACAGGGCCAAGTTAATCACCAGGCCAACTAGGTAGTCACCTAGGGCACTAGCTTCTCAGGGATGGTGAACAGCAAGGCATTCAAAGCTAAACCATAGATTCTGATAGCCAGGAGGGCATAATATTTAAGGTTTGCCAAGGCGTTGGCCCTAAATGATTTGAGATATCCCATCTATTTTATGTTGCACAGTTATTGTGGGCTAACACCATAGATGGATGGAGAGAGGAAAAAATGATGGTGTGTGTGCGCTTCTATTCCTTCTTGAACACATATGAAAAAATTTAATTTGGTGACTTTTAGTTATAAATCTCAAAAGCAAAACACAGTGCTAACAAGAATACAGCAAAAATACTTGCTAATTAATTACACATTAAAAACATAATCATGGATGTAATTTATAGAGGCCAATACAGACACCTTGTGCTAGCACAAAGGCTCTAATGCAGGCAGGGCTGTACCAAGCCAGAAATGTGCCCTTTTATTTATTTGGTTTTATATCTTGCTTAATCATTTAAATCAAAGTGGTTTACATTTAAACTTGGTAATGTACATTAAACAGGGACATTGATAACTTGGATTTTTCTGAGGCAATGGAGGGTTAAGTGAGTTGCCCAAGGTGTGCTAGTGGAAATTGAACCCCTCATCTCTGGGTTCTTAAGTCTGTGTTCTTAACCATTAGGCTACTCCTCTATTCCTTTGTGACTTACACATCTGGTGCCCAACCCCAACTCCCCTCCCCCCCCCAGCTTGTTAGTTGCCCCATGTCCAGCTGACGCCTCCCTCCTCCCCTCTTTGCATGTCTTTCCCCATTGCTACCCCCATTTTCATGGAGGTGGCAGTAGTGGGATCTCCAATTGAAAAGAAAAACTCACGGGTCTTTCGGTCTCTGTGCTTCCATGCTGGCATGATCCCTCCCTCCTCTGACCTTGCACAGATCTACATTTGAATGGGTGGTCTGGTCCTGCTCTCCTCTTATGCAAGCATACATTAGGATGGAGGTTTAGGTATGGGGCTGAGCGCAGGATTTCTTTACATAAAGTTTAATGACTTTATGTTCATGGACTGGATTGGCAAAAAAAGCCCCTAAAAGTCCCTCACTTGACCAGAGTCGTTGAGCAACCTGATCCGCCACCCACCTCCTCCAAAATAATAACATCCCCTGGTGGCCTAGCTTCCTCTGTTACGGCTACCCCCCTCCCCCCCCCCCCCAAAAAAAAAAGAATTAAATCAGCAGTAGCTGAGTTATTTTAGAAAAACACCATCAAAAGTAAGGCAAGCTGCCACGTGCAGTGCCTCATCTGGATGTGCATGCAGCCTTGGAGCTTGACTACCCTACGTTCTCCTACAAATGGACCTTGAGCTTGTTTGGAGGTTCTAGCAGGGGAGCGCAGCTACTGGTATACCCAGGACCGAAGAATGGTACTTCTTCTATCGGGAAGGTCATCCTCTTCGACCGAGCGCGCAGCTTCGGGAGGGACGAACATGGAGCGGTGAGGGAGGAAGGGGACACCCGCCTAGCCAGCCAGATCAGCCGAATCAACCCTAGCGATCAATGGGGTGACAGATGTCGCAGCCAGACCGCCCTCACATCCAGAGTATCTACTTTATCAAATCGCTATATAAACCTGTGCGGATTAGACACTTTTTTGGTTATGGCAACTGTTATTAATATTTTACATAGAAATGGCTCCTGCCACCCTTTTAAACTACCCTAATAGGTTCCAGCATCTTGGAGGGGGAGAAAGTAAAGAAAGAAAGAAAGGAAAGGAAGGAGGTTCCAGGATCTGGAGTGTAGAATCAGATCAAAGGAGAAAGAAGTCCTTACGCCTGTTCTAGACCTGCTCCCTTTGATATCCTTTACTCTTGTTAATGTCCCACCCAATCCACCATACACATACATAGCACTAATTCCTTCTCTCTCTCTCTAACACACACACACATATACTTGGCTACCCAAGTGACCCCCCTTTTACCTCACTCCAGCCAATTCTTTTCATCCTTTAGCCTTTTCCAACCCTTAAATGGTTCTTTCTCAGTCCTTCCTCACCCCCAAATGCCCCTCCACCTTATCATTTTTTTGTTATACCTCCATGATCTCTCTGTTATCTTGAATATGGCCAGATAGGAAGTATGGCACACCAGCTTAGGAAGTTCTGAGTCCTGTGGGTGCTTGAAGCATTGTTTGAGGGGCTGAAGGTGACATTAAGGGCCATGTTTACCAAACATTAGCTTACGCTATCTACTGCAGCATCCATATTATTCCTATGGGCATGGTGGCAGATAGCACATGCTACCCAGGGCTGGCCCAACCACTAAGCAAACTAGGCAGTTGCCTAGAGTGGCAACTTCTGGAGGGAAGCAAAAGCAGAGCATTCAAAGTTAAACAGATTTTGACAGCCAGAGGGGGTGTAAAGCTTGATGTTTGCCTAGGGCGCCAACACCTTGGACCAATTCTAGGGTTGGCCATGATGCTAAAATTTAGAAAGCATGGCTCTAAACAGGGCCAAGTTAATCACCAGGCCAACTAGGTAGTCACCTAGGGCACTAGCTTCTCAGGGATGGTGAACAGCAAGGCATTCAAAGCTAAACCATAGATTCTGATAGCCAGGAGGGCATAATATTTAAGGTTTGCCAAGGCGTTGGCCCTAAATGATTTGAGATATCCCATCTATTTTATGTTGCACAGTTATTGTGGGCTAACACCATAGATGGATGGAGAGAGGAAAAAATGATGGTGTGTGTGCGCTTCTATTCCTTCTTGAACACATATGAAAAAATTTAATTTGGTGACTTTTAGTTATAAATCTCAAAAGCAAAACACAGTGCTAACAAGAATACAGCAAAAATACTTGCTAATTAATTACACATTAAAAACATAATCATGGATGTAATTTATAGAGGCCAATACAGACACCTTGTGCTAGCACAAAGGCTCTAATGCAGGCAGGGCTGTACCAAGCCAGAAATGTGCCCTTTTATTTATTTGGTTTTATATCTTGCTTAATCATTTAAATCAAAGTGGTTTACATTTAAACTTGGTAATGTACATTAAACAGGGACATTGATAACTTGGATTTTTCTGAGGCAATGGAGGGTTAAGTGAGTTGCCCAAGGTGTGCTAGTGGAAATTGAACCCCTCATCTCTGGGTTCTTAAGTCTGTGTTCTTAACCATTAGGCTACTCCTCTATTCCTTTGTGACTTACACATCTGGTGCCCAACCCCAACTCCCCTCCCCCCCCCCAGCTTGTTAGTTGCCCCATGTCCAGCTGACGCCTCCCTCCTCCCCTCTTTGCATGTCTTTCCCCATTGCTACCCCCATTTTCATGGAGGTGGCAGTAGTGGGATCTCCAATTGAAAAGAAAAACTCACGGGTCTTTCGGTCTCTGTGCTTCCATGCTGGCATGATCCCTCCCTCCTCTGACCTTGCACAGATCTACATTTGAATGGGTGGTCTGGTCCTGCTCTCCTCTTATGCAAGCATACATTAGGATGGAGGTTTAGGTATGGGGCTGAGCGCAGGATTTCTTTACATAAAGTTTAATGACTTTATGTTCATGGACTGGATTGGCAAAAAAAGCCCCTAAAAGTCCCTCACTTGACCAGAGTCGTTGAGCAACCTGATCCGCCACCCACCTCCTCCAAAATAATAACATCCCCTGGTGGCCTAGCTTCCTCTGTTACGGCTACCCCCCTCCCCCCCCCCCAAAAAAAAAGAATTAAATCAGCAGTAGCTGAGTTATTTTAGAAAAACACCATCAAAAGTAAGGCAAGCTGCCACGTGCAGTGCCTCATCTGGATGTGCATGCAGCCTTGGAGCTTGACTACCCTACGTTCTCCTACAAATGGACCTTGAGCTTGTTTGGAGGTTCTAGCAGGGGAGCGCAGCTACTGGTATACCCAGGACCGAAGAATGGTACTTCTTCTATCGGGGATGGTCGTCCTCTTCGACCGAGCGCGCAGCTTCGGGAGGGACGCACATGGAGCGGTGAGGGAGGAAGGGGACACCCGCCTAGCCAGCCAGATCAGCCGAATCAACCCTGGCGATCAATGGGGTGACAGATGTCGCAGCCAGACCGCCCTCACATCCAGAGTATCTACTTTATCAAATCGCTATATAAACCTGTGCGGATTAGACACTTTTTTGGTTATGGCAACTGTTATTAATATTTTACATAGAAATGGCTCCTGCCACCCTTTTAAACTACCCTAATAGGTTCCAGCATCTTGGAGGGGGAGAAAGTAAAGAAAGAAAGAAAGGAAAGGAAGGAGGTTCCAGGATCTGGAGTGTAGAATCAGATCAAAGGAGAAAGAAGTCCTTACGCCTGTTCTAGACCTGCTCCCTTTGATATCCTTTACTCTTGTTAATGTCCCACCCAATCCACCATACACATACATAGTACTAATTCCTTCTCTCTCTCTAACACACACACACATATACTTGGCTACCCAAGTGACCCCCCTTTTACCTCACTCCAGCCAATTCTTTTCATCCTTTAGCCTTTTCCAACCCTTAAATGGTTCTTTCTCAGTCCTTCCTCACCCCCAAATGCCCCTCCACCTTATCATTTTTTTGTTATACCTCCATGATCTCTCTGTTATCTTGAATATGGCCAGATAGGAAGTATGGCACACCAGCTTAGGAAGTTCTGAGTCCTGTGGGTGCTTGAAGCATTGTTTGAGGGGCTGAAGGTGACATTAAGGGCCATGTTTACCAAACATTAGCTTACGCTATCTACTGCAGCATCCATATTATTCCTATGGGCATGGTGGCAGATAGCACATGCTACCCAGGGCTGGCCCAACCACTAAGCAAACTAGGCAGTTGCCTAGAGTGGCAACTTCTGGAGGGAAGCAAAAGCAGAGCATTCAAAGTTAAACAGATTTTGACAGCCAGAGGGGGTGTAAAGCTTGATGTTTGCCTAGGGCGCCAACACCTTGGACCAATTCTAGGGTTGGCCATGATGCTAAAATTTAGAAAGCATGGCTCTAAACAGGGCCAAGTTAATCACCAGGCCAACTAGGTAGTCACCTAGGGCACTAGCTTCTCAGGGATGGTGAACAGCAAGGCATTCAAAGCTAAACCATAGATTCTGATAGCCAGGAGGGCATAATATTTAAGGTTTGCCAAGGCGTTGGCCCTAAATGATTTGAGATATCCCATCTATTTTATGTTGCACAGTTATTGTGGGCTAACACCATAGATGGATGGAGAGAGGAAAAAATGATGGTGTGTGTGCGCTTCTATTCCTTCTTGAACACATATGAAAAAATTTAATTTGGTGACTTTTAGTTATAAATCTCAAAAGCAAAACACAGTGCTAACAAGAATACAGCAAAAATACTTGCTAATTAATTACACATTAAAAACATAATCATGGATGTAATTTATAGAGGCCAATACAGACACCTTGTGCTAGCACAAAGGCTCTAATGCAGGCAGGGCTGTACCAAGCCAGAAATGTGCCCTTTTATTTATTTGGTTTTATATCTTGCTTAATCATTTAAATCAAAGTGGTTTACATTTAAACTTGGTAATGTACATTAAACAGGGACATTGATAACTTGGATTTTTCTGAGGCAATGGAGGGTTAAGTGAGTTGCCCAAGGTGTGCTAGTGGAAATTGAACCCCTCATCTCTGGGTTCTTAAGTCTGTGTTCTTAACCATTAGGCTACTCCTCTATTCCTTTGTGACTTACACATCTGGTGCCCAACCCCAACTCCCCTCCCCCCCCCCAGCTTGTTAGTTGCCCCATGTCCAGCTGACGCCTCCCTCCTCCCCTCTTTGCATGTCTTTCCCCATTGCTACCCCCATTTTCATGGAGGTGGCAGTAGTGGGATCTCCAATTGAAAAGAAAAACTCACGGGTCTTTCGGTCTCTGTGCTTCCATGCTGGCATGATCCCTCCCTCCTCTGACCTTGCACAGATCTACATTTGAATGGGTGGTCTGGTCCTGCTCTCCTCTTATGCAAGCATACATTAGGATGGAGGTTTAGGTATGGGGCTGAGCGCAGGATTTCTTTACATAAAGTTTAATGACTTTATGTTCATGGACTGGATTGGCAAAAAAAGCCCCTAAAAGTCCCTCACTTGACCAGAGTCGTTGAGCAACCTGATCCGCCACCCACCTCCTCCAAAATAATAACATCCCCTGGTGGCCTAGCTTCCTCTGTTACGGCTACCCCCCTCCCCCCCCCCCAAAAAAAGAATTAAATCAGCAGTAGCTGAGTTATTTTAGAAAAACACCATCAAAAGTAAGGCAAGCTGCCATGTGCAGTGCCTCATTTGGATGTGTCTGGAGTCTTGGAAGCTTGACTACCCTACGTTCTCCTACAAATGGACCTTGAGAGCTTGTTTGGAGGTTCTAGCAGGGGAGCGCAGCTACTCGTATACCCTTGACCGAAGACCGGTCCTCCTCTATCGGGGATGGTCGTCCTCTTCGACCGAGCGCGCAGCTTCGGGAGGGACGCACATGGAGCGGTGAGGGAGGAAGGGGACACCCGCCTAGCCAGCCAGATCAGCCGAATCAACCCTGGCGATCAATGGGGTGACAGATGTCGCAGCCAGACCGCCCTCACATCCAGAGTATCTACTTTATCAAATCGCTATATAAACCTGTGCGGATTAGACACTTTTTTGGTTATGGCAACTGTTATTAATATTTTACATAGAAATGGCTCCTGCCACCCTTTTAAACTACCCTAATAGGTTCCAGCATCTTGGAGGGGGAGAAAGTAAAGAAAGAAAGAAAGGAAAGGAAGGAGGTTCCAGGATCTGGAGTGTAGAATCAGATCAAAGGAGAAAGAAGTCCTTACGCCTGTTCTAGACCTGCTCCCTTTGATATCCTTTACTCTTGTTAATGTCCCACCCAATCCACCATACACATACATAGTACTAATTCCTTCTCTCTCTCTCTCTCTCTAACACACACACACATATACTTGGCTACCCAAGTGACCCCCCTTTTACCTCACTCCAGCCAATTCTTTTCATCCTTTAGCCTTTTCCAACCCTTAAATGGTTCTTTCTCAGTCCTTCCTCACCCCCAAATGCCCCTCCACCTTATCATTTTTTTGTTATACCTCCATGATCTCTCTGTTATCTTGAATATGGCCAGATAGGAAGTATGGCACACCAGCTTAGGAAGTTCTGAGTCCTGTGGGTGCTTGAAGCATTGTTTGAGGGGCTGAAGGTGACATTAAGGGCCATGTTTACCAAACATTAGCTTACGCTATCTACTGCAGCATCCATATTATTCCTATGGGCATGGTGGCAGATAGCACATGCTACCCAGGGCTGGCCCAACCACTAAGCAAACTAGGCAGTTGCCTAGAGTGGCAACTTCTGGAGGGAAGCAAAAGCAGAGCATTCAAAGTTAAACAGATTTTGACAGCCAGAGGGGGTGTAAAGCTTGATGTTTGCCTAGGGCGCCAACACCTTGGACCAATTCTAGGGTTGGCCATGATGCTAAAATTTAGAAAGCATGGCTCTAAACAGGGCCAAGTTAATCACCAGGCCAACTAGGTAGTCACCTAGGGCACTAGCTTCTCAGGGATGGTGAACAGCAAGGCATTCAAAGCTAAACCATAGATTCTGATAGCCAGGAGGGCATAATATTTAAGGTTTGCCAAGGCGTTGGCCCTAAATGATTTGAGATATCCCATCTATTTTATGTTGCACAGTTATTGTGGGCTAACACCATAGATGGATGGAGAGAGGAAAAAATGATGGTGTGTGTGCGCTTCTATTCCTTCTTGAACACATATGAAAAAATTTAATTTGGTGACTTTTAGTTATAAATCTCAAAAGCAAAACACAGTGCTAACAAGAATACAGCAAAAATACTTGCTAATTAATTACACATTAAAAACATAATCATGGATGTAATTTATAGAGGCCAATACAGACACCTTGTGCTAGCACAAAGGCTCTAATGCAGGCAGGGCTGTACCAAGCCAGAAATGTGCCCTTTTATTTATTTGGTTTTATATCTTGCTTAATCATTTAAATCAAAGTGGTTTACATTTAAACTTGGTAATGTACATTAAACAGGGACATTGATAACTTGGATTTTTCTGAGGCAATGGAGGGTTAAGTGAGTTGCCCAAGGTGTGCTAGTGGAAATTGAACCCCTCATCTCTGGGTTCTTAAGTCTGTGTTCTTAACCATTAGGCTACTCCTCTATTCCTTTGTGACTTACACATCTGGTGCCCAACCCCAACTCCCCCCCCCCCCAGCTTGTTAGTTGCCCCATGTCCAGCTGACGCCTCCCTCCTCCCCTCTTTGCATGTCTTTCCCCATTGCTACCCCCATTTTCATGGAGGTGGCAGTAGTGGGATCTCCAATTGAAAAGAAAAACTCACGGGTCTTTCGGTCTCTGTGCTTCCATGCTGGCATGATCCCTCCCTCCTCTGACCTTGCACAGATCTACATTTGAATGGGTGGTCTGGTCCTGCTCTCCTCTTATGCAAGCATACATTAGGATGGAGGTTTAGGTATGGGGCTGAGCGCAGGATTTCTTTACATAAAGTTTAATGACTTTATGTTCATGGACTGGATTGGCAAAAAAAGCCCCTAAAAGTCCCTCACTTGACCAGAGTCGTTGAGCAACCTGATCCGCCACCCACCTCCTCCAAAATAATAACATCCCCTGGTGGCCTAGCTTCCTCTGTTACGGCTACCCCCCTCCCCCCCCCCCAAAAAAAAGAATTAAATCAGCAGTAGCTGAGTTATTTTAGAAAAACACCATCAAAAGTAAGGCAAGCTGCCACGTGCAGTGCCTCATCTGGATGTGCATGCAGCCTTGGAGCTTGACTACCCTACGTTCTCCTACAAATGGACCTTGAGCTTGTTTGGAGGTTCTAGCAGGGGAGCGCAGCTACTGGTATACCCAGGACCGAAGAATGGTACTTGTTCTATCGGGGATGGTCGTCCTCTTCGACCGAGCGCGCAGCTTCGGGAGGGACGCACATGGAGCGGTGAGGGAGGAAGGGGACACCCGCCTAGCCAGCCAGATCAGCCGAATCAACCCTGGCGATCAATGGGGTGACAGATGTCGCAGCCAGACCGCCCTCACATCCAGAGTATCTACTTTATCAAATCGCTATATAAACCTGTGCGGATTAGACACTTTTTTGGTTATGGCAACTGTTATTAATATTTTACATAGAAATGGCTCCTGCCACCCTTTTAAACTACCCTAATAGGTTCCAGCATCTTGGAGGGGGAGAAAGTAAAGAAAGAAAGAAAGGAAAGGAAGGAGGTTCCAGGATCTGGAGTGTAGAATCAGATCAAAGGAGAAAGAAGTCCTTACGCCTGTTCTAGACCTGCTCCCTTTGATATCCTTTACTCTTGTTAATGTCCCACCCAATCCACCATACACATACATAGTACTAATTCCTTCTCTCTCTCTCTCTCTCTAACACACACACACATATACTTGGCTACCCAAGTGACCCCCCTTTTACCTCACTCCAGCCAATTCTTTTCATCCTTTAGCCTTTTCCAACCCTTAAATGGTTCTTTCTCAGTCCTTCCTCACCCCCAAATGCCCCTCCACCTTATCATTTTTTTGTTATACCTCCATGATCTCTCTGTTATCTTGAATATGGCCAGATAGGAAGTATGGCACACCAGCTTAGGAAGTTCTGAGTCCTGTGGGTGCTTGAAGCATTGTTTGAGGGGCTGAAGGTGACATTAAGGGCCATGTTTACCAAACATTAGCTTACGCTATCTACTGCAGCATCCATATTATTCCTATGGGCATGGTGGCAGATAGCACATGCTACCCAGGGCTGGCCCAACCACTAAGCAAACTAGGCAGTTGCCTAGAGTGGCAACTTCTGGAGGGAAGCAAAAGCAGAGCATTCAAAGTTAAACAGATTTTGACAGCCAGAGGGGGTGTAAAGCTTGATGTTTGCCTAGGGCGCCAACACCTTGGACCAATTCTAGGGTTGGCCATGATGCTAAAATTTAGAAAGCATGGCTCTAAACAGGGCCAAGTTAATCACCAGGCCAACTAGGTAGTCACCTAGGGCACTAGCTTCTCAGGGATGGTGAACAGCAAGGCATTCAAAGCTAAACCATAGATTCTGATAGCCAGGAGGGCATAATATTTAAGGTTTGCCAAGGCGTTGGCCCTAAATGATTTGAGATATCCCATCTATTTTATGTTGCACAGTTATTGTGGGCTAACACCATAGATGGATGGAGAGAGGAAAAAATGATGGTGTGTGTGCGCTTCTATTCCTTCTTGAACACATATGAAAAAATTTAATTTGGTGACTTTTAGTTATAAATCTCAAAAGCAAAACACAGTGCTAACAAGAATACAGCAAAAATACTTGCTAATTAATTACACATTAAAAACATAATCATGGATGTAATTTATAGAGGCCAATACAGACACCTTGTGCTAGCACAAAGGCTCTAATGCAGGCAGGGCTGTACCAAGCCAGAAATGTGCCCTTTTATTTATTTGGTTTTATATCTTGCTTAATCATTTAAATCAAAGTGGTTTACATTTAAACTTGGTAATGTACATTAAACAGGGACATTGATAACTTGGATTTTTCTGAGGCAATGGAGGGTTAAGTGAGTTGCCCAAGGTGTGCTAGTGGAAATTGAACCCCTCATCTCTGGGTTCTTAAGTCTGTGTTCTTAACCATTAGGCTACTCCTCTATTCCTTTGTGACTTACACATCTGGTGCCCAACCCCAACTCCCCTCCCCCCCCCAGCTTGTTAGTTGCCCCATGTCCAGCTGACGCCTCCCTCCTCCCCTCTTTGCATGTCTTTCCCCATTGCTACCCCCATTTTCATGGAGGTGGCAGTAGTGGGATCTCCAATTGAAAAGAAAAACTCACGGGTCTTTCGGTCTCTGTGCTTCCATGCTGGCATGATCCCTCCCTCCTCTGACCTTGCACAGATCTACATTTGAATGGGTGGTCTGGTCCTGCTCTCCTCTTATGCAAGCATACATTAGGATGGAGGTTTAGGTATGGGGCTGAGCGCAGGATTTCTTTACATAAAGTTTAATGACTTTATGTTCATGGACTGGATTGGCAAAAAAAGCCCCTAAAAGTCCCTCACTTGACCAGAGTCGTTGAGCAACCTGATCCGCCACCCACCTCCTCCAAAATAATAACATCCCCTGGTGGCCTAGCTTCCTCTGTTACGGCTACCCCCCTCCCCCCCCCAAAAAAAAGAATTAAATCAGCAGTAGCTGAGTTATTTTAGAAAAACACCATCAAAAGTAAGGCAAGCTGCCATGTGCAGTGCCTCATTTGGATGTGTCTGGAGTCTTGGAAGCTTGACTACCCTACGTTCTCCTACAAATGGACCTTGAGAGCTTGTTTGGAGGTTCTAGCAGGGGAGCGCAGCTACTCGTATACCCTTGACCGAAGACCGGTCCTCCTCTATCGGGGATGGTCGTCCTCTTCGACCGAGCGCGCAGCTTCGGGAGGGACGCACATGGAGCGGTGAGGGAGGAAGGGGACACCCGCCTAGCCAGCCAGATCAGCCGAATCAACCCTAGCGATCAATGGGGTGACAGATGTCGCAGCCAGACCGCCCTCACATCCAGAGTATCTACTTTATCAAATCGCTATATAAACCTGTGCGGATTAGACACTTTTTTGGTTATGGCAACTGTTATTAATATTTTACATAGAAATGGCTCCTGCCACCCTTTTAAACTACCCTAATAGGTTCCAGCATCTTGGAGGGGGAGAAAGTAAAGAAAGAAAGAAAGGAAAGGAAGGAGGTTCCAGGATCTGGAGTGTAGAATCAGATCAAAGGAGAAAGAAGTCCTTACGCCTGTTCTAGACCTGCTCCCTTTGATATCCTTTACTCTTGTTAATGTCCCACCCAATCCACCATACACATACATAGTACTAATTCCTTCTCTCTCTCTCTCTCTCTAACACACACACATATACTTGGCTACCCAAGTGACCCCCCTTTTACCTCACTCCAGCCAATTCTTTTCATCCTTTAGCCTTTTCCAACCCTTAAATGGTTCTTTCTCAGTCCTTCCTCACCCCCAAATGCCCCTCCACCTTATCATTTTTTTGTTATACCTCCATGATCTCTCTGTTATCTTGAATATGGCCAGATAGGAAGTATGGCACACCAGCTTAGGAAGTTCTGAGTCCTGTGGGTGCTTGAAGCATTGTTTGAGGGGCTGAAGGTGACATTAAGGGCCATGTTTACCAAACATTAGCTTACGCTATCTACTGCAGCATCCATATTATTCCTATGGGCATGGTGGCAGATAGCACATGCTACCCAGGGCTGGCCCAACCACTAAGCAAACTAGGCAGTTGCCTAGAGTGGCAACTTCTGGAGGGAAGCAAAAGCAGAGCATTCAAAGTTAAACAGATTTTGACAGCCAGAGGGGGTGTAAAGCTTGATGTTTGCCTAGGGCGCCAACACCTTGGACCAATTCTAGGGTTGGCCATGATGCTAAAATTTAGAAAGCATGGCTCTAAACAGGGCCAAGTTAATCACCAGGCCAACTAGGTAGTCACCTAGGGCACTAGCTTCTCAGGGATGGTGAACAGCAAGGCATTCAAAGCTAAACCATAGATTCTGATAGCCAGGAGGGCATAATATTTAAGGTTTGCCAAGGCGTTGGCCCTAAATGATTTGAGATATCCCATCTATTTTATGTTGCACAGTTATTGTGGGCTAACACCATAGATGGATGGAGAGAGGAAAAAATGATGGTGTGTGTGCGCTTCTATTCCTTCTTGAACACATATGAAAAAATTTAATTTGGTGACTTTTAGTTATAAATCTCAAAAGCAAAACACAGTGCTAACAAGAATACAGCAAAAATACTTGCTAATTAATTACACATTAAAAACATAATCATGGATGTAATTTATAGAGGCCAATACAGACACCTTGTGCTAGCACAAAGGCTCTAATGCAGGCAGGGCTGTACCAAGCCAGAAATGTGCCCTTTTATTTATTTGGTTTTATATCTTGCTTAATCATTTAAATCAAAGTGGTTTACATTTAAACTTGGTAATGTACATTAAACAGGGACATTGATAACTTGGATTTTTCTGAGGCAATGGAGGGTTAAGTGAGTTGCCCAAGGTGTGCTAGTGGAAATTGAACCCCTCATCTCTGGGTTCTTAAGTCTGTGTTCTTAACCATTAGGCTACTCCTCTATTCCTTTGTGACTTACACATCTGGTGCCCAACCCCAACTCCCCTCCCCCCCCCAGCTTGTTAGTTGCCCCATGTCCAGCTGACGCCTCCCTCCTCCCCTCTTTGCATGTCTTTCCCCATTGCTACCCCCATTTTCATGGAGGTGGCAGTAGTGGGATCTCCAATTGAAAAGAAAAACTCACGGGTCTTTCGGTCTCTGTGCTTCCATGCTGGCATGATCCCTCCCTCCTCTGACCTTGCACAGATCTACATTTGAATGGGTGGTCTGGTCCTGCTCTCCTCTTATGCAAGCATACATTAGGATGGAGGTTTAGGTATGGGGCTGAGCGCAGGATTTCTTTACATAAAGTTTAATGACTTTATGTTCATGGACTGGATTGGCAAAAAAAGCCCCTAAAAGTCCCTCACTTGACCAGAGTCGTTGAGCAACCTGATCCGCCACCCACCTCCTCCAAAATAATAACATCCCCTGGTGGCCTAGCTTCCTCTGTTACGGCTACCCCCCTCCCCCCCCCCCCAAAAAAAAAAGAATTAAATCAGCAGTAGCTGAGTTATTTTAGAAAAACACCATCAAAAGTAAGGCAAGCTGCCACGTGCAGTGCCTCATCTGGATGTGCATGCAGCCTTGGAGCTTGACTACCCTACGTTCTCCTACAAATGGACCTTGAGCTTGTTTGGAGGTTCTAGCAGGGGAGCGCAGCTACTGGTATACCCAGGACCGAAGAATGGTACTTCTTCTATCGGGGATGGTCGTCCTCTTCGACCGAGCGCGCAGCTTCGGGAGGGACGCACATGGAGCGGTGAGGGAGGAAGGGGACACCCGCCTAGCCAGCCAGATCAGCCGAATCAACCCTGGCGATCAATGGGGTGACAGATGTCGCAGCCAGACCGCCCTCACATCCAGAGTATCTACTTTATCAAATCGCTATATAAACCTGTGCGGATTAGACACTTTTTTGGTTATGGCAACTGTTATTAATATTTTACATAGAAATGGCTCCTGCCACCCTTTTAAACTACCCTAATAGGTTCCAGCATCTTGGAGGGGGAGAAAGTAAAGAAAGAAAGAAAGGAAAGGAAGGAGGTTCCAGGATCTGGAGTGTAGAATCAGATCAAAGGAGAAAGAAGTCCTTACGCCTGTTCTAGACCTGCTCCCTTTGATATCCTTTACTCTTGTTAATGTCCCACCCAATCCACCATACACATACATAGTACTAATTCCTTCTCTCTCTCTCTCTCTCTAACACACACACACATATACTTGGCTACCCAAGTGACCCCCCTTTTACCTCACTCCAGCCAATTCTTTTCATCCTTTAGCCTTTTCCAACCCTTAAATGGTTCTTTCTCAGTCCTTCCTCACCCCCAAATGCCCCTCCACCTTATCATTTTTTTGTTATACCTCCATGATCTCTCTGTTATCTTGAATATGGCCAGATAGGAAGTATGGCACACCAGCTTAGGAAGTTCTGAGTCCTGTGGGTGCTTGAAGCATTGTTTGAGGGGCTGAAGGTGACATTAAGGGCCATGTTTACCAAACATTAGCTTACGCTATCTACTGCAGCATCCATATTATTCCTATGGGCATGGTGGCAGATAGCACATGCTACCCAGGGCTGGCCCAACCACTAAGCAAACTAGGCAGTTGCCTAGAGTGGCAACTTCTGGAGGGAAGCAAAAGCAGAGCATTCAAAGTTAAACAGATTTTGACAGCCAGAGGGGGTGTAAAGCTTGATGTTTGCCTAGGGCGCCAACACCTTGGACCAATTCTAGGGTTGGCCATGATGCTAAAATTTAGAAAGCATGGCTCTAAACAGGGCCAAGTTAATCACCAGGCCAACTAGGTAGTCACCTAGGGCACTAGCTTCTCAGGGATGGTGAACAGCAAGGCATTCAAAGCTAAACCATAGATTCTGATAGCCAGGAGGGCATAATATTTAAGGTTTGCCAAGGCGTTGGCCCTAAATGATTTGAGATATCCCATCTATTTTATGTTGCACAGTTATTGTGGGCTAACACCATAGATGGATGGAGAGAGGAAAAAATGATGGTGTGTGTGCGCTTCTATTCCTTCTTGAACACATATGAAAAAATTTAATTTGGTGACTTTTAGTTATAAATCTCAAAAGCAAAACACAGTGCTAACAAGAATACAGCAAAAATACTTGCTAATTAATTACACATTAAAAACATAATCATGGATGTAATTTATAGAGGCCAATACAGACACCTTGTGCTAGCACAAAGGCTCTAATGCAGGCAGGGCTGTACCAAGCCAGAAATGTGCCCTTTTATTTATTTGGTTTTATATCTTGCTTAATCATTTAAATCAAAGTGGTTTACATTTAAACTTGGTAATGTACATTAAACAGGGACATTGATAACTTGGATTTTTCTGAGGCAATGGAGGGTTAAGTGAGTTGCCCAAGGTGTGCTAGTGGAAATTGAACCCCTCATCTCTGGGTTCTTAAGTCTGTGTTCTTAACCATTAGGCTACTCCTCTATTCCTTTGTGACTTACACATCTGGTGCCCAACCCCAACTCCCCTCCCCCCCCCAGCTTGTTAGTTGCCCCATGTCCAGCTGACGCCTCCCTCCTCCCCTCTTTGCATGTCTTTCCCCATTGCTACCCCCATTTTCATGGAGGTGGCAGTAGTGGGATCTCCAATTGAAAAGAAAAACTCACGGGTCTTTCGGTCTCTGTGCTTCCATGCTGGCATGATCCCTCCCTCCTCTGACCTTGCACAGATCTACATTTGAATGGGTGGTCTGGTCCTGCTCTCCTCTTATGCAAGCATACATTAGGATGGAGGTTTAGGTATGGGGCTGAGCGCAGGATTTCTTTACATAAAGTTTAATGACTTTATGTTCATGGACTGGATTGGCAAAAAAAGCCCCTAAAAGTCCCTCACTTGACCAGAGTCGTTGAGCAACCTGATCCGCCACCCACCTCCTCCAAAATAATAACATCCCCTGGTGGCCTAGCTTCCTCTGTTACGGCTACCCCCCCTCCCCCCCCCCAAAAAAAGAATTAAATCAGCAGTAGCTGAGTTATTTTAGAAAAACACCATCAAAAGTAAGGCAAGCTGCCACGTGCAGTGCCTCATCTGGATGTGCATGCAGCCTTGGAGCTTGACTACCCTACGTTCTCCTACAAATGGACCTTGAGCTTGTTTGGAGGTTCTAGCAGGGGAGCGCAGCTACTGGTATACCCAGGACCGAAGAATGGTACTTCTTCTATCGGGGATGGTCGTCCTCTTCGACCGAGCGCGCAGCTTCGGGAGGGACGCACATGGAGCGGTGAGGGAGGAAGGGGACACCCGCCTAGCCAGCCAGATCAGCCGAATCAACCCTGGCGATCAATGGGGTGACAGATGTCGCAGCCAGACCGCCCTCACATCCAGAGTATCTACTTTATCAAATCGCTATATAAACCTGTGCGGATTAGACACTTTTTTGGTTATGGCAACTGTTATTAATATTTTACATAGAAATGGCTCCTGCCACCCTTTTAAACTACCCTAATAGGTTCCAGCATCTTGGAGGGGGAGAAAGTAAAGAAAGAAAGAAAGGAAAGGAAGGAGGTTCCAGGATCTGGAGTGTAGAATCAGATCAAAGGAGAAAGAAGTCCTTACGCCTGTTCTAGACCTGCTCCCTTTGATATCCTTTACTCTTGTTAATGTCCCACCCAATCCACCATACACATACATAGTACTAATTCCTTCTCTCTCTCTCTCTCTAACACACACACAGATATACTTGGCTACCCAAGTGACCCCCCTTTTACCTCACTCCAGCCAATTCTTTTCATCCTTTAGCCTTTTCCAACCCTTAAATGGTTCTTTCTCAGTCCTTCCTCACCCCCAAATGCCCCTCCACCTTATCATTTTTTTGTTATACCTCCATGATCTCTCTGTTATCTTGAATATGGCCAGATAGGAAGTATGGCACACCAGCTTAGGAAGTTCTGAGTCCTGTGGGTGCTTGAAGCATTGTTTGAGGGGCTGAAGGTGACATTAAGGGCCATGTTTACCAAACATTAGCTTACGCTATCTACTGCAGCATCCATATTATTCCTATGGGCATGGTGGCAGATAGCACATGCTACCCAGGGCTGGCCCAACCACTAAGCAAACTAGGCAGTTGCCTAGAGTGGCAACTTCTGGAGGGAAGCAAAAGCAGAGCATTCAAAGTTAAACAGATTTTGACAGCCAGAGGGGGTGTAAAGCTTGATGTTTGCCTAGGGCGCCAACACCTTGGACCAATTCTAGGGTTGGCCATGATGCTAAAATTTAGAAAGCATGGCTCTAAACAGGGCCAAGTTAATCACCAGGCCAACTAGGTAGTCACCTAGGGCACTAGCTTCTCAGGGATGGTGAACAGCAAGGCATTCAAAGCTAAACCATAGATTCTGATAGCCAGGAGGGCATAATATTTAAGGTTTGCCAAGGCGTTGGCCCTAAATGATTTGAGATATCCCATCTATTTTATGTTGCACAGTTATTGTGGGCTAACACCATAGATGGATGGAGAGAGGAAAAAATGATGGTGTGTGTGCGCTTCTATTCCTTCTTGAACACATATGAAAAAATTTAATTTGGTGACTTTTAGTTATAAATCTCAAAAGCAAAACACAGTGCTAACAAGAATACAGCAAAAATACTTGCTAATTAATTACACATTAAAAACATAATCATGGATGTAATTTATAGAGGCCAATACAGACACCTTGTGCTAGCACAAAGGCTCTAATGCAGGCAGGGCTGTACCAAGCCAGAAATGTGCCCTTTTATTTATTTGGTTTTATATCTTGCTTAATCATTTAAATCAAAGTGGTTTACATTTAAACTTGGTAATGTACATTAAACAGGGACATTGATAACTTGGATTTTTCTGAGGCAATGGAGGGTTAAGTGAGTTGCCCAAGGTGTGCTAGTGGAAATTGAACCCCTCATCTCTGGGTTCTTAAGTCTGTGTTCTTAACCATTAGGCTACTCCTCTATTCCTTTGTGACTTACACATCTGGTGCCCAACCCCAACTCCCCTCCCCCCCCCCAGCTTGTTAGTTGCCCCATGTCCAGCTGACGCCTCCCTCCTCCCCTCTTTGCATGTCTTTCCCCATTGCTACCCCCATTTTCATGGAGGTGGCAGTAGTGGGATCTCCAATTGAAAAGAAAAACTCACGGGTCTTTCGGTCTCTGTGCTTCCATGCTGGCATGATCCCTCCCTCCTCTGACCTTGCACAGATCTACATTTGAATGGGTGGTCTGGTCCTGCTCTCCTCTTATGCAAGCATACATTAGGATGGAGGTTTAGGTATGGGGCTGAGCGCAGGATTTCTTTACATAAAGTTTAATGACTTTATGTTCATGGACTGGATTGGCAAAAAAAGCCCCTAAAAGTCCCTCACTTGACCAGAGTCGTTGAGCAACCTGATCCGCCACCCACCTCCTCCAAAATAATAACATCCCCTGGTGGCCTAGCTTCCTCTGTTACGGCTACCCCCCGACCCCCCTCCCCCCCCAAAAAAAAAGAATTAAATCAGCAGTAGCTGAGTTATTTTAGAAAAACACCATCAAAAGTAAGGCAAGCTGCCACGTGCAGTGCCTCATCTGGATGTGCATGCAGCCTTGGAGCTTGACTACCCTACGTTCTCCTACAAATGGACCTTGAGCTTGTTTGGAGGTTCTAGCAGGGGAGCGCAGCTACTCGTATACCCTTGACCGAAGACCGGTCCTCCTCTATCGGGGATGGTCGTCCTCTTCGACCGAGCGCGCAGCTTCGGGAGGGACGCACATGGAGCGGTGAGGGAGGAAGGGGACACCCGCCTAGCCAGCCAGATCAGCCGAATCAACCCTGGCGATCAATGGGGTGACAGATGTCGCAGCCAGATCGCCCTCACATCCAGAGTATCTACTTTATCAAATCGCTATATAAACCTCTGCGGATTAGACACTTTTTTGGTTATGGCTACTGTTATTAATAAATTTTTACATAGAAATGGCTCCTGCCACCCTTTTAAACCACCCTAATTCTTTGAATTTTATCCGATTCAAGGTTTTCGTTGAACTTATTTCTTGCATTATTTTAAAGTACAAAGCATAGCTGTAGTCTTTCCCGAAATCCTCTGGTGGATATGCAAAGCTCTTCCGTGTTGATTGGTGGTTGTCCTCTTCTCCCCAGTCTCCTCCTCCCCTGGCCCCTTTCTTTCATGCGCATGCGTGTTAGGTTACAGGCGCCTGATATCCGGAATGAGTTCCGTGGCTACGAGGGCGCCAGAGGCAGGACGATAGCGGTTCAGATGAAGTCTGCAGTGGTGAGGAGGAAGGATTGGAAAAAAGGTTGGAGACCTGCTGTGTCCTTACCGGTGCAGCTGTGCCTGTGCTGGAGGATGCCGATGTCTTCGCTATCATGTGTGAAAGGTGAGTGGAGTAGTGTATTTCCACGCCATTCTCTCTCGGGCAGGGGCCTTGTTAAGATCATCGGGAGACACAGTGCAGTCATTGCGAGCCTTGGGGATACGCTTCACGTATGCGGGGAGAAAAGGGCGTCCGGTGTTTAAGTGTATGGGCGAGAAACTAAATCTAGGAAAGGGATCCTGTAACAGTGTTGTCTGCACCTCTCATTCCACCTTCTCTTGGGGGGCGCAGTCTCTTCTCAGATCCTCTTGTAGATTTTGTCAC
This sequence comes from Ichthyophis bannanicus, assembly GCA_033557465.1. Lineage (NCBI taxonomy): Eukaryota > Metazoa > Chordata > Amphibia > Gymnophiona > Ichthyophiidae > Ichthyophis > Ichthyophis bannanicus. The sequence continues at coordinate 1,139,561,930 of CM066033.1, read as the reverse complement.
AGCAGTGGAACTGAGAAGATTCCCTCCCCCCATTTTACTTCAAAACATAACAAAACATTACTCTTTTCTCTTCTATGATGCCTTATGTTTAATAATTCGGATGGCAGATGATGATCTTGAGACTTCAGCTCCCCACCCCTGCACATCCCAGCCCCTCATTCAGTTGTTGGAGTCCAGATCGCTCTGACATGTAGCTACTGAGCGTGATCTATCTATTGCTTGGTGTAAGTCTTCTGGTGCTGGCTATGTCAGAAGACTCTGAAGCTGAACTGTAAGACTTGGCCTTTGAAATATGTATTAATGTTTATGAATCTGAAAGGAAGGCACCGGAAGCAGCACATAAAAAGCCTGAGGACTAGATCCGATGCAGATTTGCCTACTGGTTTTAGCGGGACAATAATTATGCAGTATATTGATCAAATTCCCTTTATATAGAGACTGCATAAGAAGACACACAAATGTTATCCAGAAACAATTGTTTGTGAATGGTGAGATTTGTTGAGTTGGAAAATGGAGTTTGCAGGTTTTCAAGGCTATAAATGCTGAACGTTTTACCCACCTCATTTGCTGCTGTTGCTCTTAGTGACTGCCCCCATCACACCAACTGTTTAGGTCAGTAGTAGAGCCAGCACTAATTTTTGGAAGGGCCTAAGGTTACACATAGGCTGTACTAGACACACAGCCTCAGCAGTGAGCAGAGAAACAGCATATCCCTCATCAGTCAATTGGTGACCACTCCAGGAATGATCAAAGTGACAACCCTCTCCCTGTTCAAGCTGGTAGTCAAGCTCGAAGGCAGTACTAGTCATAAAGGTAAATTGATCTTCAAGCATTGCCAGTGCTGGATTGTTTTCTGATGCATATTTTTCCACTTTAGCAGCATATGAAACTTTTTTTGTAAAATACAATAATTTTGAGGTTCCTGTACAATACTTTTACAGATCTGGCAAAGCTGATGAGACCTCTGGTGAGAGAACTGAGAGAGTCACATTCAGATGCTGAAAGAGCCATGGGGTAAATGTTAGTAGTTTGCTCCTAGACAAGCAGTGTGAAAGCAACTGTCTGGATTGATGCTGTTTCCAGTGCCTCGCCAACAAAGCCTGATCAAAGTACTGTGTTTTGGCTATATGTCCAAGTTTGTCGTCTTTAAGAAAAAGATAAGTCTCTCCTGAAGAACCTATTTATACAAATGTCTTGTCAGTGTAAGCTAGGATTCTACTACTACTATTTAGCACTTATATAACGCCATGCACGCAGCACTGTACAGGCATACATACACGAGATAGTCCCTGCTCGTCAGAGTCATGCTCATCCAAGCTTTCAATCTAGTTGAGACAATACAGAGCATTAGTCAATTCGGTGCAGAGCACAATATGGTCATTAGAATTCGGTCATGAAAATTGACGGGAGTCAGGTTGAGATAAAGGATAGAAGTCAGGATCTGAAAGCGACAGTGAAGAGGTGGGTCTTCAATCTGGATTTGAAGAGGGCCAGAGAGGGAGCCCAGTGTATAGACACAGGTAAGCTGTTCCAGGCTTAAGGTGCAGCAAGGTGAAAGGAGTGAAGTCGGGAGTTAGTGGTGCGAGTGAAAGGCCTAGATAGAAGTAATTTGTTAGCGGAGTGAAGTTCCTGAGATTAGAGGCGAGAGGTATTGAGGGCCGTAGAGTGAATGCATTTATAGGTCAGCAGGAGAAGTTTGAATTGAATGCGGAATTGGATAGGGAGCCAGTGAAGCAACTTGAGAAGAGGAGTAATGTGGGCATGGCGAGATTGGCGGAAGATTAGTCGAGCAGCATAATTTTGTATAGATTGAAGAGGAAGGAGATGGCTCATGGGGAGACCAGCAAGGAGTAGGTTGCAGTAGTCGAGGCGAGAGGAGATTAAGGAGAGGATAAGGGTTTTGGTAGCGTGTTCAGAAAGGAAAGGGCGGATTTTGCTAATGTTGTAAAGAAAGAAGTGGCAGGTCTTAGCTACGAGCTGGATATGCGTGGAGAAGGAGAGAGAGGAGTCAAATGTAACCCCAGATTGCGGGCCGAGGGAACAGGAAGGATCGTAGATCCATCCACGGAGACTGAGAAGGGGGGGGGAAGACAAGGAGTTCAGTCTTGGCCATGTTCAACTTCAAGCAGTGATGAGACATCCAGGCAGCGATGTCAGAGAGGCAGGCAGATATCTTGGTCTGGATTGCTGGAGAGATATTAGGTGTAGAGAGGTAGATTAGGGAGTCGTCGGCATAGAGATGGTACTGAAAGTCATGGGAGGAGATAAGCACACCAAGGGATTGGGTATAGAGAGAGAAAAGGAGGGGGCCCAAGACGGATCCTTGGGTACCCCAACATGGAGCGGGGTGGGAGAGGAGGAGGAGCCACCAGAGCATACACTAAAGGAGCAATGGGAGAGGTAGGAGGAGAACCAGGATAGTACGGAGCCCTTGAAACCAAGTGAGGAGAGAGTGGTGAGGAGAAGATTGTGGTCAACAGTGTCAAAGGCAGTGGAGAGGTCGAGAAAGATGAGGACTGAGTAAAGGCCCTTAGATTTATCCAGGAACAAGTAATTAGAGACTTTTGCAAGAGCCGTTTCAGTGGAGTGTAGGGGACGGAAGCCGGATTGTAGTGGGTCCAGGAGGGCCTGGGAGGTGAGGAAGTCGAGGCAGCAGCAGTGGACTGCTCATTCTAGTAGTTTAGATGTGAAGGGAAGGAGGGAGATGGGTCAAAAGTTAGGACAGGTGGGATAGAGTGAGGGTTTCTTGAGGAGAGGTGTGACAACAGCATGTTTGAAGTCTACGGGGACAGTTGCAGTGGAGAGTGAAAGGTTTAGAATATGAGAGATGGAGGGGACAACAGTGGGGGAGATGGGGTGTAGGAGATGGGTGGGGATAGGGTCAGAGGAACAGGTGGTGGGTTTGGAGGAGGAAAGAAGGAGTGTGGATTCCTCTTTGGAGATTGTAGGGAAGGAGGAGAGGGTAGCAGAGGAAGTATGGATGGGGGGAGAGTTGGGGAGGGGGAGGTAGATGAGGAAGTGGGGAATTGGAGGGTAATCTTGTGGATTTTGTCGTGGAAGTAGTTGGCTAGAGTTTGGGCAGAAAGGGAGGGCGGGGGCACCTTGAGGAGAGAATTGAGGGTATTAAAGAGGCGGCGAGGATCTCAGTTAGGGCAAGGGAGTTAGTCAGATGGATGAAGTATTCTTGTTTGGCAAGTGCTATGACTGACTGGAAGGAGTCAAGCATGAATTTGAAGTGTAGAAGGCCTTCCGGGGAGCGGGATTTGGTCCAAGCATGTTCAGCAGAACGGGCACAGGTGCGTAAATAGCGGGTTGTGGGTGAAAGCCATGGCTGGGGAGTAGAACGTCTGACAGAGCGCGGGGTGGATGGGGCAAGAGTGTCAAGAGCCGAGGATAGTGCAGCATTATAAGAGGATACAGCTTCGTCAATGGACTTGGAGGACATAATGGAAGAAAGAGATGGATAAATGGTGGAGGAGAGAGTCAAGGGATCAATATTATGAAGGTTTCTAAATAGGTTGGAGGAGACAGGACGAGGTTGAGACGGCGGAAGCTGAAGATTAAAGGTTAAAAGGTGATGGTCTGATGAGGGAAGGATTGAGTTGCGGAAATTTGAGGGAGAGGAATTAGAGAAGAGTCTCAGGTCAAGGCAGTGGCCATGCAGGTGGGTGGGGGCAGTGGAGCAAAGTTGGAGGTCAATCACAGTCACAATAAATAACACACAATAAATAACAATCACAATAAATAACACACCAATACCTATTAAAAAGGAGGTAAAATACCTTGGAATAATTCTGGACCATTCACTCACCATGATCCCACACATAAAACATACAGTAAAAACGATATTCTATAAACTCAAGACAATACAACACCTGAGACCCCTACTCAACACACATGACTTTAGATCAGTGGTCAACTCCCTCATCACCCCCCACTTTGACTACTGCAATAGCATTCTAAATGGCCTACCACTAAAAAGCATATACCTCCTCCAAAGAGCACAAAACATATGTGCCAAGATGGTCACAAAAGCTAAGCTAACAGACCACGTGACCCCAATACTACTAGATCTTCATTGGCTCCCCATAAGCAGCCGAATAAAATATAAAATCCTCCTTACTACCTTTAAACTCCTCAATAACATCTCTCCCTCCCAACTATCTACCCTATTACAAACCCCATCAGAAACTAGAACACGAAGACAGAACGCAACCCACTCCCTCAACATAAAAACTAATTTCAGAAGGACCAGAGCAACGACAAGTGATAGAGCCTTCTCCTTTGCTGCCCCTACCCTCTGGAACGAAATCCCATTAACCCTCCGCAAAATAAAAGACCTTCACCAATTCAAAAAAGAACTAAAAACATACCTTTTCACAAAACACTTTGAGATCCCCTACCAACAAAAAAACTTCTCCGATACAATCACAGAAACACATTCACAGTTCTCAAGACAGAACAAATGATTAAACATAAGAAAGACACTTACTCTACTCTGCCTTACCCTACAGACAAAGATTTACACAAACAAATGGCTATATCTCTATTGTAAATAATACCGGTAACTCAATTATGTTGTGATGACCTGTACATAGTTTGAATAGTGTTATTCTAGTTAATGTTCAAAACATGTTCAATGTAACTAAACGTGTACATAGTTAACACAAGTTCCATGTAAAATATACAGAAGTATATTGATTTTTGTTCGATGTGAACCGCCCCTGATCTCTGGAAGGGGCGGTATATAAGAAACTGTTAAATAAATAAATAAACGAGGAGGTGAGGGCGAGGAACTTTAAAGCATGGGGATTGGAGGGGTTATTGATGTGAATGTTAAAATCACCAAGAATAAGAGTGGGGGAAGAGGGATCCAGAAAGATGGAAAGCCAGGAGTCGAAGTTGGTAAGGAAGGTCGATTTGGATTTGTTGGGTGGGCGATAGATAACAGCTACTCGGAGGGGAAGTGGTGTGAAGAGGCGAATGGAGTGGACTTCGAAAGAGAGGGAGGAGTGTGACTGAGGCAGCATGAGGGGTTGGAATTGGCAAGACGGAGAAAGTAGAAGCCTAACACCACCACCGCGGCCAGTGGATCGAGGTGTATGGGTGAACTGGTAGCCCCCGTGGCAGAGAGCAGCAGTGGATGCGGTATCGTCTGGGAGGAGCCAGGTCTCAGTTAGGGCAAGAAGGTGTAGCGCATTAGAGATAAAGAGATCATGAGTAAAAGGAAGTTTGTTAGAGACTGAGCATGCGTTCCATAGGGCACATGAGAACGGGAGAGTGGAGGGGGAAAGGAGAGGGATATGGATAAGGTTGGACAAGTTACATGAGGATTTCTTTCCAGAGTAAGACAGTGGTCTAGGGGGGGCTGTTACGTGAGGATCTATTTTCAGAGTAGTACAGAGATCTAGAGGGACAGAAAGCAGTTCTTGACATATAGACTCATACCTTCTTCCTGTACACCAAATGACCAGGTATTTTTTAAATGCTGATGTGTATCTGTCATTAAATTCATCCATGGAGTTTGATCTTAAGGCACACATTTGGGGGGGGGGGGTAGATTTACGGGCTGCTAGATCACCAGATAATTTTACATTTACTTTAGGTTGGGGAGTACAGGGGCCACCAGACCACCAGGTACTTACTTTCTGTCAGGGCACTGTCCCCAACAGTGTTTTGATGACATCAGGGGCATTTCCCAATGCTACGATTGTCCCCGATGCCATCAAAATACTGTCAGGGGAACGCGTTAGAGGTTAACCCTGCAGTAAAAATTTTGGCGCTGTAGCTGGTTGCGAAATACTCTATGCCTGTCTCTGCATTGGCGTAGCCGTGATTTGCATACCAGACCAGTTGATTAAGATACATTTAAATAATTAAAGTTCATTTAAATGGATTTAAATATGCATGGTGTGTGTTTTAAATATGCATGGGTGCTATTTTTTTCCATCTGTTTTCTGCATTTCAAGGATCGTAAAATGTGCTTCCTTAGCGTTCCTCCTGTCTAGTCCCGTACAATAGGGTTGTGCACCTCTTCCAGCAGCTTGGGAGACTGAGCATGTCACAACTTTGATGACATCAGGGAATATAGGCAGGTGGCACCACCCCCAATCTTCCAGTAAGCTCAGTCTCCCAGCAGCTGGAGCAGGTTTTTCTTTTCAGTAGGACTCGCTAAAGGAACAACTAGGGAGGGTTTCGTTTTTTAATTTGGGGTTCTTCGATTTGGGTTTGTCCCTTTAATTTGGAGACAGTGTGCTTATCGATTAAAGTTTAAAAAAAAAAAAAAGAGAGCGCTGAGAGGGCCGTGGTCAGAGCAGCGGTGCAGGCAGACCGGATTGCAGCAGCCGAGGTGCTACCGGCTAAGCAATTACAGTCTGACTCCGCTCCCGAACCTCTCCGGTGGGGTGAGGAGCGTTGAGCAAGTGGCAGTGTGTGTTCCTAACGTGCGGCAGTGGTACCGGTGCTCTCTGGCTTGAGGTGAATCTCCGGCAGCATAAAACTGCGTCAGAGCTTTTTCTCTGGCTTTCTTTGTATTGCTCTTGTATTTCTTGTATTTATTTATTTATTTATTTATTTATTTATTTATATTCTCTTATATACCGCGCTATTCTGCATCAGTGCGGTTTTAATTGGCTATTTCGGTCTGTGTGGGCGGTCTTCAGATTCGCGGGGTGTTTTTGAGGCCGCGGGTCTTGTGAGGCTCGGAGGGGTTCCTTCGGGTGATTGCCGCCATTTTGAGTTAGTGCGGGAAGAGAGCCGTGGCAACACAGCCCGTTTTTTTCGGCAGCTCTCCTTGGCGGTGGCAGCGCTGCTTTTCAGTTGTGGTTCTAGTTTAATTGTTAATTTATTATCTGACCTCCGTTTGAGAAAACAGCCTATTCTAGTAATACAGGGAGAAGAGTCTGTTTGCACGTGGAGTTTGCCTTGTGCGGATTATGCCGTCAAAGCCGCAATGTGGGGCTTGTGGGCAGAGATCAGGTTCCCTATCAGCGGAGGGGTTCTGCAAGGGATGTTCCCTGGATTCTCGCGCTGCAGAGCAGAGTGTAGCAGAGGCGGTTTCTGAGGCCTCCTTGAGAGAGCAGGGGCCGGGGATTTTCTTGCAGGCAGATCCCTTGGCTCTTCATGAGAGTCAGCCAGAGGTCTCCAGGGAACAGACAGTTGCGCAGCTGGTTCCAGACACTTTTTCTCCGGAGTTTGTTTTATTGTTGCATAGAGCCTTTTGTCTGAAGCAGGGAAAGACCCAGGCTCCTGCCCCTGCCAGGAAAAGAGCGCTGGAACATAAGAACATAAGAACATAAGAAATGCCATACTGGGTCAGACCGAGGTCCATCAAGCCCAGTATCCTGTTTCCAACAGTGGCCAATCTAGGTCATACGTACCTAGCAGTTTCCCCAAAAGACACAGGTTCTGCAGTGCTTGTACTAGGCCAAGCATTGATATCCTGGGTCCCTTTTTAATAGTGGTTTATGGACCTTTCCTCCAGGAACTTGTCCAAACCTTTTTTAAACCCAGCTATACTAACAGCCCTTACTACATCCTCCGGTAACAGATTCCAGAGTTTGATTACACGTTGAGTGAGAAGAAATATGTTCTCCTATTTGTCTTAAATAGTTTACCCTGTAGCTTCATTACATGCCCCTAGTCCTTCTATATTCTGATAGCGAAACAATTTATCCACGTTTATCCGTTCCACTCCATTCATTAATTTATACACCTCTATCATATCTCCCTCAGCCGCCTCTTTTCTAGGTTAAAGAGCCCTAACCTTTTTAGCCTCTCTTCATAGGAGTAGCCTTCCATCCCCTTCACCAATTTGGTGGCTCTTCTCTGTACTTTTTCTAATAACTCTATGTCCTTTTTAAGATACGGTGACCAGAATTGCACACAATATTCAAGGTGCGGTCGTACCATGGAGCGATACAGAGGCATTATAATATCCTTTGTTTTATTCTCCATCCCTTTCCTTAGGATACCTAGCATTCTATTTGCTTTCTTGGCCGCCGCTGCACACTGGGCGGAGGGTTTTAACATGTTATCCACGATGACTCCTAAATCTTTTTCCTGGGTGGTGGTTTCTAATGTGGAGCCTTGCATCTTGTAACTATAGTGTGGGTTGTTCTTTCCTAGGTGCATAACTTTGCACTTGTCCACATTAAATTTCATCTGCCATTTGGATGCCCAGTCTTCCAATTTATCCAGATCCTCCTGCAGTTTTCCACAATCCTCTTGGGTTTTAACAACTTTAAACAGTTTTGTGTCATCTGCAAATTTGATTACCTCACTAGTTATTCCCTTTTCCAGGTCATTTATGAATATGTCAAAAAGTAGCGGACCCAGTACAGATCCCTGGGGTACTCCACTATTCACCTTTTTCCATTGGGAATATTGGCCATTTAGCCCTACCCTCTGCTTTCTATCTTTTAACCAGTTCCCGATCCACAATAGTACACTGCCTCCTATCCCATGACTTTTTAGCTTCGCCAAAAGTCTCTGATGGGGGACCTTGTCAAAAGCTTTCTGAAAGTCCAGATACACTATATCAACCGACTCACCTTTGTCTACCTGTTTATGCACACCTTCAAAAAACAGATCAGATTAGTAAGACAAGATCTGCCTTGTCTAAAGCCATGTTGGCTGTCTCCCATTAGGCCATGACTATCTACATGCTGTGTAATTTTGTTCTTTATGATGGCTTCTACCATTTTCCCTGGTACTGACGTCAGGCTCACCGGTCTGTAATTTCCCGGGTCACCCCTGGAACCCTTTTAAAAATTTGTGTTACGTTGGCGACCCTCCAATCTTCAGGTATTACAGATGATTTTAATGAAAGTTCACAGATTACCAATAACAGGTCTGCAATCTCATATTTCAGTTCTTTCAACACTCTGGGATGTATACCATCCGGTCCAGGTGATTTGCTACTATTCAGTTTATCAAATAGTTGTAATATATCTTCCCGGTGTAGCGATATTTCTCTCAATTCCTCTGCAGTATCACCTTTAAATACCACTTCAGTCTTGGGTAACACCCCTACATCTTCCTCAGTAAAGACCGAAGCAAAGAATTCATTCAGTCTCTCTGCTATAGCCTTGTCTCCTCTTACTGCCCCTTTTACCCCTCTATCATCTAATGGTCCAATTGACTCTCTCACAGGCCTTTTGCTACGAATGTACTTGAAAAAGTCTTTATTTCGTGTTTTTGCTTCCGTAGCAAGTTTCTTCTCAAATTCCCGCTTTGCCTGCCTTATCAATGCTTTGCATTTAACTTGCCAGTGCTTGTGCTGTTTCCAGTTTTCATCATTTGGCTCTTTTTTCCATTTTCTGAAGGTTGCTCTTTTGGCAGCAACAGCCTCTCTGACCTCACCTTTAAACCATGCTGGCAGTTTTTTTGGACTTTCTTCCACTTTTCTTAATGCGTGGAATACAGCTGGTCTGGGCTTCGAGGATAGTATTTTTAAATAACACCCAAGCTTGCTGTAAGTCTTTAACCTTTGGAACCGCTCCTTTTAGTTTTTTCCGAACTATATTCCTCATTCTATCATAGTCACCCTTTTGAAAGTTAAAAGGTAGTACTGTGGATTCCTTTACTATCTGTCCTCCACTGATTAAATCAAACATGATCATACTATGATCACTATTGCCAAGTGGTCCCAACACCCTTATTTCTTGCACCAGATCTGGCGTTCCACTAAGGACTAGGTCCAGTATGGCTTCCCCTCTGGTCGGTTCATGAACCAGCTGCTCCAAGAAGCAGTCATTTATTTCATCTAGAAACTTTATAGAGCTGCACCTGACACCCCTTTCCTCTAAGATGTCCAAGTACCTATAAAACTACAATTTCCCCAGGGGTGGGTGGGTGCTGGGGAGGGAGGGGGGGAGATAAGTCCTATTAAAGAGGGCAGTTACAAGGTACCCTGTCCTGAACCCTCAGCAGGGGGATGGGGGTACCACACAAGGCCCAGTTAATTCTCAACCGGCCCCTAAGGCTCGTAGGCGAGATCAGGGGGTGGCTGAGGGGGAGTCCATGTCCTCAGATGACGCAGAGGATTTGGATGTACCGGAGGGGGAGGAAGAGGCTCTCCCTCCAGAGGAAGACTCTCGGATTGTTAGGGTTTTCCGCAAGGAAGAATTGGCGGCTCTCATAGCGTAGTCTCTTAAGGTGCTTCATATGACTCCGGCAGGGGCAGTGGAAGAGGAGGCGTTAGAGGACCCTATTCTTCAGGTGGTGCGGAAGCCCCAGAAAGTTTTCCCTTTGCATAGAGTCATTAAGCAGATGATCCTGGATGAGTGGGAAACGCCGGAAGCGGGGCTCTGGGGTTCTCGTATCCTTTCTCGGTTGTATCCGTTGGTAGAGCAGGACAAGGACATGTTTCGCGCGCCGAGAGTGGACGCGGCGGGGTCGGCGGTAACTAAGAAGACCACTATCCTTGTGGAGGGTAGTGCTGCTCTAAAGGACGTCCAGGATAGGAAACTGGACACTCTCTTGAAGCAGGCCTTTGATGTCGGGGCATTATCTCTTCAGGCCTCCGCCTGTGCGGCCTTGGTAGCTCGTGCTTCCTTGCGCTGGGCGCAGGGACTTCCAGAGGCAGGGGAGCAAGAGAACATGGTGGAAACGGCGGCTAGGCTGGAATCGGGCACAGCTTACCTGGCGGACACCTTTTATGATTTGATACGGACACTTTCCTGGGGGCGATTGTAGCGGCGCGCCGGTATCTGTGGCTCCGGAATTGGGCGGCGGATGTGTCTTCTAAGACCCGGTTAAGCAAGCTGCCCTTCAAGGGGAAGCAGTTGTTCGGGGAGGACTTAGATAAGCTGGTTAAGGATTTGGGGGAGACCAAAGGGGGTCGTCTCCCAGAGGATAAACCGAAACAGAGTAGAGTCCCTGGGCCGATGAGGGGTCAATCTCGGGAGTTCAGGCGATTTCGGTCAGTCAGGTTTTCTCCGAGCCAGAGGGGCCATTTTACGTCTCGTTATCAGCCCTTTCGGGGGTTTCGCGGTACCACCAGGGGGTTTTATGGTACCGCAACCTCTGTCCCCAATCAGCGTAAGCAACAATGAAGTGAGGGGGACCCAAGCGGGGATTTCTCCTGTAGGTGGGCGGTTACAGGAGTTTTACCAGGCTTGGGTCCGGGTCACAACAGATCAGTGGGTTCTCCAGGTGATTCGACAGGGCTACACGCTCGAGTTCGCCAAGCCTCTGGCGCCGTGTTCTGTGCGCTCCCCCTGTCAGGCACAAGTCAAGCGGGAAGGAGTGCAATCAACGCTACAACGCCTTCTGCGGCTGCGGGCCGTAGTACCGGTACCCGCCGACCAGTGTGGTGCAGGTCGATACTCCATCTACTTCATCGTGCCAAAGAAGGAAGGATCCTTTCAGCCTATTCTCGATCTCAAAAGAGTAAACAGGTGTCTGTGCATTCCTCGTTTTCATATGGAGACACTTCGGTCGGTGATGGTGGCGGTCAGAGCAGGAGAGTTCTTGACATCCCTGGATATCATGGAGGCTTATCTGCACATTCCCATTCACCCAGATTATCATCAGTTTCTCCGTTTTGCGGTCCCGATGGGCCATTTTCAGTTTCGGGCGCTCCCTTTCAGACTCGCAATGGCCCCGTGGGTTTTCACCAAGGTCATGGTGGTAGTAGCTGCCGCCTTAAGACGCGAGGGAATCCTTGTTCACCCGTACCTGGACGATTGGCTTATCCGTGCAAAGTCAGAGGCAGAAAGTGTCCAAGTAACGAAGCGGGTGGTTGCCTTTCTGTCCGAGTTGGGTTGGGTGATCAATGCCGGCAAGAGTCATTTAATTCTGTCTCAGACTCTTGAGCACCTGGGGGCCAGATTCGACACCGCGGCGGCTCGAGTGTTCCTTCCGCACAGGAGGATCATGGCTCTTTGGCGGTTGGTGCGCTGTTTCTTACGGATGTCAAGGCCGTCGGCGTGGCATTATCTGCAGCTCTTGGGCACGATGGCGGCGACGATCGATCTGGTGCCTTGGGCCAGGGCGCACATGAGATCCTTGCAGAAATCGCTGTTACGCAAATGGTCGCATCAACACCAGTTGCTAGACCATCGGTTGATCTGCCCAAAGGAAGTTCGGCAGGCGCTCCGCTGGTGGTTGGACGCTGCCAACCTGTCGGTCGGAGTTCCACTAGAAGCTCCAAACTGGGTGCTTCTGATGACGGACGCCAGCCTTTCCGGCTGGGGAGCCCACTGCGAGGGGCAAGTAGCGCAAGGTTTCTGGACAGTGGAGGAGCAGCAGTGGTCCATCAATCGTCTGGAGATGCGGGCGGTTCGGAGAGCTCTGCAGGAATTTTCGCCGCGGCTGCAGGGTTGCGCAGTACGAGTTTTGTCGGACAATGCCTCCACGGTGGCGTATATCAACAGGCAAGGGGGCACAGGAAGTGCCAGTTTGGAGGCGGAGGCGGAACTGCTGATGACTTGGGCCGAGCTGCATCTCCCAGCAATCTCGGCAGCGCATGTAACTGGAAAAGAGAATGTCACAGCAGATTTTCTCAGTCGGGTGCGACTAGACCCGGGCGAGTGGCAGTTAAACGCCGAGGTGTTCGCTCAGATTGTACGGCTCTGGGGGGAGCCGATCATGGATCTGATGGCGACCTTTCGGTCAGCGAAGGCTAGTCATTTCTTTAGTCGTCGGAGAGAGAGGATGTCAGAGGGTCTGAATGCGCTGGTTCAGCAGTGGCCTCACTGCGGTCTTCTGTACATCTTTCCCCCGTGGGCGCTCATCGGTCGCGTGATTCAGAGGCTAGCGGCGCACAACGGACTGGTGATTCTCATTGCCCCGGATTGGCCTCGGAGGCCGTGGTATGCGGACCTAGTGCGGCTACAAGTGGCCGAGCCCTGGAGGCTGCCCGTTCGTCCTGATCTGTTGATGCAGGGACCCATTCTCATGCTGCAGGTGGAACGGTTCTCGCTTACGGCATGGCTATTGAGAGGGCACATTTGAGAAAGCGTGGTTTCTCGGCGCAGGTGATTGCCACGCTCCTAAGGGCGCGTAGGAGGTCTACCTCTCTAGCGTATGTTCGCGTGTGGCAAATTTTTGAGAACTGGTGTAGTCAGAAGGCATTCTGACCATTTGCGGCTTCGGTCCTGGTTATGCTCGATTTTTTGCAGGCAGGGCTGGAAAAAGGTTTAGCGTGGAATTCCCTGAGGGTTCAAGTGGCAGCCTTAGTCTGTTATCGGGGCAGAGTTCAGGGAGAATCCTTGGGAAAGCATCCAGATGTGTTGCATTTTCTGAGGGCGGTGAAGCAGTTGCGCCCTCTTGGAAGGCATTACGTGCCCCCGTGGTATCTTAATGTCATCCTGTCGGCACTCGTGGGAGATCCTTTTGAGCCGTTGGCTTCTTGTTCATTAAAGGATTTGACATTGAAGACAGTGTTTCTAGTGGCGATTTGTTCCGCCAGGAGGATTTCTGAGCTTCAAGCTTTGTCGTGTGGGGAACCCTTTTTGATTTTTTTCTAAAGAAAGAGTGGTTTTGCGGACAGTGCCATCCTTTTTGCCTAAGGTTCTTTCTCCCTTTCATGTGGGGCAGCCCGTCATGTTGCCGGTACTGTCTGGTTCGGTGGCGGATCCACAGCTTCGACTGTTAGCGCCGCAGCTGCCTCTTGAGATCTATCTGAAGAGGACAGCTTTGTTTCGCAAGTCGGAACGTTCATTTTATTTGGGGGTCCCCGAAAAGGCGAAGCAGCGGCTAAATCGTCAATTTCCCGGTGGATTAAGGAGGCAATCTCGTCGGCGTATATCTTGAAAAGGAAGCCGGTTCCGGAGGGCTTGAGGGCACATTCCACGAGGGCTCAAGCGGCTTCTTGGGCAGAGTGCAGTTTAGTGGCGCCCGTGGATATTTGTAAAGCAGCTACCTGGTCATCCTTGCATACCTTTGCAAAGCATTACCGGTTGGATGTGCAGGCAAGGCAGGATGCGAAGTTTGGCTCAATGGTTATTCAGGCCGGGCTCGCAGGTCCCTCCCTTGGTTAAGGGGCTCTGTTACATCCCTGTTGTACGGGACTAGACTGGAGGAACGCTAAGGAAGGTGAAATTAGGCCTTACCTGCTAATTGGCTTTCCTTAAGGGATTCCAGTCTAGTCCTGGAACCCTCCCGTCGGTATTTCTGTAGTTTTTTTCAAGATGGCGATCCCAGTATTGAAGAAGAGTATTCGCGTAAAGGGGAGCGGGATCTCTATTGGTTGCGACGTTTTGACAGTTGTCTCTTTTTCCTTGCACACTTGTCTACTATGGAAGAAACAGTTCAGCATAAATACTTAAATTAAGAAGGAAATTCGTTAGAAGTATTCGTAGATGGATTCCTTTCCGTTCCTAATGGGAACAGTATAACAGGGATTCACTAGGTTAGAGAATGTTTTTTGCTACTGAGTACTTCTTATTTGTTGCTCCTGTGATTCTGCTTTGTCAGTAGGTTACTGGAAGATTGGGGGTGGTGCCACCTGCCTATATTCCCTGATGTCATCAAAGTTGTGACAAGCTCAGTCTCCCAAGCTGCTGGAAGAGGTGCACAACCCTATTGTACGGGACTAGACTGGAGTTCCTTAAGGAAAGCCAATTAGCAGGTAAGGCCTAATTTCACCTTAAACATGGCATTAGGGGCTCGTAAAGCCCGCGCTAGCTTTCTGCATCAGCCTGTTTGATAGCATCCCACACTATAAATAGTCTTGAAAACTACAAAATTAACCTTGGATTGATTGAGTACATCAAATCCATCATGAAAATGTTCTCAACTGCCCTCCATCTGAATTATGAAGATGGATAATTTCACACTCCTACAGAATAAACAGGCAGGGGGGAGGAATGGGGAGGTGTCACGGCCATTATAAACCTATTTTGCTGATAGGCCAGAACAAATGAATAATTACAGTGGATATCAAGGATCATTGTTTATGTAATTCGATTGGGTTATGCTCATACACCTTGGGGGAATTTGAAACTTGGGGCTATTTCTCACATAACCAGCTCAAATTTTTTCTTGTTAAATAATCATAACATACTCCTATTCAAACAGTGTACAAGGGAGAAACGGATGCAAGAGAACTACTAAGCTGATGTAGGTGTTGAATATAGTTAATTCAGTGACTGCCTCAAGGAGACTGTAAGTATTCATTTATAAGGGAAAAGTCAGCTCCAAAATGAGTACCATCTTTCCTGGGAGAACGCTTCCTTTTAAAGAATATTTTGGGAAGATTCACTGTCACCACTCTTTGTTTTGTCTGGCACTAAATTCACTGACTGTTTTTAGAAATTCCTTGGGCCATGGATTTAGCTTTAATGGAAGAGATACTGATGACTAATGGGTAATGTTTGTAGGTTATTTGAAGCTTTATGCCTTCAGTGATCATCATGTAACAGAATAAATACAAGTAGTACAAAGATGCTTAAATAACTTTTGACCTGGACAAATGAGCATCTAGCCAACTTTAACAGTGTCAGCTTCTAAAGGCAGCTGTAGCCAATAAAGGAAGTTCCTGATCGTGTAGCCAGTCTAGTCCCGGACCTCTGGGTTGCCCATCTCATACAGCAGCTTGGAGACTGAGAAAAACTCCTTCTTTTATGATGTCACTGGTATATCCAGCCGGGAGCCTCCTCCTGAAGCCACCTCTCCATTCCGAGAATTAGGTCTAGC